>CM070562.1:108875911-110145911 GCA_036346405.1 Phyllostachys edulis
GTTTATCTCAAAGTCTCTCCTTTGAAGGGCCATCAACGTTTCGGCGTCAAGGGCAAGTTAGCTCCTCGATATGTCGGTCCCTACCGCGTTATCGAGAAGAAGGAGCTGTTGCCTATAAGTTGGAGTTGCGGCTGCACTTGAGGGTACATGATGTTTTCATGTGTCCCAGCCTAAGAAGTGCCTCCGTGTTCCAACCGAGGAAGCTCCGTTGAAACTCTCGATGTCAACCCGATTTGACCTATCGCGAGCACCTGTTCACAGTGCTCGATGAGTCCGAGCGAAGGACAAGGAATAAGACCATCAAGTTCCTTAAAGTTCGAGTGGTCAAACCATTACGAGGATGAGGCTACTTGGGAAAGAGAAGATCGTCTGCGTGCGGACTATCCATCTTTCTTTATCGAGTGAGCCAAATCTCGGGGACGAGATTTACTGTAAGGGAGAGATTTTGTAACATCCCAACTGTGTAATTAGGGTTAATCAAGTATAATTATATGTGTAGAAATTAAAACTTTTTCTCACATCTTGAAAACCCTAAAATCTTATGTAATTCTTGTCCAAGAGTTGTGTAATCCAAAAACACAAAGCTCTTGTTGACCAAAAATCAAACTCATTTTCCAATTATCTTAAATCTTGTGCCAAACATTTGGAATATATTTTCCTTGGTCCCAAAACTGATATGGGACCCCTCCGAAAAATATCATGAGTTATAACACTTGTTGATAATTTTGGAGGCAAAACAATCCTTTAAACAACCTTCATGAATTTCCTGAGAAAATGCATTGCATAATAACCTCTGAAAATTTTATGCAAGGTTGATCTCATTATCAGCAAGCTCCAGTTAAAATTTCATTAAATTTGGAGTTCATTTGCTATCTCAAATAATTCTGCTAAGTTTCAGCTTGTTAAAAAACTAAATTTAAAGCCTACACTTTGTTCCTTGGGCTAGCCATATTCAAAGTTGGTCCAGCCCAACCATGTCCGCACCTCGGCGGACCTCATCTCCACCTTGATCGGTCGCAATGCTGGATTTACATCCAACAACCACGACCTCCTCATGGTCAACACCGCAAAAGACCTCCCCACCTCATGAGGTCATTGCAGTTGGATCAAAGATCACGGTCATGACCTCCCCGTGTTAAACCTCAAAGACCTCCTCATTTTGTTAAACCATCGCGGCGAGGTCATCCCCTTTGTTGAGGTCGTGGCCGTTGGATCAAATCCAATGACCACGACCTCCTCCTCAACATACTCGGTCGAGATCCTCCCGCTGCGTGAGGTCACAGCCCTTGGATCCAAGATCCATGGCCCCGACCTCCCTCACCTAAACTAAACAAACCTCCCACCTAACCAAGGTCGTAGCCATTGGATCAAATCCAACGACTCACGACCTCCCGTGCTATCAAGCACTAACAACCTCCCCCATCTTTTGTTGTGCAGTTAGATTAAAATCTCACGGTCACGACCTCCTTTGTCTCATGCGCACTGACCTCCCGGCGCCGTGAGATCGTGAGCCTTAGATCTAAATCTAAAGGCCTGACCTCCCTTGTGCGTTATGCAAGCTCGGGACCTCCACCTCTTTTGATCGGAACCCTTAGATCTAAATCTAGCGATCTGACCTCCCTTGCACTGTTGCGCATCATATCGGACCTCCCCATCGTCGGTGCCCTTGGATTTAAATCCAAAGGCCATGACCTCCCTCATGTCCTTTTGATCGCGTGCAGTTAAGTCCTCATTGGAGGTCCGCACTGTTGGATGGAGATCAACGCTTTGGACCTCTGTCCCTTTTCCTCACGTGCGTTTTCGCGATTAAGGAAATCGGAGGGCCACGACCTCCCCATCCTTGATCGTGTGGCTGGGACCTCCTCCCAGCCACTTAAAACATAACGGTTCAAAAATTGGATCCGATGGTTAGGACCTCTCCCAGGTCTTATCCAACGGTCACCAAGACCTCCTGTTCTTCTCTTTCCTCTGGCGCGCATGCGTGTGGCGAGTGGGTGTCTGCGCCGAGGCCTCATGCACCTTTAACGACTCTCTGGCGACCGCATTTAATCTTTGGTCGACCTTCCGCCTCTCATGTCCACTCTAACCTGCCAGGTTGTCAACTTTATGTCATGTCCACCCCATGGACCAACCCGTGGGCTAAGCTCACCATGGAGCTTAGCCCCACTCATAACCTTCACCTCGGGCTATAAGTGTCCACTGAGCTCCCGTTGGCTTCCTTTACACACTTGGAGCTGTCATACCGATGTTTGGTGAGCTCCTAACTCACTCACCTCCTCTCTAGTGGTCGCCATTGTTGAAGTCCTTGGAACTCCTCGGTGACTCAAGGGTTCGGTGGCTCCTTCTTCAACCCTTGCTCACTTTGTGCTCCCCAAACCTCCCGGAATAACCCTAACTTATTTTGTTTGGGCATTTTTCAGAGGTGGACAAAGCTGAGCTTGGAGGCTGGTCTTGAGTCATGGAAGCTTCATTGTCTTCCCAACTCCGGTCATCACCTCCACGACCTCCCGGCACCTTAGGACCTCCAGTACCTCCTGTTAGTCCTTTACTTGCTTTGGCACCCGCTTGAATGTCGCGCATGAGCTCCTTTTTGCATTTTGTCGTTTGGCGTATATTCGCCTTCGTTGTCCTCTCGGCTCATGGCGTTCAAAACCGTCGCCGTTGAGAGGAGGTCCTTTGAGTGCGCATGGTTATTGCGGACCCAACAGTACCGTGGATCTCGCCACGAGGTCTACATCGCCATGATGACCACATCTTCTTTCGGGTTTTGCCGGACACAACGGCGTCGTTGTCGTTTTAGGACGAAATCCTCCATGTTTAATGCGCTAATCATGTGTTCCAATCATTGTAATCATTGGATGTCTTAGCGCCTTTAATCCACCCTTTATTGCGTGCATTTAAGACCTCCGGTAGCGGACCTCCTGTTGTCCCGCCACAAGCATTAATCTCTTGTCCAAACACGTGCGTGTGCGCAAGCACGTGGTCGCGACTCTGGACCTCCATGACCTCCTCCAGGAGATCCAGGCGTCCAAGACCTCCTTGCCAATCATGGCGTCCTGACCTCCCTGGAGGTCTGTGACGTTTAGACCTCTGCTTAGGACCTCCCCGAGGCCATCTCAGCCGTTCATGACCTCCCCGGGTAGATCTTAACCGTCAAGGTCCTCCCTCGGACGATCTGAACCATCAATGACCTCCCTTGGAACATCTGGACCGTCCGGGACCTCCCTGTGAGGTCTCGCGATGTAGATCTTCCTCGAGGAGATCTTGGTAGTTTGGATCTTCCGTTGGAAGATCTCAACCGTTGAGGACCTCCCGTGTTGATCTGAGCCGCTCATGACCTCCGTTTAGATCTGGTCCTTAGGACCTCCCATGAGGTCTTTTTCGGTTTTCTTGAAAGGTATAAACTTTGAAATTGCATATCTTTCTCGTTTTAAATCCAAATGAGGTCATTCAACTTGTGTTAGCTCTGTCTTGAACTTGACTTTAATCCAAAAATGATTGAAAGTTGAATTCAGCTCTAGAGCACAGTTTGCCATTAGGTTTTAAAACTCACTTTAAATATACACTCAAAAACAATACTTAACTTGTAAAAGGTATAACTAATGCTCTATAGATTATTTTTGGGTGAGACCAACTTTGTTGGTTTCCTCTCTTAATGAACTCACTGTGAAAATTAGTTTTGAGCTTGTTGCTGTTATAAAAATGAGAACTTGTGCATTATAATTTTGTTCAAGTTCTTGTTTTTGAAAAATTATAGAAAGTGCAATATAGCTCCAAATGAGGTGAACTCAATTGTGTTATTCATCTCATGAGGTGCTGGTTTTACAGTAAAAATTTCAGCTTCACTTCTATTCTAGAAAATTTTGTGATGAACAGTAACATATTTCTAATTAATAGGCTGAGCAGAATTGATTTCATCATATCTTTTGCATTAAGAATCCAAATCAATTGGTTCTTGTTGCTAAATTCATGATAAATCATTGTCTTGCTGCTGTAAAATTTTCATAGCTTTGGAGAGTTTCTCTGTTGCGTCTTTTTGGTTTTTTCGTCGTTCTTATCGGTTCTTTCTCGCTTTTCCGTTAGGTTTCGACATTTGTGGTGATCCCGAGAGTGACCCTCTGCCACAACTTGGCCAGCAACAACAAGGCAAGCAGTTTGATCATTTCCATCATTGTCCCATTACTTTAAAGCTTAATATATCGTTTTACTTCTATGTATGCATGCTACTTTGTGTTAAATGTAAGCTAGCAAGCCTATAGTTGCATAATCTGTAGGGAATTGTTCATCCTCTACTACCATGAGCCTAGGTTATTTGCTGTGGTGGGAGCTGGTTGGATGAGCTCTTATCATTAGTAGTTTCGAGGTAAATTGCTTAGACATGCTTAGTTATCGGTAGAAATGGGCGATCATCGACTTAGTCGATGGTCTTGATCACTCAAAACTGATTATTACTCTTATATGTCCAGCACTTGTGCTTTGATTAATTGTAAAATCAAAAACTGAAAATAAAAGATTGATTTAGACTTGGGCATATTGGATGGATGGTGTGGTTTTTGGATGTGGTGGTATGCTGAGTCAACAAGGACCGAATTCTTGCGCCATTGATCCAAGCAATTTTATGTATAAACACACGAGGGCATATGGAACCCCTCTTGACTAAGTACTTTAGGCGGTGTTAATTGGGGTCGCTCGGTTGGTGTGTTTTTAAAGATAAAATGTGTGTGTGATGTGGGAGGGAGCATTAGCTTAGGGAAGGTTGTGTGATGTCTCCTTCTCCCCGTGGGTTGTGCGACTTCAAATTAGCATTGTCCATTGGAAATGTCTCGTAGGACTTAGCCATCTTGCAGACACCAAAGGTAGTGTGCTTTAAGGAAAGGCGATGCGGCGTGTGGGTACATTGGTACACCCTGCGCAGGATAAAACTATTGAATAGCCTCGTCCTAGGTTATGGACACGCTTGGTTATTTCCGTAAGAATTAGACTACAACCTTTAATTAAAACTTGACATGGTTGGTATGAGCAGGGAGTTCATGCTATTGTTGTGGTGACTATTGGGTTAGTCACTTCGAGGTTGATCTTGTTGTTGTTACTATGTTATTATCTCGTTGTTACTTCAACATTTAAAATGCTTTGCCAAAGCGCCTTCAATCTATTATGTTATTGCAAATAAATGTTGCTTTATGCTAAAATGAGTCCAAAGCCTCATCCACTTAAATAAAGCTTGCATGTAGCTATTTATAGTTCTGTTATCTCACACGTAAGTCTTGCGGAGAGTACTTTATGTACTCATCCGCGTGGTTGTGGCAATTTTGTGGCTTTTGTTGCGGAGGAAGAAGGAGAGCTCCAAGAGCCTCTCTTTTGTGCTACGTGTTGCGGTTTGTTGACGACTAGCTTGGCGGTCGGTCCGATGCCTAGGGGTTAAGGCACAATTGATTGGCTTTGTGTTATAGCCATCTTTATGGCACTTTTGCTTCATTGTTATCTTTGTAGAATTGTTGCTATTTGGCCTAAGGGCCCTCTTTTGTAATAGCTTTTCCTTATTAATATTAACCACGGTTTGTTGCTTATGTTCTATGTGTTGTATGGAATTGATACATTCTTTTGGTGTGAGGTATGTATCTCGCATCACGGGAGTATACATCTCTCGAGACCGGTTTATTTGGTTGATAATACTAGGGTCAATTGGATGACTAAGTATTATGAGCCTAATAAACGTCGAGTCTCCTGAGCCGCCTCCGTCTTCTTCTCGCCGAGTGGGTGGCGACCGTGATCCCTACGATCTCCTCTCTCTTCTCATACCTTCGTCGCTTGCGCCACATGTATGCCGGCGACCCTTGGTCCCGCCGGCCGTCATTGCCAGCGTGCTTGCCACGCGACGCCTTGCGCACCAAGTGGCACCACCTCACGGCCACATGGGCGCCACGTCGCCATCTCCGCCTACGTGGCGCCGCGTTAGCACCGCCCTCCTGAGCCAAAAGCCCGTGGGCTTGGTTCACGTGAGCCGTGTCTATGACACGTGGGGCCCACCTGTTAGAAATTGATTGATTTATTTAAATTCCGAAAATCTGAGGGCTGATGTCAGCATTGCGCAATATATAGATTTTCCTTTAGAAAAATAATTAGGGAAATTCTTTTAAAATGTAGATTTAGGTTTAAACTTGTAAAATTCATATCTTCTTCATCCAAACTCCAAATTGGGTGATTCAGATTGCTAAATTCATAGAAAAATATTATCTAGCTAAATAAAATATAATTATTTAATTTGGAGTTCATTTGAATCTTCATTTGAATTTTGTTTGAATTTGGCTTATTTTCGCGTATAGAATTCGACGACTTCGGGTAGTCAGATTTCGACGCCGTTTGAGAACAACTAAGTGAGCAACGCAAGTTATATTCTTGACCATATTTGCACCCATTATTTCAAATTATTTAAATTCTATTTTAAATTATTATTGCATGCTTATTTATATTCAGTAATTTAAATTCCCGTTTTAAATTTATAGATATGCCTAAATCCTTTGTACTGCCAATTTTGACATTGAACTAAACCTACCTTGTCACCCTAGATAAAACCTAGTCGATACGATAGTATGAACTAAGATCATTTGGAAAAATTATGCTTAGCGATGCTTAGACCAAAAAATGTTTGATTTGGGGAATTTCAGCCAAAAACCAAATATTATTTAAATTGTATCCATAACACTGGTGTGTTATGGAAATTTATAAATGACTTTGAAAAAATAAAATAAATTGATGGTTTGTACTTGGGTGAAATGGTTGTTTGGATGGTGTATGTTTATGTACGGGCTCAATCTGGTTAGGGTCGAGGCCCATGGGTTTTGCGGAAAGTCGTCCAAGTCGGTTAAGGACCGGCCTTCGAGTGTATTTTGCTAAGCCACATCGTACTACCACATGCCCTCGGTATGGGGAGTAGGACCTGGCCAACTAATTTGTAAAGTTCCATCGCGGTTGATCCTGTTTGTACGTGGGCGGTCTTTCATGGCCATTTCTTTTGACAATGTCTTTCATGACTATTATTCCCACCTGGCATAAGAGGGGGCACCCATTAACCCGGCGGGTTTCTATCCAAAGGGGGGATTTGCGAAACCTTAATGAGGGTGGACTGCAGTGGAATGGCACATTGTAAAGGCCTTGACACGTGCTCTAGACTGCTTACCTAAGGTAGTGAGCGGTGGTATCGACGAATGCCGAACAAACTAGAGAATTCATGTCATGTGGGTAAAGCTGTACAACCTCTGCAGAGTGTAAAAATATTCGAATAGCCGTGTCCACGGTCATGGACATGCCTAGCAAAACTACTCCAAGTTAGATCTTTGGTTTTGGTTTTCAAAAGACTTTGTCAACTGGTTTATCCAAATGGGAATTAGGCAGAAAGCCATGTTATAGGAGGGTATACTTCACCATTTTGGTGTGAATGTTATCTGACTATAAAATTTATTTAGAAAATGAATTTTAGTTATTGTATAACTGTTTTGGAACTTAGTACAAGTATTTAAAGAAAATGCTTCTTTATGCAAATTCAACCAATAAGCCTTCCTTTGAGATACCCTTATATGCATGCATTCAATCTGTTACTTGACAGGTGTAACTTGCGAGCACGGTAGTTGTGCTCATAGTTGCTTTATGCAAATAAATTTTAGAGGAGAAGGACCTTGCTACCGGTGTGGATCTCGACGACTAGGCCGCTTCCCCAGTCGATTGCATGTGGCAGATTAACTGGACTCTACTACATCTTCTTCGTCTTCCGCTGTGTTATTTACTGTTGGCTCGTAAGCCTCTTTTGTAATAAACTCTGTTGATTATTAATAAAGTTATGCGATTTATGGATGTTACCATATCTGTTTAACTGTGTGAACAAGCTACTGATCATGGGACTAGTTCAGAAATGCACAGAGGATTTGGGGTGCTAATCCCGGGTCTGACATGCAGAGTCTCAAATAGGTTATGGAACTCAAGGTACACTCGCCTCGGTCTCTCCCTGGCCCACCCTAGCGCACCATGTGTCCAAAGCGAACCCATTGTTGGCCCGTCAACTGGGTCGTTGCCTCCACCATGACCGTAAAGCTCAGCACTCAAGTGTAAAGGGTGCACGGTGGTCTAAAAATATAGCCGGCCAACCGGGAAGTGCTCCCACGACCATAACTGCAGCAGGGTGTAGCGTACCGCGAGACCTGGCTCCCCGCCCGTGCTACGTTGAGAGGCATCGCATGACCCTTCGTAAGTGGCGCAAATCACTGTGGACCCCAACTGTACTATGGCACCTCGTCGGGTCAGGCGTCCGCCAAAGACTTTGCGAGATGGATGTAGTAAGGGTACACGCAGTCTCCCTGAGTTGTAGGAAACAAGATCCATTCAAACAGGAACAAAAGGTACACGAGGAAGTGTGTCCTCACTGCCTCCACAGCCGCATCCACGGGGCTGGTCATGTACTCCCATAGCCAGGAATGTGGCACACCCGATATGTTGTCAAGGATCGGGTGACCGAATCTGTCAGCCATCCGCACCTTCCAGTCTACTCGCCTGGGAGGTGGTACTACTGGAAGACCGCACAACGGTAGACTTGAAAGCATTGCTATGTCTTCCAGAGTTACTGTCATCTCCCCGACCAGAAGTGGAAGGTGTGAGTCTCCGGTCTCCAATGGTCCTGGCGCTTGAGATAAGTCTGCGTCAAAGCGAACAGCGTCGCGGTAGGTCCAACATGCGGGCAATAGGCAGGAGACCAGTGTCCCGCAGTCTTGGGACATACTGCTCGTCCAGAAGCCAGCTCTCTCTGGGGCACCTCAGGACCAGGTTCGGAGGGCTGACGCTGGACGACCACACCAGGCATCGGTGTCACCCATCCCAACGTGTGTCGAGTAGCTCATACGTGGCGTCAACTGGTGGCTGCGTCATCTCCTGCCAAGAGTGAAACAACATGTTAGTCTGCAAAAAACCAGGATGTACAACACACAAAAACAAAAGTGAAACATATGACAGGAGATCAAATCGTGCGTACCATTCTCGAATGTAATTAAAACATAAACAAAGTACGGTCGTGATTAACACCATACGTGCACCCCGTACAACATAACAGTAGATATGACCATAATGTGTTGACATATGACCCATACAACATAACATTAGGGCCGCACACAATGCAACTCATACAACAACAGAACTCACACAAGGCATTAAAATAAGCATGCAACATCTCGACAGCGTAATTATATCTTGGCCGCTACGGCGCGCTGCTTGTGCTAGGTCTATTTGGGCAATGGCTGATAGAGTGCCCAACCGTCTTGCAAAGTATGCATCTGGGGAGGCGAACCCGTTGCCCATGCTGGCTGTCATCCATGTCGTTCTGAATGCGTCGTGACTGGCGTCTTCCACGGTTGGGTTGCTTCAGTGCGTCGTTCAGCACCCACTTCACCTGCCCCGACCAGAGCTCCCTGTAGTGCATGTCTAGGCCGTACGAATGGAACTCGGCACTCCAAATACCATACAGGTAGTGGATGTCGTAGTACTCAGAGATGTAATGCTCTGAGGCCCGGCGCCATGCCGCGAACGCCATGTACACATGGGAGCATGGTTTGTGGAGAAGTCGTGGCTTGTTGCAAGTGCACGACGCTTCATCACCAATCGTGCAGACCTGCTTCCGATCCCCTCTAGCGTGGCCCATGACGTACTTCTCCCTGAGCCGGATCTCGAACTTCTGCCCGATGCCATCCATGGTACAAGCATTGCTTGCCATCCTCCTGATGCTTCTTGGCCATTAGGGCTATGTTAACGAAGTACCTAACAGTACGGTTCCAGCTCTCCTCCACGATCGCAGTGATCGGTAGGGATCGGACACCCTTGAGGACACCGTTGTATACCTCAGATATATTGTTCGTCATGATTCCGTACCTTGCACCACCGATATCGTGCTGAAGGGACCATTTCTCCAAGTCGGGTGCATGCGAGTTAACCCACTTCATGAAGTCCCCAATTCTCACGGACCCTCCTGCCGCTGCCTCGGCATCCTCCGAGTTCCTTAAATGCTTCCAGTATCCTTGTCGAGCTGTCTCCACACCGCATCGAACTTCTGCCTTTGGTTTTGCATGCAGAGCTTCTTGAACATCTTCATCAGGTCCTTACTTCGAAACCTTGTGTGGAAGTTCACCATGAGATGCCTTGTGCACCAACGGCTCCTGACATCATTCCATTAGAATGGCGTCTGCGTCCCATTTTTGCATCATGGTCAACGCGGACAGTAACCCAGTATTGTGGTCCGAGATGATACACACATCTGGGCAGTCTTGGACCATCATCGGCTTCACATTGGACAAGAACCACAACCAGCTATCGGTGTTCTCACTCTCAACAATTGCGAAGGCCACGAGGAGTAATTGGGCGTTCGCATCGGCTGTAACTGTGGTGAGGATGGTACCCTTGTACTTCCCAGATAGGAAGGTGTCGTCCATTGTCAGCACGGGAAGACAATGCTTGAACCCTTCAATCGCCTGATGGAAGGCCCAGAAGACCCTGTCAAGAACAAAACAAGTGGCCCCTTCGTCGGATGCACCCGGTTAAGCTTGTTTATGTATGTCCTGTGATTTGATTCTTCAATTTGATGTAGCATTCTTGGGACTAGGTTGTAACCTTCTTCGAATGTCCCAAACATTCGCTCCATGACCTTTCGTTTTGCACGCCATGCCTTCTTGTAGATGACCTGGAACCCCACCATATTGGCAACATCCGCCATTAGAAGTTTTGGCGAAATGGAAACATCTCCAGCGACGAGGTGGCTTATCAGGCTGGCAACATACGAGGATGTCATATTGCGGTGCCTATAAAGCGGCTCAGCTAGCTCGCATGTGTGGTCCTTGAAAGACATTATCCGGAAGCTTCGTGGCGCGACCATGAGTTGCTACTACGTATCTTTGCCTTGCGGCATGATTCATCAACACACCTAACGATGTAGGTGTCAGGGTTGGACCTCTGCACCTGATACGTTCGGCCAATGTCAACGATGTATCTGGCAATAGCATGCTGGGTGGCTCTCTTGTTAGGGAAGGGCTGCTGAAGAATCTAGACCCGTCATTATGAGTTAATAGAGTATTTTGGCGATTAATGATAAATCTAAATATGAGACTAATACTTTTATTGATATACCTATTGCGTAGTCTTATTTGGATGAAAAGGTGAAAATCATGGAGGTATGCATTTGACATCATATTCTTATATCTTGTTGCATTCATCAGATCCAAAATATAGGTTGAACTCCACTAAAAGTTTAGCTTGAATATGTGCATATGCTTTTATTACACATTCGTGTATGCACACATTTAGGGAGAGTTCACTCTATCTTTTGTAGTTTTATTAGTATTGATCCATATTATTTTTATCCACCTATATTGGGGATCTCTACTTTGAAACATATCCTTTGAGTATATAAAACTTGTGTAGTTCATATATACTCATATTGCTTTATATTCAATTATTTGTAATGTGTTAAGGGACTAACGTGTGTGCTATGATGTTTAAAGGCTCAGTCCCGAATTATGGATGACAACATGGCAATGGCAATGCAAAGACAATAGAGGACTCATGGCTAGTGGCTTGAAGTTTATTTTGTGCTATTTTTGTTATGCATTGCATTTGTTTTGCTTTTGGAAAACTGTTCAGAAAAATCGGTATGACCGTAAGTGATAAGCGGTATTACCGCAAGCCGGTAATACCGAAATCTAGTTGGCGGTATGTATTTTTCAAAGTGCATGTTTTCGGAAGTTTTCTTGAAATCTCAACATTGGTATGACCGCATTTGATTAGCAGTATTACCGTAAGTCGGTAGTACCGAAATGGCGGTATGTATTTTATAGTGAATATGTTTTCGGGAGTTTTTCTTGAATTCTAAAAACGGTATGACCGCAATTCTTGAGCGGTACTACCGGAATACGGTAGTACCGAAATCTAGTTGGCGGTATGTATTTTATAATGAATATGTTTTCGGGAGTTTTTCTTGAATTCTAAAAACGGTATGACCGCAATTCTTGAGCGGTACTACCGGAATACGGTAGTACTGAATTTTACATTGCGGTACGTTATTTCCAGAGCGGGTATTTTTCTTGAAGGTTTCAATCCTCTGGAAATCGGTAATACCGATCTAGTCGAGTGGTATTACCGTGGTGCGGTAGTACCGATTTATAGTTGGCGGTAGTACCGCACCTTTTCAGTAACTGCTATATTTTGGTATTTAATGATAATCACACTGTGAGACTAACATTTCCATGAGTTGGATGAATATGTTATGTTCCATGATGATGAAGACTTTGGATGGCATCATGAGTTGATCGTCATCAAGTCAAGCTTCAAGAAGAAGACGCATCATGTGTTGATACATATCAAGATCTCGAAGAGGAGATAATCATGAGTTGATCATCAAGTCAAGAGAAGACCCATCATGTGTTGATGGAGGTCAAGTAAAGGACGCATAATGGGTTGATGCATATCAAGACGATGACCCGGACTTGAAGTGAAGATACACGTCATCAAGCTTCAAGAAGATGCTCAAGGCAAATGTATGACTAGCTAAGGCTAAGGATGTATTTCTTGTCTTTTACCGGTATTGGTGTTTGTTTGGAAGACCATATTGCTAGTATAGGATTGTCGTATTATTAAGAGGGGTCCTGTCTAGTAGCTTGAATCTTATCATGTGTTGATAGCTCAATCTCGCTTGTTCTAGCTCTCCGTAGCATGATGTTATTATTTGCGAATGTATTTTGCAAATAGCTGAGACTCATGCATCTAATCCTTGTAGCATCTGACTATACTTTGCAAATGCGTTTTGCAAATGGTTGAAGTCCATGTACCTACTCCTTGTGGCATAATCTAAGTTTACAAATGTGTTTTGCAAATTATTGAGATTCATGCATTTTTCCTTGGCATGGTCTAAGATTGCTCATTGCTATTTCCTTGGATTTAGACTATGGTGTTGGCCCTTTGGAGTTGTATTTTGTTTTGATTTTATCAAATGTGTTTGAGATCAATCAAATGGGTGGGCTATGTGGCCATCTGAATAAGCTTTTCATAGAGTCCAAGATCACTCAATTGCGACATCGGAGTCAAAAGTTATGACCTTTTTCCCGAGTGTCGTCTGTGCTGAAAATTAGTCTGCAGTAATACCGTATGAGATGAGTGGTATTGCCGTCAATCGGTAATACCGAGTTTGTACAGCAGTACTACCACACCAAAACAAAAAGGATAGTTTTTGAGCATTTAATGCATCCTTTCTGAACATTGAATAGTAACCACGGTAATACCGGGTTTCTACAGCGGTATTACCGCAAATCCTGATTTTTTGCTGAGTTTCGTCTCCAACAGCTAGTTTTTGTGGTGTGGGCTATAAACACCCCCTTAGCCGGTTGAGAGGCAATCTTTGGCATCCCATTTCACTCTCTTGAGCTAGTGTGAGCTTCTCCTCACAATTGTGCATATGTTGCACCTTGTGAGCAAGGAGAGAGGTCTCTAGTTGTATGTGTTGCATTTAGAGGTGGATTTCGTATCAACTTGAGCTTATGCATTCGTTGCACGCGGTGAGAGTCAAGTAAGGGGCTTGACTTATTACTCTTGGTATTTGCTGACACTTAGACGGCGTGAAGGCGTCGTGGACCATTGATCTTCTCAAGAAGCTTGTGAAAAGGCTCGACGTGTTGTGAAGGTTGGAGCTCACCTACCCGGAGTGGGAAAGAGCTATCATTAGTGGAATTGAGGTGTTTGGCTTAATTCGTGGAGCCGGTCCAATTCGTTTGGGCTTATCTCAACGTAGATTAAGGGAGACTAGCAAGTCTCCGAACACCACGGTAAAACATCATTGTGTCATTGTGGTCAGCTTTTTTGTGCTCAATTTATATTCAAGCTATTTACATTTCTAGAATTAAGGCCCTGTTTGGCATGGCTCTAACTCCCAGCTTCATGGTTGGAGTAGGTGGAGTCATGCCAAACAGTACAGCTCAAAAAAAAATGAATCTGGAGTTTGAGAATCTGGAGTAAGCCGTAGTGTATTTTCTCAGAGTTGCGAGAAGGATGCTCCCCGCATGGAGCAGTCATCCAGTTATGAAAATACCCCTAGAGTTATGGTGAAATTATTCACCAAATGCCATCGAACAAAACCCCTCGCCATCCCGTCCTGTTCCCATCTCTCCCCCATTCGCATCCTCTTTCTCGTTCCCCCTCCCAACTCCCGTCCGTCTCCTCCAGGCAGGTTACTCCTCCAGCCTACCCCTCCGCTTGACCCCTCGCCTCCCCCCCGCCTTCTCTCCCCAACCTTTGCCGCCCTATCGCCTCCACCTTCACCCACCACCTCCCCCGTCGCTAGCCCCCTCCGCCTCCTTCCCGCCGTCGGCTACTCCCCCTCACTTTGCCTACACCCCTCCTTGACCCCTATGCCTCCTTTTCCCTCCCCAATCGCCCAGGCCGCCGCCTGAAGGACAAGAGGGATGGGCTCAGCGAGATAGATGGTGGAGGTGGCGGTCTTCTTGATTATGAAACCGCACCCGGAGGGCGGCTACTACACCGAGACCTTCCGCGATGCCTCCATCTCCCACACCACCTCCCAGCTCCCGCCGTAGTGTATATGCTATGCCTGATTTCTCAGTAGCGTTTAATTCTCTTTTCCCTTTTCATTTTTGTTTACTTTCTCGTCGAATCAGGACTGCTTATTTGGGTAGGGTGGTGTGCGACCGGCTGAATTGAATCGAGGTTTCTTTTGTCTTCAACTTTGCACATGCAGGCCTTAGATTGTAGTGTAGTCTATGGCTGCTGTTTGACTAATTTGTGTGCGTCAATAGCATATATGTTCTGGAAACTTGGCATTCCATATATATAAGAGCTTCATATCCTAAATTTGCATATGATGTCACAACTACACAAGTGAGCTCATAAGCCTCATGTTGTCTCTGTATCACGAAGTGCTCAAAACGAGGATGCTGGGACCTAGGGGTGATAATGATACGATATCCGTATGCTAGCTTATCTTTGGTCCATTGACAACTACGGTTAACTAGGTTCTGGAAGCTTCTCTCAGTAATTTCTCACCTTGTTTGGTCTGTTTGTAACTAATTGCTAACTAAGGTTGGTAGTGAGTGGATCTGATATAGAGAGGCAAAATACTAGCACAACATATGACTCCTACAATCTCTAGGGCATTGGCATCCATTTTAGTTTTCATATTGTGTGCGACATTAAGTGGATGATAAAAGCGGTCTTTGTTTGAATATATTATCAAAATTTGAATAGCATATTTAAATCTTTAGACAAGGTTGATCGTCTTTGTGAGCACTTCTATCTACTTCCTACTTCACGGAGGAGTGTTTCACACCTCCATCGTATCCTGTCTTTGAAACACGGCACTTCTACAAGGGAGAGCCTCTCACGGTTAGTAATAGTTCTTTGACCTTGTTGACCTATTTGCTTTATTTTCCGTGAATAATGAAATTGACATTCTGTATCTAATCCCGCTACACTCTGTTTGCTTTAGGTGTTTGAGCTACACGATGATGGCCACATTGATCTCAATGTAATTGGTCCACACCTGGAGGTTCGTCTCCTGTGTGCCCAACCTCTTGATCTGCGATCTATTTTATGCAATGTTGGCCTTGGGTAGTTTGCTAGACACCTCGCTTGAGAATTTATTTTGCTTGGATCTTGGTGTAGCTGCGCACGCTGATTTTGTTCATCTATACATGTGTAGGTTGTAGTGCTGGCTATTGCATGGTGTTTGTGATCTTGGCATGCTATGGGAGTTCTATACGAATGTGCCCAAAGAGTATTAGGATGATATGGATTGATCCACTATGAAGAGGATGGGTCTGGAGTTCGATTCGTCGAAAGAGCACTACCATGTCAAGGTTTGCACTTCTAATTGTAATTTGAGAATTATCCTTCTTTGTTTTGGTTTAGATGAATGAATTATTTCGGGGCATGTACATGCATGATAGGTGTTTGACAAGCATCAAAGTGATTCTATATTATCATACAGGAAGATGGGAAGTTTGCAATCCATAAGCTAACTCTACTTTATGATGGGGGAGGAAAATTTGTGGAAAGAGGAAGGAGGCTCGCTATTGTATGTCAGATGCTGAACTTCTTGTTCTGAATGTTTTTGTAATAGTTGTAGAAGCTGAATGGATGAGCTGCCCTTGGATATGTTTTTTCTTTTTATTTCGTTGTTGTCATTTGATGTAGTGGTTTTCGGCCTTGGAACAGTAGCTTTGATTAATAAAGATGAGGGGAATTGTGAACGACATCTCCTGCCTCCTTGCCTCTTATGAAGTTTTGTTATGATACTCATTGATTTTTTTAGAGAAGACACTCATTGAATTAGAACTTTGGTTATGAACTTTGTATGTTCATATATGTTGTATTTATTTTTTTCAAGTAAAAATTTCTAATGTGGGCGAAAAAGATGGCACAATAGCGCATAGTATGGCCAAAAAAAATTAAAAATAAAATAAAAGTATAGTATGACCGAAATCAACTTATTAAAATGTTATAAGCTAAGCAATATAAAAAAGGGTTAAGTCCATTTTTCAACCTTGAACTTTTCAAAAAGTATGGAAAACAACCTTGAAGTCGAAAACCAGACATCGTAGGACCTCGCGTTTATGCCGGACAAAATGGGCCCGCGCCTCATCCACCTGGTTTCACCACGGTTTTGTGCTTGCGTGGCGGTCCACTGGCACCTGTTCTTGACGTTTATTAACACGGGCCGGTCACCTTTCCCATTAAACTTAAGCGTTTGTGGAAACGAAAATCCTTGTCCTCAGAAACCCTAGGTGATGAAATTGCATCGGCATGCATGGCAACCTCAGGAGCTCAAGCGCGTCGCGGTGGTCGGTTGATTCCTCGGCGATGGCGTCGGCGATGGGAAGTTTTCCTCCCGTAAGTCTGAGGAGGTCCGCTTGATTATGGCCGTCCGTCCGTTGCAATTGCTTGGCGAAGTCGACTAGATGGGTCTCTTGGAGTGACGCGAACCCTGGGAGGAGGTACTTTACCTGCGCAAAGGCTCGGGTGAGTGTTCTTATGGTCGGTGTTCTTGTGGGTTTATGTTCTTCTGCGGGCTATTCGATTTGTTCTCAATTTGGGGCCATTGTGGTCGTCCTGCCATTTGTTTGATTTGTTCTCAATTTGTGTAGGTGGGTGGTTGCAATTTTTAGAGATGGTATGATCCAGGAAGCCGATGATTTTGTTAACGAGACCTTCTTTGGATTTTGCTGCGTGTAAGGGCTTTGAGGAAGGAAAACAAGGAATTGAAGGCCTCGGCTAGCGATGAACAGGCTAAGGAAGGGCGTGTCTTTGAGCGAGAGATTCTTGGTTGCAAAATCAAATGAGTGTCTTTGAGTTGAGGAGAATTGTAGTCCAAAATGAAACGCAATTGTTCATCTTAGTGATAGGGTGAAAATGGTAGAAAATAATAGAATCTTGATCATCTCGGTGTTTGCATGTACTCTCTTTGTTGTAGTTGGGTTCATGTTACGGTAGAAATGTTCTTAGTTTGTTGATGTAAGTTGTGGCCGAATGCTCCTTTGGAATGGAAATTTCATTTTGGTGAATTCGATCGCCGTTTTGGTGAATTTTAGGAATGAAATGTTGTGATATGTGTAATACACGAAGCTATGATCTTTGAATTATGCAGTAACCTCATCGGCGATGAATTAATGTATGAAGAAGAAGAAGCAAAAATGTTTCTTTGTTGTAGGTTTGGAACCATCATATGAACTTGCGAGCGAAGAAGAGAAGCAAAAATGTTGTTGCTATTGGATCATTCTTGAAAATCAAGAAATAAGATTGCTATTGAAAATCAAGAAATAAGATTCTTTGTTGGATCGTAATATGTTCATTTTGTTTCTTTGGAGTCATTTTCGATGTGGATATATTAGTTGCTCTCATCTTGTAATAGCCGGTTTCCCGACATTTTGGGAGGGCGAAGCTCGAGCTCATTTTGTTTCCCGGGATATACTAGTGACTCAAAGAATTTTGCAAACATCTTTGTGCAACATTACGATTCTTGTCTTACATTGCAAGATTAGAATCTCGAGCTCATGATAATCGAGTTGAATTGAAATAACCTTTGCAAGATTTTGTAGTGAAATTTGCAATAGAAAGTTGGAAGTTTAGTGCAGTCAAATTCGGTGGCATCGCAATGCGTCTGGTGGCCCAAACTTACAAGGATTCAAGCGACAATCTGATCAAGTTCACTTTGCCATTACGATTCTGAGACAAGTTGCAAATGCATAAAAGTTCATACAAAACAAGCGGGTACACATATTGCCAACACAGACTTTCACTTCTTTGCTTGTCATTGACATCACTTGATGGCCATGAGGAGCTTCGGATGAGTTGTTGTCCTCTTTTTGGAGGTTTCTTCCTTGGTGGCTCTCTAGCTTGACATTAGTGAAGCATGACCAGAGGAGAGTTGAATTGTGGCACATGAACTCGGCACGAGAAGTAGGGACGATAGCCTCTAGCCTCATAGATCTGAGAACCACCTTTTCTTTGTTGTCACACTAGCCTTAGCGAGATGAGTTGATGATCATTTCGTTTGACACACGGTTGCAACAACAAATGAACAATGCTAAGTCTTACAATGGCGGTCAAATATATGTAATGCTGGAATATGCTTACATGCTGGATTGTAGTTGTAGAATTTTGTGAGTACACAACCCCACGGCACTTCTTCTTGCCCTTTGAGTTGGCAGGTAGGCTTGCCCTTTTTTTACCAACACTTGCAGAGCTCTGTTGTGATCCTTGCATCATTACGAGGAAAATTAACAATGTGAGAACAAACTCTGTTGTGGTGCATTAGTGAAGCAAGAGTGACACATTACCATGGCGGATGGTCTTTGCGGGAGGATATCTTGAGTGCACCCAATGTTTCTTTCCTCTTTGAGCAAGAAGCTTTGTTGTGACCTGTCCTTTTGCAAAATGTGCACCTAATGATAGTTCCCACTTTTGAGACTCTTGTGGCCTTGGGCTTCTCATGAGGCTCTCTTTTCCTTTCCTTCTTTGGCCTGCCTGGCATCCTAACATATTTTGGTGCTTGTGGTTGTGGCTTCTCGATGTGGGCCAACTATGCATACCCTCGGCAGTGTGAAGCGGTGCTCATATGTGTTGTTGAACTCATTAAGCGAGTAACGGAGGCTATGTAATCATCTAGCTTTGTTGGTGTTGTAGTATATGCATGATATGACATGACAACATGGCAATCGACAATTGCCAATATCTACAAGAGCATGTTTTGTTTTGAAGGTTCTTTGTAAATCTTTGATCACGATGCTTGACTTCAAATGAATCCTTTCCATTGAATATTGCATGGCAATACCAGATTGATTATATATGCATTGAGTTTCTTCAAAATGTTGGGGCATATGATGCCTTGCCACTTCTCTGCCTTTTCTTTATTCAATTGGATTCTAACCATGACCTTACACCTAATGGCCTTTAGCATACTAATAATTGGCGATACCTTGCCTCAACTATCCATTTGTTGAAAGATTCACACATGTTGTTATCAACGAATCACAATTAGAACCTAACTTTGAACCAAGCCTGCTCCAATGGTGTGGAGTCGGTGTTCATCAACGCTGAGCCCCTTCACGCGTGCTTTGGGCCAATTTTGCCTGGCGAGTTGAAAAGGCTTATGCAAGGTGACTTGGCACATCTCGAGAACTTTTCTACCACTCCTATCCTTGAATTTCTTCCTCCGATTCGCATAGACATGTCTATACAGTTTACATTCTCGGCATTAGGAGCCTGTATGAACGACATTCAAAAGTCCTGCATAAGTAGTGAACATGCAATTAGTTAGTTAGCAACACATCAATAAGTAATGAACATGCAATTTCACTAACCTTTTCTTGATCGGACATGATGACCCATCCTCACCATCCGAACCCTTACATCTTTGAAAAGGAGATAACAAAACCGGTCCCAACTATCATTCGTCTCCTTTTCCTGGCCCGCCTGAGCTATGGGATACATTTGGTTGTTTGCATCCCTTCCAATAGCACAAAGGAGTTCACCATTGGTACCTCCTTTGAAGAAGCAACCATCTAGCCCAATAACCTTCCTACACCCGACTATAAAGCCCTTCTTGCATGCTTCAAGACAGATGTACAATCTTTGGAATGTGGGTTTCTCAGCACCCTCATTGACAAGCTTCACCACTACTGTACTGCCTGGGTTGCTCCTCAATAGTTCTAGCTAGTAGTCAAACACTCTAGAGTATTCATCTTTGGTTGCATCCAGGATCCTTTGCATCACTATCTTCTTGGCTCTCTTGCATTTTGGGATGCTGACATCTGCAAACATTTCTTCCTGTACTGTGGCTTTCATGCTCTGCAGTTTCCATGTAGGGTTTGCTCTAATCAAATTCTCAAATTTGTCAGCAATCCTTCCTGCAGTTACAAGCTTGTTGTCTCTTCTTGGAGGACATTTGTGCACATCATTGAAACTAGTGATTTGCCGGCTAGTATTTACGGTGTTAGTATTATGAGACAAAACCGGGGACATTGGTCCCATCACACTTTGCCCTTACTCTGTCACCCTCATCCTTCACAAACTTAATTAACTTCCTGTGGGCCAAGCCATATTTGATGATTGCTTCCTTGAACAAGCGCTTGTCTCCAAATTTCATTCCTAGGGAGAATGTTGGCACAACCCTCTTTGGGTCAAATCTAGGGTACTTAGAGTCCTTCCTCACCAACTCTCCTCCACTGTCTACCTCAGCAATTGAGTCATCATCTTGACTGCTGTCAGCATAAGGAGTTCTATTACCCTCCTCTTCTACTTCTCCCCCATATGCACATCTTGACTATATAGGGGGACCATCGAATGGCATATCATCAAGATTAGGTATTTCACCAGTCTTCATCTTCTTCTTGAACTCTTTGAATTGCTTCATGATAAGTAATGCTTTCTCATCTTCCTCTGATGTACAATAGTCACCAGGAATGTAGTCACTGTCAGAGCTCTCACCATCCTCTTGCCTCTGCATCCTCTCCACTACTTTATCATTCCCACAACCTTGACCATCTTGATTGCTCTTGCTCTGACTCCTGAGAGGGCTGTAAAACCTCTCCACTGCTTCTAATTCCTTCCTTCTATGCTCTGGTGTTGAAGTCACAATGTTCACTTCCTTAGAGCCAGCAATGGTGCAGTCATCGTCATCCTCTGCTCCTGGAGTCATTGCCTCATCGTCATCTTCTGCTCCTGGAGTCATTGCCTCAGACTCATCCTCGTAGTCACTATCTGCCTTCTCAGTCTCAGCTTCATCTTCAGAATCCTCTGCAGCTGTTGGTGCTTCCACATATATCTCGGCAACACCTCCTTCCACAATACAATCGAGACATTATGCGCATGCCTTGTCGTCCACCAAAACCCTCAACCCATTGCCCAACTCTTTCCACAGGAACAACCAATGCGATAACATCCTTCAACAACATCGCGATGGTCCTTGAGGTGTCCATTGATCTCTGGTAATGACATCTTATCACGTTCTATGTAAGGCATTCCCTCTGACCCACCGCAGTAATGCAAGTCCTTACCATTATGCATAAACTCGCCATTGAAGTGAAATCGAAACGGAAGAGTGCCCACAACATCCATCCCTACATGCATGCAACTAGCAAATTAGTAAGATCCATTCGAAATCTCTAATCTAGTATAGTAACTGCCGATTGCATAATCTTTGTAAATACCCAAATCGCCATGAACCTAAAATCCTCGATCCCCACTAACCATAAAATCCCTAAATCCCGACATGCCCACAAACCTAAAATCCTAAATTGCCAAATCCCATGAACCCTAAAATCCCCAAATCCCCAGAACCCTAAAATCCCTAAATCCCGAAATGCATCAACACTCACCTTCACGATTTTGCCGCAGATCTGCAATGGCCTTGCGCTATTGAATCATCAAGGAAACTCCCTCCAATCGACCATCGTCGCCCTTAGCGCAACTCCAGTCGGCGCCTCCCGAGCCGCCACCGGACTGACTTCGAGACGACAATGAGAGCGGCGCGAGTGAGAGAGGCTTCTGGCGAAGAAATTTGGGCAAGACGCGTGTTATCTGAGGTGCGGTGGACCGCCACGCAAGCACAAAACCAGGGTGAAACCAGGGTGGATGAGGCGCGGGGCCCATTTTGTCCGGTTTACAAACGTGGAGGTCCTACGATGTCTGGTTTTCGACTTCAAGGTTGTTTTCCATACTTTTTGAAAAGTTCAAGGTTGAAAAATGGACTTAACCCTATAAAAAATATTATAAGTCACAAAACAAAGGTAGTACAGTCTTTTTACAATGATCCTTCTCATTTCTAGAGCCAGAGCCAATTTTCTAACCAAACACCTTCTTAGACTGCTCCAATTTCTCGTAGGAGTGGATCTAAGACTGAAGCTGGAATTGAAGCTGCAAAAACTTGGAGTAGAGCCATAACAAACAGGCCCTAAATTGCTTACATATCTTTGTATATTTGCTATCATTGTTAATAGTCTTAGCTTGTTGGTACACATAGTCAAAACTAGTTAATTTTGATTTTAATCGAGCAAAACCAAATTGATTCATATTTTCGTATAAAACTTAGTTTTAATCAAAATAATTTTAAAACAACCTATTCACCCTCTCTGATCAGTCTCCTGCATCCTAGTATCCTACCGCTGCCCTAGCGGATGAGCGGAGTTGGTCGCGGAAATCATCTCTGTGGATACGTACGCACGCGCCACCGCCAATTGACGTTGCCGGCGCGGCGGAGTTTCCCAGAACCACACGTGAGCCATCGTCGGACGGGCTCCAGCTGGTAGATTTCTATCGACATATTTTGCCAGGTTGCTTGTTCTGGTCTGGTGCTACTACGGGATACCAGACGGGTGCTGCAGTTATACCAAGGGCGTGATTAGGGGTAGATCCAATTATTTCGACACGAACCGATAACTAGTTAGTTACCATTTACTACTAACTGTGGTCGCTAGTTTGCCGGCTCGGAACGGTGTTGTCGAGGAAAGGCTGCTTCTCTCGCATTAAACCGCGCAGGTCTTGCTAGCTACTCCCACTCCCGTACCGTACACAACAAGTTTGGTACTGGATTGGTCTAAAAAAGAAGTGTATTTGTCATCGCATTAGTGTTTTCAAGTTAAACCTGGATGGCACGGCAGGAAAGCAGCTACAACATGCTATAGATAATTACTGTCTATATCAGTCTTTTATATCATCTATCGATAGCACTAAAGACAGTTTATATAATGAGTTGCCTGTTATGTTGTCCATATGAGACCTCATAATCTTTTAATTTTTATTTGGAAAAAATATTTGTTATAGACAACAGCTCTTTGTGTTGTCTATAAAGGTATTATGGATCGTTTGTTGCATGTCGGACGATTTCTGTCTCTTATCTCGTTCTTTCTCATCTACGTCACGAGAAATCTCGCGTGACAGGAATTATAGATGTCCGATGTCACTATGCTATACATGCCCTAACAAGTTTATACTTCGATGTGTACAAAGCAGAAAAGGGGTAAAACAAAGAGGAAAGCGGTAAAAGCAGCCGCCCATACAGCGAAGAAGGCAAAGACCAAGGAAAGTCGGTCCACTTCTCGCAGCACCTCCGCCTAATCGATTCGAGATGCAACCGCAACCTCCTCCAGTAGACAGCGGCCAACAAACACCTCCACCAACCAGCTCAAGATTGGGCTAGCCACCGCAGATTAGGATCTCGGCGGAGGCGCCGCCATGGCCACCTCCTCCTCCCACCACCGCGCGCGCCTCCGCTCTCGCGCGGCGCCCCTCATCCTCGTCGTCGTCTTCGCCGTGCTAGCCCTCACCGCGCTCCTCCGCGCCAGCCGCCGCGACTTCGTGCCGCCCGCGCGCTCCGCTCTCGCGGGCGCCAACCACACCATCGCGCAGCGCAAGATCCTGCTCGACCCGGTCTTCACCCCGCGCCTGCCGCGCCAGAGCGCGCTCTCCCTCTCGCTCTCCCAGCGCAACGCGCTGCCGCCCCGTAACGCCCGACGCTTCCCCCGCCTCCCCGACGGACACCTCAAGATCGTCCTCTACGTCCACAACCGCCCCCGCTACCTCCGCCTTGTCGTCGACAGCCTCTCGCGCGTCGACGGCATCGCCGAGGCGCTGCTCGTCGTCAGCCACGACGGCTACTTTCCCGAGATGGACAAGATCGTGCAGGGCATCAACTTCTGCCAGGTGAAGCAGATCTACGCGCCCTACTCGCCGCACCTCTTCCCGGACGCCTTCCCCGGCGTCACGCCCGGGGACTGCCAAGGCAAGGACAAGGCGGCGGAGAAGCGGTGCCAGGGCGATCCGGACCAGTACGGCAACCACCGCTCTCCAAGAATCGTGTCGCTGAAGCACCACTGGTGGTGGATGATGAACACCATGTGGGATGGGCTGGAGGAGACCAGGGACTTTGATGGGCACATTCTGTTCATAGAGGAGGACCACTACATCTTTCCCAATGCATACCGGAATGCGCAGCTGCTTGTGGATTTGAAGCCGAGGAAGTGCCCCCAGTGCTATGCTATCAATTTGGCGCCATCGGATGTCAACGCGAAAGGGGAAGGTTTTGAGAGCTTGGTTGCTGAGAAGATGGGTAACATTGGCTATGCGTTCAATAGGACAGTGTGGAGGAAGATTCATGCCAAGGCTAAGGAGTTTTGTGCATTTGATGAGTACAATTGGGATATAACGATGTGGGCAACTGTGTATCCGTCGTTTGGAGCTCCTGTTTACAGTCTGAGGGGGCCTAGGAGGAACGCTGCACATTTCGGAAAGTGCGGCCTGCACCAAGGCCAGGGCTCGAGCAATGTCTGTGTGGATAATGGTGTTGCGGATGTAGTACTAGATGCCATTGATAAGGTCCCTAACATCAAAGCTGATTGGCCAGTCCACATGATTAAGAGGCAGGAGGGGTATCAGGCTGGTTTCAAAGGATGGGGTGGCTGGGGTGATCGGCGTGACCAGGAGCTTTGTTTGAGTTTTGCATACATGTACCATGTTAAAGACCCACTGTCTGCGTGATGGGGGGTATAGGCACACGGATTTTGGCATAGATGATGCCTTTGTTGTAGTGTTGTTTGGCATGCATCCATTGATTCATACACGGTTTGTGATATAAACAGCCTTCCACCTTTCTCTCAGTTTTGTAGGATATTTTGTTTTTCGGTTGAAAGATGTTGCTGTTAGACTTGGATGATGGATCACTTCACTTCCAAACTGTATGATTTACTCTAACTTACTGATATGGAAATAGTTTACTGTTTGAAGCACATTTCTGACATTTACTATTAAGAAACTTTTGTTTGATTGAAGTATTGATTTATGTACATCTTTAATGTTCAAGTAGGCTTAGAGGTTGTTGATCAGTGCCTCGTACCATTTCAAGTCAAATCAACATCTCTTTGCCACTATATGATTTGAACTAATTTTCAGTACTAATGGATTCTACTTCTACAATATGCAACTCTTTGGTCATCATATGCCTGTTTGTATCTTCTTCAGTTCCTTATACTTGTGTGATGTTCTATTCTTAGTGACTTGTATTTATTAGGAGCTCATTTACTCTTATGTTACATGGTTTAGCATTTTTAGCTGGTGAATTTTTAGACGAGTGCAGCAATGATCACCGAGCAACAAGATATGAATTTTGTTGTTGTTAAAGTTTGCTGAACTGCAGTTAATGGTATTTAATTAGATGTTGTTAGAATTCACTTATCATGGTCTAAAGTTTTCAACTTAACAGTATAGTTTAAACTTTTAACTGCTTGAACATGCTTTTATGTGCCGTCATTATTCACTGTAAGAATATTATGAAACTTGATCACGCAGTGAAACTAAGAGAGCCTAATTAGCTGAGGAAGGACATGCCGTAAACCATCAGATATCTATACCAGGGATTAAAATCCCGGCCGGTTACCGTTTACTGGAGGGGGCCGGGATACAGGATCGCGATCAGTAATCCTGGGTTTTTCCCCAAAAACACCTATTTGACCGGTAACCAGATCGCGGTTACTGGTCCCGGCTCAGTCCCGGCCAGTGAGCGGGAAATAATCCGGAGCGGTTATGTGATCCTGATCTATACTATGTTTCTGTCGCTGTGCTTGCTGCTGTTAGACTTGAAACGTTAGGCTAGGCCATGCATGGGCTGGATCGCAACTCACAACAAAATTGTGAAACCTGGTGTTTCTAGGCTGTCATGCTTACACTGGCCTTGTGTACTTGTTTTAGGCCAAATGTTGGTAGGCTGGGTACAGTTTGGGCTTGCTAGGCTAGGCTAGGCTAGGCCATTTCTGGGATAGACTTACATAGAGGATTATCCGTTGGGGATTTGAAGTTGGTTGTTCTTATAATTTTTTTAGATAATGAAAGAGAAAAACTCTCTCGGTCTCTGTATCCAGAATACACACAGCCTATTTTATTAATGAGTTTAAAGCACCGAAGCAATCAAAGCTATTAAAATTGGCTCGAAGCCTTACAACCAAACGATGACTAAAAATTAACCTCAATCATTACAAATCATGTGACTAAACTGCCACCCATAATGGTTTAAAATTTGCTTCGCCACTACCTCCAGCCTGTCGCTTCCAGCTAACATGGCCTTCTTTTGAGCTGGTTTCTGCAAATTTGTCCAATCCCTCAGCTAGTGCCCACTCAATAAGATAACCTGCAAAGGATTAGTGGTAATCTTTTTGTCAAAAATAACATTACTCCGACATAGCCAGATAGACCAACATAAGGCACTAGCTCCCACTAAGAGTCGTGACTTCAAAAAAATTTGGATACTGGCTAACCAATTCCCAAACATGTTTATCATACTCATAGGAGGAGATAAATTAAATGCACATTGAATCATACAAGATGTGCAAATGGACATTCAATAAAAAGATGTTGAATTGTTTCCTCGTTAATACAAAAACAATATTTTTTGCTTTCCCTCCAATTTCTTTTGAACATATTATCCTTACTTAAAACTACCCCTCTTTTGAGATACCATATGAATATTTTTACTTTTAATGGGATTTTAATTAACCAAAAAAAGTTCCTAATGGGGACTTGAGAACTTCCTATTAGTGCCATATAAAAAGACTGTACTGAAAAAAGTCCAGACTTATTCAAATTCCACCTGAAAACATCGTTTTGAGAGATCAACGGTAAATTAGCAATTCTCAAAACTAACTCATTCCGCTCATGTAGCTTGGGTCCAATAATAGGTATTCGAAAAGAAATATTTAAAGGTGTCATTCTCATAATATTCACCACTGTATCATCCTTTCTTCTTACAACATTATAAAGTAGTGGATACTGACTTTTCAGTGGAGAGTCACCTAACCAAATATCTTCCCAAAACCTAATTTGCATTCCATTTTTAATTTGGAATGAACCAAAACGAAAAAATTGATCTTTGATTTTCATTAAACCTGACAAAAAATGAGAAGTTCTAGGCTTATTAACCATCTGCGAAAGACACTTCCCACCCAAATATTTTCGTTTTAGCATAGATTGCCATACTCCTTCTTCATTTAGTAATTTAAACAACCATTTTCCTAGTAGACTTTTGTTTTTTGTATCTAGGTTCTGAATGCTTAAACCGCCCTACTCTTTAGGTGAACAAACTACACTCCACTTAGCAAGCCTATACTTGCGTTTATGATTGTCGCTCTGCCAGTAAAATTGTGAACGATAAAAATCTAATCTTTTTAGAACCTCCCTATGAACCTCAAAAAATGATAACATATACATTGGCAGACTGCTAAGTACCAAATTAATAAGTACTAATCGTCCACCAACAGACATATTTTTTCCTTTCCAGCAGCTAAGTTTTTTTGTCAACTCTGTCCTTAACCCATTTCCAATCAGAATTCCTTAGCTTCCTGAAGTGAATCGGGATACCTAAGTATCTAAAAGGAAAGGCACCTACCTCACAACCAAATAACTTAATATACTAAGATTCCACCTCTTTGGCAGTACCAAAACAAAAAATCTCACTCTTATAGAAATTAATCTTTAAACCTGATAATTAATTATTCGAAGACACATAGAATCAGCTTAAGATTTTTTACTTGTTCAAAATCATTATTCAGGAAGAGAATAGTGTCATCAGCATATTGTAAAATCGACAACCCATCATCAATCAAGTGAGGAACTACTCCCGATAAAAGACCTTCTTCTTTAGCTTTAGAGATAAAGGTAGCAAGCATGTCCACAACAAGATTAAAAAGAATTAGGGACATAGGATCACCTTACCTCAGACCCTTCTTAGTTTGAAAATAGGCTCTAATATCATCATTGATTTTTATTCCAACACTCCCTCCCTTAATAAAGCTTTTGACCCAAGAACACAATTTAGCTGAAAATCCTTCCATTCTCAAAGTTTGAAGTAAAAACGGTCATTTTACTTTGTCATATGCTTTCTCAAAGTCAATCTTTAAAACTATTGCATCCAAATTTTCTTCAAAGCATTCTTTTGTTTGAAAGAAAAATGTTTATTTTTTGTTGTTCATTTGACGACTAATAGTTGAATCCATCAATTTTAGCCTTTTAGGCATACAAATTTCTTCAGCCTATTATAACTGATGATCTTTTGCTAATTTTGTCTGATTTATTGATCCTTTGACATTTTCAGATTTGCAGAGCTGATTGTTGTATTCCTATGTAAGATATAGGAGGTGAATACAATATTACGGATGAATGCCTCACATTTTGCCTTTAGTTGTTTTCACCTAGTTCTCACACCGGAAAGTTTTGGACTAATTTTGGTTCTTTTTGTTTTCTTCATATTATTTAGTTTGTTGATATTTTCTTCGTTTGTTTTGCAGTAGGCTCTGTCAAAGGTATTTGTGGTATTTCTCTATTGTTTTAGGGTTTAGTCTTGTGTCCTTTGTACTCTATATATTGCCTATTGAGCTATTGCAATACAACAAACTATTCACATTTCCATCCCCCTCTTCATCTAACATGGTATCACAACACTAGGTTCTATTCTAGCAACTTCCACTCGTCTTCCGCTACTGATGCCCTTTGGAGGAGCAATGTCCACTCCCGGGGGCAACCACCTTTTAGTGTCCAGCACATCACGTAGCAAGCAACAGTCTTCGAGCTCGATCTCAATGGATCTTCCGTCGCCTGGCCGTCTCTTGTCCAGATTCGGCATCATCGGGCTATCTCCGAGCTCGATCCCAGCCGGTGCCGACTACGCCACCGCCTGACTTTCTCTCTCACGGATTTGGCCGAATCCATGCAGAGGGGGAGGTTCTTCAAGCTGCCCCGACGCTTGGGCCCCCGCCGCTTGGGTCCAACGACGCCTCTCTCCTCTGCTCCGCACCATCCGAGACGCCCCGACGACCGCGCAGCCTCGGATTTCACCGCATCTCCCTCGGGCTGCCGCCTTGGCTCCCTTACCATCCTCCTCCACGTCGCCCGTATCCGGCCACCGCCATCCCCGGGCACCTTTGTTGCGCCGCCTCGGACCCTTCCGCGTCGCCTGGGCTTCGATCGCTGCCTGGTCTCCGCCGCTTCATCCTCCACTGCGCTGCCCTCCTCGACCGCCTTTCTCTCCCTAAACTGAGACCACTGGCTCTCTCTGCCACCTGGCGCCGCCCGTGGTCGCCGCCCACCACCACGGGGAGGAGCACGAGGGAGAATAGAGGAGGCGACATTTGCTGGAAGGAAGAGAGCAAAAGGGGAGAGGGAGAATAGGGCGAGATATGGTTTATAACCAGATCTGGATGGAGCCGCTCTGGCTTCACTGGCTCCGGTTTCGGTTTCTGCTTTGGCTTCTTCGGTTTCTCACAGCTTCTTCTGCTGTTAAAGAGTGCTACTGCTAGTATTTGTTGCTCCTTTGAGTCTTTTTTTTCTTCCTTTGAGTTCATCCAAGTCTGTAACACTCTATCTTTGAGTTCGTCTAAGTCACGCGAGTCCACAAAGTCCTTGTCAGTCAACCGACTACTTCCTGGCTTACTCATTCCCTATCGCATGGCAGTACCGCCGCGCTTCTCTCCGAGCCGTTGCAGATCGTAGAAGTCGTTATGATGCTGCTTCTTCTCTCTGAGCCGTCGCCCGAGCTTCTAAGGCTGTCATGCTTCTTCTGCACCGTGCCTCCGCTGCGCTTTTTGTGCACTGTGCCATAGCTGTCTCGGGTTTTGATCTGCGCCGCCTTGCTTTTATCCATTCCTCTATGGCTTGATTTGACAGCCTTCTCTATTCCTATCGGTTTCATCATCTTCGTCGTGTTGCCGCAGTCGACTTTGCTTCCACTAGCCTCTACTTTCTTAGCCCTTACACCTTGTGCTTTATGGGCTGTCGCACGACCCCGGATGGGAGTAGATCTTTTAATACTCGACATATTTTCCAAGAGCTGCATGCTATGACGATATTATCAAGACTCGGATTTTGGATTTTTTTTCTATTTTAGTGTCAACCATTTCCAAATGCAATGTTATTGCATACGTCTTGCATTTGAAGGGGGTGTTAAGGGTATTTATGGTATTTTCTTATTGTTCTAAGGTTTAGTCTTATGTCCCTTGTGCTCCATATATTGCCTATTAGACTATTACAATACAATAAACCATTCACATTTGTATCTCCCTCTCCATCTAACAGGTTCCACTAAGCAGGAAAAAAATATATATGCAAGGTCGGATATAAGCAGAACAAGCACATGGCAAGCATTTTGTCTCTTGCCTGCCAATATTCTAGCATCCATGTTAAGATGAACAGTGCTCCTGATTACACAGCTTGAATCTCGTGTCACCATCATAATTATGTCACGACTCAGAACCCCCGTGCCTAACCCAATATCATCTGCGCCAACATGTCTCTCGGCCAACCATGTTTTCATGCACTGGATCTTGTACCCACCTTGACACTAGGTTGTTACTGCATTGTTAAGCTCATGAAAGCGCACTGAATGGAACTGAACAAATTTCTGTGAAATGATAGGAGTTCTGGTTGAATTCTTTTGATAGCAGCTGTATACAGAGATCCAGACGAGAAAACCATTGGGTCACCTCCACTGCACCATAGAATCACCTCTATTGATGAATAGTTACTTTCTATAGGATTTACTAAACTAGTAGGGTGGCTCGCGCATTTGCGTGGCTAGATTTTTTTTTGAAGTTTGTATAAATGATTGAAAAATATATTTATATATCTTGTAGGTTATTTAGCTTTTTAAGATATCATAAACATTGAAAATGACAATAGAAGCTCGAAGGAAAATACAACATAAGGAGTGTAATTGAAGTATAGGCTTTGATAGAAGAAAAACATTGAGCATAATAAGTTATTGGGGTTCTTAGAAACTAATCACTCTCCATCATACATAAATCATGTAGCTGCATACCTCAATTCTTACTTTACTAGTAATTAGTTATATTTTTCCAAACTGTATGTATGCAGATGTACCTCTATTTAATCTCAAGCAATATGTTGATTATGTGTGCGATAAATTATCTTATTAGTTTACATGGTATTAGAGTACCTTGCTCACGCATACACCGATTCACCATGTGCAACATACCTTGAACTTATCTTCCCTTACATGCCAGTTACCTAACTGAACCGTGTGTCTTCTATCTCTTCTCATGTCACAATCTTTTTGCTTCAACCTCCAACAGTAAGCCCAAATCTTGATCGATCCCTCTTAGTTGCTACCATTTTTAATGCAATACTTAATCACATAGTTATCTTTTAATTCTTCCCAATTATTACTTAATGGTAACCATTGTGATATCAACACGGATACACATATAACCGTCGCCGATCTCAGCTGGGTACACATGTCACGCTCTCTCCGATGACCCCGAACCTATGTCTAATTGCGCCATCTCTATTCCAAGCTTTTTGATCCTCTGTCGTTGTACGCTCGCACTTCTTTTTGTACATACACATGTTTTATGTTATACATGCTCGATGTCCTCTTCTACCGTGTCAGTCATTCCTCTTCTTCGACGTTGGCCAACTAAACACTATGGCTTCCTCACTAACCGTGGCAATCTGCCATCTTCAATGATGCCGACATGTCTGCTTCAATCTTGTATAACGATATGGAGAATATTTTTGCTATCGTCGGTGACGACGTGTCCCTCACCAGTGATGGCACGCTCCTAGCTCCTCAATGGCCCCATATCGTCCTTAGATTGTTTTCAATTCAAAGCTTCATCTCCTCTCTTCTAGGGCTTTCCCATCATCGAGCTTCTTTGGTCACTAACTTCTTCGATAACGCCGACACTCACCACTTATCATCATGGCTCTTGGCTCCTTCAACACTGGACTTTATCTTCAATAGCTTCGGTGAGCAACATGTCATTTTCCTTGTTGTACGACTAAGGTGAGCAACATGATATTGTCCTTATCTCCGTCGTCGCCGCCTCGGCTCTTCGATTCTCTGTGGGTCAATGTTTTCTTGCATGACAGATCGATGTCATTGCACTCTTTCATGGTCTCCTCTGATACCATTCATGTCATCCTCATTATGACTTTCATTTTTTATTCAAAATTTCAGTTATTTTTTTTATTCCATAGGAAGCAATAATAGAAACACAAGACCTTGAGAACGAACGTGATAGCTTCTTTAGTGTCTCCTCCAACACCATTTGTGCCATCCTTGTTACAACTATAATAAAAAAATTATTCAGTATTTTAGTTATTTTTATTGGAGTTATTTAGGGATTTTACTTTGGAATTCGTATGGAAATTAAATTGTAAATAATTTCCTTTTATTTTTATTTTGAATTTCAGTTCTTTTTCATTGGAATTCGTATCCGAATCCAATTGCTATTTTTCCCTAATTATAGTTATTTAGGCATTTTACTTTAGAATTTGTATTGAAATCAAATCGCTAATTTTATTTTATTTTTATTCCGAATTTTAGTTTTTTTTGTTGGATTTCATATACAAATCTAATTATCAATTATTGTTTAATTTTTATACCTAATTATAATTTTTAGAATTTATATGAAAATCAATTTGTTATTTATATTTTATTTATATTTGGAATTTCATTTTTTTGTGGATTTTGTATACAAATCTAATTGCATTTTTCTTTTCTTGATTTTCTTTTCTTTTCTATTCAATTCGGTTTTATTGTATTTGACATGTACTCCTTCTTTTAATCTAGATCGTTATAATCTGGATCCACCACGATCGATGGTGTAAATCTTTCTATTTTCTCACTGATGAACGTGTGGATTTCTAGCATTTGAGAGCGAGTGTGGTGATTTTTTTTACTATGCTAAGATAATAGATAGATTTCATTAGGGGTCATATGACCCCTGGCTGTATACATTCAGTCCAACTGGTTGACAAGAATCTGGTTAGGATCTGGAGTGATGCAATTTATCAAATCAAGCCGTAGAACTGCAATTAGAGATATGGAAAAGGAATACTGAAAAGACGATAGTCTGCTACAGAAAAGGTGGTTGATCCACTGTTGTACGTGAATCCAACTGTGGGAATATTCCTACCCAATATAGCTTTTGAATATAGCTCATTTGCTTTTACACCCTAGTGGTGTACGTACTAAAGGGCAGAATAAACATTTTTCATAGGATTATCGTGCCGGTGTAAAGTGGATTCAGAGCATCAGCAGTACACGCAGAGAGCACTATATAAACAGTGTTTCGTGTTATGTGAGCATTGCTCTATCGTAGTATTATAGCAAAAACACTGCAGCAACAGTTAGTTGAGAAGCAAGCACCACGGCAGTTAAGATCACTCATAGTTTGCATGCACTGTAGCACCTCTGTGTTAATAGCAGTAATACAGAGAGGATCCCTATCCGTATAAGGAATCACCTGTAAGGCTAAACGTGCATGGATGATTCGATCCCAAGTCGAGCCAAACAAACGCACTCAGGTATCTCGCACAGCTAACATTAACCATATCTTATTTCGGCACAGGCCAGTTGCGTCGATATTAAATCACCACCTAAAGAAGTCTCCATCAAAAGACACCCGTCTCGCGTGTTCTTCTCTTACCTTTTGGACTCGATTGGATAAATATATGGCACGAGTAGCCAGGTTGCTCGCTCTTCTTCGAGAAGAGCTCGAGCCAACGAATGAATGGCAACGCGCATTATTGGCACATCCCTCTCACTCAGTCTATTCTCCCTTAAGATAAGCAATGTGATCACGATCACACATCAAATTGGTGAAAGGAGCGGGAGAGCAACATGGCGAGGCAGAGGCAGGGCAGCGTGGGGGGGGGCGTGCTGGGTTTTCTCTCTCGCATCAGCATCACATCACATGGTCACACCCTATTGGATTCTATATGCCCACTCAGTCAGATAGATAGCAACAAAAGCTTTGTCACATTTGGGATATTTTCGACTTCAGCTCGAAACCCTTAGCTCCGTTTGGAACAGAGAAAATTTATTTAAAAAATTATAGAAATTCCATATGAAACAGTTCAATTCCCATGTTCCAACCATGGCCATGGCCTTAACCTCTCCTAGACAAACAGGGTGTAGCTGAAGTGACTTGTCGGATATAGTCAAGCAAATCCCTTGGGGGCTGCCTGGGATGAACGGAATTGTTTCCTGTGAAAGCACTGCGTTCTAAACGGGCCCTTAAACCTCCTCGACAACTAGCGTGTAGCTGAAGTGATTTCTCAGGTAAGCTCAATCAACACAAGTATGATTGGTTATTACCATGATTACATGCGACGAGCAACCTGAACTTAGGACGTGGGTGTATTTGTTGTGTCGATGTAATTGCAGATCTAGCAAATATCTTATAATAATTCCAGTAATAAATAGTGACAGAAAAACATGATTCTAGCGAGCTTTATATAACATAAACATTATAGATGCCTTTAACATCACAAAATTATTGCTTATAACGTATAAACAGAAAAACATGCTCAATAATTCAAAACTATGGACAATATCAATTAACATAATGCACATATTGATATTTAGTCCTTTGCTCTCAACTGTTGGCCGCTTTAGTGATGAACTGGTCCTTCTCGACATCATTGGATTGTTTCTCAAAAACAATTAGAGTGACAATTACTTGGCAATAGACTATGTTTTGAGCCTGGCTTCTTTATCAATATAAGATAGAAAACAGAAAGTGACTTTCAATAAGCGAACAAAGCTAGTAACACTACTTCTAACAATTTGCTTTATGTATCCGAGTTTAAATGCTATCAACTTGACGAGGATATAATAATCCTCATTTTATCATTTATCTATAATTCATATTATGGGTAATAATGACGTCATATAAGTCTTGAGTATACCCCTTAATAGCCATAAGGGGCGGAGGTTGTAAGTTAACTACGACCACCTAGTAGTTGTAAGCCCCTTTACGACTACCCCATAGTCGTAAGTCCTTCTACGACTATCCTATGATCGTAAGCTCTTCTACGATCAGTTCGTGGTCGTAAGGTCTTCTACGACCACCACCTAGTCGTAAGCTTTCCTACGACTAGTCCTTAATCGATAGGGTTTACAGACATGTGGGCCTAATCGATAAGGGAATCTTCCGCACCATATTCAAGATATGGGCAGTAAACTACACACTTATTCTCTGGAATAATTGCACGATTTTAACTCCTTGTTATGGTGATAATTGCCTAATGACGTGGGAACGTTACAACTCCCTTAATAACCTCGATGCGGCTCCACGATGCGAACGCGTTAAGGTGACCTTTATACTGGAGATCCAACGACGCACCTTGGGGACTATATAAAAGGTAGACTCATCAGGACAATCGGGGCGATCCGAAGAAGCGTTAGAAGCACAATACTCTAGTCTTTGGTTCCATCTTGTAATCATGCATACTCAATACATACACACAGGAGTAGGGTTGTTATTCTCCCAGGAGAAGGCCCAAACCTGTATAAAAATCCCCGTGTCTCCGTCTCTGTGTGATTTTGAGCCTAGAGGAACCCCCGAATAAAACAATCTTTACGTAAGTTCGGTCCTAAAACACCGACACAACTATTAACGGGATCACTGAACCAGATAAGATTTCAATACTGCAGCGATCAATGGTATTATTGCAAGATCAACAAATCAGTACCGCAACAATAAATGATATTACTGCAAGACCAACAAATCAGTACTGCAACAATAAATGATATTATTGCAAGACCAACAAATCAGTACTATAGCAATCAATGAAATTACTACAAGTACTCAATGATATTATTGCACGATTAACTAATCAATACTACATCACTCAACGATATTACTGCAAGATTAACTAATCAGTTCATCAGCAATAATCTAGTTCCAGCTCAAAGCCTAATCTATGATTCCAAATTATCACAATAATTTACAAGTCTAAAATCATCACTGGACATTCACAAATAGCCCACAATCTATCATGCAAGCATCCCGGTACTAGTATAAACAAATCACAGAAAGGAACAATGGCAGGAACACTAACATCACACTATGCAAGATAATTGAATTGAAAACTAGATATACTCACATAACCGATGGCAATTAAGACCACCGAGAAGGCAAGGCACGTCGATAGGACGCTAACCCAGAAAGCCTATCGCCGTCGTTACACCACGGTTTTCCCAGCAAGGTCGTCAGAGATACAATGCCACCATCATGAATCCAAGTGTACAGAAGCATGTGATTGAGGTTGGGGAATTGCCTCACAAAGAAACAAAAGAATAGTGCACTGGACAAGCACATTAAACCAACACCCAGTCACCCAATAGCCACCGGATCAAGTGTAAGACTCACCGTGACGCAAGTCCTAGAAATCAGTTAGGGTGAGGTGATTTTTGATCTCAGAGAGAAGAGAAGAAGGAATTTCTGTCTGCAACATTCCAAGAGGAAGGATGAGGAGTCTATAGGGTGGAGGATGAGATGCCGCCACCAAAACGATTGCCTGAGTTTCTCGTGAAAGCCATGGCATGGTGATCAGATCGATCACCATAACCCCTTCTCTAGTCTCTCTCTCTCTCTGAGCAAGATAAGGCCACATGACTCTTATCCTCTCTCTCTCTCTCTCTCTCTCCTCCCTCCCTCTCTCTGAAATATGTGCCCCACGGGAATAACTGGGAATTCCCTAAATTCCCCGGTATCAACATGCTGTTCATGTGTTGTCATCACGTTCGCTAGAGACGCTGACAAGGCTGCTAACAAGGAGTCTTTGGCTAAAATGACACTTTTTTTTAACTAAATAGAGAAACTAGCCCCCACCCCGCGAATGAAATGACAAAAATAGCACCCCAACCGCGTGAAAATGCCGCGACAGGCCACGTGTCACGATCTGGGATCGCGGTAGGACACGTGTCGAACTCTCAGCTGACGGCAGGTGGCCTACCACGTACCCAAACCGCGGTAGGCCACCTGATACGCACAGTCAGCGACAGGTGGCCTGTGCACATTCTTGTCGCATCTGCCTGCCGACCTACCACGGACTGGGTGTGCGGCGTTGTCTATGTGGGCAGCAGGCCGCCTGTCGTCAGCTGAGAGCTTGACACGTGTATTGCTGCAATATGATCACAACACGTCGGCTGCCGCGGCATTTTGGCACGAGTTATCATTTTTCTCGGGTCCTAGTTTTACTACTGAATTTCAGAAGGCGGCTAAACTAGCTAACAACAACGTAGCTAGGATATTGGCCATTTGGTGTGGGCGCCACAAATAATGGCGAATGGCACGTTTGCCAATGCCGGGATGCTACAAAGGTTAGTAAGTGGCCGGTCCCTGTCCGCCATGAGCATGAAATGGGAAACCTCTCTTGGTTGGAACGACCACAAAGAAACTTTAATTTGGGGCTTGGAGGAAGATCAAAAGTTTTTTCAGCCACTGTTCCTTCTTTCCCTGAGTCAAAGCTTGTTACTTCCATGCACAATAACGAGATTTAAGCGCAACAAGGATATCTTCAATAGTTAGAGATAATTTTGTCTCTAACATATGCTACATCATCCTTAGAGACAACATCTCTAATATATAATCTTTAGCACACTTTCCAAAATTTATATTTTATGATTTTTCTTTGAAACGAGGCTACATATCAACTAGAGTAGATGAATGTATCATATCTTGTTTGGCGTGCACGACAGTCTCTTCAGAAAGAGACGACCTGTACTCTCTCCTCTACATAGGATCTTAGAGCATCTACAACAGTTCACATCAGCGGTTACTAAGGGGTTGCTACATTAGTATTTAGGTGATGTGGAGGAAATAATGTGAGGTTGTTTCTAGATGAAAAAACTAGCAAATTGTTAATACCAAGACACAAGAAACAACCAAATACTCCATTGGATACTTGTTACCTAAAAACGCGTTTTATGGGTTCCACTGTCTTAAAAAAATATCCACCATATCATTTGTGCAGCCCGACTTCATTATTGATATAATAAATGAGCTAAAACATATAAATTTCTGAAGTTGACTTCATTATCGATCATAAAGAATCATATACAACTTATAAGAATTAAAATTTTAGACACAGTTCGCTAAAGCAATCTATCGAAAACATTTGCTTTTTTATTAAATCGAGAATATCTCTCCGTTAAGAATAATTAAAAATAAATAAATATAGATACTCTTATTGATGTGATGTAACTAAGAGACGACAATAAATACAGACAAATCGACGTGGCTGTCGTTGTGGGTGCGGGGTTGCGTGTGGGGAAAGGCTTCTTTGCGAGATTAATTGATGTTTAATTTGTTCGATTCCGGTGATTGTACGTTGAGTTGAAATAAGGATGTGATTGGGATCATCTCGCATGCTTGTTTTGTGTTCAATTATTTTATTCCTGTAATGTACCAATTCCTAACAAAATCTCGGTTGTTGCATAAAAACAATCTCTCGGTAATATACCTCCTTTCTATCCGACATGACTCATTTGGCTGACAACCACAAAAATTTGTAGCTTGAGATTTGATATGTACCAACTCTGACTTTTCAGCCCTACATTAGAAAGGTCCAACTAGAAGGCTATCTTAACGACCTAAAATTTGGCGTCTTAAAGGTGTGGCTAAATACACGTCGAATGTTTTGTTTGCCACACTTAGCTTAGGCAACGTCCAAACACCATACTACCGTAGAAACCGCACGTAGACATGGAGTTGGGCCGTGTCGTGTCGTGTCGTACCGGTACGATAGCTTGTCGTGTCGTGTTGTGCCGGCACGATAGCTTGCCGCCAGTGAGGCCTAGGACGATATGTCAGCATGCCTGGTCGCAATCGGGCCGTGCCAGCATAAGAACGACATAGGCCGCCACCGCTGTTGCGCTTGCCTGCCTTCGTCGTTGTCGGGCCATGGTCGCAACCACTACCGCACTTGCCCACTGCCCCTATCGATTAGGGGCGGGTTTTTTTTGGTTTTTTCGGTTTGGTTTATTCGGTAAAAAAATATTTCGGCTTACGAGGGTTAGCGACCGAATTACCTAAAATAAAATAAAAAACCGAACCTAATTAATCGAATTAAATTGGTTCAGTTTGTTCGGTTTTTTGGTAAACCAAACAACACATAGCTGCAGACATTAGCACAAAGTGGCGGTGAATGGGCGAAAACGACAAATGAAGCTCAAAGAGGAACAAGTATCGGCGGTAGTGAGGCGTTAGTGGAGGCCTAGTGGGGAACGGACAGCGGTGGTAGTGGAGGCTTGGCGGCGGGAACGAAAGGCGCGATGACATCGGTGAGAAACGAGGCGGCAAGGTTGGCGGTGTCAGCGGGGATGTGGCTGGCCGGTGAGAGAGGATAGAGATTTCCTGGTGTGGTGTGGGTTAGGTCATTAGGGTTAGCCGGTTAAGGGGTGGTGGGTTGGTGGCCTGGCGGACCTTGGGCCTTAGAGTCAGAGTAGAGTGGGCGTGTTCGGTAATTCGGCCTATTTGGTTTATGAGAGTTAGAAACCGAACCGAAAACCGAATAAACTGACATTTTTGGTTAATTTGATTCGGTTTCATAATCCGGTTTTGGTTAAAAAAAATTGGATTTTGAGGGTTAGCAACCGAATTAACAAAAATAAAATAAAAACAAAACCTAATTAACCGAATTAAATAGGTTCGGTTTTTTGGTAAACCGAACCACACAAATTTGTAGACATTAGCACAGGCGGCAGTAGGGAACGGGCAATGAACGGCAGTGGAGGCGGCGACAGACGACAATGGAGGCACAGTAGAGAACGGGTGACTGACAATAATCGAGGCGACGACAGTGGAAGCCTGGTAGCGTCAGTGGGGAACGACGGTAGCCGTGTGGTGGAGGCCTGGTAGCAGTGGAGGTCTAATGGGGAAAGGACGGCGACGGCGAATGAGGCCTACCATGGTGGTGGGGGAATGGACAAAGCGAGCGATGGTGTCGGTGAGGAACGGCGAATTCAAGCAAGGCGAACAGCGGCGATCTGATGAGGCCTAGCATCCGCGCTGGGGCTGGTGGTGGCGGTGAATGGGCGGCGATCATGTGTGGAGGCTAGCGCGGGGAATGGGCGGGTGGGTTGGTGGCGGCTGGTGGCTGAGAGAGAGGATATAGATTGCCTGGTGTGGTGTGGGTTAGGTCATTAGGATTAGCCGGTTAAGGGGTGGTGGGCTGGTGGGCCTTGGGTCTTAGAGTCAGAGTGGAGTTGGCTTGTTCGGTAATTCGGAGTGGAGTAGGGTGAACCGAAAGCCGAATAGAGCCCAAAAAAATGAGCCAAAATCCACAAACCGAATAAACCGACATTTTTTGGTTATTTCTATTTCGTAAAAATGTCCACTTTTACTTGCTTGCTCTCCAAGTTGCGCTTGCTGCTGCTACCATGCTTGCTCGCCTCCAACTTTGCTGCTTGGCGAAAGCCATGGGAAGGAGGGTGGAGGAGGGGATCGAGGTAGGGGTGGTCCGATCTGGTGCCTGGGGAGGGAGAAGAGGGGAAAAGAAACTGCGTGCGTGTTCAACTGGTTCTAGAAGATTTGGAGGTGTTGTGTGTTGAGTGTTGTTCTGGAAAAAGAGAAGGCCACAACAAAGTCAAATGACCAAGTCTAGAACTAGCCCATTAATTGCATTTAGACTAACTATGATAAGAGGAGGTGAGCTTTCTTCCCCGACACCGCCCAACCCTACCGCATGTTGTATTCGAGCTCGCCGCCACCGGTTGTAACACCCTGATTTTCTAAATCCTTTTTTTAAAAATGTGTAAAACAAATTAAAACTATTTTGTTTTGATGAGAATTCAAAGTTGGTTCAGTTGGAGAGGTTTGAGTTGTTGATACCACCTTTTTGGTATGCTCGACAGATCCTCCTTTAGCCTATCTCTTTTGGGTTATGTAGGTTTAGACCTTCTCTGTGGCCTAGACCTCCCCAGTGGTTCTTAAGGTTAGACCTCCCTTGGGGCTCAGACCTTTTCTCACTTGGACGTATCTTTATGTCCAGGTCTTTCCCTTTGAGTTTGATCACTTTGGATCTCTTTGTTGGTTTGAATCTATTTGGTTCAGACCTCCTTCTGCTCGCACTTCTTCTAAGTCTAGACCCCTTGTTGCTGGGCACTCTCTTATGCCTGACCTCCTTTCGATCGGGACCTCCTTGTATTCCATTGGAGCTCTCGCGTTCGAACCTCCTGAGTTCATTTGAACCTCCTTGACATTTCTTCTTGGCCGAAAGGACCTCCTTTGGGTTCATCCTGACCGCCAAGACTTTTGATCCCACCTTAGCGGTTGGAAATCTCCTTTGAGTTACCTTGACCCTTGCGACTCCTCTTGGAAACTACCTTTTGTGGATCTCCTCCGTGGGATCCCTCTTTCTTGGAACCCCTCCGCCTGGACCTCTCCTTTGTCTGGATTTAACGGTTCAGACCTCTCCTTCTTTCGAATCCAAAGGTCCAGACCTCCCCGTGCATTATTTCTCTCTGGGGACCTCACCTTCACGTTTGATCTTGGCTGTTGGACCTCCCTCTCGGAGATCCAACCACCCGGACCTCAACTTGCTCTTGATCCCAACCACGGGACCTTTTTGTGGTTCTCTGGACCTCCTGTCCAAGATCTCTCTGTGGCCTTTTAGACTGATTCGACCTTCTCGCCAGACCTCCTTGAAGAGATCCTAACCGTCAGGACCTCCTTTTGTTGATCCTGACCGTCAGGACCTCCCCATGTCCAGACCTCCTCTGTATGTTTGGACCTCCCCAAGCTTTAGACCACCCTGTCCTTTGGGCTTAGGACCTCCTAAGCCTTTCAGACCTCCTCAAAGACCTCTCCTGCGGGGCAAGACCTCCCTTCTTGACCCGTTTGTTTCTAAGTTGGCTGGCCCCACTTGCCAGCCCTGGTCATTCTCATTTCCTTCGCCACGTTAATATCTTGGGCATTTAATGCATGTCATGTCACATTAAATGCATCCATATACGTGGCGTTTACTCTGAATTTGGTCACTTAGCTGTACTCTGACATCCTTCTTTGTTCCTTTCCATAACAACATACGTTGTCCTTTCCTCGTACCTTTTACCAAGGTGGTAGTGACACCTGCCCTGTCACTCACCTATCTTTGACCCATTTCTGTACTTATCCTTGATACGTAAGCTCCTAGTTATCTTCACCCACTTTGGCTATGATTAGTCCAGAAAACCCTACTACATTACCTTTCTTCACGCTCATCATCTTGGCTCCCGCTCAGTGGCTTCCAGGGAAGACCTTGTTGCCTCACGGCCTCCCCTTCATCCATTGCTTCCTTCTTGTCCCTGGTAAGTCTCTTGGTGACCTGCTCGACTCTTATTCTTGTCACCACATTAAGTTGGTTGTGTCCTTCTCAGGACCTCCTCTTGTGGGTACCGTTTGGATTTCTAATGGCCTTTATATGAGGAGCTCTTCCCTGGTCTTTACGCAAGGACCATCTCTCAAGACCTTCCTATTCTGTGGCTTAAATCACTCTTTTGGGGTCTTTTGCTAAAGACCATCTCCTCCTGGTAAGCTTGGACCTCTTCGAAAAGAACCTATTCTAAAATATAGATCTCTTCCGTTGGTTGAGTTTTGAGTTTCCTCCAGGGTTCGCTTGGTTTTCTTGTTGATCTCAGTTGGTTCTTTATTTGAGCTTTGTTTGAACTTGCTCTTTTAACCGTGTAGATTGCGAAGACTCCAAGGAGTCTCGAGGTGTCAAGAGGAAGATTCTCAGGATAGTGAGCAAGGCAAGTTACAATTTTAATCATATTGCACCCAATAATTCAAATTATTTATGTCCTGTTTCAATGTATACTGCATGCCTATTTATACCAAGCTATTTCAATACCTGTTTTAAATTCATAGTTATGCCTACTCCCTTTGTATGGCCACTGTTGACTTTGGACTGAACATGTTGTCACCATTAGATCAAACTTGGTTAATGCAATAGTGTGGGCCAAGATCATTTGAAAAACCATATGCTTAGTCTTGCCTAGACTAAAAGTATTTGATTTGGGGAAATCTTTACCAACATGACCAATTACTATTTTAAATGTTTTTCACCATGACATCGGGTTGTCATGGAAGTATGAAAATGTTGCTGGGAAAGCAAAGAAAAGAAAAATGGAATTGGATCAAATGAATCGTTGCTTGGATGGTGCATGTGTATGCACGGGACCATGCTATTTCTATGGCTAGTGCCCAGGGTTCTGTGGTAGTCGCCCTAGTCATTTGAGGACCGGCCTTTGAGCGTCCCTTTGCTAGGCCTATAATGGGCCATGCCAAAATCGTACAACCACATGTCTCCAGTATGGGGCGTGGGACCTGGCTGACTAATTTGCAGAATTCTACCACAGTTGTTCCATTGGATGTGTGGGAGGTCTTTCATGGCCAATGGTCTTTTATAACCCATCTGTGTTCCCACTGGTGCAAGAGGGGGCTTTCGCGGGGTTTCTATCCATAGGAAAGTGAAACCTTAGCTAGGAGGAGCTGTGGTGGAACAATGCATTGTAAAGGCCTTGTCATGAGCTCTAGACCTCTTACCTTTGGTAGTGAGAGGTGGCATTGAGGGATGCCGGACAAACTAGAGAAATCATGTCATGTGGGTAAAGTGTACAACCTCTGCAGAGTTAAATCTATTGAATAGCCGTGTCGCGGTCAAGGACGTCTTGGCAAAGACCACTCGAGTTAGATATTGGTTTTGGTTTCTGAAAATGTTTATTAAACTATTTTGGGATTTCTATCCCATGGGTTGTGGGCGGGGAGCCTTGTGACAGGAAGGTATCCTTCACCAACTTGTTGATGAATGTTATCCAACTGAAAATCAAGTTTGGAAAATGAATTTTATCTACTAAATACTTGCTTTGGAACTTAGTATTTGTAATCGAAAGAAACTTGGCTTTGCTTAATCAACCATATTAAGCCTTCCTTTGTGATATCCCTTTATACATGTCATTTTGTTATCTAACGGGTGTAACTTGCGAGCACGGTTGTTGTGCTCACTCTTGCTCAATGCAATCTTTGCCAGGAGAGGACCTTGGCAGTGATGAAGACCAAAGCGATTAGGTTGTGCCTTCCAGTCAGTTGCCTGTGGCGTGCTGATGGACCTTTTGTTCTTTGTGCTTTTGTATCTATGCTTGGCCCAAGGCCACCTTGTAAACAACCCTGTTGATATTTCGCTTTAATAAATATACGTTCTGGATGTCACCACCTTTGTATTATTACTGTGAAGAGCTAGCCATGATCCTTGGGACTAGCTCGGTTTGCCTGAGGAATCTTGGAGCAAGCCAGGTCCTCCACGCCCACCCAATAGAATGAACATGTGTGGCTCAGGGTGGTCTCGATCCTCCACGACCTCCTTTGGAGGGTCGCGGGTCTTGAGATGCCTCGCACCTCCACGCCTTCCCCGTCCGCCGTGATAGGTCTTCGGGGTGCTCCCTGGCTCCAAGACCCTCTCAGGTTTTGTTCTCCTGGACTTCTAGGAGGTCCTGAGGGACCTCCTGGGAGATCGTGGTGGACAAACCAAGAGATCCTTTTCGGGGTCTCCTGGGAGGTCCTGACGGACTTTCCTAGAGACCCAGGAGGACCTCTTGGGTGCCATAGGGTTGGGTCGTTACACCGGTCTCGGGGCAGTACATGGAAATTGTTTTCTTCATTTACTCCTTTGTGTTACTGCATCCATGAAGTACATGGAGTTTTGTTGTATTGTCTCCTATGTGTTACTGCATCCATGAAGTACATAGAATTTTATCGCATTTTCTCCTTTGTGTTACTACATTTGTCCTGGGAAAGCATCCTACTACACCAATTCGAAATCCTTTCACAAAACTTGCATTTAGTAGAAAACGCCCAGTACTTTGCCACTGTATATTTCCTTTCATGTTATTGCAAGTTTACTGCATTTAGTCGGTTTTTTGTTCAGGTGTTACTATCCTATACCGGTGACAGTAAGCTCGATATTGATATTTTACAGATACATTTTGGGCACTTAAAATATTTGAGGGAAAAACAAAATTTCAATGATATTTTACAGATAGATTGTTATTACCTCGTTAAAAACCTTACACCCCAGTCTGAGGTTCCCCCGGTAAGGAAAAGAGTATAATAACTATATTCATGCATATATATCGGCTACTCGATATCGAGATCGGTTAATGCTTGCGCGATGTCGAGATCCTCCAACTGATGGTGTTGTTGCTCATCTGCTTTCTGCTAATCCTTGAGGTAGGTGATTGCCTCTACTGTCTCGGGTGCAAGGGATGATCACCTTTCTTTAATTATTCTTCTGACCATGCTGAATGTCGCCTTAAAAGAGACAGTCGACACTGGAACAACTAGGACATCCCATGCGAAATGGCACATCACAGAAAATATGTGATGGTTTCCCACCACCATTCGAGGATCTTGACCTTGTCGCCCATAAGGGTAGGATCAGTGGCTGCAAAGTTGTGGGAGAGGTAGTGATTGAGTTCTGCATTTGTATTCCACCTTGTGGTTATGCACAATTGAGATGACGAAGAACTGGATTCCTTGCCATTCATCATCTTCCACAAGTGGGCCGTCACACTTCCCTTCGATGATCGCGCCGCTTGCTACGAAGCATACGACTCCATCTCACTGGTGCCATACTTTTTGTAGTACAAGTTGAATACTCGAATGAGCTCGTCTTTCACATGGTTGAAAGCGGCAGAGAAATCCATATCGAGTGCATCACCTATTCCCTCCATAGTAGTTTTCAATCCGTCCAACCTCTTGTGTGGATAAAAAATGGTAGCAAAACAATAGAGATGTGATATAGAACCAAAATATTTGAGAAATGTTACCTCCATCAGTGCAACAATAGGGTCTAAAAGTGCATCGTGTCTATATCTAGCAAATGACTCCGCAATTAGCAAAATATAATCGACCACTAAGCATGAGGTAGGGTAGTAAACACCGGATAACTCGTTAGTCGCTTCAGAGAAAGAGTATCAAAAATCTTGAAAACGATTAACAGCGGTCCAATCCGATCAGTAAGCATGAAAATCATTCTCTTAAGCATTAGCATCGACAAATATAGTTATAATATTTGTATGTACTTTTAACTTATTTAGCATGATGTATGTTGAGTTCCACCTCACCTTCATGTCAAGACCAAATTTTCGTGGTGTAACATCGTTGCCCTGCAATGCTCTATGAACCTAGTAACCACTTGGAGGTTACTTGAGATGAAACGAATAGCGTTGTTGATATTATTCAAATATCCACCAATTACCTCCATACCATCTTGGACAACGAGGTTGATAATGTGACATACGCACCTCTGGTGGAGAACGTATCCTCTTATATACGACTACAATTGAGGGTGAGGAACTGCATGACCGTTGTATTCATTGAAGCATTATCAAGAGTGGTAAAAGAATCTTATTATCTATTTTAAAATCCTGAATTACCTCAAGTATGCGTTCGGCAATTGCCTCTCCGGTGTGCGCGCCATCCATTAACCTAAACCATATGACTCTCTTGTTTAGGTTGTACTGTTGGCAACAACACTAAGGTAACAAGTTCTTTGTTGAGAGGAAGTCCAGATATCGAAAGTTAAAGCAAAAAAAAAGGCTAACTTTCAGGAAGTTTTCTTTCAATGCAACTAGCTCTCTATTGTAGATCGCTATAATATCATATTTGGTAGTTCTTATATTCACATGTTGGTACTCTAGGAAGAAGCCACATTGCATCATTCTTTCAAAATTATGCCTCCCGCCATCATAATAGGTAGATCTTTCGAAACTATAAATCGCGTTATTTCATCCCGTGCTACTTGGGGGTTGTAAATCCATGTACTTACAGTGCCATTGGCCAAAAAATTCAGATGTGTCTGTACACCTCCTGTTTGGGTCCGCCCTAGCTTTTGCGTGCACGCTTTGTAGTGCCGGTTCAAATGCCCCGTGCTTCCACCCGAACATGTAGTCAATTCAATTTTGTGATAATTACAAACTGCAGTTACCTGTCTTTGGCTGTTTACATTGGTGATCTTCTTGGTCATGTACTTCCAACACTCCGCCCTTCGCGCGGTGGATGGTGGGGTTGATGATGATCCTCCGATCTCGCCTTGTGAGGGAGGGGGGTGATAAGTTCATGAAGGCGGTGTCCTTGTGGCCCTCCATACTGTCCATATGACGGTCATCCATACCGTGGTCTCCCATGCCCGGGGAGAGTTAACAAGCATCGATGTGAGCATCGTCCTACCCGAGAGGAGGACTATTGCGGGGGCGTGCTTGCTTGCACCTCGCCCCTCTACTATCTTCTTCTTCTTACTAAACATGTTGAGAGAACAAGGGATAAAGAGCTAGAGTCAGTAGGGAAATTGTTTATTGAGCTGTGTCAAGAAGAAACAAGGAGATGAGGTGATTTTATAGCCATGGAGGAGAGGAATGTTACATTTGCCCGTTGCCTGTTTGCTCCTCTATGCCCTCTTCTGCTGCTCTTATGACTGCAAAAGCACTGGATGTTGCCTCGCATGCCTTGTTGGCCGTTGTTACGACTTGCGTGGTGCCCGTGCGACCTCTCGTGCTCGTGCCTCTGCCTCCCTCCCTTAATGTGTGGTGCGCCTATGCAACCTCTTTCTCTCTTTGCCTATCTCCCTCTTGTTTTCTCCCCCACCTACCACCGCCTATCTCCTCTAGCTCTTGCACGCTCACCTCCCCTGCCCTCTCTCGGTCTCTCCCTTCGATGACGACCATGGCCCAAATGGCCAGATTTGAGTGGTGGCCAGATCTATCCTGTTCCCTCTCATGCTTTCCCTTTCCCGTTGGTGGCGTCTTAGGCCCTGATTTGAGTTTGACGGTGACGAGGCGGCGTAATTAGCGCAAGGAATGAGTCCAGGATGGCGACGGTGGTGGCGGCATGACGACGATGACCTTGTTGAGGTGCCTCTGTCTCCCTTCCCTCCCCCCCCCCCCGCACCGCAGCTCACTCTCTCCCTCTCCCGTCGACGGTAGCCATGGCCCACACAGCCGCTCCCCGCATGCTCGCCCTTCCCCTCTCCCTCTCTCACAGATCTAAGTAGCGATGACCACAAAGCCCACCACGATGATGGCGTTGTCCTATTGTCCCCTTCCCTTCTCCAAGATCTGACCAGTCGACAACGGGCAACGACAACAGTCTTCCTCCCCTCTCTTCGACGGCCATGACGACATCAGCGAGATGAGGTGCCACTACCAATTGTCATTGTGTCGTTGTGCCGTAGTGCCACCTACTGTGTGGCATAGGCTGCGCCGGGCTTCATAGGGCTTTTCGGGCCGGGCCGGGCCGAGCCGCCCAATGTGCCCGATTCTCAGCCCCAGCACGACCCGATTGTTCATGTCGTGCCGGCCTGACCCGCCATGTGTCGTAATGTGTTGTGCTTAGGCCATGCTATGCTGCCCATGCCTCAGGCCGGCTTAGAAAAGCACGGCCTAACTCCGAGGACTACCACCACGGACCAATTGTCACGTCAAGTTAGTCCTGATAAAATTGGCGGCATATCTCGTGCACAAGGGATGTTTCGTGGACATATGCACATGGTTGACCCGAGCCGTCCATCGCGAGTTATGCAGATAGGATTGAGCCTCCCTCCCACCGGTGCCATTTTGCAAAAACACCCCCACCATCAACCAGGAGCACTCGACTCGGCCCTCCCCCTCGATTCCCCAATGCTCCTTGCGATCTAGGGTTAGGATTCCCTAACTACGCCCAGCGTCCTGAGCCCATCCCCAGCGCTGCCGCTCGTGCGCTGCGCCACCGCCGCCCCTTCTGCATCACACCAAGTCGCATGCGCCATACGCCACTCCTGCCGAGACTCCGTGCAACGCACCAAGTCACCTGCGCCCATTTTCCATGCGCCCTACGCTTCCCCTGCATCCTGTGCCGCCCCCGTCGCCCCGTCTGTGCTGCTCCAAGTCGGCTACGCCCTGTCACCCTACGCCCCACGCTGCCCCTCGGCCCTACGTCGCCCAGTCATGTAAGAATTGATTTCCGTCACAATGGATTGTCACGCGTCCGTTGTGTCGCCCATAGCACTACAATTGTGGATTGTTCATTTTTGTCTTGATGTGTAGCCGCATAAAGGAAATTGAAGATGTGAATAGCTCCATGCAGCAACTAGCTTTGTCTAGTCCCGAAATGGCTGATGCTCACTCTCTCGCTGTGAGCTCTCTTTGTAAAACCCCTCCGAAGGCGGCCAGCATCCCATTCTGCGTGAGTGTGCGCATAAATTGCAAATTTGTAATATTAATATCATTCTCGAGCTAAATCATTATTACTGCTGCAGGGATCGTCATCCGCACCGGTAGTTATTGACGAATTGACACCTGATGTGCGAATGATTTTTGAAGATGAGGATGCAGCCCTGGAGTTTTACAAATCATGCACACATGTTGCGGGCTTCTCCATTCGTATTGGACAGCGGATGACTACGAATGGTGTGTTGCAATGGTGGCGGTACTATTGTGGCAGACGTGGCTGGAAGGAAGAAAGAGGTAAGGACAAGGTAGAGGTCAAAGTGAAGAGGACATACGAGTCTAAATTGAGTATGTGCAGGTGTGAGGCCATGTTTGGTATCAAATGGACTAAGGACAATAAATTCATATTAAAGATATTTGTAAAAGTGCATAACCATCGTTTTGTCTCACTTAGTAAGCAGCACCTCATACGTTCTAATAGACAAGTAAATGAGAAGGCTAAGAGTACATTGTTCGCATGCCATCATGCTAGCATTGGGACATCCGGGCCATTTAGATATCTTCATGTAAGTGAGGGTGGATTTCAGAATGTAGGATGCACAAGGAGGGACTTGCAAAATTATTATCGTACATTGAGAGAGAGTATAAAGTCATCAGATGCTGAGATGTTCCTTGATAATCTAGCTAGAAAGAATAAGAATAATGCTGCATTTTATTTTGACAATATTATTGACGGGAAGGGTAGGTTGGTGCATGTGTGTTTGGGCGGATGTAACCTGTAGGAATAATTATGTTTATTTCGGCGAGTTGCCCTCATTCGACATGACATATAATACAAACCAATACGACATTATATTTGCACCATTTACGGGAGTGAATAACCATGAGGGATGTGTTCTATTTGGGGTTGTATTGCTGCTCAATCAGACAATTGAAAGTTTCCAATGGTTGTTCTGTACTTTCTTAAGATGTATGGGAGGTGTTTCACCTAGGTTTATAATAACTGATGAAGATGCGACCATGAAGAAGGCAATTGAGTATGTCTTCCCAACTAGCACGCGTAGGTTATATATGTGGAACATATTGAACAAACTTCCAACTAAGATAAGGCCAGATTTGAGGGATAACCAATGTTTTATAGTCGTGTTAATTCATGTGTGTATCCCTCAGAAACTCCAAAAGAATTCGAGTCACAGTGGGCAGCTATTATTTCTAAGTTCGGTTTGGAAAATAATGAGTGGCTCGCTGGTTGGTATAATATTCGAGCATCTTGGGTACCGGCCTACTTTATGGACATACCCTCAGTAGGAATTCTTAAAACAACTTCAAGGTCTGAAAGCGCCAATTCTTTTTTCAATCGCTTTATTGGTTACAAACATGCTTTGGTTGAGTTCTGGATCCAGTTCAACACAACAGTGGATGAACAAAGACAAAAGGAGCTAAGAGAAGACCATACCACCTTTCACACGAAGCCTCAGTTGAAGACACCATGGACAATAGAGCTGCATGGCAATGAGGTGTTCACACATGAGGTGTTCGCTAAATTTCAGAAGGAGGTCATTGCGGCCAAGGACAATTGTGTTGTTGAGAGCACGGCGTAAGCATATGACCTTAAAGTAACAGCGGTGAATGAGGATGGTAAGAAGTTAAGAAAATTAACATGTGACACTAACACTATGATTGCCCACTGCTCCTGTATGTTGTTTGACACTCATGGAATTCCTTGCCGTCACATTATCCTCGTATTACGTGGTGCAGTAGTGAATGAGCTTCCAAGTAATTATGTTTTGAAGAGGTGGACTGCACATTGCAAGAGGGAGGTTGTATTCGATAAGAATGACAATGTTCTTGCTAGACCTTCACTACTGAACATGCAAAATATGAGAGGGAAACTTAAAAAGTTTGTGCATGACATAAACTAGGAAATTCCTCCCTGACCACAAAGTAGAGTGGAGGAGGTTGAAGCATATCTTGGGTATGGCATCTCTCATCAGATCGATATACTGTCGCCGACGGACAATCTCACTAGAGGGAAATGCAAGAGGAATCATCCTGGGGAGAGCAAACAGAAGAAGTTTAAGGGAAAGGTAGCTCACATGTGCAGGACATGCAATGAGATCAGCACCCATGACAGCCGCAACTGCCGTTTAAGGAAACAAGCAAAATAGTAATGTAATTTAGCATTTTAATTTCTTCCACTTCACATGTTGTTCCTCTTATTACATACTAACTCAAGCGTGTTTTTGGTGTGCAGGAAAATTCGAGTCTTAGAGGTTGTAATCTTGCTGAACTGAGTTTCAAAATGTTGTATGAGAATTCCATGAGAATTGCTGAACTGTAATCTTGTTGTAAACATGTTTTTAGTGTTTTTGAAATGTTGTATGAGAATTGCTGAACTGTAAGCGTGTAATCTTGCTGAACTGTAAGTGTTTTCAGTGTTTTTAGTGGAATTCGAAATGCTCTGGAATTCTGAATGATGTTTCGAAATGCTGCTCCGGATCACTGACTGAATGACAACTGAAATGTTTGAATGCTGCCCTATAATTAGTATGTAAGTGTAAGTGTTTTCATTGTTGCAATCTTGCTCTAAAATTCTGAATGATGTTTCGAAATGCTGCTCTAGATCATTGACTGAATGATGACTGAAATGTTTGAATGTTGCACTGAAATGCTGCCTATATGAGAATTCGATTAGAGTGCTGACTAAATGCTACACTGAAATGTTTGAATGCGGCACTAGAATGCTGAGTAGAATGCTGACTAAATGCTCTTCCAACTGAAAATGCTGGCTGAACATGCTCTTCTGGGTGGTAAATCTCAAGCTCTGTAAGTGTCAATTGCTCAAAAAATGATGAATTGGTAAGCACCTCAGCCCCTAGGCACTACATTTTTCTCTGTGAGTGTCATTCTTCTGGCTGAAACAATTCTAGACCCCATTGCTACAAGACAATCATCAATCACAATTCTAGAGTCCATTGCCACAAGACAATCATCAATCACAATTGTAGACGCCATTACTACATGACTTTCGTGACTTTCTGGACTATGTGTATGCAAATTCTAGACATACATCCAGAATCTAGAAACATTACAGGACATACATTCACAATTCTACACTCCATTGCTAACAGGACAATCATCAAACACAAATTATCAACGACCCAAAATGCAACTAGACCAAACCATGCATTGCTCAATCAGAAATTCAACAGTCAAATTCTCACCATCACAATTCAACAAGAACCATTACATAGAAACAACATAGCCATTACAATGAAAAACACATTTAATTGACATTCTTTGCAATGAATATTCTTAGGAAGAACATTAAACATGCAACAAGAACCATTTTAAACTTCTCATCTGCAGCCGCCGATTTCAGGATAGACTTGTTAATCTGGTCCAACGACTTGTCATTTCAGGTAAATGTGCCACCATATGATCGTCGACAGGGGAAACCATTGGATATGTTCGGTGTGCACTGCTAAACTTCAACCCAGCCATATGCGTTTCATATTGATCTTTCCACATGAAAGTGTCGCAACCGCTAGAATACTTCTACACAAAAATAGAGCAAGGTGATAATGCAGAAGTGTCTCCTCAAACATATATCTTCTAAACAGAGCTAGGCATAATGATTTGAATCTAGAAATAAGGAAAGACGTCTGGATCTGTATTCAAACAAACTTACATCGTTGTTGTTAGGGCATTTGTAATACTCTTTTTCTCGATTCTTCGAGCTACCAGACACTGTTCAAATCATCTTCTCATCGTATTTTGGGCATGGCACAAGCTGAAGCCCCCACAAGGCCCCGACGCGGATGACTCCGACTGCGACACTTTCTTCTTCTCCATCAACTGTCAAGCACGGGGAGGGGGCGCTCGGCGCGGCTCAGGTGCAATGGGAAGGGGGACAACCCTGAATGAATCGAGTGCTTACCTCACACAGGGCCTTGCCGTAGGCGCAAGTGGGGCTAGGGTGGCGCGGAGACTCGACGAGCGGCTCGACGAATGCAAGACACAGTGCAGAGAGCCGCAGCGGAGAGACTTCAGCGGCGTAGAAGCGCACGGCTTAGCGCGATCAGAGAAGGGTGTGGCGGCGCATTGGGTGCATAATGCGGCCAAGGGCAGACTAAAGTGGGCCATGCAATGAGAATCTAACCCTAGCTCGCAAGGAGCATTGGGGAATCGAGGGGAAGGGCCGAGTCGAGCGCTCCTGGTTGATGGCAGGGGTGTTTCCACATAATGGCGTCGGTGGGAGGGGGGCTCGATCCTGGCCACATAACTCACATTGGACGGCCCGGATCGATTATGTGCATATGTCCAAACAAAACATCCCTTGTGCACGAGATATGCCGCCGATAAAATTGGGTAGAAATTCCCATCACGTGGGGCCACAGGGATCACATAAATACATCGCGTCCATTCCCTGCTATGTATAGAGGTAGTTGGGCAACTGGCATGGATGGTCGAAGGGCGCCCACCCCATGAGCATGAGCTCTCCTCCTCCCTTTAGATAGCAAGCTTCTGCTCCCCATCCAAACGATGATTGGTAGCAGATGGACGACTTCCTGATCCTCTTCCTGCTCAAAATGGAGGGTTTCCACATACACCAACGAATTCTAGCTTCTGAATCTTGTACCATATCAAGTAGCTAGGAGTACATACGAACAGGCTAGCTAGGTAGCTTATTGATAGCAGATAGGTGGTAGCTAGGCAGGCAGGAAGGTGCTGTGTTGTTGTCACCTGTCACATACACTCGTAGATGGTCATCATGGCCGGGATGCTCCCCGGCGTAGAGTGCGCGCGGCGGCGGCGGCTCCGGCAGGGCGGCTCGGCGGAGGCGCCGTGCGGGACGCGGCGGCCTTCCTTCTGCCTGTACGCAAACGGGCACGACCATGCTCACCTTGGCTCATCAGGTCCTAAGGTAACAACAATCCATCGATTATATATCTCATTTGGTGCTCACGTTTGCATGCTGGTTAATCTCGTTCGTAGTGTGATGGTTTGTTTCTTGTGGGTTCAAATTAATTTGCAGCAGAGGAGCAGCGTGTGCAAGGAGACGACGCACGCGTGGACGACGCTGGATAGCAACGCCCGGGAGGCGAAGGAGAGGCTGGATCAGAAGCTGAGGAGCCAGAGGGAATCTGTGGTCAAGAGGTGGGTTGCCGACTTTGCCGTGCTATCTGTACGGTTCTTCGGTCAGAGCCACTGCCCTTAAATTCACTTTTAGTTAAGGTTCAGACCGATTTCTGGCTTCAGAGTTCAGACTTCAGAGGCCCCTGTTTGATTAATCAAGTGTTGAATAATGGTTTCGTAGTAATGCATACATGATTCTTGCATGCCTGTAGCATCGAAGTGTTTAAATTAGTAAACAAGATGTATAAACCTCAATCATTAGCAGTTCCTTTTTGATATGACGTGCCAAAATACTTCTGTTCAGGGATCTAGTTTCATGTAGCATCCTTTGTATTTTCAGAGCAGAAATTTCAGTACTTCTTTTTGGGAAGTGATCGATATAATTAAACCTCAACCATGAACTTGCAATTACCAGTTTAGCTATGCTCAACCAAACCCGAATCAATATCAAGATACTCACCCCGCCCTCCTTTCCAATGAAATCTCTACCTGTTTGTTAATTTGCTTCTGCTAATCCAGCTCAATTTCCAAATAATATCGAGAAAAAATGGTGTCTTAAGCCCTCTCCACTGCAACGTAACTTACAGGCATCACAGCACTGGCAGCCTACGGCTCCCGGCCAAATCCCCGGCGAGCACCAGCACCAGCACCAGCGACGGCGACCACTCGGCGAACGTGCTGCAGCGGGAGGTGTTCTCGGAGAAAGGAGGAGGAAGGGGCAGCGGCCGGCCGCGGTTCAGCTGGGGCCGGCTGGGGTGGAAAGCACCGCCAACGTCGGAGCAGCCGGAGTGCGCGGTGTGCCTGGAGGAGTTCCGCGCGGGGGACGTGCTGGTGCACCTCCCCTGCGCCCACCGCTTCCACTGGCCCTGCGCCGTGCCCTGGGTCCAGGCCGCCTCCCGGTGCCCCTTCTGCCGCGCCGCCGTCGACCTCACCTCCTCCAGCTAATCAACCGGCCTGCCCTGCACTGCACGGCGCCCGCGCGCGCGGTGGAACGATCGGCACGCGCACGGGCATCCAGGACACGTTTTTTTCGCTAGTTTTGTCTCTGCGCGCGTACAGCGACCGACACGCAGCGCGCGGGATGCCCTGTGTCGAGGCCGCCTGCACGTTGCAGACTCGCAGTGCGTGGGGGCAGCAAGCACCGGAGCAGTGCGCTGCCGCTGTACGTGTTGGTTGCCGTTGCATGTGCGGATCGTACGTGTGGTGCTGCGTGGAGAGATGTGTCCGGCCAAACCGCCAAAGGCCGGGATTGGTTGCTGCTTCTGTTCAATCGACAGACTCTGGTGGTTGTTTGATTTTGGCCCCACTCCGGTCGATGATTACGATTGTTATTTTATACTATATGCGCGGTGCGTACGTACATATATATACGTGGAGACGCATGGATCATCATCATCTTTATAAACACACGGTAAATAGCAGGAACAAGAGACACGAATTTTATATGGGAAACTATTATTGCGGGAAAAATCATGGACACACGAAAGCGGAAATCACTATTTGGGGAGAAAATACAAGCACTATGAGCTTTGGCGTATTTAACCGTGCAACTACAGGGGTACATGTATAAGCTAGAGAATAAGAATCCCTAACGAAGAAGGAAACCGAGTCAGAGTCGGTTGTGTCATTTGACGTCATGTCTGACGCTAGTCATCGCATGTGCCGCGTCCGGCACAGGCACGATGGCGAAATCGGATCATACTTTAACAATCTTTGCCTTGATACGAATTTGCCCTATAGCCGAAATATCAAATCTCCTCTAAATAAGTCTTCATCAATAAATCTTGTGCTTCGAAAGTCCATAGGACTAATCTCAACGAGTAGATCTGGAACAGTCTTATCCAAACGCTTCACATGAAGCCAAATTGAGCAAACCGCCAGTAAGTCTAAACGCACAGATATCAACAAAGCAGACGAACAAATCTGGATCTTCAATAATTCATACCCCCAGCAAAGTCTAAGTCTATGCAACTGACCTCCTGAAATTAACGCTCAAATATTATCAAACAGCATAAGCCAAAAATGTTACCTTTGGCGTTGGATAGATAGCGAAGAACTCATCTCGTGGATATTTGACATGTTCCACCAGGAACACCAAAACTCGGCAAACAATGCTTGCTAAAAGAGCAACTTGCACGCGTGGCTATCACGCGCATCAAACCGTAGACTTCAAATGTAACTGAAATGTATGATATGATTAAAACTGCTCTTGTAAGAAAATTTTAGATGAAAGGAACTTAATACGACGTCAATAGAGTAGAAACTACAATATCGAGCTATGACACGGATTCGAGCACAGCGCATGGAGGAAATAACAATCCCGAGATAGCAGCAACATAGGAGGCACAACGATGTCTTGTAGAGATGTGGCGACGAACTCCGCACGATGGCTGCGTCCTGAGTCAATATTGCTCCTCCCGGGGCATCTGCTTGGATCTTTAAGTGGAAGCTTTGATATCGCTTGTTATAAAATACACGGTAAATAGTAGAATCAAGAGATAAATTTTGCATGGAAAACTATTGCGGAAAAAGAATATGGATGCACAAAGGTGAAAATAACTATTTAGGGAGAAATTACAAGCATGTGAAATTTCGACGTATCTGATCGTGCAACTATAGATAATAAGAGTCTGTAACAAAGTACGAAATCGAGTCAGAATCGGCTGCGCCACTCGATACCACGTCTGACACTAGTCCGCGCTTGTGCCGCGAATCAGATCATACTTTAGCCATCGTTATCTTGCACCGGCTGCGTGTTCCTTCGATTCCTTGTAGGGCTGAGCATAATTTCAACTATTAGCCACTTGTTCAGTACCGAATCTGTATACGTACAACCAGCTGCCTGAATTTGTGCTCAACTGAATGAACTAGTGCAATCAGACGACCGGTATTTTTTGTTTACCGTTGAAATGGAAGGCTACGTACTGTCTAGTACATCATGCTGGTACGTACTGGTTAGACTTTAGAGTACGTACCAATCACCGTTCACGATCGATGGCATCCTATGTGTGTACTGCCGCATGCATTCATGTGAGTACTCACTCGTTTGGCGACTTCTCCATCTCAATTCTCAGCCTATCTACTTCGACTGACGTCCAATAGTTAGACTAGCTGGTAATAAAACATGGTACGCATGCACGACGCATCTCGTTATAGCCTAAAATTCAGTGCCCAAACTGGCACTGCTGCATCTTTTGTCTCCGTCCTGTCCTTCTGGCAGAGAAAACTTGCAGGCACCGCTACGTCAGTACGCCCGCCCCGTTTCAATATATTTGTCAACGGTCCACCATGCGGCGCGCACACCGAAGAAGTATTACATCTAAGAAATACTTAATGCAATGATCATATATATCCATATGAAATGATATACTACTTAACATCTTCAAAAGTATTTAAATAAGGGTAAAGAGAGAAAAACCTACCATAACAACCCTCTATATTCCCATGATGGTTAAATATATTGAAAGAGATACTCTTGAGACCATGAACGAATATAGCGAAACGGGAGGAGTCGTAGCAAATTAGCAATCGATTAGGGCAGTATTTGGCTCCATATTGATCCTTTTAAATTTTAATCACCTCTATCTCGCCTCTTCTGAGGACATATGTTATCAGCACTCCGCCGACAGGTAGCATCATTACCTACGTACGTGGCCTGTAATCTGCCACAACCCGTGATCGATCGACTAGTCAGATTTCCCCACCATCCATCACTCGACACTACACTGCCACAGGTCAGGAGCAACTCATGTAGTCATCACATTATTATGGAGTTTCCCTACACGGAACCAGCCAAACACGCCTTTGATTTGTGAAATGAAATTTTCAAGCAGTGGCAGATCGGAGGAGGAAGAAAGCAATTGTTCAACTAGAGGGTCCTGATGGAATGGTCTCTGACACAAAAGAGGTACAAGTGGACAAGCATCAATCAAGTGTGGAGAAGGACACGGAGTGCTCTAAAGAATTAGAGGCCTTTATGCCGAGAGTCCGAATGGGAGAGGATAGATCAATGTATTTCAAAATTGGTGATGAAGATTTCCTCTCCTCCCTCCTAAGACCCTGTTTGGACTACCCCCATATCCGTGGATTGGCCCGGAATTTTGAACTAAAATCCCAACCTATCTATAGGGATAGGGCCAGGAATTTAGGCTTTCCAAACAAGGTTGAGATGGTACTGAAGAGAAAGAAGCTGTAGCAACAGAACAAAGTAGAAAAAGTTAAGGAAAAAAGGATTGGAATATATGTTATGTAGTGTGAAGCAAGTAGTTTGTGAATGGAAAAATGTTTGGAATGTGCTGTAAAGCGAGCAGGCCTGGTGGCTGATGGTTTCGTTTCTATAAAATGGAAGCAGGGGGTGACCATGCATTTTTGGCCCAACAAGTAGCAAGTGGCAATGCTATTACACTACTCTGCAGGAACCAAATCGAGAGTAAAATATTGGTAGGGAACGATTAAATTTTGGCCCAAACACTCAGAGATTCTTGCCCGTTTCGAACTCTTTCTCACGGAAACAGCATGCAGCGCCGCAGGCAGAGGCTTCTAATACGGAATCGGAACCCGACCGCCCAAGTCCACCTTGAACCACGTTGATGGAAGATCCAACGGATACACGAGCTACGGGTGAATCGGCGCCTCAACCAGCTTGTGGGTGGGGAGGCGCCTACATAACCAGGCCATGGGGCAACGTTGAACTTTACTTACCTGGGCCGGGTCTATGGGCGATCGAGAAGGCCCATGTCCTAGATCAGTGGCCCGCATCGCACCTCGTAGGTGCGTTGGTCTACCATCTACCCAACCAAGTGGACGTCGTGATTTTTATGGGTATGGTGGTACGTAGAGCTGGGACTTGGGCCGGGCTTTTTCGGTCGACACGAAGCTCGGTCGTAGATGATGATCTTGCAGACTAAGACGGCGGACGCGACGTCCGGCCGGTCGGGTCAGACGAACGCCGGCCGGATCGGGCTCGAGAATCGCGTCTGGTTAAGACGACGACGCAAGACGGCCATTTGGGCGATGCTTGGGCGACGCAGACGCAAAAAGCCCAATCCTCCAATCCTCCTACCGCCCAATCCTATCCTCCTACCGCCCAATCCTATCCTTCCTCGCCCGGTAGCCCGATCCAATCCTGTTTCTCCCCACTACCGTCCAACCCTAACTTCCATCCCGCTAATCCATATCCCCAATCTCACACACCGCCTCCACTCCACCCTAGTTCCTCCTCTCCAAGCACCGCTTTCTCTCTCTCCGCCTCTCTCTCGCCGCCTTCCTCCCTCCCGCTCCGCCGAGAGGAATGAAGATAATGATTCTTGCCGCCATCGCCGCCTCATTGTCTATAGTTATTTTGGGTGGGCTTGGGGTGGCACGCAGACGACTCGCACGACAGCTTTGGGCGTTCAGGCTCGGCCGGAGGGAGGGTTTAAGACGCAAGACGCAAGACGGCGGAGCGATCGCCGGCCGAGACGCGGCGCGACGCGATCTTGACTCGGCTCGCAGTGGGCCGGGCCGGCACGGCACGGCCCAATGCCCACCTCTAGTGGTACGTGTCCACGCGGCCTCTGCCTATCTTTAGGATGTAAACTTTGTTCCTTCCCGTCGTGGTCTCCGTTTGAGTGCGGAGGGGCTGCGAGCAAATGTTGTTTCCTTCAAGGTCATAGCGCCCACACGTACCAGAAGCTGATATCTCTTATGTCATTATCAAGCCAATTTCGAAAATAGAGACGGAAAAGGTCAAAATTATTTGCTGAACTATCTTATTATGTCACATCAAAGTTAATTTCGAAAATAGAATAAAAGTCAATTTCGACAATAGAATAAATTGCTGCACACATCTCGACAAACAACCAATGACTACATATGAACCCATGCTCACAAACTTCTCATTAGACTTGGTCACGTTAATATCACCGAGATTCAAAAAGAAGCTGCAAACTTGACGCATGTGGCAGCCGTCCGCGTTCTAACCCCAAAGGCATTGATGAACCCATCATGTAACGATCGGATTTGATGCGCTGAGGTCCGACACAGCACCGAATGGAGACACTTCATCAGCGTCGCGGGGGAATAAAATTGGATCTAGAATTTACACATATGCACATGCTGTCATACATGGGGGGAGGCTACAGAAGAAATATACAAGTCTTGGTATATATTGCAAGTTAAAAAAGGAATCGATGCATGGAGTCGAGGAATTTTGGTTAATTTCTCTTCAGCAATAATCGGGCACTCTCTGGTGGACAGGATCAGCCATGCTTGGCTGAACAGCTTTCACCGTAAAGCAGCAGCGATGCTGCTGGAGTTATGGCGGTCAGGAGGCACCTTCGCAGACGTCTCCACGGCACAAGGGGCACACCCTGCAGCATTGTATAGACAAAACATTAGGGCACTCCCAGTGTAGCGTAGACACTGCATAGCAATGTCCATAATTTGCCACCTCACATAGACACAAGACTAGAAACAACCCTTCTAATGCACTATGTGTATCATTTGGCCCGCCTAATCAGTACTGCAAATATTTCTATTTATTTCCTCTCCCACGTTCTTTCCTCCCCTTCCGACGTGCACGTCCTCCCCTCCCCACATTATCTCTTTCTCCCCGCCAGCACCCTCCCTCACCTCTCCGCTCGCCAGCACCCTACCTCGCCGCTCCCCATCGTCCTCCATCGCCTCCCTGCCTACTCGCCGCTGTCCTCCCACCATCGCCTCTCCCCCTCCCCTCCGACCACCACCAGATCTGACCGGATCTGAGCCGTTCCGCTCGGAGACGGCCAGTGGACCCGGGAGGTAGGGCCACGCTTGATGGCAGCGGTTGTGGATCCGAGAGACGACATGGCCCTCGGCGATGCTGGGTGACGCATGGCGAAGACAACGGGCGGCGAGCCGACATGGAGTAGGGAGGTGGTTTAACGCAATGGGCCCCACAAATAGCGTAGGTAGACACAACCCTCCTCCCCGATGCAAGTTTTAGCTATGTCTTGTTGGTTTGTGTGCTTAAGCAATGTCTCATACACGACACTGCTTTCCTCTCTTCTTTGACTCTTTGCTACATCATCTGCCATCATATGTGGATAGTTATTTATTAGCTATAGACATTGTACAGGGTGGAGCATTGGGAGTGCGCTTAGTAGGAGATAGCGCAACGTGCCGTGTGTCATGGGCCAGGGCGCCAGGCTATATTGCTTTTTTTTTGCACCAGGAGGAGCGTATTTATACCTGTGTACTTCTTTAAGCCACTTGTCAACACATTGCAAGTGAAACTCGTGTTTGCATGGGAGACTTCTTATCTGATCTCCATCCTCATATTCAGTTAAGCAGATATGGCACCTGAAGAGAAGGAAGCATAGTGACCACATTTCAGCAATAAAAAACCTCTCAAAATAAGGAAATCAGGCACGCTTCAGGGTCTCTAGACTTATTATATGAATTTCTAATCATTTATCATAACATTGCTATCCCCACTTATCCAGATGGCAGGTGCCAACAACAAAATATGAGAAGTCTGAAAACTGTCTAGTGACAGTAATGAGAACAACTGAATATAGTATATCATTTATGTCATCTAATTCAACTTCACATAGCTATTTTAACTTCTAGCTCATTATGATAGATATCATGTCTTGAAGACCAATAGTGTTATCCAGGAAATGCTTACTTCATAAGATCTCTAAGATACCAACAATGCCCACACTTAGGCAAATAAAATCATATGGATTCTCATTCAATGTCTCATGATATGTTTTCTGAATGGATTATCATAGGTATAACAAGCATGACTATCTCAAATGTGTAAGATTAAGATAAACTGAAACTAAAAGAAATATAACAATATCAGATCAAGTAAAAATGTTTCCTTAAGGAAATTAGACAGATTAGAATGACAAGAAGCTCACTGTTCCATATCATCACTGCATTGGGCTGCCTCGAGCTTGTTGTAGCTCTTACATGGTAATGAATTAACCACAGACTCTGGTGCTTGAACAGAGACCATGGAAAGTGACAGTGATGCAGGTTGCCGATGAATTTCATCCAATACCTGAAAATAATTGTGCAGGCAAGTAGAAAATAATTATAAGAGAAATGTTATGCAAAGGCAACAAAGAGCAGTAAAGTTCACAAAACCACATCTTCCGAGCATTCCACTCCTAGTTAAATTAAAGGTTAATTCCTTATATGCCACTGGAAATTTCCAAAATCCCTGATTGTGTCACTGACATATTAAGGGTTAATTAACTGCAGCATAAATTTACTTTCAATTGCATCCCTGTATCTAATGTGGAGTTTCAAACAAGCCTGAACCATCCAACTTTCGATTTCTAATTTTTGGTGGTGCCTTGGCCTCACAAAGTTAACAACTATCATACAGCCACATAACAGTCCCTTCAATATCAATGTCCTCACTGTGTTACTTCTGTGGCCAACTTTATTTTGTTGTTGGCAGGTGATTTACTAATTTGAACAAGTTGACACGACCTTTTATGCAATTTAAAACTAAAACAGTAAATACTTGAAGTGCCAATCTAATTTAGTGCTTTGAAATTTCATTATAAGTGTCATGGTAGATTATAACATTGCTAGGTTAAAGTCTGGAACTGGAGTTGAACTCTAAAAGAGTCACAGATGGCGATCACATATCATTGTCAAAAGTACAACATCAGCTAACACATTTGGCCATGTATATTCAGTTGTGTCACTTAGTTTTTTAGTCTTCTACATACACAACTAGAATGCTGCCAATAATCCAATGAATAAGACTTGTGAAATAAATTCAACACACAGAATAATAAAGGGTTCTCAAAACTTCAATGATTTGGGTCGACCCAGATTTAACAAAAAAAAACATCATTATTCATTAGGCATTGCACCATCCTAATAGGCAATCATGAAGAAGCAACAGAACAAACAACAGATACACAAAAAGAAATCCATTTTCAAAAATATTCAGGGAAAGAACAAACCTCGAATAATGCCTCAGTTAACATGACAATTCTTGATATACTTGCTCGGGCACTAGATTCTTCAGCAATCAAGAAAGAATCACAGGTGCATCTGCCAATCTGGTGAATCCCCAAAGGACAAGCAGCAGTACTTTGTTCAATACCACTATCAAAAACAGCACGGCGATGCTCCCTAATCTGTGACAAAGAACAATACCAAGTTCAGGACATGTGTTCATGGGATCAACCAGCAAATAATTGAGACTGTAACAGCAATGTTACCAAATCAAAGAAACAGAACCGAGAACACATTGTACATAAAAAAAAAGTGCATGAATGAGATAGGATATGCAGACAGAGAAAAAATATTTTAGTTCACAGAATTCTGAATATGCTGAAATCAAACATAGAGAAAGCTATGATTATACAAGGTACAGGTTTTTGTTCGGATACTGCTAAGGAGGTTATGTAAAGGACAATTCAAACTAGTGCAACCCTACATCAACATTTAATAACCAGCTTTGGATATAGTGACACCCAACAACATTATCCTAAATATGAAAATGCAACATATGAAAGGCATAGCAATTACCCGGGATCTTGAATACTGGCTTACTCTAATTGAACCATGGCGTCTCCGATGAAAGTATCGTGCCTCCTCAACCTCATCTCCAAAAAGGTCATCACCAAGGTCTACCCATCTACTGTAAAATCCCAGATCATCAGTGTCAGAATCTAGATAACCTCTAGAACCACGTCTGGAAAATGCATCCCATAGAACCCTTCTATGATTTCTTCTTGTTTCACTGTTGCTTGAACCTCTAGAGCGTCCTGGGCCATCATTTGAGAAAATGCTCATCATGTCATCATGTAATGTACTTCCACCAATCTGACCTTGTGGTCCACTGAATACAGGAACATCTGCTCGAGTAGGGATTGCATCTGGAATTGATTCTCCAATGATAGATGATTCAGTTGAAGTAGCAGGCAACACAGGTGTTAAGCTAGACTGAGAAATATCTAATCTTTCACTTGACAGAACAGCTGTGGATGAAGTCCTGTGGAGAGCTATCTCTCCATCTTCCAAGTCAGGCATGGTCCTTTGAGATGTCATTAGCGAGGAGTGGAGATCAGATTCAGAAATGGAGCCACCAACTTCTGTAATGCAAACTGTATCAGTATCAACATTATCTGGTGCAGGTTCTACAATATCTCCTCTAGATGTTCTCTCAGCATCGCCAACTTCATTATTCAAATTTCCCCTAATCATGACATCCTTTCCTGATGAACTCTCAAGACCACTTGTTTCAGCATTTTCAGTTCCCAGCCCATCTTCCTTGTTTTCATGACAGTTTAAGTGATTGAATCTGAGATGATGACTTATGGTGCTTGAAGATGGATGCACTCTTGGATCTGGCTCACTGGAGATGCGGAGATCCTTAGCAGCCACAGAAGCCTGAAAATCCAGCTCAGCCACTGCTCGCTCTACTTGCCGAGATTCTACCTGTAGACAATACCTTCCTGACATCAGATGACAACACGGGGGTGGGGTGGGAGGGGGGGCGGCGGGGGATGCAACCTGAACCACTAAAATTATGAAACCACTGGCACTTAAACATACAGAATGTTGCAGCTGTCACAAATTTGCTTCAACTTGTCACTCGGGTAGATCCAACCCTTTTAATGTGGAAAGATAAATTATGTGAGACACTTCACTCTTCATTCATGTGCATTATGGGGGCTGCAAAATAGGCTAGGACTAGCAAGTTCAGAGGCAATTATTCATGTTTGCATGTCACCAGGTATGTAAGGAAGAACCATAAATTTTTCATTCAATTAGCCAACTGCTCCATATTTATCATGATTGAACAAACACCAGTTAAAGAAAGTTTTGATTAAAGGCTCCAAGAGCCTGTCTACTTTCTGATACACACTCTACATGACTTCCCCTAACCCAACACCATACCCTCAAATCACCATCCCCAATCCCACACCCTAGGGGCCGGAGCCACCAATCCCTCGCGACAAATCCACCACTCCGCAGAGGCTAATCGACGCCCGAGGTGAGACAATTCGAACGCAACTTAATCGCGTTCTCCCCCGGTATCTCAAGTCAGGCGATGACGCGGTACTAGGACTACCTCGTGAGGAGCGCGCGAGGAGGAGGCGGCGGCCGCGACGAGGCCCCCGCCCCCGCCGGCGTCGCCGGCTGCCGCGGAGGATCCGCCGCAGAAGCACCCGGCGAAGCCGAGGCGCCCCCGGCGGCGCGACGGCGCAACGGAGCGGCTGCTCACGGCGCCCATCTCGCTTGCGCTTTTTTTGGGGTTTCCCTTTCCTCCTGAGTAAGAGAGAAAGGGGATGGTGGATGAGAGAAGTAGCAAGGAACTCGCTTGAAAGTGCCGTGGATGCGGGGTTGTGTCCCTTTATATTTACACGCTTTGTAAATCGAACTTTTTTTTTTGTAATTTTGATGAGTAGAGTGGTACTCGCTCCGTGTGGTCAAAGTTCTTTAACTTTGATCACTAATATATATATATATATATTATTTTTATTGGTTATGGGATAATTATATCATTAGATTAGTTATAGAAAATAATTTTATATTATTTTATAAATATATTTATATAAAAAGTGATGATCGAGTTATGCGTTTAAACCGTCTTAATGTCTAAAACATCGTATATTCTCGAACAAATGAAATACTAGTTGAGGATTAATCGCCTGTAAAATTTTTTTGTGGCTTATCATCTCAAATCATTGGCTTTCGCATTTTAGTCAAGAATAAAATATCATTCGGGCAAGATGTGAAAACATAGACGCTTTCCCCCCCGACTCCCATAGTTAATTGTCGTGTACTCAAGCGAGTCTGATCTTGACCTGACTTAGGAATGCTGATGTGTAAAAGTTTTGTTTTACTCTTTTGGGCGAGTTAACAAACTCGGACACACGTTACATATCTCTATTTTGACCACACATTTGGGTCGGAGGATTCGTTACCCAGAAGAATTTCGGAAGAATCGCGTTGCATCCTACGAAATTTCTCTGAAATTCCTACGATCGAAGCGAGCCTTGAAACGTGCTAATGTATACTTCACGAGCCGACTCAGAGGAGGTGATGATGAGGACGAGAGCGGCGACAAGTTGTGACTGTGGAGCTGTAGCGAAGACGTGAACACATTGCGTTTTTTAATCTGAAGAATGTTTTTTTGCCGACGTAGGTGACAGAAACGATGAGCACGGCTAGAGCGGAGCGGCGATGGGTCCACCAGACTCCAAGGAGATGAAGTAGTCGGAATCATATCCGACGAACTTCGCTTCAACGTAAATTCAGAGGGCTGAGAAAATAAAATACAAATTTAGAGAGCTAAGTAACATAATCTCACAACTTCAGAGACGTACAGTGCAATTTTCTCCTGAGAAGAACATGTCCATAGCACAGCGTTCTATGCGTGCAAGCAAGATGGATCCATGGGGCATCAAGACGTTGCTTTGCTAACTTGCGTAGGAAATGGGTATCAAATGACCAAACTTCCCCATACGACATACGTCGGCTTGTTCCTTCCCTTCTTCCCAGTTCAAAAGCACTTGAACAAGTTGGGTTGCTACGGGCTCGTAAAGGGTTCAGTTTCAGTGTCCTATACCAAAACGCACGCATTTGCGTTTATTCATTTTGGCCACGAATCTCAAAGACCTCCATTGGCCCTGATTGCCCAACAGTACATAACCGTTCATCGTCTGGTGTACGGACACCAGAGCATGATATGTACACCTTCTCTCGGCTGCATTTCATGTCCTAAAGTTGTGTTATGATTTGATTTGTTAGTTCAGTTAGGCAATAGGATTTAGATAACACTGCAAGGGTATCTCCATTTAACCATGCATGGAGTATAATACACAATTACAAAGCCACAGACAGGCCGGCATTGCATTGCATAATAATACTGCAACAGTTCAGTGGGTCTCAGTTATAGTTATCAGTTAGGTAACTGAACTGCTGAACAGGTGCTTGCATGAGAACAGTGCTATGTTCGACTCTGCAGTCTGCACAGCTCAGTGATTGAACATATGGTCGTGTTGTGAGAAAAGGGAAGTTCAGGATGCTAGATTCCATACAACTAGCTTCTTAAAAACACAGTGTTTGCAATTCATTCAACCCGGAAACTCACAAAACTAGTTTTTAGGTCGTTTTCACTGAAAACTTTTCAGAGACGAACAAAGCAAGTAATCATCCAAGACACAGAAACAATATATAATATCCAAGACACAGAAACAATATATAATCCCTAAAAGATACTGCACAACTAACTGAAACTATTCTATCTCTCTCTGAAGTCTCTACCAAGTACCAAAGCATACTCATGAAACACTTGATAATATCCAAACAGCCAGTTTGTCTGAGGGATTTCTTTAAAGAAAAGACAATGACAACGGGGAGAAACAGGCCTTAGAATCAAATTGACTAGGCAACCAACATGAATACATGATCTATTAGTTGTTGAACACTGAAATTAATTAGAAGTTTCAAGGTTTAGGGAATTCATGGGTCGGTACGCTTGACCCATCAAAGATGCTGTGACTGTTTCATGCCGAATGTCCGGCAGTGGCCATCAATTTGTGCAGGCACTGACCAATCCAGCTTTGAACAGTGCCCAATGTTTTATGCAGGCAAAAATCCAGCAGCGTTTTCTGTTTAAGTGGGAATAAAGGACTGAATGAAATCATTATCAAACATAAGATTTTTTTAGTGTTTAATAATTAATAGTGCTACAGCTTTCTATTAGCACTGAAATTCCAATGCTACCCCAGTGAGGAGTACAAAGAAGAGAGAAGTTGGATTGCATCCGTGAATCAATGAGCAAAAGACCCATTTTGGCCCTCATTTCTTATTCTTTGTTTTCCTTAGTCCCTAATAAGTGTAGGGTGGGTACGTACATACTTGTGTAATGTTCAATATTCTACGTTTTGCAATGTTGCGTGTGGGATAACTAGGAACCAACGACTGCCTAATCTTTGGCTTGGCTTGGCTTGCCGGTTTGGCAATCAGCATGCCGCCGCTAGGATTTGACTTGTGCCGGTTCCTTCCTGGTGCAACGATCACTGGAAATGAGTTGCAGTTTGCAAAAGAAAATTGGGATTTTTGCAACAACAACCACCAAAAAAAAAAACCTTCCAGCTGGGGAGTTTGTTAAAAACTCACTTGCATCCCAAAGTTCATAAAAAAAACCACTACAAGTTCTATGTGGTTGCAATCCCCCAATGGCTAATTTACTCGCTGAAGTTCCTACATGACGTTTGTGTCGTAATCTGAGTAGACCGGTCTTATGGACTATGAGCAGGGAAGATGTCCAGTGCAAGGTAGGACACAAGCCGAGTGTAAGAGAATAAAGTTGACGAGGATCTAATAATCCTCAATTAATGAAACTAATTATATGTAATACTTATTGTAGGTAATAGTATTCTTAATAACCCTCGAATATACCCCTGGTCAGAATACTCGTTACGACTGACCAGGGAAGGCTATAACCACTTCGGGTCACGATCACCCTATGGTCGTAAGATCTGTTATTACCAGGTCAACCATGACTAACCTATGGTCGATAAAACTCACAAACATGTGGACTTTATCGACTAGGGACTCTGTACACTGCGCTCATTCGTGCGTAGTAGTTAATACACGTGTTGTTTGTGTCTGACATAACCGCACGTAGTTCTCTTTATCTCTGACGTAACCGCGTGACGGACGCGTAGGGGAATGTGTCTCTGATAATAACCGCAGCCAACATGCGCAATCGGCCAACCGTCAAGACGTCTCCTGACGTACAATAACTGTCATCCGTTCAAAAGCTATATAAGGGGTGACGCCGGTGGATAAAGAGAAGACAAATACACAATTTCAATACACTCATAAGCTATTAAACTTAGTTTCAGTGGCTTGTTTCATTCTGTAAACTCATTCAATACAAGAATACAGGAGTATACTTGTTATTCTCTTCGAAAAGGCATGAACGTGTCTAAAAAAGCCACTGTCTCTTCTTGCATGATCTTGAGTACTGTGTTCCCAGCATTCATATCATAAGATCAATAGTAAATCGTCGACAAAAGTGTGACACAAGAGTGGGAATATAGGGACAAGGAAGAAGGACGATGAGGACGGTCGCCCTTCTTCCTATTGGGTGGGAGGATTCTCGCGGTCTGAATGAACTTGGATGGGATCCCATCAACAAGAGACAAACATGCTAGTAGTTCTTGACTTCTAGGAGCTTCAACGAGTAAATTTGGGCGTTTGGGGTGGGTGGCGAGGGGGGCGGGGGATTTGCAACCACATAGAATTTGCGGGTGAGTTTTTGCCGAACTTTGAGATGCAGATAGGGTTTTGACAAACTCCCTCGCTGGAAGGTGGGTTTTGCAAAAAAAAAATCCCAAGAAAATTTAACAATACATTAATTGATTAAACGTCGCGGATTGTATTTCCTTAACACCTGGAGTAGTACACTCTGGGTTATCAAATTACCAGCCCATTTGGACAGCAATAAGCACATCAAATATGTTTGTCCTAAGAAGTCAGCACTCAGATTAGTGGTGTCTCCTAGTTCAAATTCATCATCTGGTACGAATTCTTGGTGAAGGCATTCTTGATGCAGATCTTGGGCTTTTGTCGGGCTACATTTATTTGGGCCCAATCTAGGTGCGGGCCAAACATCTTGTATACTTGCATTACGTTCCACTAAGCTGGTAGATGGACCTTGGAAGAGAAAAGTTTCATTATCAAGCACTCAACCTCTCCGACAGCAAGGAAGGTGAAGGAAAATGACACACGCACGGCAAAAATGGCACTACTTTATGCTCTTTTATGCATCACGAAGGGTTGGAAATCGAGTTAGGCCAACCAGGCATGCAGACCTCGAGGTCGAAGTCAAACAGGCCGACACAGCCAAGCATCCATCTGAGTCTCTTACTCCCTCCGTTTTTAAATAGATGACGTTTGATCAAACGTGTAGTCAAATTTATCTAACTTTGACTAATAATATATAAAAAACTATTTAGATTGATCATGAGTGAATAGTATCATTAGATTTGTCATGATAAATATTTTCATAATATAATAATTTTGCAATTTTTTACTAACAAAATCATATGAAAAGTAATGGTCAAAGTTATATAAGTTTAACTTTACGTTTGGTCAAACATCATGTATTTAAAAACGGAGAGAGTATTAAGAATGTTAAAACCGTACACTGAACTAAATCAGTTATTCACTACCTCGGTCTTTGCAGTTTCATACTACTAGTTGCTAAGCAAGAATTTGCACGTTTCCCCCGGCCGGCCGGCCCCACGCGCGGCCCTCTCCACTCCAACCGGCCCGCCCACCTCGTCCGATCGGCCCCGCCAACGATTTGAGACGGTGGCAGTATCCCGACACGCTCAGATCTCCTTGGACGGCGCCACGCAATTCAGCCTCGAGATGAATTGCTCGTGAAGGTTGGTTATCACGGAACAGTCCTTCGAGACTGCGCCAGGTGCCATAGGTCGTGGAGTTTGGTTGCATCACCATCTGGAAGAGCTCGGTGGAAATAGTGGTGTACAACCATTGGAGAACAATGAAGTCCTCCTATACCCACGCTGGATTGTCATGAGAAGGCTCCGAGCCATCGACATGGTGGCGCAGAGAATAGCGGCCAAGATGCACTAAGAAGAGATAGCGCCACTGAGAGTAATTTGGAACTTGCAAATCAAGAATACAAGGGGACGGTGGAGGGAGCAAAGAGAGAGTCGGTACGGGAAGAGGTGGAAGGCAAAGCAGTAGAACTGGTGGTTACGGCTGCGGTGCCGACGGACGTCGGCGAGCTAACCTCACTCATGGCTAGATCGGGAATAATCTGATACCATCTAAGATAGTATAATGCCAGCACACACTGTTTACCATTGCATTCTCAAAGTATATATGAGTAAACGAGAAGCAACAGAAACTAGCAACAGAATCGGATCGACTGTTGATGGGCGAGCCCATGATCCAAATATGGTGGCCCATGATGCGAGTGTGCTGGTGACGAGGTGCTGCAAGACCTGGTATGTAGTGCATGGCAAAATGCATGTAGCTCTGATCAACTAACACGCACCTCCGCCTCCTCCTCCAACTCCGCCTGCCCGCCCGCTCCGCCCAGCCCCGTGCGCCGCCTCCCTCCTCTGACTGACCCGCCGGCCGCCCCTGAGTCCTCCGACTCTAACCGGCCAGCATACCGGCCCGGGCTGCCCGCCTACGCCGCCCCAGGCCGGCCGCCTACGTCTCTGCCCAACCATGGCCCTGCACGCGACGCCCGTCCGGCCGCCACGTACGTCGTAGCACGTATGACGATTTTATCATCGTGTGTATAGCGTGACTCTATCGCAAGATAGCCACTTGGTTGCTCATGAGTCATGGCCACCACCCTCCCCTGCTGCCGCTGCTGGTTTCTTGCGCCGTCGTCTTGCATGTCCTCCAGGTACGTACGCACGGCACGCGCATACAGATATTTCCTCTTCTTTTTTTTTTTGTGAAAACTGGCATACATATATTTATCATGTTCAAGTTCCAACGTGCAGCTAGCTTGGCTTTCTAATCTTTGATTTACTGAAGTGAAACACTGAGTAACCAAGCGTTCTTCTATTCGATGGCCACCGACGACAGAGGCAGGGAGCAAAGAAGGTTGTGGAAGTGGGACGACGACGTCCGGGGCATAGGTCGGAGATGCTGCAGCAGCAGCCTCTGGTGCCCTTCCCCAACAGGATGACCGCCATGGTGAAGCCCGCGCCGCCGTCGCTCGCGATTTAACGGCGGCCGGCCAGCCCAGGGGCGGAGCCACATCAAAAATGAGCAGGAACACAAGTGAATTGTCAAGACACCTTGCTAAATTGAGCGGAATACTCAGATATTAGACTACACCACTAAAAACTAAAATTTAAATGCCTTCTTTGGATCCAGCCTGGGCCGGCCGGCCGGCCGGAATGGGCTAATGTTTGCGGTTGTGCTAGCTACCTTTGTATCGTGAGATGTTCAAGCTAGTGATTCGCTACTCTGTAAAACTGTCATGTAGTAATACGCGGTTTTGCTCTGAATCTACCAAGCGCTATTCGCATCATCAATCTATCTATTCTCTTATTAGAATGATAGAATTCTCTTATTCAAACATATAAAAAGAAGCTACCACACTACTTCTCACGGGGTAGGGTAATATCCTAAATTTCGAGCCTTCAAAATCTTTTGTGTAGATTAGGTCTCCGAAATTTTTTGCCAATTTTCCTTAAATTAATAAATCTTAATTGGGAATTTCTGAAAGTACAACAATTTAATATGATTAGTGTAAATTTCAATTAAATACAAACAATGTTAGTTGGGTTTTTTGTGTTCCAAGGTATTTTCCTGAATTTTCTTGGATTTTTTCTACTTCATTTGCTATTTATTTTGCCTCATTTGAAATTCCAACCTTTTCTAAATTCAGAAATCAATTTCCCAAATTTTTTCTCTCGTGGGCCGAATTTGATCAGCCCACTCTCTCTCTCTCTCTCTCTCTCTCTCTCTCTCTCTGACCCATCTCCTTTCCAGCTTAACTCCAACCCATCCCGCTTCAACCCCGCTTCGCCTCGCTAACCTGCTTTCACCGCTTTGGGCACTTTGTCGACCATGCGCCACGTCAACCGCGCCAACCCCACCTGGCCGAGCCACCGCCACCGTTGCGCGTGTCCTCCAAGGACTCCTCATCCGCGGCGCTCTTGATGTCCGTGCCGTACACAACACCAGGGGCTATAAAAGCCCTAGGGATCCTCGCGTTGTGCATCCCTCGTCCTCCTCTCTCCGTTGCCCTAGCCACCACCGTCAGAAATGCCGCCATGTGTCGTTGCCCTGGTTGTCTTCTTCAAGCCTGACGCCACCCTTACCGCACGCTCCTCATGTCATTGCAACTGCGTCATTACAATCGCCTCGTCATCCTCTGTCGAGTGTGCCCACTGAAACAACTAAAAATTTCAGAATTTCAAAAGTTTTTGAATCTTTTGCTTGATTTTCGTTTTCTTTCCCAACTCGGCAATTTTCCTCTCCTCCCCGCTTTCCCTTTTCGAACTTCCCACTTTCCTTGCCCTAAGGCACATTTTTTCTCCCCTAAGCGCCTCCCTCCTGTTCATCTTCCCCACCGTGGCGCCCCGCATTCACCCGCACCACGAACCGCCTCGCTCCCCGTCACTGGCATCTACACCCTTCGCTTAACGCCACCACATTCGCCACCTTGCCTCGCTTCTCTCTCTTCCCCGGTGCTGCTCACGCTCGGCCATCCACCTCACTGCCCACGCGCCGCAAGCTTCGCAGCCCTCCATAGCTCCCACCGCCCTTCTCTGGCTATAAAAGCCTCTCGATCCCGAGCCCTCTGCATCACAACATCCTCACCACCCCCACTCCCATCTCCTTTCTTCCCCGGGGTCGGCCAAATCACAAGAATTTTTGTTGCTTCCTCCTTTCTTCTCCAACGAAGCCGAGGTAAATTCTTCGTGCTCATTCCTCCCCTTCCATTCTAACTTCGGTAGTAGCTTCCTCTCGACACCCCATTATTTTCCCCCACCAGCTCCCACCTTGTTTCCTCCAGAATCTCGCTGGCACCACCACTCGATGCCGCACCATTACCGGTGCACGTGGACTAGTCGCCACGGTGCACCTCTACCCATGCCACCACCTTCCTCGAGCTCCTCTCACCTCACTCATGCTCATGCGCCACTCCAATTGGCCGGAGCGCCACCGTAGCGCCGCTGCCTCCTTCCCCTGCTCTTGTCGTGCGCCTCCGCCGCCGCACACCCCTTGCCGGACATTCTCCGGCCGAGCAAACCCCCAAAATAGGATGCCCGCGGCTCCCTGAACCTCCCCGCACCACCCGGCGATGCCATCCCCCGTCGGAGCCGCCGCAAACCACGATGGCACCACTGGCTCGGGTGAGCCGAGCGCACTCTGGCCTATGACCGAGTGCAACTCAAGGCTGCCTGGGAGCTGGGCCTTTAAGGTCGGCCCATTTGATCTTCGGGCCCGACAGGCCAATGGGATGAGCCCATTATTGTTTTGAGCCCACCCTTATTCGGCCAAACACTATTCACAATTCAAAAAACAGAGAAACACAATACTATTCTAACCCGGATCAAACACTATTCACTTCAGGCCCGTGCTATTCACAGTCCAGCGAAACACTGTTCATTCTTCCAGCCCAAACACTATTCAATCACTGTTCATTTCTAGAAACAGCAAACAACGATTACTGTTCATACCAAAAGCAGTGAAGGCAGTTACTGTTTCCTAACCATTCTTGCACATGAACAGTAAAAACATTATTGTTCACCGCTCGGCACTATTCACCCCCAAAACTCTAAATCGACATTATATATCTGTTTCGATCGTTTTGAGCTCGTGAATTCATTTCTCAACTCCGTTCAGCCAAATAAAACACCAAATAAATCCTCACCATCTCCACACCACCTTGCTTTATGTTTCTTTACTTGTATGTTGTTCCCAGCTCATTCCTTGTCGAGCCGAACTTTTTAATTGGTCTATTTTATTTTATTTCGCGTTAGGTCACGACTTCAACGACTAAACTCCAGAAGACGCCAGACAAGACGAGATATTAGAAGAATTTGTGCAGGGAGGCAAGTCACATTCCTTTGATCATCTTGAGCCTATACTTCGTGTATTTATATTATTACTTTTATTACTATATTTGTGCCAATTACTTTAAATATTGAAATAATACTTTTGAATGCCATGATAAATAGATAAATCCTATTACCCCACAAACAAACCCACCCAACTCTTGTAGGCCATATTCACCTTGACAAGTTTACATAAAAATAGCTATATAAGTGGCTTTGTCACACAATGTGTTTAGAAATCCTGAAAAGAATATTGGCATTTCGCCAATGGTTTTGGTGGAGAGTTGAGGGTTGAGACCAGTAAGTTGGACAACCCAATAGACTCGATAAAAGTGAGTCAAAGGTGAGATCAAGCAGGTGGACAACCACGAGTTGGTGTTGGTCCATTTCCTCACTGGAGACAAGTAAGGACAAGAATCTTGTGCCAAGTATCAGACATAGAAATCACTCAACCACAGGTGTAGTTATTCCAACTAGGCTTAGTACACTGCTCCTCCGATTGAATATCTACAGGATGTCAACTACTCTTGTGTGATAGAGTAGCTGTGGAATTAGGGTGGGACATGAGTGGGTCTGAAGGGACACTCGCTAGTCTACACAACGGTAGGCACCATCAGCATCAGGCCACGAGATACACTGTTGGCCGGTGGTTTCCCGGGGGCTGTATGGTCCAAGGTCCTACCGGGTAGAGGCTAAAAAGGTTAAGCAGTGAAAAGGCTTTGTTATCTCAACTCAGTCGCACACTATCGTGTTGCGTGTATATTGCATGACAGTATGAGTCTGAGGTATCTTGTGGGTAAAGTTGGGAACCTCTGCAGAGTGTACAATTAAAGGTATTCGAATACGCTGTGCTTCTGGTTACTGAAGCTGTGTTCATAGATGATTCCAATACATGAGGTATAAGTAGAGATTTTGAGATGTTAAGTTGGTAATTGCAAGTGTTGAGAAACCCATGATGTTATATTTATTACTGTTTTTACTATTTTAAATATAAACTGCTTTAAATTCAAATGCATCCACAGATACCTTATATGGTAAAACCCTAAACAATCCATTGAATTTCTTGCATGTAATTAGTTAGCTTTTCCATGTGGCCCGTTGAGTACGGTTGTGTACTCATTCTTGTAATATCATCTACAAAGGAAATCTGGGAAAATGCTGAAGATATTTTTGAGCAGGATTTTGGTGGACCCCCAGATGGCTGTGACTACTGTTACTAGGTCTCGACCACGCTCAAATGTGCGTGTGGTTTTGAAGTTATTTTGTCCTGTATTATATTAACTTTGGGCTTGGATGCCCGTGTTAGTGTTAAAACAGGTTGATAAGCCTTAATGTTGTATAATAAAAGTTTGGTTTTTATTGTAATTGAAAGCTTGCTTAAAATGCTACTACTTTATAACTGTACATTCTGGACGGTTGTGAAAGGTTTAATAGTCCCAAATTTCGAGGCTGTTACACCCACGAGGGCCCAGCCATTGGAGCTCCCGAGCACCACATCGTCGGTGTCATTTGCCTCGTCGTGTATGTTTGCTAGTATGTTGTATGATGGTTCATTTATTCCGTGAATTCAATTTGGAAATCACAGCAGAGTGTGAAAAGTCGACCAAGTAATTGTGCTCCTAGTCATAGTCCTACGTGCTTTGATTAATTAGCAAATGGAGTCTCATTCTTGTTCACTCTCTGATCTGCATGCACTGCGTGATTATTCTCTCTTGCCTCTTTAGCTTTAGCTCCCACACACGCCTAGGGTTACAAACAGAGCGGATAATTTCTAACCAACCGATCGACTAAAGGTTTGCGGATCGAATACAGAAAGGATAAATGAGTATCTGGCACTATACTTGTCCGACTTCGACTCCGAGGAAAAAATACGGAATATGATACGAGAGGAGATATATTTGTCCATATGTATCCGTATATCAGGTGATACGAGAAAACTCTATTGTAACTTCATTTAGGAATAGGATAACAGATATGTAGATTGTTGTATCTAAGCAAGCAAGGGATACTGAGTGTTTTTCCTTTAACATCTTAGCGATTAGTCTCTTCGTGCTCGCTCTGATTGCATCCTTACTGTCTAATGTCCTGTGTAGGGGTGCAAAAGAAGCGAATAATTTTCGTTCGACCGTCCGAAGGCTCATGGAGTGAATACGGGATAGAGAAATGAGTATCCGATACTATCTATGTCCGACTCTAATTCTGAGAAAAAAAAATAGGGAATATAATACAAGATAAACGATATATGTCCATATCTGCTTCGATTACACGTTACACACGCCGCCTGTCCATCCCTCAGGCCTCGGCAACGTAACTGATAACCTCTTCCAGTCTTCCTCTCACTCGTTCGAAGGTCCTTGCGTGCATGCATCGCTAGCTTATTCACGTGAGTTGGCAAAGCGAGCCTAGACTAATAGCCGAGCACACTTGGAGGTCAACACGGAAGAGTAAAAGCCAAAAACCAGTGTCCCAGTTAGTAAGATTTAAGAATGCTGCAAACGTACAATGAATAGCTCACATCTACTTTTTTTAGTTAATTTAATGCCTATTTTCATTGCCTTTCGGAGTGAAATTCTGTTCTTTAATAGGAAAGTTGTATATTATGCAAGAATGTTAGGTTGTCTATAATGTCCTTTAAGTTTTTCAATAGCAATATTAAGTTTTTTGTTTACATAATTAACTTCCTTTTGTAGATCTTTCTCTAATTCTCTCCCCCCCCCTTAACCGCCCAAATTGAGAGCGTCTCTCTCTTCGGCCCTCGTTTCTTGGCCCTCGTTTCTTGGCTTTGCATTGATAGACGGAGTCAAAACGGGTTTGGCATTGGCACGCTTCCCTTCCATGGTTCCACCTCCCAGCTCACAAGCTCAGTGACTACTTACTTGAGTAGTAGGGAGTCCGTGAGTGAGCGACTCTCTCTCACACTACGTGTCGATGTATCACAAGATAGCCACTTGGTTGTTCATCGCCGCTACCCTCCTCTTGCCCCCGCTGGCATCCTGCGCGGTGGCAAATCTCCCGCCGCCTCCCCTTCCAGGAACGGATGCATGGGGCAACGGCTGGAGCCGGACACAGGGGAGGCTGCATGAGAGGACGAAGGTTGTGGAAGCAGCCATGAGGCGTTTAGGGCAGAGGTCGCTGGTGAAGCAGCCTCCCTCTCCCAATCCCAATGACATGACTAGGATGGCGAAGCCCGTGCCGCCGCCGCCACCGATCTAGGCGCGAGGTGACAATGATTGGCTTGTTGGTTGGGACTCTCCCCGTGTTATCTTTGTTCCTGTCCGCGTGTCGCGTCGTTGGGTGTTGGATTAATAGTCTTTTTATCATGGAGTGCGTACGTTCTAGCGAAATTGTAGTGTACAAGTACACTAGTACTACTGCTCTAGTAAGTTCATGCTGCCTCCACCGATCCTTCATTTTTTATTTATGTTTTTGTTGTTGCTTGTGGAAGAGATACAATTAACGGCTAATCCAGTGCATTTGCTGATGGAAAAAATGCAGCAAGATAACGGACTGTTGCGACCATTAATCGAGAAAGGAAGCATACGGTAGGAGTAGGTACAAAAGTGTAAGCAAATTTGGCAAATTAAGGCCATTGGGCCATAGTAAAACTAGCAAACAATTGGTTAGCCAAGGTTAGTACTCCCTCCACCGTTTTGCTCTGAATCTACAAAGCACTAGCCAGATGTTCGCATCAGCAATCTATCTATTCTCTTATTCAAACATGTAAAAAGAAGCTACCACACTAGTTCTCAAGGGGTAGTGTAACATCCCAAATTTCGAGCTTTCAAAATCTTCTGTGTAGATTAGGTCTCTAAAAAATTTCATCAATTTTCCTTAAATTAATAAAGTTTAATTGGGAATTTTCTAAAGTAAAACAATTTAATATGATTAGTGTAAACATCAATTAAATAAAAACAATGTTAGTTGGGTTCCTTGTGTTTCAAGGTATTTTCCTGAATTTTCTTGGATTTTTCTACTTCGTTTGCCATTTATTTTGCCTCATTTGAAATTCTAACCTTTTCTAAATTTAGAAATCAATTTCCTAAATACTTTTCTCTCGTGCGCCGAATTTGATCAGCCCACTCCTTTCTCTCTTTCTCCGCCGGCCCGTCTCCTTTCCACCTTAACTCCGACCCGTCCCCGCCTTCAACCCCGATTCACCGCCTCGCTAACCCGTTTCATCGCCTAGGCCAGCCTGTCAACCACGCCAGCCCCACCTGGCCGAGCCACCACCACCGTTGCGCATGTCCTCCGTGGACTCCTCATCTGCCATGCTCTCGATGTTCGTGTCGCACACAACACCCGAGGCTGTAAAAGCCTCGGGGATCCTCACGTTGCACGTCCCTCATCCTCATCTCTTCGTTGCCCTAGCCACCGCCGTCGGAAACGCTTAGCCACCGCCGTTGAAAACGCTGCCATGCGTTGTTGCCTTGGTCATCTTCTTCAAGCCTGACGTCGCCCTTACCACACCGATCTCCTCCATCGCTGCTCCTCATGTCGTTGCAACCGCGTCATCACAATCGCCTCGTCATCCTCCGGCGAGTGTGCCCATGGCCCAGCAAGTGGAGCTCCTGCGCACCACATCGTTGTTGTCATTTTCATCTTCCCCGCCTCCGGCCGCGCTCCACCACCCAAAACCCCTCCTTCGTGTTCTCTGTTGATTCGGTGAGTCTCTCGCAAATTGGATCGCGTCACCACGTGTTATGGCTTCCGATCTATCTTCTTGACCTCTTGACTTCGAGTTTTGATCATTCTGTGAATTTGAATTTGGATTTTATTTGATTTATCTTTTTGAATTTTGTTTGTAATTACGTTGTTTGTTTTGTTTGACGTTGATGTTCCAAAATCGTCTAAATGAGCTGAAGATCAAGAAAGTCGAAGATCGAAGATAAAAGAACAACAACATTGCTATAGCAAGGAAAGTTGTGCTTTGATCATATTACACCCAGTTTTACAAAGCTACATTGATTCAAACTATTGCATTGCTAATTTAATTATCAAATGCTTTATTATTTTGGGATTAGTTATGCAACGTACTTGCCTATGTCTCCCTTGTGAATTGTATTACCATAATAATTTGTCACCTTAGCTTGGTTAAATTACTAGTTGGTATTATCATAGCAGCAATGTGGGCTGGTTAGACATGATTATTATGCTTAGCTTTACAACGAGTCATTGATATCATTTTAAAATGGTAAAGTCATACTTGACTAAGTGATTATGGAACATCTTTGTGAAAAGTTATGTGTTATATGTTGTCCCCCGTTGATGGCATGTGTTGCACTTAATCAACAGGGTGAGAAAAGATTTAGACTAAGGCGAGTGAAAATGTCTATGTGACATGGTTGGCTTTGTGCTTGGGAGTTGGGAGTGTGTAAATCTTTGTGACTTAGTTTAGTATTGGCAGTCTCGCCTTGGTCAATTCAGGACTTAACTTTGTGTGTCATTGAACTGAGCCATATCACACTACGACAAGCCTGGTATGGGATAGGCCTAGCTTAGTAAGTTACAGAGTCTCAGCATTGGCTACTCAAGTAGTAGGTTAAGCTGTGTGCCAGGGTGGAGGTGTGAAATTTTTCTTAGTGATGGGTCACATCTATGGGCAGTTCGCCATCTCCGAGTCCAACAACGTCGTCAGACCAACGAAATGAAGTCTGATTTGGTGCCAATCTTATGCACATCGGGAGGGTCAATTGTTGAGATAAAGTTTCTGAAAAGTTTTGTTATGATTGGTGTTGCCCACACTGGTTATATCTTGTGGGTAAAGTTGTACAATCTCTGCAAAATGTTAATAACCTATTCGAATAGCCGCATCCTCGGTCATGGACATGCTCGGTGATTTATCCGAATGGTAGATTTTATAAAAAACATTGTGGAAGGGAAGCTGTGAATGAATTGGTTTAAACTGTGTGAACTTTGTAGACACTCTTGTTACTCATTATTATTACTTTTTTAACTTACGATTTCACTCTATTATTCATATTCAATTGCAACTATTACCTTTTGCAAAATAACCATAGAAGTCATATACTTTGAAATAAGCCATAATCTATAATTGCATTCTGTGGTACAACTTGATGAGTACTCCATGTGCCCACTTTTGCTATAAACAATGTTGCTCAGTTGATGAAGATCACATCAGTTCATCGTTGGTCAGCAAGGACTATTTGATGAGGCAATGACGATGAGTACTGCTTGTCACCGTCGCATGGCGAGGGTGCATGTGCACTCATGCTTAGTCTTATCATTGCGACCACCCTTCCCATGCTTGATGTTGGAATTCATTGTGTGTGATTCCTGTCACGCTTTCACTCAGACAATTATGTGTTGATTCATTGTTTGAGCACATAATTGTCTGAGTGAAAGTGCGACAGGAATCACACGCAATGAATTCCAACACCAAGCATGGGAAGGGCTACTAGCATGGTGACACCAAGCATGAGTGCACATGCACCCTCGCCGACGCGACCGGTGACGATGTACTACTGCCCGCCATTGCCACCTCGTCAAATAGTGTTTCACATGCACCGTCCATTGACTCACCGAGCCACTAAGGGCAAAGAAGGGTGGCGATGGCGACGGTTGACACCCATGTTTGAAGCTGCGTGTGCTACGCTGCGCCGTGATTTCATGTGAAAAAAATCATGGATTTTTTTCTGGTACATGTGATAATACATTTGAAGCTGCGAGTGCGAGGTAAAAAAGAAGAAGAAGAAAATCAAAGGAATTTTTAAAGCGTTAAATAGTGTTTTCAATAGTGTCAAAAAATCATTTTAATCCCTTTTTAAAACCCAACTGAGGATAGCCCTCTGTCATGCCTCCAAGGCACGACATTCCTCTCCTCCGTACCTCCAATCGTACCTCCAGGGCACGACACTGCCCTCTGTCATGCCCCTGGGGGTCGGACTCAGCCTGGTCCGTGCCCCAGTGGCTCGGATTTCACACATGGTGCCCGGGGGAGTCCGCCTCTCTGGGGCATGGTGGAGGTTGAGTGTGGCCCCCTGGAGACCGGACTTGGCTACGTGTCGGCTGCTGGCAGCTTCGTGGTGCCATTTTTGGCATTGACGTCGAGAGGAGGCCAAAGTTGCTATTAGCGCCGTCAATAGTGCCATACGAGCCAAAAACTCCTACATACTCGGCCATGGCGAGGCATCGTGTGAGCATGCCAAAGCAGCACGGCAGCGAGGACTCGGGATTCTTGCCTTGTTCCTCGACCGACACGAAGGTGTCCCTGTCCACATTCCGCAGTGCTCTTGCTCAACACGCGGGGCGAGCAGAGCAATCGACGAAGGAAAGGCGGAGGCCACCCTGGCGCGTCGCTGTGGAACCCATGACCACAGCCTCGACGGTGAGGCACTTGGCAGCACTGGCGCACTTGTAGCACCAAGGGTGTCTAAGGCTGTTAATTGATCGAATATGAATCAAATAGTGATTTTGTCGTATTCGTATTTTCTAAACAAATACGAATTGAATTGAATACCTACCCAATTCGGTCGGATTCAGATATCTTCATAAATTATGTAATGATAAGATATTTATAACACTTTATCCTCGTACATAGCGCACTTAATCATTTTAGTCTATCCATTTCACCTAAAAACATGAATTCACATTGAACTAAAAATACTCATCCAAACTAATTAGTCATACTGCAATAAAATATGCATATTGTTTTATCAAATTTGAATACGAATACAAATAGTGTGGATAAAATAACATTTTGTATAACAAAAGTCCATACCATATTTGTATCCATATTTTATATGCGAATACAAATATGAATGAAAAATAGAGGAGAAATTATTAATCGGATAAAAAAAATCTAAATCATATTCGTATCCTATCAAATATGGTAGCCAAATAAATAATAATAATTCATTTCGACACCTAGCACGACCGGTTGTGGAGCGACCTGTCGTGGAGCGACGTGGATGGCAACCATTGTTCACGTGGGAGCCACAAAATTACCAGCTGGCTGAGGCCAAGATCAAGTCAATCGGATGCATCTCTCTTTGATCTATACACGAGAGAATCCCTGCCCCCAGGAGCCCCCCACGTCGCTTTTTTTTTGCAAAAAACATCCCGCAGTTTTTGAAATTGCGTGCAGGTCGCAGGTCCCGTTTCGGCGGTCCTCGACCATCAGATCGCCATCTCACGGTTGATATCGGACGGGTGCGAATCTATCGGATCATTTTTCCTCGTGGACGGTCCAGATTCCTTTGCTCATTTCTGCATCGGCCACCTGGGGTTACCCCCGATCCGCCCAACAGTCACCACCTCCTCCCCTTCCTTTCGCCCTCGCCCTCACAATCTCGGTCACGTCCCCACGCGTCACCCTCGCCTCCTCCCCTTTTTTCTTGCCATGTCGTCCCGCCTCGAGCCCTACGCCACGCCGTCGCCCTCCTCACTCCTGCATGCCCGTTCGTCCTTCTCGCTTTGGTCGTCGCCTCTTCCTCTCCCCACGCCGCCGCCACGTACAATTCCCATGCCTCCGCTTCCCCTTCTCGACGCCACCTCTCCCTCCTCCGGGCACCTCTTCCCCAGCGCGAACGCCTTCTCCGCCTCCATCGCATCCCTCAGTGTAGCTCGGTCCATCCCTCTGACTTACTCCTTCCCCTCTTCTTCCCCTCCCCATCTCGTCTCCCATCCTTTCGCGTCTGCTCACTTTCCCCACACGGACGAGGGCGACGGACGGTAGTAGCGACGGCAGCCAGGAGCTTCTTCCCCACCAAAGCCACTGGCCACGACACCGCAGCTACTTCGCCTACCCTCCAGCTGCGTTCCCCTCACCTCACTCCGTCCCCTCTTCTTTTCCTCTCCGTCTTGCCTCTCCTCGCTTTCCCCATACGTTGGCGATGGTAGGGGCGATGACGACACGCAGCGCTAGGGACGGCAGACAGGAAGCTAGCGCAAGTGCAGAGGCTAGGGCCTATCTTTCCCTAAACCTAGCCGTACTTGCAAACTCATCCATGAGATCTCCTTCCCCGTCTCTGTTTTTACTCTCCGTATTCATCTAATCATTCCCCAATTCTGGTGTGATTTCTCTTGTGTCTCAGCCAGAATTTTTTTGTCAATTGGTTAGTTAGATCACCGACATATAGTGATATTTGTTGTTTCTGTGGAGTTTAATTTGCTCTAGACAATTTTTATGTTTGCATTTCGTCACTCTTGCGTATAAAGTTTTAGGCCCTGCTGCTACAACTTGCTACATATATGATGTTGCTGCTCAGCATGTTGTAGTGGTGCCGTGGAAGGAATCAATGGTATTTTGGACTCTCTTATTGTTTATGCTTTCTACAGATACAGATAATGTTACATACTAAGTGTAAAGTTAGAGGACCAGAAAGGCAGGGACCCGTTGTTACACACCTATTAGTATTTTCAATGGGATACCTTTTTTGGTGGAAAAAATCATTTCAAATTATTGATTGGTCTATAACAACGGTTGGTAGAAATTCCCATTGAGGTGTCCTTTTGCTGATCTTTTTAGCAAAGGGATGACAAGGAAAATAGAGGCGAGGATCGCATTTCAGATTTGATAGATTTCAGATTCAATATTGCTTTGCTGAAGAAAAAATAAGATTATGTATTACTTTTATGCTTGTGAGATATGTGTGTTTTTAATCCCTTTTCCATTGCCCTGAATTATTGCGCTTAATTTGCGCAGATTCAACACATATATATGCTTGGTTCAATTTCCAACAACCATGTGCTTCAGGTATGCGGCTAGAGGTGAGCGGCTCTCTTGTTCCTCTTTTTTTCCCAAGATGTCATCGATCAACAGTGACCAATACATGGTGCCGTTTATTTTTCCCAAATGGCATTATACTAACATCCCCTTGTGTTTATCTAGAGAATTGGGCATACAACTGTAGAATTGAAGTTAGAGTGCCTAACCTTGGTGTTTTTGTGGGATTAATGAAAAACTACTAAGGGAGGCTGGGCAATCGCGATCCCTTCATGTCAGATTGCCTTTGTCCCCCCTTCCAATTGGAGCCTTCGTTTGCTACCTTTCATGTCTGGTGCTTTAGTACAATATCGACCTATTTGTAAGTGGAGCATTAACAAATAAGTTGTTTGTGTTTGTACACCTACATGTTCAAGCTTTGCCATAATTGAAGTAGATCTCTGCAATGTTTGAGCATGGCATCCTGCATTTTGGTCTCATACTTAAATTTCCTTCGAACAGGATACATGATTTGTCGTGAAATAGAATAGTTACACTTCTATATCTCATAAATGACACAGTTGTCAGAGTGATCATAAGTAGCAAAACATTTTCGCATGCGACTTGCTATTAAGATGGATAGGGCGGTTTACCCATTTAGCTAATTGTGTTGTATGGAAATGAAACTTCTGGTGTTATTTCCATTCCCTCCTCTTCGAGAATGACACTGCAAGGGGCTCAGTTTAGGCACAAATGCTATCGTTTTGTAGGCATCTAATAGTTCATTAGCTCAGTGGTAAACAAATATTTTGCTACCAAATACTCCCTTCGGTTCATAAAAACAAGTTGTTTTGGATCTTTTATTTTCATTTAGTTGTGATTCGGTCCATTTATAGTTATATCCTTTATAGTTTTGCAATGTCTCAATGGGGTATTCAGTTGTACAACAAAGCTGGAATAAGTGCGCAACAAAGACATCTTATTTTTCTTTCAGTACCTGTAGTTCATTTCATATATTGATTTTAAATGTCTAAAATATACCTTTCCTTGATTTTATAAGTAAACAATATCTTCTATATTGATGATGTCTTTGATTTATGGAAGATGCTTATTTGCAAAAAGGATTCTAAGCAAGTAGCTAAGGCAACAACTCGATTCTAGAGGAAATGCATCATTCTAGAGTCCATTAGCTCCAACCTTTGTTAGGATTTCATCTTATCTTCTTTCTAGAATTATCTTTCTACTTTGAATACTTATTGATGTACCCTTTGCTACATTTTGTTCCCTCATATCATCTCTGAGGTTCATGCATGATCTCTGAAATGAATGCATCGGATGAACGTTTTCAATCGACTTTCTACGTTGAATACTTATTGATGTACCTTTGCTATGTTTTGTTCCCTCATATCACCTCTGAGGTTCATGCATGATCTTTTAAATGAATACATCGAATAAACATTTTCAATCGATTTCAGGACATACTTTGGATAGATTATGCTATTGCACCATATGTACCTAAAAGTTTTAAGTCACATGTAGGATTCATTTTGCGCTCTGTGGCAATGCCCCAGCTATGTAAACTACAATTAAGTTGACAATCTTCTGTACACCTTTTCCTATACAAGGAGTTCACATATTTCAGTGTAGATTTTCTTATGTGTTATCCTGGCAAATAACAAAGGTAATAGAATTTATTGTTTTCTTACAAGATAACTCTCACGATTTCACTATTCTTATGAATGTATTGAAAGACATTACCATAGTATGGCTATCCAGTTTTAGTTTTTCTTTTCTCCCTGTACACATCTTACCTGAAATAAAGAAAACCAATTCAAGAAGCCACATAGAAAAAATAAAGGCCTAGCAATATTGACGAGCAGATAATATAGATTAATTCTCTTGCACTTGTATTACCAGTTCAATACATCATGAGTCTTTTCTCTTGCGAGCTATTCTCTTTGTTTCACAATATATAAATATTTTCATACTTACGATATGCTAGAGCAGAAGCAAACTTACTCAAAACTATATAAAAGCATAATACTGACATTTCAAAGATTAAATTGAACCTTTTTACAAATTGATTCATGTGTACTTCATTATGGTGTCTTCGAACGTGACCAGCTAACCTACCTTGCTTTTATTATTATGGAATTTTAAGTTGACACGTCGCTGACTTCGAAACATCAGCCTATTCCTTGCCTTAATTAAGGAAGGTCCGTATAGAAAAAGGTCATACATCTATGACATATCTTCGTGTCTACAAGTTAGAGTTAATAGGACTCTAATTTTAGTTACTCTTGTTGGCAGCATTACAATTGGTACATAGTTGCACCTGATTTACGCACACTATACATGGTGTTCTGGGTTCAACATTTTATTTTCATACTTTCTAAATACCCATAGTGGTGTGTGGCATGAAGAGGATAAGTTACCAGTTTTGTAAATTTTGTTTTTTCTTGTTGCAGGGCCAAAAAGAACTTAGAAACATATGCTTGTACAAATTATATACTACCGTGCATCAAAACCAAAGTTGCTCTCTGGGACTTAATTCAGTGTGACATAAAGAACTTAAATTTCAAAGGTATTGTTCTTAAGTGGTAGACTGAAATGAACATTTAGTATTGTTTTATTTATCACATACTATCGTCTACGATCTTTCTTGATTTTTTTTCAACATTATTCTTCTCTACTACATAATATTTTTTTTAATGCATGTACATAAGTACAGTAGTCGATAATGTCTACAAAAAACATTTTATGACCAATATGGTTACTCTGAACATGCTTTACTGGCTATCTGATTACTCTACAGTGCTTCATAGCTTGCACAATATTGTTAGTTAGATCAACTCAGGTCAAGAAAATATATTTTTTAAATGTTTTCTTTATAGAGAATATTGTATTGCTCAAAAGAATTAATCAACTCTACGCAAAATGATCTTAACTGTTGTCAATATTTATATGTTTTCCATCTTGCATTTAATGCTGAAAATTGTTCATTGATTTCTCGCTTTAATTTTTCTGTTTTTGTTGTTTAGCACATAAAGAAAAAAGTCTCGTGTAGCTGCAGTGCCATCAATGTCGAAGTTCTATGTGAGGTAATTAGATAAATGTTAGGAAATTACCTTTAATATCAACAAATACAAATTTGTCCGAAAACCAAATATATTCATTTACTGCTAGCTCCTGGAAATCCTAGCAAATATCACACCTGTTGTAGCGACCAAACCCTAGGGCACCCGAGAGGTCCTCCAAGAGCTCTTGGAAAGTCCATCAGGACCCCCCCAGGAGGTCCAAAAAGGACCTCTCGGACAGTCCACCAAGACCTCCTAGGAGGTCCAGCAGGACCACCTGGAAGTCCAGGAGGACAAACCCGAGGAGGTCGTGGAGCCATGGAGCACCCCGCAGACCTGCCACGGCCAGACCAGGGGAGGTCGTGGAGGTCTGTGGTCATCCCAAGACCACCCACGACCCACCAGAGGAGGTCGTGGAGGGCTGAGACCACCACAGAACCACACACACGCCCAACCCTGAGGGTGGTCGGGGAGGACTGAGCTTACTCCGTGGTTCCCTGTGCATACTGAGCTAGTCCCAAGGATCATGGCTAGCTCTTCACAAAGAACAAGGGTGATAGCATTGCAACACTGACCACTTTATTAATATCAAGGAGTTGTTTACAAGAGAGCTTACAATCTAACAAGCAAAATACAGCAGAAGGTAAAATACTTAAGCCACCCGATACACCACAGGCAATCGGCTGGAGGGCGCATCCTAGTCGTTCCAGGACCACTAGGTCCACAGCAAGGTTATCCCAAAGCTTCCAATTCCTGCTAAAGACAATGAAGAAGCAAGAGTGAGCACAACAAGCGTGCTCGCAAGTTACACCTTAGATAACAAAATGACATGCATAATGGATATCACAAAGAAAGGCTTAATATGGTTGATTTGCATAAAGCCAAGTTTCTTTCAAATACATGTATTAGGTTCTAAGGCAGTAATACAATAGTTAAAATTCATTTTATCAAATCAGTTTTTCAGTTGGATAACATTCATCATAAGATGGTGAAGGATATCCTCTGTCCTAAGGCTCCCGCCCACAACCCATGGGATAGCAATCACAAAACAGTTTATTAAACACTTTTGGAAACCCAAAACCAATATCTAACTCTGAGTGGCCGCTGCCAGCACGTCCATAACCGCGGACACGGCTATTCGAATAGATTTAACTCTGCAGAGGTTGTACACTTTACCCACATGACATGATTCCTCTAGTTTGTTTGGCTGCTGAAAGTGCCACCTCTCACTACCAAAGGTAAGAGGTCTAGAGTTCATGATAAAGCCTTTAAAATGCATTGTCCCACCACGACCTCTCCTTGCTAAGGTTTCGCCTCCTTTGGATTGACTCAGATCTCAGGCCCCTCTTGCACCAATGGGAACATAGGTCATAAAAGACCATTTTGGCCATAGAAGACCTCCCACTCCTCCAATTGGATCATTGCGGTGAAAATTCGCAAATTACTTAGCTAGGTCCCACACCCCATACTGGAGACATGTGGTTGCACGATTTTGGCATAGCCCATTATAGGCCTAGCATTGGCGGCTCAAAGACCGGTCCTCAACTGACTTGGGCGACAAACACATACCCCTGGACCTCCACCTTTTTCAGGATAGAGTCCGTGCACAAACCTTGCACCAACCAAGCAAACCAATTCGCCCAAGTCTAAATCAATTTCCATTTTCTTTGCTTCCCCAGCAATATTTTCATACGTCCATGACACCCCAATGTCATGGTTAAAATATTTTAAATAATAGTTGGTCATGAAGGTAAAGATTTTCCAAATCAAGCATTTTTGGTCTAAGCAAGTCTAAGCATTTGGTTTTACAATTGCTCCTGGTTCACATTATTGTATCAACCAGATTTTGCCTAATGGTGACAATAAGTTGGGTACAACATCAAAGTCGGCCATATGAAAGAGATAGGCATAACTATGGATTTGAAGGCGTATTGAAATAGCTTGATAGAAATAAGCATGCAATATACTTTGAAAGCAGAACATAAGTAATTTAAGATCTTTGGGTGCAATATGGTCAAAAGTGTAACTTGCCTCTAGCTTGATAGCTTAAGAATCTATCCTTCCTCACAGCTCTGGCTCTCTGGGAATGCCATGATCTACACGGGTACATAGCAAAGCAAATAAAGATCCAAATAAGATCCAAATGAATTCCAACTAAAACTGAGCAAGAAGTAAATAGCAGAGGATGAAACTAAAAGAAAAACCAGAGAGGATCCTTGGGAGGAGGTCTGATAGTTGAAGGGCTCGGGCTCCAGAGGGGGTCCGAACCAGAGGGCTTGGGAGCACTCTGAGGCCGAAATGAAGAACAGGGAGGCAGTGGGTGCCTCCGATGCTCTATTTAAAGGAGAGAGAATAGAAGCACCATAAACGGAGGATGTCCAAATTCAGTGTATTGGTACAAAGGCACACTGTGTGCCCCAGGTACAAATGAGAATAAAGAAAGCAAGGGATGTGACAAAAAGTAGAAAAGAGGACAAGGGTAGATGGCAGCATTTAATGTGACTCATCCCACATCAAATGCACTTGAGAGCCAAGGGAAACCAGTCAAAAGGGGGATAGCTTGGTCAAAGGGAACGGTCCAAGGAGGAGGTCCTGCGAGGAGATCCACAAAGGAGGTCCTGCAGACAGACAGGGAGGTCTTTGAGGACAAAAGGTCCTAAAGGCCACAAGGAGGGTCTAAGGACATGAGGTGCAAAAGTCGGAGAGGTCTAAACCACAAGGTCTAACCACAAAGGGAGGTCCAGCACCATAAGGGTCTCACACCATAGGGAAGTTGGAACCTAAAGGAGGTCCAAAACTCAGCAGGAGGTCCTGACATGGGAGGTCTGACATGAGATCTCTGCAGGGATGTGCGGACGGTTGGGATCGAGACAAAGGGAGGTCCTAGAGAACACGAAGAGGTCCTGAAGGACATGGAAAGATCCAACTAAACAAGGAGGCCCCAGAGGACGCAAGGAGGTCCTGAAGGACAAAAGAGGTTCAAAGGATTGAAATGAAATTGCGGTCAAGATTTGGTCTAGGAGGTCCTTAGCGAGTGAGATCAACTCAGGGGAGGTCTCAACGGCTGGGATGAAATCAAGAGAGCTTTAACGATTAAGATCAAGGCAAGGGGAGGTCCAAAGGACACACAAGGGGGAGGTCTCATGGATAGGAGGTCCAGAAGACACACCCACGAGATGGTCCTGAGGACATGACCCATAAAAGGTCGATCTGACGGTCAGATCTCACAAGGGGGAGGTCTGACGGTTAAGATCAAAAGTCAGGAGAGGTCCTGACAATCAAGAAAATAAGCAAGGGAGATCTGAGCGGCTCAGAGATGATGATCAAAGGAGGTCGGAGCGGTTTAGATCATCTCTGAAAGAGGTCTGGATGGCTCAAATACGATCAAGGAACAACTTAACGGTCTAGGCCTGCTCGGAGGAGGTCTGGGCGGTTAGGATGAGGTCAAAGGACAGGGAGGTCTAGCAGACACAATCAGGAGGAGGTCCTCTGGACAGGATGTCCAACGACCTACTCACGGGAGGTCCGAAGGTCAAGCTCAAATAGAAAGGTGGAAATCTGATGGCTAGGACCTCACAGGGGAGATCCCAACGGTCACGATTGGCAAGAAAGGAGGTCCGCGTAAGCAAGGATACGCAGGAGGAATTGGAGCCCTCAGATCTATCAAGGACAAGATCAAAACTGTTAGATTTGACAAGCATGAGGTCTGGGCCCTGGGATCTAACACGGAAGAGGTCGGAACTGCTAGATCCACCAGGGTGAGGTCTGAATCCGCGGAAGAGAGGCCCAGTGAACATGAGGGAGGTCCTAGAAAACGGTAATACCGTGAGTTGGGGCGGTAATACCAGATTGCACTAGGAGGACTTTTTCAAAGAAAAGGTTACAAGGATCAGGGCGAAAAGGAGTCCAAGTGATCACCAAGAGGTTCACAAGAGCATAGAAGGAACTCAAGTGGTTATAAAGGGCGACCTAGACCCTGAGGAGGTCTAAGCCAGAGAAGAAAATCTGGACCAGGGGTAGTCCAATTTGAGCACAAAGGTGGTTCAATCAAATGCAAAGAAGGTCTAATTGGACACGAGTGGATTCAAGTGAATTACTGGGCGCTCTAGTGAACATGAGGGAGACTCAAGCAAAAGACTTGAGGGGAGGTCTGGACACAGAGAGGATCTAATCTGAAGAGAGTACCCAAATAAAAAGGAAAGTGGTTTAAAGCCAAGAGGATGATCTAGACCTCAGAGGAGGTCTAGCTCCAAAGGAAGCCTAAACCTCAAGAGGTCCAAATTACAAAAGAAAGCTTAAGAGAGAGGTCCCGACCCAAAGGTGGTTTGGACCAAAGAGGTAGACTAGACAAAAGGTCTCAATAGAGAGAGATTTCCAGGGGAGAGGAAGGACCCGCAAAGACAAGGGAGAAATAACAACAATCGAGAGGTCCAACAAGCGGACCAGTGCGGACATATAAGAATGTCCAATATAGGATAGAGGAAAGGAAAAGAGGAGAGATAGCTCTAGAGAGCTAGAGCAACACCAAAAGAACTAAGCTTTGGATTAGTTGAAGTTTAGCTTAGTCATTTTAAACTCTTCAAATTCTGAAATTCTTAGGTTTAAGCTTTGAATTCTCATCAAAACCAAATGGTTCTTTTTATTTTGAAAATTTTCAAAAAGGCTCTGAAAATCAGGGTGTTACACCTGTTTTCATAATGTTGTTTGAAATAGTGCAAGAAAAATATGCAATACATTTTTTTAGTGGTGCAGCATGTGGTTCAGTTGGCATGCTTATATTTTTCCTTCTATTTTGCCTTTCCTGTTAGGGCAAACCGGTGACCATTTTGCACCAAGTAGGATTCTGTTATTCGTGCTGAATAATTATTGCTGGGAAATTGATCCGCCTAAAAGAATGTGATATGGTTCTTGCACAAGAAGAATCTGTTTACAAGTTAGTTTAGTGATATGGTTCTTACACAAGAAGAATCTTTTTACAAGTTAGTTTAGTAGATCACGCAGTTCTTATGTACCTGTAGTACAACATATGGATTACCTTCTCTATTTTACATAAAAGGAAACTTAGACCGTCCTGCTCAACATGGAGGCCAAAACCAAACTAATGTATGTATAGACTATATACTACCTAGAAACAAATGTTCGTACCTGTATGTTTCATATAACATGCTACATATTATCTTACTGATATTTTGGCTTAATGTATGTTTTCACAATTAGCAGTAGTAGTTTATTTTCTATAACATATTAGCTCGATATATGTTTTGCCAATTAGTAGTAGTTGGTTTCCTATAACATGTTAATAACAATCTCATATATTAGCAGTACAAAAAAACTCAGTACATCTGGTTACTTTTATCGACTTCATATCTTCTTGATGAAAGTTACTTCTAATCCATGTAACTACAAAAAAATTCAATAAACCATGTTCATGATATTTGGTACATTGCGTGGTACATTACATTATGCCACACCAAACACCGTACAAACAGATGCCAAACATCATCTATTCAACGGTCGGACGCAGCGTAGCGCGTCTTACCATCTAGTAGGCTTGATTAGCCCAAAACTAGGCAACATTAGAGCTAACCCATCTTGGCATCTTTCAAAGAGTATGGATTGCCCCTTGACTAGACTATTGTTTTCGATCTATGATTTGCCTTCTCTTCTTGAACATCTGCAAAAATTAATCGGTGCATAACTTTTTAAGCATTCTTTTGCTGGCTTGATTCCATAACTAGTTCGTGTTTTGAACTATGTTCATCGAGTTTTTGGCTTAATTGACACTGTTTCGTGTCACAATAGCAAAACTAGCTCTATCTGGAGGGAAAGTGCAAAAATGGTACCATGGACACGTGCCCCCTACCGCACCTCCACCGTCCGGATCCCCCTGCTGCGTCCCCACCGCACTTAATCACGACAGCAAGCCTACCTACCCGCGTGGGGGCGCGCAAGGATCCAGTAATGGGAGGCATCATGTGGCCTACTACATGGTGGGCGCACGGTAGTCCTCCTGCCGTGGATTTTGAGCGTGGCACAGGTGCTATTTTTGTCAATTCATTCGCGATGAGTCATTTCTGCTATTTTGTCGTGAAACAATATCCGCTCCGTAAAGTCGATTAGACTTATATATAAGATATATTATTTTAACTTCCAACGATGGGTGCTTCCAAATCTATTGCCGGGAAAATTTGTTCGCCCGACATGTAGCAATTGAACAAGGTTGATCACACGGGCTTGATTAAACCAAGGATTAGCCACAATGCCTCAGTATGTGAACAAGAACGATTCTATAATTCTATTGTAGACTAAAAAAAGAGAACAAGAACAATCCAGATTAAGTGCTCTCTCCATACAGCTAATGACGCATGGTAATTGAAGGTTGAGTAAAAGATAACAAGCTATAGTGTAATTTCAAAGGGAACAAAAGAGTCGAACATAAGGCCTAGAGTTGAAGTAAATTTGTTTGAGAAGACGAAAAGCCGCCGCCGACGTCCAGGTGCAGTTCAAGTCCTATTCGGATAACAAGAAAGTTTGGCATGTGGATTTAGAGGAAGCTGAAACTGTAAGCATAGACATGTCCTGCCCACAATGTAGAGTAGTCTAAGAACAGGCATGATTATATAATTCTACTCTAGATTAAGGAGTAAGGACGCATGGTGATTGAAGCTTGAGTAAAAGATAACAAGCTAGAAAGTACTTTCAGATGCGTATATACGTTATTTTGGCCGTTGGACAGAGAACCTATGCCATAGTAAGGAGCCGGCCTTGATCAGCTTGATTAAGTTGCAGAACAAATTTGGAAGACATGCACGTTACATGGTAGTCTGACTACTACAGCATGGCCAAGTCGAACAATTTTTTTTCGAGAACACACAAAAGACTTACGCGCCATTGCATTAATAGAAGATAAGGAAGTACAACCGTTCTAGTACATGAGTTCATATGCATACATAGAATTAAGCGGTTCATCGAGCAAGCAGTATCTGAGTCATGTCGGAACAAAAAATAAAACATTGAGCATTTTTTTTTTTTGCAGAATGTTTTCTGCTCTTTTAGTTTTGTCGTCTACAGGAGGCTTTCTCCCTTCTATTATTGTGTGGGCGCAGCCCCATTGCAAATCTTTTTCACCTCTCTTCTATAAAGAATGGCAACTATTTTTTTTGTTTAAATAATGCAAGCATGATTATTTCGATAATTAACTTGAAGTCGATATGGCTCTCGAGGGCATTGCGGATCACCTTAAGGATGTGTTTGGTACGTGTAATCTCATATTTCCCTCAATCTGGTTACTGGTAAACACATTACCAGTAATCTAAGATTCCAATGTTTGGTTGATTTGAAGGAAACTACATATTAGTCTTTATCATAATTTTAAACCATGAAGGTTAACATCTATAAATTTTGAATTTTACAATGTAAAATTTCAACATTTAAAATTTCATTTTTTATGATTCAAAAGTTCAAATTTTGGATTTTGAAAATCTAAATTTTAAAATTTGAGTTTTGGAGTTTAAATTCTCAGTATTTAAAATTCCAAAACTCAAAATTGAAACTTTCAAAATTCGGCTTTATAAAATTTAATTCTCGGAATTTGAATATCTGAAATCTAGAATTCAAAATTTGAAAGAAAGAAAAAATATTTTCGAAACCCAACTCTGAAATTTTGAATTTTCAAATTTAAATTGTCTGAATTTAAGATTCCAAAATTCAAGATTCAATTTTTTGATATTTTGGTTTCAAAATTCATATTTTGAAAAAATGATTTTTAAAGTCCATAATTCAGATATTCGAATGTTAAAATAAATTATAATTTGGATTTTGAATTCTAAAAGTTCAAAATTTGACTGTGATGAATCAAAATCACATTATAAAAAACGCAATAATAAATATTACTTTCTCTTAGTAATCTAATATAGACACCCTCTTCTACAGGAAAGAGATTCCTGGAATTGATGGTAATATGTTTCTCAAGGTAATCTTAGATTCCGGGTTCAGATTCCTAGATGTTTTACTAAACAAGATAATCTCATAGGATTACTAGAGGATTCCGCCAACCAAACGCACCCTAACAGTGTCTCGGTGGGCCACAAACAGTGAAATTTTGAGAAAGTTGCCAATATTAGTACTCTTCCATGTGTATTGAATGGTTACATCTAGGCATGCATTGGAACAAGTAACAAGCGAATGAAGGTTCCAATCGATTGGACCGAAATATTTATTACTATTATATTTAAACCGCTAGCCATTTCGAAAAGGCTATCAAATTATTAAGGAAAGTCCTTTTGGATTATATGTAATCAAACCCTCAAAGCTTAGGCAAATTATTTTCTCGATCAATATTATCATCCAATTGCGTTTCCTTGGGATGTATTTTGGTTCCAAACATTTCCAGTTTACCTTAAGATAAATTAAAAATCCCATCAAATTAAAAACTTTCTAAACATATATATAAAGAAATTTTAAATTATATCATTTTATACTAAAGAGTTTATAATAAATCTAGCCATGTAAATGCGCAGACCACCTTCCTAACTGTAATCAATCAATGGCATCAAACCGCCTCCCGATCCCTCGGTGCCTAACTTTAGTACAAATATGAATTAAGCATCACACACGATAGTTTAATAGCATGTTTGGAATGTATAAATTACACATATAAAAATATAAAACAGTTAGGCCCCGCATGTGTTCATATTTTTCTATTCACTACGGGAGAACTAATTTATGTGATTTTGTTTTAAATTCCAGTGTTCTAAATTGAGTTGAGTCTTAATTCCCATCGCCGGAAGGTCACAAAACCCCCCGCCGACTTCCAAAACCACCCGTCCACGCCTTGTTCTATTCGAACTCTTCTAGTCACTTGCACACATCGCCGCTCCGCTCGCGTCCATGGTACTCTCCTACCTCCGACCCCAAACCCTAGCGCCCCCCCACCCCCACCCCCTCCGCTCCTGGCGCCATTCGTCTCACTCACCTCACCTCACCTCTCCATCTCCATCTCCTGCAGGACTCCTCCCCGACCCCGACCCCGGCCACCGCCGCGCCGATGCCGGCCTCCACCCCACCGCTTGATGACTGCCTCCGCCTCCTCCGGGGCGAGCGCGACGAGCAGAAGCTGGCGGGCCTCCTCATCGCCGCCAACGTCTGCCGCGCCGGCGACGCTGCCGCCGTCGCCGAAGTCTACCGCGCCGTCGGGCCCCGTTTCCTCCGCCGCCTCCTTAACACCGGTAAGCGCTAGGAAAAACGCGCGCCTCGAGTGGTTCGCCCGTGGGAGTGGTGGCTGGGCTTCGGCTTCTCGGTTTGCCTTGTCGCCTGCATCATTGGGTATTGCTTTGTGGGCGCAGGGTTGGGGAAAGTAGAGGGCGGGAAGGAGGAGGAGCGGGAGGCGTACCTGCGGCTCGCCGCGACGGTGCTTGCTGGGCTCGCGCGCATCCCAGAGGTTGCGGCCGACGAGGGGGTCGTCTCCACTGTGCCTCTCATCGCCGAGGTCGTCTCCAAATCGTAAGAAATTTCACTCTATTACTTTCCTATACTCATGCAAGGTAACACTGATGCAATTGAAGTTGTACACGTTGAAACATTTTGTAGTTTTGCAGTGCTCGCCAATTGAGTAAACCTGTGCAATCCTGTCAGAATCTGTAAAGAGCTTAGGCCAACTGTTTAACTTTACTAACTACTTTGGATACTTGCTTTGCAAAGCACATTTGCTTATGACTGTAGCCAAATCATGTGCAGGTCTGATCTGACAATTACTGAAGAATGTTTTGAACTTCTGTCACTCATTGCACAAGCCTCCGAAGATGGGGCTTATAGGTTTTGTGAGCCTGGAGTAATGAACATGCTCTTCCTTCAAATCTCAAGCTTTCCAGATGGTATTGATTTTTTGTTGCCAGTTTGTTGTTTTCTTAATAATTTCATCTCTATACTGTGCTTTTGATCAGTCCTTCCTTTATCCTACTGAGGAATGGTAGCAGTGATGTTTGTATATGACAGACCTTAGCTTCCACATTTTAAATTTGTGTACTTGGATGGCTGATGGATGCTTTTGATACTCTGCTTTGAAAAGTGGGCTTGAAATTAAGTTCAATGTAGATGAACAATTTGCATGGTATATTGAATCGGTGTTCTAGTTAGCAGTCGCACTGTTGGTACATGAATTATAGTCATGAACTTGCAAAACAGAATTAATCGATAAATATTTGCTGAAGTTGATTGGTGGATGCCGTTAGGTATTAGTGTTCAATAACACATTATATTTTCCTGAGTTAGATTGAAAGCTTATACAGTTGCTTAATTATTTTGTTTGTAGGCTCAAGGTGCTTAGAGCTTGCCACTCATCTAATGCAGTTACTTGTTCATAAACTCAGAGCAGACAACATGAGTGCGGAGAAACTGCAAGGCATGACAAGCATGGTGTGGATGACATATTGGAATCTTTTGCCTGAATCTTTCTATGCTTCTCATTTCTGCATTGCTAACTTGATTATTTGATCTACAATTTCCATTGCAACTCAGGTGACAGCTCTTTCCAGGCATTTTGCTGTTCTTCATACTGCAGTTAAATTTGAATCACTGCACATGCTTACCACCCTCCTATCCCAAAAGGAATCTGTAAGAATTACCTTTTTATTCCTCCCTTTTGTTTTGTTTTAAGCGTGGGAATGTGTTTAGTTATACATGCTATTTGATGAGTTCTTCCTAATGATTTTAGCCTAACTCCCTTCTTTTTATTTTGTTGTTGGAACACTAAAGCCACTTCATGGTGCTTTGAGATCAATGCCATCCGCAATTTGGGAATCTCACATCAGAGTTGGGATCACAGCCGTTCTCCAAAACCGTGTTGGTATGTCCGCGCTTCATATTTTTAAATGAAGCAGTATCTGTTGCTAGACTATTGTGAAGTTATAATTCATTGGTTAAGTTGATAAAATAGCCTTTACATCATATGTTTAAGAATCAACTGCATTCACCAAGGATGAAAATGCTAACATGGTTTGCTTTGCTACAACAACTATTCTATACGAATGCAGTAAAAGTGATAATCTATAATTTGAGATGTGCTGAGATCTATCCGTTATCTTGGAATTATTTCTTTGTTTTAGTTGTTTGCCTCCTTTATTATAGGAGTGTAGCATTTTCTTGTATTAGTAGATTTATTAGTTTACATTTTCCCTAAGCTGCAAGGCGGTTTATGTAGATTGTTTGGAGCAGCAGAACTGTAGTATATGCTAATTTGAGAGTACTGTGAAAGGAAATTCTTTAGTATAAAAGAATGAAACTTAACTAGCATTAGTATTCCCCTTCTTTTTTTGAGATGGTCCATGACATTATAGCTTTCTCCACTGGTCAGTATCCTCCGAAAAGCTGCAAGCTCTTCTATTGGCGGAGTGCATGATGTCTATACTAGGTGAGAATTGGTTGTCAGAAGATTATAAAATCCCTGATAATCAGAATGTGATGCCTGTTGACAAGTAAGTTTGACATCATGTCCTGTATCCTGGTGGAGGTACCTTTTTCATTGGCATAACGATTTGTGATTTCTGCAGATTTGTACTGCTTGTCCTAGAATCTGCAAGAGTTGAAGTTGCCGTCCTTCTAAATGAACTCGCTTATTTGAAGTATGAGTCATCAAAAAATTCTCAGACAGATGATGCCATCAATCAGAAACAGATAAACCTTGCTATATTATTTTCACTAATAGAAAGAATAATCAAAATGATATCAAATGCCAGTAGCGGTGAAGGTATATTTACCATCTTCTTGTCTATTTTTGGTTCCATGGGCTGCAAACCTCTCTCTCTCTCTAGCTTGTAGCCGATGTATTGTGTCTGTTGATGCAATAATACGATGGTAACCCTCCATTTCTGCATCGTTAGTTTCTCACAAGGGCATTCCATGTTATATGTATTAGGCTTTTAGCACTTTAAAAACATACATGAGCATGCAGATGTACATGCGCTGCTACATGGTAACGCAGCACTCATAACAATATCTAAACAAAGGGAAATCACTTCCTGAAAGTGTAAAAGAGTGGATCAAATACTATTGGATCCCAGATGTGCTAATTTAGCAGCACATTCAATAGCATTGTGGTTATTAGTTCCATGACTTAGTCATCTAAGCTAAGCTCCGTATGCTCTTGTTATTTATATCAAATTCTGGTGATGTATTCTGCGATTCATTTATGAACCTAAATTGCCCAACCACTTTGAATATGCTGGCATTAACACTAGTTCTGCATGGTACTGTCTGAACTCTGAAGTTTCAGGGTGAAACTAAGACTGCTTTTGTAAGATGTTGCCATTTCCTCTTCTATATTTGCTACCCTTCAATTTTCGCTTTTTCTACCCTTTTATGGAAGTTTGTAGTCATTGGCCAATAGCAAGCCTACTAAGTCTAAAAACCGTAGTCCTCCCCTACCGTTCTCCTTGAAAAAAAGATTTTAAAACTGTATGCAGGTGCACCAAGTCAGACTATCCGTGAGAGCACCATTATGCAGGCTATAACAGGATTAAATGAGACAATCAATTTAGTTTTAGACTTTCTGCAAGATTCAAAGGTACATATTCTAATCAGCCGATTATGAGCATTAGTGTTGGAAGATATCTTACAGGATGAAACATGACAGGATCATGGACAACGGAAAGGTGATGATCTTTTGGCAGCCGTGAGAATAGTAGGAAGGTGTGCTACTCCTCTTATTATTGTTGGACAGTTAATGGATTCTTTATCTGCATTTTTGTTTTGTTGGGAGTTGCTCCTTGGAGATACTAGTTTGACACAATTATTATCATGTTAAAGGTCTATTAGCAGTCACTTTTATAAACACTAGTTCCTCCACCTGCTTGTGCTGCTCATCATGATGAACTCTTTACTCATTTTAACATGATAGACATAGAAGTTGTTTTTGACTTTTTAGTTCTGACCATGTGAAACAAATACATCTACACTTCGGCCACTTCATATTTCTTATGCTTGTCTTTAGTTAGAAAACCACATTTACACGTTACTCTGTTGCAGTTATCTGGCAGAGGCACCATATGCCTGCAAGGAGAAGACTAGACATCTATTGGAATTTATCTTTTCTATCGAAGGTCAAGATGAATCAAGGTTGCTTCTCTATTTTGTGCTCCGCAGATGTAGATGTCTTGTTTTGTAATGCAATGTACTGATGATATGAAGTTACAATTTTGCACACAGCCCCTTCTATTCTATTGTCTTCATGCTTCCAATGCTATCCCAAATAACAATGGAGGCTGATGGATGTAGAACTTTGGCATCATTTGGAGGCTATAAAACAGTAAGTAGGCTTATTTTTTATTCAACTTCTGGAACTTGATTGTTGATTCCCTTGCTATTCGTTTCCTCAAATTAATTAGCAACTTACTGGTTAGCCTTGTTCATCTTGCATGTCCCTTGACATTTTCTCTCCTGTCAGCATGTTATTGTTGGAGTGTAAAAGGTGCTTTACTTTCTGTCAATTGGAGCCTCTATTCAAGATGAACATGAAGTAGAGTTCTCAAGAGCTAATATTCAGTGATTATATATTATAGAATGTCATGGCATAACCATTCTAGTTGCTTGTAGGTGCCAATAAATTTTGATGCAAGGCTTACTGATTGAAATAAATCCACGAGATAGCTGCATTAACTTCGTCAACTATTAACAGAGACATTTTGCATATCAGAGGTATCATTAAGCTTTTTCCTGAGATTGTGGACAATTGATCTGGCTATGTTTGTCTTTACAGGTTATAGACTGCCTTATTAGAATGACTGAGCAGGATGGAATGATGATCGACAACAGTAGCATGTTTTTGGCATGTGATACCATCATAAACTTTATATCAAATGTAAGTGACTACATTGTTTGAAAGAGTCTATTTTGCCTGACATGAGAAAGGATAACAGCTTGTTGGTGCTTTTGTAGAGAAAACATGCTCATATTCCAGTGGAGTCTTGTTTTGTTCGCCTCTTACGAGCACTTGTTACATGGGCTGGTATATTCTGGTCCTAATTTCTTTACATTAGCTGAAATAGATATCTTTGAGCGTCATAAGTAATTAAATTTACTACTTTACTTATTGATGCTCTTCATGTGCTGATCAATAACTATCACTATGTGTGATTGCGTATAGGCACCACAGATGCTTCAACAGTCATCATGACAGCCTCCAGCTTATGCACTATGGTGTTGGACTTAACATCAGAAGAGTTTCTGTTGAGCTGCTCTGATTTTGACTCCAAGACCCTTGGGAGTTTGTCTGAGCTCATTGTCAGAAGTTTGCATCAGGTAATTAGTGACCACATCTCTTTAATGGGATTATACCCTTCAGGGAGGTTCTACTCTACAATGGAACTTTTGTCCTTCTGAATGTGCTGGTATAATGATGGTTTTGTGTATCGATCTGCAGGATATCCCTGACGATGACAGGGAACAATTCAACCAAAAGCAAATCATTGTATCAGGTAAATGCGCTAATCCGTTAACCTAAAAAAATGCCGGAGAGATAGCCTCATTTGATATGTGTGAGCTGAAACATTATTATCTATTTTTTTGGTACTGGTTGCAGGTTATATGCGGTGGGCTGATCGATTTCCACATGTTAAAAATGTTGTACAGCAGCATGTATCTCTGTGATTGTCAGTTGATCCTCTCTACCCCAAGAGTCGTTCTCTCTTGTGAATGAGAACCCGCAAACGGGAACCTAAAGTGCAAGTATGCCCATGCCTCAAATTTGATCTTAGGTGGGTCATCATGATTCATGAACCATTCATTCCCTTTGCCCATTATTTACATTTGACATGTTGCTGATGTGCTGTTGATGAGGGGATTTTAGGTTATGATAATTCCCAAATGGCAACTCACTGGTTCTTGTATGTAACCAACCGCCTCACAAGAAGAGTACACCGATATCGATAAGTAGGATGGCATTGTATGCATCCAAGTGATCGTCAGTAGCGAAGCAAGTGGCACATTATTTATCAGTGCACGACATTGGAATACATGACTAGGCCGGCAGAGGCGGCAAGGCGACAAGATTCCCCCCTCTTTTTTCTCTGCCATTTTGTACAGAATTCACATTCTGTTCTGTTTAGTGTAACGATGAATATTACCAAGTAGCGTGGCACTGTAACAAAACTATAGGCTTCTCTCTACCAACGATTAAAAAAAACCGGAGGTTACCGGCTTTACCGGCCCAGACCAGTAAAAAAATTATTGGTCCGAAAAAGTTCTAAACTTAAATTTCAAAATTTGAATTTAAATTGATGAAAGTGACTCCGGGCAGTAACCGTTACCGATATTTTTTCCGTTTCCAATTTTTGAATCCTTGCTTTCCACTGCTGCATCAATGTGATTGTTTTGTTTCACATGTGCACTTACAAGTGGATTAGTGATAAAGAGAAGTCTAGTCTAGTCCTGTCCAGGATGGTCTGGAAACAACGGAGTTGTCATCCTTGGCATCCGCATTTTCCAGTGACGTAAGAAGTCGTGACATATTGAAACTTGAGTGATGATATCATACTCAGCCAGCTCGCTGTGTCGGAGGCGACCTGGAATGGAGGCTGGAGCTGGTTCATCCACGAGGATACTTACCTCAGATTACTTGATTTTTGTTTACTTTGTGCAGCGATCATGTTTAGAAAATTAGCATCTAACGTAGAAGTTTCTACGGTAAAACAAGGGCACGTCACGAAAGCACCAAACCGTAGAAGTGATCACGCAGTCGGAGCCGAAGATGTTTACGAATTTGTCAATAACACACCCGGTCCAGGGCCTCGAAACTATTGTGTAACAAGTAACAACCACACAGAGTCCGTCACCAGCTATTGTACTCGATGACACCTGAACAACATTGCTGAAATGCTACACAAACAGCTACTACCACACAAGCTGCAAAACGGATTGCAATCAGCTTTTGAAACCTAAGAACTCACACAGCTATATATACTTGCAATGCAGTGGCGGATCCAGTGCGGCGAGCAGAGCTAGGATGAAGCACCGGCTCTGCTCGCCGCACCATTGGTACCATTTGAGTACCTTTACCATTATTGATATCACAAAACTAATTAATTTTGTTTTTAAGATTACTCGTGTAAATTTTTGAGCTGTCAAAACGCACTATCCATTATTAAGATACCACATTTAGTGTATTTTCGATTTTAACTTTGTTTCTCATAATTTATGTATCAATTTGGATCGCACATAACATTTAAATATATATTTACTAGCTCACCTTATGATAACTTTATCCCACTAGCACCCCTCTATTTTCCTTCCGCGTACGCACTGTTGCAATGCATGTGCCAAGTTTGCAGATTTCATGCACATACATTCTTCTTCTCTTTTGAGAAGCAATGCAAACATAATCTAAATAAAAACAACTAATGTCATTAGAAGCCTTACCATGCATAAGAGTTCTGACGAAGCATTGAGTTACTAGTTGAAACAAAACATATGAAGCATCGAAATTGGTCGCAAGAAAATGACGGGTATACCTGTCTTCCAAATTACTTCATATTATAGTTTCATAACTTCTTCTAATATATAGCAACAGAAATTAACAGCCAAAGATTACTTCGAAGACCGCGGCAACTTCATACCTTTTAGACTGTCGGGGCTTTCAGGCAAGCGGGAGTAGTGAACTGATCTGGCAGCCCCCTGTGCGGCTTTTCAGAGAGATCATTAGAAGCCTACAATGTTCATGAAGATTAGAGATAGTTTTGGAGGATTCCACGATAATATTGATTGATGGGTTGCCGTGTATATATACACGCTGTACAGGAGTTTACAGCTGTTAGGATCATAACCATAAATAACAGAATCAGCTAATTAAGGCTATACAAATTAAGCCTATAATCTAGCGGTGGTTGCTATGTATGGCGTGTATGTGCTGGACGGCCTACAGGGCCGGTGCATGATGATGAGTACTCTAACATCCCCCTGCAGTGTCAACTGGGAGAGGAGCGGACGGTGAGACTAGAGCAGAAGTCGATGAAGACCGCCGTAGGGAGCCTCTTGGTGAAGATGTCCGCATACTGTAGTGTTGTTGGAATATGTAGAACTCGAACATCATTGAAAGCAACCCATTCACGAACGAAATGGAGATCAATTTCGACATGTTTGGTGTGTTGGTGCTGAACTGGGTTGGTGGAGAGATACACGGCGGAGATGTTGTCGCAGTAGACCACCGTTGCCTTTGGAAGGGGACGCTGAAGCTCGAGGAGGAGCTGGCGCAGCCAACAGGCTTCAGCAACAGCGTTAGCAATGCCGCGGTATTCCGCCTCAGCGTTGGAGAGCGAGACAATGTGCTGCCTCTTGGATGACCAGGAAATCAGGTTGTTGCCAAGGAAGACACAGTACCCTGACGTGGAGCACCGTGTGTCGGGACACCTAGCCCAATCGGCATCGGAGTAGACGATGAGATCATGTGAAGTTGATCGTGTGAGCTGAAGACCATGGCTCAAGGTGCCCTTAATGTACCTCAATATGCGCTTGATCAGAAGAAAGTGCTGCTCACATGGATCGTGCATGTGCAAGCACACTTGCTGGACATCATGTGTTATGTCCGGACGAGAGAATGTCAAATATTGAAGAGCTCCAGCCAAGCTTCGGTAAAGCGTGGGATTGGCGACCAGTGCACCTGCGGCGGCCGACAACTTGGAGCGAGCTTCAATCGAAGTTGCACATGGGTTGCAGTGTGTCATGTTGGCACGGTCTAGAATCTCGGAAGCATACTTCTCTTGGGAAAGGAAAAGCCCATGTCAGGTACAGCGAGCGGAAATGCCAAGAAAATAGTGTAACAGACCGAGGTCCGTCATGGAGAACTCTTGACAGAGAGCGGCGATGATGCACTGAAGGAAGGTGGTGTCGGAGGCAACGAGGATGATGTCATCGACATAAAGTAGAAGATGAGCAGTGTGCTGACCATGGTGATAAGTGAACAAAGAAGGATCACTTTTGTAGCCAGTGAAGCCGAGGGACTGAATGAAGGACTGAAAGCGAGTGAACCATGCCCAAGGAGCTTGTTTCAGTCCATAAAGTGATCTATTTGGCCTGCAAACATGTCCAGGCTTGTCGGAGCCAATGAATCCCGGTGGCTGCTAGCAATACACCGTCTTCGTGAGAGTACCGTTGAGGAAGGCATTTTTGACATCAAGCTGATGGATTGGCCAATCGCAGCACAAGGCGAGAGAGAGAACTGTCCGAATGGTCGCGGGTTTGACAATCGGACTGAATGTTTCATCGTTGTCACGCCCCGGGTAAACAACCCCCAGGACCCCCTGTGCACACCGGACCAGTCCCATGATCAGTGGCTGGTTCGCACAGTTCAACAAAGATGTCATCACATCCATACAACAAACTAAGAAGAAGCAGACCAACAAAAACACTTAAAACCAACAAAAGACCTTATGATCAAGCTTTTTACAGAGGTCTTGCCATGCAGACTACAATGACAAAGAAGTCGCAGCGGAGAAACAAAACCAAAATACACGAGGAGGCCACACGACATGCCCACAAGCAATCGAGTGGAGGACGTCCCCTAGCACGCAGAGGTCCTCAAAGACCTCCTCTAGCATGAGAGGTCTTCAAGGACCTCCTCTTCGAAGAGGTCGGAGCACCCTGGGAGGTATTCTTCAGCTGCTGATCAAACAGAGGGCACAAGCCATGAGTACTTTTGAATGTACTTAGCAAGCCGTAGAGAATGTATGCAAATGTATTCATGCAAGCTTCAACAAAAGATAGCTTTATGGTTAGCTTGTAGAAAGCAACAATGAATTGAAATAAAATAAGTAGATTGCAAAGCACAAGTTTGAAAGACTAGCACATAAGTAACAAGTTCTCTTTTGAAAACAACACACGACCACCTCGGTCGTGTGCCCAGACCACTCACAACCACCCCGGTCGTGAGCTAGACCACCCACGACCACCCTGGTCGTGAGCTGGACCACACGGAACCAACCCAACAACAAGTTTTGAGAAAAACTCTACCCCTTGCGTGAAATCACCAGGCATGTCCATAACCGAGGATGCGGCTATTCGAATAGATTACACTCTGCAGAGGTTGTGCAGCTTTACCCACAAGACACGAATTCTCTAGTTTGTTTGGTACCCATCAATGCCCCTGCTCACTACCCTTGGTAAGCAGACTAGAGCACGTGACAAGGCCTTTACAAAGTTATGCTTTGATTTGATCCCGCTCGCTAAGGTTTCGCCTTACTGGCCCCTTCTTGATCCTAGTGTGGGCGTCTAACCCAGATCCTTTCACACTTCCACCAAAACGGAACTGAATCAAAGCATTGCCAATTAGTTGACCAGGACCACCCCATAATGGTCTTGTGGTTGCACGAGGTGGCCTGGATCAATGGCTTACAAGGTTAAGTCCTTAGTTGGTGCTCAGGCGAGACCTCCTCATCCTAGTGTGTGTATAGCACCCCCTTTACTGCACGATCACTCGTCCGAGCGAAAACAATTTTGGGTTCAACCCGACCAATGACCACCCTAATCACGGCACAATAAATTTTATTAGCGGCCACACAGGACAATGGCAACGCTTGCAAGACAACACATGCCAAGACAAATATGTGCCGAAGTTTCATAGATCATTAAGTCAAATTTAACATGATTAAACAGGTGATCGAGACAACGCGTAACTAGGTAGGTCTAAGCAACAATACGCACCCATGTTGGTTATCTCAAAGAGGTCCAACTAAGAATACCCAACCTATGGCGGTCCAAAGAGTACATGTCAACATGTGAATCACAAGTATCCAAGGAGTCATACTGCCAAATGGGTGATTAACTAATTCCCAAACCATTTTTACAAATAGCCATGCATGTTGGTATAAAACAAAGTATTTTTTGCAAAACTGGGATCAACATGATCAAAGGTCTACGATTTGCTTTCGATGAAGAGTTGAGAGTCTTCAGTAGAGGTCGTTGGGTCCACGAATTCTTCGGAATCTACACGTGCGAAAAGAACCAAGTAAATGCCATGAATTCAAATGAAAACCAAAACTACCAAACAAGAACCAAAAGAAAACACAGAATTCAAAACGGCTCTCGGGAGGAGGTCCAACTAGGAGGGAGAGGTCGAAAGAGGTCCTGAGCAGAGCAAGAAAATTGGGGAAGGCTAAAGGAGATAAAAGAGGGCTGTTCAGGCTTTTATAGCCAAGGATACAAGGAGAGGCTCTAAGATTTTGAAACACACGTGCCCAAGGGCAGGTGAAGGATATGATGGGAGCAGGTAGAGGAAAGACAAAAGGAGAAACAAGTACAGATAACACAATGATAGCGTTTAATGCGACACAACAGCATTAAATGCACAAGGTCCTTTGCGTCAGAATTGTCACAACAGCAGGAAAAGAGAAGGTGAATAGAGCTGATAGGTGGGACCTATCAAAACTTAGAAGGGGTGGTCCAACAAAAAGGGGAGGTCGAGACCAACGGGGAGGTCATGACCAATGTGGTGGTCATGACACAGGGGTGGTCTTTTGCAAAAAGACCCAGAGGGTGGTCCTTGCAAAAAGACCAACGGGGAGGTCTTTGCAAAAAGACCAAAAGGGTGGTCTTTGCAAAAAGACCGAAGGGAGGTCACGGCCAAAGGGGAGGTCGCGGCAAAACGACAAAAAGGAGGAGGTCGCGGCAAAATGACAAAAAGGAGGAGGTCACGACAAAACGACAAAAAGGAGGAGGTCACGACCAAAGGGGAGGTCGCGGCAAAACGACAAAAAGAGGGAGGTCGCGGCAAAACGACAAAAAGGAGGAGGTCGCGGCCAAAGGGGAGGTCTAAACCAACGGGGAGGTCTAAACTAAAGGGAGGTGATCCAAACAAAGGGAGGTCTGGAGGAAAGAGTTGAGCCGAGGGAAATACGGAGCGAACAGAGAAAGGGGAAAAACAACACCAGAGAACTCCAACAAACTCGAAAGAAACCCAACTCGAATTAGTAGAAGTTGGATTTAGTCATTTTAAACACCTTTAATTCCGAAATATCAAGTTAAGCTTCAGAACTCTCATCAAAACCAAATGGTTCTTTTTATTTTGAAAACTCAAGGACTCAGAAAAACTTGGGACGTTACAATCGTAATCCAGTCCAGGTTGCTGTGAGAAACCCTGCAAGACCCAGCGTGCCTTGTAACGAGAGAGGGATCCATCAGAGTTGAATTTGTGTCGGTATATCCATTTCCCGGTGACGATGTTAGCATTGACCGGTGGAGGGACAAGATCCCATGTGTTGTTGGCCACCAGCGCATGGAATTCGTGAAGCATCGCTACCCGCCAATTGAGATCATTGAGCGCACCGCGGTACGACTTCGGAATTAAAGAGATGTCCAGCAGTGCGTTAGCTTGAATGTCGAAGACAGGTTTTGGAACCCGAATGCCATCCTTGCCGCGTGTGCGCATTGGCCGGGTGCGCGTTGACAGACTCGGTTTTAATTTGGTAATCTTTTTGGACTTTATTTGGAGTTGTTTTATTTATTTGGCTCTTTTCGCACGTGTAGATTCCGGCTTCTCTGAAATTCTTGGACCCGATGACCGAAGCATCTCAACTCTTCAACGAAGGCAAGTCATAGACCTTTGATCATGTCGTACCTAGTTTATAAAATTATATTGTTTTGTGTCAACATGCATGGCTAGTTGTATAAAAATGGTTTTGGGGATAGTGAAACACCTACTTGGTAGTATGACTCCTTGAATAATTGTGAATGACATGTTGACATGTACCCTTGGACACCATAGGTTGGATATTCTTAGTTGGACATTATTGTAATACCAACATAGGTGCGTTTTATGCTTTGTCATGCCTTAGTTATGTGATGTCTCTCGATCACTTGATCCAAAGATGGTAAATTTGACTTAATGATATATGGAATTATGGCAGAGCCACTGTTGATAAAAATTTGTTGTGCCAAGGCAAGGATTACCATTCGGCCGGGTTGAACCAAAAATGTTTTCATACCTGGGCAAGTGATCGTGCAGTAAAGGGGAGAATTTTGGGATGTGGTTGCCTCGCTTGAGTAGTCTCTAAGGATTTAACTTTGTACGCCATTGATCTGGGTCTTACCGTGCAACCACATGTCCAGGATCAGGTAGACCTGGCCAACCAATTAGCAATGCTTTGATTCGGTTCTGTTTTGGTGGAAGTATGAAACCTGGGATAGACATTCACACTTGACGTAAGAGGGGGCCAGTCGACTGGGCTGTTGTTTTGTAAGGTGGATATTGGGAGTTGTGAAGCCAGTCGAAGGCGAAACCTTAGCGAACAGAACCGAGTTAAAACAGAACTTTGTAAAAGTCTTATCACATGCTCTAGGCTGCTTACCTAATGTGGTGAGCGGTGGTATCGATGACTGCCAAACAAACTAGAGAGGTCGTGCCATGTGGGTAAAGCTGTACAACTTCTGCAGAGTGTAAAACTATTTGAATAGCCATGTCCCCGGTTATGGAAAATGCCTGGTGATTTCACACGAATGGTAGATTTTCTAAAAAATGTGGTCGTGGATGGTTTCGAGTAATTGGTTTGGTTGGGAAGCGATCTGGTCGTGGTCGTTGGTTGGGAAGTGAACGGGGTGTTCACGAGTTGTTTCAAAGAAACTTGATTACTTATGTATTAATCTTTCAAATTGTGCTTCACAATTTACTTATTGTACCTAATGTCAATACTGCTTTCCGCAAATTAAACATAAAGCTATCGTTGTCAAGGCTTGTATAAATACTACGCGCATACTATTCCCTACGACTTGCTGAGTACTTTATATACTCACGGCTATACACCCTCTGTTGATCAGTCGTCGAAGAAGACCCGGGGAGCACAATATTCTATGAAGAGGAGTACTTCGAAGACCATGCGGACTAGGCCGCGTCCTCCACTCGGTTGCCTGTGGGCATGTCGGATGGCCTCCACGAGTTGTTTTTGTTCTTCGCTGCAAGTTGTACTCTGTTGTCCTTAGCCCTGCGTGGCAAACTCTGTAAACACCTTGATCGTAAGGTCCTTTGCTATTTAGTAATATTAATTTGTTTGCTTTATCGTAAATTTTATTGTATGGATATGATTTCATCTATGTTGCAACTATGTGAGCTAGCTACTGATCATAGGACTAGTTCAATATACACATAGGATCCCGGGGTTGTATACTCGGGGTCCCGACAGCTTTTGTGGGATGTCTATTGAGAATATGTGTGGCGGTGAGGAGGGCTTCGACCCAGAAGGAAGGTGGGAGACCGGCTTGGAACAACAAGGTGCGGATGACATCGTTTGTAGTGCGAATGATGCGTTCGGCCTTGCCGTTCTGTTGAGAGGTGTACGGACGGAAAACCGGAGTTGAGTGCCAAGCGCAAGGAAGAAGGTGCGGGAGGCCTCATTGTCGAATTCCTTGCCATTGTCGAATTGGGTGTAGGAGATGGAAGTGTTGTGGTGGGTAGAAAGTTTTTGAGAGTAAAGAATGTGTCAGATTTGAGTTTGAGAAGAAAAGTCCATAAGTGATGTGTGAAATCATAACATATTTTTTTCTCTTTTGGAGACGATGGGGGGGTATATTCATCTCGGCTGGCTGACGAGCGGAAAGTTGGGTACGTAGGTTGGGCCGGGCAGAATTTAATCTGGCCCGAAATCTCTCATTTGACACTGGACTGGTTTTCTTTTTCTTTTTTCCTTTTTGGAGAAATACTACCTGTCACTGAGCAGTGAGCACTGGCAGTGGCAGCCACAAGCCAAGTCGCCAACACAGGTGACAAACAAGAGTCGCCTACAAAAAGCAGCAGCTACACAGTGAGAGGGAGGAGACAAATACAGGGGAGAACCTTTTATTTCCGATGAAAAAGATGGGGTATCCTTTCATCAGCAGTGAAACGATGGAGATTCGGCGATAACGAGATTCCTCCAATAACAAGAACATAGATAGGACTGTGCGGGCAGTAGAAACCACTAGCTCAATTTGGAGACTCGCACTGAGTTGAGTTACAAGCCTGCACTGATTGGATTATCGGAACATCTTATGTCACAAAGCATTGCTCAGTTTTGTGGGTGTCAAGCCAAGCAGCACATCGCACAATATATATTTGAGCCTGTAACATCAGAATGGCACAAAAGCATGAAGGAAAATTAGTGTTATGTCTAGCTACTAGTATGTACCCCGCAAGGATGCTGCTTAATTTCCAGTCTCCAGAGTTGAACCGAAAGAGCAAGTCTTCCACACAGGACGACGAGCACAGAAATTAAGGAAAATCACAATGACCAGGGAACCAAAAGAGCAAGTCATGGCCGGAGCATACACATTTTTTTTTTACTTTTAAGGAAAGGGTTAAAGATTAAAGAAGATGCCAAAGTTACATTAGCTTGGCCACCAATGACCAGGGAATTGTTGCTTGGTGAATCAGAATCCACAACATTATTGGGGAGGAGCCAAGAAAAACCACAATAATATATATGCTGCTTGTGATTTTTTTTTTCTTCTTCTTGCGTTGGTTTCATGCCATCCCTATCCTATCCATTGCCATCACCAACTTTTGCGAGGAGAGGAGAGGGGAGGGGAGGAGAGGCGTTTCGTTTGGTGTCGTCCGGACACACACGGCACTTCGCCAATTTCTCCTGTCGTCGTCGTCTCCACAAACCAAGCGACTGCGTAAGCACTACGAACACGGACCGGATCCTCTGCAAGCTTGCGTCTCAGGACTGGGGAAAAAAACAGGAGAGAATAAATCCTGCAAAAAAATGTCAGTCTGGATAGATGGTTAGTGTTTGCTCTAGTGGTAAAAACCTGAAGATTGGAAGGAAAAAAGAGTAGAGACAGTTATACAGAGAAAAAAAACTATAAGAATATAAACTTGATTTCAGCTGTCGCGTATGTGATAGTGTGAGCGTACGAAGTGATCAAATGCAAGCGCGCGCACACAAGTGTTTAGCTAGAATATATATCCCGAGCCGTGGAGAATCCATCTGGTAATGGCTTGATTTTGTGTTGATTACGACTGCAGGTGTGAACTAGTGCAGCTGAGAATCTGCTCCTGAAATGTTACAAACTAAACGTGAGGCTGCAATTTGATGCTTCTTTTTTTTCATATTCCATTGAAAAGGAACTGTCCTTTGTTGGTGATAGTCTTCCAAATCATCATCTCCGTATGATCGATGTGACATGGACCGATGGAACGTTTTTTTTTTGACAGTATTGCTAGCTTGGGCTGCTTGACAAAGGCATTTTGTCAATAGCACAGCATAGCATGGAGCACTATCTAGAGACTACAGTGTAGAGTGTAGACTTCTAGAGCATCCTTGCATCCAAACGATAATAATATTTTTTTAAAATATACAAAGTTACAGTGCAAATTTGTCGAAGTATGTCCCTCCGCCCCTGTAGTGGAACGGCCTTATCTCAAAAGGCACCGAAGCATTTGTATGGCACGGCCATCTCTGCTTGCTTTGAGTTGAAAAGGCGTTGGATTTGCATTTGCATCCAGCTTTGGTATCTTGCAAGTATGTGCAAAGTTTCCAGTTTCTTCGACCACGAGTTTGCGTATACACGCATGTCTTGAGGAAGTTTTGTGTACGCGCAAAGGGCAAAGAAAAGGAAGAAACGGAGCAGCAGCAGTGGGACTATATAGCAGCTGCAATTTTAATACGACTGTCTACCGCACCCACAACTAGATTGGCAATCACGTTCTGGTCGGAATTAAGGACTAAACCTAACGGTAGTGCTAGTTTGTTTGATATGTGTAGGCTCTATGTATCGTCAGCTAAAGGTGGGAAAAAAGCTTAAAACTCGCGAGCCAGCTCGACTCGTTAAGGGTTTGGCTCGACTTAGCTCGAACTCGGTCTTAACGAGCCGAATCGAGCCGGCAATTTAGCTTATTTTTTTAACGTGCCGAGTTCGAGCTGGCTCGCGAGTTGCTCGTTAAGCTCGCTAAAAAACTAGCACAGTTGAGCAGTAATACTAGACCAGTCCAACCCAGCAACCCTTAGACAGTCCAGGGAGGTCCAAGTCCCAAGCTGTGATCTTTTGACTTTCTAAAAAACTTATTAGGCTGATTTTCCTTTTTTAGCGAGTCTAATGAGCCCTAAACTGTGATCTCTTGACTTTCTTAACGAGCCAAGTTCGAGCTTTTTAATGAGCCGAGCTAAGCCTGATATTCTGCTCATTAGCTTAACGAGCCGATCCGAACTCGTTTCCTTAACAAGCTTTACCGAACCGAGCTAGCTCATTATCTACCCTATCGTCAGCTAACTTCAAGAGTGTGTAACTAATACTCAATAATCAGTACGTAGTAGTTAATCTGGAGCACACAGTGAACACAATATAAGTATGACTTAAATCAAAACGCTATATATCAGGTTCAATTCGCACTTTGGTCTTTCGGTTAATTTACAGTAGTAGAAGTTCATATGACCGCTGAAGGATTGTTGTGCGGTCGCGTAACCCTGTGATATAAAAAATCGGCTATTTGACTCCTTTACATTGCAAAATCAGGTCATTTAACTTCTTATGGTTATTTTGGTGGATGATTTTGCTTACGTAGCACAAAGTTTTGCCACATGGATCGCTGTGCTGGCACGGAATGGGGAATGGATTTTGTATAGCAGGTTGTATCTCCAAACCCTATATGTATCGTCCATGTGACTCGTGCAATACATAAAAATCATCTCATCTCTCTCTCCTCACCCTCCTAATCACACACTCTCTCTCCCTCCTCCCGACAGCGGATGGAAGCACGGTGATCGGCAACGGCACAAAGTGTACTTCTGCTTGGTGAACGTCCTATCGTACATGTCTAGGCCGTCGATACATTGAAAAAAGTCGTATCACATCTCCGGCTACCATTATGCACGGATAGTTAGGGATTTGTGGAATGGAATGTAAGATGTGAAAAATCTATGTGTGTGCAGGATTCACTTATAAGGACTTTCCTGCACGTGTAGTATGTCCAGGAGGCCGTCACCGGGTGTGTGGACTGCATGATCTTAGTTGGTTCTTCGCACACACATTGTGGGCGTGGGAACTCCGGTGGTACCGACACATCCTTCATAGAACAATCCGGGTAGGGATTAGCCCTCTCAGCAAGGCACTTGAGCTTCCGCAGCATCTTCGCGTAGAAGTTCGCCGACGAGTCTAACATCTCCTTCCTCTCAGTTATGTGAACCAAGCTTTGGTGAAGTATTGGGTGTGGTGGTGTAGTGTTCTTCTTCAACTCTCTTCTCCTCCAGTTCTCTTCTCTCCTTTTATAATGTGTCTTTTCGATCTGAAAAGATGCAATGGCGAAATGTGGTATTTTCGGTATGCAAAGGTAGCGTTGGAATGCGTTGTCATGTCGGTCTACAAAAGTGGCGGTTTGTGGCGTGCCGTGATGCGTTCTTTTCAGTCTAAAAAGGTGGCGTGGCAAAGTGTGGCATTTTCAGTCTGAAAATGTAGCGTCACAGCGTGTTGTTAACTCGGTCTGCAAAAGTGACGGTGTGTGGCATGACTTGATGCTGTCTTTTTGGTCAGTAAAGGGGGGCGTGGCAGAGTGTGATCTTTTCAGTGCGTAAAGGTAGCATCGAAGTGTGTTGTCATCTCAGTCTACAAATGTGGCAGTGTGTGGCGTGACCCGGTGCAGTCTTTTGATCTGAAAAGAGGGTGTGGCGGAGTGTGGTTTTTTCGGTGCGTAAATGTAGTATCGAAGTGTGTTGTCATCTCGGTCTACAAAATTGGCAGTGTATGGCGTGACCTGGTGCGGTCTAAAAAGGTGTGAAAAGGTGGGGTGTCGCGATGCTGACTCCCTCACGTGGTTACCCGTAGACATAAGAACAAATAGTATCAAAACATGAGACTAGCATAATGTAAGTTGTACAGAAATTTATATTTACATGACATGACTAATATTTACAAAAACAAATATCTACTCACGTGCTGGCTCTTGGCTGCACGAGAGGTGAAACGTGTTTGTCTCCGGACTCCACCGGTCATCCAATGCCGTCAGGAGGCACCGGTTGTACGGAAAGCGCCTCGACGTACGACTACCGTCTGCGCGGTCCTGGTCGTCCTCCCATGTTGCCTCCACCATCCTCGCTAGTGGAAGGAGGCCTGCCGCTCTCAACCTGCATCGAAAGGTTTAAGAACAAATGTGAGTCCACCCAAAGTAGTCAGACTGTAATTGAGCACACGAAGGTCATAACTACACGTACCTCGAAACCGAACGTGGGTCCACCCTCCATGCTCTCGTGGGCGTGCGCAGCCGCAACGCGCCAAGCTCAATCGTCGCCTCTCCCTCCTGGGGGAGGATGGTACTGAGGCGACTACGGTGATGTGCGTCAATGACCGGGTCAAGCAACTCGTACGGCCACCGCGCAGCGTATCCTGGGTCCGCTATATCTAAAAATTCAGTGCATACATTATAAATACTATGAAACATATACAAAAAGTAATAAGAGGCGACATATCTAATTAATTCAATTATTGCACGATTAGCGACACATAGAAAACTGATATGCACACATCTATATCGACATATAAATTTTTAGGGGTGTCTTGCCGTGTACAGAAGACAAGTAAAATTAAGTTCACAATATTTTAATTCAACTCTACATATCCTATGTACCTACTCTGGATTTTTTTTAGAGAATTTTTAGAGGTGTCTTGATATTTTCCCAGTTTAAAAGTATTTTTTGTATTATTATAATATTTAACGTGCACAAATGGAAACCAAAATTAAGTTGGGATTATTTTGATTAAGCTCTACATACCATATTTAGCTACTATGCAATTTTTAATAGGTATCTTGCTACTTTCCTTGTTTGCAAAGTGCCTCTAGTATTAACAAAATATTTACCGTATACAAAAAGAAACAAAAATTAAGTTCATAATATTTTAATTCAGCTCTACATACCCTATATACCTACTCTGGATTTCTTAGAGAATTTTTAGAGGTATCTTGCTATTTTTCCTAGTTCAAAATGTATTTTCGGCATTAACAGAATATTTGCCTTGCACAAATGGAAACCAAAATTAATTTGGGATTATTTTGATTAAGCTCTACATACCCTATTTAGCTACTCTGTAATTTTTACAGATTTTTAATATGTATCTTGTTATTTTTAGAGGTGTCTTCCTATTTTTCTTGTTTAAAAAGTATTTTTTGTGTTAACAAAATATTTACCGAGTAACAATGAAAACCTACAAAAAAAATTAGTATTTTTGACGATTTGGTCTACACCATACGAGTACTACAACATAAATAATATATATACGGCGAACTAAACTATACACAACTAAAATGATGTACTACATCAAACAGCAACACGGATAAAATTATGTAATACATTGAATTTTATGTCGCTATTTTTATTTGCTAGCTTACAAGGTTTCGAATTTAGGTACAAAGTTGCAAGAACATTTACCTGCAAAATGGACGACCAGATCTGCTGCTCGATCTCTCTCTCCTCTGCTAGGAACCGGCAGTGCTTGCTACATCTCTTCTCCCCTCTGCTCCGCTCTCTTTTCTTTTTTCTAGAATTAAAATGATTTTTTCACCAAGTTTTGGGGTTTATATAGCCAGTTTTTATCGTCATGCAAATGGCCAGTTGAAATGGCGACAGACAGTAAATAGGTTCTTAACGTCAGTTGAAATGGCGATATGAGTCTGTTGTCATTCCGACATGCATATATTTTTTTTTAAAAAATGACTATTTTTGTAATTATCTTTTAAATTAATATTATTTAAAAAATCAGTAGTCAAGTGCTACATGTGCAATACTAAATGTACAGATTCCAGCACACGTGTCAACAAAAAAAAAGTAGCAAAGAGGAACAATCACATTAACCGTAGTTGAAAATAGCATCAGAATTAATGAAGGTGCGTACATACAAATACAGCTGCCATAGACAAGCAAACCGCGTATCTATTCACGTAGCTGTCCAATATATGTCGCTACATAGCTGCAGCCTCATGAAACACGTGTGCTTCTGTTAATAATACTCTATGCATATTTTTTTTTTAAAAAGGAAACATTACAGTTGCGCAAACGAAATTATCTAACCAAAGGTTGCCCAAACGCAGAGTATGGTATTAGAAGCATCTCTTAACCGTCCGATCAAAATTCAATGTTTTAGATCAAATATTGCAGCATTTGTGTTATAGCACAAAAAAATCTTTCTACGATAAAATCGAGTACTGTACTGTATTGCAGTGCTACAGCGACTCCGACTAGCCACGCTTCGTGCGCGCGTGTCCTTCCCGCGTCACGCGCACCTCTGGAGTATCAACAAGGGGGAGGGCTCTCCGATTCTTCCTTCCACTGACAGGTGGGGACAGAGAGTGGACGGGACCACCTGCCAGTCGCATGTAGCCGGATATTTAATTTCTCGGATATTTTGTGTATGCTACTCCTACTAGTCGCTTTAATTTCACGGATATTTTGGGGGACGGACGCGTCCTCTTCATCCATCTTCCCTTCGCTGCCGGATGTATTGTCACGAGTAGTTGACTGTTGAGCCGGGCACCTCCTTTCTGTTTTGCCTCGTTGACCATGCAAGCTCACCTGAAAATTCTGAAAATGATCATATGCATCGAATATATCAACACAGAGGATCTATAGTATTATACATTAGCATGCAATCTCCACCGTCCCATAAAAAAACAGAAGTCTAAATCAGTAGTTCCAATGTTTTGATACAGTAAATGTCTCACGGCACTCGACGGTACTCACTCATGAATATTGTTCATCCGGATCCGAAAGTTTTATTAAAAAGAAACAGAGACAGTTGGCTCTTGATTCTATTCTGCACGTCCTCTTGTATCGTATACTCAGTCATAAATCATCTAGAGCCTCTTCTTGTATACCCCAACTATAAATCATCTGGAGCTGGGGTCTTAATTTTTCTTGTGATTCATGCGCAATTTCACCATTTAAGTGGGGTCGTAATATGCGTCAAAGCTTATGGATTTTGATCCATCGTTTGGTCTTGCAATTACCGTCGCTTTAATAAGGATATGAGGTGAGCAGTAGGTCGTCAGTGAGGAGTTTTGGCTCTTTTGGCATTGGTGTGTAAATTAGTAAATTTAGTCTCTTCACCTAATCAAAACCGAACATAACACCGCGGAGTCGTGCGAATGCGTCACGTGCCCTAGTCCGTGCCCCAGGGAGCCCTTGGGAGCCGAACATGCCACGTCTGTGTCCTTGGGGCCGGATTTGCCACGTCCGTGCCCTGGGGGGAGGGGGGGGACCTCCTCCAGTCCATGCGCCAGGGGCACGGACGCCCTCATTTCACTTTTTTATGTTTCGAACGAAAATATGTGATTTTGGACATGCCCTGGATTCTCATTGTCCTCTGCGTGCATGAAAAACCCAGCGTGTTGCATGTGGGAGAGAATCGGATTCCGTCCCGTCGCTTTGCGGTCGGCCCTTTCACGACTACAAAATCCGGCGATGCGCTCCCATTCCTTCACACCAAAACAATTCCGCTCTGCGTAGAGAGACAGAGAGGATCGAGCGAGCGAGAGGCCGAAATTAGTTTCAATTTCGCTACCAATTTGAGAATATTTAGAGAAGTGTTTAGCGGTCGTTTTAGTAGAGTTAATTTGACATCAAGTGGAGATCTTCTAGAGAAGGTAATTTTTCTAGTAGAGTTAATTTGACATCAAGTGGAGATCTTCTAGAGAAGGTAATTTTTCTCGTATGCATTATATTTATTAACTGTGTAGTTCGTGTGAAATAATTTAATTGTAATTAAAATGGCTATAATTAATTAGTCATAATTTATTTGCCCAAATAAGTTAATTGTAATTAATGTAGTCGTAATTAATTAGTCATAGATAGTTGGTAGTAATTAAAATAGTCATAATTAATTAAACATAATTAATTAGGCTTAATTAATTAGTCATGAATTTATTTATCCGCATTAGTTAGTCGTAATTAATGTGGTCATAATTATTTACTCACGGTTAGTTAGTCTAATTAATTAACTATAATTAATTAGTCTAATTAATTAACTATAATTAATTAGTCCCAATTAATTAGGCCTAAGTAAATAGTAGTAATTAATTAGTTCTAATTATTTAATGATAATTAATTAGTCGTAATTTATTTGTCCAAATTAGTTAGTATAATTAATATAGTCAAAATTAATTAGTCGCATGAGTTAGTTAGCTAGTAATTAAAGTAGTTCTAATTAATTAATCATAATTAATTAGGCTTAATTAAATAGTAGTAATTAATTATTTCTAATTATTTAGTGGTAATTAGTTAGCCATATTTAATTAGTCGTAATTTATTTATCCAAATTAGTTAGTTTTAATTAATGTAGTCATAATTAATTAGTCGTAGTTAGTTAGTCATAATTATTTACTCGCTGTTAGTTATTTTGGTTAAGTTGGGTAGTGTGGTTATTTTTCTGGGGTAGAAAAATGTAGACTAAGTAGTGTGATCTGTTTGCTGTATTGTGTATAGTAAATTGGGTTGTTGTGGCTTTAGGCAATGTCGAACATGCAAGACTTGTTTTTGTTTTATGGCGACGGTCTTGTACGGGGCGGACTCGATGAGTTGGATCTGTCAAGATGCCAGTGCAAGGTTGTCTGGGCAGAGGGGCTCGATGCGATGAATATTCATGAGCTGAGGAGCAACATCCGGAGGGAGTTCGACATGGAGGCAACGACGAAAAAGCTTGTCATTGAGAGGATCACCTGCACGAATAGGGGAGGGCGAGTGTATGGGAGCTACTGAAGGTGAATGGTAGCGTTGCATGGGACCAGTACATGCAGATTGCTGCCAAGCTCGAGGGAAGCCGATGGTGTCAATGAATTTTGTGCACAGAGTGCCAGCAAACCTTGATGATGCTGGTGTCTCAAGAAGCGGAGAACCGCAAGCAACGCGTAAAGACGGTAGCACAGAATGTGCTATTTTGGAGGAAGACTATGAGAGAAGACTTGCGCATAATTTTATGCAAAATGAGGAGGTGGGACAATAGTGGTCGGCCCTCATTGACAGCCACGAGTTTCTGCCGAACCAGCCAGTCGGGTCAGAGTCCAACGAGGACGCCAACCCTGGATCGTATGGTAGCGAGGAAGACGCACCCCAGGGTGGTGGTTTGACCAGCGGAATTGTTTCATCGGAGGTGCTTACGTGTGATTCAGACTTGATGATCTCGCAGTGTGGTCGCTTGTACTACCACAAGAAGAAGGGTCACAGTGGGGGTTTGATGCTCACACCCTGTTAGTTGGGCATCACCTCCCTAACAAGACGGTCACGCAACAATCTATAGCACGGTATGCCTTGTCCATCAACCGTGTCAACCGGGTGCACTGGTCCAACCCAGAACATTACGCAGTAAAGTGCTTAGTGGAAGGCTGCCCTGGCAAGGTCGGCGCTCATAGGGCGAAGATCTTTGGCTTGGTCTTCACAATCAAGGCAATGATCGACTACACTTGCAAGCTAAGTGAGCCGCCGCGGCAATATCAAAATGTGACTTCCACATATGTGGCAAGCCTCATCAGCCAACTGGTTACGAAGGACGTGTCCATCTCTGTGACGTCCCACCCTGCGATATACAGCAAAGGTCCGGGAGGACCTTTTTTTTTTTGCTGGTACTACCGCATGGAGGAGCGGTAGTACCGCTCGGTGCTCCCCGAGGGAGGTCTGCCCGGACCTCATAGGAGGTCTTGGCCACCAGGACCTCCCAAGAGGTCTTCAAGACCTCCTGGAGGTCTTGGCCAACAACCCGCCGGTAGCACCTCAGCGTATATCACAGAGAGGTCCGACAGGATCTCCCAGGTCAAGTCCCGTAGGACCTCCTAGGGGTCCTGCCCCTGCGCACCGAGCTAGTCCCAGGAGCAGATTGGCTAGCTCGCACAGAACTAACACAAGTGTAATCAAATCCATACAACAAGCTTAAAGAGAAAACATGCCAAAATAACCCATATATTAACAAGTGGCCTTATGGCCAAGGTTTGTCTGAGGATGCCACTAAAGGCTAACGAAAAGAGAACAACAACACAAATGAGGCAAAGACATAAACTCAAGGTCCATTGATTGACCCACGGGCTACCAAGTGGAGGACGCCACCCTCTGCATAAGGTCTTCAAGGGTGCTCCCTCACGAGAGCCTTTGGACCACTGGAACTCCAACCTCTGCTGATCAAAGCAATGAGGCACAAGCCAATGAGTACTTTGAATGTACTCAGCAAGCCATGGGTAAGGTATGCAAGTAGTATTATGCACGGCTTGACAATGAGAGCTGTATGGTTAGTTTGCAGAAAGCTAAGTTGACAGTAAATAACATAATAGATTGCAAAGTTCAAGGTTAGAAAACATAATACATAAGTACATTTAATTTTCAAAGGGGACAGTGAGCACCCACTCACACCCAAGGCACCAACCCAAGACCTCTCTGGAGCACCCACTCTAGAGCACCACAAGACCAGCCCCTGGACCACTTTGTAAGCCAGCCATGACCCCTCTGGAGCCGGCCAAGGTCTCTTCGAGGCACAAACCATGACCTCTCACCAAAGCGCCCAGGAGGAACACACTTTCACAAAAGAAAATCTACCCCTCATTCGAAATCTCCGGGCATGTCCATAACCGAGGACGCGGCTATTCGAATAGATTTACACTCTGCAGAGGTGCACAACTTTACCCACAAGAGGTAGTCGCTTGATATTTCACACGTTACCTTAGACATGCGAATCAAGTGGAGACTACCACCGGGCTTTTACAAAGATCAGTCCCAACTTAGTTCTGCACGTTAAGGTTTCGCCAACACAGTTGTGCGTATAGCACCTGGTGGCCCCCTCTTACGCTAGCGCTTCAACGACTCATCTACCACAGGACCAAATCAGGACTTCTCTAGTTATTGCTCCCGGTCCACCCCATAATGGACATGTGGTTGCACGGTTTGGCCCAGATCAATGGCTCCCAAGGTTCAGTCCTTAAATGGCTGCTCAGGCGAGGCATTCCACAACCCAAATGTGACCCCAGCAACAACTTGGGGCACCCAGGTGACTCCATGGCTACAACCCTTGGATCACCCAGGTGACTCCATGGCTACAACCCTTGGAGCACCCACTACTCGCCTCTGGCCAACTCGCCCGAGCAAAAACAGTTTTTAGGTTCAACCTGGCCAAAGACCACCCAGTCCTGGCACAACATATTTGAAAGTGGTCTCGCACCACGAACAACACAACTAAGGCTTCAACCCTAGTTGCTTATCGGTGGCACCAACCAAAGTTCCATAATTCATTAGTCAAGATTAAGCAATAATGATGATTCATGGGGAGACCAGCGTCTACAAGAGCAAGGCTAAGCAAGAACGATACCCATGTCGGCAATAGCAATAAGGAGCCAACTAGCAGTACCATCCCTAGGCTGTCAAAGGTAACATGTCAACATGTGGGTTACCAAATAGACAAGGAGGCACAAAACCAGTAGGTATTTAACTAGAGCCCAAACCATTTTATACAAATAGAAATGCAAGTTTAACAAATCAAAATACTTTTGCAAATGGGATCAAGATGGTCAAGGCTCCCATAACTTGCCTTCAATGGCGAATCATTGAGCTCCAGCAAATTTCTTTGGATCTTCAAGCTCCTTAGCACCCACGGAATCTACACGTTGCAAAGAAAAACAACTAAATAAAGCGACTCAAAAGGAAACCGAAAAGAACTAGCAAGAACGAAAAGAAAAGATCCACGAAGGGAGGTCCAACAAGGGAAAAGGAGGAGGTCCGAGAGGAGGAAATCCCACAGGAGGAGGTCCAAGAGTGAAGGGTTCGGACTCAAGGAGGTCCAAACCAGAGGAGTTTGGAGAGCTCCTCCAGAACCGAGAGAGAGAGGGAAGGGGAAGAAATGACGAACAGGGAGGAAATAGAGGCCCCTGGTGCCCTATTTAAAGAGAAAGGGAGAATAGGAGCACCATCGAAAGGGACGCCCAGATTCAAAGCATCGAGACAAGGCACACCGCGGAGGTGCGAAAAAGGATAAAGAAAGCTAGGGATGTGACAAAAGTAGAAAAAAAATACAAAGGTAGGTGACACATTTAATGTGACTCAACCCACATCAAATGCACTTAAGACTGCCAAAGGAGCCAGTCAAAAGGTGCACAGACCAGTCAAAGGGCAGGGTTCATGGTCCAAAGAGGAGATCCAAGGAGGAGGTCCAACGAGGAGATCCAAAGAGGAGGATAGACAGGGAGGTCTTTGAGGACAAAAGGTCCTAAAGGCCACAAGGAGGTCCAAGGACAAACAGGGAGGTCTACACCACAAAGATCTAAACACAAAAGAGGAGGTCTGAACCCAAGGGAGGTCCAAACACAACACAGGGAGGTCTGAACCTAAAAAAGGTCCAAACGCAAGAGGGAGGTCTAGACCACAGAGGTCTAAACACAAAAGAGGAGGTTTAGCCCACAAAGGTCTAAACACAAGAGAGTAGGTCCTGACGGTTAGATCTCCAAAAGGGAGGTCCAACGGTCAAGATCAAAAGGCAAAAGGAGGTCCTGGCGCTCAAGATCTCAAAAGGAGAACCTGAACGGCCAAGATCTCAAAGGGGAGGACCTAAACGGTCAAGATCAAAAGGCAAAAGGAGGTCCTGGCGCTCAAGATCTCAAAAGGAGAACCTGAACGGCCAAGATCTCAAAATGGAGGACCTGGACGGTCAAGATCAAAAGGCAAAAGGAGGTCCTGGCGCTCAAGATCTCAAAAGGAGAACCTGAACGGCCAAGATCTCAAAGGGGGGGACCTGGACGGTCAAGATCAAAAGGCAAAAGGAGGTCTGCGCTCAAGATCTCAAAAGGAGAACTCGAACAGCCAAGATCTCAAAAGGAGGACTCGACAGTCAAGATCAAAGGCAAAAAGGAGGTCTGGCGCCAAGATCTCAAAAGGAGAACTGAACGGCCAAGATCTCAAAGGGAGGACACAGACGGTCAAGATCAAAAGGCAAAAGGAGGTCCCGACGGCCAGATCTCAACAAGGGGAGGTCTGAGCGGTTAAGATCTCGAGAGGAGGTCCTAACGCCGAGATCTCAACAAGGGAGGTCTCGAGCGGTTAAGATCTCCAGAGAGGAGGTCCTAACGCGAGATCTCAACAAGGGGAGGTCTGGCGGTTTAGATCTCGAGAGGAGGTCCTAACGGCCGATCTTAACAAGGGGAGGTCTCGAGCGGTTAAGATCTGCGAGAGGAGGTCCTAACGGCGGATCTCAACAAGGGGAGGTCTGAGTTTAGATCTCCAGAGAGGAGGTCCTAACGGCGAGATCTCAACAAGGGAGGTCTGAGCGGTTAAGATCTCGAGAGGAGGTCCTAACGCCGATCTCAACAAGGGGAGGTCTGAGAGCAACAGAGAAACAAGACAACCAAGAAGAGCGAAGTGGTGCGACCACACTAGAACACGAACAATGGAGGTCCGCAAAGCAAGGGAGAGCCAAGGAACTAAAGGAGGTCTATTTGAACCCGGGGAGATCCAAATAGGCAGGGGAGTTCTAAAGGACGCAGAGGAGGTCCAAAGGAGTTCCACAAGGATACAAAGAGGTCCATATGGGCACGGGGAAGTCCAGAGGGACTTCGGGACGCCCAAATAAACTCAGGGGTTACAATTGGACGTTGAGAGGTCCACGGGAGAGGCCAAAACAGGGAAAAGGGGTCTATAAAGAAGGAAGTCTAGATAGAGAAAGGTTCAGGCCGAGAGGGAGGTCTAGACACAAAGAGATTCAAACCAACAAAGAGGAGGTCCAGACTATAGGAAGTCCACACAAAAAGGTACAAGGAAAAGGTGGTCCAAAGATCAGAGAGGTTTGAAACACAAACCTGAGCTGGTCTAAACTCAAAAAGAGAGGACTTAGACCAACAAAGGGGATCCGAGTAAGGAAAGGTCTAGCTCAAAGGAGGTCTGGGCCGACAAGGAGAGAAAGAAAGAGAAGAGGCACCTGCATACGCAGTGCAGGAAGGAGAAGCCAAACACAAAGGCACACAAAGCAAAAGAGGAGAAAGGGAACACTCCAACAAACTCCCAAAGGAAACCGAACTGACTTAGTTCAAGTTTGGTTTAGTCATTTAAAGCTTCTTTTGAAAACTCAAGTTAAGCTTTGAACTCTCACCAAAACCAAATGGTTATTTTTACTTTTTAAAACTCCGGAAAAACAGGACATTACAACCTCCCCCAAGATGTTGTTGTCAGAAGTTGCCAATATGGTTGGTTATTCAGTCAGCTATAGCAAGGTCCAACGAGCCAAGCAGAAGATGGTTGAGGCCATGTACTGGATATATGAGGAGGTGTACAACCTTGTGCCAAGGATGCTTCACCAGATTGCCTAAGCAAAGCCTGGCACATACATAAACAATATGGAAAGAGAAGATCCTGATGAAGGCCCTAACTGCTTCAAGTGTTGTCGTTCGGTACTCACGATGGATGACACTTTCCTTACCGGGAGGAACAAGGGCACCATTTTCACCGCAGTGGCGGCCGACGCGAATGACCAGCTTCTTCCGGTTGATTTTGCCATCGTAGAGAATGAAAACACATCTAGTTAGTTGTGGTTCCTAACAAATGTGAAGCAGGCGGTTGTGGGAGGCCGGCCCAACGTATGCCTTATCACAGACCGTAAATGTTGGGTTGTTGTCTACTCTCAACACCATGAAGAATAGGATGGAACCCCTTACCAGTGGAACGAAGTGGAAACCCAGTGGTACATGAGGCATCTTACATCAAACTTCTTCACGTGATTCCATAGTTAGGAACTAATGAAGATGTTCAAGGCGTTGTGCATGCAAAACCAGGGCAGAAGTTTTAGTCTATCTAGAGAGATCTCGAACATCGGACTACGAGGTATATAAGGGAGTCCCCTCAAGAGGTACAGGAGGGACAACAGGGCGTGAGAGGAGAATCCAAGAGCCCCATCAGTTTCTTCGAGTGGATTAATCTCCACGCTCCTGAGTTGGAGAAATAGCCACAGTTGTATGACACCGACGATGCAAGGTACGACATTATGACAAGAACGTGTTCGAGGTGTACAACAGTGTGCTGACAGGTGTGTGGTGTTGGTGTCTCCCTATAACCACAATCGTTGAGGAGGCCTGGATTCGCACAGTCGGTTACTTCGCCAATAGAGCCACCACAACAAGGCGGCAAATGGAAGAAGGAAGTAGTGGCCCGAGAACATGCAGAGGTATATGGACTAGAAGATACATAAAACTTGTATGCATGACATCCGAATGATCGATGGCCTGAGAAGGAAGTACAAGATCCGGCTAATGCAGAAATATGTCAACAGTCATGCCAGGATGGAAAGAAAACATGCTTGCACCCTTGGTGATGTAGCTATATGCACCTGCTACAACCTATTAGCTCCTGCACAAGTCATGCTCGCATGTGTACAAGACGTGCGTGCAAGTCAGGCAGATATATACGTCGTACATCTTCGAGTACTATGCAGTGTTCCGCTATGCGCTAGGCGCTAGTCAGGCGACAGACCAGCGCCTAGCACCTAATCGCCGCCTAGGCGGGATAAATTGGCTAGGCGGCCTAGGTAGGCGCCTAGGGGAACACTGGTACTATGACACGCGCCATCTTTTTGAGACATGGAGTGCTGAGTTCCACTCATATGGCGTGGACATGAACTATAGAGATCTTTGGCCATAGAGGGTGAAATGAGACCTGAACATAGCCTTGAAGCCAACTGAGAAGAGACAATGGCAAACGCGGCGCTTCTGACATGACATGGATAACAGCCAGCGTGGGGCCTGAGCCGCGCGAGGAAGTGACGGATATGTAAGACCCTTGGCCACTCCATGAAGGATTGCCCCAACAAACCAAGCTCGCCTAGGCTTCATTCTATGTCATAATTAATTATATTGTTTGCATGTTAGGGGACTGTGATTTTATGTAAACGAGCAGTGTTATAATATTTGTGCCTTTGTGTACATCATCCTATGTTATCAGGTATGTATTTTGGCATTCTATTTGTTTTGAACTGACTCGCTCTTGTTCTATGAGCTAGAGCATAACATTAAGTCGGCCTTGGAGATGTTGGACCCGTCAGACTTCCCTGTGAAGAGGTCGCAGAAACGCAAGTGGCTTGCCGGGAGGGCTAAAACCTATCTGGATTATTCTATGAATGATGTACCGGTACCACCGAAGTTTCCACACCTGCAATGCGTGTGCAATGAACCGGCGAAGATAATTCGCTCCATGCTCCCTCGGTGATGTAGCTACATGCACCTGCAACAAGCCAAAGTTCCTGTACAAGCCATACTCGCATGTGTACAACACGTGCATGCAAGTCAGGCAGATATATACGGCGTACATCTTCGAGTACTACGCAGTGTTCCCCTAGGCGCTAGACGCTAGTCGGGTGGCAAACCAGCGCCTAGCGCCTAATCGCCGCTTAGGCGTGATAAATCGGCTAGGCGGCCTAGGCAGGCGCCTAGGGGAACACTGGTACTACGACACACACCATCTTTTTGAGAAAAGGAGTGTTGAGTTCCACTCATATGGCGTGGATATAAACTATAGAGATCTTTGGCCATAGAGGGTGGAATGAGACCCGAACGTAGCCTTGAAGCCAACTAGGAAGGGACGATAGCAGAAGCAACGCTTCTAAAATGACATGGATAGCAGCCAGCGTGGGGGCCTGAGCCGCGCGAGGAAGTGACGGATATGCAAGACCCTTGCCCACTCCATGAAGGATTGCCCCAACAAACCAAGCCCGTTTAGGCGTCATTCTGTGTCGTAATTAATTATATTGTTTGCATGTTAGGGGACTATGATTTTATGTAAACAAGAAGTTTTATAATATTTGCGCCTTTGTGTACATCATTTTATGTTAACAGGTATGTATTTTGGTATTCTATTTGTTTTGAACTGACTCGTCCTTGTTCTATGAGCTAGAGCATAACATTAGGTCGGCCTTGGAGATGTTGGACCCGTCAGACTTCTATGCAAAGATGCCACGGAAACGCAAATGGCTTGCCGAGAGGGCTAAAACCTATCTGGGTTATTCTATGAATGATGTGCCAGTACCACTGAAGTTTCCACGCCCGCAATGTGTGTACGAAGAACTGGCGAAGATCAGTCGCTCCATACACCCGGCCACTATCGCCCGAGCATAATACACATGTGGGAACATCCTTGTAAGCGAATCGTACACACATATTGATTTTTCACTTCTTACATTGGATTCCACGTATTCCTAACTTCATTTGTGCATAATGGCAGCTGGAGATGTGTTGCAACTTCTTCCAATGGATCAACGGTCCGGATATGTACAATAGGGCGTTCATCGAGCAAAAGTATATGTTCAACCACGTGAAGCGACCCGAGACATTCGAACGATGGAAACCTTATATACTCGACCCTATTGAAGAGGCACCAGTCGACAAGGGGTAGGCTACTGCTAGTGAGACCGGCGACCATCATAGCGCTCCCCGTCGCCCTGGCACACTCCGGATCGAAGAGGTAAGTGTTGTTCAATTTGCATCCTAATTATTGATTCCGCCTTACGTTTTGCTAACAGGGTTACCTTTGAGACTGGCCGCCGTGAGCAGTAAAGAGACAAGGGGAAGGGACCGATGGACCGCCAAGACTAATGTTGATCCTCCCTATTTTTGATTCCAAAAAGGCGCACTTCGTGCATGTTGTCATTTCAAATGTACGTAACCAAACCCTGCGTGTCATGTAATTCACAAATTACATTATGAAGTGTCTCAAATTTTATTCCCTAACTTCACATGAAATGACGACGGACGCCCAAGAGGGTCCGTGCCCCTGGGGGCCGGACGACAAGTTTCGGGCCTCTGGGGCACAGACTAGGGCAAGTGGCGCGTCTACGCGACTCCATGGTGCTATTTTTTATTTTGATTGAATGAGGAGGTTAAATTTGGTAATTTGCATTCCAACGGTGCAAAAAGAGCAAAAAAAAACTCGTGAGGTGAGCACTTACACTGTGGTCTTGCTAAGCATTAAAACACACACACACACACACACACACACACAAGTAACAACAACCTCACTCTCGAGGCCCCTTCTACCTTTAAGCAATTTTTCGTGCAAAGGCCCCTAAAAAGTATCTTTCCAGTTTGCACGAATTGCTCTCTTTAAAAGTCAATATTTCATTCTAAGAGAAAACCAAAACCTCACCTCTGGTGCTCGCATATGATCTTATATGCTTCAAGTCGAGGTCCTAGCAGAAATATAATTACGATCTAACCACAAATAAAGTGCATCTATCCACTACAAATAGTGACTTCTTGTGGAATTTTGGTCGTATTGTCACATTTTCACCTCGTATTTATAGGAATAGTCGTTCGCCATTTTTTGGGGGCAAAATTAGCCCCCTACCGCACGGCCACCATGCGGCAGCCCCTCTCCGCCCACCACGTGCCTCTGTCTGCACGGCCATCGTGCGATGGCGCTGCCGTATGGCCGCCGTGCGGTAGCGTCCCACCGCCCGCCACATGTCCAGGATTAGGGAACTAGGGTTTTGGTAGAAAATTAGGGTTTAGGTCGCTTAGGGTTTCAGCTCTATTTGTAGGAATTTTAAAATATAGCAAATGAGTTTCAAAAATTATGAATTTTTATGTGGAGCCTCCCGACATAATGTGCTTGCTTGTGTAAATTTTCCATAATTTTATTCCTATAGAATTGTTCTCACATGAGGACGTCTAATAGGGTCAACAAAAAAACCAACAGAAAACCGCGCCAAGTGTTGTGCAGACAAACATCCGAATGAGGGCCCTCCCTCCATCTGCCTTTCTTTTCTACCGAAAGCTCCACCAAAAGCAAGCAAGCAATCGTGTCATCCTGTCACCTCCATCTATTCTTTGTCTCCCCCGTCTAATCCTTGTCTGCTATATGCAAATTTAAACGATCATGCGTGAGGAAGCATTCCCTCCTGGCTATAAATTAGTGAGCGAACAAGCGCGATTTCATTTCGCCGTCACTCGCTCACTCGCTCTCTTGCTCTGTCAATTATATTTTCGGGGATATTTCTGCGTTATTGACCGCCGTCATTTGCAGGTAATTTGTATCTCCGTTGTTTAATTCTTGAGGCCTCGTTAATTAGCTACGAAATAATTAGTCGTAATTTTACGGTGGATGTGTACTTAGGTAGTTGTAATTTTGTAGGCATTTACTTAGTTTAACATTGTTAGTCCCATGTAATTAGCGTTTTGAGTTTCTCGTAGGAAAATATTTTTTACTTTAAGAGTCCGATGTAATTGTCAGTACGTATGCTATCAATGTAATTAGTGTTCGAAGAGTTTCATACATTGTATATACTATAGGCTATCAATGCATGGACAAAGTAATGTATCTAAGACCATGGGCAAAGGAATTTAAGAACACCTCCACTAATATTGCTGTACATGGATAATAAAGTTAGACCTCATTAGTGGCTTTGTACTTTTGAGCAAGAAACATATTTGAGCACTAAGCTGAGGAATTTAGTCTATGGTCAGCTAGCTGATAGCTACATGTCTTTGAACCATCGGTTAGATGAGTGTCTTGTTGGGCAACAATTAACTACCACTAACCCACGCCATCAGATAAATTAATTAATGTACATTAATTTGTAGTGTTCATTTGGTCGCAATTTTAAATTTGCACTATTTTATCATCATTAAATAGTTGTATTTAATTTTGTACCTACAAATTAGTGTACATTAATTTGTAGTGTTATTTTCTTCATAATATTTAATTTGCAACATTCTATGATTAATTAGTTACGAAATAATTAGTCATAAATCCATGTTGTATGCGTATGTCCATGTTGGATTTATGGAACAATATGTGCGTGTTTTTTTAATTGACAGTACGTAGCACAGGTTCATTCGTGTACATTAATTTGTACTACTAAATTAGTGTACATTAATTTGTAGTATTAGTTTGGTCGTAATTTTTAATTTATGGTATTTTATGGTCATTACCAATCTTCTCACTAATATCTCGTCTATTTCATGTGTTGCAAGCCATGTCTTTATCGGAGCTTCTGGAACACTTCTACAATGAGGACCACCGGTGCAAGCTGTGGATCATGATAGACAGGCCCACCATGGGCTTACGATGGACTTTTGGTCGTCTGCGCTGGGCCAAGGACAGACCGGCGAGGTGCTACTCATTATGCCACAACGAGTTCGAGTCATTGCACGGGAGCAATATCATATGGAATCCATGGTATCCACAGTTCATGCGCATAGTAGCACCGCACAGATTGTCCGTGCAATGCATCCCGGACCTATGACTGTGGATGACGGACTGCCACCTGGTTTTCGCACATATAGTGGAGCCTTACGCACCGCAGCTCGTAATATGATAGTTTGGTGCGCACCAGGTCGTCCCCCCCCCCTCGTCCGACAGGCTTCTGCTGCGAGCCGTACACCTGTAAGTCAAACTTCATCCAAGTAGTGTTTACAGTTCTCACGTCTACTTTTCTAACATCAATCCTTCCGAAAATACAGGCAATCGAGGGCGGGTGGGCATATTCAGGACTAGCATCTGGTCCAGCACGAGTGGACTACGACATGGACGGAGAGAGCGCACTTGGATGTCTTGTGTGACCCGCGTCTGTACTGTTGGAAATATGCCCTAGAGGCAATCATAGAGATGATTGTATTTCATTATGTTCATAATATTGGATAATGTGTTATCCTGTTCCTTGAATGAATCATTGGTTATGAAGATTAACAAGTATGTGACTTGTTGGTGAAGCTCTTAACTTATATGATGTCGTTCTAAATGTATCCCTGGTCGGATGTCAATGGTCGGAACACTATTGACTCTATCGACCAGCACATTGTATTGATTGATAACCATGTTTTCACCAGTCATGGATATAGGGATATCGAATCAATAATGTGAACACATGTTAGAGAACATGGGGTTGGATTAACCCACCTTGAGACACTATTGAGATTGTTATGATTATATGTGTCGTTAGTTGGTCTCAAGCAATGATGATGTATAATCCTTAGACCTGAGATCAGCATGGTTTTCTACATGTATAATAGCACTCTTAGGGGTTACCAATCGCTACTCGTAACTGGGTAAGTTATAAATGTAGCTTTCGGGTATGCTATGAAACATGCGAAGGAATGTGACTGGTTGAATATGAGATTTGCCCCTCCTTACATAACAGGAGAGATGTCTCTGGGCCCCTTGTTGTGGTCGGATAAAGAAAGTGCATGGCCATGCCACTAGTGGTTAAAGTGTCCGACCACGTGAAGTTATCTGACACTCGATTGAGAAAGTACTGAACAGTCCATGGATGACACAACATCTCACCTAGAGTTCAACCAGACATTGTGAGGCAAAGGGAGAATACACGAGTAGGTCGCTTAGTTTGATCAGTTACGGACTGGTCGTATGGAGATACGAGCTAGTCATAGACTGGTCGAACGAAATCACAGAGTGGTCGAAACTTGGTCGTAAGGAGTTATGAACTGGTCGTGATCAAATACGAACTGGTCGTATAGAGATAGGACCTGGTCGAAAGTGATGGGGATCTGGTCGTAGATGATGTTGCACTAAGGTTCGTCCGATATTATTTGTGTATATTCGGGAATCGTTGTGTCCTGCTAGGAACCGCTAACGACTCGTGATCGGAAAAGGTTTCCGAATCACAATCGATTACGCACGAACCTACAGGGTCACACACTTAACAGGTTAGGACAAATCAATACGGATACGATTCGTCAAATGTGTTCGGATAGGATCCGTCACGAGCACTACATAAGGAGATGGATGAGGTTGTTGGGAAGAGAGGTGAACGTAACAGACGAGACACACGAAAGTCATTAGTTGAGTTGTTCCACCGAAACCCTAGCCGCCATCTTCTAGATAGCTCTGCCGTGCGACTTGGTGCTAGCACACCGGCGCATGGCTGTTCCTTCCTTGGACGTGTGGATACCGTAGAGGCGCTACTGCGGTTGCTGTTGCGCTTGAGGACGATCCGCGATCTTCACAAGAAACTGCAGGGGTCGCTGGAGGAGACGATCGACTACGACCACTACATCGACGCGCTCTTCGTTGGACCAGGCTGCTCCAACCCTTCTTCCGCTGCTCTACGCGTTTGGTGGTAACGATCTGTGATCATCTACTTGCTTGGCTTCCTGATTTACGTGGTAGAAAATTTTAATTTGTTGCTATCGTAGCCTACCCGTGACCCAACACATACGACCTTGAGACGTACGGTGCGTACATGGTGTGGTACATGCCACGGACACGTGCAAGACTCACCATTCCTACACTGGAGCGCCCGAAGCTGGTGACAACAGAGACGTACCAGCAGAGCCTCCGCCGCATGTACGATCGTCACAGTGCTTCACGGCGTGATGATAGCGTAAGACACTTACAACCTCTGGTCATTTCATTGGCGATAGTTGTACTCTTCGTTAATGAACCTGTTATGCATGTCACTACAGTAGGAGCGGGCGCATCGCATCTACGCCCGCCATTCGCAACACTGACAGAACACTGACGGGGATGCTGAATACTTTGAAGTACGTCACCACGGAGATGAAGAAGATAATAATGAACTTGAGCTGCGGCCGTTCGACGGACGACGTCCTGCGCATCGGGCATGAAGTAGGGGGGTCGTGCTCACCCGCTAGGTCACCATGACCTAGCGAGTCCGGCTGGCGTCGTAGCGTTCCTCGTCGGTCATCCGCGGCCCAGATCGGCGGGGAGGTAAGTTATGTACAAATCTACGTTCTGTTTTTTTTGTTATGTCTAACGTTTTGCTAACATCATGTCGTTCTCCCGCTACACATCCATTGGGATGAATCACTTCTACCGTCCGTGTTCGGTACACAGACTAGCGCTCCCCGTCGGTCACCTGCACTGCATATCCGGGAGGTACGAGATTCTCAGTTCACGTCCAAATTGTTTATCTGTACTGGTATCGTTTCATCTTGCAGCCTTCAGTTGACCGTTGAAAGCATCTAGACCCTTAAAAATTATTTTGGTAATTAATGATAATATGTGAATATGAGATTAACATGTTTATTGAGTATTTACAAGGTTAAGTTCCAATGGCGAGTTTTACATCTTGGAGATGCATACTAAAGGACAACATGAAGATCAATGTGACTTAAAGACAAGGTACAAGTAGTCTAGGATCCTTTTTATATTTTACCGGTCTTAGGAGATATGGATGAAAGACCAGATTTTAGGTTAAATGTCATACTATTAAGAGGGATCATGACTAGAACGTTGATAACATGTTCTTGTGCCATTTGGATCAATTTAGGATCATGCATGAACTTTGAATTTGTTTTGAAAAGCCAATTGTGCATTGTTAGGACAATCGGTAGTACCGACGTTGTGTTGGCAGTACTACAGCTCAACGGTACGACCGAGATCATGGTGCGGTACTACCGCAACCCAGTTGTTCCGAAAATTAGTTGGTGGTATGTAAATTCCAGAGCGATACCATTTTGGGTTGGATACAAACACTGAGAGCGGTAGTTCCGGAGGTTTATTGGCGGTACTACCGCAGCACGGTATGACTGCACTTGTTCAGCGGAACTACCATACCCCGGTGATTCCAAAAGTGGAGCGGTACGTATTTTCCAGTAGGTACCCTTTTGGGTCCTTTGAGAAACGGTAGTATCGCCCTCATTGTGCGGTATGACCGGCCAACGGAACTATCGCACGATGGTTGGCGGTAGTACCGCGCCTAAGTTTCCAACGGCTATGTTAGAACAGTTAATGCCACTATTATAGTTGTTACGGGGCGGTAGGTGAAGTGCGGTAGTACCACATTTCACTGAAAAGTTGGGATTTCACTACCAACGGTCGTATTTGGTTGTGAGGGGTATAAATATCTCTCCACTTGCTCAAGGACAGTAAGCAAGACCACACTTAACATCTTTAGAGCCTTGAGCATCCTCTCCACACCTCAAATACATTTGTCCATTCATTATGAGGTAGTTGAGCCAAATTCAAGTGCATTCATTCTAGATTGATCCATTGCACTTGAGTGCCATCAAGCGAAGGTCGTTGATTCATTACTCTTGGTGTTTTACCAAACACCTAGACGGCTTGGTGGTGTTAGCACAGTTATCTCTTCAAGAAGATTGTGAAGAGGCCCGGTATCAAGATTGTGAGTGGTTTGGTGTTCACCATCTCCGGAGCGGAGGAAGAACAACCACTAGTGATCGAGAGAAGGCTTAATCTGTGGAGCTGGCTTGATTAGTTCAAGCTTTCTCAACGTGGACTAGTGAAGACTGGCAAGTCTTCGATACCACGGGAAAAACTTCTTTGTCTCAATTGTGGGTATTTCTTGTCTTTACTATTTTTGCATTTACAATTCTAGCATTTATCTTATGTTGAATTGCTTAGCTAGAATTGTATCTAGTTTAAACTTAGCTCATAATTGGTTTAAATTGTTAATTAGTCAAAAAGTTTAAAAACCTCCTATTCACCCCCCCTCTAGTCGGTTATCCTTGATCCTACAACCATGGCAGGGAGCATTACACGTTAGGGTCAGGGTCTGGACCATGGCAGATAGGGTTTGGAGCGTACGCAGGGTAGAGCTCCTCCGGGTTCGCTGCCCCACCGTACGTCCAAGGCCAAAGCTCATCCAGGTTGGGTGGCACACTGTACGTCCAGGGGCAGAGCTCATTCACCCAACCAGAGTGGCAGGCATCATACCCCGGGAGTGAATTTTTGGAGTTCGTTGCTCATGAATTATTCGGAGGTGTCCCCCAGGTCAGCATGCTTCAATAGGATGACATGTACGCTTACCAGAGTCTGCTGGGCCAGACTCAACCGACTGGTCCACCTCCGCCCACTTAACGGTCTTCTACCCCCTTCGAGCCGACACACGCTCTCCGGACCGGCTCACGTATCCCACAAGACACGCCCGATGCAAAACATCCAGGCGCACGCGGAGGCAGCCACAGCCGCAACAAGCAGAGGGTAGTGACTCAGACGAGTGAGCCATATCGTGTCTCGTGTTATGCGATTATGTTTTGGTATATTTGTATTCATATTTTGTTTTGCTATATTTGTACGCGTTTCTCGGTTGTTATGTGTGTACTGCTACGCCATATTGCCATATTGTATATTGACATCTCCAATGGAGTTGCAATGCAGCTTTTTCCCCATGCATTCTAAGTCAATGAAATCATGAAACCCTAATTTTCGAAACCTAAAATCCAAATTTCCGCAACCTAAATCCAGAATTTTTGAGACAATACTAGAGCACATATAAAATTGCTGAAACATTACATAATCAAGTCCACTGCGTGAGAAGCCTTCAAAATAAAATTCATATTTTTTTGCTCTCATTTTCTACATTTACATATCCGTACAAACAGTACACTTATATGAAATTACGAGAAAAATTCTTTAGGAATAAAATTATGGCAAATTTACACAAGCAAGTACACTGTGTCGGGAGGCTCCACTTAAAATTTCATAATTTTTAGAACTCGTTTACTATATTTTCAAATTTCTACAAATAGAGCTGAAACTCTAAACGGCCTAAACCCTAATTTTCGGTCGAAACCCTAATTCCCTAATTCGGGACACGTGGCAGGTGGTGGGGTGCCACCGTACGGTGGTCGTATGGTAGGAGGCTAATTTTTCAAAAAAAAATCGTGGATGGTTATTTCTGTAAATACGAGATGAAAAAAAATGACAATACAGCCAAAAATTGGCTTTTGTGTAAACCCGTATGGTTCCAGTCTCATGGTATACTCACGGGTTGTTCGTATGATGACTACAGACTGCCCATAGTCAAAACAAGTAGAGAGCAAATTATCACAACTGATTGAACTGCTGAGATGCGATTCTTACCGTTGATTTTCTTCCAACAAACAACTCGTGCAAAACGCAAATTCTTGTGAGGTAGCCCCGTGACCGGAGGCCCCAAACCCAAGAAAAAGAAAGGAGCCCTGCAAAAGAAAAGGAAAGGGATACCAAAAAAAAAACTGTTGCAGTAGTTGCGAGTTGCAATCACCACGTGCTTTTCTTCCTCCTTAAATACCGCCTCGCCTCTCCCCATCCGATCTCTTGCCCAAAGCTTCAAGTCCCAGCCCAATACACACAAAAAAGCAATCGCCTCTTCCTCCTCCTCCTCCTCCTCGATCTTTCTTCTTTGCCTAATTCCATATTAAACAAACTTGCTTAGATATTCCCAAGAATCTTCCATTGCCCTCCCCCACTCGGATTCCTCTCTGCCTGCCTCCCTGCTCACTTTCGCCGTCTCCGTCTCGGTCTCCTCCTCTTTTTCTTCTCCCCGACTCCAATTCGGTGCTCCCTGCCGCCCTCTTATCCCTGCCTTTCCCCTGCTCTGACGAGGACTCTGCACTTCAGCAGTTGTTGCGCGTTGCGTCTGGAGAGCGAGAAGAACTCGTTTAGGCTTGTGTTGCACACGGATATGTACGTGGACGAATTCGAGGACGCAGAAAGGCTCGATTTTGGAGAGGCGGAGATCGAGAGACCGGCCGATTTTGCGGTGGGTACCCTTCTTCTTCTTCTCCCCCTGTCAAAAGTCCGGTTTTTAGGATTTTTCTTTCTTTCTCGGTTCTTGATGCATTCGATGCTTTTCTTTTCTGATCTGTGCGGGTTCCGTTGGTCGGGGGATGATCGATTGGGGAGGGGGGGAAACCAACTACTGTAGTGGTTGCTTCGGGTAGGCTCTTTGCGTGTTGTCTAAATGCTTCTCGTTTCATTTATTTTCTTCTCTCAAAATCTAGAGCAAAATAGGAGAGATTAGTTAGTTTATTTATTACAACTGAAATAAAGGAAGTCCCTTATTTTTAGCAATTATTACCCCCTCTTGTGCGGAAGGCGTGAAAAGGATGATGCCTTGAATTGTTCAGCCACAAGAAGTTTCTAGTCGGGATTCAGATTGCGTAAAAATACAATCTTTTTGCTTGTCGTAGCTTGCGGGTGACTTGTCTGCTTGTGCATTGCGTTGTTTTCATGTACTTTTGATTATGTGATGAAATCGTGTGGGGTGTTCAATTGATGTGTATGCTTGTTCGCCTCCCATCTGCTGTGATAAGATATATGCATGTGACAGTATGGTCCTACCTGCAAACTCTGCGTACCAAGCAGAAAAAATCGGTACTGCAGATTGAGCCGTTGTCAAATCTAACACATACACCCAAAGGAAAGAAAAGAGTGTCCTTTTATGCTGTTAATCCTTAGAGAAGGACATATTGTTGGACAAATGTTAATAATCCATCATCCATGTTCTTTACATGTAGTAGAATAATATGTAGAACAATCCGCACTGGTAAAGTTCAGATAGTACTTTACTTCTTTCTCAATTGGAGGTCAATAAAAAGTTGCCTTTTATGCTGTTAAGCCTCTGGGAAGGACACGTTTTTGGACATTTCTTAGTGATCCATGTTCTTTATAGCTCTGAAGTACATAATATCATCTGATGGCCTGTGAGTCCCTTTAGACCTTAATGGGGTAGCTTTGTCCCTTTAGCTTGGTGATGATGGTATAGCAAGCAGGAACTGGAGTATGAAGTGGTGCCCAAGAATGTACACCTGGATGCCTTATATTGCTTTGCGAATTAGTTCGACAGGGAGTAACAACTGGAGTTTATGTTGTCCTGTCATTTGGTCACAACTGTTTGCTCTTCTGTTAAGTTTATATGCTGTTATGCACATTTTTTCCTGAAAGATAAGCTGTCTCTGCACTTGTGCATTCTTGGGTGTTTTGTTTATGGATGCTCTCTGTAGAAATGGCTACTCGTAGCTTCCTTTCCAATAAGGGCTTGCCTTCTGTCACCGACTTGACCGAATTGAGCTTCTGTTTCCATGTCCCTTTCAACTAGGTGGATTAGTATTTACTTTAAGTCCTCCAGTTTCCATGTGATGGTGACGACGTCCTAAGCAATTTCAGTTGTTGGTAGAGTTGAAGTGCTGAGAATAGAGTCGTTGAACCTAGTAGCAACTTCTGGCAAAATTGGCTATCGTTAGTAAAAGGCTGACTTCCTCTTTTATCCCATGGACTTAGAATTATTCTGCCATTGTTATCTTTTTGAAAACTTCTGTAGTACCGTGTATTGTTTATCAGAGTTGCTTCTTATTTCTTATTTTTTGCCATGCTCTAATCTTTTGTTTTTTTTGGGTAACGTGCAGATGGAGAGAATCTGTGAGAACACAGTATCTCTTGATTTCAAGCAGACTAAGTTGAGCAATTTTGTCCCAGTTATCCGATCAGGGGATTGGTCCGATATTGGAGGTCGCGATTACATGGAAGATGCCCATGTGTGCATCTCCGACCTAGCTAAGAACTTTGGTTATAACACGGTGGATGATGAAATTATTTCCTTGTATGGGGTAATTTTTTGTTCACTCTTTCGTTTGACTTGGAAATCAAATTGCCAGTTTAGTCTACTTAAACAATATTCCTTTGTTTTAATTCATTTGAACAATCCTAAAATGTGTCTACTTCATAGTAAAATAATTAATACTGTTTTATCTGTAAGTGTAGTTAGATCCCTTGTAGCAGTAGCAGTTAGAGAGATTGCTTCATCCTAGTTACATACGTGGATCATGAAATATTATATGTTTGTCTTTTTCTAAAATTGTCTTATCCTTCTTACAATTCTCAGGTCTTTGATGGACATGGTGGAAAAGATGCTGCCCAATATGTTCGTGATAACTTGCCGCGGGTCATAGTAGAAGATGCTGATTTTCCTCTTGAGCTTGAGAAGGTAGTCAGGAGGTCATTTGTGCAAACTGATAGTCAGTTTGCAGAGACATGCTCTCGTCTCAATGCACTTTCTTCTGGAACAACAGCACTTACAGCAATGATTTTCGGAAGGTATTATTCCTGTCACATGTAACTGTGGCTCTCTGATTTTAATATTATGATTTTATTGGTGAACAGAAAATCCTCATGAAGTAAAGTAGTAGAGTTCACCCTAGGTCAACCTGTTTGTTGGCATGCTAAGTTTTGTTCTTAGGTTTGCCGAACTAGTACCAGGCCTGTTCTCAGATTAATATGCTACTGAGGTATGTGAGATTTTCGGCATGTTCTCCATGTGTCTCAGAAGTATTTGAATTTAGTCTTCACCCTTTCTCAAAGCTACTCCAAGAGCTTAATCATAGTTACCGGATTCGCTATAAAACCCTGTGAATCGTGAACCGGATTCGTCGAACCCGAACCGGTTTAGGGTACGAGATTCGTGTTCGCAGTGGAAATTAGAAGAAAAAGTGGCGAAATACGAACCCAAATTCTGTACCACGACTCAGACGAACCGTGTTTCTGGTAACTATGAGCTTAATAACTTCTCGATAATGCTAGTCCAACCTGAGGTGTCAAGTTTCACTGGACTTTTCCACTGGCACTAGGAGCCCTTTGTGATACTACTGCTATCCATCGTGTTACATGCCAGTATGACTACCTTTAGTTGACATTAGTGCTTTCTACTGTAAGTTGCTTGTTGTTGGGTGGTTTCAAGTGATTGCCAATTCTAATTATTAGCATGTCTTGTGCAGGTCTCTTCTAGTCGCTAATGCTGGTGATTGCCGAGCAGTTCTTTCCCGGCGTGGTACTGCAATTGAAATGTCCAAGGACCACAGGACATGCTGCCTCAATGAAAGAAAGCGTGTAGAGTCACTTGGCGGCTATGTTGATGATGGTTATTTGAATGGTCAGTTGGCAGTCACTAGAGCACTCGGGGACTGGCATATCGAGGGCATGAAAGAGATTGGTGAGCCAGGAGGCCCGTTGAGCGCTGAACCTGAGCTCAAGATGATCACATTGATAAAGGACGATGAGTTCTTGATAATAGGCAGCGATGGCATCTGGGACTTCTTCTCAAACCAAAATGCTGTGGACTTCGCACGGAAAAGGCTTCAAGAGCACAATGACTTAAGATTGTGTTGCAAGGAGATCGTTGGGGAGGCAATAAGGCGAGGAGCCACGGACAACCTAACGGCGGTGATGGTCTCTTTCCACCAGGAGGCCCCTCCTCAGATCAGAGTGAACAGGACAGGTACGGTTGGGCGGAGCATATCGGCTGAAGGGCTTCATAGCCTCAGGCTGCTCCTGGAAGACCAATGATAGCGGCGCTATTGTTTCCGTCTTGCTGTTGTGCTACGTTGCTGAGTGTTAATTGTATGTAGTGATTTCGGCATCTTGCTTCTGTTTATCCATCCATTGTCGACATGCCAGTGCCTATTCTTATCTGAGAATAAACCAACGAACACCTGAGATCTCACTTGCCATTGTGAGGCATTGTAAATAAAGTTGGGATTAGGCAAGGACGAGTTAGTAGTGTGCATCCAGGGGGCTTTGAGGCTCATTATGCGATGATTTCCCCTGATTTTCTGTAAATAAAACTTCCTGGGATTACCAGTGTAATTGAAGTTCTATCACGTGATGACCACCTCGTTGATCACTCATGTTTTGTAGGAGCGACTAAGCCCGGACGTACGATGGAAGTATTTCCATTATACACTCCTCTTACCGTTAGATCTTATTTAAATGGACAGTAACAAAAATTCTCGATTTGACGCAACAAAAAATCGCAAACCGCGACAATTTGTTCATGGTTGCAACAAAATTCCCGCTCCGATGCAATAAACACAAATGCAAACTAAAAGTTGTGTAACAAATGAGAACAACTGTTGCAACAAAAAAAAACGAAAAACCACTAAATCAGTCCCAACATTTTGGAGAGAGTGCTGCAACATTCAGAAATAACCACTGCAACAACTCGACTTAGTGGTGTCAACATTTTAGATGGGCTCAAAGTAGGAGGAGGCGGCCAGACCACACCGCCACCTCGTCGCCGACCAGATCTAGCGGCCCCAGCACCACATCCTCGCCGCCCCCAAGTGGATCCTCCTTGTACAACAAATCCACGACCCAGCTGCAACAATATTCATCTTGCTACAACATTTGAGAAGACACATAGCAACAAAAAGAAACAATTCATACAACAATTCAAAAAAGTTACTGCAATAAATCAAAAACTACCTGCAACAAACATACTGGAGGAGTGTGGGTGTCGCCTAGCTATGAGCCAAGTTCAGAGGAGGCAGTGATGGTGTGCCACCCCCAGTCTCTGGCGTCCCAATAGCAAAGTATGCCAGATGGCGAGCCCACAGTTTTGATTAGGAGGAGAGCAAATCGTCAAATGTTCCGAGAGGAGCCGTGGAAGAGGTAGAGTCACAGGGGAAGAGGAGGGGAGGAGAGGGGGAAGAGCTGCCACTGGGGTGGATTCATCGGAGAGGAGGAACCACTCGGAGGAGAAAAAGGAACGATGAGGGGGGATGAGACGATGAATGGAGGATGTGAGGAACGGAGGGAAGAAAATGTGAGAATGAGAAAATGTACACTGTTAGGGGATGAAGCAAGGAGACATAGTGTCCGATTCATCGAATGTAAGGTGGATAGCATTATTCTTGTTTTGTTCTTGTTGCTGGTTCATTTCCATAAATTGTCGGTTGTATAAATCCTGTCCTGAAGAAACTGTGATGCAGTACAAAACTGATAGCAACCAAAACTAGCAAGAAACCTTGTTCTGATAGCAACCAAAACTAGCAAGAAACTTGAACAAGATCTGATTGAGGAACCTGGACGTGATTTGATTGATTTGACATGGTACCGTCCGATAGGGCATAACAAACCATCCAAATCAATCGGTTACCTTTCAGGATTCATGAGACCGGTCGATCAGATCAGATGTGAAGCTTGATCTGTGCATGCGCATGATTGTGAAGTGCCACCGTGAGTTTGGTCGCATAAGATCGATTCGCCGCCCGTGCGCCGACATGGCCTTCATCTTGATGCTTGTTTTGCAGCTATCGAAGTATCTAACCATCGGCCCCAGTAGTAGCTCCCAGGTCATTTCTTGTTTGCTATACTCTTCTGGTTAAACTGTCCGTGTGTGCCACCAAATAGCATCCGTTTGTAAGTACAACCTAGCAATACGTAGTTAGGTTTGCACAAGCAAATGCTAATCATATAAGACTGAACTCAGCATGCGCAGCAACCATTGTTCATTGATCATATCATACTATATTACTAACTACGAGAAGGGGAAAAAAACACTACTCCCTCCGTTCATAAATACATAACGTTTGACCAAGCGTGCAGTTAAACTTATACAACTTTGACCATTACTTTTCATATGATTTTGTTAGTAAAAAATTACAAAATTATTATATTATGAAAATATTTATCATAACAAATCTAATGATACTATTCACTCATGATCAATCTAAATAGTTTTTCATATATTATTAGCTAAAGTTAGATAAGTTTGACTTCACGTTTAGTCGAACATCATGTATTTATGAACAGAGGGAGTACTAGTTTCGCTAATGTTGACTGCATTTGTACACCATCAGAACAGGAACAATGGCTGCTACTGGTGCCGTTAGTCCAGACTGAGACAAGTCTGATAAATTTCCATGGTCAGTTTGATACTGAGTGAGATAGATGCACAGTCCTTCCCCTGTTTGGGGCAAACAAAGGGGTTAGCAGCCTGTTGACGCTGGCAAAACAGCAAGATATCATACAATGATACAACGATACAACAAACATTCAAGGGCGTCTCCTTGTAAGAGACGATCTCGTTGTCCTATATCTGGGTGGTACCTACGCTCGTCGCATCTTAACATTCAAAGGTATCTCCTTGTAAGAGACGATCTTTTCTGCTGCCCGCCTCGAAGGCCTCCCAAATGAAGACCTCCCTGTCACCTGCTCTTCGGAAGATTTCATCGAGGAACAGCAGCCATTTTGCTTCTCGTTTTCGCTCTGTTCGATCAAGACATTTGGGCTGGAAGGGGCTAAAGGAGTGACAATATCTTCGTGCAAAGTCTCAAAGACGGCCTTTATGACTTCAAAAGATCCTGGATTCAGTCTTGCGGATTTTCTCCTTGGAGATTTTCTGCAAATTTTTAGGCCAACCAAGATTGCCATGTTCCAATCAGAGAGACAAGTGCATTTGTGGAATACAGGAAGCTATAAGCTGGCAAAGACCTACCTCTTCTCTTCATGATGCAGTGGTTCACTGGAACTTGAGTGACATATGGCATTAATGTCCTCCTCTATGTTTGAGTCCTTTGGACCTTCACAAGATTCCAACTTCCGTTTATTTGTACCCCTACACGCAGACTTTCTGATTCAACAGAACAATGCTTGGGTGAATTTTACGATGTGCTACTGAGCTACAATTGCATCTCAAACATCACTAAAATGGTGGGCCTTACCTCTTGTTGCGTCTCTCTTGTGGTGGCTCTGGATGCTCAATATTAAATGGCAGAGATGCTAAAAAAGAATTGGCATTAAAGTAAGGAAGATTACAGCGATCAGCAAGTAGTTTGCCCACTATTCTTGGGATTTAAAATTTAATTTCTAGCACAACAAATTGTGCCTACAAACATTGACAAACAAAGATGTACTTTGTGTTGTACTTTGTGTTCAAACTTTCCAGCATAATTTCAAATCATTTCATTTAAAACTAACTTGATATTTTGAATAAGGACTATATTATGTGTGAATTCTTGATAAAAGGATAATTAAGAACCTTAAGTGCAGCAACCAGGATTATTGCAATTTAACAGCAAAAGCCTTGAAAAATGAACAAAGAACAGGGACTTTACATTGAGTTCCTGCCAAATAGTTCAGGTTGTTATTGGTGGCCTTATCACCAATTTGATAAACCTCAACTCCAGCAACCGTGGAACGTGATGCTTGTATCTCCTCCTAATTTCATTGTAGAAAACAAGTAGCCTTGTAATATGAATTAAGATTCCTTCATGGGTAAATGGGTTGATCATTTACTAAAGAAGTGCACTGCCTACCTCCAAATTCACTTCCTTTTGTCGTTGCATATTTGTCTCATTTTTCTGATACAACCAGTATGCCAACGGTCAAAAGATAACGTCTATAACCAGAAGCTGAACCAAACTATGGCATTATTTTACCTTGAGTTCTGAAGCCTTTACTTTAAGCGTTGTTGCGTCGCATGGAAGTTCATTTTGCAATGACTTTCCCTGAACATCATATCCACAAATATTGCACGAAATCAGAACCACCCTGTTGAATCTGAACTTTTGGAGCACAAAAACAGAAATGAAATAGTAACATATTACCATATCTTTTCCCGTATTTGGTTCATGCAGTTTTGGAACACTAAAATTAGAAGGAGCTGAAGGAACAACAGCATCCTCGCGCAAGGTCTCGCAAGAGACTTCTTTGACTTCACAAGATCCAGGGTTCAGCCTAGCGGACCTTCTCCGTAGAGTTCCTCTGATCACATATGTTCAACAGTTATCAACAAACTTCCAGCAGATATCTCATATCTGTGATGAAAACTTTCTGTAAGAAAGAACTACCTTGGGTCTTCATGATGCAATGACCCACTGGATTGCAAATGGGGTTTGTAGTTGTGCTGCACTGTGTTGGTGTCCTTTATAGCTTCACATGATTCTGACTTCCGTTTATTTGTGCACCTACTCACAGACATTCTGAATCAATAGAAATGCGCTAGGATGAATCAGGCAATCTAGAACTCAGTTGTGGTTGCCTCTCGAACATTAGTAACCAGATGAAAAATACCTCTTGTTTGTTTTATCTTGTGGTGGCTCTTGACGACCAGTATTCGATGGTACAGCAGCTAAAAGGAAATTGACAGCAAGCAAAGAGTGGAAAATCTAAAGGTGGTTAACTCAAGGTAAAATAAAAATGTACAATGTTTTGTGTTAAATAGGATAATTCAGAACTTTAAAGTACAATAGCTGGAATGGTTGCTAAGTATAGATTCAAAATCCAAGAAAGAAAAAGGAGAGAAAGAATAGTGAGATTTACATTGAGTTTCAAACAAATGGTGTGCATTAGCACTGGTGGCCTTATTATCAATTTGATGAGCCTCAATTGGTGCAAGTTTGGAAGGTATGGCTTTTATCTCCTCCTAATTTCATTATACAACCAACCAATCTCAGAATTAGAATCCTTGTGGGTAAACATGATGAGTAATTTTATTTAAGAATTTTGTTGCCTACCTGTGAATGTACTTTCTTCTGCGGTCGGTTACCAGTCTTATTCTTTTGCTGCAATCAGTGAAACAACGGAAAAAACATGTTATCTTATCTCTAACAAACAGAAACTTGGTAAAGCCATGCTGATACTTTACCTCGAGTTCTGAAGCCTTTACTTTAAGCACTGCTTTTGTACATGCAAGCTCATGCTGCAATGCCTTCAGCTGCATGTTATATCCACAAATAATTCCCCAAATCAACAACCCCATGGCCCATGCTGAGTATTGACAGTTGAAAAAGTCAAACAGAAAAGAAACAGTGACAGCTTACTCTATCTTTCCCCTGATTCAGTTCCTGCAGGGAAGCACAAAACATAGAGGTAGATCAGACAGCGGGCTACACTGCACCATAAAAGAAATTAACTGGACAACTGGACGTGATGCTTTCCTATGTACAACATAAAGAAAGATGTACAATCTTTACTCAACTTTTCGCATCCAATCTCCAATACACGCACACACGCGCACACACACAAAACAGCTCTTCTTGTTTTGTCACGGTGTACAGTACAGGTATAACTCAAACTGTAAGAGTCAGTGTGTCATCTGATTGGGCTGGCCACCAAGGTGGCAGCATTGTAAGACTAAAAATTCAAAATATTAGAACATGAATGATGAGATAGGGAGTGAATGGAGAAGTAAACGAACCGCGAGCGTCTGCGAATTGGTCTGCGCGAGTTGCAGGTTCTGCTGGTGCATGGCATTCAGCATGAAGCGGAGCTTGTGCATCTCGACTCTGCTGACCTCGATGATCTTACTGCAAACAAGAAAGCAAAGCAAAACTACATTACTACTTGAATAAACAGTGAACATTCCCCTTTCATAGGAACAAGGGAGTGGAGAGGCATACATACGTTTTCTCGCGAAGCAGATGAAGCAACTTAGCGTTCTCCTGCAAGCAAGTGAGGACTCCATGGGTTTTAGTGTGGAAATTTGAAGCAACATGGCAACATTGAGCTGCTAGATTTGCTGTTTTGTCAGAGCCAAAATGACCTTGAGGACGTCGGCGACGTGAATGGATCTGGAAGGATTGGGCCTCCCGGTGTTGGTGATGTCGGCAAGCGCGACGGGCTTCCCCGGCGAGCGAAGGCTGGGGCCACTGGCACTAGGGTTCGGGTTCGAGCCACCGACACCGAGCGCTGCTCCTCCTGGTTTAGGGGGGAAAGCTGAGCCTGAGATACTGCGCCATGGATGGATGGATGGCTCGAAACGTAAGGAGAGCCGAGTGAGAAAGGAGCTTTACCGGCGGCAGCGGCGACGGAGGCGGCCATGGAGGGCCTAGTGGCGGAACCAGAAACCGGGTGCGCCCAGGGCTGAGGAGGAGTGGGCGCTAGCAGCCTGCGAGGATCCGAGGCGGCGCGGAGGAGTGAGGCTGCAGCGAGCGGACGATGGGGCGGTGGCCGCGCAGCGCAGGGGAATCCGATTGGGTTTTTTGGGGGAGGGGAGCGGAGGAGACGCGACTAGCCGGAGCCGGACGGAGTGGAAACGGAATTCGAATTTTGTCGAGTGCTTGGTAGACCGCGAGCGACACGAATGATGGTCATGGGCTCATGGCGAATGCTCTCCGTTCTATCGGCCCCTTGGTGGGCCGTTAACTCGAGTCTGGTATATCCGCATGGGCTGACCCATCTTATGTAGCCAGCAGCCTGACCGGGAGACACATGCAGCTAGATGGACTGGGCTGGGCTGGTTCATGTACCTCTCTCGAGTATTCCTTCTTTTAATGTCGGTAGCCTCCTATTCGGTATTCGAACAGATGTAAAAAACAAAGAATGATAGCAACTAGAACCGGAGGTGGCCAAATCGGTTGTGTCTGTCGGGCCAGCTCAAGGTATGACACTGTTAGTCCAGTCAAGACACGACACAGCCTGACACGGTGTGTTGTGATTGGGTGGCACAACACGCCACCTTGGTCCAAGCACGACATGGCCTGGCTGGCACAGTCGGCGACGGAGAAGGCGATAGCTCTCGCGGCGGAGGAGTCGAGGAGGTGACGGCGGCAGAGGAGGAGCTAATTGTGTCCGGACCAGTACGACACGGCCGGTGAGCTCGACGTATCGTGTATGGATCGGCGGCCGAGCCCATAAGCTGGCATGACAAGACCCGTTTAGTTAGTCGGGACGTGTCTAGAGGGGACCATATCTGGTCATGCCGCTTCTAATAGCAACCAAAGCAAGCAAGAGACCTGAACAAGATCTATCATCTGATTGAAGAACTTGAAGCGAACATCGTGATTTGATTTGATTACACATGATACCGTCCGATCGGTAGACCGCAGCAAACCATTCAAATCAATCGGTTACAAGTCCAAGTCAGGCTTCATGAGACTAGTCGATCAGATCATCAGATGCGACGATCTCATGACGCATGAGGGCTCGATCCGTGCAAAGTGCATGATTGTCAAGTCCCTCCCTGATATCGATTCGCCGTCCCTTCGCCTACACTGCCAAAATAAGCTTGTTCTGCGGCTATCCATGGTAGTTTCCTGACACTTATCCCCAAACCGCTGCACCTGCTGTTGAAACATGTATGACCCAGGTCAGTGTCTGGTGTTTTCCATCTGCAGCACACAGTATGCCGTACTCCTGTTTTTTCCCCTGACACGTGTATGTCAGATTCGGAAACATCTAAATGCTATGTCCAGATTAAGCCAGCCCAACTTACCAGGCTTGTACACGCTTTCTGAAGAAATGCGCGAACAAATACGCAGTTTCTGTGTATCTGTGGAGAGACATTGAGACAAGCACGCAACTTTCCAGGTGATGATGCGTGCACCACCTGAGACCAAACAGAGAACCTGACGAAGCTGTAATGGCCGGTTACTTGTGTTTAGTACTTCCAACTGCTGCATTAGCACCTAATATAATCCAGGGAGGGACTAGTGGCTTAATTAAACATGGCCCAACTCTTGTGCAGGCATCCTTCCCTAAAGGGTGACAAGAAAGCTATAAACTAAGGCCTGGGCTTGCATGGGTACTAGTTAACGACAATGATCCAGACATTACAGGTGGTTTTTATATGTTGTGGATGACCCAATCCTGATAGACACTGGTACAGCAAACACTGGGATGAGCCAAGGGCTGTTGTCAAGCAAGATGTATATATATCATCTCTGTCATAGGTCAAATGCTCCAAACAACTTAGCCTATAGCTCCTCCTCGGTCTCTTCTTCCATTTGAGCTAGCTGAAGATTAACGTAATCTCTTAAATCTCTTCTGAGTTTTCTGAAAGACAAAATGAGGACTTCCTTGTCATTGGCTACTGTTGTGATCTTGCTTCTGGCACTGACGGCCATGGAGGTCGAAGCCATTCGACTGGATGCAGAAAGTCGTGCAGCAGTCAGGAACCAAATGGTCAATGTAAGTGATGCTGATTCAGTATCTGAATCTTTGAGTCCGTTTATTATGGAATGGTCCTTTCTGCAGATGTTAACATACTTTGTTCTTGAATACAGAAATCAAGCGAGAATGCGGTCGAGGCTTCTGGTGACTCATTAGGCGAGACGAAGCGAAGCGCCGCTGCAAAAGAAGTTCGAGCAGCGGCACACAAGTTACCTGAGTTCCATGAAGACTACTATGGTCCAAGCGATCACAAGCCTAGACACCATTGAACTTTTTTTCCTTCCCTCTTTCGATCTCTCTTTGTGCAGAGCAGACTAGGTGGTCAGCGGCTGCAGGCTGTCACAATTACTAAATTTCATCTGAGCTTAAATAGTGAGCACATGATGATAGCAACATGTGAAGCTTAACTCACTTCTCTCCTCCTTTTTTCCTTCTCACCTCTTGAAGGGAGAAGGAACAGTTTTTGACCTTTGATGTACTGACTTCTTGACAATACTTGAAGCAACAATCGCAAGATGTTGCCTACATCTTGATCTGTTCGCTCGTGTGGGCAAAATCAGTGCAAGTTTGTGCGATTACTACGATACTACGATGCTACTGAGAACATTGGATGCGACTTCATAAATCCCCTTTTTTTCTCTCTTTTTGCGAGGAAGGAAAAGGCAATCCTATTTAACAAGAACCAATAATGCATCTGCAAGACTGACGACACCTCGCAACCAGAGTTTTTCGACAGAACTTGCGGTAAATACTTTTACTCGTCTGCTGCTTAGTAGTGTATATAGGGAGTATCACGCCAAAGAGCACCACCACTACTGTAGAGAAATATTTGGCGAAACCAACTGCAAATTACTTAATCACAACCTCAAAAGAGTACAAGGGATTATCGCTCTCCATAACCCTCTCGGACCTATTAGGACCCTCGGATACTTGCCCTATATAAGAATCTAGTACTAAAGAATAAACCAGCATCTAATCATCTCGTGCACCTCTTGCTTTGGATGAATTGGTTTATGTCTTGTGTTCTCAATGACCATCCCTCATGACTTTATATAGTTCCCCTTAGTTCTGCTCCAAAGTGAAGTCAGGATCCTAATCCTATTTAAGATTTATATAGGAATCCTTGTAGCATACTTTTGTAAGTCCTAGTTGATTTGGATATGAGTCACTTATACTAAACAATCTTCACCTTGACTTCTATCCTTTGAAGTCACCGTGCTCTTTCAAAAACTCGTTCCAAGTCGACTCCGTCTTTTTTGTTTTTCCATTTTTTTCCCTCACAACTCTGGGAGTGCTCCCACCACAGGGCTCATGCAGATCACCGCAATATGTGTATTAGTATCCAAGCTTGGCTACCCGGACGCTCCACCTAAGAGCTCCTTAGATGTGTAGTTTGGTTAACCACACCTCCTATTCCTATAGCCCTCCATGCCATAGGTTTGTACCGTCTCTAAGCTCCACCTTCTCGTCAATACCATGTGGCTGGTAATGTCTTTCTTCTTCTAACAACTCGCGCATTCGCCTTTGTGTCTACTAGATTTTGCGATCATCTTTACAGTTCCTCACATAACTGCAGATGAGATATGAGTATCTGCCACTGACGACACGGTTTCCTTATCATGATCAGGATTTTTATTAGACCTCCCATTGGTTACTCTTCCCTGATGATTACACTTCAATCGGTATCCATTGCTCTAGATAATTTTCGTGATTACCTGCCATTTGGAAGTAACTCGCATGACTTCAATACCTGACAACATTCGATTTCAAGCGATCTCACAGATATTATATTCTTCTTTAATCCGGGAACATACCGAATTCCCGCCCATGTGTGATGTGCTTCATCATATGTCTCCAATGTAACTGTTCACACTTCAGTAATTGCATACTCCTTGCAATCCGCTTCATCATATGTCTCCAATATAATTGTTTACACCTTAGTAATTATAAGTGAACAGTTCCATGCACCATGCGTAGAGATTCTTCATCAAATATCTCCCTCACATAACATATATGGAAACAACAACCCGAATATAATATCCATCTATGAAAATCACATGATTGACTGATGATTAGTACGTCCAAATCATCTCTTGTTACCGCCACTAAGCATGCACTCTCTCATTTGCTTTAAACTTTGACAAACCTTTATCATATGACATTCATCGTCACATAGATAGCATACACATGTGTCTTTGCTCTTGCCCTTCTTCTTCCTATGACTTTTGCTTTTACCTACAGCACCTATGACAGTCAATGTTTAATCACCTGAGAATGAAGAATCCAATGGCTTCTTCAAGAACACTACCTGCAGCAAATATTCTACTGCCTCACTGAAGTTGAGAGTGACTTTTTCAACGAGAATATACATCACCAATTGCTCCCATGATGGTGGTAGATGTGACATTAATATGACGATCTTGGCGTTCTCCTCAATTTTATCATCCACGCTAATCGGTTGTGTGATAATATTGTTGAAGACATTGAGATGATCAACAAACCGTGTGTCTTTCTCCTTGTGCAACCTAAACAGTTGCCGTGTCAGTACCCATCGGTTGGCAGCCACTTTGCCATCTGTATTTCTTCGAAGTCACTCCATAATTTTTGTGGCGAATCCTCCTTAATCACCGAGTACTCTACCTCATCGAAGATACATAGACAGATTGTACTGACAATCTTCCCCTCCACCACCTTCCATTCTTCAACGGATGTCTTTTCCGGTTTGTCCCATTCAAAAGCATCGATTAACCATCGCTGGACAGGGATGCCCTTCACCACACATTGCCACACGCTGAGATTTCCTTCGCCGTTAACTTTCTCTACTTGACTCCGCATCACCGACATCGATCTTGATCCTATGCTTCGTGATGTTTTGTCGACCTTCTCACAAATCATATTAATCTAGCCTTGGATTTGATACAACTTGTTAGCAGCCCCAGATCAGATCAAAGTTACGAGATACGACACGAGCATGCACGGTACGAAGCATAAAGTAGATGAACCCCGTAGAGAGAGCCAAATAACGGTGACGAAATAATCACGATGAGAGAGAAAGTTTTGGCGAAGCCGGCTGCAAATTCATCAATCACCACCCCAAAAGAGTACAATTGATTGTCACTCTCTCACAATCATCTCGAACTTTTTAGGACCCTCGGATTCTTACCATATATAAGAATCTAGTGCTAAAAAATAAATCAACATCTAATCATTTCGTGCACCTCTTACTTTGGATGAGTTGATTTGTTGCTTGTGTTCTACATGACCACCCCTTACGACTTTATATAATGTCCCCCTGGTTCTCCTCGAAAGTGAAGTCGGAATCTTAATAATATATTTACTATTATAAAAGAAAAACTTGGTGGTGGTGAGTTTGTCATTAACCCCCACTTGAGTCACTAGGATCTTTTATAGATAAATATGTGCACATATGTATATGATACTTGAATGATTTTCTGTGGATAATTAGAATATTTGTGTTTGTGGTTTGCGATAAGATTCTATATGGCTTATTGATTGGATACAAATTATGTATGGAACTTTCATTTTTAGAGATAATTACCTTATGTATATTAGTTTTCTAAGTTTATAACTCATATTATATTTTATTTAAAATCTATTACAACACACGGGCACTCAGCTAGTTAGGATTTACACTTCTCCGAATCCAGTTAATTAGGATACCAGCCACCCTTACTCAACGACTACACTGCTGAATGCTGATAGTTGATTTGTGGGTGAAGGACATTGTTCCGAGTCCATAGCCGGTACCAACCCCAACATTCCAAGCGTACCTTTAGAGAGGCAGCGCAGTTGGTGAGCACAGCCGGATATGCTGCAGTGTTCTTCGCCAAGTACTGTACTTTATGTCCGGGCCGGAATCGATGCCGCATTACAGTATTACGTCCGATGTTTTCCACATGCTCAATGATAACTTGATGATTGAGCAGCTCATTAGCTGGCCACTTTTTAGTTTTTAGAAAGCACAGAAAAGTGCCGTAAAGATGCATGTGGTACGTACGTGACGTTCTCAAGAATGTTTATCATACATACGCCTTTTTAGGGGGATTCATCGTGTGGTTTCTCTTCTTCTCTTGTTCTCTTGTCCTTCTGTTCTGTTAACTCTGAATAGGCTGCAAGTGTGTCACTGGGTGCACGGCCGCTGTTACTTCGTAGCTATCGCAGGCCAGCCCAGGAGTTGTAGCAGTGGATGGCCGAGTAAATGCCCGCAGCCCAGCCGGCAAGGCTGAAGAGAGCGCGGCGCTGAATGGACCTAGTGCGCGCTCGCGCAGTGGAGGCCGATTTCGTCGCGGTCCGCGGGTGGGAAGATGAGAGTCCCGTGCGCCAGGCGGCCATTTTCTGGGCATACTCGGCGTCAGATTCTATCGAGTCCAGCGTCGGCCGAGGCGGGACGCGGCGGAGGCTTCGGCGGAGGTTGCCTCGCGCGGCCCGAGCGAGGCGGAGACGTACGTAGGTTTGCAATTTCTGTGTGAGGCCCCCACTATCTGTCGGCTCCGTTCCGCCGCGATCCGCGCAAGCGCGGTTGCGATCGTTGATGCACCGGCGCGCGTCTAGGTTGTTGTCGTTGGTGCTGAACTTTTTTTTTTATTTGGCCTATAGCGCCGCGTAATTGAAAAAATGATCTCCTTCCGCCGTATTTACAAAATTAGACCACATACGAGCGCAGAATCGCCGGGGACCGACGTGTGTCCCCTTCCGCGGTCCGCGAGCGCAAAAAGAGAGCGACGCCCGCGAGAATTCGGCCGAACGCAGAACCGAAGTGACGGACGCGGGAGGTACCGGGGCTGGCGTCTTTCCGCAGTCGCCACACGCGGAAAATCACCGTCGGCGACATTCCGCGGTCACCGAGCGCGAAAGCTTTGCTTCTCGTACGGCCCGCGTGCGCTGCCCCGCAGGATTTCACCGTCCTTCCGCGCTCCTCCACTGCGGAAGGTGGCCGCTCCCTCCAATCTCGCGCCCGCGTCCCTTCCGCGCTACGCGACCGCGAAAGGGGACACGTGTCGGCCCTCCAGCGATTCTACGCTCGTATTGGGTCTAATTTTGCAAATACGGTGGAAGGGGGATCATTTTTGCAATTACGTGGCGCTACAGAGCCAAATCAAAAAAAATCCATTGGTGCGTCGCTAGCATCTTTAGTATATTGAACCGACATTAATTCAAAGTCATGCCACATAAGCATTCTAGGAACTGAGTTTGTTTTTCTCCAATGTATTTAACCGATTCCTACTAATAACTAGGACCCACGTTACATTAAAAAACCACAAAATAATAATATTATCTCTCAAACGCACTCTATTTTATGTAGTTGTTTAATGCTTATATGAGTTGTGTAATGTTTTGAATTGATTCCTAAGTAGGGCTCGGCTCCATGCATTTTTTTTGTTAGAATCGACTCTTCCAATATATTGAATCGGTTCAATGCCTTCTTCCTCCTCATTTGAACTAGCTAAAACACAACATTGAAGATGGTCTAACATGCCGTTGGGCTGCTCAACGTAGTTTTCTAGTGGCTAGGATCTCTGCATTAAAGAAGAATGAGCACGCGCGCTCGCAACGCTCGAACGCGGCCCTCGTCCGACGTCCCTCGTGTCAACTATGCTCAGTTCTATGAATTTTTGGTCGTTTTTTGCTGTTTTTCGTCTTGTATTTATAACAATAACAGTCTTCGATTTTTTTTTGCAAAAATAGCCCTCTGCCGTATGGTCACCGTGCGGTAGACCCTCCCCACCCGCCACCTGCCCCATTTCCGCACGGCCACCGTGTGGTGGCGCCTCCTCTTCTCTCTCCCCTCGGAAATTAGGTTTAGGTTTAATCGCGGTTTCTGCTCTGTTTGAAGGAAATTAAAAATATAACAGACGAGTTCAAAATATTATGAAATTTTATGTTGAGCCTCCCGACACGGTGTACTTTCCTGTGTAAATTTTTCATAATTTTATTCGTTCTGAATTTTTCTCGCAACTTCATATAAGTGTATTGTTTGTACGAATTTGTAAATGTAGAAAATGGACTTCAAAAATAATGAATTTTGTTTTGAATGTTCCGCACGCAGTGGACTTGATTGTGTATTGTTTCGATAATTTTATATGTGTTCTGGAATTGTCTCGAAAATTTAGGATTTAGGTCACGAAAATTTGGATTTTAGGTTTCGAAAATTATGGTTTCATGATTTCATATGACTTGGAATGTATGGGAAAAAACATGCAGTGCAACTCCATTGGAGATGTCGATATACAATATGACGCTAAAGTAGACACATAACAACCAAAAAATGCGTACAAATATAGCAGAATAAAATATGAATATAAACATACCAAAACATGATCGCATAACACGGGATACAATATGACTCACTCGTCTGAGCCACTACCCTCTGCTCATTGCGGCTGCCTCCGCGTGCGCCTGGATGTTTTGCGTCGGGCATGTCCCGTGGGATACGTGAGCCGGTCCAGAGAACGCGTGTCAGATCATAGGAGATACAGAGACCGTTGAGTGGGCAATGGTGGACCAGTATTCGTGATAGACGGACTCTATAAATTCACTCGTGGGTTGTTCGCCCCCAATGTACGATGCATGTAGCTCTGGTTGTGTAGATGAGCTCTAACCTTGGACGTACGGTGGGACAGCGAACCAGGAGGAGCTCTGCCCTACATATGCTCCAACCCTGGCTGTCATGGTCCAAACTCACCCCCACGGTGAACTGAAGGCTGCAAGACAGAACAATGTTAATACGCATAAACACTCCGGACGTAAGTTGGGAATCTCGTACTTCCCGGATGTGTAGTGCAGATGACTAAGGAGGGTGCTAGTCTGTGTACTGAACACGGACGGTAGAAGTGATTCATTCCGATGGACCTGCAGGGGGAAAACGACATGATGTTAGCAGAACATAAGGCATAACCATAAAACATAATGTAGATTTGTATATAACTTACCTCCCCGTGGATCTGGCCCACGGATGACTGACGGAGAACGCTACGACACCAGTCGGACTTGCTAGGTCGTGGTGACCTAGCGGGTGAGCACGTCCCCACCCCCCACTTGGCGCCCGATGCGCAGGACGTCGTCCGTCGAACGACCGCAACTCAAGTTCTTTTATTATCTTCTTGTACTCCGCGAAGATATACTTCAAAGTTTTCATCATCCTCGACGGTGTTGTGTCTGGGCTATGGATGGCGGATTTCGATGCGCTTGTGCTGCAACTATAGTGACATACATAATATGTTCATTAACGAAGAGTGCAATATCATCAATGAAATGACCAGAGGTTGTAAGTGTATTACGGCGGCGTCACTCCACGAAGCGCTATCACAATCGAACAAGCGGCGGAGGCTCTGCTGGTGCTGACCTGCTCCGGGCGCTCCGGTGGAGGAAGGGTGAGTCTTGCGCGGGACCGTGGCAAGTACCACTCCATGTACTCAGTGTGGGGCACCTCGATGTCGGCTCTTCGCCACCTGGAGCTGTAGGTGGTTCCAAGGGTTGGGCTGTTCGCCCATTAATGCGGTACGTGAGCTGGGTTCAGAAGATCATAACATGAGCGATTCGGCAGATTTGGATTCCTTTCCTATATATCCACTCATGTGGTACTTCATCATACGATTCATATAAGATCAAGACACCCAAGTGCACCCTCTCCACCCATATCGTAGTCCACTCGTGCTGGACCAGGCACGAGTCCTGAATATGCCCACCCGCCCTTGATCGGCTGCATTTCTGGAAGGATTGATGTTAAAAAAGAAGACGTAAGAAGTGTAAACATTACTCGAATAAAGTTTGACTCACAGATGTATGGCTCGCGGCAGGAGCCTACCGTCCAGGGGGCGTGACCTAGTGCACACCAAACTGTCGCATTACGCGCTGTGGCGCGTAAGGATCCGCCATATGTGCGAACACCAGGTGGCGGTCCGTCGTCCACGGTCCTACGTCCTGGATGCATTGCACGGACAGTCTGTACGGCGCCACCATGTGCACAAACTCTAGATACCATGGATGTCATATGATGTCGCTGTCGTGCAACAACTTGAACTCGTTGTGCAACAACAAGTAGCACCTCATCGGTCTGTCCTTGGTCCAGCGTAGACGAGCAGCAGTCCACCGTAAGCCCATAGTGGGCATGTCTATCTGGTCGTCCGAAACAGCGTACGGGTGCACCGCTCTCTCAAAGTCTGACCGTCCAACAGGGAAGTGCTCCCAATTCCATAGCTGCAGGAGCGCGTAGCAGACGACTATGTAACACCTGGCCCAACACGGAACCCGGAATGCCACTAATTACACTAACTATCAATTTTAACATCATTTTATAATATAATACAGCAAGCATTTGAACGATAAAACCCATCCATGAGTCATACGAAAATAAGTATAATGATATAACAATCATAGATAATTGATCTCTAGGAAGCAAAGCAAGATAATAATTCACGAACAATGCAAAACCAATCGAATAAAGTCTATTTAATGAATATTCAACTCCAACTTATCATCTAAGATTATTCAACACCATCATGTCCTAAATATAATTCATCAGGTTATAATAAAAAATTCCCATGTCCAATGAATCAAATAATTAAGTGTAGATTGTGATTCCAAGTGCGCTAGCCCTTCCCGAGTGAAACGTCATCAACGATCACCTAAAAATAACAATAAAGCAAGAATGAGTTCAAGACTCATCAAATACGTAATAAAGCCATAAACAATATTTTATCAGCGATAATCAAGTTTATCATCATCATCTATCTATTTAATGCCATTCTCATACTCAAACAATTAAGCCATATTCAATATAGATAAAGTTGTATAATTTAACAATTTGCTCATATATGCGAATGCACCATCATACTCATGCTCATATGCATCTCATCAGCTGATACTGGTATGGAGGAGTGTTCACTCATCAATGACACACTCTATCCTTCACTCCCGTGAAGTCCCCACCGAAGTAGGATTTTATCTAGAGCACTCCGGACTAGTCATGTATCTTTCTCACCGACCTCACCAGAATAATTACATGACTTTCTCACTGACCTGGCTCATGTAACTCCTGTTATGATGAATGTACATGATGTGGCATCCTTAAATATTCATCAACATAATCCATCTCATTAACTCAACATCTCATCCTCGTTATCTCAATATCATAATCTCATTCACTCAATGTCATCAATATCATGTATAAGAACAACCTTAACGAAAGCATAATAAATAATGTGATAAGTAATATCAATAATAATGGAGAACAACACGTTGTTCACCACTCTAACATGTACTTGCCTCTTAGCTCTTCGAAGCCGGATGACGAAATTATGGCACGACGCATGAGACTACAGTCCCTGAACAAGCAAGTAATAACACACACTCAAAAGCATAATCAAAATCACATTATCACAAACACCAATCCATCACACTAATCGATCTCGCATGCTTACACCAAACCGACCGAATTAACCCAAATCTACCGGACAAACTACCCGCTGTCCCAGTAGTAAAACGTATCTAACTTATTCATTCGAACTCCAAATTCAACCAACTAGGACTTTATGGACTCCTCTCGAAACAAGAATAACCTACATTTTTCTAATTACGATAAAACTCTGATTCTACCATTTTCTATCCCGTTTCTTTACTCGGAGACAGATCTGTCATCTTTTGGACAGCAGACTTCCAAAATTCATATCTTTTAATACACTAATCTAACAATTGTGTTATAAGACATTCTAGAAACCTTAAGAACTTACCTACAATATTCATGTTGACAAAATTACCAGATTAACTCAACTACTATTTTTAATCTACTAATTACTATAGATCGTCAACACACGACAATCTCTACCGGACAACAGAACTATAAAATTCATATCTCACAATTTATGCATCGAATTGACCTGAATAAAAATTCTACCAAAAGCTATCGAAATTATCTAAAACTTTCTAGTAGATGAAATTATCAAATTATGCCTCTATACTACCCTTAAAAAAATAGTACAACAGTACAACAAATTAAACCAATCTACTATTCGATTTTCCCCGACTATAAATCGCTAATTCCCTCTCTAATCCCGTTTTGCATCGTGCTCAAGGCGGACAACAACCCAGCATTGTGGTCCAAGACGATACACATCTCTGGGCGGTCTTGGACCACTACCTCCTTTCTACTGGACAGGAACCACAACCAGCTATCGGTGTTCTCACTCTCAAAAATTGCGAAGGCCACGGGGAGTAACTGGTCGTTCGCATCGACTGCAACTGCGGTGAGAATGGTGCCCTTGTACTTCCCACATAGGAAGGTGCCGTCCATCGTCAGCACGGGACGACAATGCTTGAACCCTTCGATCGCCTGACTGAAGGCCTAGAAGACCCTTTCAAGAACAAAACAATTGGGCCCATCCGTTGGATGCACCCGCTCAAGCTTGTTTATGTATGTCCCGGGATTTGATTCTACTATTTGATGCATCATTCTTCGGACTAGGTTGTAAGCCTCTTCGAATGTGCCGAACATTCACTCCACGACCTTCTGTTTTGCTCGCCATGCCATATTGTAGCTGACCTGGAACCCCACTATATTGGCAACATCCGCTAGTAGAAGTTTTAGCGAAATGGAAACATCTCCAGCGGCGAGGTGGCTTATCAGGCTGGTAACATACGAGGACGTCATGTTGCGGTGCCTATGAAGCGGCTCAGCTAGCTCACATGTGTGGTCCTTCGGCACTATTACCCGGAAGCCCGTGGTCGCGACTGTGAACCGTTGCGCATGGACCTTATCAGCATAGGATTCATCAACACACCTAACGATGTAGGTGTTGGGGTTGGACCGCTGCACCCGATACGTCCGGCCAATGTTAACGGCATATTTAGCAATGGCATGTTGGGCGACGCTCTTGTTAGGGAAGCGCTGCCCTAGGAGCAAGGTGTTCTCATTGAACCCCCACTCAGCCACTCCGGCTGTGGTAGAACCAGCGATGTCGTTGCGACGTTGTCCTATCTTGAGGGGACGTAAGCAGTGTCGGTGGTCACAACACCACCAACCGCACCTCCCGTATCAGCTTCTCTGTCTTCCTCGTCTTCGGAACTGGTTGTTTCCACGTCCTCCTCCTCACTTTCCACCTCTTCCACCTAATCGGCCAGGTACTCATGGCAATCAATACGGGCTGCCCACCATCTCTCCACTCCTTCGTTGGGCTCAAAATTGTCAGCACGTCTCCTCAGGTCTCCATCACCCACTTTCTCGCTCGCGTCTCCTCCAACACCGGAGACCAACACAGGCTCTTCCTCACTAGCAGCTTCACCGGAACCACCCATGCCAGATGTCCCTATGCTCTCCACGAACTGAATATAGACCATCGGTCGCACATATATCGCAGCAGTAGGGTTGCAAACAACCTCCATGTAATTGGCCCATGAAGCGTCACTTGTCACCTTCATAAGTTGCCAAATGGTCTCGCATGCACCACCCACCCACCGAGGCATACAACGCCTCGATGTGCAGCTTCTTCCTTGCAGTGGCATGATCGAACGTGGAACGCACGCACCGCCTTAGCTCCAAGAGGCTCATGTCCTTCAGACCCGGCGTCTGGATCACGATCCGGTCACAATTTGACAGGTCCGCCTCGTATAGTCTGTCGTGTACGAGAGCGTTCACGTGGAACACTAACAGATCTTGAATCTTCGCCACAAAGTACCTAATACAGGTGCATATGAAACCACTTATATACAATGCTCGTACCATCCACTTATTTGTGGGTTTTTCAAATGAATTCTTCTACAAATTTGGCATGCCCACTTTACACCAGCTTTTTATACTCCATGTTTTCAATTATATTCCTATTGCGTCTCATGCACATTTGAATTACACGTTAAACCACCTCGGAATATTTTAAAATTTTAGGTTCAAGTTCCTGACACTTATGTAATTTCTTCTTAATTTAATGTACTAGTGGACATAAAAATTACATGGTTGCATGTTCAATTCTATTTATATTTAAACATTTCACAAAAATTTGTAGAAAACTAGTGGACATAAAAATTACATGGTTAGCTAGAGAATAAAATTTCATGATCAACAAAAATTGATTCATCTCAATTGGAGTTCATATGAATTTTCTATGAAATGTTGAACTTAATTCAATTTCTATTGTAAAAATAATTCTTGACCAAATTGAATTCCAATTTGGAATTTTTTTTGTGGTAGTAACAAGTTTCAAACCTATTCTAAGTTAAAGTACAATAAAAATGGAAACCAACAAAATTGGTTTTACTAAATTTGGAGTTAATTTCAAATAGTTATGATTTTTTTAAGTTCTTTGAATTTACAGTGCAAAAATAAATCACTCAGAAATTCCTAATGCATTTAAATTTTTTTATACCCGAGCTAAACCTAGCCTCTACCACGGACATGCGTGGTCTACTGCATAGTATTATTTTTTATATAATTTCTGAATTAAAAGCGTACTGACAAGTGGGGCCCGTTCGTCATTCACTCGGTCCATGGCATAGTGCATGGACCGAAGATCAATATGCCCGGTCAAGGGTCCATGGGCCATGCACGCGGTGCACGCACTCGGTGGGACCCGACTGTCAGCGACTCTATTTCAATTCTATTTCTATTATGTTAAACGACATCGGAATATTTCGATATTTTATGGTCAAGTTCCTGACACTATGTAAATCATTGTGTAATTTTACGTCGAAGCACATCATATACGTCATGCATGTAATTGCCCACACCGAGTTAAAACTTACCACACTAACATCAATAAGTCTGCTAAGTCAACTAATTACGTGCTAATCACATTGCTAACTGCTAAGTCTTCTAATTACGGAATATTATCTAATTATGTGCTAATCACACTAAGTCTTCTGATTTTACGTCTGAACACTAAGTAAAAATACACCGATTACACAACCCTAACTACTTAGTTGCTACAATAAGAAGCTATCATTCATCTAATTACATGCTAATCACATCGGCATGCGAATGACAATTACCTTTTCTTCCCCTTTAGCTCTATTCTGCAACTGCTCTCTAGTTGGTTTCTCTCTTCTCTTCCTCTCTGCTTCAACGTGAAAAAATTAGCGATGGAGTTTGCATTCGGCTCGTTTTATCGATGCGTGAAGGGCAATGGCGTTCACAGGCATCCAGCCAGCCAGGCCACGGGCCAGGCATGCATCGCACGAACATGGGTGTCGGCGCAGCGCGACGCATGGCGCCAAGCAGACGAGTCTTGGCGGCGGCGCGCCGCTAGTGGCACGTGGCGGCGCGCGTCGTCGCATAGCAAGATAGCAGACGCCGTCTGCCAGATGGCTGCCTTATGCGCAAAGATGCGCGTCTGTGTCGTCGGCGCAATGAAGCGGCGTGTGGCGGCGGCGTCTGCTCACATGGGGAGGGCGAAGTTGCTATCATCTTTGTGAGGGCTGCAACATCTTTGTTCTTTGCCAGTGGGGAGGACAACAACTAGGTCTCATTGTTCGGGGTGTAGTAGGAGCCTGCACAGGCAGGGGGTGGAGACTAAAATTGAAATTTTAGGGCGATGTCACTTTAAGAATTTTGGTGATCTACGGAGCCAATTATATCCAAAATTCTGCTGCTGCCACCAGGTAAGTGGTGCCCCACGTCCTTCAACGACTTTTGCATAAAAAAGTGAGGTTTCAACAGAAGCAAACGGCTCTCATAGCTGGAAAGAGAAAATACTAGTACTCCAAAGCTGTAGACACCACGTGGACAACAGTGCAACACACAAGCATGAAACACTGTGCAAGTGTTCAACACACGCGTGGATAATAGACTTGCCCTTTTCTTAAGACTTCATGTAGTATAAACTACTACTACGAACGTAACTAGCACACGAAATCTGGGCTCTAAAACAGATGAGTAATTAGGTTACACATCACTGACACATTTTGAGCTGCGTGTATTATGGATATAGAGACCGATAGAACTTTCCTCTTTTATTATCTAAAATAAAAATAAAATCAGTGACGCATCTGACTCGTTGCACCTACAACCTAACGGCCCGGAATGCTGCGCTAGCTCTTCGTCCAATGGTCGGAGTCAAAGGTTGTGTTACTCCGCTCTCGTCACATCTTACGACGGACGATCCGTCCCGAACAAGTTCAACAATTGGGACTCGCAAGCAACGTGGCAGATTTTGGTCTATCCAACTGCCAGCCAGGCAAGAGATCTTGTCATCAACTTGCTGTGAACTTTACGCTGTCTATTCTGGATTTTGCTGTCCAGTTGTACGTTCTCTGGCAGTTTCCTGGAGTAAATCCAACCTGCAGAGCAAGACACGAATAAACGACGGGAAAATGACATCTGCCTACATCAGTAGTAGATCATAAAGCCACATTAGCAAGTGATACGTGATAACAAAGCATTAGTATAAGATAGTATCAACGAAAGAAATACACCAGCAGGGAAATGGATAATCCGAATCGAAGGATTTAATGCTCCGTTCGATCGAAAATCAAAGGACGAGATTAATAACTACAGTGATTTTCCTAGATAAAATCAATAAGTGTACATTTTACCGTCACATCCACACTGTTCATACAGTAATCTCTACAGCAATACATAGGATCCGGATCCCACACATTATGATTGTTTAGGAAATTATTGTTGTTCATGGCTACTAGTCGTCGATGGTAGCCAGGTTCCACCGACGGGAGACGTGGCCTCTGCTTTGCACCCCGGCCCCGCCAGCTCCGATCCCCTCGCGATTTAAAAATCCTTGGGCTTGCTTGATCCGCGTGTCCTAGTTATTCTTGTTAAGAGCGTTTTAGCGTTGTAACACAGAGAAGGGTAGGGCATCACATCACATCACATCAAATCCCATTCCAAAATACTTTTCCAGAACAAAGCCCAAAGAGCAAATCATTGTACCTCTTCATCTAAAAAAACGTTGCTCCTCTTCCCATATTCCCCATATAGGCTGCCCTGGGGCGCTCAACACAGCGAAATGGGCTATAAGCCAGTGTTGTAACTTGTAAGTCGTAACACTGTCTTTTATGAGGTGGTTAAGGAGAAAAATTAAGACTTTGGATGAAACGAAATGTGAAATATGATTTTATTGGTCTTGTTTGGAATGGAAAGCCATCGCTCGATAGCGGAACACTTGTAAATTCAGCCTGATGTAAGCTATCGTGGTTTTAAGTGCGTCCGTCCATGTTCGATCGTCAGGGAATAATAATGTATGGTGTTCAAGGAGGGGTACGATGGTAATTTCTCAACAACAGTAAACAGTTCCCCTTGGGCAGTTTGGGAAGAACACACTGACAGACACCGAGGCCAGCACATATGCGGCCCTATATCTCATGTCAAAAAAGCCAAATCCCCATCATTAATCCTGCTTACCTTTTTTCTCCTCTCAGGAAGAAAGCAAAATCCCGTTAACCCCAGGGCAATTCCGAAAGGCGAAGAACAGGGGGGAGGATCCTTCTTTGCACCCCCGTCCCTTTCTTGTTCCTACCCCTCTTCCACTTGAAGCTTCCTTTGTTCTTATCATCTTGGGACAAAAGGTGGCGCGATCTTGCTGGGTTCAGGTCAGGCGGGGAGGAGGAGGAGGAGGAGAACTGCTCGGCCATGGCATTGCCCGTTGCCCTCGTCCGCATCTCGTTGCTTCTGCTCGTAGTCCTGCCATTCTGCGCCTCCCATGCTCCTCGTGAGTCCCACAAGGCGCTCGACTCAGGTTCTTGCCCTTTCTCCCCGGTTCTTGTTTCCTATCCTGGTTTGTTACAGAAAAAAAATGCCTGCTCTTTTGATTCGGTGCGATTTTGCGGTGGTTTTGCTTCATCTTTGTGTGTCTTTTAGGCCAGTTATTTGAAATATGGAACCTTTTCTGAGTCGTATTCAATAAGTCGGATTCTTGATGTGGAAATAGGAAATAATCCCCCAAATTTCTAGTGTGCTGTGGTCCTCAGGTTATGCTTATCTGTTTCTTGTCCTTTTCTTTTGCTTCCAAACTTTTTTTTCTAAAAAAACATGTGCTCTGCTGTACTATTTTGATTTCTGGGTTTAGTGTGCCGTTCTTGATAAATCTTGGCCTATTTCTTTGTAAGCAGAAAAAAAACATATCGGCTAATATCATCTTGAAAAAAAATCATAATATAAATACATAGTGTGCTCCACCCGCCGGAGATGGTGAAGGGGAGAGCGTCGCCGCCTTGGTCACCTTGCGTATTTATATTATGAATTTTTTCAAGATGATATTAGCATCTTGGCTGAGTGACGCCTCACGAATTTCTGTCTCTTTTCCCGTTCATATGACAGTTCATCAATCATTTCGCCATTTTTCTTTAGCAAGTTAACCCCTTTTTCAGCTTCCGCTAGCTGGGTTTCAACAATGCTGTTCCCAAGTTCTTCTGTCCCTGTCAAAATGGGGTGTCTCCCATTTCTCTCCTTATTATGTCCACAAGTGATTTTTAGTAGGTTGCCCCCTTTGCTTCTTTAGGAATCCGAGTGTTGTAATGTTTTGGGAGTTATTTTTCTTAACCATTTCTTGTTAATTTTTCTCCATTATATGGGGTTTAGTTGCCCACAAATTTCTAGCTTTGAATAGTGGGTGTCAATATTTGGTAATTTTGAAGATTGACACCCACAAATTAAAAAAATCAAGTTATAAATTAACCAGTGCGTGTCAACAAAGTGCGTATTATAATACCAGTATACCTCTACTTGTGTTGGAAGATCGATTTTATTTAAGTTACCTATATTCTCCTGGTTGTGACAAGAATTCTAATTGTAAAAAGCAGATAAATATGGCATGGTGGTGAGAAGATCAATTGCTGAAGCTCCTGTTGACATAAATGTCACTACAAATAGCTCCTTTGTCTTGGCGGCAGATCGAACATATCGAAAGGACCCCTTGAATGGGTTCAGGAAATATACGGGCGGTTGGAATATCAGCGAAGTGCACTATTTCGCTGTAAGACTGTTTGAAAACTAAACCCGCATCTCTGTTAGCTGCTTACATTTGTTGTTTGCATAACAACATATTCTTTGCCCTTATTCTGTTGTTTGTAGTCTGTGGGATTTACAGCATGGCCATTGTTCTTCATTGCCTTGGTGTGGTTTGTGGTCTTTTTTCTGGTCATGCTTGGGATTTGCTGCCATCATTGCTGCTGTCCGCATCACAGTTACACATACTCTCGAACAGCATATGCCCTATCATTGATACTTCTAATATTATTCACTTGTGCCGCAATGTAAGTACTACTATCTTTCAAAGCTGGGCCATTTTCATGATTCCTTGCCTTAACATATTTTGAGTTGCGTTTGCTAAACTAGTCTCATCCGATGCTACCAGTGCTGGATGCATTATGTTGTATGATGGCCAGGGCAAGTTCCATACAAGCACAACAACGACTCTGAAATTTGTCGTTAGCCAGGCGAATTTTACTGTTGACAACCTTAGGAACTTATCTGATAGTTTATCTGCTGCAAAAAAGGTTGACATAGGACGATTCTTTCTGCCTTCTGATATGCAAAATCAGATCAATGAACTTCAAGGAAAGTTGAACTCATCAGCTACTGATCTTGCTACTAGAACTACCAATAATTCTGAGAAGATCCAGAAATGGCTGAATCAAGTGTAAGTATCTTTTTTCATAACATCACAATTTCCTATTAATGATGCAATTGGCAGGAGCCTGGTTATCGTGCACATGGTTGACAAATTTATTTCAGGCGGATTGCTTTGATTATCATTGCGGCGGTAATGCTTCTTCTGGCATTTATCGGCTTCTGTAAGTGCTTATAGTTTTTTCCACATTGGTTATAAAATGATTGTAGTTGTGTACATTTCCTTTTATGCTAACATGGTGATGCTTGACGTTACCAGTGTTATCTATCTTCGGGCTGGAATTCCTTGTCTCCGTGTAAGTTGATATGTTTAAGCTAACATGCTTGACTTTACCTTTATTTCTGATCTTATTTTAACAAACTGTGGGTATCACTCATTTTTCCCCTAAATTTTGTGCAGTTTGGTTGTTATTGGATGGATACTAGTCACTGGGACGTTTATCCTGTGCGGTGTCTTCCTTCTTCTGCATAAGTACGTATTCCACTTCTGTACAATCATCGCACTCACTATATGTTCCAAACATATATCAATAGTTAATATGTATGCGGAACTTTTGTTTGAGGTGTTGCTGTAAGTATTTATGCTGAGCTGCAGCTAAATCCAACTATTTATGCTGAGCTGCAGCTAAATCCAACTAAGTTAGCCCTAATTTTTATAATCAAGTTAGCCCTAATTTTTATAATCAAATGGTAGATAACCAGCACATATTGTGAAGTCAAGAGTATCTAAAAGATTGGTGCCAATCATTTGGTTTTAGGCCATGCCCATTTCAAATTAATGTTAGATCATGGTTGAAGGCTTGGAGCATGTTGACATGCCCATGATGTGGCGCCTGCATCAAGGCATCAACAGTCCATCTTGCAAGCAAATGTAGACTGCATTCACACGCATGCTGCATTGCAAATGCCTATCTAGAGTCATCCTGAATTTGGGTCATGGCTACATCCTTGTGTCATTCTAGGCATTTTTTTATTGTTGGTTAAGTGTGACTTTGAATCCCCCAAATGCCTACCCAGTGTCATCCTGGATTTGGGTCACTCTAAGCATTTTTTTTATTGCTGGTTAATGTGACTTTGAACCCCCAACCACCAATATTTTCTTACTGCATGGGGTTTTTACTGTTTTCTCTACTTCCTTCAAGCCCATTGTTAGATTATTTAGCACTATAGTGTTTACATAATTCCGCAAATAAATCATGACTACAGAAATAGCATGAGTACTAAACATGTCCAGAAGATAAACTAGGACGATAAACGATACGAACAACAAAACGTATATGTTCATACTGGTAATTAGAAGTAAATGCAGAGTATTAGATGTTACCTCTGCGACGCGAAGAGTGTCGTAGCGACGAAGAAGAGGATGTCACCGATGAGGAAGATGGCGATGTAGATGATGCAGGGAACGACGAGCAGTTGCGGAGTCGCTTCCCAAAAACCTGATTCGCCCTCTCCCGTATAGGATCGCAAGGACGACTGTTCCGGAGACTTGCTCTCCCCACCACCGGTGCACGCCGGGCGCAGAGACGGAGTAGCTTGTAGCAGCACAGCGCTCGAGAACAGTTCTCGCTCGCACGGATGTGTTTCGCGATACAGAGAGAAGTCAGGCAAATATTCTCGGTTAAAAAGATTGTAGAAAGAAACTGCCCTCTGATTAGGAAACGTCTATCAGAAATCGCGCTCATTAATCGCAATTAAGGCCGCGTAATCAGAGCGTTTCTTTCCATCCTGACGGGTTAGTTAAAGTCGCGTAATCAGAACGTTTCTTTCCATCCTGATATGATTGCATGCCAAAATAAAATTGCAAAAGGAAGCTGCGTCTGAACCCACGGCTGGATCCGGAACGACCGCACATCGCGCGGCCGTGAAGCCTGGCGTGGCGTGGCGAGGCGAGCGAGCGCGTGTAGTCCTACTTTCTTCTCCGTTCTATTGCTTTACCAAAGCTAGACATGCTCCACCTTATAAGGTGGTGTCTCTCCACTTTGGCTAGCAATATGGGACTAAAGTATCCCACATGCCACTATGCATGAGTGGGTCTCTGGGATTTTTTAGGAATTATTGATAAATGAGCCGGGCAAAGCCCAACTAATTCCAACAATCCCCCACCAAATCCCAGAGGCTCACAAAGTGTGCCTGCTGTTTCAAAGCATTGTTAATATACCAGTTTTTCAGTGGAGACCTGTTAGGGTTGAACATCTACCTAGAGCATTAAGGTATATTCATTCACAACTATACAATGGACTAAGCCTTGAATTGACAGTTTTGCATGAATGAGTTTCACCTAAAGCTTTGACTGATACTAGGCTACCAATAGGCTACCCCTCGGGTGGAGCTTATATGTCATACTTCGGTGTCTCTTCATGAGTTTCTTAGAGAGTACCCATTTCTCACAGACTATGACTAGCAATCGGGCTCACATAGGTGTGTTCTTTCAAGAACGTTCTGTAGGATAGCATCTTTGCTATTTAAAGCCACAGAACACATTAAGACAAAGTAGTTATCCTACCATACAGACTTGAGAGTACGACATCTTCAGTGGAGTGGGTTATATAATGTACTCTCCTTCAGTTAACCAAACAGTTTGTTTTTCTTAGGTCCTACTTCACGGGATCTCCGGTCACATAGGTTGGGTTGCCACTGCGGTGTAACTCACATAGGTCTCATTCCCATCTCCTTCGATGCATAATCTATCATATTCCGTGATAAACCTTTTTGTAAAAGGGATCTACCAGATTCTTATCCGTTGGAATATAATCCATAGCTATTATTCCGGAATTTCGCAATTTTCTGACAGATTTCAATCGTCTTTTTACATGCCTAGAGGACTTCATGTTCTCCTTTGCACTGTTCACTTTAACGAGAACCGTTTGATAATCACAATACATCAGGATGTCGGAATCGGTTTTTCAACCACTGGCAAGTCCATCAGGAGTTCACGCAGCTATTTCTCTTCAACAGTGGCTGTATCCAATGCCGTGACTTCTGTTTCCATAGTTGACCTTGTCAAAATAGTCTGTTTAGAAGACCTCCATGAAACAGCAGCACCGCCTAGAGTGAAAATATATCCACTCGTAGCCTTAATCCCATCAGCATCAGAAATCCAATTGGAATCACTATACCCTTCCAGTACGCTAGGGTACCCGGTATAATGAATTCCATAACTCATCGTACCTCTTAAGTAGCACATAACTCGCTCGAGTGGATGCCAATGATCATCTCCTGGATTAGATGTAAATCGGCTTAATTTGATTACAGCAAATGAGATGTCAGGTCGGGTAGCACTAGCTGTACATGAGTGAACCAATAATCTGGGAATATCTCAGCTAATCCTTTCATAATATTTTATTCTTTCGAAGTATTAGACTAGGATCATAAGGTGTTGAAGAAGACTTGTTATCCATATAGCAAAAACGGCTCAAGACCTTTTTCACATAATGGGATTGCAGAAGTGTAATCCCATCCTCACCCTTGATCAGCTTGATGTTTAGAATTACATCAGCTTCTCTCAGATCTTTCATGTCAAAACTTTGGTACAGAAAAGACTTAACCTCGATAATCACGTTAAGACTTGTTTCAAAGATAAGTATGTTATCAATATACAAACACAGTATAACTCTTTCACCCCCACCATAGCGGTAGTAAACACATCTATCAGCTTCGTTTACTGCAAAGCTCGTAGATGTTAAAGTTCGATAGAACTTCTCATGTCGTTGCTTAAGTGCTTGCTTGAGACCATATAGAGATTTCAGTAACTTACAAACCTTGCCCTCTTAACCGGTTACCACAAAACCACCAGGTTGTTCCATGTAGATTTTCTCATCTAACTCTCCATTGAGGAAAGCTGTCTTAATATCTATTTGATGGACAATAAGACCATGTGAGGCAGCCAAGGATAGTAGTACCCGTATAGTGGTCAATCTAGCAACGGGTGAGTAAGTATCAAAGAAATCTTCTCCTTCTTTTTTAGTATAGCCCTTGGCCAAAAGTTTTGCCTTGTACTTTTCGATAGTACCATTAGGCCTAAGCTTTTTCTTGAACACCCACTTACATCCAACTGGATTGCAGCCATATGGACGATCAGTAATTTCCCAAGTCCCATTTGCGAGAATGGAATCCATTTCGCTACGGACCGCATCCTTCCAGTACGTTGCATCTCATCAGGAGATGCATATGCCTCTGAAATGGATTTGGGAACAACATCCACAAGGTACACAGTGAAATCATCTCCAAAGGATTTTTCAATCCTTTGTCTTTTGCTCAATTTAGGAACAATACTGTCATCCTTCTCAAGGATTTGTTTGTGTGTGTGTTCGGAATGCTCAATGTGAATTATGGACTCAGGAGTTAAATCATTTGTTTAACAAGTAGAGTTATGCATATCCTTCATGGGAAATATATTATCAAAAAATGTAGAATCTTGAGACTCCATTATTGTATCGACATGCATGTCAGATGCCTCAGATTTAACTATTAGAGACCTATAGGCAGTATTGCAATGAGCATAACCTAGAAAGACAATTCACAGTTTTCGGTCCAAGTTTGCGCTTTTTAATTATCGGTACGTTGACTTTTGCCAAGCATCCCCAAGTGCGCAAGTAGGATAGTGATGGTTTTCTCCATTTCCATCCTTCATACGGAATAATCTCACTATTTTTAGTGGGAACTTTGTTTAGGACATGAGTTGAGGTCAGTACAGCCAACCTCCCACCATGTCTAAGATAAACCCGCAGTGTCTAACATGACATTAACCAAGTCACTCAACGTGCGGTTCTTTCTTTCAGCAACCTTATTGGATTGAGGCGAATAGGGAGGTGTCCTTTTGTCGACACACCATTCATTTCACAGAGATATGAATGTATGAGTTCTAAAGGTGCCAAATTTATTTCCTCCGCGACTTTATGAGGTTTACGAGGTTGCTTTGCTTGCACACAAGTTTGGTATTTAGAACCTTTGACTATAGAGAGTTTCATAATTAAATTTAGACTGGATAGTCGAGACATACAACCAAAATTTATGTGACACAAACGTGAGTGCCAAACGTTGGCCTCATCCCTATTATTTGGATCACAAATATGGTTCACAACCTTATTACAGAAATATGAAAGGGAAAAGCGGAACAAGCCTCCGCAATCATAGCCTTTTTTTTGCAATAAAGAGTCCAAATTTAGAAATGACTACTTTATTTGACTCAAAAACCAACTTATACCCATCTCTACATAGAAGGGAGCCGCTGATGAGATTCTTATTTATTGAGGGGACATGCTACACGTTCTTCAGCTGCACAATCTTTCCCGAAGTAAATTTCAGATCTACAGTGCCAACTCCAAGAATAGAGGCATGCGAACCATTTCCCATCAACACGGAGGAAGCCCGAGCGACATGATAACAAGAAAACAAGGACACATCAGCACATACGTGAACATTAACCTTTGTGTCAATCCACCAGTTGGTGGAATGACAGACCGAAAGAACTGTAGGTAAATTACTATACCCAGATGTCCCTGCTCCAGTATCGCTAATAGTCATATTCACAGACTTGGTCTGGCTGTGCTCATTCTTTCTGTCTTTACGGTTAGGACATTTGTTGGCCCAGTGGCCGTCCTTACCGCAAACATAACAGACATCTTTTCTCTTGTTTGGCTTCTTATTTTTCTTAAAGTTGGTGGTCTGTACGACTTTGGTCTTTCCCTTGAACTTTTCGTTACTATGATGTTGTACGACATTGGCGCTGGAATGTCCTTCGGCCACCTTAGGATGCACATCCTTCGCCCGAGCTTTCTCTTCAACATCAAGGGAAGCAATCAGATCCTCAATGGAAGTATTTTGTCTCTTGTGTTTCAAAGATGTGGCAAAATTCCTCCATGAAGAGGGTAGTTTGGCAATGATACTACCAGCCACAAAGTTATCGGATAATGTGCATTTGAGGTGGTCAAGTTCCCTCGCATTGAATTGTATTTCATGAGCCCGCTCAACTACAAAACGGTTCTTAACCATCTTGTAATCATGATATTGCTCAATGGTATACAACTCACGGCTAGCATCCGAGGCAGCGAACTTATGTTTGAGTGCCTCCCACAACCCCTTTGCTTCTGTTATGTGCATATACACATCATACAAACGACCGAAAAGAACGCTAAGAACGCTTTAAACTCCTTTTCCTGTTCGGGAGTGAGTTCTCCAGCAGGTCTCTCGGAGGCAACCCAAAATATGTTCAGAGCCGTGAGCCACAAAGTGACTCTTGTCTGCCATCTTTTGAAGTTCACTCCACTGAACTTCTCTGGTTTCATTGCCTCGGCAAAACAAGTCATTTTCATCACAGAGTGTCTATCAAATTCATCATCAGGTTTTTTGATTGTTAGATTATTTAGCACTTTAGTGTTTACATAATTTCGCAAATAAATCATGAGTACATAAATAACATGAATACTAAACATGTCCAGAAGATAAACTAGGACAATAAGCGATACGAACAACAGAACATATATGTTCATATTGATAATTAGAAGTAAATGTAGGGTATTAAATGTTACCGATGCGATGCGAAGAGTGTCGCAGCAACGAAGAAGAGGACGTCGCCGATGAGGAAGATGGCGATGCAGACGATGCAGGGAACGGCGAAAGCGCTTGCAGAGTCGCTTTCAAAACCTTATTCTCCTCTCTCTCAGACAGATCGCAAGGACGATTTGCCCGAGACATGCTCTCCCCACCACCGGTGCACGCCGGGCGCAAGGACGAAGTAGCTTGTAGCAGCGCAGCGCTCGAGAACAGTTCTTTTTTCGTGATACAGAGAGAAGTCGGACAAAGAATCTCGGTTAAAAAGATTGCAAAAGGAAACTGCCCTCTAATTAGGAAATGACTATCAGAAATCGCGCTCATTAATCGCAATTAAGGCCACGTAATCAGAGCGTTTGTTTCTATCCTAACGGGGAAGTTAAAGCAGCGTAATCAGAGCGTTTCTTTCCATCCTGACGGGGTAGTTAAAGCCGCGTAATCAGAGCGTTTCTTGCCTGGCGTGGCATGGCGAGGTGAGCAAACGCGCACGTGTAGTTCTACTTTCTCCTCATTTCTCTTGTTTTACCAAAACTAGACATGCTTCACCTTAAAAGGTGGTGTTTCTCTACCTTAGCTAGCAATATGGGACTAAACTATCTCACATGCTACCATGCATGAGTGGACCTTTGAGATTTGTTAGGAATTATTGATAAATGAGTGGACCAAAGTCCAACTAATTCCAACATCCATGGCATCACCACTCACCACTGCTAGGTACAGATCGTAGATACCTGTCGTGTACCATCATTATTTCATATATTTTTCAGGATAGCTGAGATCTAAGAAGGGTCTTAATTTGAAAACAACATTGCAGCCATTTCGTGTTAGTAGCTATATCGACTTTTGGTTACTATGCTATGTTGTATTTCACTTGGAAGATTCATGTCGAGTTATGTACAATGCCTTTTGACTTTGAAGTTTAGACTCCAAACTCTGGCCTCTGGTAATCTCTCTTGCACGGGAACATATATTCTGTGAACATATTTTGTACTTTTTTTGTAATTTAATGTCTTCTCTTAGCGAAACTTACAGATAATTATATATTAACATGTAATTCTCAGTCGTAAGGCTGAAAAAGGGGGTGGGGAAACGGGGCTCTTGGAAATAGCTCCATATTTTTTTGTACATAATTTTGTTTGTTAGTCAATTACTATTGCATGTAATGATAGTCTTGGTCCAGTCACTGATGCTCTACTGTCTACCCTAGAGCAACCTTTATGATGAACTAAATGAGTTCACTTCCTTTTGATACCAACATCTCATCTTTTCTGTCATAACAGCGCTGTCGCAGACACTTGTGTTGCAATGGACGACTGGGTTGCTCATCCAACAGAACACACTGCTCTAGATGACATTATCCCATGTGTTGAACCCGCTACAGCGAACGAGTCCCTGTACAAAAGCAGGCAAGTCACTTTCCAACTAGTGAATCTGGTCAACCAGGTGATTACCAACGTGTCAAATAGAAACTTCCCTCCGGTGACAACGCCATTTTACTACAACCAATCAGGGCCATTGATGCCCACTCTCTGCAACCCATTCACACCTGATCTGAACAACCGCACCTGCACCAGTGGAGAGGTTACCTTGGACAATGCAACCCAGGTAAATCTGTGTTTTGTGGTTGCCTTGGTCCATTGTGCTCTGCGGTCATAATGTTAGTACTTGGTGAATGCTGAACAGCATTGATTCATCTGTCCGCATCAAATGCAGGTTTGGAAGGGTTTTGAATGCCAGACTACCACTGTCTCAGGAGCTGAGATTTGTACCACGGTGGGGCGTGTCACTCCAAGCATTTACGGGCAGATGGCGGCGGGTGTGAACGTGAGCCAGGGGCTGTATCAGTACGGCCCTTTCCTGATTCAGCTGGAGGACTGCACTTTTGTCCGGGACACGTTCACAAACATCAACCAGAACTACTGCCCTGGCCTGGAACGGTACAGCAAATGGGTGTACGTCGGCCTGGTGATGGTTTCAGCAAGTGTGATGCTCTCTCTCATATTCTGGGTGATCTACGCGAGGGAGCGGCGCCACAGGGTGTACAACAAGCAGCACACTGCCGAGCACGGCTACCCAAAGGACGACAAGCCTGCTCCGACGGGCGCAAACGCTTGATGAGTGGTGGCTATTGCCGTGCCCGTACCAGCGCTCGCCGTCATGTCATGTAGGTCTATCTACCTTGGTTGCTGCCTGCTGATTGTTATTTTTTTTGTAACTTTGATGTGTATTGTGCTCGTGGTAGCCGTGTAGCATCTTTCCTTTGCCCGTTGTTTGGTTCCTCGTGGACTCGAGACAGCCTTCGCCTGTCATCGACGTTTCTGTTTGTGTTCGTGCTCTGTTGATGTACAGTGATGATCTAGAAGGACTGCCTGCTCATTAGTTTGCTTCTCCTGCCTACCTTCGTCGCATTGTCGCCGAGACGTTTCAATTCGTTGATCCGTAGATGGGGTTTGAGATGCAGCGTCGGTTCGTCTGCAACTGGTTCACTGCGAGTCCGCGACACTGGCTGACCGTGACCGATTACGGTAGTGTGGCCATGGGGAGATGGGCCGTCAATAGGCAAGAGTGCTCAAGCCCACGAGAAAACAAGGGGAAAAGGAGCTTTCAGGCTCCACGCGGCCCAGAACGCCACCGATCGGGGCCAGGCTACTTCAGCTGCTTTGCCCTCTCCGGCTCGCGTCTCACGTGCACGGGTGGCCCAGTTCCATGAGTAGTGCCACGCTGACGGCCCAAATCCTCCTCGCCGACGCGCGGCAAGTCGGGTAGTCGGCACAGCGCCGCGCGTCCGCCCACGCCCCAGAAGCACGGCGGCCACTTGCCCAGACGGCCGGACTCCAGGGTCGCGAGTAACGTTGGTTTCGCTCTCAACGTTTGCAGCAACATCTGGCCATTTTGGAGTCCCCTCGATCGTGCGCGCGCGTGGCCATGGTTAACCCTCTCTTCAGATCAGCAAGTCAAATCTTTTATGAATGAATCCATGGTCCAACGCCGTAGGAGTTGAACTCGAGTTTCGTCGATTTGGCTTCCCAAAGTCTCGAATGCCCGAGCCAACCGCCCAATAGCTAGATGCACCGCATCTGCAGTTCTGCACCTGTACTACGTCTCAACTTGCCGTGGTTGGTAGTTGGCGCGACAGTGCCAGAAGCATCTGCCCAACCTACTACTTCAACTCGTAGCTTCCGAGTGGCATCCGAACAGTAATCAAATGCCAGAGTCTACTGGTAACCATGCATGATTAGCCCCTCGATCCCATGAACACCGGGCATGCAGTCCAACGCACTACTATCGGAGTTTTTGGCTTGTTCGGCGTGCCTTAATGATGAAATATTAAATCTAGCTTTATCTTGATAAATTGATAAAAATTGTACCGCAGAAGGATAGGCAGACCCACAGTGCTCTGGAAACACTACAGGACTTGCGACAACAAGACAGGCCGGGCAGCGCGGCAGGTTGTCTGCTGCGGTCCCGGTTCACGGCAGGTGTCTTTCCACGGTAGGGATGTTATTTTTGCTATTTCGTTCGCACGAGACTAGTTTTGCTATTTCGTTTCAAAAAATGTTAAATAAACCAAAAACTTCTATTTTTGTGTTGACTGAATCCTTTTGTTTATAATTATTGGCTGTCAGTTTTGACGCCCGCCGTGCCCTTCGTCCAGGGTCGCATACACATGTCAGCGTCGTGGTGACTAGGTTAAAGCTCATCCCAGGTCAGATCGATCTCATTCTCACTCAGAGGCAGGAAGGATTCGAGGGCTCTGTCTGACTGGGCAGCCTCTTCAGCTAGCACACACATAGTCAATGGCGACCTGACCGTGACTTAGTAGTTAGTTAGAGATATGTGCAATGCAGGTCTAACTTACTCAGCTACCGATTGGCTAGGGCATATATGTATTTTTTTCGACAGACCGGTTGGAAGATTCTCAGGCTAATTATGCCCTTTCATTTATATTGCACGTTCGTCATTGGCCCATAGGAGTGTTAATAGCCATGTGGCTAAACTGTGCCCGTGGTCACTGACAACCAGTCGACATGGTTGATGGTTCCCTCATGTAGTTGCAATTGACCATAGAGAAATACTAAGGAATGCTAGAGTGTTCCAATGCAAAACGACAGGATAGCGCACGATCGTTCGATCACCTGGCCTTTGCACACATCATAGAAACATCACGCCGCCTCTCTCTCTCTAGCTTTGCTCGCTCACCATCTCCCCTGATCCTCTTCTCCTCAGAACCTCCCCATGGTGTCCCCCGTAACCACTACCTCCGCCTCCTCTGTGCCCCTGTCCACCCCCAACCAACCGGCGGTCCCTCCTTGCCGGCACCGCCGCGCCCTGGCGTGCCACTGCCCCCATCCACCATGTCTCTGTTCTCCGCGTCGCCACCCACCCAACTCCTCCAACACCAGATCCGGCCATCTCCCTCGTCATCGGTGGTGGATCCGGCCATTCTCAACCCTATTGCCTCCGAATCCAGTCCTCCTAGACTCCTCCATTGCCGGATTTGACTGTCTCCCTCGTCACCGGTGGTGGATTCAACCGCCCCCAACCTCGCCGCCTCTTGATCTGTCCCTCTCCGACTCCTTCGCCGTGGATATCCAGTAGTCTCACTCATCATCGGCGGTGGATCAGGCCGTCTAACTTGTCACCGGTCATGGTGGATCCAGGTGACATCGACGAGGCTCGGAGCAGATAGATCTAGGCGTTGTGTGATAGCCTTGTGGTTGGTTGGCGGAGATGCGGTTGTTGTTCTTGAGGGCTTTTCGGTAATTTCTCAATTAGAGAAAAGACTAAAAGGAAAAGGGTTTTGGTTGGGTGGGTCCCAATTGTTGGTTAAAGGAGAGGAGATAAGATCCAGGTGAGCTTGCGCGATGGAAGGGTTTTCATTTTTCTCCTTTTTCGCTTGAGATGAACTGGAGGCGGTAGGGGCTCAGGAGGACTCAGCGTTTCTGACTTTTTATACCGCCGCTTGAGCAACCGAAAATTTCTTGGTCCTCCCCTTTAATAAGCAACCAAGTTAGCCCCTTTATTTTTGCATCTGATATGAAGAACAAGGAGTTTCCCCAATTTTGAGTTGATCTTCTTCACTTTCGATTGGATTTTCGGTTTTGGGGGTTCCTGGGGCATTGAGTTGAGAGTGATTGACTCAGTAGGAAGGCTGAGATTCTAATCAGGGCACTTATCTCTGGTTCCTCTTGTGCTCTTTCTTCGATTGGGCTCAGGGAGGTTTCTTTGGGTGAGTTGTGGTGGAGTCTCTTCCTAGGGAGCCCTCAGGAGACGCTTTCTAGATCTGAAAATCAGAAAAGAAGGGTGATTTCCATTGGTTTCTGGTGCTCTGTTTGTTGCCTCTGGCCGAAGCATCAAATTGGAGGACTTGTGCGGCAACCTTCCTGTCCCTCGGCTTCTTTCTTTGGTGGGTTCCGAAGAAGGAGAAAGGTATTGTATCTCCGATTACCTCGCTTTGCGCGGTTTAGCATGGTGCTAGGTTTTTTGGGACAGCGTCCTTGTGACGTGCCTTGTCTGTTTTTCATCTCGATGGTTTTGAGTACCATCAGCTTTGTGAGTATTTCTTTATCACAATTACTGGGTATCTCTTTACATATATGTATGTGCTGGGCTGAGGATTATTGATCTGTGATTATTGTTAATCATTGTGACTAGCTCTATGGGATATTGTAAAAGAGATATTGGTGGGTTTTGAATTGAATATGAAATTGTATATAGATTAAGCCTTGAGTTGTGTATTGTCTTGTCGATTCCTATAACTTTGAGCAATTTATTTCAACCTGTTGTACACGCTGTTCCTGTAGCTCTATCAGTCAATACTTCTTGCTATTCTGTATCTTTTCAGTGCATTCTTTATGTTATCTGTGATTTTTGTTAAGTCTCTGGAATGCCTTTTACATATAATAATATTGTTGATTTCTACTCCTGTGGTCCAGCATAGGTAAAGTTGATTAAATTTGCTTGAATCTGTTTGATTTGGATAGCAAGTTGTAAAATTGAGCTCAAGGCCTAATCTATGATAGTCATATCCAATTTGTGATTACTTTTTTCATAAGGGTTGTGATAACCAAGATTTTATCTTATGCAACTAGCCTTTTGAGAGCAATATTCAAACAAATAAATCTTTGCTTTATACTGATTTTAATTGTACACTTATTGTGTGTGATGAGCATATTGTTCCTTTTAGATGACTTGATTGATTTTCATAGTCTTATGTCTATTATGTCATTTGATTGGTTAGGTGTAAGATCGAGGAGGCCGACTAGAGGGGGTGAATAGGCGGCTTTAAAAATCTTTTGGCTAAAACCGATTTCTAATGTGAAATTGTAAATCAAATCGGTTTTGCTCAATTAAAACCTAAATCATCTAGTCTTGACTAAGTGTGCCAACAATATAAGACTATAGATAACGAAAACAATCATACAAAGATATGTAAGCAATTTAATTATAGGAATATAAATTGTAATAGAGTAAAGCACAAGAAGACAAATTATAATGACACATTGATGTTTTACCGTGGTATTCGAAGACTTGCCGATCTCCCCTAATCCACGTTGAAGGTAAGCCCAACCAAATTGGACCGGCTCCACAATTGAGCCAATACCTCTGAGGTAAGTCCAACCACTTGGACCGGCTCCAACACGAACCAACACCTCGATCCACTTGGGGTTACTCTTCCTCCACTTTGGAGATGGCGAGCACCAAACCACTCACAACCGCTCGGGTCTTCTCACAACCTTCTTGATAAGTTCACCGATGCAACTCCGCCAAGCCGTCTAGGTGTTGGCAAACACCAAGAGTAACAAGTCAGAAACGCTTATTTGAACGAATCAAGTATCTAAGCTCAATGGATACACAACCTACTACTTAATGCAACACATGCACTTAGCGTTTACTCTCTAAGCTCACTAAGTGCAGCACATGCACATAAGAGATGAGAGGGCTTGCTCTTTGCTCAAAGGAATGAATAGCACTAGCAACAACACCTTCCACAACCGGCCAAGGTGGGTATTTATAGTCCACACACAAAAACTAGTCGTTTAGAAGAGAAACTGCTGAAAATTAGCCAAGCCCGATCTGACCGCCAACCAATGGCCGGTCAGACTGGTCATGCTCCAACGGCAATAAAACTAGCCGTTGGACACATGTTCGGACTGACCGCCAACCAATGGTTGGTCAGTCCGCGCCAACCCGGTGAAACTGGCCAACACATGGCGGTTAGACCGCACAACAGAACAAGAGCAATTCCAAAAAAAACACCTTCTCTGAAAAAAGTAGATTGGATCACTTGACCCGGAGGTCCTGTCAGACCGGCCAACACATGGCGGTTAGACCGGGTCCCACCGGTCAGACCGGCCAACACATGGCGGTCAGACCACAAAAATAAAGGAATCGGCGCACAGCCCGGTTAACCTTCAAGGGCTGGTCAGACCGCCCAAAAGCCTGCGGTCAGACCGCCAGAGTTGAGAAAACAAGGATTTTTGCATTCCGCTTCAACTCAATTTATAAAACACATTTGTCAATTGATGTGCGATGCAAACAAGGGTTAAAGGCGAGATTCTCAACAAGTTGCAAAACACATTTACCAACTTTTAGAATCACACCACAAGGAATAAGGTACATGAACTTAAACTATTTGTAAATTAAAGTCACATGCTACAAGCATTATGCATGAGCCTCAACTATTTGCAAAACACATTCATAAATATTGGCAACATGCTAAGAAGAGCCTCTTATCAAATCAAACCGCACCTTGGTCATCTTCTGAAAACCTGGTAGCCTTTCCTTTTCTTATGTTGGTCTTGATTTCTTGGATGCCAGCATCTCCAACTTGAGCTGCCTTGATCTGTTTTTGCAAGGTAGGTTGCACTTCAAGTGCTGCTAAGAACCCTTCTTCAACTAACTCAAGTCTGAGCTTCAGGAATTCCTCATACAAAGTAGGTTGGCTCTCCTTGATCATCAATGTATTGGCATAAACTTTCCTGCTCAAAGCATCTGCCACCACATTGGCCTTGCCTGGGTGGTAATGAATTCTCACATTGTAGTCCTTAATAAGCTCTAGCCACCTTCTCTGCCTCAAATTCAAATCTGCTTGAGTAAAGATGTACTTTAGGCTTTTGTGGTCAGTATAGATTTCACACCTATTACCAATGAGGTAATGGCGCCAAATCTTTAAAGCATGAACCACAGCAGCTAACTCTAGGTCACGAGTAGGGTAGTTTGCTTCATGGGGTTTCAATTGTCTTGAAGCATAAGCTACCACTCTTCTGTCTTGCATTAGAACACAGCCAAGTCCTTGCTTTGATGTATCACAATAGACTTCAAAATCTTTCCTGACATCTGGAAGAACCAAAACTGGGGCAGAGGTCAATTTCTTCTTGAGCTCTTGGAAGTTTTGTTCACAATCGGAGGTCCAAAGGAACTTCTTTTCTTTCTTTAACAGCTGAGTTAGAGGTCTTGCAATTCGGGAAAAGCCTTCAATAAACCTTCTGTAGTAACCGGCCATACCAAGAAAACTTCGAACTTGAGGCACTGATCTAGGAGGTTCCCAATTGAGCACATCTTGAACCTTATTAGGGTTGACAGACACTCCTTCTTTTGACAAAACATGCCCCAAAAAGACCACTTCTTTTAGCCAAAACTCACACTTGCTAAACTTGGCAAAGAGCTGATGAGCTCTCATTTTCTCCAAAACCGAAAAGAGATGCCTTGCATGCTCCTCTTCACTTTGAATATACAAGAATGTCATCAATGGAGACAATGACAAACTTGGCTAGGTACTCCATGAACACTCTGCTCATCAAATTCATGAAATAGGCAGGGTATTGGTCACCCAAAAGACATGACAAAGAACTCAAACAACCCATACCTTGTTGAAAAAGTCGCCTTAGGATGTCTTCCTTTCAATCTTGAGTTGGTGATATCCCTGCTCTCAAATCTATCTTTGAAAACACAGCAGCTCCCTTCAATTGATCAAACAAATCATCAATTCTTGGCAAAGGATACTTGTTCTTGATGGTGACATCATTGAGAGCTCTGTAGTCCACACACATTCTTTGGGTGCCATCCTTTTAGGCACAAAATCACCGGGGCTCCCCAAGGCGAGGAGCTAGGTCTAATAAAACCCTTGCTCGCAAGTCTTCCAACTGCTTTCTTCAACTCCACATGATCATCAACATGCAATCTGTAGGGCCTTTTGGAGATGGGGGAGGTCCCTGGAACAAGGTTAATGACAAACTCAAGGTCTCTGTCTGGAGGCATTCCTGGGAGCTCATCAGGGAACACATCCACAAACTCTTTAACAACAGAGACATCTTCCTATGCTTGAACTTGAGCACTACAAAATAGGGCTCCTTGGAGCTTCTCTGAGGAGGCCAAAAACTTCACAGTGGCACCACTAGGGCTGGTCAAAGAGATACTTTTATCACTACAATCCAACATTGCACGGTGGTCAGCTAGCCAATCCATGCCCAAGATCACATCTAGGGACCTGGTGTCCAAAAGGATAAGGTTGGCTATAAATTTTACTCCTTCTATGACCATTTTAACTTGTGGACAACCCTAGTTCGTGCTTAATTCCGAGCCAAGGGATTGAACCAACAAGGTAGACTTAAGAGCAACAACTCGAAACTGGTGCTTTGCAGCAAAACTCCGAGAAATAAACAAATGGGAAGCTCCAGAGTCAAACAAAACTGCAGCTGGTACTGAATTTACTAGGAACATACCTAGTACCACATCTGAGGAGGTCTGAACTTCTTCCACTGCAACATGGTTCACACGCTCTCTCCCAAAGGACTGGGAGGTCCTAGCTTGAAGAGGTCCTGCGGCTTGGGAGGTTTTGGCCGAGGGAGATCCTGAAGTAGAGGTCTTTACGGCTTGCTCAGTCTTTAGTGGGCATTGATCGGCAAAATGCCCCACTTGGTGACACTTAAAACAGGTAATCCCAGCTGCTGTGGAGGTCGTTGGGGTTGACTTGGTGTTTGCCAAGGATGCGGCGCTGGTCAAGCTACCGAAGGAGGTCTTGGCAGAGGTCCAGAGGTCCTTGGCGCTGGTTGGTATCGCACAAAAGCTTTGTGGCGCCGGGAGGTCTTTGTTGAGCAATCGAAGGCGGCACCTTTCTCTTGAAAGACTCGTAAAGTTCTCTTCGGGACTCCTCAATGAGTATTGCCTTGTTCACCATATGCTGGAAATCAGGGTAATCGTTGCCAACAACTTGAACTTTTAAACTAGGATGGAGGCCCCACTTAAAGCGTTTCTGCCGGGCATCATCCGTTGCCACATCCTCATGGGCATAACGTGACAACTGAGTGAACTTAGTGAGATACTCACTCACTGACATGCTGCCTTGCTTGAGATCCCTAAACTCATTCTTTTTCATCTCTACCTTCCCATCAGGGACATGAGAGTGGCGAAATGCAACGAATTCTACCCATGTGATCCTCTAGGGTCAAGATGTGAGGCACAAAATGTGTCCCACCATTCACCAGAGGTCCTTCCAGCTTGATGTGAGGCAACAAAACCTTCTCCCCTGCCTTCACAAATGAGCAATATCCAACTTTTTTCTCTCTGATTTCAGCCAATCATCTCAGATCTAAGGGCTCAGGGAGCTTGAAAATGTAGTCATGCGCTTTCATGAACTCGACACCTTTTGATTGATGGTGAGTCAGGTGGAGGTGGTGGCATCATTGCAGCCTTGAGTATTCGCTCATCATGGCAAGTAAAGCACTGGTGGTTTGGCTTTGTTGAGCCATAATCTGGTTCATATTCTACATCATAGAACTCATCATCTGAGCTTGTGCTGCCATAAACTGCCCAAAACCCGAGTCTGTTGCTGCCACTGGAGGAGGTGGAGGTGGAGGCAACTGTTCTGGGGGCTCACCCTGACTTGTGGACTACCGAGTCTGCACCATCTGGACAAAACTCTAAAGGTTTAGAAGGTAAGAGAGAAAGCATGATTAGGTAAGGGGGATGAAGCATCAAGATAAGTGAGAACAGAGAGATAAAGATAGAGCATCTATTAGGGGTGACTTGGTTAAACCCAAGAGGGAACCAAAAGGCCAGGAGACCAAAAGAGGCAACGAAACTTCAAAACAGAGGTCTTAAAGACCACAGCTAAGCGAGACTCGGACTAGGACCACTATCCCTAACCTTACTACAGCCGGCCCTATAGAAATTATAAAGACCAGGAGGTCAAATTGGATTTAAAATTGAGGTTCAAGCAGAGGCAAGATAAAGGAACTAAGGAGGAGATAAGATTGAAGTAGAATAAGGTAAGAAAAGATTTAGACAAGTTAAGGGCAGCATAGAACCAGAACAAGGGAAGAACCACCAAACAAAATTTTAAGTTGATTTGCTTTAGAAAATAATCTTTTGAATCAAAACTAAATCGACCTTTCTACCTATAGTCACGTCCTACAGCCGACCAGGGCTCTAATACCACTTTGTGACGTCCCACCCTGTGATGCACCGTAGGAGGTCTGGGAGGACCATTTTTTTTAGGCCATGAGCCACCACGAAAGGAGTGGTAGCACCGCACGGTGCATTCCCGAGGAGGTTCGCCAGACCTCCCAGAGGTCTTCAGACCTCCCGGAGGTCTTGGCTCGCCACCGACCTCCTAGGAGGTCTTTACGACTCCTCGGAGGTCTTGGCCCGTGAACCCCAGAACACCTCCGTGTACATCACAAGAGAGGTCCGACAGACCTCCTGTGTTAAAGTCCCGAGGACCTCCCGGAGGTCTCGCCTCTGCAAGGCCCGAGCTAGTCCCAGACAACAGAGCTAGCTCACACAAGAACACAAGCTAATATCACAACCACGAGGTCAAACAAAGATGAAGCGCATAAATTAAACTTTATATAACAGACCTTATGGTCAAGCTTGTTAACAAGAGGTTCCGCCATCGAGGGCTTACAAAACCAAAGAAGGACTTACCACCGCAACAAGGAGCTCTAAGGCTCCAACACCAAAAGCGAAAGCACACCATCCAACAAGCACCACAGTCGTCGGGTGGAGGACGCCCTAGGCAAATTTCGGCCGTCAAGAACTCCTCCTCAAAGAGGTCTGCATTGCCCTGCACTTGATCATCTTCAAAATCTGCTTTGACACAGGTCTTGAGCCATGAGTACATTGAATATACTCAGCAAGTCACAGAGAGCATTTATGCAGTAATAATCATGCAAGGGCTTACCAAATGAGAGTCAGATGGTTAGTTTATGCAAAGCCGATTTGGACAAAAATAATAGTAATAGATTGAAGGCAGCAAGGTAAAACAATAGTACATAATACATTTGATGATGAAAATGTGGAGTGAGCACCAACTCACATCCACAACAACAATGGAGGAGGTCTGGTCACACCAGTGGCCAGGTCCTCACCCAAAACCCACTCTAGAGCACCCACTCCAGAGGTTCGAACCAGCCCCTGAACCACAACCCGAGCCAACCTTGACCCTCCGAGCGGCCAAGGTCTCTTCGAGGCAAAGCCAAGGCATCTCACTGAAGTGTCCAAAGGGCACAAGCTTTTGAAACAACTACCCCTTGCACCATTTTCATCGAAAGCATGTCCAAGACCAAGGACTTGGCTATTCGAATAGATCTTACACTCGCAGAGGTGTACAACTTTACCCACAATCCACGATCTCTAGCGGATCGGTTCCGGCCACCCTTGCTCACTTCCTAAGGGAGCAGCCTAGAGAGCGCCAAGGCCTTTACAAAGCTTTGAACCGACTCTGAGTTGCCCGCTAAGGTTTCGCAATCCCCTTTGGTCTAGAAGTCCGAAGGTTCATGGGTGCCCTCTTGCGCCAATCTAATCACACGCCAACCACAACAACCCCAAGCCATCCCATTGCTAATTATTCAGCCTGCACTATTCCCATAAATGATCTTGTGGTTGCAATCGCTTGGCCCAGATCAATAGACACAAAGTTAAGTCCTTAATTGTGCTAAGGCAAGACTTCCACAACCAAGTGTGCACAAAGACCTACTACTCACTCGCCTTCTTGCCTCAAAGAAACAATTTATTAACCCATGCCAAAAGACCACCCAGCCTTGGCACAATCAATTTTAACCAAGTGGTCTCACACTATAGTCAATACAACTTTTAGGCATCCCGCCATAGTCGCCAACAAAGGCACCAACCACACATTCCATAAGTTATTAGTCAAGATTATTAGAGATAAAGCATGATACGTCCGAACCACGTTTTCTAAGCAAAGCTATAAAGACCTACGGCCCCCATGTTGGCAAATAACAAAGAACACCAACTAAATATCCACCCTAAGGCTCACAAGGTGAACATGACAACATCATAGGGACAAAGTATGAAAGAGGCATAACAGCAAGTAGGCAAGTAACTACAGCCCAAATCATTTTCTTATAAACATAGCCATGCATGATAAAGTAAAACCGAAATACATTTGCAAAGCTAGGTTCAAGATGATCAAAAGGAGGTCTGTGGCTTGCCTTGGTCAAGCAGTGGAGAGCCTTCAGTAGAGAGAGCTGGGTCCAAGATCTCCTCAAACTCGTGATCTACACGTTCGCAAGAAAACCAAATAAGCAAAACCACACTAAGCCAAAGAACTTCAAAAGACTCCAAGGAACACAAACCAACTCAGCAAGAAAGGAAAAACCAAGAAACTCAGCACAGCCTCAACGAGCTCCTAGGGAGGTCTCGCGCAAGGAGGAAACCAGGCGGGGGAGACAAGGAAGAAAGAAATGAGCAACATGTTACAAAGGCTTGCCCGCCCAGGCTATATATAGCCAGAGTTGGTGGAGTGCACCACAAGGAAGCTTAGTGACGTGTTGGCAATCGGGCAACTAGGCGTGGCTTGCCCTAAAAGAATTGAATAGCACTCAGATGTGACAAAGATTTAATGTGACCCGACACCTATTAAATGCGCATGAGTTCTCGAGGCAAGAGCAATAATTACAAGGTTGAGTGAGGCCGCAAGGGGGCCACCAAAAGGGTGCACCACTCGGTCAAAGAGGTGGCCCCACCGCAAGGGTCGCCTCAAAAAGACCACAGGAGGTCCTAGAGGGAGGTCCCGGACAGAGGTCCTCAAGGCTCAGAACGAGGAGGTCCCGACACTCGATCCGCACAAGGGAGGTCTAAGGGTCAAGATCTCAAAGGAGGATCTCAACGGTCCAGATCAAAGGTGCAGGGAGGTCCCGACGAGTAGATCTCCAAAAGAGAGATCTAACGGCCAAGATCTCAGCGGAGGACCTCAACGGTCCAGATCAAAGTGTGCAGGGGAGGTCCTGACGAGTAGATCTCCAAAAGGGAGATCTAACGGTCAAGATCTCAAAGGGGAGGACCTCAACGGTCCAGATCAAAGTGTGCAGGGGAGGTCCTGATGAGTAGATCTCCAAAAGGGAGATCTAACGGTCAAGATCTCAAAGGAGAGGACCTCAACGGTCCAGATCAAAGTGTGCAGGGGAGGTCCTGCCCAACAAGGATATTCTGGTTTAGGAGGGTGGTCTTTACAAAAGACCAAAGAAGGATCGAGGAGGTGGTCCTTGTAAAACAAATGTGAAGAGGTCCTGAACTAAGGAAAACGCTAAGAAGAAAGGTAACCGCTCGATTGAATCCAAGGTCCAGAAGGAAAGGAACATTCGACCATCCAAACGTTATTCGCAGCTTGAGCCGCCGATCCAGATCGGATGGCGAAAACAAAGGGGCCGTTTCGACCGAGCTAACAGACTATCGGACTAAGCCGCTCGATGAATTCCAAGCGCTAGGAGGAAAGGGACGTCGACCAAGCTAACGTGTTCTTAGGATCGGGCCATCCAACAACATCGGACGGTCCTAAGGTGATGAAGGCAAAGCCTCAAGCGATACAGTTACAAGAGTCAAAGATGGGTTCAAGCGCTAAGGAGGTCTGGACCTTTGGATCCAACGAAGGAAGGACCTGAACGGCTAAGATCTCCAAGAGGGAGGTCCTAACGGCCAGATCTCAACAAGGGGGAGGTCTGAGCGGTTAAGATCTCCAGAGAGGAGATCCTAACAGCCAGATCTCAATAAGGGGGAGGTCTGAACGGTTAAGATCTCCAGAGAGGAGGTCCTAACGGCCGATCTCATCAAGGGAGGTCCGAACTGTTAAGATCTCCAGAGAGGAGGTCCTAACGGCCAGATCTCAACAAGGGGGAGGTCTGAACGGTTAAGATCTCCAGAGAGGAGGTCCTAACGGCCAGATCTCATCAAGGGGGAGGTCTGAACGGTTAAGATCTCCAGAGAAGAGGTCCTAACGGCCAGATCTCAACAAGGGGGAGGTCTGAACGGTTAAGATCTCCATAGAGGAGGTCCTAACGGCCAGATCTCAACAAGGGGGAGGTCTGAATAGACAAGAGGAGGTCTAGGAAGGTCCCAAAAGGGCGCTGGGAGGTCCAGAGAAACTCTGGAGCACCCAAGGGAACTCAGGAGGGGTTCGAAAAAGAGGTGAGAGGTCCAAGGGGAGGTCTGAGCGGTTGGAGAGGTCTAAACCTCAAAGAGATTCAAACCAACAAAGGAAGTTAAAAGAGAAGAGATACACCCAGAGGCACACAGGGAGGCTTCAGAGAACCAACAGCCCAAGGGCAGCAAAGACACAACAGAGAGCCACAACCGGTAAGGAACACCAACAAAGAGCTTAGTTAAGGTTTGATTAATTCCAGTTGAACTCTCCAAATTTTCAAAATATCAGGTTAAGCTTTTGATTCTCAATAAAGCCAAATGGTTACTTTTATTCTGAAAACTTGGCAAGAATTTAAGGGAAACGGGACGTTACACGGGTCTACATTATTCATCAGGGAACTATGCTTTATTCATAATTATTTATGCTAGAATTAATTATGCAATTTTGCTAATACTGCCCGGTTTGCAACAACAGTTTCATTAAGTTTCATCTCTATGAAACTTCATGATACTTAGGATGAAACTTGATGAAACACGATATCACTGTTGAAAACTTGTCTTATACAAAAAGATGAAACTTTATAAAACTTCATGATACTTGTGATGAAACTATATGAAACACAATGTCACTATTGAAAACCTATCTTTATACAAAAAAGATAAAACTCCATGAGACTTGGGATGAAACTTCATGAAACACATATGCCTCATGAAACTATATGAAACTTGATGAAACACGATGTTACTGTTGAAAACTTGTCCTAGACAAAAAGATGAAACTTTATGAAACTTCATGAGACTTGAGATAAAACTTCATGAAACTTAATAACACTGCATGAAACTGGGTGAAACTTGCTCTACACAATATGGAGAAACAACGGTACTTGATGAAACTTAATGAAACATGTCCCAAAATAACTTAATGAAACTTGATGAGACACGATGTCACTGTTGAAAACTTGTCCTAGACAAAAACATGAAACTTTATAAGACTCCATAAGACTTGGGATGAAACTTCATAAAACTTAGCGAAACTGCATGAAACTAGGTGAAATTTGCTCTACAAAATGTGAAGAAACCATGATACCTGATGAAACTCAATGAAACATATTCCAAAATAACTGAATGAAACTAGTAAAACCTTGATGAGACACGATGTCACTGTTGAAAAACTTGTCCTAGACAAAAAGATGAAATTTTATGAAACTTCATGAGACTTGGGATGAAACTTTATGAAACTTCATAAAACTGGGTGAAACTTGCTCTACAAAATATAGAGAAACAATGATACTTGATGAAACTTAATAAAACATGAAATTAGTTGAAACTTGATGAGACACGATGCCACTATTTGGCAGAGGAGAATGATGAGGGACGGCTGGGAAGCCGGAGGTGAGTCAAGCAAGACTCCGCACACAGCACGGAGCGTGGAGGACACTAAGAAGCTCGTGGGCGAGAAGGCTGGAGGAGGAAGAATGGGGAGGATAGGGGAAGCTGACGCGAAGGCATTGCTGCAAGGCGAGGAGGAAGATGGGGAGCGGAGCGCCAAGGAGGATGAAGGGGGGAGGACGGGAGAAGCCTGCGTGTGGAGGAGGATGAAGGGGAGCGGGGGCGCGTGCGGAGGAGGAAGTCGGCGGAGGAGGAGGAGGGGGGGGGGACCGGTGGGGAGCTAGTGAGCGCAGATGGAAAGGAGGAAGCCGGGGGGAAGCCAGAGGAGGAAGTTGCGCGGTCATGCGACTAGAACATGCGCCTCCAACGGTTGGATGCTATACCGTCGGGATAACATTTAACGGTATAGCGTGCCGTAGCAACATCCTTGACCATATGGACAAGTGCTCACTTCTGAAACTCTGATATACTAGTGCTTGTTCAGTGTTTATGTGTTCATTTTTCGGCAATACTCACTCATGTTGCACGTATGAAACTCGTCTGAACTCCATCGTGGAGGCACTGACAAGCGTGCTCTCGCACCACTGTGAACGCGCACATAGAGATGTGCCTGTCGGTGGGGCCGGCATAGCCCTCAACAGATCGATATCCATGAGGTCAGAGTCTCAGAGAACAATGCTCTCCAAGACACCAATTTGTGTCAAAGAAAAGAGCACAAGTTATTATCGGCACGTCTCATGTACTACATTCATACGAAGGTACATACGAATAAATCTCATGATATTTCTACGAGAACACGCAAAAGACTTGATCGCCGTATGATATTTCCGTCTTAAATCCTGAGAAATGGATGGCACTGTAGAAACGGTTCCTGGACCTGAAGAAGCCGTGCGGTACTGTTCAAAGTTATCCACAGCTTCTACCGGTCTTCCTGCCTCCTCATCGCCGTGTCATTGGCGGCTTACGGTTGCTGGTTTGGCAAAATCATCTATAACTCTTACTGCATTGAACACATGATCGAGATGCCTGATCTTGATTTTTTTTGGGGAGAGTTGCAGTTTATCCTAAATTAACAATATGTACTTTGCTCGATTTTGGATCTCTCTTTCATGGGCTCCACTGAAAAAGTGAGACTTTGATTGTCAGTTCAAAGTTAGGCACTTAATTAATCCTACTCACTCAGCAGCCAGATAATTCTCGCCGCCATTCTAGGAACTTGATACAGTTCATACAGATACAATCATATATATCATCAGTGCTAAATCCACCAGGTTGGGAGTGGAAATGGTTCAAGGGGAGGATGGATCGATCTAAATAACTTTTGGATTGATGTTTCGTCTCATGATGAACGGTTACACAGCCGTGTGAATTTTCAACTAGCTGGCTAGGAGTAGATGTCGACGCAAGAATGTCGGCAGATTTCCCTGGCAGCTCTATGAATGTAGCTAGACGATCGATCTATTCCTCGTTAAAAGCTCGACTAGCGAATTAATCTTACCAAAGAATTGAAATGGACTGAAAGAGATATATGGTGACGGAAAAGGAGAATTCTAATCTAACTTTGCTTGGTTACGCGTAAAGTTCTATATCTGATATCAATTATCACGAAAGATATATAATCTGCTTTGAAAGGTGCTAATCTTTCTCTTGGATTACTCATCTTGTTTATGAATGTTCTTAGATACGCAGCATACATATACGTTTTTTTTATATTTAAGGGGAGCTTAAATTCCCCAATTTCAATTAATGAAACTAGCTACTATAGTGTAGGCAGACCCGAGCGTCGAACGCGGGCGGGCTGAGAGTGTAAGCGAGGAAAGTTACGCTATGTTTGATTGTAGAAATCAGAGTACATGAGTTACATATATATAGATTACAACTATCATGTGAACATGAGTTACATATATATAGATTACAACTATCATGTGAACGCGTGATCCCTCGGAAGAGAAAGCGGCATTCATGCAGGAAGCCAAGGCACCAGCATAGAAGGAGAAAGGTCAAATGTCAGGCATGAAAGGAGAAAGGTCAAGCATGGAAGAAGAAAGATCGAGCGCAGAAATCCAGTCTAACACGCCCCTTCAGTCGGAACGTCGCCAAGGCGGAAATTCAGACTAGACCTAAATTCGGTGAAGACGGAAGTCGGCACTTTTGGCGAAGATGTCACAGATCGTGATGTCGCTGACATGAAGAACGTGAACATCCCCCAAAGCCACGTGCTCCCGGACGAAGTAAAGGTCTATCTCGATGTGTTTAGTGCGCTGATGCTGCACCGGGTTCGTCGATAAATATACGGCACTCACATTGTCGCAGTAAACCACAGTGGCGCGACGAAGAGGGCTGCGGACTTCATGGAGCATTGACGGAGCCAGCAAGCCTCCGCGACGGCGTTGGCGAGTGCTCTGTATTTAGCCTCAACACTGGAGCGAGACATAGTATTCTGATGCTTGGATGACCAGGAGACAAGATTATCACCGAGGAACACAGCGTAACCCGATGTGGACTTGCGCGTATCTGGACATCCTGCCCAATCAACATCAGAATAAACCACGAGGTCTGCAGACTGTGACCGGTGAAGCTGGAGACCATAATCAAGGGTGCCGCGAGATACCGGCATCCGCTTGACCACCAGAAGATGAGGCTCCCGAGGGTCGTGCATGTGAAGGCAAATCACTGGACTCAAGATAGGAGATATCCGGTCTTGTGAAGGTCATGTATCGCAGAGCTCCAAAGAAGATTCCCAGATCGAGTAGCATTGCTCACTAGGGAGCCAAGAGAGGCGCACACTTTGGGATGAGTGTCAACAGCGCATTACAAGGTTTGCGTACCGACATCCCCAAGACGCCTCCGCAATATCCAAAGTATACTGTCGTTGAGAGAGGAAGAGGCCACTCGAATTCCGCTAAACAGAGATACCCAAAAAATGATGAAGTGCGCTGAGATCTTTCATGGAAAATTCTCGTTGGAGGGCGGCAATCGTCCGGTGGAGAATAGGCATAGAGGATGCTGTCAGGACGATATCATCAACATAGAGAAGTAAGTAAATAGTATCAGCACCACGGTGATAGATAAACAGCGACGTGTCTGACTTAGCCTCTACAAACCTGAGGGACAACAAATATGAGGCGAAGTGACTGTACCAAACATGTAGTGCCTGTTTAAGCCCATAGAGAGACTTGTTCAGGCGATAGACAAAGTCGTAGCGGTGAAGAATCCACGGCCCGCCTACCGGTGCAATAAACCGTCTCAGATAGAGTGCCATAAAGAAATGCATTTTTGACATCCAGCTGATGAATAGGCCAGTCCTTGGAGAGATCCAGAGAGAGTACTGTGCGCACGATCGCCGGCTTGACAACCGGACTAAAGGTCTCATCACAATCAATCCTAGGACGCTGAGTGAAACCATGAAGAACCCATCGAGCTTTGTATCTATCAAGAGTGCCATCAATAGTAAACTTGTGCCGAAAAATCCATTTGCCAAAGGACAACGTCGCTTTGTGGGGTCGCGAACAAGATCCCATGTGTTATTGGCGAGCAAAGCAAAGATACTCAGCTTCCATGGCACACCGCCGCTTGATCACCAGGCGGCATCGACAGGTCTTTGGGATTGGCGACAGCATCAAAGATGAAAGGTGAATCGAGAAACTGGCTGTCGAAACCCGTGCTTGCCGCGAGTGACCATAGTGTGGGAGTTGCTCACTGGCGGGATCATAACCGCACCGTTGTGGAGAGCACCCACACGGATCGTGTGTACCACGAGGAGGCGAGGCGGTGTGGCCACCTAGGGTGATGCGGCCAGTCGTATCGGTGAGATGCCCCGGCGGGCAAAGATCCGCCCACCGCCAGAGGGCCGACGATGTACTACACGCGGGCGTAAGGCCGAGCGCAGGAACCGGCCCAGCAGCCAGAGGTGTTGGCGACGCAGCACCCAGGGACGTGACGATCGATCCATAAGCCAGAGGCGCGGGCGTCCCAGTGTGCGGGGAGCGCGAGGCCTGGCGTGGCCGTTAGACCAGCGACCAGCGGTAGGGAACCTGCAGGAGAGAAAGGACATTCTGGTCCGATGGGCACCAGTGCGTTCTCAAGAGGCGACAAAAAATCAAAATCATTAGTGGATGGAATGTTCGACTCGGCAAAGGGAAATGATGTATCATCAAATGTTACATGACGAGTTATGATGGCTCGATTGGAAAAAGGATCAAGACATCGATAACCTTTGTGGTCCGAGGAATATCCAAGAAAGATGCACAAGGTGGAGCGAGGCGATAGTTTGTGTGGAGCGGTGGCGGACAAATTAGGGTAGCACTTGGAGCCGAACACACGAAGATGATCATAAGTTGGTTGCACTCCGTAGAGGGCAAAGTAAGGTGTGGAGTGGCTGAGGGTTTTTGCTGAGAGACGGTTGAGCAAGTATGTGGCGGTGTGAAGTGCTTCTACCCAAAAGGATGGTGAGCAGCTTGCCTGAAAGAGAAGGGAGCGCACAATATTGTGAATGGAACGTATGATCCGCTCAGCTTTGCCATTTTGCTGGGAGGTGTAGGGACACGACATGCGAAGGTTGACGCCATGCGTGAGGAAGAAAGTGCGGGCGGAAGAGTTGTCAAACTCCCGTCCATTATCGCATTGGATGCTCTTTATTGTCGTGCCAAACTGTGTTGCCACATAGGAGAAAAAAATTAGAGATGGTGGAAAAGGTATTGGACTTTAGGTGTAAAGGAAACGTTCAAACAAAATGAGTAAAATCATCAAGAATGACCAAATAATATTTATAGCCGGACACACTAGCAACGAGCGATGTCCAAAGATCACAATGAATTAGATCAAACTTTTTGACAGCTCTAGAGTTTGAAGTGGAAAATAGCAACCGTACATGACGACCAAGTTAACAAGCATGGTATATAAGATCATCAGCACGTTTGTTACACGGGATGGCAGAAATACTAGCAAGCTTGGAGATGGCTTCGTGTCCAGGGTGGCCGAGATGACGATGCCAGAGGGTGGTGGGAGCAACAGCTGTGAGAGCACAAGGGGACGGCATCGGCGGACAAAGAGGATAAAGCGGACCGAAGCTATTGCACTTGGCAATCACGTTCCGAGACTGAAGATCCTTCACAGAGAGGCCAAACGGGTCAAACTCAATAGAGCAATTTTTGTTAGTGGTAAACTGACGGACTGAAATAAGATTCTTAATAATGCTAGGAGTAACTAGAACATTATGAAGATGAAAGGGACCAGGGAGAGCGGTGGAGCCAGTAGAGGTGACGGGCAAAAGGGACCCGTTACCGACAACTATTGATGAAGGAGTAAAAGACCGTGGCGAATAAGTGGAGGATAGATTACCGGCATCGGATGTCATGTGCGAGGATGCCCCAGAGTCCATGTACCAATCAGTTGAGGCTGGCGGAGCAAGGGTCATGGCGTTGAACGCGTTCACCAGTGGACCGCCGTCCCATGAGCCAAGTGGAGTCCAAGTGCCGGAGGTGGTCACAGAGTCAAGCGGTGGTCAAAGCATTGTAGGGCGGTAGGTCGGTTGTGGCGGCGTGAAGAAGAGGTCGGGAGGTGGTCCTGCGAAGAAAGCCTGTGAGGGGATGTTTGGCGCGCCGCCGCCGCAGATTACACGCCTCGGCCGCTTGCCGTGCTCTAAACCGCCTGTTGGTTGTTGTGGGGACCGGGCCACATCTAAATGGTCCCCGTCTATGGATTGTAGAAGGAGGCTACCGAGGCCGCCTATTGCCGCAGCAGCCGCCGCCATTCTAGCCGCGGCATGGCGATTTACTGCTGAGCTACCGACCACCGCTGAGGGTAGATGGGCGGTGGCGCCGCTTAGGCCACCCGTGGAGCCACCGCCAAGGCGGCGCCACCAGGCTTGCTTGATTGGCCTGTCGCGTCAAGGGGAGAGGAAGGCGGTGGACGGTCCTGATGGGTGCAAGGCCATGGTCATCTCCTCGAGGAGGAGATCGGATCGGACCTCGAGGAAGGTGGGGAACGACCGCTGGCACTTGAGTAGGGCCACCATGTTTGCGAACTTGTCTTCAAACCGCGCAAGACGGTGATAATGAGCGTTCGGTCAGCGACAGGCTCGTCAAGATCCCCGAGGGCATCAGCCATGCTCTTCAACTTCCTACAATAGTCGATGATGTCAAGATCTCCTTAGACAAAGGAGCGAAACTCGGTGTCGAGGATGAGGGTCCGCGTCTCCCAGTTGCCGATGAATTGCTGTTCGAGGCCGAGCCACATGCGCCGTGCGGGGCGCCATGACGATCTCGACGAGATCGGGGAGATGGTGTCGAAAGTTACCACAAACGACATACCCATCCGCACCACCGGGCGGAGTCGGCGCGAACGGTGTCAGTGAGGACGTGGTCGGAGAGTGAGTACTTGCCGAGGGTGGTGAGAAAACGGCCACGCCACTTGCTGTAGTTGGGAGTGACGAGATTGAGAACCACGGTCACAAGGGCCCGGATGTTCTGGACGGTGATGACCTGTGCATGCAGGTTGGCGATGGCGGTGGCCTCGTGGAGGAGCATCACGTCGTGAAGTTCCTCTTCACAAGCGTCGGCCTCCTGGCGTAAACGGGCGGCCGCCTCGTCGAGAGCGCGGGCCTTAGCCTCTACGCGTTGAAGTGCAGCGGCCTTCTCACGTTCACGGGGAGCCTCCTCCTCGCACCAGCGTGCAGCGGTGTCATCGTCGGCCATGATCTTGGGTGGATGATGTGTAGCGGCAGTGGTGGTCGCAGGATGCAAACACCTCTGATACCATGTAAGCGAGGAAAGTTACGCTATGTTTGATTGTAGAAATCAGAGTACATGAGTTACATATATATAGATTATAGCTATCATGTGAACACGTGATCCCTCGGAAGAGAAAGCGTCATTCATGCAGGAAGCCGAGGCACCAGCATGGAAGGAGAAAGGTCCAGCGCAAAAATCCTGTCTAACAGAGAGCGTCAGGCCTCCCACACCAACTGAGCACCGCTCAGTTCATCACATAGATACGGATGGTACCATGTAAACACTGAATGCATGGCAAGAACTACAAAGCTAAAATCAAGTCTAGTCTAGAGATTTACAGCGTAGTCTAGAGATGATTAGTTCATCTGTGGAGATTCATGTTTTAGAAAGTAACCCTTTTTTTCGAGAGTACAAGGAGTCTGTTTGAGGCCATAAAGAGTATGACGAAGACGACAGACGTGTCCATCGGGAACAGAATACCCAGGTGGTGGTTTCATGTAGACCTCCTTATGCAAGACACCATTAAGAAAGGCATTCTTAACATCCAGCTGAGAGATAGACCACTAGCGTAACGTATAAACCACAACAAGAGCGCGAATAAAGGGTCATATGGGCAACAGGGGCAAAAGTCTCATCAGAGTCACGACCGTATTCCTCGCCGAAAGCCATGAGCCACAAGACGAGCCTTGTAGCGCTCGATAGGACCATCAGACCGGGTCTTAATCTTGTACACCCACTTGCACGTGATCGGACGAGCATGCACAGGTGTTGGTACAATATCCCAAGTCTCCGACGTCGAAGAGCATCAAGATCCTTCGCCATAGCGAAGCCGCCACTCGTAATGACGAGCAAATTTCACGATAAGAACTAGGCTCAAGGATGAGAGAGCATGAGCTATCTGAGCAAATCCAAGATGATCAGAGGTCGGGGATGTCCCACCACGAAGGACGAATGAGGAGCATCACAGGAGGATTAGATTTGGGTGGCGGCAAGATACCGTGAGAGGAGGTCGGTGATGGATGAGGACGCTCGAGTAGTGAACACCGTGAGTAACGAGATGGTGGTGCCGCAGAATAAGAGGCGGCGGCCGCAGAGGCAAAGACCGGAGCGAAGGTACGTATGAACCACTGGAGATGTACTAAGGAAGATCGCGATAGTGGAGATGGGTGAAGAGTCAGAAAGAGATAACCATGAAATCGACTCAATGGTGGAAACAGGAAGAGCCAAACCTCGATAGAAGAAAGGTCGAGATTCGTCAAAGACAACGTCTCATGAAATCCTGATCTATTGAGTAGAAGGATCCCAGCAACGATAACCCTTATGCTCAGAACTATAACCTAGAAATACACACTCAACTGACTGGGCCGATAGTTTAGTGCGTTCACGAGGCTGTAGCAGAACAAAACAAGTACAACCAAAAACACGAAAGTGAGTGTACTGGGGGGCTCGAGAGTAGAGACGCTTTATAGGACTGACACCCTTAAGAGCAATGGAAGGCTGCATTTTGATGAGATATGCAACAGAGAAACAACCTCACTTCAGAATCGGTGGAACGTGAGACGAAGGGAGAAGAGTGTAAGGCCTCAATCGATGATTTATGTTTGCGCCAAGAACCCCATTCTGAGCATGGGCACCAGGACAAGAAGACTGGTAAAGAGTGCCCTACTGAGAAAGAAACTGTCTAAAAGCGCTAAAACAGTACTCGCCAGCAAAATCACAACGAAAAAGTATGGATGAGAGAATTAAACTGAGTACGAACCATCGTTGCGAAGCTACGATAGATCGCAAGAAATTGACCACGATTAGACATAGGGAAAATCCATGTAAAATAGGAATAATCATCAATGAAGATCACATAAAGTTTATGCCCGCCTTTAGAGATAATAGGTGCAGGTCCCCTTACATTTGAATGAACTAAGTCAAAAGGATGAGAAGACAAGGACTCACTAGAATGATAAGGAAGATGTAGCCGCTTGCCCAGCTTACAACCCTGACAAAACAAGGTCGTGTCAACAGTAACACGGCCAAGAACACCCTAACGAACTAATGAAGAAAGACGGGACCCACACAAGTGACCTAAATGGTGATGCCATCACAGAAAAACGCCAGAGGTGGTGGCAAGAAGGGCGTGAAGTAGACGAGAGGCGGCAGGAGCAATCAAGTGGACGGAAGGCGGAGGTGATCATGATGTAGAGACCCCGACGATCCTTACAAAGGTTTCGGCCAGCCAAGTACCGCCCCTCGTCACGATCCTGGATGAAACAGGTGTGAGAGTCAAAACCAACCCTACAGCCAAGATCAGTGAGCTGACCCACCGAGACAAGCTGCATGGTAAGCTGGGGAACATGGGAAACAATTGAAACAGAAAAGTCAGTGGACGCAAGATTGCCCTGACAGCTAACAGACAGAGTAGTACCATCAGCTGTCTAAACAGAGAAAGGAAAAAATAGGAGGTCCTACTGAAGTGGGAGATGTGGAGTCCGTTGTCATGCGGAAAGAGGCACTAGAATCCAGAACCCAAGAAGTACCTGGGGGAGACATCTGAGCTAGACTGACAGAACCTGCTGAGCTGTGAGAGAGCTACTGAAGTAGAGCTTGACAGAATTGCTGAACAGAGTCACCTTGCTGAGAAGGTCCTAACGTGCTGGTCATGCTGGTCTGTCCTCCTGTCAAGAAAGGGCCTCCCTGCCCCCTGTGGAGCGTCCAACCCCACGCGCCTTGTTCTGCTTTTTTTTTTGCACCGCACAACGCTGATAGTCGTGCCCGAAGTTCTTGCAATAATTGCACTGAACCCCAGTGGGTGCAAAACAGAGCGTAAACAGCACCGAGGGTGGATCAGTAGTCAAAGCAGAACCGCTTGCAGTAGTCGAAGAAGAAGGGTAGCAAGCACAATGAATAAATGTGCCGCTAACTCCGGCGAAGGTTCTCAAAGACGAAGCGCCGAAAGAGCCTCGAATCGCTTCATTATGGTGAGCGGCTCAGCAGTTGAGTCCTGACAGGCTCAAACTCTGGGCGAAGACAACAGACGAAATCATAAAGGCTAAGGCGATCACGATCCGCTCAGACTTAATGACACTCGGTAGAATGGAGAAGCTTTCGTCAAGCCGGGCGCCGGTAACATCCTGAACTTTGGTTTGTGTTTCAAATGTATAAAAGTATGAGCGTTTCAAAATTTTTTGATGAAATTCGTAAGTTTGCACTTGGTTTCAAATTTTTGTTTTGAAAATTCAAACTTTTGACTTGAAACCAAGATTCTATTTAATTTCAGAAAAATGTGTGTACAAAAATCTCTGGATTTTTTTATATAAAATACTAGATTATTTATCACATATTATTATATTTTTTCCTAAATTTTTAGAAGTTAAGTAACCTCATTAAAATTCTAATCAAGTTACTAAAATAGATTTGAAAAAGAATTTATTTTAGCAAAATGGAAAATGAAGAGTGGCCAAAATTATTTTTCCTAAGTCCTAGTTGAATCTTAGAACGCCCACAAAATTTTTTCAGAATTTTTAGAAATTTATTTCTATTTTAAAATGCCCGGTCAAACTTGTTTGTTTTCGGTCAATTTGGAAATCAAATTTAAACCCTAGCCTGTTAGACCGACTGGACCCAACATTGTAGCGACCCGAGCCACCCGTCTTGGCTCGACTGAACCCCACCGTGTGCGCCGAGTTGGACTCATCCCGCCTGCCGCTTTCTTCGGCCGACGACGAGCGGGACCCACTCGTCAAGACCGCTTTCTCAAATTCAGGTCAGAGAGATGGCGACCGCATGCATGCCACGCAACCTCTTCGCGCCACCTCAAGCACACGTGGCTGTTCGCAAGGAGACGTCAGACCTTTATCTACCTTCTCCACCCGTTCGTTTGGCCTCTTTCGCTCTCTCTCTCGCCCGTGATTGCTCTTCTTCTCCAAGCCCGATCCGCCGCCGCCGCCTCTAATTCCGCCGTGTCTGACCTCCATCGGTGACAAGACCTTTGGCGTCTTGCTCCTGGAGTCGAGGTGCACTCGAGGCGCGCTTTCCCGGAGCTTCTAGACGGCTGTGGCGTCCTCTCCACGAAGGCCGTGTCTTCGTCTCCACCTCCGGTCGCCGCCAGCTCGCCACCGGCCTCCTCGAGCACCCAGGTCACCGCCACCAGCTTCGCCAGGTCTGTGCGCACCCGTGTGTGTCCTCCTCGAGCCCGGAGACGCACTCTAATGCCAGATCCTTTTCCTCGTTGCCGCAGCCGCGCACGGAGCCACCGACGAGCTGTCGGTGGTTAAGGTTAACTGAAATCATTAGGGTTAATTACTTGATTATGTATTAGTATGACAGGTGGACCCTGTCGAGATTAAATGTAATTAGGGACTTAATTGAATCGCTTTCAAATCTCTGAGTCTTTGACATGTGGGCCCCTCTTGGCCAGTTTAGGATTTGCGCATAATGGCGGAATACATTTTCTTTTGAGATAAACGTATTTCGGTATTGTTTAGTTTGAGTTTGTGTATGTTGAAATCAAGACGATTATGGTTTACGCTTCGACGTCACAGCCACCGCGATCGGGTCAAGTCGATTTAGTCAACACTCACTGGCCCCACCAACAAGGATCGTGGGTCGGCCGCCGGTGTAAAAAAGGATTTAATGCTTTTAGTAATTCCGAAATGAATTAGTTTTACTTCGGAAATTCAATTAACTTAGAAAATTCATAACTAATTCAACTTTCCTCCAAATGGAATGAAACAAATTTTCTTAATTTTAATTTTTAGTGTACTTTTTATTGGTTTAGCTTTCAAGTATGTTTCTGCTCTAGAAATTATTGGTTATTTAAAGGAATTGTTTTTACATTAGAAAATGGGTTCAAACTTCTAAAATTCATAAGTATTTCATCCTACCCCCAAATAGGGTGAAATTAATTTTGATAATTCTTATTTTTCCTGTACTGTAACTTGGCTTAAGTTTGGTTTTTGTTGCTATTCCAGAAATTTTGCTAAACTAAGTAATTTGTGAAGTTATGCCTTTAACTTGTTAAGTACTTAGAAAATTCAAATAAATTTTATCCTTGGACTGAACCTAGGATCATTATCAATCAAACTCTACCTGTTGTGTATGCTTGTTTGATGAATTTGATTATTGATTATTTTAATCTTATCTGTTTTATTCGTTCTTATTCGCTCTTTTGATCAATCGTTAGATTCCGACGATACGGGTAAAAGAGTGATCCTCAGTAGTCAGATGACTATCTTCAACAAGGCAAGCAATTTTTCCATTGATGCATGTTGATCCCATTATATTCGCATGTTAATATTTCAAATGTTTCAATTGTATGTATGCATGCTATGTTGACAAGTATTTTATCAGTTCGCGTTAGTTCACCTGAATTGTTACTTGAACTGTAGGTAAAATGTCCATCTTTTACCACTGAGCCTAGGCTATATCCATTGTGATTTAGGGCTCGTTGGATGGGCTCTAGTCACTTATATTGTAGTACTCGAGTTGTTGTCGCTCAGCCATGCCTAGAACAGTAGTCTGGGGATCATCGCTCCAGCGATGGTCATTACAATATCACTTTATATACCTGAGTCAGGGCACTCATGATTATATCATATTTGGAAAAAATTAAAACTGAAAATGAAAAGGATTTAGATTTGGGCACATGGTTGTTGGTGTGATTAGGTGTGTGGTTGTGTGCATGAATCAACAAGGACCGAACATCTTGTCCCACTAAACCAAGCATTATTGCGTGCATCCATATGAGGGTATTGGGAACCCCTCTTGACTTAGTACTCTGGTGGCGAAGATCTAATAAATCTTCATTTAATTATCTATCTGTAATTCATATTATGGATAATAATGACATCATATAGTTCTTGAGTATACCCTTTAATATTCATAAGGAAGAAGCTGGAGGTCGTAAGTTCTTCTACGACCAGCCCATAGTCGTAACTCCTCCTACGACTACCCCATAGTCGTAAGCCCTTCTACGACTATAACGTGTTCGTATGTTCTACTATGATTAGTCTGTGGTCGTAAGCTCTTCTACGACCACCACCTGGTTGTAAGTCCTTCTACGACCAGTCCCTAGTCGATAGGGTTCATAGACATGTGGGCCTAATCGATTAGGGAATCTTCTGTACCGTATCCAAGGATATGAGCAACCAATTATGCTGTTATTGTCTGGAATAATGGCACGATTTAACTCCTTTGTTATGGTAATAACTGTCTAGCAACGTGGGAACATTACTACTCCCAAGATAACCTTCAGTAACGGCTCCAAGATCTGGAACATTAAGGCGGTCTTTAAACTGGAGATACAGTGGCACATTTCAAAGACTGTACAAAAGGCAGAATCGTCAGGACAATAGGGGGGATGGGGCAGAAGCAATCAGGAGCACAAGACACCATACTCTAGTCTTTCTCTTGATCTTTTGATCCAGCATACTCAATACATACACATAGAAGTAGGATTGTTATTCTCCTAAGGGAAGGTCCGAACATGTATAAAAATCCCCGTGTCTCCCTCTCTACGTGATTTTGAGCCTAGGGGAACCTCCGAATCAAACAATCTTTACGTAAGTTTGGTTCTAAAACACTGACAGTTGGCGCCGACCGTGTGGATCTTCGAGTCATCAGATTTCCTTCGTCTTTTCCAACTCTCATGCTCTCATGGCAGGAGAGTGGGACGAGGAGAACTGGTTCGACTTGGCCGATTACGCAGATATCGACATGGATGCCGGTTTCGACTATGAGCCGAGTTTTGCATCATCCGATGGTGATGTCGCCTCCGGAGATCCTTCTCCAGGAGAACACACCACCGTGGAGTTGAGGGGGATTCGTATCCCCTACAACGATACGTCCAAATGAGAGACCAGCTTCCTCAGAGGGCAAGGGTCCATCTGACCACAACAAGGACTGTTCCAAGGCAGTCTCAGAGCATAGCGAGGATTCTCCCTCCGAATGTTCAAGTCCACTTGAGGAAGTTCGACCTGGCGTGGCAACTCTTGGAAGTTGTAATTCCGGATCTTCATCAGCACCTAGTGGTTCTCTCTCTCTAGCTAGCCCAGCCAAGGATGCGATCGAACACACTCTTCCTGCGAGTTTGACCATCCCAACGCAGGGCTCACCTATGGACGGAGACAGCTATAACCTAGAATTCTCCATCCTGCTGGGGTTTGCTCCAAGTCACCAAATGGTGTCATTCGACTACTCCTCAAGCCAGGGGGCTTCAAGCGCAAGTGGAGATCATCAACCGAAGGTCTTCGTCCTTCCCTCAGGTAGCAATAACTCTCCTAGAGGCAGGACTGAGGATGCTTCCCGACGATCACACCGTACGACCGCTCGTGGCAATGGCAAGGACACCTCTGGCGATGACCAGAGTCAATACTCTGATGAGCTTGCGGGAAATCCTCGAGATCATCACACATCACTAAGGCAAGCTCAAGGATCAGGTATGGATGATTCTGAAACAATTCGACGGAAATGAGTTACGGCTCAGAGAAATTTACCTGGGCGCACTTAATACCAGTCGGAAGAAGCTCAGGAACTCCAGCATATCAACGATCTGCTCGAGAACCCATTTCAAGAACTTGCCTGAGCACTTGGCTACGCCTCTTCGCCGAAGAGATCGCACGAAGGTTACGAAGCACGATGAGCAAGCTCGAATGTCCCAGCCGACATCATTCTGGAAGTCGTAGCAGAACGACTCTATCAGCTTCCAGTCGTTCGAATAACTCACCGCATGGAGATCGACGCAAGATGCATCATTCCCCAAACCGAAAAAGGGTTCCTCGAACGCCTGATGATCAAAAAGCTCCCAGGAGAGGTGATCATTTACCACTCCGACCCAGAGATCTGCAACAGTAGGCGAAATACGAGGAGTATTACCCTCGTAAGATCGAGACTTATTATAAGTCAGATTCACCCATTGCTAGGTATCGTCGAGTACGATTGCCTAGCGATGTCAACCCTTCTTTCTTGCAAAGAAGGCGTTACGATGTGATTACCGGATGTCGAGCATTCTCGCCTGACCTCCGAGCAGTTCACTGGCCGTCGCGGTTTCGACCAGAGAACATGGAGAAATTTGATGGGTCTCAAAATCCCATTGAGTTTCTTCAAATCTACATGACCGTTGTCCGAACAGTAGGAGGAGGAGAGCGCATCATGGTGAATTACCTTCCGACTGTGCTCGAAGGGTCTGCTCGATCGTGGTTGTTAAACCAACCACTCGAGTCGATCTACTCATGGCAATACCTTTACGACCTTCTACTAGCTAATTTCCAGGGCACCTACCATCGCCTCGGGAAGGAGGACGACCTACACAGGATAAGACAGAACGACCACGAGACATTACGCCAATTCATCAGGCATTTCAGTCAGGTTCGCAATTTAATTTCTGAGGTTTCTGACTCATCTGTTATCAGAGCCTTCAAGCAGGGAGTTCGCAGTAGAAGAATCACAGAGGACATCACTTTGAATCCTCCGACCATCGTCATTTGAACTCTTCGAGATGGTCGACGGATGTGATCGCTAACGGCAAATGAGTGGACCAAAATCATCGATCGAGATGACAAGCATCCTCAAGAAGCTGGCGAAGGTAGCAAGAAGAAGGATAAAAAGGCCAAGAAATCCAAGAACAAGGTAAAGGGCCAAAAGCTTCAAGCTAGTAGTTCTAAGGAGGTCCTAACTGTAAGCGATAAGGAGCCATGAAGTTTCAAGCAATACTCCGATCGAGGCAAAGGTAAGCGCCCCGAACGGAAGAACAATAAGCCTAGGTGGTGCCCTTTCCATAAAAAGGAAGGACATGACCTTCGCAACTGCCGAGTTTTTCAATGAAAACTTGAGGACTACTACAACTACAAAGGGCCACTTCCTATCCTCGAAGAGGTAGGGCAAGCTTGTGATCGTACACAGTTGGACGACAACGAGAAGGTGCCGTTTCAAGATCTTGAGCACACCATCGAGCACATCTTTGGGGGATAATCGGCATACGAGTCAAAACGACAGCTTAAGGCAGTCGAACCTGAGGTAAACTCAATTGACCCTCTCCTTGTCAATAAATTGCCGAAGTGGTCGGAAGTCACCATCTCTTTCGAGAAGGGTGACTGCCCGATCCCTTCGACTCGACCAGGTCGCTTTCCGTTCGTGGTCGAACCCACCATCAACAACTGTCGAGTAAATCGAGTGTTGATTGATAGTGGTAGCTCGTTCAACATTTTGTTTACGAGTACCCTGCACGAGATGCAAGTCCTTAGGACTAAGGTAAGACCGGTAAGATATTCTTTTCATGGTATTGTACCAGGGTCTTCGGCCAAACCCATTGGTCAAGTTTCTTTTCCTTTAACATTTGCTTCACCAAGTAATTTCAGGATAGAGAAGATCTCTTTTGATGTGGTCGATTTTGATGCGACATATAACGCCATACTCGGACGACTAGCTTTGGCAAAATTCTTAATGGCAACATATTATGGGTGTCAATATCTTAAGATGCCAGGTCCCAAAGGAGTAATCACAATTCACTTTGATAAGAAGATGGCGATACGCAGGACCGCCGATCCTCGAGATGGTTGGTCGATGCCAACTCGGGAAGAAAAGGGCGCCTTTCGACCAAGCAAATGGGCTTCAAAGTCAGGCTTTGCTTAAACGACCAAGTCAAGGAGGTTCCCCTGGATCTAGAGGAGCCATCAAAGACAGTTCGCATTGGGGACACTTCCGACCCCAAATAGGAAGACGCCCTAATCGTTTTCCTCCGAGCAAACGTAAATGTCTTCGCGTGGCAAGCATCCGACATACCCGGAGTCCCCAGGGAAGTGATCGAGCGCAGGCTAGCTTTACGGCTTGACAAAGTACCCGTAAAACAAAAATTACAGATATTTGCCCTTGATCGACGAGATGCTATAAGGTCAGAATTGGACAAGCTACTTAAAGCAGGCTTTATAAGAGAAGTCGATCACCCAGAGTGGTTGGCCAACCCTATAATGGTTAGGAAGTCTAGCGGCAAGTGGCTTAATGTGCGAGACTTCAATCGATCTTAATAAAGCTTGTCCAAAAGATGATTTCCTTTACCTCAGACGATCGGCTTGGTTGACTCTCATCACGGGTTGCGAAACATTAAGTTTTCTATATGCATATTCTGGCTACCATCAGATTAATATGTGTCTAGAAGATGAAGAAAAGACCGTGTTTATTACTCTATTTGGTATATTTTGTTATGTCCAAATGCCATTTGGTCTAAAAAATGCTAACGCTTCTTTTCAACGCTTGATGCAATCGACTTTTTCACCTCAGCAAGGCCGAAATTTGTAAGCCTATGTTGACGATCTAGTCGTAAAAAGCATCAAACGGCTTGATCATGTTTCGGATTTGCAGGAGACGTTCGACAACCTCAGAAAACACCGCCTGAAACTCAATACTGAGTGGTGTATGTTTGGAGTCTCTTCGGGAAAATTGCTTGGATTTCTGGTCTCTGTACAAGGGATCGAAGCAAATCCCAAAAAGATAAAGGCCATCGTGCAAATACACCCTCTAACCACGAAGAAAGAAGTCCAAAAACTCATAAGGTGTATTGCGGCTTTAAGTCGTTTCATTGCACGACTGGGAGAAAAATGACTACCTTTCTTTAAACTTCTAAGGAAGTACGAGGGTTTCGAGTGGTCGGAAGAGGAAAACACTGCTTTTGAGGATGTCAAGAGATATCTTACGAGTGCTCCTATTTTAGTTTCTCTGAAACCAGAAAAGACGCTCTTAATTTATCTAGTTGGCACACCACAGGCAGTGAGCGCAGTACTAATCGTAGAACGTGAAAATGTCCAACGACCAGTGTACTACGTAAGTGAAGTTTTGCACGGGCCTAAGGAGCATTACCCTCAGGTCCAAAAACTTCTCTATGTCCTCCTCATGTCTTTGAGGAAACTACGGCATTATTTTTAGGCGCACAAGATAATTGTGCCGCCCGAAGTTTCCTTAGAGTGATCTTCCGTATTAGGAAGCAATGGATGCATGTCTAAATGGTCAGTAGAACTTGGGGATTCGACCTCCATTTTGTGTCCCGAACGACCATTAAATCCCAGATCTTGGTAGACTTTGTCGTCTAATGGACAAATCCTGAACCTATTCAGGATGCCTAGTACGATTCCCACGACCTATGGACGATGTACTTTGACGGGTCACTTACTTTAAGTGGCTTGGGGGCTGGGCTGGTCCTGGAAACTCCTAACGGAGAGACCTTAAAGTATTCCATTCAATTAAACTTTCAGGCTACTAACAACCTGGCAGAATACGAAGGTTTGCTAACTAGCATACGAGCTACGAAAGTACTCACGATTCGACGACTACTCTTGATAGGAGACTCTCAACTAGTCGTGAATCAAGTAGTCTTCTTGGAGCAACTTCAAAAGCCGTCTCTGGTGGAGACACCAGAAACATCTTTTATTGAGATAGCCTCTCTAGAATACGAGAATACTTGGATGAATCCAATCTATGAGTATCTTCAGACGGGTTCCGTACCCGACGATGATCTCGAGGTAGATCATATATCCCGAAAGGTCAAAATGTATACTTTGGTCGAAGGAGTCCTCTATAAACGAGGCACTCAAGGGGTACTCATGCGATGCATACCGCAGAGAGGACTAAACCTCCTTCATGACATACATGGGGGCATCTGTGGAACTCATGCTTCCTACAGAACGCTGGTCGGAAAAGCCTTTCGACAAGGATTTTACTTGCCAACAGTTCTCTACAATGCCAAAGAACTGGATAAGAAATGTGTACAATGCCAGTTTCATAGCAGGCAAATACGCCAACCAGCTCAGGCATTGCAAACAAATGCTCTATCTTGGCCTTTTGCGACCTGGGGTCTCGATATCCTAGGACCGTTTCCAAAGACTCCTGGAGGCTTTGAGTTCCTTTTTGTGGCTATTGATACATTCACAAAATGGATCGGTTCAACTCGTGGATCGATAACAACTAAGCCGCAAAACGGTTCATGATGAGAAGCGTGATTACTTGGTTTGGTGTCCCTAGTCGAATAATTGCGATAATGGTAAACACGCCGAGCGCAAAATTTCGTGAATTTTGCGATGAGTTGGGTACTAAGTCGCGATACGCTCGCTGCCCATCCCCAAAGCAATGGGGCAATGAACGAGCTTAATAGCCAAATAATGCAGGAATTAAAACTCGAGTCTTCGACCAGCTTGTTAGCGCTCGGGGCTTGGGTACAAGAATTACCTCAAGATATGGGCGATTCAGACGATCGCTAGTCCGCAACAAAGCGAAACACCCTTTTTCCTAGTTTTCGTGTCGGTTATGCTTCACCGTAACTAAAGATCAGGTCTACAAGGGTCGAGAGTTTCAATAACTCGGCCCAAGAACAACTTCGAGCAGATGACATTAACCTGCTCGAAGAGTAGGGAAATCAAGTTTTAATCCGTTCAGCAGTCTACTAGTAAGCCCTGCACAAATACCATGATCGTAAGGTCTAACCTCACAGCCTTGCTGTAGGTGACTTGGTATTGAGGAAAATTCAATCACAGTCTAATCAGAATAAGCTTTTCCCTATGTGGGAAGGTCCTTACACAAAGGTCGGGTTATGCACTGTGTTCGCAGACGATCGGCAAGATTCGGTCGAATTCTCTCTAATTCTTGGAATATCGACAAGTTATGCAAATTCTATGTGTAATCGACCAACACTGCAATTAAGCATCAGGTTCTTTCTATCTTTATTGTCTTACTTTGAGTAGTGCTTTGGCATTTTTTCCGACCATACCCTGGTCGAAGGTCCGTCTACGACCAGTTTTTAGTCGTGAGCTTTTCGACGACAATACATTGGTCATAAGATATTCTACGACCAGTACCCAGTTTATCTTTACACTGGTCGAAAGGATGGTGACATCACCTAGTTGAAGCCTTTCCTCTCTGCACGTGGTCTCGCCCACTAGAAGGAACTTCCTAGTGCCGACTCGTTCCTCCTTTTTTGATGCCAACATAAAGGGCTTGGGTTTAAAACATGGTCAAAATAATGTCAAGCCAACTCTTAGTACCTTAGTTTATTTCTTTATTCATTTTTGAAAAATAAATTAAGCTGAGTACACTTTTCAAATTTGCTCGACTACTTTTGGTAAACTCGCTTTGTTTTAACTGGTCGGAGGAAGTTGCAACACCTAGTCAAAGACTTTCCTTTCTGCACGTGGTCTTGCCCACTAGAAGGAACTTTCTAGCGTTGTCCTGTTTCTAACTCTTGCTACCAGAATGAACCTACTGAATGCACTAGAATAAGTTGAACGAATTTTTAAGGAACTCCATACGTTTATCTAAATCAAGTTGACCATTCTTGATTTGATTAATCTGGTCGGAGATGGTAACATCACCTAGTCGAAGCCTTTCCTCTCTGCACGTGGTACTGCCCACTAGAAGGAGTGTCGACTCGTTCCTACTCTTTCGACCAGTGCATGATAATCGTGATCGAAAAACTACAAGTTAGCTAAATCTCTCTTTTTAAGAAAACCCATTTCACACTATTTACTCAGTTTATCTAAATAAACCAAGCAAATAGTCGAGGGCTTGGATAAAGTTATTAACTTGACTTCAATTCTTAGTCTTGCTCTTTTTTCCATTCATTATCTTATGAGTTACTAACTACTTGACAAGATGATTTTCAGAAAGAAGGAAGGATTATATATCAACATCAACAAAAACTTGTCTTTACAGGACTCAGGACTCTGGTACAGACTACTCTGACGAAGGAGATCTTATTTACATATCCTCCGTGACTGCATCAGTGATCGATTGCATTTCCGTCATTAACTACTCCGCTTCTGCTTCAGGGTAGGCGAAGTCGTCTATGATAGGTTGCAGATTAAGGTTGGGGTCATGAGCTTTAAGGTTTGTTAAAACAACACTTATTCCCTCTTTGACCACCTCTTTTATCGAATCGAATCGGTTAGTCTTCAAAGTACTCACCAACTCTTGTAAAGTTCCGACTTGATCGCCAATGGCACTCAAGTGAGCAGATATCGTGTCTTTACGAGGAGTAATCCTCTCAGCACGAAGCCCACCGAGTACATTGTTCAGAAGTGAAACGTTGTCTTGAAGATTGATCTTCGAAGCCTTAATTTCCTCCTAATTGTGAGTCGAAGCCTCGCGGAGTCGTTTTATTTCTACTGCTTGTTTTGAAAAGAATAAGACCAGTCAGATAAAATGACCTCGAGAGGAAAACACAACCAATCACAGGTAAAGATTTTCTTACCAACTAGTCGAGAATCTAACTTCTTGACTTCTTCAGCTTGAGAAGCAGTGTCCTTTATGTAGTGCTGCTCCCACGTTTGGACCTCTTAGTCTTTTTCTGAAAAGGAATGAGAATCAGAAAAAGAAAAGAAGGTCGTAAACGGTCTTAAGTTTAGCACTTACCGTTCAATCGTCCCTGCAACCTTTGGACTGCAGAGTTTGCCTCCTGAAGCTTATTATGGAGGTCTTCATTCTTATCACTTAGCTTTTGTCTCGGCTTTCTCATAGTCGAGAGAATCAGCTAAGGTCTTCTCATCGCTCTTGAACCTATAAAGGGAAAGAGTAGACGTCAGGATAAAACAAACGGTCGTAAGTTCTTCTACGACCAGGATCTAGTCATAAGTCTTTCTACGACAATACCCTGGTCATAAGTTCTCCTACGACCAGTACTTAGTCGTAAGATCTTCTACGACAACTCCTCGCAAATCATCGTAAGTAGTCGGCTACAAAAGACTACTTAAAAGCAAGCATTTACCACCTCTCTGCTTTCTCGCCGAGTTTCGCTTTCTCTTGTCGCAGTTGAACAAGTTGCCTGTTGTATTCAACAACAGTAACAATTTGCTCCAACGCTTTCTGCATAAATAAAGGCAGTGAGAAGCAAGAAAAGACATGTATGTAAATACTGAATTTCAAGTACCTACATTCATTGTCATTTGTGCAAACGAAGACACTGCCCTTGTGGGGTTCTTCAGTTCATCAATCTCTCGGGCTCAATCCCACCACACCTTTTCAAGACACGCGTCATCGAAAACATCCCCTCCATCGAGAATATTTTTAGGGTGAGGGACACGAGCACGAGGTCTAAGAGCAAAAGATCCCTCAACGAAAGATGGGCCAAAGAACTCAGAGACAAAGTTGGCATACTCTTCGTCTTCTGATTCGGTAACGCCAGTTCCTCCTTGAGGACCAGGAGGAGCGTCTGCGACGACTTCCTTCCCGACGCGATGGCGTGACAATCCATCGCCTTGGTCTGATGCCTCCGTAACACCAGACGCCTCGACCGCTACGACCATTCCTATGGTCGTAGGCACTTCAGCAACAATGGCACCTTCCACCACTCGGACAGTGGATGATCCTTCGACCACCGCTACCCTTATTCCTCCATCTGCCGAAGAAACAGCAGTGGGTTCCTTGACTGGAACGTCATTGATGGTGAGAGGAGCCGGGCTAAGATCATAAAAAGGAAAATACGATTAGGTGGTAAAAAGCAAAAGGTAAATGTTGTCCTTACACTTTTGTTTCTTTTTATATACCTTCGAGTGTCAGACTTAATCTTGAATTTGGAAAAAGCCTTCCATAAGGAAGATTTCTTCGACTTCTTCTCAACCACGCCTAGTCGAGACTCAGGTTGAGGAACGGTCACGACCACGTCTGGTTGTGGGTCTTGAATAAGCGCCATCACTCCTTGAGCCTCTAGGCTTTTGGATGGTCGAGACCAATCTCGACCACCTCAAAGGCAACACTGCCCTCGACCACGGGCACTACTGGTGCAGCAGTCTCCTTCACAAAAGATACGAAACTCTTCTAGTTCTCCTTTTTCTATTCGCTTGATAAAGCCACGGGAAGCAGAAACTGCAAAAGCTGCATTGTCGTAGTAGAAGGGTACCTTGGTCTTGAGCGGTTTATGTTTGAATACTTTAGCTACTCCTGCCACCATTGCTTTCTCTGCAGCAGCTATGTCCACGGCAAATTTAGCGAAAGGTGCAGACGAAGTAGCAGAACTCGAACTCACGCCCTCTTTGTCGGCAACTTTCACGAGCCACCGCCTCTTGGTTTGAGGAGCATCTGCTTGCTCAACAGCTGCACCAACGACCATCAGTTTGACTTCTTCGTCGTCCCGACGGTTCTCCATGCCTACTTTCTACGGAAATCGAAAAGAAGCAGTCGTAAGTTTTACTACGATCATCACCATGTCGTAAGCTTTTCTACGACAACCCCCTGGTCGTAAGCTTTTCTACGACCATAACCTGATTGTAAGCCTTTCTACGACCAGTACCCCATAGTCGTAAGTCCTTCTACGACCACAAAGTCCTAAACATGAAATCAATTCTTGATTACCTTTAGGCGCTCCACTTTGTCCTCTGGAGATAGGTCCGCCAGAATTGGAGGCGCCACCACATGGGCTGGCGGTTTCTCACAGATGAGCTTGACTCGAGGGTCAATCTCTTCTCGTGAGAGATCTGCAGGGATGAGAAAACTTTCAATAAGCCAAGTTTAAAAATTAATAAAAAGAAGGCTAAGATTGAAGTTTACTTACCATACTCGTAGTCCCTGGTCGGGTCTTTCGGCCCCGAGTACCTCCACATCAGATGAGCCCTCTTCTTTAGAGGACTGATACGGCGCATGATGAAATCCTTCACCACGTGCCATCCGGTAAGCCCCTCTCTCTTCAAGTCTGCAATGGCTTGAATGAAAAGGGTGATTCGATCGAGATCCTTGGGAGTCGAATCCTAGGAAGAAATCTTCTCGGCCGGTTTCCCAACGAAGGAGAGGCTGTCCTCATTGGTTATCTCCCAATAGAACCACCTCTTCTTCCACCCCGACCACGACGACCGGGTAAACATCCGAATGTACTCCTTCTACTTCCCGTCGTAGAGCTTCAAACTGCAACTACCGGCAACTCCAGCCAGCCTGGTCATTCCGTAAAAGTAACGAAACAACTCCAGGTCGGCCGGAATCCCCAGATAGGCCTCGCACAAGTACACGAACACTTCCAACATCATAATAGAGTTGGGAACAAGGTTCACCAACTCTACACCAAAATGTTCGAGTATGAGCGTGAGGAAAGGGTGAGCAGGCAAGCGAAGGCCACACTCACAGAACGTCTGAAAGACAGGGATTTGCCCAATCTCGCCCGACGGCCAATGCTGCCTAGCAGCCTTGATCCACTTCACAAACTCCTTCTTTAGGATCTTCTCGGAGCCGACCAAAGCTCTGATCTTAGTCGCGTCCATCTCCAATTTGGTCCACTGGGAAGCGGCTCCGGCCATCTCTCTTAAGAATCGAAGATTTAGATTTGGAAAGATTTCGGGAGGAAGTTCAATTTGGTCGGCAGCGAAGAACTCGAAAGATTGAACAGTGGGGACGATTTGGGGGAAATGTAAAAGACCTAAGTCTCACCCACGGTGAATATTTATAACCACACGCCTGAGTTAAAGACGTGGCGACCCAACGGTTGCCACCGCTTCGGGAACTGCTCCAACAGACAGGTCTGTGAGAGTCGATTCAGATTCTTAGATTTGTCTGCTCGAGAAAACCGAGCTTGTCTTCACACCTCAAGCGAAATTACCTTATTGACCAAGTCTACTTCTGATCAAAAGTAACAACAATCGAAAAGAATTTACTTCCGACTACTGTACTGTGACTACTATGTGATCATAAGATCTTCTACGACCACCTTCTTCTACGACCACCTTGTAAGTCGTAAGTCCCTCCATAACCTTCTTGACCAAGTTAATTTCTGATCAAATGAAACTCCAATCGAAGAGTTTTTCTTTCGACCACTATTCTACGACCACCTGCTGGTCGTAAAATCATCTCAACTCCTTTTCCAAGTAAGTTATTTTCACTTGAAGCTGGGGGGCTAGATGACGAGGATATAATAAATCCTCATTTAATTATTTATCTGTAATTCATATTATGGATAATAATGACGGCATATAGTTCTTGAGTATACCCCTTAATATTCATAAGGAAGAAGCTGGAGGTCGTAAGTTCTGCTGCGACCACCCCATAGTCATAAGTCCTCCTACGACTACCCTATAGTCGTAAGCCCTTCTACGACTATAACGTGATTGTAAGTTCTACTATGATCAGCCTATGGTCGTAAGACTTCAATAATGTAAAATGTTGTGTATGGAGTTGATATTTAAATTTTGTAAGGTGTATGTGTACCGCAGTTCTGCTGGTATCGCTCGTGCAAGTACTCCCAGATCTGACGAGTAGCACGCAGACCAACAATGTCTGGTTGGATGGAGTCGTCAACGCTGACCACCAGGATGGCTCGAACACGGGCCTCATCAGCACATCAGCGCTCAAAAGCGTCTATGGCATACTGAAAGGCCTCATCAGCAGTAGCGGCCTCAGCCTCCTTTTTGGCGGCCACATCTTCTGCAGGAGATGTAGAAGTAGGCTATCTGGGAGGAGGCTGAACCGGCGACGGTGGACAAGATCGGGCACCAGTGACATGTCTCCAGAGGCAGAGACCATCGAGCATGATCTCCATGAGTGAAGACCACAACCTGTAGTTCGTCCCATTAAGCTTTGTTCCCTAAAATGGGATCGCAGTTGATAGAATGGAAGCCATCGGTAGGCGGCGTTGGATGGTGCGGCGACCAAGGCAACGAAGTCTAACAAGCGGCGCTGGACGGCGCGGTGGTTAGATCAACGTACTTTTTTTGGATTTTTTTTGTTAATACGGCCGAGCCGCTCACGATAAACCGCTCGCTAAGGCCACTAGAGAAAGACGGTACGCTGCGTGAGAACTAGGATCCCCTTCTTGGCGCGGCGGCGGCGAGCTTTGTCCGCAGCGGATGAGACCAGCGCGGGGACCAGCACGAAGACGTGGAGGCGTCGGCGGCTCGGCGTGCTCCGATGACGGCAAGCCGCCTCGGCCCGCTTTGTCCTTGTCCGCGGCGGATGAGACCAACCAAGACGTGAGGCGCTCGGCGGCTTTCGGCGTCCGGGTGGCGAACGACTTCGGCATTCGAGCGGCAGATGGTGGGTTTGCTGTCTCGAGCGGCGTCTTGGCTTCGGATCTCGGTTCGCAGATCGGTAAGATAAAGAGATAGACAAGAAGAATCGGGCGCAGTACGGCGCTTATGTCAAGAACGATCGAAGCTTGGGCTCAGCGACGGCGACGAGCTAAGAAGCAAGAGCGTGCGTGTCGGGATGGCAGCGGAAGAAGAGCTAGGTTAGTGCCCTAGCTCTAATATCATGTTATGAATATTGTGTGTATATTCAAGAGGGCCCAATGAGCTATATATATATATATATGTGTGTGTGTGTGTGTGTGTGTGTGTGTGTGTGTGGGGACGCCTGTTTCGTACTCTTGGGAGTACATACTCACACTTCGAATATACCACTTAAACGAATGCACTATACTTCTTTATCATTTTCAATATACTTACATATCAAATATAAGATACTCCAATGCGACTTGATTGAAAAATTTTCATTTGATCCCTTTGTTTTTTGCTATATTCCCTTTTTCATATATAAAAGAAGTATATAAACAAATTTTGCTATAAAAAGTGGAATTTAATGAAATTTTTTGTGGAACTCACTTTGGGGTATCTTATAATCATTATTAGAGTATGCTCATATAGATAAAGAGGTATTATCGTATGATTTAAGTAGTATATGAGAGGTGGGAGTATGTACTCCCAGGAGTACCATACCATTTTTCTATATATATATATATATATATATATATGGGGTTTCCATATACAGATAAGGAAATACAAAAGAGTCATATTCTAACATCCTCCACCATTTCTCTATATCGTGACAGACCGACCAGTAGACGCACAACCCACCTGGTTTGCCATTAATTGCCAAACTCAATGATGCCTTTTTATATTTTGATGTGTCTGAATTCTACTTGAGGTAGTTTGACGGTTTCGTCCTTCTCCCCGTAAATATCGTCTTAAGAAAAAAGATCCTACCGTCAGTACCGTGATTCCTCTAACCCGCGAGAAAGCTGCTGCTTAATTCAGCGTAGTTTAGCATCGGTGATACGCTTACGAATGATTAATTGCTTTGCTTGTCCTGTCAGTGATAGCAATTGACGATCATGTAAAAGAAATCGTACGAAGAGCACGTCGGGTTTATTATTTCAATCTGCACACTGATCGACCCTGTTGCCCTGCCTGTTGGAAATTAACCACTCACCAAATTAACTAGGCGGTGGCCATGAACTGTCCGCACGTATAATTACTTACTTTAAACCACCAGCTTGCTTTCAGTTTCAGGTTAACAACAGTTGAGGCAATCTTCCTGCATGAAGTTATCACAGCAACAACAAAATTTTTCTGTTTTTCGCTCCTGTTTGGTGAGCAGAAACTGGCTGCAATCCATCTGAAAAGCCCATTAGTCTTCCATGCTGTTGCTTGCTGCTGGCATAGAGGATCCTAGCGAGTAACTCTCACCACAGCTGTGCGTAGAGAAAAATGGGTGAGTAAGATGTTAACGTCCTTGTCCATAGATGTTTGCCTGCCTGCTTGTTCCAGGCTAATTAAGATTGTAACCATCAGGTTAATTTGGCTTCTTGTCCATAGATATTTGCCTGCCTGTTCCAGGCTACTTAAATATTGTAACCATCAGGCTAGTTTGGCTTCACATGTAAGCGTGGCCTGGGCGGCCTTGCCTAAGCAGCAAAGTCTCTGGAAAGCGATGACATTGTTTTGTTTTGTTTTGTTTTTGATAAATTTTCACAAAGAAAAGAACATTGGTTTTGGATAAGCCATTGGAAGGGACATGGCATCTGCAATTAACCTGATGGCTGGAGGAAAGGTACTAGTACTACCCTATTCAGCACTGGACAACTGGGGAAGGAAAAAAGTTTTGTTTGGGGTTGTCCAATTTGAGGCCTGAAGATGGTGACCTGACCCACGGTTCGGCAATACCTATCTTGTTAACCCTTTTGCTGAGAAGATTAACCCCAATTGGTATGGTTTGATCACCGGGAGATCTTTCAAATCAAGGTTAATCCGATAGTGCGCTTAATTACTCTGAAGAAAATATATGCGTCACATTCAGAGACTGCTTCAAGAACACTTGTGACTTGTAAGCCGGTAATTAGTTAGTTCGTTAAGCTAAGTCAAACCAAGCAAAGTGGTGAGTGGTCGCTAATCCCATCATATACCTATCTTGTCTTGAGGGAAATTTGACATGCAACTATTCAATTTTTCGTACCTTATCTTAAACTATACAATATAGTAATACTCCGCTAAGTAAATTAACCGCACGTCATGGCCATGGAGGTGTCTTCTGACGTTAAGATTCCCAAGTTTTAGTCAACTAGTAGTATTTAAATGAATCAAGTCATTGACTCCTAACAACGTACGTGGCACTCTAGACTAAGGTCCCTAAACAGGTAGCAGCACACGTAACATGCACTAGGACATTTCGAGCACACGAGTGTGACATTAGCTGTCTATAACTTTTATCACGTAGAACACGAGATAATGTGGATAAGAGAGCGATAGTACAGATAATTAGGTTGTCTCTTATACAATAGTCGACTGTAGTACAAAAAACAAAACATATTGTACATAAAGGAACTGTCTATAGAGATATGCAAAAAAAAGGGTAAAACATTGTACAAGCTGTCTTTAACACTGTCTATAGATGATATGAATGAATACTATAGATAAAGTTGTCTATACCATTATGCATGCCCTAACTAATCACCTAATTATTCTGAAAATTAGCTGTCGGAAAGATCGAATTAAATAGGGCAGACAGAAGAGGCGAGGCATCTGTCGATGTGAGGAAGAGAAACTAGCTCCACAAATCAGTGGAACTTGCCCTGCATTTTGCCCACATGACATGTCGTCTTTCTGCATATATGATTGGCAAGGACAACACGCGGCATGTATATTTTTCTTGTATTCTTTTGCTGAAGTGATTCCACGCAATGGCGCACTTGCACAAAATAACAAAATGGTTAGGCACACGACCCTCCAACTCCTACGCAAAAGGCAGCCATTCTGACTCACGGGCGAGGCAGCTGATCGTTAACGCTACCCAAACTGAAGTGTCGGCGTCACAGACAAAAACAGACGTGCTAGGGATCAGGTCCTCTGTAAGTAAATGCAGAGAACAAAACGTATGAATAGTGTTTCACATTACGTGAGAAGCCTTCAGATGTAGTACTATAGCAAAGATTGTAGCACAAGACGAAAAGTACGGTAGCGAAAGAATGCACAAAACACGGTAGCAATTGTTCTTGGCCGATCAGATGGTTAAGAGCGCTTCTAATTCATGTGCACTGTAGCACATTTGTATTAAGAGCACGGAGATATCCCTCTCCGACGTGTAAGTAAGTAGTAACTTTCACTGATGAATTCCGTTTCCAAAAAAAAAAAATGATCCACTTAGGAAGGAACGCAAAAGCAACCTCCAATTTGCAATTTTTCCCATGTTTTACACGATCAGGTTACCCCTTTGGAAAAAGAGAAGCAGGAGCTATTCTTTTTGCATTCCAGCGACATGAAAGAACAGCTACGATGCTAGGTTAATTAATCTCAGCAATCAGATCAGACCGAACACATTATAGTGGCAGTGCATGCACCCAACAAGGGGAAGTTTTTGTCTAGTTCGGATTCCACTGCATTATTTTTAAAGGGTGATTCCACTACATTCGATGCAATGCATCACGACATGTTGCACAGAGTGTCGTGTACACGCGTTATTTTAGTTTACTATTTCCTCTGTTGAAGAATGTATAATGTTTTGGACGTTAACACGGTATCTAATATAGAACTTTGACTATTACTTTTTATAAAATCATAAAATCATTATATTATGGAAATATTTATCATAACAAAATATAATGGTACTATCGTGACAGTCTATACACATATATATATGTATATATGTATGTATGTATATGGGTCCGGCTTAGAGAAATTTTTAGAAGAGAATCAGCCCTAACGAGCTGCTTGAATTTTAGGAAATATATGCTGGAATTCACCGATTCCCGTGTAGAGCTTTTCGTTCCATGGGTTCCTCCTTTCTGGGCTCCCCCGTGCTCGTACAGCAGAAAGGGGAAAGAAATTACGCCCGAAACTAAGCTAAGCTAAACTTAACCGGGCCCGCCTTGTATATACTTCAGTTTCGATGAGAATTCAGGTGCAGGAGGACTTGCCTTGTGGTTTACACTCGACATGTATAATAGGGTGATATCACTCATCTATAATTATTTTTTGTCACATAAAATTTCTAATAATGTAAATGAGAGAGAACGAAAAAAAGAAAAAGACATAATCTGATATTCAACAGACAGTTTATATGACTCTTATAGATAACATAAAACACCACTGTATAAGTTATTGTCTGGGCAAAAACTAAAAGATGATAGAGTTTTATATAGAGCTTATCTATACACTGTACATGACCGAAATAACGTCACCGCCCGTGCCACGGTACCAGTTGTCACAGCCTCACAGAGTCACAGGTGCTTAGGATTTTCCTTTAAAAAAACCAACACAGGTGCTTAGCTAAGCCACGCGTATAAAACGAGGCGCCCCCGATAGTCTGGGACACCGCCGTGCTCGTCCCCCACAACACACCAAGAAACATGGCTAACCCATCCGCGTCCGCCTCCTCCACTTCCCCCGCCGCCAAGGCCGGCTCGAGCTCGAGCTCGTCTGCCGCTCCCAAGCTCACCACCACCTGCCTCTGCTCGCCGACGAGCCACCCGGGCTCCTTCCGCTGCAGCCGCCATCGGAGCCCCCTAGGGCGTCCGTCGTCGTCCGTCCGCGCGCCACAGGTCGTGCCGAGCGGCGCCGCGGCGCCGGGGCGCGTCGAGGGGAGGAGCGGCGCTGGTGGCAGAGCGAAGGGGCGGTCCGTGCGAGCGCACCTCTTGCAGAGGATCGGCCCGCCGTCCGGCCGCGACCACCGCCGCAGCCGCGACTTCCAGCCCCGCCCGTCAAGGCTGCGCCTCATGAACATGTGACGCCGGCGCCGTTGCTCTGCTTCGCCCGTAGCTCGTAGGTTCTTCTGATCAACTAGTGGCGCGCCACTAGTTCGCGCGTACGCATGCATCGCGATTACATAGGACAATACACTAAAATTGTGAATGATCGATCATGGGTGCTCTTTGCTAGTACTTCTAGTGTGATAGTGATAATTACTCCATCTGCGCCCCTTGTTTTTTTAAGAGGAATAAATGGAGTCGTTATTACATCTTTGTGCTACTCCGATGATTTACTGATGCAGAACATGCATGGTAAATTTTGCACCCCTTGTTTTTTAAGAGGAATGAATGGAATCGATATTACATCTTTGTGCCTCCATTATTGCATCTTTGTGCTACTCCGACGATTTACTGATGCAGAACATGCATGATAAATTTTGCACCCCTTGTTTTTTTAAGGGGAATGAATGGAATCGTTATTACATCTTTGTGCTACTCCGATGATTTACTGACGCAGAACATGCATGGTAAATTTTGCACCCCTTGTTTTTTTAGGAGGAATGAATGGAATCGTTATTACATCTTTGTGCTACTCCGATGATTTACCCATGCAGAACATGCATGGTAAATTTTGCACCCCTTGTTTTTTTAAGAGGAATGAATGGAATCGTTATTACATCTTTGTGCTACTCCGATGATTTACCGACGCAGAACATGCATGGTAAATTTTTCAGTGTTCATGGGTCTGTGCCTGATGGGATTACCTAAGTTTGGGTTAATTCTTGACAAATATTTTTAAAAGTATTCTAAGCTTCTTTCTTTTTTATGCGCTTGTGGAGATTGCTTAGCTCCAGGGACATGCATGTTCACAGGACGCCCATGAAACCTATCCGAAAGCAACGTTCTCTATGTGTTGTGTGCGTGTGGGGCTGTGCGCCTGTGACTGAGTTTACTTTTCGCCCATGAAGTTTCGAGACGATTTTGCCCATGTTAATTGCCGTCCTCTTTACCTCGAGTAAGTTTCTCCGCTGTTTTCCTTGCGGACAAACGCGGAGTTCAGAATCTTGGTATTGTTAATTCTGCAACTGACACTTCTCCATTAAGCTTTTCAAAAGGAATGAGAAGAAAAAAAACTTCTTCTAGAATCACAGAGCTGATCATGAACATCTTCTTCTTCAAAAGAAAAAAAAAGGAGACAAATAGGTAGTATCAAGACGTAGAAAAGGCCACGAGATATAGGAATCTGCTTACGTGCAAGCACAATGGAGGAACAGCTCAAGCCCCACTAGCACAACAGCTCAGTAGCTCACAACACAACTTTGCGATGATATCTGATCTGAGTGTGTGTGTGTGTGTCAGAGAGAGAGAGAGATCCAAGATCCCAAAACTGCAGCATCTGCAACGCCTGTTGTGGAGTCTGAGCACACGTCTGTTTGCGGGTCGGCTTGCGAGACTGAGACATCATCATGTTCATCTATGAGCACAGTTGAGCCTGCTCCGCGTGAGTTCCAAGGGCCCTTGTGATTGCTGGATTCAGAATGGACGGTCCAGATCCAACACCGGATGGATTAAGCACCTTAACTCGTGGTCCTCGAGCCGGTGGGATGCTGGGATAGTGGTACTAGTAGTATGTCGTTTGTCTAATTAATCCATTCGAGTTAAATTTCATGTCTGAAGTCTGAGCTCAGGTTTTATGCCCATGGGCCATGGCCATTGTTTTATGTTTCAGAATATACCAGCAGTCAGCACTGTCGTGACAAATAACAACTCTCACCATCGGCATCGATCTCTACAGTGCAGTTCGTTACCCAATTCTTCAGATACATTGCATTTCATGCTCTCTCGTTAACATCTAGATCACAAAAAATGCAGAAAATAAAGTAGTTCCTACCGCGACCGATGGTAAGAAACTCCCACGTTCCAAACGGGCCTAGAGTATCAGTACTGTCCGGTGATCTTCCGATTAACAAGATCTAATCGGAGCCTATTAAAAGGACGCAAAGCCAACCAGTCTTTTTCGTGCCTGCCACCTTATGCAATGTAAATTGTCTAATAGTAAGTATCAGTATTAAAACTAAGATTTCTCCGTTTAAATATAAACGTTGATTAAACGCTGCAATCAAACTTATATAACTTTGACCATTACTTTTCATATGATTTTGTTAGTAAAAAATTACAAAATTATGATATTATGAAAATATTTATCATGATAAATCTAATGATACTATTCACTCATGATCAATCTAAATAGTTTTTCATATATTATTAATCAAAGTTAGATAAGTTCAACTGCACGCTTGGTCAAACGTCATATATTTAAGAACAAAGGAAGTACCTCGAGAACGAAATGGCAAATATAGCACATTGTCATTTCGTTCACCGTCTGGTTGCCTCCGGCTCAGGCCGTTTACCTGCGCTTTTGGTCATCATTTTCCGGCTCGGTCGCATTCGCATCGATGATCGACCACCTGGGCTAATCAAGCTCGTATTAGTCCCTAGAACTTGGAAAAGTAGCAATCAATTACCTAATGGTGTGTATGATACCGCTACTCTGCTAGCATGATCTGCCCTGGTATCTAGGCAAGCTTGTGGTTCGTGTCCGTGTTTAGTCCATTTCTGCGTCTGCACGATCAAGTCCAAGCCGTAGTAAGTGCTGGGATGAGTAGTGCTCGGTCTGGTCAGGTTGTAATCAAGTTATTCGATCCGACGGGTCAAGTCTTGACTTTGATCCTTACGCCTCCTCGACGCGGACAGTTTCTCTCTCTCTCTCATTTAGCACATTTTCGAAGCGAGTGAAATGGCAAAAAAAAACATGGTATTTCTACCATACGAAAGCGCCGCGGTAGGAGCCTACGATGCACCCGGTACACGGTAGGACAGGCGATGGGGTAGCATTCGACGGCAGATAGTTTGCCGCACTATGAGTTACGGCAGGTGAGCTGCCACGATTTGGTGCGCAGCAGTGTGGTTGCTGTGGTTTGGGTGCGTGGTAGATCTGTTGCCACAGTGTTTTCATGTGACAGGACGTCATTTTGCCATTTCGTTTTTGGACGGAGGATATTTTTAATATTTTGCTAAAAAAATTCTAGCCAAAAACAAAAACCTCGACGCAGACGGCCCAATATTTCCAGTTAGTAACTTGTTACTATTCTAGTCCACGGTACACCAGCAGCACCTCAATTTGGAGAGTATCGGCATTTCGCATTTACCGGGGCATAGTCTCTGATTTAATGAGTATACCCAGTAGTACTAGTGCCGTAAATAAATTACCGGTTTTCCGTAGAAGATTTCTAACGATTTTCTAGCAGAAAAAAAGAAGATTCCTAGTGATTGCTCTGAGTCCTTTTTTTGGGGTCCTGTATTAAGACTAGTTTTTCATTCATAATAAAGAAGATTTGCTAAAGAGATACATCCAACTGACAAACCCCTTGTCTCAAAAAAAAAAATATTGTGCCCGACAACTGATTTCTGGCGAAGAAACAGAATTGATTTAAGTTGTTTATGATAGCAGAATTGATCAAGCATTGCTTTCCATAACTAACAAAAAAGTAGGTGCGCTAGCTGTGTGCGCCCACCGATCTCCAACATCTTCTCGTGCAAGTTAATTTGGAGTTGAGCGAACCCACTGAAAATTAAAGGCTAGTAACTCTGAAGGCTCTTAACTACTCCACCGTCCTGATGTCAACTGTAAATAGCGCGAGTACGACGCTGATCGATCAGCAATTCTCGATTAAATCTCCATGGAGTGTGTATCTACCCAAGTAGGTTCTTGAGACAGAAAGAGATAGAGGGAGAGGGAGGGAGGGAGGGAGATCCGACTGACCACGGGGGCCGCGTGACGGCGGCAGCGACGGCGAGACGTCACTCGCACTGAAACCCAGAGCTTATCCAAACCGCAACAGAAGTAGCACACTCCAGATAGAGAGAGAGTTTGGAATCGATCATCATGTCTCCAATTCTCACTCATGTATATCCAAAACCAACGGCCGCACGCGGCAGACCAACTCTATGTATGTACACATGCAGATTAAACCGGATTGATGGATCAAAAACTCCATTTCCAGTCAAATCCCCCGGCAATTACAGCTTACAACAAGGGAAAAATTAAGCATATATATGGAAATTCGTATGTACTATATCTCTCTATGGCATGTCGGCGTTCGTTTATTAACTAGTGATCGTTGTCGCCGGCGCGGTCGCCGGCCATGGACACGGCGGACAGCCGGCTCGGCCGCGGCCGGAACCCGCCCACGCGCCTCCGGTGCTGCGACTGCTGCGCCGCCGGGGACGGCCGCACCGTCGCCGCGAGCGCCCTGCGCGCCCACTGCCCGCTCTCCACGGCGCCGATCCGCACCAGCGCGCTGCCCATCCGCTTCGCGCCCAGCCTGCAGCTGCTCGACCCGCCGGGGGACGGTGGGGAAGGCGGGGAGACGGGCTTGTGGCCGTGGCCGCCCTTGCGTTCCTTGTGGAGGCTGCAGCGGAACGAGCCCGGGTGGTTCGTCGGCGAGCACATGCACGACCGCCGGCTCCTGGCGCCGCCGCCCGAGGAGGAGGACGACGAGACGCTGACGGACGGGCCCGGCGACCGGGAGGCGCCGCCGGCGAGCTTGACGCGGGTGGGCGAGGCGGAGCGGTAGTGCGCGACGGACAGCACAGGCCCACTAGGCCGCCTCGTTGTTGCCGTCGCCATGAGAGATCAGAGAGAGAGAGAGAGAGAGAGAGAGAGAGCAGTTGGATCAGGAGCGGAGCGGAGCGGAGACGGTCGTTTCGGTGTGGTGTTGCTGGCTGGTTGGTGGTTTGGGCAAACTGATGGGAGAGCGGTTTGGATTGTATTTATAGAGGTGGTCGGGTTGGGCAGGGGTGTTTTGGTAACTTCAGTGGTGGGGAGAGAACTGGCGTCAGGTCGAGTTAACTAACTCTGGTTATGGGCTTAAAACGGAGCTGGGATGTGGGCCCCATCGGAAGGCTTTTGAATCGGTCTCGGATTCGATGAGATAGGGTAACGACCTGCTGCATGTAGGCGAATTTTTTTATTAATTAACCTTTTTATTTTTATTGTTAATCCTCTATAAACTTTATTTCTAATTCAGTTATTTTTTGTCACGCCATCACCCGTGGCATGATAAAATAACATTATCACGTCGTATGATAAGTCCGTTAAATAATGTTTTCTGTTAAGTAGCGTGACCAAACAACACCACTAGTGGTGATGTAACAAGAGCGTGACAAGATGCGGATTGACGTGACCAAAGAAATCAGAATTAGAAATAAAGTTTGCGAAGGGTTAATAATAAAAATAAATTAATAAAAGGTTAATTAATAAAAAAATCCATGTAGGCCCACTCGGCGAGATGCTTAGGATTTCACGGCGAAGCTGTTTTTTCCCCTTCTTGTTTGGTATTTTTTCCTTACATTTATACTTGACTCCTGTACGCACGATTACTGAAGCAAATAATGGGACTACTATTTGCTTATTTATTAGAATGAATGAATGGAATCTGGTCGATGTTGTAGAAATTTATGTACTAATTTTCTTGATGAGAAAAGTACAAAGTCATAGCTTAATTGATTCACCAGATCTCAGGCAAACAAGCTAGATGCCCGAGTAACAGCATGATGGAAACAGTACCGGCTTCGGAATATTTTTTAGGAGCCCTTGTGTGGATTCAGCCGGAATTTGCTCTTCCCAATCGGATTCCGTTGTGTAGCCCACTGGTTCTTCCTTCCGCTGCATGTTATCTCCGGCACACAGAAAGATGAAACCCATAAAACAAAGTTGTTAACAAAAGAAACCGAAACCGAAAGCATCGAAAGGCAGCAGGGTTGGTCGAGTGGGCAGGATCTGACGTGACACGCCAACAAACGGGCGAGCTAGCAGGCGCCGGAGCCCATAGATTTGCGCCACTTTTGTGACTTGAAATCGATCGGGCCGACCTTTGGGTGATACTGCCACCATGATTGTATCCAGGAGGCGGAGCGAGAGGGGCCGGCAAGGGTCTTCCTCATGTTTCGACAAAAGAAAAATGCACTATAATTTTGGGATCATCTATACCAGATTTGACTGTGTTGTTAGTCTGAAGCAATTAAATTTTAGTTCATTTGTAACTTCATCATACATAAATTATTTATGTAATTTTTTGTTCTTAGGCACTATAATTATTCTTGAAAGTCTTAGTAACTCATATTTCCACCACATCATTCAAAATCTAACATATACTTTGAGAGGTTAAGCAAAAAACAAAGACAAAAAATTCTATACCAATAAAATACAGTAATGTGGTAGATCTGTTATGTTCCGAAAGAAAAATCATAATAAATTCGGACATAATTCATAAGATAAGTACGAATCTCAAAGCATATCGGACGGCTGAAAATTCGACTATTTTGACAAAAAAAAAACAGTCGAATGTTGTTTAGCAAAACAGATATTTTTGTATATTTTGAAAAGTATTACTGTCGTTAGTGCTACTTGGTTCTTCCTATCCAATTAGAGCGCCGAAGCTTTTCGCTGGTGGAAAGATAAGAGGTTGCTTTTATCCACTTGGCGGAGCGTAGAGTCCGTGTGAAGAAAGAGTGGATGGTGGTGTGGCCTCGCTTTCGGCCATGAGAAGCTTCACACAGGCGTCACACGATCCCGGCCGGCTACCCATTCGCGATATGATGCTATGTATTTGGCTACGAGAATTGATCAGGTGGGCGAACATGCGAATCTCTTTCCGACTCTTTCGCTTTCTTCTTCCATTTTGATTTTTGAGAGCTCGTTCTTTTCTTTTTTGTTATTGTTTCTACCGACGAGCTCAGAAGTAAGAACTGACAAGCAGTTGCATCTCCTTCTTTTTTTTTTTGAAATAAACAGGTATATATTAGGTATATGTATACATCATATTTTCACCCCTAATTAACATTCCAACTCAGAATTTGTAATTCGAATTATGTGACTTTACTTAATGTTGCAGGCAAGAACCCCTAGGGTTCTAGCTATCGGCCAGCAAGAGGGAGAGGGAGTAGAGAAGGAGGTAGGAAATGAGACTTCTTTATTTCTTTCTTGATTTATAAGCAAAACTCACCTCTCTATAAATAGAAGTGTTATAGGGGCATGAAAGAAGGATATCGAAAGGGTCTCTTACAGATAAGGAAGGAGACCAATTGAATCTCTTTCTAAACTAAATACAATTAGAAGAATATCTTTTCAAACTAAATACGATTAATCTCGTGCACTTATCTCATGCAGCAGCTTGAAGTTGCTGCACTGGGGCGGCGCGCAACGGCTACTTTGCACATCACTGCGTTGCGTGGCACATGCAGAGCGGACGAGGGAGCGTGGCTGCGCCTGCGTTGGGGCAGCAGCGTACGCACGGATCGGATGCGCGCACCTTGTCGTGTAGATTTGGAACACCACTCGTCACACCATCGGTAGTTGATGGGCTATTAGCTGCTCCTATTAGGATCAGAGGAGTGCCCTAAAACCAGCTTAATTTTTGTATACGCTGTGTGGGTCTACAATCATACGGCGTTTTGTCCGTATATTTGTACTGTGCGCACAGCGTAACTGCGGATGCATGTTGATTGCATACGATTGTGTTCGGCTCGTGGGCTTTGCTTATCAACGGGATCTTAATTGATTACGAAATAGTTGACGAGAAGACCAGATAAATATATGTATGAAAAATAATCGTATCGACTAGCCATCTTGTACCATCCTATCCTATTCACCATGATTCAAACAACCAAACGCACCCTAAAGAACTCTTATCGACGAGCTAGCCTGTGTATTTGGTGGATCCCCATGATACGATAATATTTCGGTATATATGTTTTTAGGGTAATCGGTAGATATGTTTTAGAACTACTCTATACGTGCGTTGGTGCTTGTTGATTCGTATTATTAAATAAGAAATGCTTCGCATATGACGTCCATGCTCCCTCCTACACCCGCCCCCTCCTCCGACTCTGACTGCCCGCACGCCACCGCCCCCCTCCTCCTCCGACTTCGACCCGCAGGTGCGCCTGCGCCATCCTCCTCCGTCAAAATTAAGTAAGATAAAAGGGTTAAAATTAAGAGTAGCTGACGACGCGAGACCTCAGCTAGCATGTTGAAGGTGACGACGTGCGTTCGTGCATGATAACTAACGGAAAATAGTAACATTACCTATCCAGCTTTCCCGAGAATTACTCGTCGTACAGGCGAACCGCAGCATGGCAAGCACGTACAGCCCGATGCAGTAATGCCACCGGCCAGTACGTGGCACGGAACTGGGAGTTTCCACTGTGAAGTCATACTAATTAGCTGCGCATTATCCCCCGGTCGATCTGGGAAGAGAGGATTGAAGTGCGCCTAATTTGGCCGGCGATCGATCGAGTGATCCCGCCCACGTCAGCTGCTCACCCACTCCCCTTGAAAAAGACGCACGCATGCATTCTCCGACCGCCATGGCAACCAGTAAGCGCCACGTACCCTCCTGCCTGGAGCTTTCTCCAGGCCGCATATCATCCAGCGTTTCTCTCTCTCTCGCAGTAGGCTAGCTTTAATTAGCCTTTTGGACGTTGTTTAATTAGCGTAGATACACGTTGCTAAACGCTATAATTAGGGTGCATGTCCTAGCTAGGTTAGCTCCTGGCACGCAGGCACGCATCCATGCCTCTACCTCCAACTATACGAGATCAATCGATATACCGGCATTACACATATATAGTGTTATTTTTAAATCGCACTTACAGTTGCAATTACAATTTGGTAGCCGCAGAGCTAGCACTCTTGGCTCTGTATTCAGTAGAGAGGGCAATCAGTGACAACCTATGCATTAGCTGTCTCTTTGTTCTTTTTCTCCAAAATACAGGTCAAAATACGGGTTAATGTTCTACAGCTGGCCGAGGCGTAACGGGAGGTAGTTTACAACACTAGCTAGGAGCTAGGAAGGCATACAGAGCATACTTATCAATTTTATTTCGGTACCGGTCGGAATAGTCGGAACATGTCATACCGACACTCAAACCGGCACAACGTAGTCTCGATCCCGTACCGGTCTCAATACCGGTTAATACCTCCCGTTACGCCTTGGCCATTACGGAGCCGCCGCCACTGCCGTTAACCCTAACCACCGACTGCAGCTCCGCCATTTCGTCGCTGGCCTCCATGGCCTCTTTTCTGGTATTTCTACCTGCGTTGAGTAGGTGAGGGCCCGTTGATTTTCAAAAGTAATTGTAGTTTTCTTCAATTTTTTTGTTTTCGTTACTAGATCAATCTACTTTTTGCTGCCGTGATTGTTGGCAATTATAGCATTGTTGCAAGATACGAAGTCTACCGCGAGAAAGATAAACAAGTTCAGCATGTTCATCGACTCAAGGACTTGAAGGTATCGTGCTGTTTCTTCCAGAATTTTCAATGTAAAAGTTGAATATTTATGTACTTAATCATTAAGTTATTAACTTAATGTAAATCATAGGGGGTTTTTTATTAAAAAAAAGCCCATAACGGTAGGTAGTTAAAAAAACCCGTAACGGTAGGTAATTTTTCTGCTCTTTTTTATTTAAAAAAAGCCCGTAACGGTAGGTAGTTAAAAAAAACCCGTAACGGTAGGTAATTTTTCTGCTCTTCGTAAGGTGACAGTAGTATCCGATAGCCAGCTCTCTCTTGCACGTCCACGTACGTAGTGAGAGCAACTAATTTCGTAAAAAGTCTGGATTTTAATTGCGGCCGACGACATCCGTGGCCTAATAGCGACATGGTAAGACGCAGGGGAAGCTAGCATCGCGGTTCCTGTCACTAGGATTACACTATCCGCACTGAGGATGCGTAAATTAATTCGTACAGAGCAAGCAGACCAAGTGGCAGAGATAAGCTGCTAGCGACTGATCGACATGTAAATCAAGATTATTGCACATTACAAGGATAGTATGTATGTAATTTTTTTTTGCAACCACTCGCTTGTGTCTTTGTTTTTATACCGGCGTTGATATTTTGGTTTGGACTTTGCAGAAGTGGAGAAATCTGATTAAAGAAGGGATCGTGGGGACTTGGACAGTGTGATTGTCCTGATCGAAGATTGAATCCATGCTTTTGGAGGCGAAAAGACTCAATGAGTCAGTTTTTGTATTAGCTTAGTGTTTGTTCTGTTGCAGGCAACTAGTCTTTTTGCATCTGCCTTGTACTGGAGTTGGCTGTTACTTTTGCCTTGTAAGATATGTTACCAGCCGGGAGTTAGTTTAGTGTTTTCCTAGTTGCTGTTGGGTTGTTTTGGTCTTGCTTTGGTTGTAAACTGGTATCCCTAGTGTTTATGTCGCTGTTACTTTTGTAAAAACTATATTTGGTTTTCTATAAAAGCTAAGGGAATGTCCTTTTTTTTTTTTTTAAAAGCACTACAAAGTCGTTATTACCGGTTTCTGTATCTGTGCGGGTGGGCGTGGGCCAAGAACGGTGCAAAGCAAACCGCAAAATTGGCCCTCCTTCATTGTAATATTCGGCCTGGTTGACACGAGTAGCACCGTCCGCGGCTACGCTTTGTTCCTCTGTTCCTCAACTTTGGGTGAGCCGCTTCCGAAAGATGCGAAGCACCTAGCTAAGTTTCAGGCACCTCATGAAGCTTTTACAAATATTCCAAACATCCAGTGCAGTTTAACTTTGGGTAATGATACCGCGCATACGTCCGATACGAGAGAAAAAAAAAAAATCATCGAACGCTGCTTTTCCCTCACCTGACTCCGCGTGCGTTGCTCTTAGACCACCCCTGCATCTAGCTCCTTCTTGCTTTTCTCCCCCAAATATTCCTATTCCTCCACACTACTGCTCTCCTCTTCCCTACGAATCTATGATGTCGGCTGATGCCATCCCCAGGTGCCTCCGATGTCTCCAGCCTTATGCGCCCTCCCTGCTTGCCTATCCCACATAGCTCCGGCCTCAAGGCAGCTCCGGAATCATGCCACGCCGGTGGTCATATCTACCCGCAAACGCAAGGTGCTGCTAACATCTAAGTTGCTACATTTTTAGGAACTTTGCATGGGAGGGAGGGGGGCACGAAGTGGTGCAGCAGCGGCGACAAGGCTTCCCTGAGCTCATCTAGGAGGTCGTAGTGTGGGCTGACGTCGTTCCTGTGGGATCTGGGCTTGTCGGTGATGAAGACGATGGTGTGGGCTGGCCACCACCTCCTCCTCGAGATCACAATAAAAAATGTTGCAATTGGTAAGTTGTGTTGTTGCGGCTATTATTTCTAGATGTTGCAATACGCCACACTAAAATGTTGAAGATGTTTAGATGATTTCTTTGTTGTTGCAACAAGGTTTGATTTTTGTTGCAATATGTTCTTGTATTTGGTGCCCCAATCGTTCAAATTTGTTGCATATTTTTGTTTACCGATTCCGTATTTGTTGCATCGGGACTAAATATTTGTTGCAAGCTTATAAACTAATTATTATGTTTCTGCAATTTTTCTGTTGCACCGCATCGAATTAGTTTGTCCCTCCGAGAAGTTTTCAGAAAAAACCTATACAAATCTCGGCAAAGTTTTGCTTCAGATCAGCTGGACTTGGCTGGGGCCGGGACATTTTTGTAGGCCCAGACGAAGTGGCAGGAAGAAAACTTTCGGAGTAGCTTCGAGTCTTGGCCCATTTCAAGCACGGCTGGCCCAATTAAGATGCACGAATAGAAAAGAGAAGGCCTGGCCCAATTTGGCCTTTTAAGCTGCTCCACATGCGATGCGCCGAGATAATTTCAGCACGCTCCAGGGCTCCAGCCTCCAGGCACCGGAGCGCTTCCTCCATTTGGTGCGGTCCCTTCCACAATATCCACTTCCGCTCTCACACCGAACCATGGCGGCGCTCTACTCCGCCTCCCCGGCCATCTCCACGGCGGCGGCTCTCGGCGTGGCTGCGCGCGGAGCCGCCTCCCTCCTGCGCCTGCGCTCCGCTTCGCGCTCCTGCTATGCTGCCGCCGCACCGCGAGCGGCGGGGACACCGTCGTGGCGAGCGAGGCGGCGCTTTGCCGCGTCGGCGGCTTCCACGACGGAGGAGGGCGCCGGTGTCGAGGCTATGATCCCGCCCGACGACCGCATCCCGGCCACCATCATCACCGGCTTCCTCGGCTCCGGCAAGGTCAGGCCCCAAAAAATCTGTAGCTTCTATGCGAACGAGCGTGTGATGATGCATCCGAAATGTATCCACGCTCTCCTGCAGCGATATTTGACGTCTTATTGATAGATTTGCACATCGTTGTGTATTTCCCTGGTCACTCCCAGGCCATGCAGTATTAATTACCTTAAAATGCTAAATGGATTGTAGTACAGTCTCATAAAGTCAGAACAGCACCAACAAAGCACTAGGAGTAGTGAAACCTTGAGATACTTGGCACTAGAATTGTTTTCATCTGATTGTAAATATGTTTCCCACCTGCTATTGCTTTACAGCATGCATGGATTGGCAAATGACAGTAAGGCTAATTATGTAGCTTTGCACCTATATGCAGCATTGTGTACACAATGTTGCCTTGTTTATTTCAGTTTAACGAGTTCTGTTGCCATGAAGCACTCGTCTCTGGTATATTCACGGTTTGTTTTTATTTGCAGACAACTTTACTAAATCACATCTTGACTGCTCACCATGGAAAGCGGATCGCTGTCATTGAGAATGAGGTACGCCGTATGCCTATATGAGTAAATTTTCGTTGTATGTTTATTATTTAAGTGCTTGAGCAGCACTTAGTTTTCCATTCTTGGACACATGCCAGACTTTGCACACTGAAAAATCCATCTTAATTTACCTTTGATATCATTGTTTCTGTTGCAGTATGGAGAAGTTGATATCGATGGTTCGTTGGTTGCTGCACAAACTGCTGGAGCTGAGGACATAATGATGCTAAATAATGGTTGCCTTTGCTGCACTGTGCGTGGTGATTTAGTCCGTATGATTGGTGAATTGGTTGACAAGAAGAAGGGGAAGTTTGATCATCTTGTCATTGAAACAACAGGTAAGGAACTTGGCAAGAATTGCCACCATAATCAAGAAAATATGTGAGATGTAACATGTAACCTTCTCGAGTTTAAAAAATCACCCTGACTTCCAGTTATCAGATTTGCCTGTGACATTAGTTTTTCGATTGTATATGTATTTGAATAAAATCATTCGGCGCTAATTTTCAAAATTTTAATTTTTCTTAGTTATTCTTTGATTTCTTTGCCATGTTAAGTCCTCTTACTCTCTCTTATTCTATTTTTTCAGGTTTGGCGAATCCAGCACCCATAATACAGACGTTCTATGCAGAAGACACAGTTTTTAATGATGTCAAGCTGGATGGTGTTGTTACTTTAGTAGATGCAAAGCATGCAAGGTTGCATTTGGATGAAGTAAAGCCCAAGGGTATAGTCAATGAGGCAGTTCAGCAAATTGCATATGCTGACAGAATTATAGTTAACAAGGTAATGTTATTGTAGCCAATACTTGCTGGTTTGTATATATTAGTTAGTTAGTCTTTTTCTATTATTTTGGCTCTTGCTAATAGAAGATCTAATTTCTTGTTACTTCCCTTGCAGGTTGATCTTGTTAGTGATCCTGAAGTGTCTTCCTTGGTTGAGCATATAAGGGTTAGTGCAGTGCGTTCAATATGCTCTTGTTTTTACCGTGTGGTTGTTTCTAACATCGTCCTTTTGTGCATACAGAGTATCAATCGCATGGCTCATTTGAAACGAGCGGAGTATGGTAAAGTTGATTTGGATTATGTGCTTGGAATTGGAGGCTTTGATTTGGACAGGTTCCTTTCTGTCGTTGTCTTCTTCTTTTTTGGATTTTTTGTTTTTGCAAAGCGAACGCCGTCTTTTGGACATCGAGATAAATACATAGCATAATGAAATGATCTGAATTGTTCAAGCATAATGACATGATACATTATGGTAAAAGTGTGACTATAGTATATATCAGGCATACGGCGGCTTCTAGCATAGAGAGATCAATACTATTTACTGCTATTGTGGTGGACAAAATTATCTGAGCTGTTCAAGCATACTGAAATGATACATTATGCTAAAATCACGAATATAGTATATATCAGGCATATTGGGAGATCAAAACAATTTACTGCTATTGTTTTCCACTTGTCCTTGGATCAAATGACTTGATGGGCCGCAATGTGACCTAGGGTATGGCTATTAAATGGATTATGTGCAGAGTTCGTTTTAAATTATGCTACTAATGAATCATATACACATTTGAATCTCTAGTTATTTTTCTACATATAGATGGATTAATCCAATATAACTTAGCTATTTGTTAAATGGTGACATATTTACTGTTCGGGGTAGCATAGAAGTACTATTCGTCTCTTAATTCTTGTGCTTGCTCAAATACTTATGATTAGATCATTGCCAAATATGTTATTATTTGGTTTAGTTGGGTTTTTACAATCAGCGAGCAGTGCATATATACTATACTGAAAGATGGTTCTTCCTTTTTTCAAATTTAGCTCTAGTTACACAATTCAGGAAATGTTGAGAATAAATCAATAAAGAAAATTGGATTTTTTTTTCTGTTCCAGGATTGAGAGTGCTGTCTCTGAAGAACATGAAGACCATGCAGAGCATGAACATGAACATGAACATCACCATGAACATGACCATGATCACCATCATCATGACCATCATGATCATGACCACAAACATGGTGAGCGTAGATCTCGGAACACGATCATACACCCACAAACATGGTCACCATCAAATTATGCAGTGTAAAACTCCTGTAGAAAGGTAGTCACTAGGGCAATTAGTGAAGAAGATTATGTGCCAAACCTGCTTCATGTCTTAACATAGATACAGATTGTTTTCTAGAAGCACAGATCCATGCCTGAACTGTATAGCCTTTCTTATATGTTATTATATATAACATTACTAGTGTATTTTTTTTGACGAAACATTAGTAGTTGACCCTTGATTGGAACTGTTCTATAACACGTGGACACTCCAAAAGGAAAATGTTTATCCATTTTCTGTTACATATCATGCGGTGCTGTTCTCTTTCTTATGGCAATATATACTAATGGTGACATACCTGGCTTCATGAAAAGACTGTTCCATATTACTGATGCTAAATCTTATGTAAATTACATAATGCATTACACTAATACCTAAAACCTCGTACCAAGGGGCTCCATGGCATGTAGGAGGCTCACACACACACACACACACACACACACACACACACAAGCATCTTAGATCCATATAATCCTTCATCCATTGCCTATCCTTTTATAAGTGAGTCAATTCATGGAAGCATTTTATCATAAGCGTGAATTCAATCATCTAGTGATGTATATGTACATCACTAGATCTTCATGTGTGACTGAATTCATGAGTTCAGGAATCTCCATTGCTGATAGGGGCATCTGGAACATTAGAAGTAAAATTCTCGTTGTTACTTTTGTTATCTTGGAAACAAAATCCTTTAACTGAGACAAAAGTGCATTGTTGATCTGCTTGGATGCAGTTCCAAAAAAGAGAGATGGTACAGTAAAAATAGAAATGTTGGAAACTTATCACTGGAGGGTTTCTGAATTCTGTTGACCTTGTTTGTTTGCTTATATAAAAATCTTAAATATCATAGGGCTCAGTAATATGAAGAAACAGTAAACTCAATGTTGTTTGCTTCTTGTAGATCATGCGCATGATCACACACATGATCCTGGTGTTTCTTCTGTAAGCATTGTTTGTGAAGGGGAGATGGATCTTGAAAAGGTCAGACTTAAAATTATTTGTCATGCATTGCTCTATTTTCTGAAGATTGCTATGATGAATTTCGATACATCTAAATACTATGACCCTACATTTTATTGCCCTGCACATGATGGGGCTGTGTATATTGGGACAATATTTTACACGCACTCATGCAGGCTGACATGTGGTTGGGGAACCTACTGCTGGAACGCAGTGATGATATATACCGGATGAAGGGAATACTTTCTGTCAATGGAATGCCTCAGCGCTTTGTCTTTCAGGTTTGTGTTAACCTAGCCTACGGTTTTATCCAGTTCACTCTTAATTTTTCATTTTATTGCCCTGCTGTTGTTGCATTTACACTGGCGAAACCAAATAATAATTTTTTTAGTGACATGGGAAAGGGATATGCAGGGTCCAAACAATCTTACAAATTTATTTGCTGGTTAGAATAACATATTTGTCTTTAAGAAAGAACTCACCTTGTCTTCTCTTTTCATGTTCGTTCTTGTCATTTTTATCTTTGATCACTCCATCTACTCTGCTTGCTAGTGTGTCTGTGTCTCTGCATCTATTGTATATCTTGGTGCGCAGTTGCAGATGATCTGAATTCTTTTATATTACTTCTGATCTAGAACATTTTTTTTGTTCTTGTGTGCTAGGGTGTCACTTGACAAATTCTGACCTGTTTGCAGAATCCTTGTATAAGCTTTTGCCAGATTTTATTTCAAATTTGCATAAATGAGCTGAGCAACTCGCTAGATGTTGCGCTGTCATTGTTGTTTATATTTTGTGTATATTCATGGGCATCAATTGCTTGTGTGTTTTCCATGGGCAGGGAGTGCATGACATTTTCCAGGGATCTCCTGAGAGAATGTGGGAGCCCAATGAGCCGCGCATCAACAAGATTGTGTTCATAGGCAGGAATCTCAATGGGGAAGAACTGGAGAAGAGCTTCAAGGATTGCCTTCTGAAGAAATAAGCGAGGCTGGAGCTTCTGCGTTTCTGCTACACATGGGATGGATCTCCAGCTTCATGATTTTGAGCTTTGCGGCTGCAGAAGTTATCCTTGAAACTGAACCGTGAACTGACATGAAACACGAGATGTATAGAATGGATAACATCCTTGTAACCTTGCCATGAGACTTGTCTGTGATTCGAGGAATCGCATGGTATGCTACTACTGTATTATGTATTATGCAGAATGTGTTTCTTTCCCAAGATCGTGCTTGCTTTTTAATATCTTCTCTAATTCGGAATATCTCTTTTCGTCTGTTTCGTTAGATTGCAATTTAAATCTAAGTAGGAGTGTAGGACTGAACTCTGATGAGAGGCACCGAATAGCTTTCCAATTCAAGAAATTATTAAAAAAAAAGATGGCCTAAAATCTGTGATAGTAGCAGCTGGCCCAGCCGACCAGCCCAACAAGAAGAAAGAAGAGTCCGACACGGCTAGAGCGATGCAGCTATATATCAAGCCCAAACCCAAAGCCTTTCCTTTCTTCTTCACAAAGAAAGAAAGTAAGAGAGCAGAAGGGAAGAGAGAGAGAGAGCAGAGCAGCGACGATGGCGAGCAGCGGCATGAAGAAGGAGATCGGCGAGAACCACGACACCCTCCGCTTCGGCGCCAACGACAGCGTCAAGGGCGACCTTGCGCCGCCGCACCCGCTCCAGGCCACCATCCAATCGGTACCGCCCCTATCCGTCTCTCTTTCCTCTCGATTTGTTCCGTGCCCTCGAAACCCTAATGCTGAATCTGAGTACTTTGGGGACGTGCGCGCAGGAGGCCAAGTTCTGGGCGGATAAGAAGAGGTTCGGGACGGAAGCCATCTATGGATCCGCCTTCAACATCCGCAAGGATCTCGACGCGCAGATCCTATCCAAGTAGCTCTCTGCCCCCTTTTCCTTATGTCGATTTCTTTCGAGTGAAGAGTCACAGTAGCTCATGTGGGCATCAGAAAAGTTTAGCGGGTATCATCTGGCTGTTGGAATTGTTAGTGTCGATGGGAAGTTTGGGTGAATTTCGTGAAACTAGAGTGACCATGCTCTGAGAACAAGATGTGTTTAATTGATATCTTTGCAGTGAATGGTGATATGCGTGCTTTCCTGTGTTAGATAGCCGTGGCAGCAACTAATTTACTCATGTTAGGTTTTATTCATGCTGGAAGTAGGCATCAATTGAGCTAGTGTGGGAGTGCCTGGTTTACGAATATAGGCTTGTTTTCATGGTTTTTGCGTCATTGTAAAATTGTTAACCTTTTCCTTTTACTGCAACTCCATTGCTCTTATTGTGGTGTGCGTTGTATCCCTGATGTTATGTTGATGAACACTGATCATCAGCTCTGTGCTGCTAACAGTTAGTTTGCATTATTTTTTCTTTGTACTGTACAAGTACATATTACCGTACACTCCATTTGTGTTCTAGGACTGCGTACTTGATTGTATCTAAAATTGCGTGTCTCTATGTAAACGACTTATTGCGATTTGTGAATTGTGATGGTATAGTAATCTGATTATTTGAGGGTTGCTAGCCTTGGATTGTATCTGAGGTACTGTTCGTTTTAAAATGGATCACTTGGAACACCTCGATCTGTTGCTCTGTTTGAATGCACAATCATATCTTAAGGTTGTTTTTGTTCACCTACCCCTTCTAACAATTGACACAACAATGCAAGGACAAAAGAGGGCAGGGAACATGTGGATAAACACACACTTTCTATTTTGTGTCTGCTTGTATTTTGAACAATTTATGCACCAATGTGTATCTGGAGACAAGTGCACTTGTGCTAACACTAAAAACGTTTGACTGGTCTCTTTGTTGCCAGATTCCAAAGGCCCCCTGGTGCATTGCCATCATCTATGCTAGGATATGAAGCACTGACAGGTTCCTTGGATGATTTTGGGTTTGAAGATTATCTTAACAGTAAGGATTGCTATCCTTTTGTTTTCCATCAATCCTGTTGCTTTCTGTTTCACAATTTTGTGTAAGCATTTGTTCAGTAACTTGCTAATCTTACTAATGTTCTTGGTCGGATTTAGGGAACACTGTTATCTTTAAACTCTCTTAACCTTTATATTAGCAGTATTTTCTTTGCTCTTAGTAGAACTCACTCTAGCAAACTTAATTGATCTGATGTGGTCTTGCAAGATATAACTTCTTGGAGAAAAATACAAGGGTTGTGAAATGTTTCTGTTGTTCATTTTTCATACTTATGGCTAGTTACATCTAGTAGAGTTTCAGCTGTAGTATATAGTATATACTTGGAGTGATAATCATTTCATTAAAAACAATAAGTTTACAACGAAGGTAGCTAATATGGTACTCATTTGATTTTTTTAAGGCGCTTTCATACTGTCCTGGTGTGTGGTGATTTAATTAATCTATTAACAACAAAGTACACATTGCTACAGTTGATGATCCGAGCTTGTGCCCCTTTGTTTAATTAAGAGTAAATTTCAGAAAACCCAAGGTTTTGGGGCATTAGTAACACAAAACCCTATGTTTTGAGATTTTTTTCAGAAAACCATAGAGTTTGAGGCATTAGTAACACAAAACCCCACGTTTTGAAATTTTCTCAGAAAACCCTAGGTTTCAAGAAACCCTACGACGTGGGGTTTTGTGTTACTAATGCTTTAAAACCTGTGGTTTTGTAAAAAACAAATCAAAACATGGGGTTTTGTGTTACTAACGCCTCAAAATTTAGGGTTTTCTAAAAAAATCTCAAAACATGGGGTTTTATGTTATTAATACCCCAAAACCTAGGGTTTTCTGAAATTTACTCTTTAATTAACTTAGGCTCAGTTCCCATGGTAAAATGTGCATCTCATCCATCAATGGTCATTTTGTGCTTACCACTATCAATTCAGCTTCTGTAGGTTTCAGTTCCATGTTTTTTAATTTTCTTCTTTCCTTAACCTTTATATCAGCGGTAGTTTCTTTGCTCTTAATAGAACTCACTCTAGCAAACTTAATTGATCTGATGTGGTCTTGCAAGATAGAAGTTACATCTAGTAGAATTTTCAGCTGTAGTATATACTTGGAGTGATAATCATTTCATTAAAAATCAATAAGTTTACATTACAAGGTAGGTAGCTAATATGGTACTCATTTGACTTTTTTAAGGCGCTTTCATACTGTTCTGGTGTGTGGTGATTTAATTAATCTATTAACAACAAAGTACACATTGCTACAGTCAATTATCCGAGCTTGTGCCCCTTTGTTTAATTAACTTAGTTAGGCTCAGTTCCCATGGAAGTTTAATTAACTTAGTTAGGCTCAGTTCACATGGAAAAATATGCATCTCATTCATCAATGGTCATTTTGTGCTTACCACTATCAATTGAGCTTCTATATGTTTCAGTTCCATGTTTAATTTTCTTCTTTCCTCGCCATTTTGTAGTGCCTCAAGATTCTGACGGTCTCCGTGCACCGGACATGCACCACGGAATGGAGGTTCGCCTTGGTTTATCGAAGGGACCTATCTGCCCTAGTTTCAATTGATTTCAGCCATGTATGTCTGGCGATACGTTGCGCTCCTCGTCCAATATCTACGACCGTATCATGGATGTTGAAAAGTGAGAACTAATGGTATTGCATCTGGTTGAATCGCTTATCATCGAATTTAATGTTATCATATTTGAACTCGGTCTCTACTTTTTCTGGTTGCTCTGGTCGGGTGATTGAGCTGTTTCATGAAATGGACAAATGTTAAACTGTTGCTTTGGTCCAACTCCACCTGTTGAAGGACAGTACACTCTGTAAGTCTGAAGTAGAACTAGGCGACTGACGAGGAATCTGACACGCATTTTACATGCTCCGGTACCAGGCTCATTAGGCCCATGGATCAGTCACCTAGGTCCTTTTGCAGTTATTCTTGGGTTTGGTTTCTTCGAGAACACACATGAGAGCATTTACTTGAAAAATCTTCTTCCCAATGGTATAAAGCTCTTCAAAGTTTTTCCTTTTTTTTCTCCCAACTCCCAGTAAGACTATGGATTTTGAGAGTTATCTGCATTGTTAAATCAAAATTGTCCATGTTTAGACCGTTTGCTTCCATTGTCAGTGCTTCAGGACTTCTTCCATAGCCGTCGTCCGTGGCCCTAATTGAATGTAGTTGATCGAATGTTTTCTGTTGAACTAGTCAAACAAGCCAACTAAAATATTTGCGAATCACGGAATCAGCGAGTACAATTAGGTGAAATTATATCTTTGGCTTCTTGGTACAAGCAATACAAAACAGGGCAATACATTCCACGAAGCTACAAACTGAAGCTTTCGAGATAGTTCTACTGTTTCTCTTCAAACCTAATGTTTGTCTTCCATTACGTTTCAACATCCGCAACAGAAGCAGCTAAAGAGAAAACGCCATCTTGGTGCAGGCCTAAAATTAACCTTTCTAGGGAAAGGCCTTTGCTTCTATTATACACACTTACCCAACAAGTACTACTAATTGAACCCATCATTGTCACTTGAAAAGAAAGCCTCCGACCCTAAGGACTCCTCTGCTATAATGTAGAGGATCACTGTACACACTACGTTTTTTCTGAGAGAGTTAACAGTATTCTGCCGTAACATCGTAGGAAATACAGTGGAATCTTCGCCGCAGCTATTTTACTGTATCAACTGTAGCGATTGATATGGACCTTTGATTTTTTGATTGGACGTGGAGATCGCATCCTAGTGCCATGCACCGTTTCTCCCTCAATGCACCTCTATCCAATTAATTTGCGCTTGCAAACAGAACGCTAAGCTCGTAGCCTAAAATTGCAGAATAATTGCTTCTTTTTCCGGCACATTTTAATAGTAAGGTAAGGTCACATGCTTTAAAAGAGGGACTCTAGATGTAGTAGTTGCATGGTGCAGTCCACTCCTCACCAACCAATTTTTGAATAATTCTTTCTTGTGCTACCCAAAACAATCAAGGAGGGGATGTTGCAAACCCTAGCCTTCTCTTTTCTTTTTGACACAATTGAATAGAGTAGCAGTCATACCAACTAGATTTGGTCTATACCAACTAGATTTGGTCTAACTGCCATGATAAGATATGTGCTTGCTTCTGTTGTATTTAAACGAAAATCAGATGTTCTTTCCATTCCCATGGTAGTACATGTTAGTTAATGTATTGACAGTTTTGACACAATCATATTCTTCTGATTCTCTAGCTTGCCATATGCAAGTGAAGGTCAGAGCAGCCACTTCAATTCCCATTGGAATGCATGGACTTTGCGCGGACAAGAATGTATTTGGAATAAAAGTTCAGTCTTATTACTCAGCTGTGATGCAATGCTTGCACATTGCGTTCGTTGAGGCCCAAATATGAAGTTTCTTTTGAACCATGTCAACGCAGTGCGGTCCAAATGTGAAGTCCATTCTTTCGTAACATTTCAAGCCTTCTGATTCCATTTTGACGCACACATACACACACAGCACATTGTTGTTTCCCTGTCTAAATGCTGCTGAAATAGTTAGTATTCATGTGTTGCTCGCTACCTCTTGCTAATTAACTAATGAGCACCAAGATAAGGCATAGATCCAGATCCTCTGCTGTTACTGCAGAGAACACTGTTTAAACAATGTTTTTGGTCTGGTGAAAGTTCGCATTTACCGCCGGAAAATACTGTAGCAGTTTTACTGCATCGCTTGGTACTGTAGCGCTCGATGAATGCCGTTGATTTTGGATCGTACAGTAGAGCCAATACCATAAGGCATGTCGCTATGCTACCCCTTTCCGACAATGTATACCATGTGTTGTTGGCTTCTCGGCAGGGCAATATCCTAATTCCTAACAAATGACCAACACAGGCACGCGCACGCCTCCATCGCTCTGCTGTACGTTCACGTCCATGAGGCTAATTTAGCTGAACAACTGGCATGGCAAGCAAAAGGATTGATGTATCATATAAACTCTTAATTTGACGCATCTGGTACACCTAATCTATGGACAGGTACTAGAAGAGCACAAAGACGACAGGTGTTGCCCATACACAAGCCTGCATCCATTTCGTCTTCTTTAATTTGCTTTGCTTACCATGGCCGCTACTCTTCCTTGAGAGGTGCATGCCCGTGTTGTGTAGCATAACTACAAAGGAACATCACAAGGTTACAAATTGACAAGTGAACCACACTACAGACTCATGAAAAAAAAATTGAAACGAGAAGGCATACGATTTGCCTCCAGCATTCATTAAGGCGAAAGGTGTTTAGTTCATTTAGCAAAAGTCAAAATGAAAGAAAGAAAAGACAAAGCCGGCGTTTAAGGTCCCACTAAGATGGTGTGATCCGATTCAGTCCTTTCAGATTGACTTGAAATTTAAACTAAAATATCTTTCAATCTAAAATGATTAGTTCTAAACCATTTCTATCCAAACAAACTATAAAGTGTTACATACTCATGCAATTGCGTGTACATATCGATTACCTTGAGTGTCGGATGTGTATGTCATGTCGTACACATTGTCATGTACCTCTCGTAGTTAACAATGCCTGATGCCGATGCGATCAGGCCATCAGTTTGGTTAGGTGTGACGTCCATCTCCCATGGCGTCTGGCGAGCCAGGCAACCAAACCCAATCTTGTCACTCGGTTATGCATTGCTCTGCCTCTAGGGCTAGCTAGTCTCACCCACAAGCAAAGCACGGCAAAGTCAGAGAAGGATGGCAAAAGGTGATGCACATTGCATGGCCTTATGGGTGGCAACAGATCGAGATGGATGGATCTCTTGATTGATCTCTCTGTCAGGAGCTGGGAAGAACAGTTTTGCGTAGTTACTAGTACTAGCTAGTCCAATAATTCGCACAATATGGGTGAGCCCCATGTGTCAACGTGAGTTCATCGTTGATGCCAAATTCCATGTGCCATTATTGGTGACTGTCCTAGCAAAAAATATTAGACAATAGAAAAGTGGACCACCGGTGTCTAGAGATCCTCAAAGAGGGGATCGATTGTCAGGAGTAAATGTGTATTAATTACCCTAAAAATCGAATCTGAGTTATTACATGGGGGTGGCTATTTATAGCCTTCCGATAGAGTACATGGATTACATATTTATCACTAAAAAGGTCCTACGCTCATAGAGACAGCAGGAGCTTTTCCTACCCTATACGTAGCCTTCGGCTCACGGTGGACCTCCCTGATCTTGATCCATCCGGTTGGTACACCCGGTCCACCGGTGCCATCCTTCGTCGTGCGCCGAGTGTACCTAGGGCGAGGGGGGCCAGGCACCCCTGAGGCGGTCTCGGGCGGCTCACGCGGGGGGGGGGGGGGGTCTTTGCCAGGCCGCTGGCGGGTGGGGCCACCCCTACAATAGTGACATACTCATATGCTCCATCATTCAGAAAGGACAAGACGCACCGTTCATGTGTTGCAACTTTGGATGGCACATTATCATCAACTCACAGCATGGTCAAGCTTCAATCTTGTGATGCCAACATTAAACTATTTTGATCGCAATAAGATGGGAGCAAATGAATAGCATGGGGGTAATGCAATTTGGAACAAGCTGCACTCCACAACAGAAACTTCATATACAGTTATACACTGTATAAAGCACATCCATTAATCGGCAAAACGTAAGTTTTACTCTTGGGTTAGGTACTGAATGGACCTAGCGATGTAGTATCATGAATGCCTACGAGCACTTCACTGTCTTTCTATTCTGTCGGCTCTGCTAATCGATCCCCTTTCTTCTACGCTTTCCTTTTTGCAGATGGCTGGGTGATTTCATCAGAAGGAATTCCCGCGTAGAGTTCTCACTTCAGTTAGGATCAGTTTTGGTGGTCCGACAACTTTTTTCTCTAGGTATTTGGTAATCTTTTCGCTTCAACTGTTACAAGCAACGGTAAAGAATAAGATTGAACTTGCTAGCACTGAGAACAACACCTATAAGCAAGACCTAGATACTCTGTTAGGTTTGACCGGTCGACCGGTTTGTTAGCTAATATTTCTCTCTTCTCACACGAAAATACATATTAAAAAAATACTAAGAAGTGTTAGGAATCAACATGCAAATAACAAAGTAGATCAAGAACAGGGAGACACGATTTTTACGTAGAAAACCTTTTCAGGAAAAAACCACGGATGCACGACGGCGATCTTCACTATATTAGAAAAAGTGTTTACAAAACGCAGAGATTTTTATGAGTCGTCAACTCTTCCCGTGCGGCTTACAAGGGATATATATGGTGGCATAAAGCTGACTCGCGTCGAAGAGAGAAACAAATCTGAAAAAGAAGAATCCGTATCATGGGGCCGTATCTCCAGACCTTGGCCTGTTTAGAATTCGGATCACATATCAACAATCTCCACCTTGAGATAATTTTCCTCCTTGTGGCATATGAAAAAAAACACTTCTCCAACAGTAAATAAACCACCGTACCCCAAAAATATCTCTACAAAAGCTCAGTGTATAAACCTCTCAACCATGTAGCTTCTTTGCATGCTTCAGAAATAACTATATACTCTGCTTCAGTGGTAGATAAAGCTACATTGTCTGTAAACTTTCTTTCCAGCTCACAGCACAACCACCAATGGTGAACATATAACCTGTAAGTGATCTCCTCTTATCCAAATCACCAGCATAATCAGAATCCATATAACCAACAAGTCCATCTTTAGATTTTTCAAACTGTAAACAAGCATTAGATATACCATGCAAGTATCTGAAAATCCATTGAACTGCTTTCCAATATTCTTTACCAGGATTAGTCACAAATCTACTAACAACACTTAGTGCATGTGATAAATCAGGACGAGAACATACCATGGCATACATAAGAGAACCAACTGCACTAGAATATGGAACTCCAGACATGTACTCAACATTATCATCTAACTGTGGACATAAAGCTGAAGATAATCTGAAATGTGTAGCTAATGGAATACTCACTGGTTTAGCCTCATACATATTAAAGTGACGAAGTACCTTATCAATATACCTTCTCTAACTTAGGTATAATTTTCTAGAGGGTCTGTCTCTAGATATCTCCATGCCAAGAATTTTCTTTGCTGCACCTAAATCCTTCATCTCAAATTCACCACTCAATTGCGTCTTTAACTTTACTATCTCTGTTTTATCTTTTGCTGCAATCAGCATGTCATCAATATACATGAGCAAATATATAGCTGAACCATTGACAATTTTCAAATAAACACATCTATCATAATCAGACCTCTTAAAACCTTGACAAAGCATGAACGTGTCAAATCTCTTATACAACTGCCTAGGAGATTGTTTCAATCCATAAAGAGACTTCGTTAACTTACAAACAAGCTTCTTTTTTCCAGGAACAATGAAACCTTTAGGTTAATCCATATAGATATCTTCTTCTAACTCCTCATGTAAAATGCAGTTTTAACATCTAACTGCTGAAGCTCATAATCATGCATAGCAACTATACTGAGCAAAGTGTGAATTGAGCTATGTTTAACAACAAGGGAACAAAACCTCATTAAATTCAATACCTGGAATCTGGCTATAACCTTTGGCAACTAACCTTGCTTTATACCTTGTCTCATCATTTGGAGAAATACCTTCTTTTATCTTGAAAACCCACTTGCAACGGATGGACTTCTTCTCTTTTGACAACTTTACTAATTCCCAAGGGCCATTTTTTTTCAAGTGACTCCATCTCATCATGCATAGCAGTTATCCACTTATTGCAATCAGTGGAGTTAATAGCCTCAGAGTATGATGAGGGTTCTGTATTACATTCAATTTCTTCTGCCACACTGAAAGCATAAGCAACAATATTAGCTTCTTCAATCAACCTCTTGGGTAGAATAATCTTCCTCCTAGGCCTGTCAACTGCAATGGACCATTGTGGTGGCTGCTCAATAATAGGAGGATCCTCAACAATAGGTGCATCATGAACAACAAAATTTTTGAGAGACTTTTTGCCTTTCTTCTCCTGCTTCTCTAGATCCAACTGGGGATTTTTGTCCTTCCGATCAATGTCTTCATACCATTCGACCGCTTCGCTAGCGGTCGCGTATTTGTCTGCCACATCAAAAAGCTCAACGGTTGTTCGTAGAGGATTTATTGCAATATCCTCTATAAACCGGCGATTCCTCAGCCCTGCTTTGAAGGCCTGGATAACAGAAGATTCTACGATCTCTAGGATGAAATTCTGAACCTGACTGAATCTCTTGATATATTGTCGAAGAGTTTCATTGGTCTTCTGCTTCATCCGATGAAGATCATCCTCCTTTCCGGGGCGGTCGTACGTCCCTTAAAAGTTGACGATTAGAGTACCGCAGAGCTGCTCCCGAGTATAGATAGATCCGACCGGTAGGTTAAGCAACCACGACCGGGCAGATCCTTCAAGGATCGTGGGCAAATAATTTGCCATTACATTATCATTACCACCAGCAGCCTTGATGGCGGTAGAATAAATCTAAAGAAATTCTAATGGGTTCTGAGTCCCATTGAACTTCTCTATGTTGGCTGGTCGGAACCTGTCTGGCCAACGAACAACTTGGAGACCTACCGAAAACGCTCGGCATGTCGTAATGGAGTCGTGGCGCCTTCTTTGAAAAGGAGCCAGATTATAGTTAGTCGGGGATCGGTTCCTCAGATTTGTATATCTAGGATTCGGTGTCACAACCCGGTCGTGGACGTTACGATAACGCCTTTGACTGCCTATCTGGTTCAGATGATGCCTGAGATCGCCTGAATCAAGTAGTCATTCCTCTTGACGAGGAGGAGGAGTGGCTGCTGTGAAGAGCCGTCTTCCATCGTGATTTTCTGGTCGGAACCTAAGAGGGGGTCTTGGTGTTGCTCGATTCTCTACACGACCATGTTGTCCTCTACGGAAAGAGGAGCGCTGGGACAAGGTCATCGTGTGACTTTGTGAATGCCTCTGCTCCCGGTATATTTTTGTATACCGCATGGTTTGTTAGAGGATCTCTAACACCTGACCTGCAAGCTGAATATAACCTGGAGTTCCTGCAAAAGCAGGGTCCGGATTATTCAAGATATCCCGAACTTGTTGCAGGTTTTGTATAGTTATCGAAGGTCATGGTAAATTTTCGTTTGCAGTGGGCGTCCGATGAGTCGAGTTATCCCTCGACCTCCCGGATGGCCCTGCCTTATTCCTTACTCGCGAGGGGGTAGGAACAGGTGAATTAACTGATGCACGTCCATCAGTTCGGTTGCTTCTGGTAGTTGGTGCTTGAGCTTCTGTACCATTTCCATCAGCAGGTGGTGGCGAGTTAACCCGTGGAGGACTGTGCATGGCATCCGGGTTGGTATCTCTGATTGTGTTAACTTCGTGGCGCCAACAGTGATCTTCCGAGGAACTCCCGTCGTGGCTAAGGGAGAGCCTTCCAGCACTTTTGCAAGGAGCTTCCACTATGGAGAGCGGTCGGAGATTACTGCCTCTGGTGGGCTTTGTGGTGGACTTATCCTGATCCGGCGGACCGCCGATCGTATGCTGAGTTTTATCATGCCCACTTGGCCAGCGATCGGTGATAGCTTCATCGATACCCTTACCAGATGTCGCTTGACCCCCAGAATACGTAGGAGCCGTTGGCGAATATTTGTCGCCCATGATAATATCGATAGTACTCGGACTCTCTGGTCGCCACGCTGGGCTCCCATTGTCATTTCTGCTGGTTGGATTGATTGGGCTTGTAGAGGCGTTTGGACGTTCTAAACTGGTCAGAACGAGCGGTTCCTCTGAGAGCACCATTGTTGGTGACGGTGTATCCTCATCTATCCGGTCGATTTCGTCAATCTCTACGATTGGCGAACCAGTGGAGGAGGAAGAGGACGATGACATCCCGTTTTCTTCCATGGCGTGGATGCATGCATCCATGTCGAGGTTGGAGTAGTCTACCAGGTCGAACCAGTTTTTCTCATCCCAAGTCCCCGCCATATTCGCATGAGCGATAATGGAACAAAGGAAGTGGATGGGGAATACTTGAGCGAAGTGATCTTTAAGAACTCAAAGCCTTCTTTCCCACGGACGACGTCAGCTGTCGACGATCGAGTCACCGATCTTACGAAATGAAAAGAGGAAAATGGCAGAGATTTCTTGAGAGAGAATGGGACTGCTCTTTATTGCTATGAACTAACAATTACAAGGGGTACATTCGACAAGTCGGTGGACTAATCATAATTACACTGAGCGTAATGCTTGCTATGCTATTTAAATCCAATCGTCTGTTGATCTCCCAAATTGGATTCGATTTCCTCTCTGCCGCTTGCGTTCTTCTTTAAGTAGTTGACGGAGTGGCGGCAATTACTCCTGGAAGTGGCGTCTGTTGGAAATATCGCGACTGGTCGGAGCAAGGCAGTGGTACAAAGTATCAACCATTCGACGGTTGTGCATCTGTGAGACATACAACCGTAGGGTGGTTGTTGTCAGTGTCTTTAGATTATGAAACATCGCGTGGTATGAACCAAATATGACATGTGTTACATTTATCACATGGTATGGAATATACCCGGAGTCAGATTCGGATGCCAGGTCAATGCTTCTACGAGCGGTCATCTGGTCGGGGACTGGGTACAGACCCTCGTCTGACCAAGTTATCCTCGAAATAACCTCTAAAATCATTACGACCACGGAGGTCATGATCTTTAGGGGTTACGGCCATAAAGACACATGGTCTTTTATTATGTATTAAAGTAATACATCGAGAGTTTAATCCTCATCAGCAGCAGAAGATCATACTTCAATGACGCCATGTCGAACAAACCCTAGATTGAAACGGACAACGAACGTAGCTCTGATACCACTTGTTAGAAATCGACAGGCAAATAACAAAGTAGATCAAGAACAGAGAGATACCGATTTTTACGTGGAAAACCCTTTATTGTGGCATAAAGCTGACTCGTATCGAAGACAGAAACAAATCCGAAAAAGAAGAAGAATTCGTACCACGGGGGCTCTGCCCCCCGCACTCCATGGGCTATGCCGTGGGTCTCTATATGGGTCAGGTCTATCGACGCGACGTGACGCGTCTTCAGACCTTGGCCTATTTAGAATTCGAATCACATATCAATAGGAAGAAAGGACAGATGACAGAAAGTCATAAAACGACTATTATTGGGCGATTTTGGTAATCAGGCGCCGCTTATTACGACGATGATGCAGGTACACCAACGTTGTCTGTTGGGATCGGAGCAGTTATTCGATGGTGGCCCAGTATGAAATAATAGATGGATAATGCACATCTCATGCTTGTTAAGCAGGTTAAGCCCTTAACATTCCCCTGAAAAAGTAGCAGCCCTGCAAAACTTACAGCACGCTGGACCCTACGTGGCCGTCTCATCTAAAAATCAATTTTAGTGTACACAAATTAATTTGCAAATGTGCTACGCTATGTGACGTACATGATCATGTAGAATTTCGATGCTGTAGAGGATCCTAGCCATTCACGAATAGCGCCAAGAGAAATACAATTATGAGCTAAGTATATCATAATCACCTGCCCAATCTTCTAGCCTCCATGGGACCAAACTAACCAGGCCTTTTATTATTGTTATTACTCTGGCAAAGTTAAGGTCTAATCTTTCTGCTACAACAACAAGATTGATTCCCACTTGCTAGCTAGACAAGTAGACTAGCTACTTGCAACAGCAAGGCATGAGATGATAAGATCCTCGTTTGATTACTACATGCAGTCAGTTTAGTATATTTTTACTTAGTCGCACGACCATAATCCTAAATTGTACAACGTTGTCAAAGGGGCAATGAACAAAGACAATTGCCTAGTCGCATGGGTTGACAAGAGTTGCATACTCTTTTTGTTTTGGAGTAACACAGTTGTATACTGACTCAAGACTTTGATCATTGATCAATGTAACACTAGCTCTTGAACACAAAAGAAAGTGCTGATCTCACATTCTCACTGTTTGGTTGGTGGATCAAAGCCTTTTTATTGGCCAAAAACTGATTCCTTTCTGGGTGGCTCAACCGGAGAACAGTACTAGCAATGTAGCATGACGAGCATTACCAGTGTTTTTAGCCGGAAAAACTGTAAGATCCAGAGTTAAAGATGCAGCTGGACAAGACAAGATGGTGGATTCCTAGAACCTTTTTACTCTGCTTGTCCATCCTCACCTCACGGGCTCACGGCTGCCAAAGATGAACTTTCCAGCTCTGCAAAAGCAGATTCATCAAAAGAGCTCCATGGTCCTCCATGATTTTTACATTTCTTTTATTTACTAACCACTTGCAGACATAAAAAAATGCAAACTTTCGTAATAATTGTAATTTTCTCCAGGACACTTAACGCTGATGAAGTAATGCTTACTACTACTGGTACTATTAACTCCCATATGCCTACCACTAAGTACCAAAGCTCACCAGCCACCACATCACACCACAGCTCATGTATAATTGTATGTAACTATGTATACTCTACGTAATTGGTGAAATTAAACAAATGTAACAGTACAAGAGGACAGAGCTAAAGCTAAGAGAGGGTTGCCATACTGCCATTGCTATACTAGTATACTATACTCTTCCTCCCTGAGCTCTTCCCTCCCTCCCACTCCATATAAAGATTCCAAGCTCCACCCACCAAACAAACCATTAAAGGCAGGCAGCCTTCCTCTTCCCCCCAAACCACCAAACTCTGCTTTGAGCTTTGCCCTCCCTACCTGAGCTTCCTCTCGATACTTTTCATGGTGTAGGTGGCAAGAAACTTCCCTCCCTCCCTCTCAAAGGGTCTGCCTTTTAAGGGGCATTGCCCTTTCCCTTGCATTTTCCTCTGGTTTACTTCTTCCTGGTTCTTGGTTTCGTTGGTGCTGCGAAATGGCAGCCGGGCTGCTGCTGCAGGCGGTCGGGTTCTGCTTCTGGGCCATCTTCTGGCTCGGCGGCTCCACCACCGTGAGCACGAACGCCGGCGCGGCTGCCGGCTTCGGTGGCGGCGAGGCGGTGGTGGTGGACGGGCGGTCGGCCATTGGGGTGACGGACGAGGACTTCGTGTGCGCTACATTGGACTGGTGGCCGCCGGACAAGTGCGACTACGGCACCTGCAGCTGGGGCCTCGCCTCCCTCCTCAACCTGGTCAGTCTTCTCACTCTCTCACTACTCCTCTCAGTTCAGGTGCTCTATGCCCTTTTCTTTTCCTTTTAATTTTTTTCTCTCATGAGGTTTGAAATCTCGGCAAATTTCGTTTTCTCTCTCAAAATTGTGCTTTTGAACTCGGCATAATTCTGTAGAATCTGTAGAACATGGACGAGGTTTTCAAGGATATCTCGTACCCTTTTTTTGTGGTCGGCAACGGTATGGATATTTTGGGAGCTGTGTTGGATAGGAATTCGACAGCCTAGGGAGTTTCATGGACCAATAATTTTTTCGGGCCATTTGCATTTTGTACCAGCACCTTTTCCTACCAATCATGTGCAGATGTCAAGCCTACCAAATACTCTACCACAGGAAGATCTTACCTCTACTTACTACTACAGTAGTTTATTAATGCCCATTCTTAAAGAAGGGTTAATTTTTATCAAAAGAAGAACAGAGGTCCGATGGTAGTACTAGTAATTTACTTTGGTGCGTGCCTCTTCAAACTGTGTTAACTAGTTTTCAATTCGTTGGTTACTTCCTCTGCTTGCTAAAGTGTATAATAATCCAGGACATGGGTGATTGACACAGGTCTTTAATATTTTCCTCCCTGCAGAATCTTTCCAAGAAAATCCTGCTGAATGCCGTCAAAGGTAAGCGTTAGATGGTCACCACTTTCACTTTCATTAATGCTGGTGTATTATTGTGCAATCAAAAAATCGAAGTCCAAATCAAGCGCCAAGCAGGCACGAGAAGTTGACCTGCAGCAATTTCTCGTCTTGCTTGAGGCAATACTTCAGCCGTTGATTTGTGATCTGACCGACCACTCATTCGAGTAGTCGCTCATTCGCTTTTACAGTGGCCAAGCGAACGCAGCTAATTCAGTTAGCATTTTGCAATCCATGATATCTTCATTTTGTAGATGCAATCCATGGTATCAATATTTCGCGATGTAGCTCATGCTCATCTCTGCGCAAATCCGATAAATTTTGCAGCGTTCTCCCCTCTCAAGCTCCGGCTCGGCGGCTCCTTGCAAGATCTCTTGATATACGACACCGGCGACGCTCGGCAGTCGTGCACTCCGTTCATTAAGAACGCGTCGGCCATGTTCGGTTTCACGCAAGGTTGCCTGCCGTTGCATAGATGGGACGAGCTCAATGCATTCTTCCAAAAATCTGGGTATTTTCAGTGTACTACTTACCTCAAGTCAGTATCAGAAGCTACATTCTGTTTGGACTTTGTCGGCTCATTGTTATTTTGATGATTGCAGTGCAAAAATTATCTTTGGGTTGAATGCTCTGAATGGACGGGTTCCAATGCCTGATGGTTCTTTAGGAGGGCCATGGAATCACACCAACGCAGCTTCGTTCATTCGATACACTGTCAACAAGGGATATGATATCCATGGATGGGAGCTTGGTATGTTCAGTATAATCCTGTTGCTATGATACTGTCACAAAAGCACTTCTTTCTTTTGCTATGATATTGTTCTGAAGTTACTTTATGGTAGAAAAGAAATTCCGATAAGTGTGACGAAAAGAAATTCTCGAAAGGTTGCAGAAAAGAATTCCGGACAAGTATGTCTGCATCGATTAGATAATGTTGAGCTATCACTTGTAAAGAGCAAAGGAAAGATGATAAATGATGCTTTTCTTGGCTTTTTCACGCGTTAATGTACAAAAGGGATACTTGCATACCCTGTTCTTCACTTTACAAAGTTCTGCTTAGAAAGCAATCTAATCTAAGCAGTACTTTTTGTACTAGTGTTTTGGGAACCTAATGTACTGGCCTTGTAGGAAATGAACTCAGTGGCAGTGGAGTTGGAGCTCGAATTGACGCCGACCAATATGCAGCAGACGTGATCACTCTGAAACAAATAATTGACAACACCTACCAAGCCTACCCGTCAAAGCCACTGGTGCTCGCACCGGGAGGCTTCTTCGACGCAGCATGGTTCACCGAGCTCGTCAGCAAAACAAAGCCAAATCAAATGGATGTGATCACTCACCACATCTACAATTTAGGCCCGGGTATGCTCGCTATGACTGACCATCAATTCAGTACATGTGTTGGAAACTTGGAATCTGCATAAATGGATAAAATTTTGGATGTATCAGGTGTCGACACACATCTGATTGAGAAAATTCTTGATCCATCTTACCTCGATGGTGAGGCGAGCACGTTCAGCAATCTTCAGGGAATACTGAAGTCTGCAGGGACGTCCACCGTTGCGTGGGTTGGCGAGGCTGGTGGGGCTTACAACAGTGGCCACCACCTTGTAACTGATGCATTTGTGTTCAGCTTCTGGTAAGCCAAAAAAAAACATCTTGAAGTAGAACAACTAATGCTCAGCCGTTGAAGTTACCATCTGAAGAAGTATTTATAATTACGACCTGGTGATGTTTCAGGTACCTGGATCAGCTCGGGATGTCATCAAAGTATGACACAAAGAGTTATTGCAGGCAGACCTTGATCGGCGGGAACTACGGCCTGCTCAACACAACGACGTTTGAACCAAATCCTGATTACTATAGGTAAATATGCCTGAGTTTCTTAAGGTTTTTACCACAGGAGAAAGTACTTCTTAGGCACAATTATCCTATACTGGACTAGAAACAGTAGTCTTTAATCCATGGAGACGCACCGACACCACAAACCATGCATATGTGATAAGTCAAGGAGCATATGCCTAAACGTGCAGAATTGGTTCCAATTATTAGAATCTGGCACCACATACCTAATATCCAAGCTGAGGATTGGTTCCAATGCATGCAATCTTGTAGAATGTAACAAGGTACAAAGGTGACCAACTTCATTCAACTTTTTCTGCCTTCTCTGCAGTGCCTTACTATGGCATCGTCTCATGGGAACCGAGGTTCTATCGACAACATTCAACGGCACAAACATGATCCGTGCTTATGCACATTGTGCAAGAGATTCGGTAAGGGGCACAGGCAATTCAAAATTCCCTTTCTTTTTGGCAATAACTCATATGAAATAACTGAACCATGCGTAATTTGGATCCTTTGAATTTTCAGGAAGGGATTACTCTACTCCTGATCAATCTCAGTGGTAACAACACAAAACATGTTTATGTGACGAGCGAAGGTGCACATCCCTACAGTGTAAAGGAGGGCGGAAGGTTTGGCCACATTCCTGGGCTTGGTGAAGCAGCTGAGCTCACAAGAGAAGAATATCATCTCACTCCCAAAGATGGGAACCTGCAGAGCCAACATGTGCTGCTCAATGGCAATGTGTTGGCTACTGATGCCAATGGAGACATCCCTAAGCTGGAACCTGTGCAAGTGGAGGGAACACAGCCCATAACCGTGGGCCCTTACTCCATTGTGTTTGCTCACATCCCCAGCTTTTATGCTCCTGCCTGTAGGTAGATTGTTGATTGGTTTTGGTGTGAAACTGTGAATGATGCTATTGTCATAGATTAGAGGAAGTGTGGGTGGGCGGCAAAGCATGCTCACCTGCAAATGAAGTAAGCTGAAAGGCTGAAAGATTTGCGATTTATCATTCTTTTAGGGAAAAAAAGTGTTAAGAAAATATGTGAGCAAAAGGAAGGAAAATAGAATATACGAAAAAGAAAAAGGATCTCCAATTTTGGCCCACACCTCTCTCATTTGAATGGCGAAATGGTTAAAAGGAGAAGTTGGCAACAAATCAGCTTATAGTTGAAAGGAACTGAGAAAACTCTCTTTCTCAGCTTTGAGGCAATTGGCAATCCCCAACGAAAATTATTTTCTCATCAAAATAAGGTTGATTTTTCATCATCCTTCGGGCTTCAGCGTGGAGAAAAGCGAGGATAAAAGATTGGTCATTTCTTCCTCTACACATAGCATGCCTACTCTCACTGTAAGTACAGTAGATTGACCAGCGTTTGGAGTTCATCGTCTTCATCTTGACTCTGTCCCTCACCGACAGCGAGTTCGGACTCCTTCAACCCCTGTTGTCCAGCCACCGGGGTCCTCAGTGACTACCTGCCCCTGCGCGATTTTAGGCCTGTTTGTACGCTGCCAATTATTTCCGACATGCCTTCCAAGTTCCACTGATCTCTAACTCTAACCCTTGCTTGTCACAATGGAGATCACGCGTGCACCAAGCAATGTAAAATTTTGCAACAGATGCATCAAGAAACTTCTGAAATGAAATTCTCTTGGTATGTCGTATTATTAAGATTGCTGAAGTCTAAGGTTAGTGATGAGTTTCAGATCATCCATGGCATGCCACAAGATTTCAGATAAGAGTTTTAGGTCTCCACCAGAAGCTCCAATTTGATCAAGGTCACCGCAAAAGTTCTGTGATAGGAATGTAATTGTAATGCAACTTGGAATATTGGCAAAATGGAAACTAATCGCAGAGACTGCTGCTCCTGATTTCGTGTGAACGTATGTATGTCGACGAGATGACGGAAGAACAGAACTAAATTTACACATCGGGAGTCACCGACATGACGTGGTACGTGTAGGACGCGTGATTCATCGCTACATTACCTCATCATCATGTATTGAAGACGTAACGCTATGCGCGGAGACAATACTACCTAGAGATCGGGACGTGATCTTCGTCTGAAAATCTCTCTTCTCGTCGTCTCTTCGTATACAATTTAGGTGTGTGATCCTCTCCCCGACGAGTCGACGACTCCTGACAAAAGAATAATTGATTATTTGCTACTACAAAAGAGTGAAATTTACGATTTGTTACTGTACGTGAGTATGATATATGGGTCTCGAGACCACATCAGTGGCAAATAATCAATTATGCATGTTTGGTAGTGGCAAATAATCAAATCTCCCCCTGAAAAAACATCGGGACTCGATGGCAGCACGTACCAAACCAAGAATAGAGCAATGAGCTTGCAACCTATGCTTGCTCGATCACCAGACCGGCTTGTTCCCTCGCGCCGCCGCCGTCAATCGCTAGGGATTCGCCGGCTTCCGGCCATCCGCCGCAGCTTCTCCCCAAGGTCTTAGCAAGTGAAAGTGGTGTATATGCGGAAACTCAAGGGACCATTGTGAAAATATCCCCACGCTTTACCTCTTTAATCTGAGGCGTGCGTATTTGATCGAACGGTCCACCATTGCACATATTCTTCGCGATCAAGATCCAGGGCTGCCAATGATAAATAACTTAATATGAGGGTACAAAATGAAAAATACCTCTTCCACCCTTTCCGCTTCAGCCTGGGCCGCCCATGAATTTTCTGCCGATCCACTTTGGGCCCGTTTGGATGTACCGATAAGAGGGATGTAAACGAACATATAAAATAGTTGGAGGGTCGCATCCGCAAAAAGGCATCCTTTATCGTTTCCGCATCAATCTGGGTCGTCGGATTTGATCGAACGGTTCGTCGAACTCGAGGCCCTTTCGTCATAGAATCCCAATCCCTCACGACTCTCCTCTTCGCCATCGGAGGCTCGACGCCGTCCGGCCTCCGGTAGCCTCCGCCGCCGGCTGAGACGGCCCCGACAAGTAAGCAGAAGCCGTGCATTGCCACATTGACTCGCCGCCGCTGCGATGTCCCGCACGCGCCGCATGGCAGCAGATCGGCCCGCCGCAACCAACTACCAACTACCAGCTACCAGCATTGCAAATCTGGGACCAACACATTCAAATCACAAGATCATGCGCTCCAAGTATCAACATGACACCAACACAAATCTCATTACAAGGCAAGGTTTCAGGTAAGGATTCTACAAATGGTGGCAAGGTTTGCTGCCTACAATCACAGCGAGATGAGCAAAGCAAGATACAGTTCCTGTGTCATAGTAGTGAACTAAATTTTAGGCATGTGGGATTAATACAGAAGAAAACAAGAGTGAATGTCCACTCATTTCTGTTGCATGTTGTCCTATTGGTTATGGACCATTATGTTCAGCAGCCAAAGCCAGAGATTGCATTCGCATTTACTGAACTCTGTACTGTCCATTAATCGATTGGTACTTCCACCTCCATCTTTGGATCAGGATGGTCGATAATCTGAAAGCACAGCACAAAATAGTTTCAGGTCAAGTCCAGGAGTACAGAACAAGGGTAGTCTACAATCCAGGAATGCTAATTGTAGTGGCCCCTAGCTAAATATAGGACTGTCAAAGGATTTAAATGAGTACAATATATGCAGCAGGCATATCGGGGAATAGTATAAGCTATTATTTTGAAGAATAATAGTATAATCGATGGTATGAACAGTGACGAAGATTTCTGTACCTTGATAAAGTCTTCTAATGCCAGCGTGCAATCCCTTGTGTACCCAGCTTCTTCCAATACCTTTGTTAATACTTGCTAAAAGGCATCAATTAAATTTGTGTTACTTCGAGATTCTACTTCTGTATTTAACTTGATGGGAGCTATTTACATAAAAAAAAACTAAAAAACAGAGCTAGCATGTTTGTGTTGAATATTTGTGGTGGGAAATGATCAGCACTTCATTAACTTCAGAAACCAACAAGTGATATCTAACACCATGAATACCTTTGAAGAAAAATCTAAAAAATATGAGTGGAGTTTATCAGAACCAAATCGCATTACATTTCAAAGTAAACAAGACCTTGAAGATAACTACCTTCCCCATGCTAACAAGGGTATCTGGGTTAATATTTAAAGATCCAACAAACATATGACTGGGTTTAGGCCAGCCCCAGGTGGGGGCAGCATTACCTATCACTGTATAGGATGGTAGAAGCCACGCAAATTCCAGTTCTAAAAATGCAGTCACTTAATTGTTAAGGGGGGAAATGGCACTAGCGCAATCCATAAAACGGTAAAAATGACACTGAAATTTCTTCATTACAAATGGTCAGAGACAACACTTGTTACACAGTTACAGGCTAAGGATGTATAAAGAGCATAGCTTCTGGATATTGAACTTTTAGCCATACAGGGATCTCAAGACTCAAACCATCAAGTTATTTGAACTATTAGTAAAAAGCTGTGTGTAGCTGTGTATTATTATCTCTACACAACATACACATATGGACTGCAAAACATGCTACTTTCAACATTTGTAACTCTGAAGAAACCGACAATTTAGTATCAGGGTACCCTTCACTTTGGAAAACAAATTATGCTCACTTGATGTGTTACTGATGACAGGATAACAGTTAGTTGAAGAGGAATCGATCATGTTTGTCGTTTTTTAATATAAATGTACTTGCAAGTTATTGTATGTCAAAACACTATGCTAATGAAATACATGTTTATATGAAATGAGCACCTCTCTTTGTTCCTCTGACATGAATGGCCCTGTTTGGTCCCGTAAAACCTCCACCAGGTCCTTGAAGGTTACTTTCCCCTTGCCATCAATGTCATACACCTTAAATATAACTGCTTCATAAAAACATAAAATCAAATCAATACCATAAATGAGTTATCATGAAGACTGAGGAGTCCCCAATCAACATATACTCGTTTTGAAGATCAAACAGCGAGGAAATAATGAAAACAAACATAGCAGTTAGGCATTACACTCAAACTTTTGCTGAAGACTGGCCTTTGCGCTGAAGGTAGAGAGAAAGGAAACAAAATCTTTGAAGTTCAATCCATCAATCATACGTAGCAACCTCTGAGAAAAAGAAGAGAAACTCAAAACCAGCGATTTTAGCAAAAACTGGCATGATATATGATGAATCCAATATACCTAGTCTTAGTGGGGGAAGGAAAAAAAACTGCAAAGTTTCTCTAGAAATGATATTTCTGAATATTTTAGTAGTATATGATAGCCGTTGATTGGAAAAAGCATAAGATCAGTCTTTGAACTTTGACACAATGTTGATTTTTTTCTAAACTCAAAAGTACTATGGCATTTCTACCTAGTGAAGCTAATATAATCTAGGGACGGTTCTAACTAGATGTGAAGAATGTTTTCATAGAGATGCTCAAGAAGTACATCCTCAGGTTCCACCTGGGTTAAAACCACTGCTCAAACCATGGTAAAAGTTCCTTTTCTTATGCTGATCTTTTCATGACCTAAAGCAACCATGGTCATAAACTTCTGATGGAAATCCACAGGTGAGTACTGGGCCAAAGCAGGCATACAAAAAAAATGTTTTTCTTTCTTTCAAGAGAAAGGTAAGTGTAGGCCATGGTCTATGGTATGTGTATGCAAAATGTTATAGCTGTGTATCCTCCTGGTGAAGTTGTTCTGGTCACAACAAAGCAATATACTACACAATACACATCGTGAGTGTAACCAATTTTGCACATGGCCAAACTAAAACACATTGAACAGGTAGATTCAGGAACCAATTTTGCACGTCTTATGTGGGCACATCACTACATCTAATCAGTGAGCTAATGTTTCCCAATATGGCTATTCCCTGAGGAGTGTATGTAAATCAGTAGCTCTCTGGGGGGCAGATTTGGAAAGAGAAACGAGGGAAGTACTGCACATAGAACTAGCAATGGCACAATCCAACTACTGTACATAAGAAGATCCGCTTAATAGGCAACGTACAATCAGGTGGCCAAGAAAGCGACAAAGCAACAAACTTTTATTTTGGTTTCGACGGAAACAGAAGCGAGAAGAAACTTATCCGAAGGAGAGTAGGAGAGACAGAGCGCCCACCTGGGAGAGCGGGTTGAGGGAGAACTCGGGGATGGAGAGGAACTCGTCCTCGGAGATGAACCCCTTGGCGCTGCGATCAAGCTGGCAGAACCGCTCGTACAGCGATACGATCTCCTGCTGCGAGACTGTTCACGAACCCAGTAACAATCACCGAAATCAGACCAAACATTAAGCAGACCATCAAAGGATAAAGGCCACCATATTGGGAAAGATTTAAGGTATCCAAAAAAGAAAAGAAAAAATCCATGGCTCCTCGCATACATAGGTAATTGCAGTGCTCCTGCACCTCCTCGATGTCGTACTGGGTCAGCATCGACGACGCGTTGCCCATGGCTCCCTCAGCTGCTGCTGCCCTTCTTGTTGCGGCGAAGAGGGGAATGATTGGCTTGTTACAAGGGGACACTGCGAATTGTTTATTTATTCCAATCTAACATTTGGGGTTTGCAGATGGGCTTCGAGAGGCAGAGCAAGAGCCCTCGTGCGGTGCGGGCGGAAGAGACGAAAGAGAAGAGGGTGGAAGAGACGACGGGACGGAGTATTTCGGCCGCGTATTCTCGTGATCTCGAGGTGCCAATCGGCGAAGAAACAGCCGCCCAGAACTGCCAATGCGACGCGACCGACCATTATGAGCTTCGGTGTCAAGGACATCACGTCTGTTTCGGCGTTTTATTATAGCCGGCCTGCGTCCACAAGGCCCACGTATTTTTAGATTCTGTCAGGACGGACTGGTCCCCGGAACCAGGCACACCTCTGGTGGCCGCCACCACAAACTAATGCCCTCCGCGCCGGCTTCTGATCAAAGATTTTTTTTAAAATAACCTATTTTTTATTCGAAATTACAAAAATATTCCGATGATATTTTTTTTTACGGAAATATACGTCTGTCGCCCAATGGTTGAGCGATTAAAGTGGAATCGCTGAACAGTTGGGCGACTGGTTCCTGTCGCCGAACCGTAGGCGATTGAAATTGAATCACAAGACAGGTTAGGCGATCGAAGCAATACCAAACCCTAGGGCATTTTCGCTGCGATCGCTTAACAATAAGGCGACAAGTCCAGTCGCCCAACCCTAAGACGATAGGAGGTCCAGTCGCCCAACTCTAAGGCGATAGGAGCCAACCTGCTTTTTACTTTTTAATTATTGTTTAATTGAGTTGTAATGAATATTACATTTTGTAGGTTAATTAAATTTAGCAAATCTGATTGTATCATGTTATTTATTTTGAAAATAATAGTGTTGTGATGTTGTTGGTTGATCTGTTTGTTATTTTCGTAGAATATCATGGGTACGAAATTTGTCAGACTCGCAATAACATTTTGTGATCGTTGTATATTGTTGTAGTGCGGTAAATTTCATTGAATTTTGTGAGGACGATTGAGACAAGAATGATATGTAAGTACAAAGGTAAGTGATATTACGATGCGCGAGGAGTCTCTCCTCGATGAAGTCGTCTGAACGATATACGTATGTAGGCACGTAGTCGATGTCGTACTTTATGGAGCTTATACGAATATGAGTGAAGGGCCGAGAACGCTTCGTTGTGATTATGAAGATGGCCTAAAACATAGAGGATTCAATGTCGGTGCGAATGGTTCTTTCGGGATTCCACTAGAAGAGGCATACTTGCAATATAGTCTTGCTTTGATGGGTCTCCTAACCGTAACTACATTAGAGTCCGTCTGTACATCGTTACACGTAGTCACATGGCATGATGGTTCTGCTAATTGCTTTAGTCATCCTCGCTACTACTACGGTACATTGTGACACAAGCATCCGGACCATGTAAGTATACATGCCTTTAGGGATAGTAAAAACATGGGGGTAGGACGGGGACTACTACGTAATGACTCGACCTCTGCGTGGACCGGCCATTTTTCCTTCCTTGCTAGCTTCGGCGTTGAACTCCTCGCCGCCTTCCCTTCCCTTGTCGCGGAGTGTCCACGCCAGTCGGTATATCAAGTCGTCCATATCCTGCGATTCCATGATGTAAGTGCACCGATATTTAAAATTATAAGAAGGATTTACATTCTTCATAACTCACGCCGTCGACACGGATTACGCCAGCGACCGGATACGCCATGGCGCTGAGCTCACCAAGATGAGCCTTTCCTTACCCTTGTCGCGGATCGCCCACGCCGGGCCGGTATGTCGGGTCGACCATGTCCCGCGATTCCGTGATGTAAGGGCACCGATAGTGAAAATCGTAAGAATGATGTAAATTCTTCAGAACTCACGTCGTCCATACGGATACTGTTGTGGCGGCGGGTCAACCGCATGAGCCTTTCCTTGCCTTTGTCGCGGATCGCACGCCGGGCCGGTATGTCAAGTCGCCCATGTCCCGCGATTGTATGATGGATGTAAGTACACTATACAGGAAACCTTACGTAATAAGGATGTAAACTCTTCATAACCGACGCCATCGATATGGATTACGCCGGCGAGTATCGGGCTCCTTCTGCCTCCTCAACAGGTGCTGCACGTAAGGTTTCCACCGCACGAAGTTCTCGGCCAAGACCGAGTAGTTTAGCATGTACCTGTTTGGATGAATGCCTGTCGTACATCTCCGCCGTCGATCCATCGAAGAAGTGGCGGCGCATCTCGGCCGCCATTACGAGGGATGAAGTTAAAATTTGAAGAATTGAACGTTGGGAGAGGAAAATCGATATGCGTGAAAGAGACGCTACGATATAGTGCCCGCATGTATAATGCGCCGCCGCGGTGTCTGGTGTGTGGATCAATGATCTCTGCGGTTCGCCACACACACACTGCGCGGATCGAAAACGTGGTGGTACTTGGAGCATCTTTCATTGATTTATCCGGCATTGCAACTGCTTCCTCTTCGCTTAAGCCGCTTTTGGTTACGCAACATCCTCGCGTAGAAGTGTCTCAAGAGTCCATAGTCGGGTATCTGCTGTGTAGTGTTGTGTAGAGTTGGGTTTGGTTCAACCCCCTTTTATAAGGCCCATGGTTGGCATGGTGTGGTTAATTTCATGCAGAGCAGAGAGTCCTGTGGTCTTGTCACTGCAGAAAACTGTCTCCTTGGTCTTGTCACTATAGAAAGCTGTCTCCTTGGTCTTATCATCGCATAAAGTCGCCTGTGGTGGTCCTCATCATCGTGCAAAGCTGCCCGTGTGGTCTTGTCACCGCAGAAAGTCGCTCCTTTGGTCTTATCATCGCGCAAAGTCGCCTGTGTGGTCTGTCCCATCGCGCAAAGCTGCCTCGTGTGGTCTTTGTCACTGCAGAAAGCTATCTCCTTTGGTCTTATCACTGCGCAAAGCCGCCCGTGTGGTCTTGTCATCGTGCAAAGCTGCCCGTGTCGCCTTATCATCAGCATAAAGCCGCCTGTGGTCTTATCACCGCACAAACCCGCTTTGTTAGTCTCCCCACGGCCTATAAAATGCACGCCCCACGTTCCGAAATTAGGACCACTCGACCCTTGAAACCGTAGGAGGAAGAACCTTCTCCGTTTTACAGTAACATATGATGGCAGACGCCTAGGGACCAGTCCAACCGGGGTCACCGAAGCCGGACCTCCACCTTCGAGACAATTCAGTGAGTCTCATACTTCGGTCTATGCGCGTGCACTCGCCAAGGACAACCGACCTGCTCGCATTTCGCGGTGTACTGCTCTTGGCTAGATTTGACGACCAAACGTCCATTGCCGATAGACATAGCCCATACTTAATGGCATCCTGCAAGGATGTCTTGTCGAGAAACATTGAGTGCAACCGAACCTCCGTGGCATGGTACTCCCACGGCGATTCGTGCTCGTCGTCGCGTACATAGACCCTCGGCGTCAATTTGTTCCATTCCCGGATGGGAGCTCCGTCCTCATCGGAATCGCCTCGTCGCCGTCTTCTTGTAAAGCTTCCTCTTGACCAAGGCCATCCGGTCATCGCTTCCATTTGATGCAATATGTAATCCCTATGCTCTCCTTCATCACCGTCTCTGAGGCTCACCATGCGTGCCCGATCTTCCTCTCTTGTATGTACCGCGTCGGGCTCATCACAACCAACAATCTCTGAACTCTTCGTAACACAGCCCTCCGGGTCCTCTTCTTCACCAACATGCTAGGCACCCAAGCTGCTCGCAACACCCGGATGATATCCGACGGGGGGGGGGGCCTGCACAGCTTCTTTTGGGCATGGTTGCACAAGTATCACACACTCATATCCACGGCGCTGACATCCTTCTATAAAGCCCTTCCACACTGCCGTGCGCATCAGTCTTCTCAACTCCCAGCTGATGTTCGTGGGAGACCGGCTCCAAAGCCCTTGTATGTCGACGCTGCACACCTCAGGGTTCAAAGAGAAGCTGCGGGTCAGCCAGTGCTTCACATCTTCGATTCGTGCATTCTCGCCGTCTGGGTGTACCAGAGTGGCTTGCCGAAAACTGCTCAAGTCAACACCGCACGGACCTTCATGAACGGTGCCAACACCGTAATGCACTTTCAATGTAGTGGGTACAGGCATGACTTATTGTATGGCTGCAAATATTTCCAACATTGCAATTAGTCAGCTCGCAACGCACGACATGCAAGTACTGCTACATTGTAATTTATATTTGTAAGGCCCTTCGCCTATCGTCGACAACTACACGATAGCATGATCAAGACGTCATTCATTCCCTAAGGCAGAGGCCGCAATGAACATGTGGTACGATATTCAGATTCAACCTAAAAACCGAGCTATTCCACAGCAGGCATTATCCGATTCGGACGCTAACTTGCAACTCGAAATGCTATAAGTGGCATTCCGGTCTTCTACCAATTACCTAAGTCAGTTAGTTCATACTAATTTACTTCTACTAATTAGTTTATACAAATAATTCATCCTCCTTATGCGCTTTCGGTCACGCATTATTCACCCAATAATAGTCGACCACGCACACAATCGACACTACTACAATACATCTCACAAACAAAGACTAATAATACTCCCTCACGACTATTTTTTCTCTAACTAAAGTTTTTATCGCTACTACTTACAAACAAATCAACAACATTTCGATTTTCTATTTTTTTCTCTAACTACAATTTCCTACGGGTGCTATTATACTACTCATTTAACTAAATAAACTATTTACGCACCCAAAAATTACACTACAAAATAAAGTTTCCTCGACAAATCAACTACATTACACGGCCTTTGACTGCTACAAAAATACACTACATTACACTCAAGCCTTTGACTGGCTAGTCACATGGCGACGTAGAACGCCTCTCGATGCTTCAATTCTTGTACACGAAGGAATAAAGTTTGTATGCCATTTTAATAGTTGTCCAAGGGTTTGACTATATGCAAATAACATTTCTACATTCCCGTATGTTTGCAAAAGTATCACCGAAACTCGATTCCTTTGAAGTATCCTATCAAACACTATAGTTGAATGTCCGCGCATCTATTTATTTTATCTTATTACTATGCGCTCGGTGTTTGAGGATTTTCTAAAGTTTTTTATCGCTTCTACTTACATACAAATCAACAACATTTCGATTTTCTACTCTGTTTTCTCTAACTACAGTTTCCTACGAGCGCTACTTACACTATTATTTTATCTAACTAAACTATTTACCTACTAAAAGAATACACTACAAAATAAAACAAACTTACCTCGTAGTCGAAATTTTCCTCCTCTTCTCCCTCTCCCTCTCCCTCTTTTTTCCTCTCCTCTCCCTCTCTTTCTTCTCCTTCCCAGGCAGCGAGCGAAACTGTTTCGCCTCTCCAAAACAGATCCGTCGGGGGGACCGCGCGGCCGCATATATAGCCAATACAGTCGCCGCACCGTTGGGCGACTGGAACATGCAGTCGCTGTACGGTTGGGCGACTGGATCCTATCGCCCAACGGTTCGGCGACTGTAATGATGACGCCAACGGTCCGGCTCCTGTGCAGTTTTAAAGCCGAACGGTTGGGCGATAAGCTTCTGATACCAACCGCTAGCGATAAACGAGTCGCCCAACCATTGGGCGACAGACGTATATTTTCGTAAAAAAAATATCGTCGGAATATTTTTGTAATTTCGAATAAAAAATAGATTATTTTAAAAAAAATTCCTGATCAAATGACCAGCACATTTTTTACCACCTCGGCTACTCGTGCACTGATTGTCATGAACCATGGAAGATCTTGCCATTCCTTGCACTCCAGATCGTCCAAAAGAACGGGATCACAGAGGAGTTCCAGGGGGAGTGAAAAATCAGAGGGATACCCTGGAGCAAGGTCGTTAAAATCGCAATTCTAATCGTAGAATCGTACGATCAACATCAATACGATCCAAATTGTATCTTGAGTCGTACAAAGTAGAATCGTGCTCCTGGTCGTAGAATCGGGTAGAATCATGATAAAACCGTAGTAGAATTGTATAGAATCATGCATTATCTCAAATTATAAAAAAAATATGTGTTTTGTTGTGTCCTACCCCTCAATTCAAGTTGTATGATAAATAACAAGTAATTAGTAGGTATTAAGAGGTTTGGAATAATAAAAATTATTTTAATTATTTTTCTTTTATGTAAAATGTTTAGGTAATGACAAGATTGTTAAAATCAATATTCTAGTCGAAGCTCTGAATGACATGGAATCTAAATTGCGATTTAGACATTTATCGATAAAATTAGATGCCAAATGACCAAATAAACACTAATATCACTCTTCGAATACACGATACATCGAAAAAATGTATTTTTTTTTGTAGAATCAGGTAGAATCTTATATTCTATGATTCGATCCTAAAATACGATCCTATCAGAGTATCTCCAATCCGATTTAGAAGCATAATTTTGACAACTTTGTCGTGGAGAGCGGACTGCCACCGGTCTAAGAGTCTAAGACGTTCAGAAAAGGCCCCCCTTGCATTGCATTGTTGAAACCCAGCTATGCCGACACCACCTCGAGTACCCTCTTGGAAAAAGAACAGTCCACAAGCAAATGGAGCATCGATTCCTGATGAATTGAACAGAGAGGACATACCAGATTATATGGCCATCCTCTCTTGGCCATGTTATTGGCTGTTAAGCACCTATTTTGGGATGCTAACCAAACATAAAAGTTACATTTCGTCAGTGCCCAACATTTCTAGATTAGTTCCTTGTGAACTTACCGTAGCGACCGTTAGAAGAGGTGAAGATAAACCGAGAGGTGGACATCCCTCATAGCATCTTAGGGCATGTACAATGGTGTAAACATCAGCCGTCTAAAGCCCTCCCATGTCATCTACAAACGACACTAAAGACAACCCTTACAAATTACAATTATTTATTTCTAGGTTGTCTATATGCCTGTCTATTAAGGACATCCATACAACAAGAAGCAAGAAAAGTAGTTCGTCTTGAGACTTTCCGGATGGTTATTTATGATCCTAAACAGAAAACGAATGAATTATGCAGTATCATAAGACTTGCATGTGTGAGCTCTTTTCTTTGCACCGGAGAAGTTACGCTAAATACAGTTAACCAGGATTCGATTCCTTTGCATGTTTGAGTCTTTTAGATGTACTCAACGCAATTAGGAGAAATGCAGGTTTTTTTTTTGCATAGATGCTGACGTGGGAGCTCCCAAGGCTGGGTAATTCTTTGAACTTTAGATAAGGGAGGGATTATCCATTCACCCTACAAGGAGTTGGGCTTACATTGAACTGCTGCTGCAGGCTTCTAAATATGCCAATCACATAATGTTGTTTGATGAGAAAAAGACTCATAACTCATCATTGTTCCAGTTGTTAATACATCGTAGTTGTCGATCTATCTCACTCATGAGACAGAGAGAGACAACATTGTTGATTTGCCAGGCCCGTCCAGAGTTTTCAAGCACATCCAGTGGTTACACAAAGAAGGTCGAAGAAATCTTCAAGATGCTCTCTTTACCGATGATGTCTTCCATCACGAGTTAGCCTGCTGTTGAAGGTATGGACGATCCTCTGATCTGATGCATAGCATCCAAGCACATCTAGTGGTTACACAAAGAAGGTTGAAGAAATCTTCAAGATGCTCTCTCTACCAATGATGTCTTCCATCACGAGTTAGCCTGCTGTTGAAGGTATGGACGATCCTCTGATCTGATGCATAGCATCCAAGACCAAGTGGTATGCGGTATGCCAAATGCTTTAGAGAGCATGAGAACCATTCCGTGCTAAGTCTGTCAGACACTGGTTATTGCCTTTGCATATGGTCAGTTTGTTTTCGCATCCTTATTTTTTCGAGAACACGCAAAAGCTTTGCGTGTCATTCATTAAAAAGAAAGAACGATCCAAGAAAGAGTCTACAACAACGGCGTGATGCTTTAAGTTACCTAGCAAAGTCTTACAATGACCCGGTGCTTGCATTAGGGCACCCGCCAACATAAAAATCTGAAAAGAAAAGACATAGTCTAAAGCAACACTATGAGAGCCATAAACTCAAACATGCCACTCCTACCTCAGCCCATAACATGATGAGCCGAAGGTTTAACATGTGTTAATTGATAGTGTAATCGGATACCCAATATCTTCCTATCATTTATGCTTTCAACATGATGAGCTGCTGAAATATCGCCAGAAAATGATGATGAGCTGCTGAAATATCGCCAGAAAATGATGAGCCGCAGAGTACATTGCCGGCTAGACAAAATCAGGATTGAAGTTCCACAATGGAGGACCCGTTCATAGTACGTACCTCCCATGCAGAAATGACCAATCCACGACCGGGAAGGATCTTGAAACACACTTTTTTTTTCTTTGAACAGATAGGTAGATTAATGAAGAATCAGGCCCATTTGCTACTCTTTTGTGTAGTTACTCCTATTATATCTACCGTCCATCTGTCTCGAGATACATGTACTTGAAAGGCTTATTAGGTCCTATACCTCCAAACCGTCGCTAGCAAACCCACTAACATACCACTTAATTTTTAGCTGGGTAAAAGAAGAACAAAAATTGTCCAATTCCTTGCCCGTTTCTCGAGGTAATAAATTACCCCCGTCTACGTATGTTTAGCACTGGTTGCTTGGCTAAGACACGTATAACAGAACAGGCCCCTGAGTCATCAATCTCATCTCATATATGCAGTTAGGGGTGTCAAACGGATTTAGATTATCCGTTTTATTCGGCATCCATATTCGGCAGCGAATGTGGTAAGCAAAAATGCATTCGAATTGAAAAACGAATACAAATCCGGATAGTATCTATTTTTTTTTTGCCGAATATGAATATGAATATGATATGCAAAATAGGTGTCGAATCGAATACGAATTCGGATAATATCTGGATTCGGCGTAATACCAGCAACTAGCTATTACGTATCTCTTGCATTTGATCTCCAGATTGAGCATATTGTATATGCATTTTGATAGTCTCGACGAGGTCGTCGTCATGGTGGACTCTAATTTGGCATTTGATTTTTTTATTTTGGCACATCCCCCAATAAATCTTTTTGCATGCTCTTTTTTAGCCAAATTCGGCATGTTTATAACCAATTTATTTACAGTATGTCTAGAATTGGTTAGGGTTAGTGGTAAATGGAATCAATGATCAATGATTTCATGATAAAACATAGGAAAATGGGCATAAGTATTACTATAAAACTGGTGTTAACTCGTTAAACTTCGTTATGTCGTAGGATATTTAGATCCGACCAAATTGAGTAGGTATTCGATTCGTATTCGTATTTGAGTATATTCGAATTCGTATTCAAATTCATTTAAAAATATGAATACAAATATAGAAAGACCACTGTTCGATTCGTATTCGATCCGTTGACACTCCTATCTGCAGTTAATGTCTACATATGCAGCGAGAGATCATCAAGTCCGCTGGAACTAGAAACTAAGAACTAGTTTAGGAAAAGAAGATGTCCAAAATTTTTGGATCAATGTCCAGAAAGTGTGATCTGAGTAGTAGCAGAAGCCATGTACAATAGGAAAAGATCTATCATCAGAAACTTAAAAATTAGTTTGGATCAATTTTTTTTCAAATACATGTACTGAGAATAAGAGTAGTAATAGCGAGCAAGAGTTGATCTTGTGATGCTGTCAATGTGATAGTAGATCATAAGACTGTGTATCTTTCTATATAAAAGCAGGCTCATTTGAGACCCAGGTAGGGTGGCCACGTGTTTTTTTTCTTGTCCGTCTGATCCCGTTGCGCTCATTCCTGCGCTGTTTGACCGGCTTGGTTGCTGCACTCACCATTACGCCTTGTACGTTCGTTCCTCTTCCTCCTCACTCCCGTCGCCCGTCCCTCGTCTTCATCGCCTCGTCTGTTGGCCTCCTTTGTTTCTTCCTCCTCTCGCCCGCTCCTCACCAGTGATTGGAGCCGAGCACGGCGGCGGCGGAAGGTGGCGATTCTTATTCACCGCCGCCACCCCCTCCTTCCTTCCTTCACAAGTTCCACGCCCCCTTCCCTGCACCCAATTCCACCATCGACGGGCGGCGATGTCTTCGCCACATCGCCCGCTCTTCCCCGCCTCCGCTTCCCCCTCCCCCGTCTGCTCTTTTCCCCATCGCCCCTCTTCTTCTTCGACACCGCCGTAGCCCCCCAAGCTCCTTCCTCCTCCCCAAGAATGCCCCCTCAGATCCAGCCTCACCATACTTGATCTCCGCTCCCTCCTCGTAGGTGGAGACGTCGAATCGAGCCTCGCGGGCTCGCCATCGTCACCGATGGCGTCTTCGCGGGGCTTGCATCAGCCGACCAGATCCGCAACGCCAACGGCCTCGCTTCCGCGGACCACGATGCGTTGCTCGTTGCCAGCCAACAGCTGGTCATACAGCTGCCCTACGTCTGCTTCAACTCCTCCGACAACAATCTGCCCGCTGTGTACCTCTCCTACGTCGTGCAGGTCAGGGACACCATGCCCACCATCGCCGCCAGCTACGACACCACCGTCACGGATATCATGAATGTGAATGCCATGGGGAGCGAGCCCCGTCGCCGCGCCGAACGACATTCTCGCGATCCCATTGCCAGGTATAAGTAATATCATACGCCCTTTTCTTCTACTAGACGCTTGTTCTAAGGATGCTTAGTTGTTTCTTTGTCGATAATAGAGTAACAGTGATCTCGGTTACTAGATCGTCTTCTCGCATCTTTTTGCCTGATCTACGGTAGCCTAAATGCCAATGTTTGTGCTTGGTTTTGGAAAGGAATGTAGTATGAAAATGAGCTCAATTTTCTGCGTAGAGCTACAATGTGCGTCTGGTCCCTCGGGGAGTTTTTAAATGATGGCATTGTTGGATGCAACAGAGTTTCTATTTGGTACTTTCTGGTACTGTCACAGTGTGGGGAAGGCATGCATTCATGTATTAGTTGGATATATGATCTGGTTCATTGCAGTTGATGGTTTTTAGTTAAAGCTTTGCACATGAGCTTAGTAGTTGTCCAGCTATTATTTCGGTTGTCAAATCGACCTGGCCAATGTGTTATGTTCTGAAGAACTAATTAACTAATATAGTAGTAGTAGTAGCATGTTAGTGGAAGGCGGTTGTTTTACTTACTATTTGATTGATTCAGGGCGTGAATAGTAGCATATGCAGCTTGTTTTCCTTGTTGTTGAAAATCGAGCAACTTAGCTTTTGTTTTTTATATTGAGTTTTACTTAGTAAGCTAGCATAACTAGCACACTGTGATGTATGTTGAACCGTTCAGTTATTCCTTTTTATTCAGTCTTTTTGAGTTTCAAAATTGTGTATCCAGTAAGACAACATAGGTAGCATATTGGATCTCTTATTTTATGGGCTCTATCTTTTATTGATTGCTAATTTTGTGAAGCCACAGCTGAATAGCATTTTTGTATTATTTTCTAAACATCAGCGTTTGCCTAAAACTTTCTGATGATAGTTGTTTTTTATTTCTGTGTCTAGCATGTGCATCTACATTCCCAAAGTCCGCTTGCACCATTGATTGCTTGTGGCAAATGGGACCTATGCCCTTCTTCACTGAAGCGTATGCGATGTAGTTGTGGCCTGCATTCTCAAGTAAATTTCATCTCTTACCTTTTCTCTTTAAAGCGAGACTATTCTTTGGAGTTATTCTCGGATCATAATCCCTCGCCCTCTGCTTACGCACCAATTTATATTGCACACGCCTTCATTATCGGGATCATGCCCAAGCATGTAGTGTCGTAACAGCAATGTGATGCTTGGCAATGTGAGCACCCTTCCCACTAATGCAGGCTGCAATGTTTCTTCTTGCAGCTATGGAGGTTTTGTTAATGGAACTATTATCACTTCGTAAGCAACATGCTGACCAACGTCTTTGATTTTGTTCCTGCTTTCTAGAATCAAGATTGTCACATCTTACTTTTTTGTTGCAGGATAAACACAGGCCTTCAACCCAGATGCCTAGGTAATTATTTGCAATTAGCTGACTTGACTGACTGATTAAGCACAAAAAGTATTTGAGGTGCCTCTGGGAATATGACAGCCTCTTTGTATGAAATATTTTATTCTGTTATATGCTCATTCAAGGAATTACTTAGTCTTTGTCATGCCATAGTACTTTCAAAGTATGTCTCAAAATAGATCGCAACTGAGCGGCGTGCCAAAAAAAGGGTGAAAAGTTTAGGGTGTTTTAAACAAACTGAAAGGTCTTACTCGCCACTCATAGATATGGGGGTTTTCTTTGTCCTAGCAACCTTCCATGTAGTGGAATGGAGATGAAAATTATTAATTGTGACAGGTACTTATGATGCGGCATTTACATAGGTACTCCATGATGGGGGCTTTGTTATTTATTCCTGTCTCCTAGTCTCCTGGATAGTGGATGTTGTGTAGCTCTTGGTCTATCATACAATTGTTAGATGCCAGTGCCCATCCACTGGCTTCTGCTCTGACTCAGAGAATATATGAGCATAACCCCAGATTTTGCATAGGTTAGTTTTGACTATTTTGATAGTAGACTCTTGGGGAATTCTATGAGCTATGAACATGCTTCTTTTACTTGCATTTTGTAAATACCACTGGCTCTTTCATAAGTTTGTTATCTATTTAGTCTTATTTGCTGAGTGGATGAGACCTGTTTGTTTGATTTCTTATATTTATCTACAATATAGGTCACATCTTAAATTAAACTTTTATAACATTTCTCAAAAAAGTTTTTCAGTTCTACATTGTCTTGTCTTGTCATCGTGCAGTGCGAGTGCCAGGTGGTCTATTATTCACTAATTCATTTTCATAGGTCTTCCACTTACTTGCATAATAGTATGAATACATTTTATACCAATACTTCAGCCCATAGCAGCCAATACTTCACAGCACATCAACCTCTGCCAATGTAACATAAGAATGCTTAGGCAAGAAAGACAACAAAAATAGATCCAGGATAACATATTCTACCATTCGCGTGTATTCTTTGTTTTACATAGATTTGCTTATCTCTGCCCTATCTCTTAGTACGATTTTGTACCTGATTAAACTCTGTTCTATTTTTTGCACAACAGCACGTACCAAGTATAGTTCTATGATGCAGCGCCTATTTTAATTTATTTCTCAACTACACATCTATACTCTGGTCTACACGACGACGACTCCATCTTACAGAACCTAAAGTTTGTTTATGTCAATGTTGTGTCTTCTCTATATGTATGTTTTAGATGTTGCAGATTGTAGAACCTTCAAAATGCGCTGCCTTCTGTAAACTTTTGTAACCGGTAAACAACCACACCTATAGGCACCTGGATATGGAGCATTAGCTCTATCTCCTTTTAGTATGTTCTTGTTCGTGTACCACGGTTCCTGCTGTTCTATGTTCCATAGATTGTATCTCTGTAATTTGCTAGCTCTACTAGCCTTGTTTACCGGTTGTTACATCATGTAGATCATCAAACTCGCGATGCCGATCTGCTCAGTTCAGGAGCATTCTGTTGTACTGAGTCGCAATTGCTGCTCAGAAATTCTGTGCATCCTGGTTCGCTTCGACAGCAGACAATAGATGTCACGTTGCTTACTGATTTCAGCTTTATAACAACTACAACAAACATTGTTCTAACAATGTTGCTGCTATGCTTAGGTCCATATGCTCTATCCAGAATTTGCTCTGTCCTCAACACAATCGCATCTGTGTGTATCTGCACGCCAAGGCGTGCGCAGGTTTCTAGTAAACTATGAAGTCGTACATCATGCCAGCGAGTATGGAGTATATCATGATACAACTATCCATACCCTGAAATCCAGAGTTTCAAAAAAAAAACCCCTGAAATCCTAAATATACATGTAACATACTATATCATGTTGGCACAGCCAACCACCCATCGGTAGCACCGGCGGCGCTGTCGGGCCTGTGCAACTGAATACTTGGACGTCGGAGAGAGCAGGGATAGGTGCCACATCACTGCAGGTTGCCATCAACGTCCGTGCCAGATCGGCAGCCGCCGTCATGCGCGCAACAAAGCAGCCATCCCACCGGAGCCCCAGCGTATTGATGCCCAGTTGAATCAAGATCAATCGTCTGCATGACTGCATGTGGTCGCTTCTCTGTCGTGCTTCTCGTCGCTGCCGCAGGTGGTCCTAGACCGCGCCGGGCATGCATGCCATGGGCCGATTCGTGGTCGCTACACCTACACCTTGCGCAATCTCGCCGTGGCGACCGGCGCTCGCAGGTAGACAAGCGGGTGACGCCACCGCTGCCTGGCGCACAGTAAGACATGAAAGCAACCAAATCGATTTGCTCGAAGATACCACTGCCTCCAGAACTAGCGAGATTCACCTAACATAGTCTAAGATTTATATTGAATGATCGAGAAAATAACAATTAAAACTAGCAAACTAGCATCACATACCTCTTTCCGCTGGCGATTCTTCTTCTCGCAAAAGATGGCAATCGCTAGTGCTATTTTGGCGTCGTTGGGAACGAGGAAGGGAATGAATGGTTTTCATGTCGATCTAATCTTGAATATTAAAATAGCCAACAAAATCAGGAGCTCGTACCAACCATGAATCGGGCGCAGTAGAGAAATCTAGCTTTTTGCGCCCACGACCCGTTAAAGAATGCACGGAGCTGAATGCAATCGATGGCAGTGAGAGCGGGACTAATTACACCCGGAAGTAGCTACTGTTTATCCACTCTCAAACTGGGACACCTATTATGTGGTTCAGAGGTGCTTCATCCACCAAATTTTATAGCAACCGCAAGCCAATTCTACTTAGGAGACATATAAATTTAGCATGAGACACAAAAGAAAAGGTAAAATTATGGGGCCAAAACCTTTTCTTTTTTAATAATGCAAAGTAGATACAGCTTAGATTCTAAATGTAGAAAGAAACCTAACAGGCAGCTTAAGGAGATTAAGCCAGACAACTTCAATCTGTAGGAAATGATCCACAAACCGAGAAGGAAGAGAGAAGAGAGAAACTAACGCGTAAAGACACTCCAATCCCGTGATGGACGAAGAGTGGATTTTACGTAAAAAAAAATATCAATGACCAAGTAAATTTGCAGCTCAATATACAGATTACTCTTAACCAAATAGCCTCTTAGGGCATCTCTAATAGTTAGAGATAATTTTGTCTCTAACATATGCTACATCATCTTTAAAGACAACATCTTCAATAGATAGTGTTGTAGGAATAATTCATCTATCATACTGACGTGGCCCGCCTCTTAGAAGACACGCATACAGACCCGAGAAATGATATTGTGCTCATAAAAGGTTGTAATACCCCTTGCTTGTACTCATAATGTAGTTATCCCCTCAAGGGGTATTCCCGTCATTTGTACAGGCTCGGGAGCCTATAAATACCCCATGTATCCCTCTCATTTGGGGGGGCTCTCTTGAGCAATAAAGAAGTACTTTAAAACTGGTGAGCTCTCGAGGGCTCCCTCCCTGGAGGTAACCCCGTTGGCTCACCGATAGGAGTAGGGCGGTCCTCTCGGACCCCCGAACCTGTATAAATCCTCGTGTTATTTTTTACCCTCGTAGACGATGGCCCGTCAGACAGCCGACGTCCACCCCCACACTCGTGTTTGGTTTTTACACCTACAACAGATAGTCTTTAGCACACTCTCCGACATTTGTATTTTATATTTTTTCTTTAAAACGGTCCTACATATCAACTAGAGTAGATTAATGTATCATGTCTTGTTTCACGTGCACGACTGTCTCTTCAGGAAGAGACGACCTGTGCTCTCTCTCCTCCATGTAGGATTTTGTTGACGTGGCATAGCTAAGAGACGATAATAAATATACTATTGGAGATGCCCTTAAAGGAGAAGGAAAATATTTACACATATCCAAAAAGATTCAGCACAAATTATTAGTACAGACTTAAAGAGGTGAAAAAATATGGATTTTTTATACATCCAAACTAAATTTCTTCTGATCTTAATCATGAATGCTTTAAACTAAGATTTACTGCAGGACAATGCTTTCTCCAATCAGCAAATTTCCTCCAAAAGATGAAGTGTTGAGATATATGCTATTATATTTTTATACAATTCTATGGGGAAAAACTGGCAGTCATATTGTTTCATTCCCAAAGGGTGTTCACCGGTTTCCCCCTAACTCCTGATTTCAAACTTATTAATGTGGCAAATGTTGCTTTGATCGTTGTGCAGGAAATTATGCCGTCTCTCAGGCAAAAGACCCTGGAAAGGTGGTTAGATATCTCAAAAGCCATCAACTTTCTCAGCCAGGAGGACGCGCGAGCATGAACAACACATCGGATCCTCCCCATTACTGCAGAGAGGTTTAACACGTGAACAGTGTTGTGTGAGTGTGCGGACAGTACTTTGTTATGGTGTTGTAAAAAAACACTATAGTTATTAATCCCGACCTTTACCGTGGAGATCGCTCCTAATGCCATGCATCGTAGATCCTCTGCATTGAATATTCAATGGAGAGGATCCAAATCCGTTCTTATCTGGATCGCACAGAAAAGGGGTCGACTATAGCACAGGTGACTGAAAACTACAAAAAAAACACAGTCACTTTTTTGAGCCATTGGATGGCTTCTGTTGTCTTTCAACTGGGTTGAAACTGGTGCTTAACGAGTATGATTTATTCTCCACCGGCCCGTTAAGGGTCTGCTTGCTTATGGGCTATAATTTAAAGGCTTGCTTGCTTGTTGTTTCTGGCTATATTGCACATTGTGATAGATTACATGATACGCATGAGACCACAAAATACAATATTAAGTTGCTAGTTGCTTGTGGCCAAAAAGATGACATTTATTTAACAAATTATGATGACTTCACTAGCACATAATCTAATATATTACACAGTACCGTATGAGAACACAAAATATGTACTGAATATGATATGGGATAGTAGACACAATACATGGATTTTTTTTTTTAAAAAAAACTTTATGTAGTCCTTGCATGAACTCTTATATGAACTACTTAACACACATATCCAACCTTGACGGATATGTAGTGTTGTTTTTAACACTAAGCACAGGTAGATTGACATGGTTGCATTCGCACTTCTCTTCAGCACAAATCACCCTAGCTACCCTCAACAAGCTTAGAACACACTGGCCTACTCAATTAGCAAACCACTGGATGATTAGAACACATTGCATGATCTAAAATATTATATGCACATGTAATGAAATGAACAGAGGAGGCTAATGGGCCGAGAATAAAAACAAACTCAACATGATACACTTACTATAGTTGCTCAATAGAGTATAGAAAATAGAAATTTCGGACACCATTTTGACTCAATGTGCAAATGATCATATTGTAACACACAAGTAGGCATTCAATATCTTGGTGAACAACCAATAATTAACTGATACAGATAAATTTGCTACACATGGATAGAAAGAAACTTGAATTTGGTGAACCACTAAAAAAGACAGAAACCAATAAATTTATTCTATCCTATACAAAACAAAAATCCTTAAACTTGGTGAACCCCAAACAAATTACAGAAAATAGATATCACTTTATCCTAGACAAAAACAAAACATAAACTGGGTGAATCCTAACAAAAAAAAGTTAGTCCTCTAGCAATAATTTATCTACACATACTTGATTAGATGTACTAATCCACTGAACTAGAAATAAGAGCTTGCACAACCATAGAACTAAAATTGCACGACATGATGCATTGGAACTTTTGAAAAAATGATATGCAAGTTTTTGTCAGTTTTGAATTTAACAGATAATATTCCCTGTCAACCATCAGTTAGACTTCATGTTCATAAAGAGAGCTAACATCGCATTGTCACAAATTTGGCGTGTTTGGGCTAGTGACCCATTAACAAAAGAATTGAGCTATGTTACCGAGCCCAAATCATAAAATAGAAAAGCAAGTTGCCGAACAATTAGAAATCAAACCCACGGTCTCTAACAGGACAGCATAGAGAAGCCGATCAACAAAAAAAAAATCATCATATAGCCATGTTGTTCGTGATTGATGTAACTGATAAAAAGAGTCAAATCCTATATGTCAACACTACTGTGACATTTCTTTTAAAAACAAACAATGCTACAACTTAAATAAGTTGTTTCATATAGAGACAAACAAACCATTTCCACCATCAACTATGTGAAAAATAGCAAAATAACATAGATCAGCCTAATAACCACATCAACAATGATTTAAGACACAAACAAAGTAGGGTTTAACACACATACATAAAATTTGAACTATTGCAAGCTGACCCATTAACGTGTCAAAAAGTGAGACACAAACAAAGTTCACCTTTTTGTTTACCTCATTAATTGAACAGATACAAGATGTCTGCATTGTGGAAAGTGGCCCTTATTTGGACTCGAAGCATGCATATGTTATTGTCAGGCATGTAAAGTTTGCAACAAAGAAGGACACAATGATTAGTGAATGGCCAATGAGGACACGCAACCTCACTACTACGGAAAGGGTCATCACAGACGGTTCTAAACCGTCATCACAGACTATTTCTAAACCGTCTAATTTTATGTGTCCGTGATAACAGGCGATTATCATAGACGGTTTGTGAGCCTTCTGTAATAAGTCATAACACAGACGGTTTTTAGTCGAAGCCGTCTATGAAGTCCTACTATCACAGACAACTTCTACCAAAAAGCCGTCTGTGATATGTAAGCCATCACAGACGGTTATATGTACAAACCGCTTGTGATTGGAGACATATCACAGACGGTTAGTAACAAGAACCATCTGTGATATTCGACATATCACAGGCGGCTCTTGGTAGTAGCCGTCTGTGATAGTAGGCCTTTACAGACGGTTTATACAAAAAAAAACCCGTCTATGATAGTTCATTCTATACTTAAATTTTTTTTTTGATTTTCGGCTAGCCTTAGGAATTGCTATCCATGCCCTCTGAAAACATGCAAGTAGAAAATAGATAAATCACAGATGAATCAATTGTTTACAACTCAAGCAACTCAAAGTGATTTACAACTCAAAATCAATTACAAAAGAATGTTCAAGTATTGTCGCTAGAGTTACAATTGAATTACAACCACTCAAAGTGAATTACAATTGAATAAATTGTTTGAAGGTCGTTCAGCGGTATCGATGTAGTGAAACTCTCCGGTGACATTAATGATCTCCGTCTTGATGAAGCCAGAGAGCACTCCTCGAACCTTTGAGATTTCGCTCATAACGAATGCATCTAAATCGAGTATCATGCCCTGTTGCTAGGAGGAGTAAAGTAGTAAGCATATATATTTAAATTTATAATTACGAAATAATTATTGCGAGATTGACAAACCTCTGGATCATTCGTATTAGCACTCATGATTTGCTGCATATAATGGCAAACTTAGAATGCACATAGGTGATCTTGTTTTTGCTGGTGGCACTGTAAAAATAGAATTACATATATAGGTATAGTCAGTCCGAGAGGTATTATTACGAAGTGTGATATAGTATTATTGTGTTGTAGCACGTACCGGAAATCGCGCCCTGTGTTGCAGTGTGGCGCTCGATTCCTTGTGTGTCCCTCTCTCGGCAATATAGGCGCTAAACGACCTAAGTGATTCCAAAAGTTATTCTTGGCCATTTCAAACGAAGGAAGACTACAATAGAGTTATGTATGGAGGAAATGAGCACACCTGTCGAGTATTCCTCGCACAAGGGTGAAGTCGTGGTTTTTGTTAAGTAGGGAATCAAGGTATATTATGTTGTTTCTCTTTTGTACAATGACTAAAAGGATCCAGTGGAACCTACTCATGTATGTCGTTATAGTCATTAAACCTAAGTTCGTGTTGCGTATAAAGTACAAATGAAATTTGTATAGCAAGTAGTGAAGCACTTACTTCTGGTTGTAGGGCACCAGTATGTAGTCCTTGTCGCCCTGAGCAACCAATCCCGTCGTTATGTAATTCTCGACGTAGGATGCATTTTGGACGATGCATTGCTTAGAGATCAAGTGTGGGTCGAGGAAACCCACCGATTCTCGTCATCGTTGGGCTTCTTTCATCATGTATCTAAATATAAGCAATTAGTTGTGACATTTATCGGTATTACGTGAATGTAGAACTTGATTGTACACACTTACAGTATCCAGCATCGTAGAAGTAAGGCGTTGAGAGCATCAAGGTTGAATAGGTCGAATAAGTCTTCGAAGCCCATGACGAAGTGGCCCAACTCGTGGAGGAAATGCTCCTTCGTGTATCTGACGGTGATTCCAGTAGGCCAGTTTAACCTCTGTGTGTTGGTCTTCTGCATGTACCAGACATGCAAACTCTGGTAACCTATTCCAGCACGGGCTAATACTGTGTCGGGGACCAACGGTCTTCTGATGAAGTATTTCCAGACGGTGGGAGGCTCCTTAATGCTCTTCAATTTCGATTTGGCCTTAACGACTCGCCCGCTATACATCTTCCCATGAGACGACTCAGGAACCAATACGGTGACATGCTTTTCTTATTCCTTCGACATCTTCTCCACGGGAATCGATGTGGTGGCCTTTTGAGGCGGATGTTGAGGTGGAGTCATCGAGGGTCCTGCTGGACAGGCATGGTCGTGTGGATATCGCAGCACTGCAGGGTCAAGGGCGATGCCCCTCTTGGGCCACTAGACAAAAGTGTACAAGGCATCCCCTAGTGTTATGATGTCTTCGTTCGGGCGCTTCTCCAGCGGGAAGCCCATGAAATTTTCATATACCATATACACCTGGACCTTGGTGTAACCCTTCGCCAACTAGGCACCATGCTGCACTGTCCCTCCTGGCATGGAAACGCCATCTCCTGCCCAGTCTCAATAGAAATGGACCCAACCAGCCTTACTTGGAGCTTGCAGGGCGTGGACTCTTACAAAACGATACACAATTAGCTAAGACGTCATATAGGTAATTGTGGAGCATTTCTTGAGAGTCGTTAGTTTCATCAAATTGGACATCATGTCTTTCTTCAACCAAACTGGAGTTTTTGTTAAAGACACGATAAGCTTTGCTATTTGAAGAATAACCAAACAAGAAACCAACATCACAACGACTTGCAAATTTTGAAAGACGAATACCCTTTTTCAAGATATAACATTTGCAACCAAATACACGAAAATAAGAGATGTTCGGTTTTCTTCCAACAAGAAGCTCATAAGAAGTCTTTTTCAAAAGACGATTTATGGCATGACAAGCGGTGTTATTTGCTTCCGCCCAAAAACTATCGGAAGTATTATACTTATCAAGCATTGTCCTAGCCATTTCAATTAATGTATGATTTTTCCTTTCTACAACTCTATTTTGCTCTGTAGTGTAGGTTGTGGAAAGTTCGTGCTTTATTCCAAGTTCATCACAAAAGTCTTCAACTTTAGTGTTTTTGAACTCAGTATCACTACGGATTTTCTTAATTTTGAAATCAAATTCATTTTGAGCCCTTTTTGCAAAACTTTTGAAAATACCGGAGGTTTCGGCTTTGTCATCTAAGAAGAATATCCATGTGTATCTAGAGTAATCATCCACAACGACTAAACAATAGCTATTACCCCCGATACTCTTATAGGTTGTTGGCCCAAACAAATCCATATGTAAGAGTTCCAATGGTCTAGAAGTTGACATGATACTCTTGGAAGGATGAGAATTAGCGACTTGTTTACCGGCTTGACAAGCACTACAGAGTCTATTTTTCTCAAACTTCACATCTTTCAAGCTAACAACTAAATCATGTTTGAAAAGCTTTTTAAGTTGAATCATTCCAATATGAGCAAGCCTTCTATGCCAAAGCCAACCCAATAAGGTTTTTGCAATTAAACAAGTTTTTAAGCATGATTCATTTGAAGTAAAATCAACCAAATAAAAATTTCTAAATCTAAAACCTTTGAAAACTAAAGAACTATCTTTTGCATTTGAAATTGTAACACCTTCATTAGAGAATGAGCAAATTAAGTCAAGATCATATATTTGAGCAATGGATAGCAAATTGAAATTTAATGATTCTACTAAAGATACATTGGAAATAGAAAGGTCATTTGAGATAGCAATTTTACCCAATCTTATTACCTTTCCTTTGCTATTATCACCAAAGGTGATCTTGTCAACTCCTTTACCATTCTCGAATGTGGTGAACATCTTTCTATCATCGGTCATGTGTGAAGTGCATCCACTATCAAGCACCCAATATTTTCCACCGGTTTTGTAGTTCACCTACAAAACAAGAATCAAGTTCTTTTAGGTACCCAAATTTATTTGGGTTCTTGGAGGTAAGTGACCAAGGATTTTGACACCCAAATAGCATTCTTTTTAGCGCCTAAAATTGAAGTGCTAACAAATCTAGCAATGACTTTACCATCCTTAGTTTTTCTAAGCATATAACATAAATCATAAGTACCAAAAGATGGAGTCTTACCAATAGGGCATGCTTGTTGTAAATGTCATATTTCCTAGCACTTATGGCAATACTTACCATTTTGCTTAACAAATCTTGTGAGCTTGTTTACCAGTTTCTTACCTTTCTTGGGCACATACCCAAGCCCCTCTTTGTTGAATGAGCACCTTTGCTCACTCAAAAGCTTGTCAATGGTAGCCTTACCCTTGAAACACCGTTCCAAGCTTTTGCTTAGCTTGGTCACTTGCACTTTTAGCTCATTATTTTCAACAACAAGCTTTGTGTTATGAGACTCAACATTATCATGATTAGAGTTAATATTAGAGCAACATGGCATAGCAAGTAGATCATTACATGAAGTAGATGCACTAGTCTTAGCAATTTCTACATTAGGTATTTTATCAAGAATATCACATGTAATTCCTACACTAGAGTAAGATTTGCTTAAATTTTCTTGGATAAGTAAGTCATAAACTTCCTTGAGCTCCTCATAAGAATCTTTTAGAGATATATGCTCTCTCTTTAAGACTTTATATTTTGACATTTCTTTTCCAAGATATTCATTCAAGTCTTCAAGCATATCCATTAATTCATCATATGTTGGTTCATTATTATTAATGGATTTTACCTTATCTCCTTTTGCCATGAGGCAAGTACGAGTGGAGAAGAGTGATGGAGCCTCCTTGATGGCGATGCTAACGAGTCCCTTCTTCTTGGGGGACTCATCCTCATCGAAGTCAGAGTCAGTTGACTCCTCACCGGAATCCTATTCTCCAATGTGGGCTTCATGCTTGCCGTCCTTGTGAGGATTCTTGAAAAGCTTCTTCTTGCCATCAAACTCCTTCTTGAATGACTTGCCCTTGTCATCCTTCTTTGCGGGGCAATGAGAAGCAGTGTGCCCCTTCTCTTCGCAATTATAGCACCAAATGTTGCTATAACGTTTGTTGTCACTTGAGGATTGCCATTTCTTGCTCTTGTCGAAGTTGAAGTTTTTATGTGGCGCCTTCTCATGAATTTCTTCATTCTTCTCACAAGGAAGGCAAACTCTTCTTCGGAGTCTCCTTCTTCATCCTCATCATCACTTGATTCTGTTTTGGTCTTGAAAGTGGTAATCTTCTTCTTTGAGGAAGATGACTCTAAGAGCTCTTCTTTGTCCTTTTTGAACAACTCATTTGTTATAAGGTTGCTCAAAAGTCCCGTTGGCATCATTCTTGGCAACTCGGGAGAGTTGAGAAATAGTGTCACCAACGTCTCATACTTGTCCGGTAGAGCCCTAAGTATCTTACGCACAATATCAACATCAAGAAGGTTAGAGCCAAGATCTTTGAGTTCATTCACAATGTTGTTGAGTCGTGATTACATCTCTATGATGTTTTCATAAGGCAACATTATGAATGTCTCATATTTGATCCGAAGCCTATGCAATTTGGCCTCTTTGACCGTGGATGTTCCCTCATGGATTTCCAAGAGGGTTGTCCAAATTTCGTGAGTGGTTTCCAAATTGCTCACTCTATTGAACTCATCGACGTTCAAAGCACCAAAAAGAGCATTCATAGCTTGGGTATCTAAATGAGCATTACGCCCCTCTTGATCCGTAGGAAGTAGTGGATTAAGAGGCATGATGTAACCCTGTAAGACCCGGGATTAACACTCTCAAATCCTCTGTGTATTTCTGAACTAGTCCCATGATCAGTAGCTAGTCCACACAGTAAACAAATGTGGTAACAAAATCATATCACAACTTTATTAATAAATAACAACAGAGTTGATTACAAGGGAGGCTTACAGACCAACAATAAAATAAACACAGCGGAAGACGAAGAAGATGTAGTAGAGTCCATTAATCGCCACGCATAATCGATCGGGAAGCACCTAGTCGTCGAGATCCACACCGGTAGCAAAGTCCTTCTCCTCTGAAATTATTTGCATTAAGCAAGAATGAGCACAACTACTGTGCTCGCAAGTTACACCCACAAATAATGTAATGACATACATACATGGATATCTCAAAGGAAGGCTTAATATGGTTGAATTTATGTAAGCAAAGATTTTTAGTTTAAATAATCATAGTAGATTGCAAGGCCATTTTCCTACAAGATTTAAAATCATAATTTAAATGACAGATGTACAATGTGGATAACCTCCATAATGAATGGTGAAGGATACCCTCCTATCACATGGCTTCCGCCTAAATCCCATTTGGATAGAAATCCAAAATCATTTATGTCAAATCATTTTGAAACCAAAACCAAAGTATAACTTTGAGTGGCTTTGCTAGCATGTCCATGACCATGACGCGCTATTCAATAGTTTTACACTCTGCGAGTTTGTACAACTTTACCCACAAGACACGAATTCTCTAGTTTATCCCAAGCATATATCTATGCCACCGCCACTACCTAAGGTGAGCAGGTCTAGAGCACGTGACAAGGCCTTTACAATGATCTACCTCAAAGTACTCATGCCCGCTAAGGTTTCGCCCCCTTTGGACTAACCATCCGCAGGTTCAGGGCCCCCTCTTGCGCCAGGTGGGACTATAGTCTATCCGACACCCACTCATACAAATGGCACGACTATCTACGAGGTATCCCAAATTAATGAGCCAGTCCTACTCCCCATACCGAGGACATGTGGTTGCACAATGAGGCATAGCAAGATGCGGCTCAAGACCGGTCCTTAATCGACTTGGCGACTTTCCAAATAACCCCGGCTTCAACCCTAACCAGATTGAGCCGTGCATTGACATGCACCAACCAAACAACCATTTCGCCCAAGTACAAACCATCATTTTATTTTATTTTTCAAAGTCATTTATAAACTTCCATAACACACCAATGTCATGGATACAATTTAAACAATATTTGAGTTTTGGTAAACTCCCCAAATCAAACATTTTTGGTCTAAGCATGTCTTTGCAACTTTTTCAAATGATCCTAGTTCATACTATTGTATCAACTAGGTTTTATCTAAGGTGACAAGGGGTGAGGGATTCAATGTCAAGGTATTGTCAGGTACGAGACCGGTAAGTGAACCATCCGTACTGTGTTCATAATCCGATAATCCAAACTCCAGTAATTATGTGATTCTACACTCCAATATTAATTAGTCCAATATCCACCATATCAGTCTATTTCTATGATCTGACCTCCATCGATCCAACATTCAGTAATGCTCTAATTCTATAACTGATATCCATCAATCCATTAATCCCTAATGAATTATTTCTAATAATTCAACACCCATCAATCCGATGATTATGTAATCCTATAATCCAATTTTTGATAATCCGATATCCAATGATTATCTATTTCTATAATCCATTCTTCGTCAATCCATTATCAACAATTATCTGCTTCTAATATCTAATCAAGTTTTTATTCCTAAAATTCCACCAAGGGTTAATCCCACAATCCAACACCCAAGCCAATCAATATTCTGTAATGACTACTTCTATAATTCAATCTTAGTAGTCCAATATCAATAATTAACTATCTCGACAATTCAATATCCATTGATCACTTATTTCTACATCCGTCATTAATGCATTCCTATGATCGAATCTCCAACCATTATTCTATCTTATAATCCAATATTCAACAATTGTATAGATGTGTAATCAATATCTAAGAATCATGTATTCATATAATCTGATATCCAATGATCACGTTGTTCTATAATTCAATATCCATCCACAATGTGTATCTACAATCTCATGTCCATCAATTGTGTAATCCTATACTTCCATCTCCAATATTCTGATGCCCAAAAATATATTTCTGTAATTTAACCTCAACAACAAATCAATTTCTTTAATCTCATATCCAACGATCATGTTATCTTATAATCCAATATTTCCACTTTCTACCTCCAAAGATATATATCACATTCTAATGGTCCTCCATATAGTCTATACCGACAATATTTGGCTATACAATGGAATAGGAATAACTATAAAGCTTAAAACAATGATTTAAATTACTTGAATATAAATATGCATGCAATAATAATTTAAAACAGAATTTAAATAGTGTAAAATAATGGGTGCAAATATGGTCAAGGGTGTAACTTGCCTTGCTTGGTGATGTTGTTTTCCTTAACAGTCACCTAGTACTCACAAACACTCTCTCCAAAGTTGCTTGTGTGTACAACCACGATGATCACACAGTCAAAATCAATCCTCTTATATGGTCTCCAACTACATTGAAAACTCCATCAAAGTCGTTTAAAATCTATACGTAAAACGATCCAAATTCAAACAAAATTCAAATAACAAATCAAAAGGCAATTCAACTTAACTCAAAACTAAATAATTCTATTTTATTTAGTCAGATAATATTTTATAAAATTTTAGAAATTTGAATCACTCAAATTGGAGTTGGGATTTAAAAGATATGAATTTTACAAGTTTTAATCCTAAATCAAATTTAAATGAATTTCTAAATGCAAACAAGATTCAAATGAAGAACAATTTAAATAATTTTGGTTTAGTTAGCTAGATCTTCAATTTATATGAATTTAGAAATTTGAAACACTTAATTTGGAGTTAGGAATCAAAAGATATGAATTTTACAATTTTTGATCTAAATTTGGAATTTAGATGAATTTTAAATTCTAAAACAAGACTAAACTGAACTCCAAATTGAATACTTATATTTTATTTAGTTAGACAATAATTTTCTAAGATTTTAGCAATTTGAATCATCTAATTTGGAGTTAAAATGCAAAAGTTATGAATTTTACAAATTTTAAACTAAATCTGTTATTTAAACAATTTTCTCGAATTATTCTCCTAAAGGAAATTCTAATTATTGCGCAAGATGACATCAGCGATGAATTTCCAGGATTTAAATTAAAATAATTTTCTGACGAATGGGGCCTACGTGTCATAAACACGGTCTCCGTGGACTAAGTCCACGGGTCCTTAGGGCTGAGAGGTGGCGGTGTGAATGTGACATGGCCGCCACGTCGGCTCCTCGTCATTGTCGAGGCTGAGGTGGCGTTGACCTGGCGCCAAGGTGGCAGCCACGTGGCATGGCCACGCCGGCTACAAGGCTCAAGACGCACGACGACCACGCCGCCGGCGATTGGTCGTCGCCGGCCGACCGTGATGGCACCAACGGGAGAGGAGGACACGGGAACACAGGGCTCACCGTTCTGCGGCGTCTGTCGCGTGCGGAAGGCCGGCGGCGAGGGGAGTTTGCGGCGACGCGGCGGTGCGGTCTGGCGATGTGGTGGCGCGGCACTCCGGCGTCTCCGGCCGGGAGGATCGCCGAGGGACGGCGTCGTTGATGCGATGCCGAGGATGCCAACGGTGACGACGGGAGGCGAAGTCGGCCGGAATCGGGAAGGAGACCTCACATGGCAAGACAAAGAACTTCTGATTCTCATGGATTGAGAGGAGAGGGGTGGGTGAGGAGAGATGGAGATGGAGGAGGCGCCCGGGCGCCTTTTTATAGGGCGAGGAGGTGAGGGAGGGAGATCGTCTTGGCGCTGTAATGGCGGGCGCCATGGCGGTTAAACGCACTGTCGTGCGTGGAGAGAGGGGAAGAGGGGGGGGAGGTAGTGGAGCGCTGGGCTCAAGCGCTGAGTGGAGGGGCGAGGCGGTTGGGGTGGTGTTCTGGCTCCAGCTCGGCCGGTAATGGCGGCGAGGTTGTAGCCGTGCGGGAAAGGAGGAGGTGAGGAAGGAGATGGGGTGGCGGGACCCACATGGAAGTGAGGGGCGGGGGCTGTCGGGTGGGGCCGGAGTGAGAGGGAGAGAGAGAGGAGAGAGGCGTCTTGGCAGCTCGGGCGAAAAAATGGCCGAAAGCGAAAGCAGCCCAAAAGGGGTTTTGAGTTTTAAATTGATTTTTCTTTTTAAATAACCCGATTAATTCGTTTTGGCTTTAGAAAATAGCAAATAAAATCCAAAAATTCTAGAAAAAATCACAAAAATTCCTAGACTTATTTTGGACTTAATAAAATTATTTCCAACTTAAAGTTGGCTTTTGATTTTGCAAATAAATTATTTTGGCTTTAAAATATTTAGGAAAAAGCTTTTAAGATTTCGAAAAATTCATAAATTAATTAAAATTTTATTTTTCAACTTTAACTCAAATAAAACTTTAAAAACTTTAATAAATTTTATCTTTGACTTTTAAATCTTTAGAATTTTAAATAAATCAAACAAACTCTTTGAAATTTCGTAAAATCCAATAAAATAATAATTTTAATAATTTTAATTTGGTAATGTAACTTTGGGTCATTACAAACCCTCATTTACGATTTTCCAAATTTTTTGATTCATGGCCTTTAAATAAACTGACATTCTAATTTTTCAATAAACATAATTTGAGCCATCAAACAAAGGAGCCTTTCCTATAGCAATTCCCTTACTAGCCATCATTTTCTCTCTTAGACGGTTAAGTCTAAATCAATGAGAGATCAAGCTCTGATACCACTTGTAGGATCAAGGATAACTGACTAGAGGGGGTGAATAGGAGGTTTTAAAACTTTTTGACTAATTAACAATTTAAGCCAATTAAGAACTAAATCTAAACTAGATACAGTTCTAGCTAAGCAATTCAACACAAGATAGTTGCTAGAATTGTAAATGCGGAATTAGTAAAGACAAAAAATAACCACAATTGAGACAAAGAAGTTTTTCCGGGTGGATCGAAGACTTATCGGTCATCACTAGTCCACGTTGAGGAAGCTTGAACAAATCAAGCCGGCTCCACGAATTAAGCCGTTCCTCGATCAATAGTGATTGTTCTTCCTCCACTCCGAAGATGGCGAACACCAAGCCACTCACAATTGGCACCGGGCCTCTTCACAATCCTTCTTGAAGAGATCACCGTGCTACCTACACCAAGCCGTCTAGGTGTTTGGCAAACACCAAGAGTAATGAACCGATGATCTTCGCTTGACGGCACTCAAGTGCAATGGATCAATATAGTATGAATGCACTTGAATTTGGCTCAACTATCTCACAATGAATACATAAGTGGATTGTAGGTGTTGAGAGGATGCTCAAAGCTCTAAGGATGTTAGATGTGGTCTAGCTTACTGTCCTTGAGCAGGTGGAGGTGTATTTATACCCCCCCCACCAACAAATACGACCATTGGGAGTGAAATCCCAACTTTTCAATGAAATGTGGTACTACCGCCATGTATCATGCGGTACTACCGCACCTCACCTACCGCATAGTAACGGCTATAACAGAGGCATTAACTCCCTCTGACATAGATGTTTAAACCGCAAAGCGGTACTACCACCAACCAACATGCGGTACTACCGTTGGCCGCTCATACCGTAAATAGAGAGCGGTACTACCGTTTCACAAAAGACCCAAAAGAGTACCTACTGGAAAAAAAACGTACCGCTATCTTATTTTCGGAACAATCGAGGTGCGGTAGTTCCGCTGAACAATGCGATCATACCGCGCTGCGGTAGTACCGCCAAGTAAAGCCGGAACTAGCGCTCCTAGGGTGAGGCACCGAACCAAAAGGGTGTCTCTCTGGAATTTACGTACCGCCAACTAAAGTTCAGAACAACCGGGTTGTGGTAGTACTGCGCCACGATCCCGGTCGTACCATTGAGTGGTAGTATCACCGACTTAACGTCGGTACAACCGATTATCAAGACAAAGCATAGTTAGCTTTCCAAATCAAATTCAAAGTGCAAGCATGATCCTACATTGATCCAAATAGCACAAGAACATGCTATCAAGCTACTAGTCACGATCCCTCTTAATAGTACGACATTTAACCTAAAATCCGGTCTTCCATCCATTTCTCCTAAGATCGATAAAACATAAAAATGATCCTAAACTAATTGTACCTTGTCTTTGAGACATATTGATCTTCATGTTGTCCTTTAGCATGCATCTTCAAGTCGTCAAACTCACCATTGTGACTTAACCTTGTAAATACTTAATAAACATGTTAATCCCATATTCACATATTATCATTAATTACCAAAACAATTTTTAGGGGGCCTAGATGCTTTCAGGCGTGGAGGAGGAGGTCAAGTGCCATGGCTCGGGGTAGGAGGCGGGAGGAGGCTTCGGGCGGCGGTGGCCCGATCTAGGGACGGGTGTCAGGGAGGGGGATTCGAGCGGCGACGTCAAGGTTGGGGACGACGGCGTCGAGGTCGGGTGCGCTCGGATAGGGAAGCGAACTAGCGAGTGAGGAGTAAGGCGCTGGCAAGGGGAAGTGATGAGTAAGGGCGCAAACCCTAACATGGCCCTACTAATAAATGTATATCATAGACGATTCTATTTTAAAAACCGTCTGTGATACTTATCACAAACGGTTCTAAAATACAACCGTCTGTGATATGGTCGCACATCATAGACTGTTCTATTATGGAACCGTCTGTGATGTGCAACCTTATCACTGACGGTAGTAGTTTAGAACCGTCTGTGATAAGTATCCCAGATGGTTTGTTGCACTAAACCTCATGTGATAGTTCATTCTATAGCTAAAAAATATTATATTTTGGGCTAGTCTCAGGAAATGCTAGCTAGCCATGCCCTCCGAAAACAAGAAATTCAGATACAATCACCGATGAAATAATTTCTTAATTATTGAATCTATTATAATGGAATAAATTATTAATTACATGTCGAGTTTCTTAATTACAATGGAATAAATTCTTAATTAAAAAATAGTCCTTCATGATGATCGATGCGCATATAGCTAGCTTCCTCACTGGGTTCTTCCTCGTGGAAGTTTGACCCAATGGCATCGAAACATGGAGATCTTAAAAAGTACGTAGTCGAGCTCCCAAATCTCCTGTACGAACCCATAGTAGGAGTTCAACCCACGTGACCTAGCGGTATTGAACTGCTCATGAAATGTATCTATGCGGACACCACTGTTCTGGATTGTCCTCCTCCTATCCTGAGCTGTCGTATAAAATATGTATCCATTTATGTTGTATCCTTACCATGTCACAATTGTAAATTTTGGCCCTTTTGCCAACCATCGTAGCATATCATCACTTGATGACCTTCTAGTGAATCGCACCTTTAACCATTCGTTCAACCAACAGTTGTGCTCTCTCATGATCCAAACCTCCGACCGACCTGGTTCTGCTGGCGTACCATGTCTTTGTGCTCGTCGATGTACGGAGACACTTCGGTCATGTGATGCAAGACCGTAAAATAGGCTTGAGCGTACGTTTCTAGATCGAAAGTGATTGCTTTGCTTCCAATGATCCCGATACCTCCAGTCTCCCCTCATGACGAGATAGAGGTACACCCATCGGTTCCACCTGAGCCATGTAGTCAACGCAGAACTCAATGACCTCTTCAGTTGCATAACCTTCGATAATGCTGTCCTCCGGCCAAGATCGATTTAGTACGTAGGACTTGAGAATTCCCATGTACCTCTCGAATGGATACATATGACGTAGAAACACTGTAAGATCGAGGAGGCCGACTAGAGGGGGGTGAATAGTCATTTTTAAAAATCTCTAAGGCTAAAACCGATTTCTAATGCGGAAGTTAACAACAATTCTGTTTTGCACAATTAAAACCTAAATCAACTAGTCTTGACTAAGTGCACCAACAATATAATACTATTGATAATGATAGTAAACATACAAAGACATGTAAGCAATTTAATTCTGAGAATGTAAATTGCAATAGAGTAAAGCACAAGAAAGCAAATCACAATGACACAACGATGTTTTACCATGGTGTTCAGAGACTTGCCGGTCTTCCCTAATCCACGTTGAGGTAAGTCCAACCACGTTGGACAGGCTCCACAACTTGAGCCAACACCTCTGAGGTGAGTCCAACCACTTGGACCAGTTCACCACTTGAACCAACACCTCGATCCATTCGGGGTTGCTCTTCCTCCACTCCGGAGATGGCGAGCACTAAACCACTCACAACATACCGGGTCTTCTCACAAGCTTCTTGAGAAGACCACTGGATCACGACGCCTCTACGCTGTCTAGGTGTCGGCAAACACCAAGAGTAATAAGCAAAGCCCCTTTCTTGACTCTCACCAAGTGCAACACATGCACAATTGGACGCTCAATCCTATTCTAGTTGCAACACATGCAACTAGAACCTCTCCCTTTACTCACAAGGTGCAACACATGCACAATTGAGAGGAGAAGCTCACACTAGCTCAAGAGAATAAAATAGGATGCCAAGAGTTGCCCCCTAATCGACCAATGTGGGTATTTATAGCCCACACACAAAAACTAGCCATTTGGAGGAGAATCTGCCGAAAAACAGGGAAACCCAGTCAGTCCGCAGGCATAGGGCCGGTCAGTGTGGGCTACAGTGCAACGGCTATAAAAATAATCGTTACATATAATTCCCGGGCGATCACCGCCTCATAGGTCTGGTCTCGACCGACCTCACCATCCGGCCTTCCGTGGAAGAAACCAAAAAACATGTCCTCTGGAAAGGTTGACCGGCCTTATAAGGGCGGTCAGTCCGGGATTACAACTACGGTCAGTCCGGCCCTGGAATTTAGCACAGGCGACACTCGGAAAAATGGTCATAACCTTTGACTCCGATGTCGGAATTAAGTGATCTTGGGCTCTATGGAAAGCTTATTCAAAGGGCTACACAACCCATCTGTTTGATTGATCTCAAACATATTTGATCAAATTAAGAAGCACAACTCCAAAGTGCTAACACCATGATCTAAGTCCAAGGAAATAACAACGAGCAATCTCAGACCATGCTAAGGAAAAATACATGAATCCCAACAATTTGCAAAACACATTTGAAAATTTTAGTATCATGCCACAAGGAGTAGGTACATGGACTTCAACCATTTGCAAAGTATAATCACATGCTACAAGGATTATGCATGAGCCTCGACTATTTGCAAAACACATTCGCAAATATCGGCAACATGTCACAAGAAGTAGTTGCATGGACTTCAACCATTTGTAAAACATATTTACAAATTATAGTCCCATGCTACAAAGAGTTAATGCATGAGCTTCAACTATTTTCAAAACACATTTACAAACAATAGCATCATGCCATGGAGAGCTAGAGCAAGTGGGATTGAGTAATCAACACATGATGAGACTCAAGCTACTAGACAAGACACCTCTTAATAGTATGGCAAACCTATTCTAGCAATCCAGTCTTCCAACCAAACACCAGGACCGGTAAAAGACTAGGAACACATTCTTAGCCCTAGCTAGTCATACCTTTGCCTTGAGCATCCTCTTGAAGCTTGATGACGCACATCTTCACTTCAAGTCCGGATCATTGTCTTGATATGCATCAACCCATGATACATCCTTCACTTGACCTCCATCAACACATAAAGGATCTTTTCTTAATTTGATGATCAACTCATGATCATTCTCTTCGGGATCTTGATGTGCATCAACACATGGTGCACTCTTTCACTTGAAACTTGACTTGATGACTATCAACTCATGATGCCATCTAATGTCTCCAACTTCATGAAACATAACCTATTTATCCAACTCATGAAAAATATTAGTTCCATAACGTGATTGTCATTAATTACCACGACATACCATTAACTCAAATGATGGGCCAAGATACTTCGATCTTTCCCTCTTTGGTAATTGATGATAACCACCTCAATTTGCAGATAATTGAATACATATCAATATGAGTATATATGAACTACACAAGTTATATATACTCAATGGATATGTTTCAAAGTAGGGATCCTTAATATGTGTGGATAAAGAGAATATGGATCAATACTAATGAAACCCCAAAATATAGAGTGAACCCCCCCTAAGTGTGTGCATACACGAATGTGTAATAAAAACATATGCACATATTTAAGTTAAACTTTTAGTGGAGTTCAACATATATTTTGGATCTGAGGAAAGCAACAAGATATAAAAATATGATGTCGAGTGCATACCTCCATGATTTTCACCTTTTCATCTAAATAAGAGTACACAATAGGTATATCAATAAAAGTGTTAGTCTCACATATAGATTTGTCATTAATCACCAAAATACTCGTTAACTCATATTGACAGATCTAGATTCTTCAAACACTGGGCCGCATATCTTTATCTATTTCACAAGGTGAACAATGAGATGGACCACGATATCGAAAAATTAAAGAGGGAAATTCATCTCAAGATGACATAGAGTCGTCACCACCTCGGTCTGTAGAGTATCTAGTCCTTCGGGATCGATGATCTTCTAAGCAATTGAGTTTAAAAAATAACACAGCCTTATGATTGCCACTCGGACCTTGTTCAGCAAAATACTTGTAATTGCAACAGGAAGTATTTGTGTCATCAGCACATGACAATCATGAGACTTTATACCAATTAATTTCAAATCTTCCATAGAAACAAGTTTCTTCATGCTGGCGAGTAACCAGATGAAACTTTCACACCATGCAAGCTCTGGCACAGTTCATTTCTCTCAGCCTTAGACAGAGTGTAGCAGGCAGGGGGAAGGTACGTTCGGCCTTTATCGGTCTTTTTCGGTGCTAACTCAGTCCTTATGTTTATATCAACCAAGTCACGTCGTGTGTTGACACCATCCTTTGTTTTACCTCTAATGTTCAGTAAGAGACCAATCAAGCTATCACATACATTATTCTCCACGTGCATGACATCGATGCAGTGGCGAACTTCTAAGTGCTCCAAATAAGGTAAGTTCAAAAAAATTGACCGCTTCTTCTAGATGTTCTTCTCGCGGGTACTCAATTTACGTCTCTTTCCAAGCACAATATTGATATCCTTAACCATATCATAGACCTCTTTCCCTCTAAAAGCCTTTGGAGCTGAGCTGTCCTCCTTATTTCCGTCGAATTGTTTCTTCATCTTGCGGTATGGGTGATACTTAGGAAGGAACCTACGGTGACGCATGTACACAGTTTTGTGCGAGTTGTTCAGCCACACACTCTCGGTACCATCTAAGCAGTGCGGACAGGCTTTGGCTCCTTTTGTACTGAACCCCGATAGGTTATCAAGGGTAGAAAAATCATTGATGGTGCAGAACAACATGGCGTGTAAAGTGAACTTCTCTCGTTTATACGCATCCCATACTTGTACCCCTTCGTTCCACAGTGTCACCGGATCTTCCAGCAATAGTGCTAGGTACACATCAATATCGTTCCCAGGTTGCTTCGACCCTTGGATAAGTAGTGACATCAAAATGTACTTTTGCTTCATACACAACTAAGGAGGAATGTTTTACATACATAGGTTCACGGGCCAGGTGCTATGTCGGCTGCTCATGTTACCGAAATGATTCATTCATCTATACTCAACCCAAACCTTATGTTCCTCGGTTCCGCGCCGAAGTCTTTGAAGCTCCTATCGAAGTTTCTCCACTGGACAGAATCAGCAGGGTGTCTTCGCTTTTCTTCTTTCTTACACTCCTCCGAGTGCCAACGCAGTAATTTTGCCTCCTTTCGGTTCGCAAATAAACACTTCAAACAGGGAATTACAAGTAGATGCCACAACACCTTAGCATAAGGTCCTTGCTTCACCTGATTCTTACACTTGTATCGGGATGCTTTGCACACCGGACATATATGCATGTATGCATACTCTTTACGGTAGAGGATATATACAATCGTTCGGATATGCATGTATTCTTTCTACTTCCATTCCCAATGGATAAAGAACATTCTTTGTTTGGTAGATGGTTCTGGGCAACACGTTTCCCTCCAGAAGGATGTCCCCTAGGAGACCTAACAATGCCGTGAAACTCTTGTCGAACCAACCATTGCTTGCCTTCAATTTCAGTAGTTCAAGAACGGATGACAACCTTGTGTATTCTGGCTTGCAACAAGGGAACAAATGTTTCCCCGAGTCCTCCATTAAGCCCTCGAATTTACCAAACTCTCTCTCTCACTATAGTTCCCTTCTGCATCGCGTAGCATCTGATCTAGATTGTCATCATGCGACCTATCCTCATTGAAAGCATAGTCCACATCCGGCATATCGTTGTCTCCCTCGACGTTGTTACTACCTTCTGGTATAATCTGTTCTTCACCGTGACCGATCCAACATGTATACTCCTTTTTGAAACCTATTCGAATCAAGTGTGTTTCGATCTACGCTGGGTTGCTAAACATCTTCAGATTATCGCAAGCAATGCATGGACAATATATAAATTTTATCCCTTTCTTCAACATATCCTGCTCAGCAGCTCTTCTAAAAGCAGACACACCATCAATGTACTCTTCACTCACACGGTTCTCAACATACATCCAACTTCGGTCCATCTATGCTACGCACGTAACAAAATAGTGTTAAATTAGATTAATGCATGCAAATACTCTTCCTATTGATCAAACATACTACAAATTGAATAGCGATTAACCTAGGGCAAATATAAAAAATTACAAATCGTTACCCTTTCGAGCTCACGACGAAGATCCCAAATATCCTGCGAGATCCTCCTCTATTTCTTCCTCCTTTCCTTCTCCTCCCTTCTCCTCTCTTTCTTCCGACTTTCCTTCTCCTCCCTACCTCCTTCCTTCCCTTCCTCCTCTGGCTGGGACTCCTTTGAGGTGGCGCAATGGGGGAGGCAGCAGGGGTGACGGCTCAAACAGGGACGGGGTGGAGGCGCAAGGGGTAGGGGTATTTAATGCTGGCATATCACAGACAGTTCTAATTAAAAATTATCTATGACGTATGCAATTATCACAAACGGTTGTTGTTAAGAACAGTCTGTGAATTATCACAGACTGTTCTTATTATAAATCGTCTATGACGTATGCAATTATCACAAACGGTTCTTGACAAAAACCGTCTGTGAATTATCACAGACTGTTCTAATTAAAAAACCGTTTGTGATAATTACGTATCACAAACAGTTCTAGTCATCACTACATATTACAGACAGTTATTATCAACAACCGTCTGTGATAATTACAACACAGACGATTCCACAAGAACCGTCTATGATGAGACATCCAGTATAGCCTATTTTTGTAGTAGTGCCTCCTCGACCAAAAAGAAATTGTCAGAAAGAGGTTGTAGCCTTTGAAACAACAGTGGAGGATAGCAGGAGCTAATAAAAAAGAGAGGTCAGAACCCAGCCCAAACCAATTACAACAGTTTTAAACTAGACACACACTTTGGATAGCAACATGCATTTAAAAAGAGAGGGCAATAATAGAGCAAAGATGCATTAGCTAACAATGGGGAAAAATACAGAGGAAAAAGACAAACTTGGTAAACCCCTACAATTACAGTAACATAACCTTTTTATAATCAAGAGGAAAAAAATCAGGCTTTGAGAACACCAATAGTGATATAGACACTGCCATTAACTCATAAGAGAATACAGAGACAAAAGGACATATACAAAAAAAAAATTCTATAATAGACAAAAGGCAAACATAGTCCTAGTGAACCCCTACAAAACACATAACTTTTTTATGGATCATCGGATGGTGATCCAAAAAGAAAAAAAGAAACAAAATATACTGAAACACAAGATTTATTCTAACCTAGACAAAATAACAGTAAACTTGATGAACCCTTACATATAACTGAAACAAATAAATTGTTCCAAACCTACATAAAAAATAACAGTAAACTTGATGAACCCCAACAGAAAACTGAAATTGCACTCTACTATTACTGAAATTGCATGTATCAAGCTACTGCAAATTCAATTTACTTGTTTGCATGATTTTAGGTGCAAATATTATGACTAATTGAATCATTACATGATAATTGCATATGAATTTCTAGGTTTCACATGGTCATTAAAAAATGGTAACTAGTGCTATAACTTTTGAAAAATGGCAAATATATAGGATGGAAAGGACATGATGCCGTTAACAATAAAAACATTAATACACAAAAAAAATCATATAACCAAGATGTGTATAAGCCTAACCTAGTTGAACCCTGAATGAAAAAAATATGAACTAACCCAGATTACAAACTTGCACTTATTTTAAACTGAAATTGCATAGAACCTGACATTGTAACTTCAGCTAAAAAAAGGGCAAGTTTTATGGTGCGATTTTAATAAATAGTTCATGATCACAAAGAATATTTACAATCTTAATTCCCAATGTATTTATATAATGCATATGAATCAACCAAGTAGAAAAATTGTACGCTTTATTTTTTTTTTTAGTCTACATATGACTTGGGCATGCGAAATATTAACCAATGTTTTTTTTTTGAGAAACGCAGATGTCTCGAATGGGAAGGAAAACATGAGAAGTAGAACTAGATGGGACAAAACATGACAACATCATTGTGAGTACTGCATACTTAACAAAATTGAAGAACTAAGGATTGCAAGTTGTGTAAATCGATACTAACATGATAGTGCATACATGTAGTTAAGCTGGGAACTCAACAATAACAGAGACTTCTGACATCCTAGATATATGCAGTAGCAAAAATAGGTTTGAAGAAAAACTTGCACCAATCCTAGATAGTGCTAAACAATATCCATATTTGGAACATTAAAGCGCTCGTATCTCTGGAAAAGGGAACTGCGATCCAAATCTAACGCAACTCCAGACGCATCAGAAGCAGTGAACAATTCAAAAGTATTGGGGGCAAAGCAAGCGAAAGCGCGAACAAATTCCAATCAAATCCGATTGGGCGTCCGTTACTGAAAAGGCATCAGTTCATAATCAAATATGAACCAAATGGCTTATTGCCTTTACACTCACTGCCCGCATGTCAAATCGAATTTACGCTACGAAGAACAAACACAGTCGACTGATGATGCACCATCCACTAAAAAATGCAACAGGAAAGGAGGGAGCACAAACTGGTGCACCTAAATTCGTCAAATGAGGCTGTCCCGGAGACGGTGGGGGAAATCAAATAGAACGAAATTGGAAGCTAGTGACTCCCAAATCTGAAGGCAGGCACGAATGCCAAAGGATTCGCCTCTGAGAATGGAAGCGACGAATGGAGAAAACCCACTCTCCTCTCCCTAAACAACCATCAAAAAGGGCAAAGCCACTAAATCATCTACAGATGCAACCTTAGCTCCAAAATGTTGAGACAAAACCACGACAAGTCTTAACTCTGAACTCCAAAACCATAACTAACTCACCCAAGTTTTTTTTACCTAAAAACAACAAAAGTAGAGATATTTAGAATTTGGAAACCACAAACAGATTGCCACACCTCCCACCATCCCTTAGCACCACCGTATGGTCGCTTGTCGCCGAGCTCAGATCCAGCCAGATCTGAGTGGCACCGGCTCGAGGGCGAGCATGGATGCGGTAGAGGATGGTGGAGGATAGCATGGGGAAGAGCATCGGGGAGGACAGCGTTGGGGCAAAGAGGTCCATGGCCGACGAATTTGGAGACCAAGGAGGTAATGGGGTGAATGGGGAATTGGGGATTGAGAGTGGGTGGGGAAGATGCTGTGGAGAGACCGAGAGAGAGAGAGTTGTGGTTTTGTGGATGCTCTTAACAGGTTGGGTTTCGTACGAGCCCAACAATCTAACCAGACGCGTGAATCTTGATGCATGTCTGGCGTTTGAAAAATACTGCGATTTAAAAAAAACCAGGCGAATGTGCTCTAGTAAAACTGCACAGAAAATTCGCGATCACAACCATTGGGCTTCTCACGGGCCGGTGGGTCACACTAGGCGGCCCAGCCTGAAGCGGAACGGTGGAAGGGTACTTTTCACATTGTACCCTGGATTTATATTATATCATCATTTATAGCCCTGGATCTTGATCGCAAAGATTCTGTGCGATCATGGTAGCCGTTAGATCAAATGCGCACGCCTCGGATTAAAGAGGAACATCTTAGGGATAATTGGATAACGGTCCCTTGCCTTCCCGCATATACCACCTTTCACCTGCTACGACCTTGGGGAGAAGTTGCGGAGGATGGCCGGAAGGTGGCGAGCCGGCGAATCCCTAGCGACCGGCTGCGGCGGCGGCGCGAGGGGACGAGTCGATCTGGTGATCGAGCAAGCCCAGGTGGGAAGCTCGTCTCCTTATTCTTGGTCTGGTGCACCCATGAACTCCCGATGAGCAAATTTACCTCTGTTCTTCCGTCATCTTGTCGATCGAATCCTTTCGCCCAATTCTGCATTAAGACAGCTTCTGACATAGATATGTGCAAACGAAATCAGGTTCAATCGAGCAGCGGTCTCTCTGCTTAAGTTTACATTTTGCCAACATTCCAAGTTGCATTGCATTCCCATCAAATTTTAGCTTGCCGTGTCTTTCGGTGGAGACGTAGAAACTTGTATCAAACCAGAGATGGTCTGAGATTCCTAATTGACCTGTGAGTTTAGCAAGCTCAATGCGGCATACCAAGCGAATCGCATCTGAAGAATTTCTCCATACACTCGTCGCAAATTTTGCATTGTTTGGAGTGCATAATCTCCACCTTGCACTCCAATACAATTGTATCTGTCCGAAATGTAAACACCACCATGATACCAGACTAGCTTAAAACATCACTCTATATATATTCATCAGGGGAGGTCAAGAAAAATATGCACATATACCGCAGATGAACATCATCTGGTCACTTTATACAAGCCGTAAAACTAAAGTTGACGATGCCTCAGACAGACAGAAGCGAACACACTGCAAATTACAGACTACAAGAAAAAAAATCGTAGAGATGGTAGTACCAACAACCAAGCACCATTATTTGCAAACAAAGGGTTTAACCCCGTGGAGTTATTTGCAATGCCCGTCCGTGGAAGGCCGTCAATTAGAAGAGCTTGAATAGCAAGCCTCCGTGGGTTGCGAAGAACGGAGCGAACACGAGGGACTCGACAGCCATGAGCTTGATGAGGATGTTCAGCGATGGGCCTGACGTGTCCTTGAGCGGGTCCCCGATGGTGTCGCCGATCACGGCAGCCTTGTGGCAGTCTGATCCCTTGGGTCCCAGGGACCTCGCGTGCTCACTTGCACCAGCCTGAAACATCAAACAGTCAGAGCGAGAAATGGATATGTTACAACGCTTGGCTCCAAACACATGTTTGAGATACTCAGTTACTCATCTGTAGAGTGCAGAATAAAGAAGGTACTGACACAAAGAACATGTACCTCGATGTATTTCTTTGCATTGTCCCATGCACCCCCAGTGTTGGAGGCAGAGATGGCAACCTGCAAAACATAAGTTCAGTAAGGCTCATGGCTATACAAGGGGCAGAGAGGAAAGGAGAGAGGAAGACGTCCACACCTGCACACCAGAAACAAGAGCACCAGCAAGAACACCAGAGAGAGTCTGCACACCGAATAAAGTACCAACTATGAGGGGTGTGAGCATGACCAAAGCACCAGGAGGAATCATCTCCTTGATGGAGGCGTCAGTGGAGATCTTGACGCAATTGGCATAATCCGGCTTGGCAGTCCCCTCCATCAGCCCTGGAATGGTGTTGAACTGCCTGCGGACCTCCTCCACCATCTTCAGGGCAGCACTTCCGACACTCTTCATCGTCATGGCAGAGAACCAGTATGGAAGCATGGCTCCAACGACCAAACCGATTATGACCTTTGGAGATAGCACATCAACGACCTTCACTCCAGCTCGGCTGACAAAGGCGCCAAAGAGGGCAAGTGACACCAGAGCAGCTGATCCAATGGCAAAACCCTGCAAAGGAAAACAAAGGGATTAGAACAGATTTTACAGCAGACTGAAGCAACTGCTGACTAGGTGATATTCATGCATGCAACTACTACTTATGCAGTACCAAATGAACTTGTCTTGTTGGTAAACAACTAAACATACATGATAGTGCAAATGTATGTTCAAGTAAACAACATATACTGAATGCCCAATAAGTATCTTTATCCAAATTAGTGCATAATTACAGCAATATTACCTTTCCTATAGCAGCAGTTGTGTTTCCAGCAGCATCAAGCGCATCAGTTCTCTCACGAATTCTGTGACTCATCCCTGCCATCTCAGCAATGCCACCAGCATTGTCACTAATAGGACCATAAGCATCAATAGAAAGACCCGTCGCGATTGTGCTCAGCATGCCAAGAGCAGCAACTGCTATGCCATACATTGCAGCAATAGTGAAACTGACATAGATGCCAACAGCGATAGCAAAAATCGGGATAATAACCGACTTGTATCCTAGAGCAAGGCCGAATATGACATTAGTGGCAGCACCAGTTCTGCAGGCATCTGCAACATCTCGCACAGGACTGCAGCAGCGACATGAATTAAAACACTGCCAACTAGCTGACAAAAGATCGTGCAATTACCAACAAATAGAAAGGTTTATTACCTGTATGCATTGCTAGTATAGTATTCTGTCACGTATCCAATAATCAAACCAGCCCATAGACCAATTGCAACACACAAGAACAATCCCCTGCAAAGGGATGGCACAACAATTAGAAGACAATATATTTCATGAAACAAGTATAACAGGCGGCAACTAATAACTTACCAGTTGGTCACTTCCTTTTGAGCACCAAAATTGAAGATGGTGAATTTATATGGGAGTGCCAACCAACTAACCAGCGCAATACCAACAGTCATTAGTGCTGTAGAAATGATGAGCTGCTTCTTTAGTGCTGGTTCAATTTCTTTCACAGCCTTTATCTCAAAGAAGTCAGTAGCAAAGAGTGTGGTAATCAAGCAGACAATGATGCCCATGGAGCTGACTAGCAGCGGGTAGCACATTCCAGTGAAATCATGGTTGACCCCAAACGAAGAAATAGAAGCAACAACAAGGGCAGCACAGGATGATTCAGCATACGACCCAAAAAGATCTGATCCCATTCCAGCAATATCACCGACATTGTCTCCAACATTGTCAGCAATCACCTGAGAAACAGGGACTTGCAAATTCAGTAAAGAAGCACCGGCAAACCAGTGAATAGTGGTCTGTGTCACTTAGAACAATCAATAAAGGGATGCATTGGTTCAAAAGAAGAAAAACGTGAAACTTACAGCAGGATTTCGGGGATCATCTTCAGGAATGTTCCTTTCAACTTTGCCAACAAGATCAGCACCCACATCAGCCGCCTTTGTGTAGATACCTCCTCCCACCCTTCCGAACAGAGCCATTGAAGATCCACCAAGGCCATAACCGGTGATAGACTCAAAGAGACCCTCCCAATCATCACCATAGTACAACTTAAATAAGTTGATAGCAATGTAGAGCACCAGAAGGCCATTTGATGCCAGCAAAAAGCCCATCACTGAACCTGAACGGAAAGCAGTGATAAAAGCCTTGCCAACACCCTTCCTTGCTTCCAGGGTAGTCCGGGCATTTGCGTATGTAGCAATTTTCATTCCAAGGAAACCAGACACCACGGAGGTGATTGCTCCGAGCAAGAAAGAGACAGTGCTAAAGAGGGCGTTGAAAAGAGCAGGTTTGCATTCCTTGTCTTTGCTGTATGTACAGGGGTGGCTCTTAGTACTGAATCCCTCAACGGAGCCAAGGAAGAGGAAGATCACGATAGCGAAGATTGACATGAAAACGCTGACATATTGATATTCAGCGAAGAGAAATGATGTTGCTCCTATCTCATGGGAAGAGTCGATGTTAGATAAATACACTCAACGTGCTGTAACTTGACAGTGGTAGCAGACTAGCAATGTTAATTACAATACAGTGAAGAAGAAGAAAACTAATGTAAGACTGAACTACTATATCATCTCGGGACAACTTTATCCTCTTTTGTCAGTCACATAACAATCAAATATGCAGATGGGTCCTATGGACTTGACCATCAACTACGCGTCAGTAGCAATATGGCTGATTTATCAATCGAATGTTTCGAGTTTATATCAACCACGCACATTAACAATAGTTTCCAGGAATTGATTAATTGAAGCCTACATAAGCGAAACCGGACACTTTTTTAAGCTCATTACATTGGCTACCGCTCAGGAATTGTCGTGATGGCTGTAAGATTTTGCCGAATTTGAACATTTTGTCAGCTAGAACTCTCTATGCGTGAAACCATGCTCCACATATCCCACTATCAGCACAATAAACCAATAAAATTCAAACAAAACAACTAGAATTTGAACCCCAAAAAATGCACCTTTCATCAAAAATCGAGAAAAAAAGTCGCCAACTTTCCCCAAAAATGCCCCGCGCCTTTCACCTTCCAGAAAACAAACACGTGTAGGCAAGCAACCGGCCAAGCAAGCTCCGAAGCCTCCTCACCTTCTGCGATGGCGTTCTGTATCTCGGCGCACCTGAGGATGACGTTGTGCTCGTTGAGGCCCTCCTCCTCCTCGATCAGCGAGTCGCCGTACCCGTCCTTGATCCTGGCAGCAGCGGCGCCCGTAGACGGCTCCAGCTTGACGCGCGAGACGAGCACCCACTGCGCGACGGAGAAGGCGATGCCGACGGCGGCGGCGAGCGGGATGAGCACCTCGGTGGCGACGTCCGACAGGATCGCCATGGCCGGGATGCGCGCGGCGGCGGCCAAAACCCTAGCTAAACCCTCGAGCTGGACGCGGGGAGCTGAAGAGGATGACTGGATGAGGCTTCTGCAGTGCGTGTGATCTCTAGTCTGCAGTAGTGTAGTCTCTCTAGTATGCAGGGAGGTGCGGGGTTTATATAGGTGGTCGGAGTGTCGGGTTTGTGCGAGAGAAATTGTGAATTTTTTTTATTAATTAATCTTTTTTAAATTTTATTTTAAAATTAACCTTCAGCACAATTTATTTTCAATTTTGACATCTTTGGTCGCGCCACGGGTGGTGGCGTGACAGTGTCACGCTAGTCTGTATCTGGAGCAAGCTCTTGTCACGCCACCACTCGTGGCGTGACAGTGTTGTTTGGTCACGTCAAAATCAGTGACATGACCAAAAGTGCTATTTTAGGGACTCATCCCGTGACGTGACAGCATTATTTTGTCACGCTATGGATGATAACGTGACCAAAGAGGTCAGAATTAAAAATAAAGTGTGCCGAAGATTAACTTTAAAATAAAAATAGAAAAAAGGTTAAATAAAAAAAAAGTTCAGACATTGTACGTTATTCTACCAGCAGCAGTACATTGATCTGGTAGTATAATTAAATACGATTATTGATTTGTTAAAGATATAATAGATTTTTTTATAATTATTTTGCAACGGTGTTATAGATTTTTTTTTAATTATGGTTGTAAATATTACTCTTACGTCATGTAATCTCCACATTGATAATTATAAATATATTTCTTGAGATTTTACTACTTATACTACTAAATATAGTATAACCTAATCCTAACTAATTTGAACCATAGGGTGTGTTTGGTTCGTTGAATCATTTGGTTCTAAATCATCTGGTACGGGAAATGAGCTCGTTCAGGTGTTTGGTTGGTTGAATGGAACCAAACCATTCGAGATGAGATGATTCAAGAAATGAGAATATTCCATATATATGTTGTATCATCTCGTTCGGAAAAAAATCCCGAACCACGCCGTTCACTCTAATTCCAAGGCGTGCACGGAAAAAATAGTTTGATTTACGAGCTTCAAATGACTATATCTTCTAAATCGAGTATCCAATTTGCGATCCGATTGAACCGTTGTGTTCCTTGTCATTTAATCAACAAAACAAGACCACTCTTGACATATTTTAGTGCAAAAAATATAATACAAGCCCCACATGTCATAACATCCCAAAGTTTAGTACAATCCAAATGCAATCTCATTCATCAAACCAAACACCATCTTGAACCAATCAGAACCATCTTATCCCACCAACCAAACAAATCATGTATCATCCTATCCCACCAACCAAACACCATCTTGAACCAACCAGAATCATCTTATCCCACCAATCAAATAAAATTATGTATCATTCTATCTCACCAACCAAACACCATACTTGTATCATCTCATTTAGGACGATCTCATCCTATCTATACTATCACACCTTATTCAACCTCATCCCACCAATCAAACGCACGCTAGATGTACGAAGAAGGACGGGCATAGACTAGCGTACGAGCAACGGAGAACCCAGCGTAGAGGAGTGGGGGTCACCGCGATTGTAAGGGAACTGAGGGGTGTAATTGTAAAATTTCCCAATGAAGTGGGCTGAAATTTTTTTTGGTTCTTTTGCCCGGTTTCCCGCTGCCACGTGGGCCCCAGGCGCACTTGACTTGCCATTGCTCCGTATATAGAAATGATCGTCCCGAATAGAAGATCCGTGCCAACGATGGGTAATCCAATCCGTAAGGTCAGTTGCTACGCTGATGATCACAGTTCAAATCTCACATCCCGTTTTTCCAAAAGTCGTCGTGACCTAGTTTGGTTATTCTGGGTTGCCACTCGATAGTTTAAGCATAAAACTAATAACGTAAGGAGTTGTTTACGCAGTTTTGAGTTCTTTTCGGTAATTTTTAGTACTTCAGTTTCGTAGAATAATGTCAAACTAAACATGGCCCTACCAACTTCATGAATCCACCAGGCGCCTTGTTTGTGTTGCAGAACACAACTTAGATTCGTCCACGTATTTGATTATGCGTTCAAAAGCCTCGGTCAACTTGGTCCTTGTCAGGAATATCGAGCATATAGGAATAGGAGTGACAAACAAAGCTGATTAGAGGTGAAACGAAGTTGATTAGAGAAGATAAGAAAGAGATCGACGGCCACGCGTGCGGCATGCCAAGTGAGATAGGTAAAATTTTGAGAAAAGACGGGGTGCCGACGTGGTGGGCGCCCACGGGGTCGCGGCTTCTGGGAGATCGTCCTTATCCGCAGCCTGCAGTTTTCTCCCGTCTTCTAGTCCCCGGACGGATAAAGCCGCCGCCGGTGTGAGATGGATTCCTCGGCGCCGCCGCCGGATTTCCTCCGATTACGACCGACTGCACGAGCAGTTTGGTCGTTTTGCCTCTGCACACTGGAACAAAATAACAAATTGAAATGTCTCTTTCACGGCCGAGCCGAGGTCGCCTGCCGCCGTCGCGTCACGCATGCAGACGCGCAGCGGTCATTCGGTGGTCGGTTTTTGTTCCCGCGGCCACGGCAGTTTCAATGCAAGGATATATAGCTTCTGCAATAGCACGTAGTAAAAAATCGAAAGATGCATATCGTCAGCAGGAGAAACACGTGCATTTAAACCAGCTCTTTGCTTGTTGCCTTGTTGGGAGATGATCGGCGAACAAAATTAATAGAAGCAAACCATGGCTTGCTTGGCTATATCCATTTAAATGGATCCTACGTATACAGCTAGCTAGGAATAGCGTGCATTTTTCCATGAAGGACCAGGGAGAGGAGTCGACCAAGCTTCAGTTCTTTCTCTGTTTGGTTCTTCAATAACTATTATAGCTGGTTGTATCTTTTGTGAATAGATATGTATGTATGTATAAGTTACTTAAAAGATCTTATGTGGATAATGAATTATTTGTGCTTGTGGATTGGGATAAGATTATATGTGGTTTGTTTATTATGTGTAAATTATGTATGAAACTTTCATTTGTAGGACAATTACTCTTATGGATATTGATTTTTTAAATTAATAACATATATTATGTTTATTTGAAAACAGTTGTAACGCACGGACACTCGGCTAATCTTCATAATATACCACTAGTCTTTATAATATGGCGTCTCACTGACATGCCAGTATCAGTGATATATTATGAAGCATATAGTTATTCAATGGCATATTTTGAATTTTCTCTATAACTAACACTCTTGATGGTAGCAAAAACTAGCGCAATACTGAACTAGACGAACGGCAACAAAGCAACATCACTGCGCCAGTAGAATAAGAGCTCGAAAGAACAAAAGTACTTTGCCTATTTAATAAGCTTCCATAAAGACCGTACTTTTTAACCATTTTTCTAATGTTGCAAGCAAAGTATCATGTTTGATCCAGGTTTTGTGAAAACTGGCGGCATTATTACGAATTTACGATCGACGATGCGGTGACCATGTCTACCTGCTCCCAAAACCAATAACGCACCGTTGTGGGCTTGCGGCTGACTGAATCATCTCAAAGCACCAATTTTGATTAGTATTATTATTCAGTGCCCGGTTGCTATCTGGGAATTGGGACGTACGTATGCAGCTGCATATGACTTTCTCCATACACAGATTTGACTCGTTTTTGTGAATCCAGGGGCCGGATTATGCATGCATGCTTGTCATGCTCGAGCGGGTTGAAACTTGAAACAACAACACAAAAAAGAAATTGAGGATTTTCTGAATTCTTGACATGCCCTGCCTGCCAAACTCCATTCCCAATAGGCCATCTTGTTTCCCCGTTCGATGTACTTTGATTTTCTTTCCCTGTCAAGTATGCAGGCAATTCAGCATGATGTGAACAGGTGAATAGATATACAGGCATTATACAGCATACGTCAGTTTATAGCTTATAATTATGGGAGCTTTGCACCATTCAGCTAATACAGTAGGCTATACAAAGTCGACCTAGTTGTTTTTTTTTAATGTCGACCTAGTATATGTGGAAGTTCGAAACATGATCTTGCAGAAACCTAAGACATTTGGTGTGGTCAAGCAAACTTCAGAGGCAAAGAGGCAAGCTTGAATACCTGAACAAGGGGAAAAACAGTGTAAAGGCTGTGGTCTTTTTGATGGAGACAAAATTGGAGAAGAAAAAGCTCTTACACTCGTGGAGAGATCAGGTTCTCCTAATGGCGTGGCAGTCAGTGCAGAAGGGAGAAGCGGGGGGTTACCACTGTTCTGGAAAAGGGAAGTTACGGTGAACTTACAAAACCTCACCGATGGTTACGTGAGTTTTGGCCGATTCTCACAAACAATCGCAAAAATAACACCACGGCAAGTTAGGTAGAATTTGCAGCGCTCCCAGACCGCAACAGAAAAAGTTCCACGACGCTCATAGTTCACATAGTGATGCGTTACAAGATTATATATGTATATATCGAGATATAGAAGTTTATTCATGGCGAGGTTCAAAATATTGAGAGTTCAAAATCTTGAGAAAATCAAGATTACAATTCGATGGAATTCCTTTTTTGTTTTTCTTTAGATTAGTTAATCTTTTTTGAAAGGTTAAAAGGAGTGGAGTAAACCTTTGGTATTAAAAGTACCGAAACAGTGCTACATTGTGCGCTACAGTAAAAACGGCGTCATGCGCTCCGGTTGTCTGAACGTCAATCATGAAGTATACATTAACTATAAAGGCGATGCATGGCTCAGCCATGTACCGCCTTGTCTTCTAGCTTTTCACACAAGTGAGCCGCCGAGTTGAAATGGCGTGGAAAACCCGGCTAAGTTCTTTTCCAGAGGAGCTATTTGACGGTCCACTCAATTTAATACGTGCTTTTTTTACCTAATGTTTCAGATTAGCTAGGATTTAGCTAGTTATACTACACATGATAGTATAAGTTATAGAATCCTAAAATGGTAGAATTGTAATTGCCTATGTGATGATCACATAGCACAAGACTAATATTTTCAACCCTAGTTGAAAAGTCCATAATACTCTCGCAAAAAAATTATAAATACAATGAAAATTCTATTATATCCTTAACAAATCAATGGTCAGATTTGATTTATATCATCATCATATACTACCGGTAGAATATACCTTAAAATTTCTCAAAGCTTTGCATGCCATCCCATTAAGACAACGATTAAAAAGTTGACAATACAAGAAGCGATCAGAGCTAAGAGCATACATAACAGTTTGTCTCTTAGGTTGTCTCTAAAGCCTCCAACTCATTTACAAATAACCTTCGAGACAACATCTCCAACAAGTTATCTATAAAATCATTTATTTTTAATACAACTTCTCTCCTTACACACTCACAATTTGCGATGGTTTGTATGTCCAGTTTGTCTCTTATATAAGATATGACACATCACATATCCTCTCTCTCATCCAACTAGACTTTTGAGTAACGTGATAGCTAAGAGACAACTGAAGTGGCCACCGTTGAAGATGCCCTGAAACACTATCTTGGCCAGATCAGGGAACGCTTAATGACCTAACTAGCTAAGCTACCCGGCTAACCCTGCCCGAGCGCCTCCAAGCATCTTGCTCCGGTTAAGCGCCACTGGCCAAACTCCTCCTGAGTCCCGAACCAAATGGTCGACTGTAATTTGGCACTGCTAAGCTCCTGAATCTCACTGATCAATTCCGGGCATTCCACAGGTTGACCAAGGCTACGAGAATAAAGCTTCATGATCAATTTTCTGAAGCCTCCTTCGATTATAATGTGCTCTCGGAGACCAAACAAGTCGAATTAGGAGGAGTGTCATGGTAAACGGGCCCGGCCGTTAGTTGGGCCCATATCCTCGTGATATCGGCATCCATGGCTCTAAATTGGGCCGGACAGTCTCATAACTTACAGATAACCAGCTAGAGACCGAGCCAGGAACTAGACACACAGAAATACACGAAAAGGAAGGATATAGCATATCTGAATTTTCTTTCACAATAATCTATTTTTTATTATTAATTACAACATTATACCTGCGATAATATTTTTTACAGAAATATACTCCTGTCGCCGAACCGTTGGGCGATTGAACCCAGTCGCTCAACGGTTGAGCGATCGACACTTGTCGCCCAACAGCACAATGCATGTCCGGCTAGATGAGCGAAATCACACATTAGGACCAACTGTTGAGCGATTAAGTGTTCTAGTCGCCAACCGCCGAAATATCGGGTCCAAATACCAACGGTTCGGCTGACGTAAGTATATTTCAGAAAAATATTATCACAGATATAATGTTGTAATTAATAATAAAAATAGATTATTTGAAGAAAAAAATTCTCGCATATCTTATACTCAGTCCTTTTTTATCTTTCGTTTTGGATATCGAGGTGGTCTCTAACATGCGTGTTTGACCATGACTTTTTAAATTATAATTTGGCAAAAATAATTAAAAATATAATGATGCCAAAGTGACAAATCTATCAACATCATTTTCTTGTGACAAATCTAAATGCATGTGTATAAATTAGTGGTCGAAGTTTTAAAATGTTGCATGCAGACTCATTCTAACACGACCAAAAAAAAAGGAATAGAGGGAGAATTTATTTATTTGTCTCACCACGTGACACGATGTGACGCTTTTTTTGCCTTTTGGTCACTAAGTAGCTTTGTTCAAGCTATTCCGCGAAGGATATGCAAAAAGGGGACAATCTTTATATATAAAAGGAAGCAGACTTGAGGAGCAAAGAAATAAACCACGTCATCTTGTTTGTTTAGACCGTCTGATCGTCTTTCCTTGGTTCCTCCACCGTTCGATCTGCAGCTACTTTTGTCCTTCGTGTTTACTTTCGCGTCCTCGTGTGCCTCCATTCGGCGTTCTTCTAGCTTCTTCTCGGGTAGTGTCCGGATCCTTTTTGCTCCCCATTCTTCTTATGCCCAACTCATCTCCTCCATCTCCTCATTTCCCATCTTCCTCCCTCCTGTGGTCTTGCTCCCTTGCATCACAAGGCTCCTGGCTTCCCCCTGCTGCCGGCGCCGCCTTAGCTCCCTATCCTGCGGCTCGGCGTGGCCCTCCTCTTCGTGTGTCGCCTGCTTGTGGCCTAGCCCCCATGGTGCCGCTACCACCGCCCTACAGCGCCCTGCTCCTCTGGTTCCCTCGTGGCGGCTGGTGGCTGCCGTCGCCGACTTGCCTCTGCGCCTCTGCCCACGCTGTGGGCTCCTCTAGCGCCGCCTCCCTCCGGCTCGGCGCCTCCCCAGTGCCGGGCAGCCCGGCTCCTCCTGCTCGGCCTCGGCTCTAAGGCGCCACCTCCCTACCCGTGCCGCTTGGGTCGGCCCCATGGTGTGTCCGCTTGAGAAATACGTTTTTTTTTGTCGTCGATCTGGTCTGATCCGTGGTTGGGCCTTGATGATTCGGTTGTTTCCGTGCTCCAAAAGTGAGATCTTTCATGGATTCGATGGTTCGGTTGTTTCTTGTGGGTAGGGTTTTTGGGCAACTTATGATTTGTGCATTTTGTGAGGGAGGGAGAAATCAATGATCTTTTGGGTGTTGGAGGTAATCTCTCCCTGAATTCGTGGGTGGGGAAATTTGTGAATCGACAGGTTGGAGTTTGGTTTAGACAACTAATGGTGATGTTATGTCACTTGCAGAGGCTCTAAGGACAAGTAAGAGAGAGCTGGCAGTCGCCACAAGGGGTGAGGACAAATTTTCCTTTCCTTTTTGTCTCTGTTGTCCCATGTACTTATCTTTCTAAAGTGTTCTCCTTAGTTCATATTGCTCTCGAACAAGGCGAACAGACAACCGATTTAACAATGTTAAGCATGTGACATTTGATGCTCAACCTGTGCTACATTTGCTACATTGAAGAAAACCAGCACAAGTTCATAAATTGGTGTAGTAGTGGAACAAACGATGTTTTCTCTTGTAACAGAATTGTGCATAGTAAGATTGCAACAGCCAATCAAAAAATAGCTTAAGTAGCAACCCTTCATAAAATCGAATTGGCAGTGTGATAATTTCTGGCACTATTTTTTGTTTTACGCATTTTAGGAGTTGAGCGAGAGATTGGCTCCCTGCAAATGGAGGTATGTAGTTCATGATCATGATTATGATCTTTTAAATAATTCAAGATACATAGCCTTTAAAATGAGGCAAACAGTGGCCAGATTTTGCAAATTTTCTTGCCAGACTAAGTAGACACCATTAGGTAGCACTGCCAGCATGCAAAGGGGATGAAATAATTTAGTTACATGTCCAGCGTGAAGCAGCTGATAACCGCGCTTAAGGAGGAGTTGAAGCTATGTCAAAAAAAAATGAAGCATCAAAAGAAATCTCAAAGAGGTTAATGATGAAAAGGAATCTGCAGGATCAGAAGGTTCAAAGGCTTGCAAGAGCAAAAAGTGAAGAGGTTAATCATTTGTCATTTCTTTTTTCCTATTCTGATTTCACAGTGAATAGTTTATTCATTTCGTATTTCTTAAAATGTTGTTATTTTAACTACGCAGAAAAGTACAGTGGATAGAGTTTACAAGGATGAATGTTGTATGCTAACGGCTCATGTTGCTGAATTAGAGCAAAAAAAAAGGAAAGTACAATGCATTCCTTAAGTGTCACTGAATCAACTATTTTCTTGAGAAATACTGAGGTGGATGTAACACCCTGGTTATTAGGAAGCCAAAATGTTACCTAAAGAAACTAACATACAACAACAATGCAGAATAAGTTCATCAATATATCAAATAATATCGATTAAAGATCAACATCTACTAGAACAACCACAGCAAAGCACAAACTTTGAACATCCAAGCATACAGAATCAAATAAGATAATCCTATCGATAGACTATTCCAGGAACACATGCAGTTATTGAATCAACCAAAAACATAGTGAAGGATAATATCAACCATCATACTCCATTTATTACAATCCAAAATTTAACGAATGATAGGTAAGAACAAGATCATATTATTAAGAGTGAGTGACGTGAAGTGAATGCAGTGTCTATGACTAATCCCTCCCAAGGATGCCGTCATCAGTGATCACCTAAAATAAATAAATAAAAGCAAGAATGAGTTCACGACTTAGCAAGTACAATACAATCATAAGAACAATATTGAATATGAACACAATCATTGCATTATGGAATTTGAATATAGAATGACAAGAATGATATGAATGAATGAATGCAATCTTCTCTTCTGCTTATACCAGTATAGCCAGTGACACACCAGTCGGTATTCACTTAAGCCCGTATTTAACAAAATGCGGGGATTCAAGGCCCGTATGAAGAACGTTTCATACGGGGATCCAAATCTGCCCACATTGGAATGGTGGGTCTTACATGCCCATACTGGAATTGATGGGTCTTTTCATTCCACTCCCATGGATGAAACATGAACAATGAATGAATAGAATGAATTATGAATAATGAAAGACACCATCTCATTAAACATAGAATAACGAACGTGAAGCATTGAATCTGCTCATGGATTATAAAAATAACAGTATGAACAATAAGCACTCAACATTCACCAACAATAAGAATCACAAGGTACTTGCCCATGTTGTAATGATGGGACTTCACTACCCACTTCCGTGGTGAACATGAAAGAAGGAACGAATGAATATTTTGAATGTAAACATAGTATCGAAGAATCAAGGTATATCATTTATGAATGGAAATAAGAAATACCGAAATTACCTATTGCATAATCATCAATCAAGTGGAACAATCAACAAACAAGACTATTCAATTGTACTTGCCTCAACCGTGAGACGGAAGACAATGATGGAATGCTCTAGCCTCGGGGTTCACCACCACCTGGCAGCCGTAAAATAATATACTAAGTACACCAACCAACAGTGTACAGCATTGCAATGGAACAAAACGAGAACAAGCGTCCCTAATCGCAATATGAACATTTAACCAAAACACTCTCAAATTCCCAAATCTGTCAAAACAGATAGCTATTAAGAAAAAATTCATAACTTTTGAGTCAAAACTCCAAAATCCATGAATCAAATTTTCATAGAACCTACACAAGCCTAGCTACAACTTTTGAGGTGATTGAAAGATCAAACTAGTTCATCTAAGCCTTTGTTTTTAATCCCAAATATCGATCTATCATCTTCGGTACTACTAACTTGTGAATTTCATAACTTTTGTTCGGCACAACCAAACACAGTGTTCTAATAATATCTGGAAACTACAGGAAATAATATATCTCAATAAAATTATCACAAATATTTTCACTGTGCAATCTAAGGTTGCAAACAGCCAAATAAAACTCTTCTATCCACAACCGAGAGACAGATTTCAGCCTTAGCTTCTAAAATTCATATCTTTTGATCTAGAAATCCGAAAATTATGAAATTTAACTTTATAGAAACATAATGAAAATACCTACAAATATCATGGAGACCAACTGACCCAATTCGGCGGTATCCAAGATCAAATTTACAGATTTATGTTCGCTGCACAAGTCCTGAGACTGATTTAGTACCCAGTCTTGCGAAATTCATAACTAATTAACCGTTTATCCAAAAATTATGAATTAACACTTTCTGGAAAGCTAACAATCTGAAAAATTAACCGAACTACAGAACACTGATCTAGATCAGTAGGATAACAATCTGACTATCGGTGACAATTCACACATGAAAGAATTACAATAATTAATGGAGAACATGAATATACCTACGAAATTCCCCTGTGAGATCAACACCTTCTTCTAGCCTTCATCCCTTTCCTCCTTTCTTCCTCTTCTTCCCTTTGATCTCTTGATAACAGCAGGAAGGAGGCGCAAGGGAGGGGAAAGGAGGTGGAGGCGCAATGGGGAGGGGAAGGGGTGCTACAGTGGCGACGCTACAGTGCGTGCTACGGTAGCATGGCTGCCCCCCTCCACTTGAATGGTTGCCCTAATGGGCCAAGGTGCTGTGGGCTTTCGGCCCACAGCCTAGGTTCTCTGAATAACGCGAAAACTCCCTTGAAACTTCGGTTAAAACCACTCTCTAAAACAATTCGCATCCGTAAAGTTTTCTCCTCTTTAATTTTTTTTGGATATTACAGTGGATATGTTGCAAAATAGATTCAAATGACTTGATGAGTTAAGAGAGTTCAAAGCGGTGTGTATAAGATATAGAACATGCTTCTCATGGCATTATCAATGAGATCGATCCCACTGGAGGGAAAAAAACGCAAGATATGTGGGTAAGCAAAGTTATCAGGCTAAGCATTACTTCAGTTGATATTCACCCTCTGTGCCATTTCTACCTAATATGTGTAACTTACTCCATGCTACCTGGGTATTAGCTTTTCTCATTCAGTGTGCCAAAAAAGCTCGATAAGCTTTATTGAATACTATCATTTGAGCCACAAAGGCTGGGCTGTTGGGCAACAACATGACACTAGATAAGAATACATTAGGTTATTTGAGAAATTAGAAATGATTGAACATAAGAATATAAAGTATAGGTTGATCACTATAAGAGCCTTTTCTTAAGCCTAAATCGCAAATATTAACATAACTAGGATGCTCCACTCAGGATCGTTTTGGAACAGCAGTGAAGTGCTTTTATCGACTATATATTGTGCCTATTTTTGTTCACAGATTAGATGCTAATGCATAGCAATACATTATAACATGTCTTATGAATTCACTTCATAGATACATTGATGCAATCATTATTCTACATATGCAAAATACCTACAATCTACTGCGTACAGAATTATACACCATTGGTTCATCGGTTTGTTTGGACAATATTTTACCTGCGCATATAAGAATCTTCCATATCAGTCCAAAAATTTCTTTCTAGCCTTAGTGGGCATAAGCACCAAGACAATACAGCCTACAGCAACTGTCTATACTCTGTTCATACAAAATTTGTGTTCTAATTATATTCGTTCTACAGACAATACAGACTACGTGCTAAGGTTAATAGTCTTTTCTCACATCAAAACCTCATTTGCTGTTCTTTTTCTGCAGATCACCTCACGGTTCATCGACTAACTAATAAATGCGAGATTCGATATGCCCGTTTACTTATCCATATTTAGCTCCTCCAGTCTGTTATATGTAACGCCACTCTTCACATTTAATATATAACAGGAATGTTGAGCTTCCGATTCAGCTACACATCAACTACCAGTCATCCCGTACTATATAAGCCCGCTTTTGTAAACTACAATGACAGACTCCGGGCGATTTTTGTGCTTACTCAATAGCTACAGGCCCAGTTTGTGTAATGTATAATATCATAAAATATGCTCTAATATTTTGCAAACAGCTATATGTACTATATGCATGATGTACCTGCCCTGCACTCTTTTGTAATCATAGTACCTGCTAATGTATGCTATCATGTATGTTTCATTTTTATTTATTTCTCGCTAATACATACTACATGATACAGCTGCCTAGACAGTTGTTGCACACGCCATCTATGTTAGAATCGTATAGACATGTAACGCTCTGTACTCATAAAATTCTGTTTTTTTATAGCCCGTTATTTTTCTGAACAGACTGTCTACACTATGCAACAAAGATAAGAAAATTTCACTACGTGCCATGCGGCGCGCGCAGGCTGCTAGTTTAGAAGAACGTGAGTAGTTGAAGTGTGACACTTCTATTTAATATGTGTTCCATCTCCAGTTTAAAATAAAAGCTAAAAGATTGTTTATAGGAAGATCTTAACAGATATATTAATTTTGTTACCGATGCATTGTCTGCAAGCTCTGTTGGGCTTGAATGACCGTTGGTTGTGACTATGAAATGTTGCTGGCGAGCTTAGAACTATTAATTAGTTTAGTACGTTTTCAAACCAAAGTAGCTTAGTACGTGAACTACGGATATTAAGGACACTAGTACTTGCTAGCGCGTACGCCTACATACATACTTTTGCAGAAATAGCAACACTGGTGCACAGTGGCCGTGCGCCAATGTCGCCATCGTGACACGTCAGCCGCTGACGCAGGGTGGTCATGCGCCAGCCCCTTTGGCGCATGGCCACCATGCACCGGCCATTAGAGGGGTTAATTAGTTAGGGTTAGGTTTAATAGGTTAGTTAGGTTTTTTATTTTTAGGCTGAAATTTAGAGGAATTTTAAAATATAGAAAATGAGTCCAAAAAATTATGATTTTTTTTTGAACCTCTCAACACTGTGTACTCACTTGTGTAAATTTTTTATAATTTTATCCATTCAAAATTGTTATCTCTATTTCGTATAAGTGTCATGTTCGTATGAATCAATAAACGTAGAAAATGAGCTCAAAAAATTATGAATTTTATTGTAATATTTCGGGAATTTTATAATTGTTCTGGTATTGTCTCGAAAATTTAGAATTTGGGTCACGAAAATTTCGATTTTAGGTTCCGAAAATTAGGGTTTCATGATTTCATGTGACTTGGAATGTATAAAAAAGCTACATTGCAACTCCATTGGAAATGTCCATATAAAATATGGCGCTGGAGTACACACGTAACAACCAAAATACGCGTACAAATATAGCAAAATAAAATATGGATGCAAATATACCCAAACATAATCGCATAACATGGGATATACCAAAGTCTAGATAAGCTTGTGCATGAACCGGGATGAAGGAGGAGGGGTATTATCACATGCAACTCGATCAAATAGGATACTCTTTGTTTATTTATCGATTTAGTGTGGATGATGTTCTTTAATAATGTATTGTACGACAGGCTAGATAAGGTTGTGCATGAACCAACTGAGGGAAATACGTGGCATGCAGATCATATAACGATGTACCGTAACCTCTGACTTGTGTGTGCTTTGAAGGCTACGGTATATCGTTATATGATCTGCACACTACACATTTTCTTCAGTTAGTTCATGCACAATCTTATGTAGCCTATGGTACAATACAGATCATCCACGGCCAACTGATAATTTGACAAAGAGTGTCCTATTTAACGATGTGTGCAACTAGTCTCCGTGGCGCCATAGCGAGTGCCCCTTGTCTCGGGGCTGCCCACGGTGGCGGTGAGTGTAGAAGTAAGCAAAAGTTTGGAAAAATGCTTCAAGGGTAAGACCACCCTTGACAAGCTTTTAAGTGAGTAAAGGTGCTCATTCAATAAGGAAGGACTTGGTTATGTGCCCAAGAAAGATAAGAAGCCGGCAAACAAGCCCACAAGGTTTGTTAAGCAAAATGACAAGTATTGCCATAAGTGCCGAGAAATAGGACATGTGCAACAAAACTGTCCTATGGGTAAGACTCCATCCCTTGGTATATATGATTCATGTTATATGCTTAGAAAAACTAAGGATGGTAAAGTTATTGTTAGATTTGTTGGCACTTCAATTTTAGGCACTAAAAAGAATGCTATTTGGGTACCTAAATTCTTGGTCACTAACCTCCAAGGATCCAAACAAATTTGTGTACCTAAAAGAACTTGATTCTTGTTTTGTAGGTGAACTATAAAACCGGTGAAAAATATTAGGTGCTTGATAGTGGATGCACTCAATACATGACCGGTGATCGAAAGATGTTCACCAAATTCGAGAATAGTAAAGGAATTGACAATATCACTTTTGGTGGTGACAGCAAGGGAAAGGTAATAGGATTGGGTAAAATTGCTATCTCAAATGACCTTTCCATTTCCAATGTATCTTTAGTAGAATTATTAAATTTTAATTTGCTATCGGTTGCTCAAATTTGTGATCTTGGCTTAATTTGCTCATTCTCTAATGAACGTGTTACAATTTCAAATGCAAAAGATAGCTCTTTAGTTTTCAAAGGTTTTAGATTTGGAAATCTCTATTTGGTTGATTTTACTTCGAATGAATCATGCTTAAAACTTGTTTAATTGCAAAAACCTCATTTGGTTGGCTTTGGCATTGAAGGCTAGCTCATGTTGGAATGATTCAACTTAAAAAGCTTTTCAAATATGATTTAGTTGTTGGCTTGAAAGATGTGAAGTTTGAGAAAAATAGACTTTGTAGTGCTTGTCAAGCCGGTAAACAAGTCGCTAATTATCATCCTTCCAAGAGTATCACGTCAACTTCTAGACCATTGGAACTCTTACATATCGATTTGTTTGGGCCAACAACCTATAAGAGTATTAGGGTAACAGCTATTGTTTAGTCATTGTGGATGATTACTCTATATACACATGGATATTCTTCCTAGATGACAAAGGTGAAACCTCCTGCATTTTCAAAAGTTTTACAAAAAGGGCTCAAAATGAATTAGATTTCAAAATTAAGAAAATTCGTAGTGATAATGGTTCCGAATTCAATAATACTAAAGTTGAAGACTTTTACGATGAACTTGAAATAAAGCACGAACTTTCCACAACCTATACTCTGGAGCAAAATAAGGAAAAATCATACATTAATTGAAATAACTAGGACAATACTTGATGAGTACAATACTTCCGATAGTTTTTGGGCGGAAGCTATTAACACCGCTTGTCATGCCATAAATCGTCTTTATTTGCATCGCCTTTTGAAAAAGACTTCTTATGAACTTCTTGTTGGAAGAAAATCGAACATCTCTTATTTTCGTGTTTTTGGTTGCAAGTGTTATATTTTGAAAAAGGGTGTTCGTCTTTCAAAATTTGATAGCCGTTGTGATGTTGGTTTCTTGCTTGGTTATTCTTCAAATAGCAAAGCTTATCGTGTCTTTAACAAAAACTCCGTTTTAATTGAAGAAAGGCACAATGTGCAATTTAATGAAACTAATCGCTCTCAAGAAGAGCATGAGAATTTGGATGATGTAGGTGATGAAGCCTTAAGAAAAGCCATGGAGAACATGCAAATTGGCGTCATCAAGCCTAAGGATAATCCATCATCTTCCACCCAAGTTGAATCTCCTACCTCTTCCGCAAACCAAATTCAAATTGATGAAGAGGACAATAAGGAAGATGATCAACCATCCAACTTACAACCAAGAATCCACAATGCAATTGCTAAAGATCATCCAATAGACCAAATATTAGGTGACATAAGTAAGAGTGTTCAAACTCGCTCTCGTGTCGCTTCTTTTTGTGAACATTACTCTTTTGTCTCTTCTATTGAGCCAAAGCATGTAGAAGAAACACTTGAAGATCCGGATTGGGTGAATGGAATGCATGATGAACTTAATAACTTCACCCGGAATGAAGTTTGGACATTGGTGGATCGACCCAAGGAATACAACGTCATTGGTACTAAATGGGTCTTTAGAAATAAACAAGATGAGAATGGTTTGGTTGTAAGAAACAAAGCAAGGTTGGTCGCTCAAGGATATTCACAAGTTGAAGGTTTGGATTTTGGTGAAACCTTTGCTCCCCTAGCTATACTTGAGTCAATTCGGATATTGCTTGCTTTTGCATCATACTTTGATATTAAATTATTTCAAATTGATGTTAAAAGTGCTTTCCTAAATAAAAAAAATATCTGAACTTGTCTTTGTTGAACAACCTCCCGGTTTTGAAGATCTAAAGAATCCAAATCATGTCTATAAACTCTCCAGGACGCTCTATGGTCTTAAATAAGCTCCTAGAGCATGGTATGAACGTCTTAGAGATTTTCTAGTCTCAAAAGGATTCAAAATCGGGAAAATTGATTCAATTTTATTTACTAAAGTCTTAAATGGTGATTTATTTGTTTGTCAAATTTATGTTGATAATATCATTTTCGGGTTTACTAATCAAGATTTTTGCAAAGAATTTGGTGATGCGATGTCTAGAGAATTTGAAATGTCCATGATCGGAGAATTGAGCTATTTTCTTGATCTTCAAATCCAGCAACTCAAAGATGGAACCTTCGTGAGCCAAACAAAGTATGCAAAAGACTTGATCAAGAAATTTGGCATGGAGGATGCAAAACCCATCAAGACTCCCATGGCAACCAACGGTCATCTCGACCTAAATGAGGGAGGTAAACCGGTAGATTTAAAGCTTTATAGATCCATGATTGGTAACTTGCTTTATCTTACCGCATCTAGACCCGATATTATATTTAGTGTTTGCATGTGTGCACGTTTTCAAGCAACTCCAAAAGAGTGATATTTAATGGCCATAAAAAGAATACTAAGATATTTAAAGCATTCCTCTAGCATTGGCTTATGGTTCCCCAAAGGTGTTAAATTTGATTTAATTGGATATTCCGATTCTGATTATGCGGGTTGTAAAGTGGATAGAAAAAGCATCTCGGGTAGTTGTCAATTCTTAGTAAGATCTTTAGTATTATGGTCATCCAAGAAACAAAACTCCATAGCATTATCCACCGCCGAAGCCGAATATGTTTCCACGGGTAGCTATTGTGCTCAATTGCTATGGATGAAGCAAACTTTGATGGACTATGGAATTAAATTTGATAAAATACCTCTTTTGTGTGATAATGATAGTGCTGTGAAAATAGCCAATAATCCCGTCCAACACTCAAGAACCAAGCATATAGATATTCGCCACCATTTCTTGAGAGATCATGTGAGCAAGGGAGATATTGAAATTAGCCACATTCGAACCAAAGACCAATTAGCGGATATTTTCACCAAACCATTAGATGAATGCCGCTTTTGCAAATTGAGAAATGAATTAAATATCATAGACTATTCAAATGTTGGTTGAACTCTTGCCTCGTGCATTTTGCTTCATTTGGTGTTATTTGAAGTCTTTTATGAAAATATTTTCAAAACAATTATTAAAGATTATTATGATCATAGAAATTATGTTCTTAGATAGACATTAGTCTATTCAATGCATAATGATCCTAAATAATATTCATTTGTGTGCAAAACTAAGGATCATTTGCATAATTCTCAAAATCCAGAGTCAAATCCTAAAGTTCCAGAAAAATCGGAACTACCGGCTGGTTAAGCGCGGTCTGACCACAGTGTGGTACAATCGGCGTTATAACCACGGTATGACCACAATGTGGTACTACTGGCAATAAAGAAGCGCTACTACCGCGTCGGTTGGTATTTGGCATTAACTGCCGTGCGGTTTCTTCTTTGTGCCCATTTTACTTCTGAAACGGTTCAACTGCACCTCTCACCGTCTCATATTCACTCTTGGCCTCTCTCTCTCTCCAACCCAAAGAACCTCGAATCCCCTTTGCTATTCCACAAATTTCTTCGACGATTCTTTATTTCTTATTGATTCCTTGCATCACTAGGGTTCATCTCCTTCAATCCTCAAGGTAAAACCCTTTTTGATCCTTGTTTTACCTAGTTTTGGAACCCTAGGTCACATTTTAGGGTTAATTTAGAATGTAAATGATTATTTGAAGTTCTAGTTGGGCAAATAGACAAATGTGATGTTTTGTGATGTTCATACATCTATTCCATGAATTCAATCCGAAAGAAACATCACAAATTTTATTGAAATTCATGCCTTAGAGCTCAGTCTGGAAATACGGTTCTACCGCTGTCATGAGCGCGGTACTACCGCAATGCGGTCGTACCGACCCAAGAACGGCGGTACTACCGATTATCCTGACAGATCAAAACGACATTCCATTCAAATTAATTCTATTTTGTTTGATCTTTTGAACTCCTTGTAACTTGTCCTCTCTATGTAAAGATGCCTAGAACAAGGATTGCGACTCGCAAGTCGCATGTACCACCTAGAGGGCAATCTTCGTCCTCTCAACCTCCTGCGGCACCGGCTCAAAGAACCAGAGAGGTTCGCCAAAAGGAAGTACAGGACAAGGGCAAAGGGCCTGCTGCCAATGACCCTGAACCTGAGGACAACCCATCCAATAATGAGTCAGAATCTGAAACAGAATTAGAAGATCAAGCTCAAACAGATGAGGAAATGGGAGAGCAAGAAGAGCCTCAAGATGATTTAAGAATGATTTCAGTTGATCAATTTGCCATCAAGCATCATATAAATCAGTATCTCTTTTCTTCAAAATCCATCAATTCGAGATTCCACACAAAATTTCAAGAGCAAGTTTATGATCAACTATATGGATCTCATAGAAAATTTGCAGATCATAAATGGATCAAGTGGGAGCATATTAACTCTTTGGACAAGTATAATGGAGTATACCCGTTGTTTCAGCTTGTTGGTCTTTATGATCTCATAGCTCTAAGGAATAACTATGATGATGAGATCATAAGACAATTCTATGCCACTGTCCATGTGTCTCCAGATCTTTCAACAATGAAATGGATGACAGTGACCAGATGTTTGGAGTGCACTAAGGAAGATTTTGAGCGGGTTTTGAGAACATCATCAGGCACTTGGGATAAACTCTATGATAGTCCAGCATTACTTGCTCCTACTTGGACTGATTTTTATGATCCAGCTATTAGGTATACCCTAGGAAAGATCCATGGTCTCAAGCCCATCCTTAGTCTGATTAATAGAATTATTAATCATACTTTCTTTTCAAAGAGTGGAAACTTTGATGCAGTGAGAGGACATACTTGGAATATCATTGACAACATCATGCACGGAAGAAAATTTGATGTGGTAGAAGTCATTATTAGGGGCATAGTTAATTCAAAGAATGATAGGGTCAAAAGGATTTATCATGCTCCCTACATTATGGCTTTGATCTTAAGTAAGTTTGAGTACTATGGAGGTTTGGGTTTTCCATGCAAGCCATACAAGCCTCGGGAAGGTCCTCCAATTCGGCAAGGTGAGCAAGAAGAGGATGCTACAGAGGTGGTAGCTGCAGGTGGTGCTCAAGATCAAGTGACACTTGCACAGATTCTCCAAAATCAACAGTTGATCCTCAATAATCTGCTGCAAGTTAAGATCACTCAGCACGAGATGAGGACAGCACAACTAGAATTTCAAAATGAGACTCACAACAGGCTAGCTGCCCTGTCAGAAAGTGTTGATGCTATGGAGAAGTTGTTGGCTACTCCTCAGCGCTACACTCGTCGTCCTCCTCTTTCAAGGGCTTCCTCTACTCCAGCTGGTCCTTCTTTGGCCCCTGCTACAGCTTCTTTAGGCCCAGTTGATCCAGCTCCTATTCCTCAAGCTCCATCTCCTCAAGACCAAGCTTCAGCTCCTCAAGATCCAATTCCTCTTCCTCATCAAGATCCAGCAGTTTGATGTGTTTTTGGTATTTTGATGCCAAAGGGGGTGAAGTAGAAGAAGTAGAAGAGAAGAAAGATTTAGGGGAAGCAAGTTATTATAATATACTTTATGTGTTTTGTTATTGTTGAACTTGTTATGGATGAATGCTTGTAATAGTTTAAACCTTATTATGGTTGTTATCTTGTTGAACTTGATTAATATTATGCTTATGTTCTTCTCTTAAAATACAATCTTTATCTTGGTCATTATATATTATTGCATTTTTCCCCTCCAGTTCAAAACAAGCAAAAGAAACTCCGCCAAAATTTCTAAAAATCTCTACATGTGCTTGCAAAGATTCTCTATCATTTATATGCACATATTTAGGGGGGGCTTTCTTTACTTTGACTTTAACAAGAAAATAATTCTCTAAACTCATTTGAGCTCATTGCAAGAATTATTTTGTTGTTAAGTCATCAAAAGAATATACACTTGTCTCACAACAATGAGTATATTCAAAACAATCTTTCTCACATATTAGTTGTGTTGTCATCAATTACCAAAAACGGGGAGATTGAAAGCATCTAGGTCCCTAAAAATGGTTTTAGTAATTAATGATAATATGTGAATATGGGATTAACATGTTTATTGAGTATTTACAAGGTTAAGTCCCATTGATGAGTTTGATGTCTTGAAGATGCATGCTAAAGGACAACATGAAGATCTTTTAGATAAAAGACAAGGTACAAGTAGTCTAGGATCCTTTTTGTATTTTACCGATCTTAAGAGAAATGGTTGGAAAACTGGATTTTAGGATAAATGTCGTACTATTAAGAGGGGTCATGACTAGTAGCTTGATAACATGTTCTTGTGCCATTTGGATCAATTTAGGATTATACATGCATTTGAATTTGAATTTGAAAGCTCTTTGTACAATTGTCAGCACAAATGGTAGTACCGGAGGTTAACTGGCGGAACTACCGCTTTGCGGTACGACCGTGCATCCCTTGGCAGTATTACCGTGGGCCGTTCGGACCATCCGAAAGTGACCGAATCGTGTGGTTAAAACATGCGGTCCGAACGGCACATTGAATCTGGGCCGTCCACGTGTGCAGTTCAAACGTGCCTATCAACTTATTTGTTGAGTGGTACGACCGCCCTTGTGAATGGTACGACCGCAACAGGTCATTCTGTTTTCTAGTTGACGGTACGTAAAATTCAGAGGGACTCTATTTTGGTTGAAATTGCAAAACCCTTGGAACGGTAGTACCGCCATTGTTTAAACGGTACTACCGCTCTACGGTACTTTCGAAAAATGGAGCGGAACGTATTTTCCAGAGAAACCCCTTTTGGAGCTCTTGTGCTCCCTTAGCAAACGGTAGTACCAAGTGTTTCTTGGCGGAAATACCACTTAGCGCGGTATGACCGCACTTCCTTTAGCGATACTACCGTGGGCCGTTCGGACCATCTGAAAGTGATAAGATCGTGTGGTTTAAACGCGCGGTCCGAACAGCCCATTGTATCTGAGCCATCCACATGGCTAGCGTGCTTGGGTGAGCTGGTTCAAGTTAGGGTTGCGGTAGTACCGGAACTTTAGTGGCGAAACTACCGTTCCACGGTCGTTCCGAATTTTATGTGGCGGTACGTAAAAACCAGAGAAGCACTATTTTCAACTAAGATTGAAAACCCTGCGAACGGTAATACGACTCCAATCTGCGGTACGACCAGACTTAGCGGTATGACCGCATGATAGTTGGCAGTAGTACCGCGCCGGGTTTAAAATGGCTATATCAGAGGCAGTTAATACTCCTGTTGTAGCTGTTACAGAGCGGTTGGTGGAATACGGTAGTACCGCACTTTGGTTGACGGTAATACCGTATTTCGCTAAAAAGTTGGGGTTTCTCTCATAACGGTTGGATTTGATTGTGGGGGTTATAAATACCCCTCCACCTGCTCTAGGACAAAATGCAACACTTCATTTAACATCCTTAGAGTCTTGTGCATCCTCTCAACACCAAGAACACACTTGTGCATTCATTGTGAGGTGGTTGAGTTCATTCAAGTGCATTCACTCATTCTAGTTGATTCATTTGCACTTGAGTGCCATCAAGCGAAGGTCATCGATTAATTACTCTTGGAGTTTTGCCAAACTCCTAGACGGCTTGGTAATGGGAGCACAGTGATCTCTTCAAGAAGATTGTGAAAGAGACCCGGTGCCAAGATTGTGAGTAATTTGGTGTTCATCATCTCCGAAGTGGAGGAAGAACAACTAATAGTGATCGAGGGACGGCTTAATTCATGGAGCCGGCTTGATTCCTCAAGCTTCCTTAACGTGGACTAGTGAAGACCGACAAGTCTTCGATACCACGGGAAAACATCGTTGTCTCTATTGTGGCTAATTCTTGTCTTTACTTATTCCGCATTTACAATTCTAGCATTTCTCTTGTATTAAATTGCTTAGCTAGAATTGTATCTAGTTTAGACATAATTCATAATTGGCTTAAATTATTAATTTGCTAAAAAGTTTAAAAACCTCCTATTCACCCCCTCTAGTCGGTTATCCTTGATTCTATAGATGCGGGCCGACCACCATGTTTTCGCCCCCTCATTTGGCACAAAATTAGGCACGGGACTTCCCTTCGAGGCAGCACATTCCGTGATGCCATCTTCAAACTCGGGTTGCACTTGCTCGCTTGTAGAGGCCTCGGCATCATCAGGGTTTCCCGACGCCCTATGTATGGAATTCACGTACACCATAGGCTTCCCGTAAATGGCCGCCTCTGGTTGGGACACAATCTCCATGTACTACCTCCATGCTATGCTTCCATTCACCTTTACGAGCTCCCACATATAATTCGTGCAGGTGATCATCTCGATCATAAATTTCTTCGTCGTTGGTTCCGTGACAAACTCCCTCTGGATGTAGCTTCACAGCTCATGAATATTCATCGTGTGGAGCCCCTCCGCCTGGACCACCTTGTACTAGCATCTCGACAGGTCCAACCCATCGTGTCCGGCCCGTATGAGACCATCGCTGTAAAACACAAATAAGTCTTGCATGTTCAAAAATAGCTAAAGCCACAACAACCACCAACCACTAAATAATTACGAATGAGTTATGCCTAACTAATTCCTACTTAACTAATTACGACTGATTAATTACTACTATATTAATTCATTACCACTTATTCAATATGCCGTAATGATGACTACTAAACTAATTACAACTAATTAATTATCACTAAACTAATTCATTACTAGTGAACTAACTAATTACGACTAATTAATTATATCTAAACTAACTAATTATGATTGATTAATTACCAATACAAAATTACCAGTACTTCATTTCCACTCACTTAATATGCTGTAATGATGACTACGGTAATAACAGCAAAAGCATAACACAAATTACCTGACCTTCGGAGGAAGTAATCAATCAGCCCTTCGGGGGAAGTAATCAATAAAGGCCGAACGACGAGCGACGAGAAGCAAGAAAATAGTTAACCTCCCAATAAAATTAGTTATGTTACGTTTTCTAAGTTCTCAGTGACGAGTATATTTGTACTCATATTTTGTTTTGCTATATTTGTACGCGTATTTTAGTTGTTACGTGTGTACTCCAACGCCATATTGTATATGGACATTTCCAATGGAGTTGCAATGTAGCTTTTTTTTTTATACATTCCAGGTCACATGAAATTATGAAACCCTAATTTCCGAAACCTAAAATCAAATTTTTCGCGATCTAAATCCTAAATTTTCGAGACAATACCAGAACACATATAAAATTGCCAAAATATTACACAATCAAGTCCACTGCGTGATGACCCTTCAAAATAAAATTCATAATTTTTGGAGCTCATTTTCTACATTTATTGATTCATACGAATAGGACATTTATACGAAATAGCGATAATAATTCTAAACAAATAAAATTATGAAAAATTTACACAATCAAATACACGATGTCGGAAGACTCCACAAAAAATTTCATAATTTTTTGAACTTATTTGCTATATTTCAAAATTTCTCTAAATATCAGCCTAAACTAACCTAACTAACTAATTAACCTAACCCTTAACTAACTAATTAACCTAACCAAGGCTAATTACTAGCTAATGGATGGCGCATGGTGGCCATGCGCCCAAGGGCTTGGCTTATGGCCACCATGCGCCAATCGTGATGAGGTGACGGGGGTGGCGGGTTGACGTCCACGCGTCGACGGCGACGGTGTTGGCGTATGGTGGTCGTACGCTAATACCATGTGCTGTTTTTTCGGATGTTGATGTACAATGACCATACGTCAGTGATGCTAAATATGTAAATACACGTCGTGGTGACCAGCCGTATCCGCCAAAAATTCCTTGGTTACTTGCTTCATCCGGCGTAAGGCGGCAGGCCATGCATACTGCATAATCGTTGCGATTCGCCTAATCCATCCTTTTTTGTATTTATTCATCTGCACCACACAAGTAGCGACGCGGCAGTGCGTGCTGCCGTGCAGGTGCATCGTGGTGCGACGTCGATGGCGTACGTACTGGAGTACGTTCTCCCATTCTTGCCTAAAACTTCACTTCGATCGATCCGCTGCTCTGCTTTTAACGTCTTCTTTCCAACTCTTATCGTGACGAAGTAATGGTATGTCCTTGACTGGTCCAGGGGGCGAATTATGGGATAATTTTGTACGCGTCGGACGTGGACATCCACTAGTACGTGTATATGACAGATGACGCTGAAAGCGTGGGAGCTATCGGCCTCACAAACAAAACTAAGCGTTCGACGTGACGTGACGCGCACTGACCTCATGACATCGTGTCAGAGTGAATTTGACGGGATGAGCTGCCACGTAAGCCGATCACCATTCGTACGAAACTTCGCGAAACTGACTTTGCGTTGTGCCGACACAAAGACGATCGCTGCGTGCAGTCAATTTTGCTTAATACCTCTGTGTTAGTAAACCGTTGCCTTCTTCGTCTGAAAATACTAATAAATCTTCAAGCACTGCTATACATACACGTTTCACCTACGATCTTCGTGCAGAGACTCAACTCTTCAAGTCCAAACCGTAGTGGTGTCCCGAATGAACAGTGACGGATCTAAGATTTGATTATACCTTAGATTAAATTCTAATAGACTAACATCTTAAAACTAACACTAATTTCTACTCACACTAAGACATAACAAAAAATAAACTACAAATGCTTCATTGACATGAATCGTAGTTATCTTCAGAACCGGGGAAGGTTGAGTCAAAGAATGGCTAAAGGGCCTCCCTAGTCGCCCTTGTTTCTGCAGCGCCACCTCCAACAAGATATGCCACCGATCTGCTTCTCTCCGATCGCACAAGCCCACAACCACTACCTCCCCTTTGCCAGGCTGCCGCGACCACCACACCACCATTGTCCTCTTTGGGGGTGAACAAAATGGGATAGAAGTCCTAAGGCAAAAAAAACACTGAAATTAGAAGAAACCAGGACTCAAAAATCAAAGAGAAATTAGGGATTATGGAGTAACTTTGAATCCTTGATGGCAAGTTCAATCACTGGAGAAAGGGCTGGCTTGAACCAGATGCAATCACTAGTGGGAAATCAGCTTAACTTGGACGGCTGGAGTGGGAAATGTCCTTATCAAGCTTGACTGCACCGGGGACGGATCGACGAGCTACCTGAGGAGGTGCGTAGCGGCAAGCGTGAGTGAGGGCGCGGAGGAGCCGGAAGAGGCGGTCGACGGCGGCGGCCGGCGAGCGAGGGCCGAGGGCGCCGAGCTAGCCCCAGAGCCGCCGATGGAGCGGTGGCAGGGGATTAGGTCACTGCCTCCCTCATGCCCTCACTGGTGCCTGGTAGCCTAGATGTGGATGGAGTGGGGGGAAGGAGGCGTCCGCGCGTGGGCTAGGCCGGTTTGGCTGGCTAGGACTCGGGCTAAATGACTTCAACCATTTCTTTCGGCTTATATGTAGAAAATTTTTGCACTGCTATTTTTTTTGGGCCTCGGGCTATAATCCATTCTGTCCGAGACCTAGATCCGCTTCTGCATATGAAGTATCGTAGATGAAGTATTTCCGTAAACCACCGGCAATTTTCCAAGCTTTTGATCTCTCTGTATACATGCTGAACATCTGATGATGTGTCTCTCGTATGCATGTGATTGTGGATAGACAAGTGTCTCTCTTTTCCCCGTCCCGTCAACGTTTTTGGCAAGCCTGGACTCCCAGGTCCTAAAAACAGTAAGATGGCAATGCCGAGACACTGGAGAAGAGGAGGAACGTTCGACAGTCGAGGCTTCCAAGACTCGGCGCACCACCCTTGCACGTCATCCACCATCCACCAGACCACCACATCTAGCTTGGGCAAGACTTGAAGCCGACTCAACCCAGCCAGTTTTCCGTAGCCCCTACGACCACGCGCGCGACCGAGCCGGTTGCTGTTCCGTTCGCGTCCACCGAAAACGGCGGAGTCTCGCGCGCGGAGAGGTTTTTTTCTGGGCGCGAGTAGCGCTAGCTCTGTACATTGTAAGGACATGTAAGATTTTGAATGATATGGATGTCAGAGAATAAAAAGAGAGAATGAAGCTATCTGATATGTAACAGACAGTCTATAAGGCCTTTATAGATGATTGTTTTGCTGTTGTATCCATACTATCTGTACAGTTTGTAGGGTCATATATATACATAACTTAAAGACGACCCATTGTATAGGTTGTCTTTAATTTTGTCTATAGATGACATGGAAAGTATTACAGACAACGATCGTCTATACCATTGTACACGCTCTAACATCGTCAGAAACGATTACAACATTTTTGCACAATAGTTACAACATTTTTGGACAATGGTTGCAGCATCTCTGGATAGTGATTGCAACATCCTCAGATAACGGTTGCAACATCACAAATCAAATCAAAGCATCTGGAAAAAAAATGCAACATCGCCGTGAACCGTATGCAATATTTCCCCCCATAGATGCAACATTCTTTTTTACAGATGCAACATTTCATCAAAATCCGAAAATCAATAAAGGGAGAGGGAAGAACCATAGGCGAAACTGGCGCCAAGGCCGAGCGAGCCGAGCCGGGCAGTCTTGGCAAGGGAGGAGGTCGAGGGAGGGGGCAGTCTTGGCGACACTAGGGGGGAGGAGGCGCTGGGAGGTGGAGACGCTGCCCGGCGACAAGTCGAGCGTGGCGACGCCGAGGCGTCGAGCTTCGCCTGGCACAAGTGTGGTGCTCTGGAAGGCGAGCTCCGGGTCTGGTGGATCTTGGTCAGCGTGTCGCAGCAGCACCACCCATGAACTCAGCGCGTCTTGGCGCGTCTAGCATTGGGCGCGGAGGCGGTGGAGCCCGATTCTTTGCGGCAGCCAGCGTGGTCAGCGTAGCCCGTCTTGGCGTGTGTGTCTTTGAGTCGGTCGCACGTGTCTTGTGGCTAGAGATAGAGGTGTCTTTGGGCGGTGCGTGTGTCTTCTTTGGGTTGGAGAGATAAAGGAGCAGGTGTAAATGGGTGGGTGGGAGTGTGGGGAGTAGAGAGTCCGAATTTTCTAGAGCGTCTGGACGTATGTAGCCTATCATTGGCATTTTCTTCTTCTTCTTATTTTGCCATCTTTTTAAACAAAATAGCAAAACTAACAAATCAAATAGTAAAACTAGCATATCACAAAATGAAATGACAAAAATAACATCTCTATTGTGCTAAATTACCAAGGAAAGTTACGTTACGTGCTCCCGATCCGTGAAAAACCACGTGTCATGCTCTCCATCCGTGACAGGAGACTTGCAGCTCTCCCAATCTGCGGCAGCCCACCTGCCATAGTTCAATCCGCACGACAGGTGGACTGCGCACGTCCACGACACATCCTTACCACAGACTAAGAGTATGGCAGGTGACTTGTCGCGATTTTGAAGCACGGCAGGTCTCCTGTTGCAGGTAGAGAGCATGATATATAGGTTGTCATAACGATTTCACGGTAGAAATGTCAATTTTACCCCTTTTTTTTGTGGCGGACTAGTTTGGCTGTCATTCTGGCCGAAGACTCGCGCGCGGACGGCAGGAATAGACAGACGGCCTAGGAAAACCCCCGCGCGCCGCACGCACGGCGCGGCCGAGCGGAACAACCATGCCACCGTGCCGGACTGCCGGGGCGTAGCGCCGTAGCGTAGCGTAGCGCGGCGCGCGAGGAGACGACCGGGTCGGAGTGGAAGCGAATGGAATAATCGCTAAATTCCTGGAATTATTCCGGAATCGGACCGCGCGGACAGCGCAGCCTTTCATGGCCCCCCACGTTCCTCTCGTATCTGTCTTTTCTGGACGGTTGGTTCGGCTTCTTTGCACGAACAACCTCGCCATTATTTCTTTTTGCACCCGACGGGTTACTACCATCTTTCGTTCTCCCGTGGAAGACGCTGATGGCTATAGCAGTATTTAGCTTATCCATCTTTTTTGTGCTAGTGACGTTTCGAGAAGGAAATGACGGCACACAAGGTAGCGTTGCGTGGATTGCATAGCTTTCTTTCCTTTTTCTCATGCGCACAATTAACTTCTGCATTAGCTTAATCGTTGCCTTGCTAGGCACTGTGGGGTTGGAAACTCCACAGGGAGCTTGTGTTATTACGGCTAAATAAAAAAAATATCAGGTCGCCCGTATTATTATTACCTAAAATAAAAATGATTAATTCCCTATATGCTATTGACAAACTACATTATTTTTTATATATCACTTATTGTGAAAGTGACATGTGTCCAATAATAAATATCAGATCCGGTAACTCAGTAATACATAGCGCTACATAATGAGTTAACATGGTGAACGTAGTCCTCGCTTAAAAAATGATCTACATATTATTACCACTTTATTATAAGCGTGTAAAAATATGACTTGGATACAGCAAATGATCCACATCACATTACATAACCAGAGAACATGTATACGAATGTGTTATGATATCTCTGGGAATCGATGCTTACCACGAAGATAACTCATTTGCATGATAATTGAAACACTAATCGTTGCATTGGAAAAGCACGATCAAACTGCTACATAAATTTTGTAGTACAAGTTTCGTAGGAAACAATATCGTTCCTGAAAGATTTATACAAAATTGACACTCCCTGAATGTAGCCTCAATAGGGTTTGGATGGAAGGAGATGATACCGTTATCCGACCAACTCTTTCCACCGAAGTAGTATAGGGTTCTCGTGCAAAGTTGACCCTCTGTTTTTTCGCATAGAACTCCTCAATTCTTTCAATCTTCACAGAATCAGCCCCCTCCCAATTCTCAATTTCCAAAACAGGTCCCCGAAGAAACCAAGAAAAGAGCACACATAAAACACGAGACAACCACCACCTTCCCCAACATCCGATTCGAGTTCTTTCCCGGCCGCGGCCTCGCCAGCTCGGCGCCCCCCCCCTCTCTCTCTCTCCTCCCACAATTTTAAACACCACCTCTCTCCCCTGCCCACTCGCCTCCCCATCCTCCCCCACCGCAAGAGAGAAGCCGGCGCCCCACTCGCCCTCTCTCTCGGCCCCGTGTCTTGGCTCTTCTTGTCCGCGATGGCGGCGTCCATGGCGTCGCCGCGGGGGCGGTCGATCCGGGAGGCGGTGCTGGAGAGCGTGGCGGCCTACCACCAGCAGCAGCGGATGAAGCGCAAGTTCCGCAAGAGCCTCTCCTACGCCGGTGAGCTCTCCTCGGCGGGCCGCGCCCGCGGGGATGGCGCGTCCTCGTCGGCCTCGGCCACCTCGCTCTGCGGGCCCGAGGAGGACGAGCCCTTCTGGGAGGAGGAGGAGGGCACCGTCGAGCTCGTCCAGCTTGGCGCCAACCGCGCCAAGAACGTCCTCATCCTCATGAGCGACACCGGCGGCGGCCACCGCGCGTCCGCGGAGGCCATCAAGGACGCCTTTCGCATCGAGTTCGGCGACGATTACCGGGTGCGCTCTTGATCTCGCTGCGAATTTTTTCTGCCTTGCGTGAAATGGAGACGGATATAGATTCAATCTGTCAATTGGCAATAAATATTTTGATTTCTATTTGGGCATGGCAGGTCTTTGTGAAGGATCTGTGCAAGGATCACGCGGGGTGGCCTCTGAACAACATGGAGAGCTCGTACAAATTCATGGTGAAGCATGTGCAGCTCTGGAAGGTGGCCTTCCACAGCACATCGCCTAGATGGGTCCATTGTTTCTACCTTGCCGCCCTGGCCTCATTCTATGCCAAGTATGGATACTTCTCTTTCACGATTCAAGAAGGAATTTATTAGTTCTTTAACGTTTTCCTTGTTTCACCCACAGCTTCGGGATTATAAACAATTCTGTGGCGATTTGTGTTTTCATGGTTGCGCGATATCGTTTTGCTGTTGTTGGTTGGTGCCTTGGGTTGCAAATTGCTCACCTAATCGCAGATTTTCTAATGGATCAGCAGTTTCGTCACTATTGATTACGCTTATTTTATAATGTCGGATCTTAGCGTGTGATATTGCGGTAATAATTTTTTAGGGTTCATTCCCTTGAGTGCAGTCATAAAATTGTGTGGTTCTCCTTGACTAGAGAGCAGAGATGCCAAAATATCTGTGGTAAATTCATTGTCATGTAACGTATGTAATTTACTATTGAAAGCAATTTTCTAAATAACTGGTACTGAGGTCAGATATTCAGCCATGTGGACCTGTTCAGGCGATGAATATGGGTTGGCAGGGTATTGGACAGGACCAGAAAGCATTTCATGAAATTCAAGTTGTTCCATGTACAACCCATCAAAACGCCCACTGTCACCCTGTGCGTGTGGTTACTTTTGCATACTAGGGGGGCACTATAATTAATTGCATTGCCGCCATTCCTTGAGCATCATTAAGTGAGTTGAGACCAGCATATGTGCTTTCAGAATTGCCAGTCTGTCCTCACATACAATTGTTTTCAGATCATGATCCACATACTATACACCACAATGGCACATGCAAACTGTTTATTTCTTGGATTGCTGTTTTATCTCATACTTCAAACCACTAACCTTGACAACCAATTGGCACTTTAAAATCAATTTGACATATGCTCTGCTTTGATGCTGTTATTTCTAATATGGCAACATATCTAGTGCTAGTGGCTAATTGGGTGCTAAGGTGCTAATGCCAACCAGCCAGCGTGCATTGATTTCCTGCGATATATTGCGAGGAACAGACATGGAATTTAATCAATAGTGATATTTTATTCTATAACTTTCCTTAATTCTTCCCGATGATAATTGATGCGCACCCTCGTCAACTTTTCATGTTCCTAAACTAGAACCTCTACAATCTTGTCAGTTGGAGCAGAGAGCTGTGTATTTTCCTATATATAGAGACAAATTGCACCGGATGCATGTCTTTATATGTACGTGTACCAAAAATGGTATCTTTTTTGTACCAAAAATAGTCTTGCTTTTCTTCCTGGGGTGATAAATTGTGCTTGTTAAATAGTATGTGCTATAGAAAATCCGAGCAGAATTTTAATAGGCAAGCATTCAATTTGGAGAACGTTTGGAAGGGATGCCGTGCATGATGCATTTTCGTTCTTTCACGAAAAAAAAGAACAAAATTGGACGTGTGGGGGTTATCGCAAAACTGCATAAGTGGCCGGGGCTTCCCACCTGCCTTGATCCGAGCCATTTGGGTTAGATCCGACGCTCCTGATTGGCATTAGCACCTTAGCACCCAATTAGCCATTAGCACTAGATATGTTGCCTTCTAATATTTATTAACAGTGAAGTATGATCTAATTACATCAACAAGGCCTCAAGCTATTGTAAGTCGGTTACATATAGTATTTATATCATTGACAAGTAGGTCCACAGTCTTAAGTCCATCGATCCATTACGTATGTTAAGACTTTTTCTCTACATCAAGACGGTACATGGAGTTCTTTTTCTGAATAGCATCTTGTTTATGGATGAAGGAAGGTTGAGGCTGGACTGAAGAAGTACAAGCCAGACATCATAATTAGTGTCCACCCCCTAATGCAACACATTCCTCTATGGGTACTCAAATGGCAAGGTCTGCAAAACAGAGTAGTCTTCGTCACCGTCATCACCGATCTCAACACTTGCCACCCTACATGGTACGTTCAGCTGTCAATAATGGAAAAACCTGGAGTATACTAATTATTTTTTCTTTTAGTGAAAAATCACTGTCTTTTACACTTACTATTATAGTCATAGAATTAATCGGGCAATAAAAGATTACAGGTTCCATGCTGACGTGAATAGATGTTACTGCCCCTCAGAAGAAGTTGCCAATAGGGCAGCATTGGATGGCCTACAACCTTCTCAAATCCGCGTGTTTGGTCTTCCCATTCGACCATCATTCTGCCGTGCAGTTCTTGTAAAGGTATGTGCTCCTTAGTTAACGTTAGGTCTGTTTGTTTCTTTGCCGAACTAATTCCTAATTTTATATTTGATTTTTCAAAAGGTGGTTCACATGTAATATTTATTCTTCCAATCTCTTGTGTGTAACAAATGACCTGGTCATGCATATGTGCTTTCATTAACTGCTAAGTGTTGTATACCCAGAAGCATTACTATTAGACTGTACCCCTCTATGCTCGCTATGCTTTCAAAGAAATACTTAATGTATGGCTGCGCAGTGACGTGTCTTAATACAAATGCTTATTACCAGTTTTTATTTAACTCAAAAAATACTTTTTGCTGAAACCAACTATTCACCAGAATGATTTGAGGAAGGAACTTGAATTGGATCCTGAGCTGCCTGCAGTGTTGCTGATGGGAGGTGGAGAGGGCATGGGTCCTGTTAAGAAGACTGCAAAAGCCCTTGGAGAGTCATTGTTTGACAAAGAGCTTGGAAAACCAATTGGGCAGCTTATTGTCATTTGTGGCCGGAACAAAACATTGAGCTCCTCGTTGCAGGCTCTTGAATGGGAAATACCGGTCAAGGTATAACTCAAAGTTTGTGCTTTTAGTTCTTCAAAGATTCAAATTGTTTCTTCCATAGTCCAGACCACAAGAATATTCTTTATTCACAGTGTTTTATTTTTGACAAAAGGTTCGGGGATTCGAGACCCAAATGGAGAAGTGGATGGGGGCCTGTGATTGCATTATAACAAAGGTATATCCTTGACCATTCTTGATTTTGAGCATGTTGCTCTCTTTCAAGGTCTTTGTGGTATTCTTAATTTTGTTTTTTCTGTTGTTATTTGGTTCAATAGGCTGGACCAGGTACCATTGCTGAAGCCTTGATTAGGGGGCTTCCTATCATCCTTAATGACTTCATACCTGGACAGGTTTGTGCCTACCAACTTTCGGTGGTTCTATATTGTTATAATAAGCATTCAAAGTGTATGTATTTGCAACACTATAGTGAGTTGAAAGTTGATACGCCTCGCAGTTGAGAGATCAAAACAATTTACTACATTTGCAGTCCTTGAAAGAACCTCAGCTGCTTGCTCGGGTCAATATTAATATAAGCTGGCATGGGCGCACTGCGATGTCTGTTTATGGTTATTGTCTCCTGAATTTTTTTCCCCGCCATCTTTGCAGATTCGAAGAAAGGGGGGAAATCTCATGAACTTATTCTTATTTTATACACTAACAGAATATGATTTACTCCTAAGTCCTAACTATGTTGAGACTAATACTATACCATACACAAAATAGTTGAATTTTGATTATGTGCAATCTACAGTATGCAAGAGTTGTATGCTTCTCTCAGGTTAACAGGTAGTCGACATCAGACAACATCATCTAACATAAGTTCGTATTTTGCAATTTGCATGACAGGAAGTTGGCAATGTCCCTTATGTCGTGGACAATGGTGCAGGCGTGTTCTCCAAAAGTCCTAAGGAAACTGCTAAACTTGTTGCCCGTTGGTTCGGTCCAGACTCGGAGGAACTGAAGAGAATGTCAGAAAATGCATTAAAATTGGCCCAGCCAGAAGCTGTATTTGACATTGTCAGAGATATCCATGAGCTCTCTCAGGAGCAAGGGTTGATGTCACAGATCTCCAGTTCCTTGACATCATCCTTTTTCATACCATCGCCTGAAACCACCCCTATTCAACTTATGTGAAACCTTTAAGCTGTGTATAGCTAGAATTGCATTCTTTGGCCTCGTGAACTTTGCATTTGTCCTACAATATCCAGAAAGAAAATCTATGACAAGCATTTAGCTGGTTTATTTCATCTGTCACATAACACGGAAATGAGAAGCTGGATTCCACTGCTTTCAGTTCTTGCTCCCATGATAGTTATGGGCTCATTTGGCTGACAACTCCTGTTGTGTAATATTGTATTCATGTTAAGTTAGTTATAATCATTCGTTCACATCATTTTCCCCCCTACTCAGGAGGGATCGGTGGTGGCTTGTAAACTACAGTCAATTGTGTGAACCGAAAAGCTTGAAACCCTTAGTCATCTTACTCTCTGCTATCCATTCATGTTAAGGCCATTGTAAAGCTGTGTATGATATTGATCTAGTTTCCACATGCTCCCGCCATTTGTCCCCTTCTGACAGCAACGCCATTGATCTCGGTAAAAATGTTGACTTCGCACATTTTCCTTCGGGCCCCTCTGAAGCCGCGTCAGGCCCACGGGGTAACATGCCCCTTTGAAGCGTTACTCCGATCGATCGATGTAGGCAAGTAGTCACTGCTCTGCTCTGCCCTGTTGTATTCAGTTCATCCCAGCTCATCGATCTGATGCGAGTTTGTTGTTGTTGAGCTGCGTGCGATCGAGAGACCATTAGTTTGCAATCCAATGGATTCTTCTCAATGAGTTTTATCTGGTTCGTTGACTGATCGGAGACAACGCAAATGTATGGTATTGGTTTGATCAGTGGATTCAGACTCTGGGTTTGTCAATCTGACGCATATAATATTGGACTAGTGTGCACATCTCTGCTTTCTTCGGCTTAACCTGCCAATTGTTTTGCTTGCGAAGCAACCTGATTGATTTCTTGCCGATTGTGTTGTGTGGTGTTAGTGATGAACGGACGATACCTCTTTTCGTTTCTAGTATTTCGCGTAGGCCGACGACATTGATATGTATGTGCCGTTGTTTGATCGATCGATTCGAGTATTCGGCGTTTTAAGCTTGAGGCATGCCCTTGCGAACTAAGACTCTGATCGATTCCTTCCCTCGTTGCGTCGATCGTTGCTTGAAATATGTCGTGTGATTATTCAACCAGTGCCATAAATCTTGCATTCTTCCTTTGTACATATACATTGCATGCTTTACATGAAAAAATCATATAATTTGTGTACAAATATATAGGAGAAAGACACAAATACAATTGAATTATTATAACCAGGGGTAATATGGTCTATTTGCCTCTAATCCCCTCTCGTGTGATTTTTGGAGCCAACCTACCAGCCAAACGCTTTTAACAGACAGCTCCAGATTCTCAGAGAAGTGGGTTCTTAGAGAATCAGGAGCAGAATCTGAAAAATGAGAATCTAGAGCCCTACCAAACAGGGCCTAAGTGTCTACTGCTCGTTGCCCTCAATCCTCGTGTTCTTCACTGAGGAGAAGATGCTAATTCGTCATTATTCGTTCCGGGTGGAACCGTACTAAGATGTGTAACTAGGTCCTATTGAAACCGCACGGGCACACGCTAGACGTTAGGCCCACCGGGTGGTAACTAGGGATGGCAACGGGGCCATTCCCCGTCGGGGAGTGGTGGATCATCCCCATCCCCGTGACAAGAAAAAAAAATCTCTATCCCCGTCCCCGTTGGGTTATCAGGGCCCTATCCCCGTCCCCATCCCCGTCGTCGGTATTGCCATTTCGAATTTAATTTGCGCAAAGAAAGAGAAATTTCTCAAGCTATGGATGTGGGGCGGTAATGAATGGGAGTGAATGGGAAATGGGGTTAGGGACTTAGGGTTATGACTTATGCTATCTGTCGTCTGACAGAATGATGCACTTTCGGTTGGTGGGGGCTATGCTATGCACTATGTTATCACCTTATCGGGGCCCATCGGATAATCGGGATGGGGAAGCGAGAACATCCCCGTCCCCGCCAAACCCGATGGGGAATGTTTTTTTCATATTAGTATCCCCGTGGGGAATGAAGTAGTCCTAAACCCGCTCACTAATAGATGAATTTCTCATCGGAGAATAGGGAATGGGGCCCATTGCCATCCCTAGTGGTGGTAACCTTGCTGTTGTACACGCCAGTGGTGAACAAATGCCTTCTTCTCGAGTTTGCTCGAAGAAAAAGGTGCTAAGCCGACATTTTTACTATGGAGTGGTATCATTTGAAGATGGGCAGTTGGGCCCCTCTAAAGCCACATGGGCCCACGCCAGACGAAGGGCCCATAGGGGGTAACAGGCCGACATACACGCCCCGTTCCTCGTGTTCTTCACTTACGACAAGACGCTAATTCGTCATTATTCGTACAGGGTGGAACCATATTAAGATACGTAACTAGACCCTGGTGAAGCCGCATGGTTGCACGCCAGACATCAGGCCCACCGGGTGGTAACACGCCGACGTACACGCTAGCTAGCAGTGAATAAACGCCTTCTCCTCGAGGTCGGACGAAGGGAACGGTGTTAAATCCTCGTTTCTACTACGGGGTGGAATCACTGAAAGATGGGCAGCTAGGCCCGCGCGGGCGTACGCCAGACGACACACTCACCCACAAGCGTAACACACCGACGTATATGCCAATAGTGAGTAAACGCCTACTGCTCATGTTCTTCGCGGAGGAGAATATTCTAATTCGTTATTATTCGTATAGGGTAGAACCGTACTAAGATGAATACTCGTCTACGCCAGCAGTGAACATAAGTTTGTGAGTCATTAGGCATAGTTGTAATCTAAGTGGTCCGCTTTAAACATAGGTTGGTCCTGCTGCTGAAAAAATACACTACACTTGTTAAGCTAGCGCACATGTATGTCGACTATGATTTATGAGCTAAACATATTGATCGCGTGTATACGAATACGATGCTACAAAAGAAGGTTACTATCTGGAATTGTCTAGCTGGCGGCAGCACTACCTGAATGACTTGGAATGTTTATTATTATTTAATCCTTTTTTAAAATTATTTTAAAGTTAATCCCTCGCTAACTTTATTTTCAATTCTAACCCCTTTGGTCAGGCCACCACCCGTGGCGTGGCCAAACCGTACTGTCACGTCACATATCTCGACGTGACAAAACATGCCACACAAGCCCTTGTCTACCCGCCGTGCCAGCATGGAGGCTTGCGTGACAGTAGTCACGTCAGATCCCATGGTGTGACAAGTTTGCTTTGTCTTGCCTCGATATGTGACGCGACAGGGCCTAACTTGATTCGCGTTTGTATGCGTGATTGCAGTTAGTTTCTAAATTATGAATCAAGCTTATAGTTGAATTTAGTTCGGACTTGATTTATAGATTTGCAACCTTATGATTTGGTGGTAAGATTGTAACAAAGAGATTTCCTTTTGAAAGATCAAAAACAATTGAAGCTACAGTGATACATAACACCATGTACATGTAACATTTAACAATCCATAACTTTAAAATAGAGAATCTATATGTGAACCAAATATAACACCATACTTTTAACTGAGAGTAAATACATATATGGACCGATAATTTTTTTGTCGATTGATAACCTTTGACATTTCAGCGTATATATCCATCATAAACACCCGCACAATATTTCAGGCCGTGTCCCAAAAGGCAGGCACCCAAAAAAAAAACAAATATTAGAACATGGACAGCATAGGGCATGGCATATATGTAGGAAGAAAATATAGGGCATGGCATAGAAATGTATTTGGTAGAAGTGATACATATTGCATCTTGGAAAAAAATGACTAATATGTGGATTGTGTGATACAACATGAGGCACAAGGATGAACATATGGTAGACAGTATCGCTGATGAAAGATGAGTAGATATCCTATTGGAATGATAGGTGGTGCTCGGTGTCACTTTGTGGTCGTAGACCATTTCGTGCCTACTTCCAGAAGTCGTTTTTTATGTTGTTGGATGCCTTGCTACGCGAAGAATTGAATGCAAAAAGATGACGGGATTTGAAATTGCGAATTAAAATAGACTTTATAATAAGCTGGGAATTGCACAGCGCACAGGGTTTAGTTACATGCATAAGAAACAACATCATGCACGATGCAACAAGCCGAAGTACTCATACAATACATATGCGTATTTTTGGAATGGAAATAAATTCGACCTTCGGGGGACTAGTACGGAATGGCCCGACCTACTACATGGACCGGAACTATTTTTCCTTCCTTGTGAGCTCGGCGTTGAACTCCTCGTCGGCCTCCTTGGTCTTGGCCACCATTTTTCTCTTTTTCTTGTGCTCCCTCTTGTGATCCTCGCGCTCCCTGCGCCTGCACGCCTCGAGATGAGCTTTCGTTTCCCAATGTATATGCCTGTTTTGCTCGTCGTTGCGATGCTCCTCTTCCCGGATCTCACGGGGATCTTTTGACATCCCACTCCTCGTAGTCGAGAGTCCACTGGTCATGTGGGTGGATCTCTAGGTCGATCCACTTGCAGTATCCACATAGCGGATCCAGAGACTACGAGTAGACGGGAGAGGTTTTTAGTGCGTACTTTGAAAGAGAAAGAGTAGGGGAACACACTGTAACTGGTCCTTACCGGCTGTCGATAGCTTCTCGTGTCCCAACGGCAGTCAGGAGAGTCACATGAGTAGTTCGCGAAACCCCAATAACGCATGCCTAGACTGAGCCACTGCTTGGACTTGAAGAACTTGTATGGGTCCCCGCACCAACAGAGGGGCGGCGTCTCCCCCTCGGGCGGGTGTTGCGGCGAATGCTTGGTTGAAACGTTTAGGATGGGTTGCTGCTACAGGGGCGTCATTACGGGGAGGTGACCTCCTAGCACGCTCCGCTTGTTCGTCCTGGACCGCAACAGACCTTGCTTGTTCGCGGGTCTCGTCCCATTTCTTCTTCATCTTGTCCCATTGCTTCTTCTGCATCTTGTCCATCCCAACATGGTGAAGCAAGTTCTGGTGTAGTGTTGGGTTTGGTTATGTAGTTTTCTCTCCCAAATCTCTTCCACCTCCTTTTATAAGCCACAGTGTTGACATGGTGTGGTTAATTTCATGTGAGTAGCCTGCGAGGCAGAGTGTTGTCTTGTCTTTCTGAAAAGTTGCTGGCGAGGCAGAGTGCTGTCACGTTTTACTTTGCAGAGTGTTGTCACATCCTACTTTGCAGAGTCCTGTCTTCTCGGTCTGAAAAGCTGAGGAGGTAAAGTGTTGCCATGTCGATTTGAAAAGCTGGCTAGGCAGAGGTTGTCACGTCTTACTTTGTAAAGAGTGGGCACATCCTGCTTTGCAGAGTCTTGTCTTTTCGGTCTGAAAAGCCGAGGAGGTCAGTGTTGTCAAGTTAATCTGAAAAGCTGGCGAGGCAGAGTGTTGTCACGTCTTACTTTGCAGGGAGTGATCACGTCCTGCTTTGCATAGTCTTGTCTTTTCGGTCTGAAAAGCTGAGTATGTAGAGTGTTGTCATATCGTTCTGAAAAACTGACGAGGCAGAGTGTTATCACATCTTACTTTGCAGAAAGTGACGTCATAGTTGCAATTAGTAAAGAGAGTTGTTGGTTAACCGGAACCCTAAAACCTAAACTCTAAAACCCTAAACTCTAAACCTAAACCCTAAGACCCTAACCTAAACCTAAATGTAAACCTGAACATAAAACCCTAAAACCTAAATCCCTAAACCAAACCAACCCTAAAACCTAAAATAACGTATCACATGTTTCAAAGTAGAGACACGCAAATTGGGGGAATTTGTGCCTACTCGATATTTCACAAGTTATGAAAGTGCAAGAAAATATACTAATTCTTGTCGTTAACATAATTTTGAATAGAAAGGTTCAAAATTAAAAAAAAATAACGTATGACATGTTTCAAAGTGCTCAGAGTGGCTGATTTTTTTAGGTACATTATGCATAAATCAAAGAGGCTAATTGAATAAAAAAACCCTTTTAATTTAGTGGTAAATTAATGCCACAATACTGTCACGCCAGGACTCCTGACGTGGCTCCACCATGCTGCCACACTAGGGTTTGGTCTGTTCCAAAGGGATTGCAAAAATGACGTCGGGCTCTGGTGCTAAGTCCTGTCACGCCATTAGTCCCGGCGTGACAAGACCACTTTGCCACACCAGGTACCCTGGCGTGGCCTAACTGTGTACCACGCCAGGTATTTTGCTGTTCCAGTGGAGTTGCAATCCTCGTCTGGTGCCAAGTCCGGTCACGCCAGTTCCCCTGGCGTGACATGACCATAGTGTCACGCCAGGTTTCCTGGCGTGACAGTAGCTGCAAACATTAAAAATCAAACTTGCACTAAACCATTTGCAAGCATTTCATTCCAATACAATCATCAGCAAATGGGTTAATTCGAACATAATAATCCATTCAATCAGTTAATTTAAACACAACAATCCATTCATCTCATTTCATTCAACCACAATCCATACGTAATTAGTTAATAAAAACACAATCATCCATTCACCTCATTTCATTCTACCAAAAGAAATCCATCTCATTTCATTCAATCAGGAAATAGCATGTACAGATACATATGCATATATTCAAGAAAGGCGCCATACATCCATTCACTTGCGCTTTCAGCGCACACCTGACCCCGGTGTGAACCTAGCTGCTGGGTGTTGGCCTCGCGAGCCCTCGACAATGTTTACCAAACTAATGTTCGCGCGATCACGCCGTTTACGGCGCGGAGGAGTGGCCTGAGTCGGCTGCGTGGGGGGCCAGTGCACCAACAAGGTCTCGGAGGACCATCTCGTCTGGAAGCCTAGCATCCACATCCTCATCCTCGCCTCCGTCCTCGTCCGCACCACCCTCCTCCTCGTCCTCGCCGTTGTCCTCGTCCTCGCTGCCCTCCTCCTCGTCCTCCGGGTCCTCGTCTCGTGTGTCCGAAGCGGATGTCGTTGCTCCTGATGTTGTAGCACACAAAGAGCCACTCCGAGCTAGGGCAGGTTGCACGACGGGGCCCACCGCCGCTGCGCAGTTCATTTTTGCGGTCAATCGCCTGCATCGGCTTCGAACCATCTACAAGGTTTACCAAAAAAAAGATATTGAAGTTTAATACAACAAAATAAATAATATGGGTACTAAAATATTAAGTGATGTAAATTGCGGTATAAAAAAAATGAAGAACAACACAAACATAAAGAAATTAAAGTGTGTGTGTGTGTGTGTTAATTAAAAATAGTGAAGGTTACCTCAGCAAAATCCCTCAAGCGCTGGAAGCTCCCCTCCGAACCCTTGGGTAGCTTGAGGGCCTCACCGGCCTCATTGGTTATGCGTGCGTGCTGCGTTCCCTGCGAAAGGGTTCGACAAAGTAAATTAGTTTGCTCAACCTGAGTTCGAATAATAGTAGCGGGATTAAATGTACTCATGTAATAGGTGTTGACGGGGGCCCTCTCCGGCTGCATGCCCGTCCGTGTGAACTCGTCGTAATCATCCACGATATCCTCCTCGAATGAGTGCCCCTCCCCTATGTCCGCATCGGTCATGGCCAGTCTAAGCCGGAGGCGCACGACGTCGTGGAGCCACTAGAGGTTGCGAACGAACTGAGCCTTCTGATGGACCGGCGGCGCATCCCTGGACTGATTCGCCCGATTTTCCCACTCCAACAAGTAGGCACGGTGATAAGCGCCCCAGTCGATGTGGGGGTACCTCCACCTCTGATTCATCCTGCCACATCCAGAATGTAATTGTTAGCATTAAAATCGCTACGGAAGCTGCAAAGGAACGGCGGTAGGTACCCTTACCCGTGAAGATTCAGATCTGTCGAGAACACCATTGGCGTCGTGGCCTGAAGCTTCCCAAACTGCCGCATCACCCGATAGGGCAAGTAGTACTCCACTACATGGAAGAAGATCAGCTGTGAGAACGTCATCCACAAGGTGATGTCCCGCTCGCACATCGAGTTTAGCTCCATTTCGACGACCTCGTTGCGGGTGTATGGCAACCACATGACCTACACTAGATGTATAAGGCAGTTACGATGAAATCATAGTTCGAAGACAGTAGCAAGCAAAATAACTTATGAGGTATGTATCTGGTCTTGCGTGATGACATTGAGCTCGTTTGTATACGTGATGTACCGCGACCTCGGACGCCCAGTAGGTGAAACGATGGAGCTCCAAAGGCAGGCTACCGTCAGTCTAGACATAGGGTCGTCAAGGGGCCATGCCTACAAGGAGATAGATTTTAGTTGTATTTTTTGTGGAAGGTGACATCTATGACGAATAGAATAAATGGTTACCTGCAAGGGAGCACGTGTGGGCCGACCCACGGGTAAACGCTCCTACGTCCATACCTACAGGAGGTATGCGCATCCACCCAAGTTGGTGTCCGCACTCCTTGATCGGCACACGTCGCACAAATACCGGTAGAGACACGCCGGTGTGGTAGAACCCCAACTGTAGGTCTCGGCCGTCGCTAAATCTGCCAAAATCGGTAAGTAAATCCAGGAGACGGTGTTGCCGGTACCGTCTCAAAACAGGAAGGAGCTGAGAAGATGTCAAATCCATGCCCGTGTGAAGCGCCGCACTGTCTCCACATCTGCATTTAGCGGGCACACGTTGAAGTGCGTGCGCAACCAGGACGCAAGCACCACAGAATGTCAGTTGTCCCTCGAGTCGGCAGGCGGGACCATGGGTCAAACTCTGAGCCACTGTCCCACCCGATCTCACCAACTCACATTGTTGATGTCCCCAGTCACTGGAAGACCGTCTATGGGGAGACCGAGAATCATGCCGACGTCCTAGAGCGTGATGGTCATCTCGCCTGACGATAGGTGGAAGATATGGGTCTCCAGGAGCCACCGGTCCACCAGTGCGATAAGCGCAGCACCGTCCATATGGGGTACCTGTTGATGATTGTCCACGCCAAAGCAAGTAGACTGGCCTGGCGGACGTGTGGCTCGTACCGGTCATCCCAATGTAGAGGGGTGTGGGTGCAAGGGCGAAGCGACTGGAGTACCTACAGGAGAGATATGCAAATGAATGAGTGAAAAAAGCACATGGTCAACAAGTTGGGAGCATGACCGAATAATATATCAGCAAGTCTCACCACACCCTCGTCGGCTATGCGGTGCACGCGGTGGTCGTCATCGTACTCCGAGAGGAGCAATGCGTATTGTATGTGCTACGACATCCTGCAGTATAGGAAAAGATTTTTATTATATACATGACGTACAGAACAATATGTGAAAATGCAAATGAAAGTACTGTACACGTAAACAACAACTATTTTCGCGAAACAACAGCATTGGATACCTCAAGCAGGGGGGACATGTGAGCACCGCCGCTTTACCCTACGTGGCTGGGAATCCCTACTCACGTGCTTCGCCCTGGTGTGTCTATGCTCGTGACACTCCGAGCACCTGTTGATGCTGCCGGCATCGTTGAAGTCACCGAGAGAGTACATGCCCTTACCATCTTGTTGTGAGAGGTCCATGTCATTATGAAGCATCTTCCTCTTCCGTCGACCGCATCGCTTGTTCATCATTACTGTGTCTAGAATGTTTTCCTCCCTCTATCAATACGAATGCTAATGGAATCAGCTGGTCCTCCGCAACAATACCCACGGCGAGCATCGAGGCACCATCGTACTTCCCAGCCAGGAATGTGGCGTCAACTGATAAGACATGCCTGCAATGTTTGAAGGCCTCTATACATTACCCAAAGGACCAGTACACCCTCCCAAGGACATGTTTCATAACCCCTCCATCAGGTTCCATTCGGTTGTCGTGCCAGGGATAAAACTCCATGCCCGGATTCTTGGAATTCGAGGAAGCAAGTCGTAAGCCTCCTTCCAATCACCCCACAATAACTGCATCACTCTCTGCTTTGCCCTCGATGCTTTCCCGTACTTCACATAGTACTTAATGAACCCGAAGATAACTTCGATGAGGGTGGCGACGGTCACATCAGGTTCGACAGCCACAACCGTGGTAATACGCCTTGCAATAAAATTAGCGATGCTTTGAATGTGCTTCCTGACACTTGTGCTTGTTTGAACATTCTCGATTTTCTAAATCTTTTTTAAAATGTGTAAAATAAATTAAAACTATTTACTTCAATGAGAATTCAAGTTTGGTTACTGCTTGAGAGGTTTGAGTTGTTGGTATCTCTTCCCGGTATGCTTGGCGATCCTCCTTCAGCTTTATCTTTTTGGGCTATGTAGGTTTAGACCCTCTCGTGGCCTAGACCTCCCGGGGGTTCTTAAGGTTAGACCTCCTTGAGGCTTGGACCTTTTCTCACCGGACGATCCTTACGTCCTGCCTTTCCTTTGAGTTTGGTCACTCGGACCTCGTTGTTGGTTCGAATCTCTTTGGAATAAGACCTCTTTTCTGCTCAAACTTCTCTTGATCTAGACTTCTTGTTGCACAGGCACCTTTCTAGGCCAGCACCTCTTTTCATTCGGACCTCCATGCATTCCAGTGGACCTCTTATGTGTGCCTTCGACTCTTCAGAGTTCATTTGAACCCCTTGGCATTTCTTCTTGGCCGAATGGACCTCCTTAGGGTTCATTCTAACCACCACGGTTTTGATCTCACCCAAGAGGTTGGAATCTCCTTTGAGTTGCCTTGACTCATGAACTTCTGTTGGACCACCTTTTGTGAATCTCCCCGTGGGATCCCTCTCCTTCTTGGAACTCCTTTGCCTAGACCTCTCTGTGGCCTTTTACGTTTGGCGCTGGACCTCCTCAGCCTTTAGACCTCCTTGAGGCACGGGACCTCTTTTGATGAAGTCCTGGTTGTCCGAACTTTAGTCACGTGGACCTCCTCCATGTGTATTTGGACCTCTCCACGTTCGGACCTCCTTTGTGTATATCAGGACCTCCTAGCCTTTGGACCTCCTCTGCGGGGCAAGACCTCCCCTTTTGACCCGACTGTTTCTAAATTGACTGGCCCCACCTGCCAGTCTTAATCATTCTCATTTCCTCCGCCACGTTATTATCTTGAGCATTTAATGCATGTCTTGTCACATTAAATGCATCCATATACGTGGTGTTTTACTTTGAACTTGGTCACTTAGCCGTACCCTGACATTTTTCTTTGTTCCTTCCCATAGCAACATACATTGTCCTTCCTCGTACCTTTTGCCTAGAATGGTAGTGACACCTGCCCTGCCACTACCTACCTTTGCCCCATTTCTATACTTATCCTGGACACGTATATTTCTAGTTTTCTTCACCACCTTGACTACAATTAGACCGAAAATTTCTACCACATCACCTTTCTCCACCCTCTGTTATCTTGGCTCTCGATTAGTGGCTCCCAAGGAAAACCTTGTCGCCCACAACCTCCCCTCCATCCACGGTTTCTTCTTGTCCCTGGTAAGTCCCTGGGCGATCTCCTCCGCTCTCGTTTTTACTACTACACTGAGCTGGTCGTGTCCATCTCAGGACCTCCTCTGGTGGACTCCTTTTCGGGTTTCTATGGCTTTTGTGTGAGGACCTCCTCTGGGCTTTACGCAAGAATCATTTCTCAGGACTTCTCTGTTCTACTACTCGAATCACTCCTTTGGGGTCTTTTGCTAAAAGACCACCTCCTCCTGGTAAGCTTGAACCTTTCCCAAAAGAACCGTTCTAAAGATATAGACCTCTTCTGTTGATTATGTTTTGGACTCCCTCTGGGATTCTTTTGGTTTTCTTGTTGTTCTCAATTGGTTCTTTATTTGAGTTTTCCTTGAATTTGCTCCTTTACCTGTGTAGATTGCGAAGACTCCAAGGAGTCTGAGTGCACAGAAGAGGAAGATTCTCAGGACAGTGAGCAAGGCAAGTTACACTCTTGATCATATTGCACCCAATAAGTCAATTTAATTATGTTCAGTTTCAAAGTTTAATGCATGCTTATTTTTACCAAGTATTTCAATACCTGGTTTAAATTCATAGTTATACCTACTTCCTTGGTATGGCCACTGTTGACTTTGGACTGAACTCATTGTCACCATTAGATCAAACTTGGGTCATGCAATAGTGTGAACCAAAACCATTTAAAAAGCGGTGCTTAGTCAAGCTTAGACCAAAAGTATTGATTTGGGAAATCTTTACCAACATGACCAAAAATTGCTTAAAATGTTTTGACCATGACATTGGGGTGTCATGGGAATGTGAAAGTGTTCTTTGGGGAAGCAAAGAAAATGAAAATGGATTGGGACTGGGCGAATTGGTTGGATTGGGTGGTGCAATGTTTGTGCACGGACTCTATCTGGCAAAGATGGAGATCCGGGGTTTGTGAAAGTCGCCTACGGTCATGTGAGGACCGGTCTTTGAGCGACCAATGCCAAGCCTATAATGGGCTATACCACAATCGTGCAACCACATGTCTCTAGAATGGGGCGTGGGACCTGGCTGAGTAATTTGCAAAACTTCACCATATCTTTGCTCCATTGGAGGTGTGGGAGGTCTTGTAAGACCGATGGTCCTTTATGACTCTTTGTTCCCATTGGTGCAAGAGGGGCTTCATTTGGATTGTCTTTGTCCATAGGGGATGAAACCTTAGCAAGGAAAGGTGTGGTGGAGCAATGCATTGTAAAGACCTTGTCATGAGCTCTAGACCTCTTACCTTTGGTAGTGAGAGGTGGCATTGACGGATCTTGGGATAAACTAGAGAAATCATGTCATGTGGGTAAAGTGTACAACCTCTCCGAGTTAAATCTATTCGAATAGCCGTGTCCACGGTCATGGACGTGCTGGCAAAGGCTACTCAGAGTTAGATGTTGATTTTGGGAATTTCCAGAAATATTTTCAAATCTGTTTTGGTATTGCTATCTCATGGGTTTGGGTAGGGAGCCTGTTGTCAGGAGGGTATCCTTCACCAACTTGTTGATGAATGTTATCCAACTGAAAAATTACTTTGATAAAATGAATTTTAACTATTTAAAGACATGCTTTGGAACTTAGTAATGGTAGTTGAAAGAAAATTGGCTTTGTGCAAATTAACCATAACATGCCATCCTGTGATTATCCATATATGCATGTCATTCTGCTAATCCACGGGTGTAACTTGCGAGCATGGTTGTTGTGCTCACTCTTGCTCATTACAATCTTTGCCAGGAGAAGACCTTGGCAGTGAAGAAGATCAAAGCGAATAGGTTGTGCCTTCGGTCGACCAGTTACTGTGGTGTCTTCATTGGGCTGTTATTCTTTTGCTCTTTTGTGTTCATGTTGGGCCCAAGGCCATTGTGTAACAACTCTGTAAATATTTTACTTTAATAAAGATGCGTTCTGGATGTCACCACCATTGTATTATTTCTGTGAAGAGCTAGCCATGATCCTTGGGACTAGCTCGGGATTCACAGGGAACCTTGGAGCAAGCTCGGACCTACATGTCCTCACCATGGGGTGAACGAGTGAAATTCTGAGGAAGTCTCGGACCTCCCCGACCTCCTCTGGAGGATCGCGGGTGATCTTGAGGAGTTCTCAGACCTCCTCGTTTTCCCTCTGGTTGTGGCCGTGGCAGGACCGTGGGCGCTCCTTGGCTCCAAGACCCTCTCGGGCCATGTTCTCCCGGACATCCGGAGGTCTCTTGGACCTCTGGGAGGTCTTGGGGAACTGTCTAAGAGGTCCTTTGTGGACCTCCTGGGAGGTCCTGATGGACTTTCCAGAGGTCTTGGAGGACCTCTCGGGTGCCTTAGAGTTGGGTCGTTACAGCGGCCCCACAAGAGTGAGGCCGCTTCACATTCACTATTTTTCATTGCTTGTCCCTTGTTTTGTGCCCCATACCTTCCATCCGCACCCCCCTTCGCACCTCACAGTATACCTCTTGTTCACATCGGAGTGTCGCACTACGAACGGACGATGGTGCCGCACTGAGTATTCTTGCAGCCAAACCTTCATATCATACATGCTTGGAAACAACATGTTCTTCCGTATTATGTCATTCTCTTGGTCTGCAATGCCATTCCTACTCACCAACCCATTAGCACAAACCGCCTTATCAGCCATTCTCACATCATCGAATGTAGTAATCATGGAACAGTACGTCTTGTTAAATGAAGTTTTTGGGTTGTTTCACAACGAATGTGAAAGACATACTCCATAGTAGTCTGGTTCATGTCAATTTTCATTGGAGGGGCATGTAACATCCCAATTTTCAGGTCTTTTTAAAATTTTCAAAATAAAAATAACCATTTGAATTTTTCCTATGTTGTTAAAGCTTAATTTGAATTTTCATAAATTTAAAACAATTTAATGTGAGTAAGTCAAACTTCAATTAAATAAAAAAAATTGTTTTATTTGATTTTCTGGCTTTTCTGGGAAAATATTTTTCCAAGACCCAGTTGTTTTTCTTGGAGTTATTTTTATTTGTTTTTAGCTTGCCCGTATTTTAGAGTTCTTTTAAAGCTTTATAAATAAAACAAACCATTTGCATTTCATTGAATAAATATAAAGCTTAAATTAAAATTCCAAAGGAAAAAACATTCAAATGATTAAATCAAACTTTAATTAAATTCTAAAATGAGTTTAGTGGATGTTCTGGGTTTTCTTGGATTTTATTCAAGTCGGTGTTGTTTCTTGCAACCCGGTCTGTTTTATTTCTTTTCTGTCTTCCTAAAAATTGTTTTATTTGTTGTAAAATTTAATTTAAATTATTTAATTTAAAGTGGGGATTTATTTTGAAGCTTTAAAAATAAAAATAATCGTTTGGATTTTATCGGTTTAATTTAAAGCTTAAATTGAATTTCTGAAGGAAAAACATTATAATTGGTTAAAATAAACTTCAAAAAAACCAAAACTATTTTATTTGATCTATTCAAGTTCCAAAGTATTTTATAAAATTTTCTTGTATTTTTTTGGATTTATTTTATTTTTCGGATGTTTCTTTATTCCCTTTTCTTTATTTTCTTTCTATCTCTTCTTTCCTGGTCATTGTCTTCCTCCTGAGCCCATGCCTGTGTGTGCCCATTTTCAAAGCCATGGCAGCCCCATGCCGCCTCCTTCTTTCCCTATGCCTGCTGACCATTGCTTGCCCATCCCTGCTCCGTCGGCCACCCCCACCCCCACGCCTCCGCCCATCCCTTGCCGCCCATGCCTCCTACTCCCCCATGCCACCTCCATTCCTCCCCATGTCGCCCCTCACCTGCCACACCACCAGCTTCCCCCTTGCCACCCGGTTTCTCCCCATTTAAAAGCCCCATGGCGCGAGCACCCCCTCCTCTCCTCAACTCACCTCCCCTTCCCTTCCTCCTCTTCTCCCCCACCATAGCCCCAACTGAAGCTACAAAAGCTCCACCGAGCTCCCATGCACGCCGACCATGTGCCACTCTCCACCATTCTCCCTCTCCGGCAACACTTTTGCTGCGCTGACCGCGTCACGACGAGCCCCTTGGCTTCCTCCTCCACCTCACCGAATTCGCCCCTCCCTCTCCTTTCTTTTCTCCGCAATCGCGATTCTCCCGTCGCCGGTCGAACCACCTTCCACCACCATTTTTGGCGTCGTTGACCATCCCCCGGTGACATCGACACCACTGTTAAATTCGTCTCTCCGCGTTCTACGCCGTGCTCCCTTCCTTTTCTCTGGAGCACCGCTGGTTTACCGGAGTCCCGTGCGCAGCCAGCCACGTACGCCGCCGCAACTCCCGCTCGCGTTCCTCATCAAACCGTGTGCTGCTTTCTCCTATATAAGTGAGCACCGTGTGCTCCCAACCTCCCTTTTCAAATCGCCGCCAACCCCTCTCTCTAACTCCTCCCCGTTTGCCCGGATTTCGTCAATGACCATGCGCTACGAAAGCTCCTTCTCCACCGGACTGCATCGCTATCGAAGGACCTCTGTCCGAGCCACCACTACCATTGGATTCATCACTTCACGTTTTACGCGGCGCTCTCTATCTCTCTCATTGCATCACCGGTTCACCAGCGCCACTATTCCCCCATGCGCCTTTTTGTGCGCTGCCGCCGCATCGTACCTCCGCCAGCGACGTGACCACCACCACTGGGGCTGCCTCGCTCCTGGGAATCCATTTTGCTAATTTGCCCAAGCCTGCACTATTCATGTCTGTATTTTCTCTCTATATAATTTCTATATTTTATGTGATTTTTGAACTTCCGGATGCTCGTTCTCATTCATACGAAGTCTGATTCGGTTGATTCTTGTTCCTAAATTCATCTAAATGTGGTATATTTATTTTGGTACTAATTTTATTATTTTTGGATTTTATTCGGATCTGTTGTATTATTTGGCTCTTTTCGCGCGTGTAGATTCCGGCGTTCCCGAAGAATTCCTAGAACAGTCCACCGAAGCATCTAAAGCCTTCAACGGGAGGCAAGTCGTAGACCTTTGATCATATTGAACCCATTTTATAAAATTATATTGTTTTATATCAACATGCTTTGCTAGTTTTATAATAAATGCTTTCGAGAATAGTTAAATGCCTAATTGTCATTATGCCTCCTTAAATAATTATGAATGACATGTACCATTAGACACCATAGGTTTGGTTAATATTAGTTGGTCGTATTTTAGTGCCAACATGGGTGCGTAATATGCTTAGCCATGCTATAGTTGTACGTTGGGATTCATGATCACATACTCAAATAGTGATTGAGTTTGACTAAATGGAATATGGAATTGTGGCATGGCCACTGTTATTAAAATTTGTTGTGCCATGGCAAGGGTTGCCATTTGGTTAGGTCGAACCAAAAATGATTTCATACTCAGACGAATGGTCGTGCAGTAAAGGGGGAGAATTTTGAGATGTGGTTGCCTCGCCTGAGTAGACACTAAGGACTTAACTTTGTGCGCCATTGATCTAGGTCTTACTGTACCACCACAGTTCTATTTTGGTTGACGATTCGAACGCAAGAGGGGACCGGTAAGGTGAAACCTTAGCGAGCAGAACCGGGTCAAAACATAACTTTGTAAAGGCCTTGTCACATGCTCTAGACTACTTACCTAAGGTAGTGAGCAGTGGTATCGACGGATGCTAAACAAACTAGAGAAGTCGTGTAATGTGGGTAAAGCTGTACAACCTCCGCACAGTGTAAAACTATTCGAATAGCCGTGTCCCCGGTTATGGACAATGTCTGATGATTTCACACGAGGGGTAGATTTTCATAAAAATTGTTGGAATGGTGGTTTGGTTGGAATGGTTGAGAAGTGAATGGGTATTCACTGCTTGTTAGTTGGGAAGTGAACAGGGTGTTCACTAGTTGTTTCAAATAAACTTGTTTACTTATGTATTAATCTTTTAAATTATGCTTTTCAATCTAATTATTGTATTTACTGTCAATACTGCTTTTTGCAAAATAGACATAAAGCTATCCTTATCAAGCCTGGCATTAATACTATTTGCATACATTTCCTTACGACTTGCTGAGTACTTTAAAGTACTCACGGTTTTACGCCATTGTTGAACAGTCACAAAGGAAGAACCAGGGAATACAGAGCTTTTTGATGAATACCTTGAAGACTATGCAAACTAGGATGCGTTCTCCACTCGATTTTCTGTGGGCATGTCAGATGGCTACTGACGAGGATTAAAACATCTATGTATTATTTTAATATATAATAAAAGACCATACGTCTTCATGGTCGTAACCCCTAAGACTGACGACCTCCCTAGTCGTTAGTATTCGAAGGTTACTTAATGGGTACCTGCCTGGATGAGGCTTTGTGCCTAATCCCGACCGGATAACCGCTCGTAAAATTCTTGAATGGTATTTCTTATCGTATGATTAATGGAACACGTGTTATCGTTCCAAACCATGCGATGGTACAACCTGAGACATTGACTATTAACCACCCTACGGTTAAGCTTTTCACAAGCAACATAAGGAAGTTAGCACATTGCTAACTTCTCTACCGTTCAAACCAATCGTAACGCTTCACGAGGGCGTCTTCTCCAGAGTAATCGCCACCTCTTCGGAAGTTATTTAAAGGTGAAGCACAAGAGACAACAACGAGGGACAAGAAGGAGACGATAGGCGACACACAAAAACAAGGCCAAGGCAAAGATATGCACGAAGCCTAAGCGGTGGAATTAGAAGCTAGATAATCGGCCTTAGACTCATATTCTAAGTCGATTGCGGGCTAACATTCCTCCATTCAAGGTAATTCAGGTAGTACTTAGCCACATCTTGTAAATCCAGTTCATATCAATAAAGAGCGACCCCATTCCATTCCGGGATATTCCACGTCATTTTCCTCGTTTATTTTCGTAAGATCGACGATTCGATCGTCGACAGCTACCACGAGTTTGTTTATTCTTTGCTGCAAGTTTACTATGCTATTACTGGCCAACTGCCCTTCATGATGCAAAAGAGCTTGTGACGAAGTGTGTACAATGTCAATTTCATAGTCGACAAGTACATCACCAAAGACAAGCCTTACAAACAATTCCTCTTTCTTGGCCTTTTGCAACACTGGGACTAGACATTACGAGACCTTTCCCAAGAGCACCGGGGCTTGAATTCCTTTTCGTCATGATTGACACGTTTACAAAATGGATTGAAGCCGAGCGATTGTTAAAATAACAAGCGAGGCCGCTAAGAGATTTCTCTTGAAAAATGTGATCACGCGATTTGGTGTACCCAGTCGTATCATCACAGACAATGGTTCCCAGTTCTCCAGCAGTCAATTCCAGGAGTTCTGCGATGAACTTAGTGTCAAAATTCATTTTGCTTCATTGCACATCCGCAGAAAGCAACGAGCGATTGAGCGGCTAATGGTATCCTTATGCGAGGATCAAGCGTCGAGTATTCACCGATTAATCAAGCGGTCGGCGCTTGGGTTAAAGAACTTCCCTCTGTGTTATGGGCCGTTCGAACCACGACCAGTCGTGCGACCGGTGAAACTCCATTCTTTTTGGTTTATGGTGCTGAAGCCATGCTTCCTCCAGAACTCAAAATTGGCTCTGCTTTCGAATCGATCGTTTTGCGAAAATGATCGAGAATGAGCAACGACTTCGACGACGTCGATTTCCTTGAAAACGATTTAAACCAAGCCCTTATACGATCGGCGGTCTACCAACAAGCCATGCGAAGGTACCATAGTCGTAAGGTGCGACCTCGCTGACCTTCTTGTAGGTGATCCGTTCTCGAAAAAATTGAGCCAAACAAATCGCAATAAACTTTCTCCTAAATGGGAAGGTCCTTACACTCTGGTCAAGTAACCCGACCGAGTTCCGTCTGACTGGCTATGTCGATGGGCAAATTTTGTCAAATTCTTGGAACATCGATCAATTGCGTAAGTTCTATGTTTAATTTTCATTCTTTCATTTATTTCAATTTCAATTTCATTAAATTCATTAATTAATTAAGGCGTGCAACCTTGCTTATATATATACACCTACATTACGTGGTTTATTATTGTTAGTGCAGTGGGAGAAGACATTTTTCTCTCCGATATCCTTTATAAGGATATCGATACTCTATGGTCCTAGTCGTGAGCATTTTTTCAAATGATTCCCACGCGACTACACTCTTTTTTTAAGAAAATGAGTAATCGAGCACCACACAACTACCTATCTCATGAATGATATGCTTACGATTTTGAAGATTATGCTTCATTATTTCACAATTCGGTCTATTCTTGTCTCAGCTCTTTGGTCGGGACACGGAAAGCCTCCTAGTCGAAGTCTCTCCTTTTTCATGACGTGGTCACCTTGCTGGAAGGAGCTTCCTAGCGGCAGTTCTTTTCTTCGATCCTCGCTACGATCGGATCTGAAATTTGAACACGTTTCAAGAAATGTGTCGTATGCCTTGAGTCTTAGCATTAGTTCCACCAGATTATGGGACAATAGATATAAACAAAGTTCACTTATAATTTGTTGCATACATATTTGCATTTCTTCTTATGTCAAGTTTGACAAAGTCTTTTTCCGACCATATATAGTGTTTTTGATTGGTATTTCCATTATGACAAACAAAGATCTATAACTAGTCGAAATCATCTGTTGTCCCTGACCACATTTGATTTCCTAATCTTTATAACGATCGATTTTGTCTTACATGTCCAAACATACCTTCAAAACTCACATACATGGTTATGACCTCTTTTTATTCTCTTTCTTGGCTCACTTTGCTTGTACATGCGTTCTTCTACTATCAAGCGATCGGGGCTAGGAAATATCGAGAATTTTAAAAAGTCAAACAGGATAAACAAAAGCTTTGTCAATGACATAAAAGGTAAGTTTTCATAGATATTCAAATATTTTTACACTTGCAGAACCTACTCTAAGAAATATTCCTGCCTAACTCTTCGCTTGTCGGAGATTCGACCTCCATCTCCTCTACAACTATATCTCAAGTGGCCCGAGTTCTTCCATGAACTTGGTAGCCTCCTCAGTGGGCGATTGAAGTCATCTCTAACGACTTGGAGATCAATGGAGGGTCGGAAGCTTTCGGTTTTGCCAAAGCAAAACTAACTCCACTTGCAACACTGCTTTTAGGGCTTGGGCATAATTCGTCCGAGTAGTTTTGACCGAAACTTTAAGATCCCCTAGAAGTTGACCCAAATAGTTCATTTTCTCTATTGGATCTCTTAAGATAGGCACGCTTGATCCTCGATCCCAAATCAAAGATCATCTTGTTCAAAGTATGAATCTTTTCATCAATATTTTGAGCAAGAGCGCCTCCTTATCTGCTCAAATTTGAGTTTTCTTTACTCTGTTTAGCATTTGCGTTTGCTCTGCAAAAACAAATCAGTTAATGAACACAAGCATCATTGAAGGGAAAATCAAGTTCTCGACCAAATGCTACACAATTAGCATTCTCTTTCTTAAGTTCCTTATAAACTTTGTAAAAAAGAGTTATGTAACTGGTCGTAGAATACTTACCCGAATTGCCTGGTCATTATAACCGGCAAAAATCAAATCAGGGTGCATCTTGAGCTGAGTATCCGATACTTTCTGCCACGCCTCATCAAGCTCCTTATCCTCGATGAATCGGGGACGAAAAGGGAACTTGTTAGGTTGGGAAGGGTTATCAGCAGTGATCGGAACCTGTTGAGACCTCTCGAGGCATCTACCTCCACGTAAGGGTTTCAATCACCAAAGGATCCAACTCACCAGTTACCCTTGTCACCGCCGGGGGCTTCTTCGACCACTACTTCCTCGGGAACTTTGTCCCGAGAAGTGCTCTGCCTGAACTTCCACAAAGCGAGTCCTCGGGAAGAACACAGTGGAAATGACCGGAACACCAGAAGACCTATGCAAACCGAAGATGGGAAGTTCAAAATATCAAATCATCAAGGAATTATTAAAGATACATACTTATACGATCACTTTCATTTGTACATACCTTGTTAATTTCCGGGATTTGACTCTGAAACGCGCCAGAGAGAAATCGTGCCGCTAGCCTTCCTCTTCTTCTCTTCCAATTTTGTCGGTTACGGACCAAAGGGGTTTGTTGGAACCCTCACATCCTCCAACAAGATGTCGGAAGCTATGACCTCGACCAGTTCGTCAAGGTCCACATTCCTGACTATCTGGTCGGAGGGAGTGGTTTCTTCAATCTCCAGATCAGTTGTTTCAGTAACAACCGTAAGGTCGTGCACGGCCACTCTGAGTCTCTGACCTCAGATACATTCTGCGGGCCTTCAGGCTTATCCACCTAAATCAAAGAACAAATTTGATTAGGTGAAGAAATCCTTTTATCTAAAAAATTTTTCGTACATATATGACTCCAAAATGTTCTATTACCTCGAGGGATTCATCTCCTTCAAGTGCCTCAGGGCACGACTCGGTCGGAACCAAGGTGGGACGTTGATCCTCACCAGATTGTATGATTCGCAATCCGACCGATCGCAAATATAGAAACACGATTGGAGATCTGGTGGAATATATGTATATACATGGTAAAAGGAATTTAATAAATTACCTTAAGCCTTGCCGTCTCCCATCAATAGGAGTTGCGGCTAAGATCTTGGGGCATTCACCTTTTCTCCGAGCTCCTCAAGATGATCGGCTGACTCGTTCTCTAACTTCCTCAGGGGTAAGAACTTTAACAGAATGAAGAATAGACAGATTTTAAGGTAATACATTTATCAAATCAAAATACCGATCGGAATTTATCTCAAAGACTTACCACCTTCTGAGGTAGCTTCATCACGATCAAGGCACCAGAGCAGGGAATGAGTCCGGAGCTTCAATGGGCTAATCTGGCGAAGGGTAAAATCCTTCACCACATGCCACGAAGTCAAGCCCCTGACTCGCAAGTCGTAGATGGCATCCGCCCATCTCTTGACTATCCCTGTCTTCTTCTGGTTTCCTTCCACTTGGAGTTTTCACTTGCTCTAGTTCCGGCGAAGTAGAGGCCATCGTCTTCAGTAACCGTCATGTAAAACCAGTACTTTTTCCATGACGACCACGAAGATTTCGCGTACATGAAGATGTACTCATCGGCCTTCCCGTCATGAAGACGCAATGTGCATTCCCCAGAGGCGCCTCAGATTTTGCATGCAGATTTTCCCATCACCATGCGGTAGAAATAACTAAAGAGCTTCAAGTTCGGTTGTATTCGGTATGCCTCGCACAAATATGCTAAAATACTAATATTTGCGATCGAATTTGGGGCCAATTCACCAATTCCACCCGTAATGTTCAAGAACACGGATGAGGAATTTGTGTACCGATGAGTCTCAAATTTCACATTCGATGTAGGCAAGAAAAACAGGGATTTCGCCATCTTCACGGCTCGAAAAATGCTCTCCAGTCGCCGGTCTCCAATTAATCAGATTCCTATCTGGGAGCATTCCCATCTTCTTCAAGGCCTCGAGTTTTTTCTTGCCCAATTCCGAAGGCAACCACTTTGTAATCTGCTCCGACATGGCGAAAATCCTCAAGAATGAGTAGCAAAAGTTGGAGACTTTGTGGTCGGAAGAACAGAAAAAAATACTCGGAGGATTTCTTGGCGAGAAGCTAAAGGGGATCGAAGGATTCGGAAGCATAAAAATTCTAAGAGCCCAAAGAAGAGGAGATCTTGTAACCTTCCGATACTTTCAAGGATTTCTACAAAATCCAACCGACAAAAGCTTCTTTTGTTCAAACAGACAGAGGAACTCTTCGCTTCCCAAGGCAAGTTCTCAACTTTAAAGTGAACACGCACCACTTCAGATACCACGACATTAAATGGGTTCGCCTGATCTGATTTCATCGGGAAAAGGTATATACACGACCAGTTCATTTAAAGTTCGGGGGCTAGCTGACGAGGATTAAAACATCTATGTATTATTTTAATATATAATAAAAGACCATACGTCTTCATGGTCGTAACCCCTAAGACTGACGACCTCCCTGGTCGTTAGTATTCCAAGGTTACTTAATGGGTACCTGGCCTGATGAGACTTTGTGCCTAATCCCGACCGGATAACCGCCAGTAAAATTATCGAATCGGTATTTCTTATCGTATGATGAATGGAACACGTGTTATACGTTCCAAACCATGCGATGGTACAACCCTGAGACACTGACTATTAACCACCCTACGGTTAAGCTTTTCACAAGCAACCGCAAGGAAGTTAGCACATTGCTAACTTCTCTACCGTTCCGACCAGTCGTAACGCTTCACCAGGGACGTCTTCTCCAGGAGTAACTGCCACCTCTTCGGAAGTTATTTAAAGGTGAAGCACAAGAGACAACAACGAGGGACAAGAAGGAGACGATAGGCGACACACAAAACAAGGCCAAGGCAAAGATATGCACGAAGCCTAAGCGGTGGAATTAGAAGCTAGATAATCACCTTAGACTCATATTCTAAGTCGATTGCGGGCTACATTCCTCCATCCAAAGTAATTCAGGGTAGTACTTAGCCACATCTTGTAAATCCAGTTCATATCAATAAAGAGCGACCCCCATTCCATTCCAGGATATTCCACGTCATTTTCCTCGTTTATTTTCGTAAGATCGGCGATTCGATCGTCGACAGCTACCACGAGTTTGTTTATTCTTTGCTGCAAGTTTACTATGTTATCGTTAAACCCTGTGTGGCAAACTCTGTAAAACTTGACCATAAGGTCCTTTTGCTACTAAGTAATATTAATTTGTCTGCTTCATTAGCTATCTTATTGCATGGATATGATTTCATCGATGTTGCAACTGTGTGAGCTAGCTACTGATCATGGAACTAGTTCAGAATACACAGAGGGCTCGGGTCCAGCGATCCAGGGTCCCAACAGGGCAATTGAGATCTGTAGTTGTCATATTTCTCTGACAGAGATTAACCCTTCATTAAGGTATGTTAGGCCATACACAGTGAACGAATAACACCAAGAAACAATGAGAGGCAAAAAGATCCAAATCCTACACTACCTGAGACTCTCGTGCTCGACACTCGAGATCCCGTTCTCGAGACCGCCCAAACCACGTGTTTGGGACCACTCAAAGCTTGCCTCTGAGTGCAACCTACACTACCCTAGATCCACGTGCCCAGGTACGCTCGAGATCCTGTTCTTGAGACCGCCCAAACCACGTGTTTGGGATCACTCAGGGCTCATTCCTGAGTACGCCGAGGACTTCGTTCCTGGGTACACCAGAGCTACAGGCTCGGAGTGCTACGAACCACTCGTTCGGGAAATATGATATACAGAAAGGAGATAAGTCACATTCTTCTACATCGTCAGCCTTTATTTGATTTCTTTAATTACACTTGCTTTATTTTAGAATGCCGACAGACCATTTTCTTTCAATACACCTTGCTACACTACATTACACCGAACGTGGTCAACATTCCGGCAGACCTTATTGCCTTACCCTAGCATCTTCTTGCGAGAATGTCCCTCTGGATTCTATCTCATTTACTAAATTTTGCAAAAAAAATACTTGTTGCATGTATGTTCTTTAATCATGCTTCACATATAGTATTACATCATGTACTTGCATTTCTAATAGAACTGGGCCTTTCCTTGTCCATTTGACTTAAATTAAATTATTTTTTATAAATGCTCATGCTATTGCATGTATGTTCTCGTATCAAGAACTAGTTCATCAATCCTCTGAACAATAGCCGAAATGCTTACAAATTGGCCTATTGATAATTGGATGTAGTTATTTAATATCATTGTATCCTTCTAGCAAAATTACCTCAATGTAACAACTGAATAGGTGGACTATTCTTGTCAAATGGGGTTACAACGTGATGCGTCCTTGCTCCTAATATCTCAACCAAACAAGGCATAGCAAGACTCTCCAAATGTGTTTCAACACTTTAGTTAGCAATGATAACCGATAAACTTCATAATTTAACAGTGCCTCTGCAAGTGACTAATGGTGAAACATGACCTTAGTTATTTATCCTTTTCAAATATTATGACCTTACTACCATTAGAGGATTTTTTCCTACTTATGATCTGAAATCATCCAAATGTTCAATGGAAGACATTCTACATTCCTGCTAATTGTGGTACAACTTGCTGCTAAATCCTCTTCTTAAATTTGTTCAATTGCACATTACGATCCTAAAATCTAATTTTGTGGAATAATCCTAGCATTGAATTTGTCCTACCGTACTAATTCTCTGCAAGCACAAATCACCCTCAAAACAGGAATCACATCAGAACCTAAATTTTCTCATATCTCTACAAGCACAAATCACCCTACGCATTGCCAACACAAATTATTTCTGGATCAATAATTTGTGGTTTCATATTCTACAATTACACACGATACAAAATGACACATTTGTCAATAGCAAATCAAAAAAATCGCACTAGAGGGAGGATGGTCATCGATTATTACCTCCACCGGTCTGAAGATGCAAGTAGGGAGGAGGCGGCGCAGGAGGAGGCCAGTGCGCACAGGAAGGAGGCCGCTGCTGGGAGGCCGATGTGGAGAAGGCCGGTGTAGGCAGCGGCGGGGCCGCCGGGACTGGAGGCGGGCGGCGAAGGAGGAGGGCGGTGCACGCAGGGCAGAGGACGTCGTCGAGAGGTTGATGTGGAGGGGTCCAGCGGTCGGGGAGGACTGGGCTTGCGGAAGCTGGCGGCTGCGATGATGGATTTGGGGGAGGAGAGACGAAGCTTGGGGGGAAGAGAACGTGGGGGGGGGATGAAGAACTGGAGCGGTGGCCGCACTTAAGGCACCCCCTGTCATGCTAAGTCTTGTGGCATGACAAGACATGCTTGTCATGCCAAGAGTGTGGGCATGACAACTGCCACGTATGCCCTTCATGCTGGCACTGCGCGCGGACGAGTGCTTGCGTGGCAACTTTGGCCACGCCGAGGTCGGTGACGTGACAAAACGCTTTGGCCACGCCACGGGTTTTTGCGTAACCAAAGGGGTTAGAATTGAAAATAAAGTTGACGAGGGGTTAGCTTTAAAATATTAATAAAAGAGGATTAAATAATAAAAAATTCAATGACTTGTCCCTTGACTCGAAGAAGGCAGCCTGCACAGATTAAAGAAGGAACATATATAGTAGTACCTGTGTGTGTGATAGTAGCGTGAACTTTTTTTATTATTTAACATTGTTTTAATTTTTATTTTAAAGTTAATCGTCGGCGCATTTTATTTCCGATTCTGACCTCTTTGATCACGTCACCACCCGTGGCGTGACAAAACAACGCTGTCACGCCACGGGATAAGCCCCCAAAATAGCACTTTTGGTCACGTCACTAGTCTTAGCGTGACCAAACAACACTGTCGCGCCACCAAGTGGTGGCGTGACAAGAGCATGCCCCAGATACGGGCTGATGTGACAGCGTTGTTTTGTCACGCCACGTGGTGACCAAAAGGGTCAGAATTGGAAATAAAATGTGCAGGGGTTAACTTTAAAATAAAATTAAAAAATGATTAATTAATTAAAAAAAATTCTAGTAGCGTCTAGCGTTTTGGAACATACATAATGACTTGTCTCCTGACTTGTTCAAAACAAGCCGTTTTAGGCGTCGAGTAGGTGGATATCAAGCCAGTTGCTTGTTTTATCGAGTTTTTTTTGAAATTGACATAGTTTGATTTATTATTATTTTATTTATAGTTTGAAAGTATTTTTAGAACCGGACTAACGAGCCGAGCTGATCGAGAGCGAAATCCACTTTCATTCGAAATTGACTCATTTCAATGTTTAACCAATTAACGAGTATAATTAGAGTAATTTTGAATCAAGTCAACGAGCCCACTAACGAGTTTTTTTTCTCTCTATCCTGTGTGACAAAGCAGAAAACAGAGGAACTGAGGAGTGTTTTAATCATACATACGAACGGTACGTACCTCTTCTTCTTCTGAAGATAGAACTTGGCGAGAACAGAAGCTGGTGCCCCGCCTACTTTCTTCACGTGACGCCTCCGACGGAAACTAGCAAGATTATATTAGATCACGCAGCAAGTTGGCATAGTCACTCAGTCAGTAGTGAAAATCAACTGCAAATCAAGTGTACGTTGCTACGCAGCTGGAACGCGCGACGAGAACTCGCGCGGCTCGGAAGTTGGAATAATTAACGTTGATATGCACCTTGACCCAATGGGCAATAATTAACGTTGCTACGCAGCTGGAACGCGCGACGGGAACTCGCGCGACGAGGACGAGAATAACATTTTTAACACGAATCGTGTGTGCTATTACTTTTTCACAGATAGTTTTTAGCGCAGTCAGTAAAACAGACGGTCGCTAAACTAAAATCGTCTGTGATTGTATTTAATACAGACAGTTTTGATCAACTATCTGTGATAAGGCATCCAGTATTATCCTTTTTGTAGTAGTGACCATAGGTTGGGTTATTATTAGTTGGACATAATTGTAGAACCAACATGAGTTTGCCACATTTGCTTAGCCATGAATGTTATACATGGGCTCATTCTCACTTGATCAATCATATCAACTTGACTTAATGAGATATTGAATCGTGGTGGTTAGCCATAGTTATAAAAATGTTGTACCACAACATGGGTAGTGTCATTGGTCTTGGTTAAACAAAACCGATTTCCTTCTTAAGCGAGTGATTGTGCAGTAAAGAGACGTGATTAGCACAATTGAGATGAGGTAGCCTCGCTTGAGGTTAATTAAGGACTTAACTTTGTGCACCATTGAATTTGGCCATATCATACCGTATAATCACGTGTCTAGGATGGGGTGGACCTGACTGATTAATTTGCAATGTCTTAGTATTGCCCTTTGGTGGTGTGAATTCCGAGATGGATTGGTAGACTCACGACGCAAAGGGGAGGGGGGAACCATTCGGTGGTGAAATCTTAGCAGGCATGACTGAGCTGAGACGGAGCATTGTAAATACTTCCTTTGGTCAAGGGGTCATATCTTGTGGATAAAGATGTACAACCTCTGTAGAGTGTTAAAATGTTCGAACAACCGTGTCCCCGGTTATGGACAATGTTTGGTGATTTCACACGAGGATTAGAGTTTCATAAAAACTTATGGATGGTGGAACGGTTGGGAAGTGAACGGTTAGTTCACTTGTTGTTTCAAATCAATTATTTATTTTATTTATTATATCTTTCAAAATATGCTTTATAATCTATTTACTGTATTTACTGTCAACACTTTCTTTCTGCAAAAAGAACCATATGGCTATTCTTTTGTTCAAGCCTTGTAGAGTAGTCTATGTACTCACGACTATATACATTGTTGCTTAGTAGAGGAAGAACCAGTAAGTCAAGAGTTCGACGAGGGGGGAGTACTACGAAGATTTTGCGAACTAGGATGCGCTCCTCAGTCGATTGCCGGTGGGTATGTCGAATGACTACCACAAGTTATTTTATTTCTGCTGTAATAGTTTTATTAGTTTCTTAAGCCCTGCGTAGCAAGTTATATAAACCTTGACCATAAGGTCCGTTGATACTATTTAATAATAATTTACTATTTTCTTAGTTATTTTGTTGAATGATTGATATTACATATATATTGTCACTATGTGCACTAGCGTGATTCTGAACTAGTGCAGAATACATAGATGATCCAAATTTGCATATTCGATTCCTGACACTGGTAGATGAACTTCATGAGGGTGTTGGCCTCGACGCCCGATTCGTTGCAAGAGCAAGGAAGTTGAGGACGTACTGGAGCGTTTTCACCCACCGGCCCGCTTCCACATGCTCCTTCAGATCCCTCACGTGGAAGATCAGACACTCCTTCCTGTTCACCCTGAAACAACTTGCTGCTCAATCTACCGCTCAAGATTAAACTTGGGAGTTGGGTTGTGCGCCCGTGTCTTTCTGGGCCGAGCTGGCACGACACGAACGGTCGGGCCAGGCCGGGCCTATGGATCAGGCCCATCGAGCGGCAAGGCATGCTCCTTTGGGTCGTGCTCAGGCCGGTATGGCCCAAAAAGCCCAGCGCAGCATGCAGGCACGATGGCAGGCGAAGGCGGCAAACCGCGGCGACGTTAGTGGCTAAGGCGGACGAAGGTGGGCGAGCGCACAACAACAACAAACAGCCTCGAGCACAGGCACCGTGTGTCGTGCCCTATACTGGTCCAGCCCGATGGCGACCCAGCGTGCCGTGCCGGGTCTCGTCGGTGGCTATCCATGCCACCGCGGCCCGAGGCCTGTCGTGGCACGGCTCATGATGATCCTAAGCCTTTTTATCGCATCCTTCATTCTTGTGATGATTTTCCTAACGAAAAATAACATATATTGTTAGGTTCCATCAGTAAAAACTAACGATCCTGGGGGTAAAAGAATTGGTGTACCTGCTGGATGTCCGTCCATCTCGTCAAAACGGGTGCTAGGGGCTTTCAGATTTCTATCAAAGATATTTGCTATTCTACAGCAAGAAGATAACCCCAAAAAATGATCGACCATGAACTCCCAGAAAAATTAAATCGTTCGACCTTGAACCAAATCTTGGAGACAAGGAGGATAGCAAACGAAGCCTATAAAATATCAACCAGTACTACTTGACGGTAGGAATGGACTCCGATGTCACTGCCTTGCCTTTTTATTTCACTCGCAGCCGTAATGATAAGGTTATGGCTAATAAAGTCCCGCACAACCATCGGACGGAGTGACCCGGTCTCGTGCGTCACCAGTCCGAACAGCGACGGACGAAATAAAATAAAAAGGGTATTCCCATGATGTTAATTTTTTTCTACCTTCATATCACACTCCCTTTCTAATAATCGATATATGGGAGCAGAGGCGTAGCCAATCTATGGTCAGGCCTCGGGCGGTCTAGCCATGGTCCAACTTGTGGGCCCATTCATATGGAATTTTTTTTGTTTTGTTCACAGATTTCACGTGAGAATTTGAGCTGAGCCTCGGGTTATTGCTCCGAAGGCCTACTCCGCCACTGTATGGCAGTGCTATGAGAATATTCAGAATCTAACTGATGAACGGATACACTCTCGTCTTTAGGAGACCCAAGATCCAACTCCATCGCTCTATAGAAGTGCTATGAGAATATCCAGAATTCGACCGATGAAAGGATACGCTCTTGCCTCTGTTGGATCCGCCACTCGCTCAAACCATCGGTCCGATACGACCAAGGAGAGTGCGAGGGGCCGGGACTAGTCCTGGCAATGATGAAGGTTCACCTCCCTTTAGAAGACAAAAGGCGATGCATCACGATGCCTAAAGAAAAGCCTTTCCCCGCATCCTTCAACTCTGTCGCTTAAGCTTGGCATCTGCTTCAGCTAGTGCAGTGCCGGAGCAAACAGCCAAACACCATAGGCTTGGGATCTTGCCTTTTTTACTTGGCACGCTCTGGAAACTGCCAGATCGGCGCGCCAAATGCATCAGCAATGAAAGGGAGATCACACACACAGAGTAGCGAATTTCGATTTCGGCATATACAACTTCGCCTGACCATTCTACTAGTACTAACAAAATTAGTAGTACTACTAGTTTGTTAAGAAGAATGTTCAAGTGGCTGTTCAAGGGGGTGTTTGGAACGGCTCGACTTTTTCTCGAAAACGGCTTTCTTTGCTATGTCAGCAGACCGAATGGCTAGGCGAAGAGATTTGGTGTTTGGTCGTTCTGCTTTTAGGTAAGTTTGGCAAAGAACTTCCGAGATGAGAAATATCTGAAATGCTCTTGATGACAGTAATAGCTTGTTTGATGCCGTTGAACGCAATTAACAACATTTAACGATATTTAACAACATTTAACGACATCTAATGGTAGTTAATGACAAGTGACAATAACTAACGACATTTGACGACAGCTAACGGTAGTTAACGACAAGTGACGATAACTAACGACAAATAACGGCAAATTGACCGCAATTAATATAATTAACCACAATCAACAATAAATAATTATTATGACAAACAATTATTATAGAAATAATTGCAATAAATAAACATAATAAATAATTATTGCAAAGGTATATTTAATACAACAAATTATTACAGTGAATAATTAACACAAAACATTATTACAGTGAATAATTAATACAATAAATTATTACATAAATGAATACAATAATAATTATTGCAATAAATAATTATTACAACAAATAATTATTTAACGATGATATGCTATTTATTTATTACAAACTTTGAATAATTCATGCCCCCTCCACTTTTTCCCGGGCTTGGGACCGGCATCGGTAGTATTAGGCACCCCACCCTCACACGTACCCCCAAGTGTTCATGCAAATCTTAAATGAAAAGGTGATTGTGGCATGACTCTTCTTGACAGTAAGATTAGAAATACAACAAACGATCACAAAGATTCTTTAAGGCAACATTATTATTCTTTTCTTGTTAACACCAACTCAATTATGCAACACTACACTAGATGACTAAACTACATTTTGCTACCAGATATAAGAAAGAAATGCAGAGTATGTTACATCTCTAATCTTGCCAATTTAGGATGCTCAATCAACACTAGATATATGAAGAAATTCTTTTGTTAGTTAATGAGTCTTGAATTACTTTTGTTTCCTTTAGCATCCCACGGGCATGATGTAACTATTTTTTACAACCTTGGAGAACTAATAATAGAACTAAAATTTCACTGAGAAAACATGAATACTTCAAATAATAGTACGCACACAGATGTGAACATATCCACTCAGAAAAAAATGTCAAGCTTGGATCAATCAACCTAATCAATGACCGTGAAGTCACGCAGAGAAGTGGTGAATTCATGCTTCAGCAGTAGCATTCATTCATGAAGTCTAAAACTGAATTCTGAATATTTTTACAAGTTTACTCAGCCAAACACCAAATCCTGAATATGAAATTAATATGCAAAGCAATCCAATATGAAGAAAAAAAAGATATAGTGGTTTCCAAGTTTGACTGGTTATGAAACATTCATCATCTATCTTTCATTTTCCATGAACGTACTCGATTTTGATTTTTCAATTGATAGTGTCAACCACTACTGAAACATCCCCCAGAATAATAAAATTGACCATCATTTTCAAACGAAATCACAAGTCCAGATCAAACAAACCAAAAGTGACCATAATTCAGATTAGTACCACATTCATGCTCACATTCAACATGATCCATCTCGAGCCCCCCCCCCCTTCTTTTGTTGTTGTTTTCCAAATGCAAGTACCCAAAATGAAGCCATCTAGCATATTCCCTGATTGATCATCGCTACAAGCAAGTGCTATTGGTAATAATCAATTTAAAAGGGCAGAACAAGAAGGAAGGGCTCACTTTTGAATCGGTGGTGGATCCACAAGACATGCTTGAAAAGATCTTTGCAGAGAAATTTCACCACCGGGCGCCGGACGAGGAGGATGAGGGCGGCGCTTGCCTGGGAGGAGGAGAGCGGCGACCGGGAGGTTGATAGCGGCTCGGAGGAGGATGAGGAGGAGGGCGGCGGCGGCTCGGGAGGTGGAGGGAGGAGGAGGCGACGGGAGGACTAGGGCGGCATCGGGTTGGGAGGAGGAGGAGGCGGCTCGGGAGGACGAGGGGAGGGCAACATGGCTCGAGAGGAGGAGGAGGCGATGGCGACTCGGGAGAGGAGGGAGGCGGCGGAGACGGGAGGTGGAGGCCGAGGCAGTGAGCTCGGGAGGTAGAGGTAGAGGCACACCAAGCGGGTCGTGCTGTTGGGCTTCAAGACGAGGCACGACATCTTCTTGGGCCGGCAGCACTTACACGACATTATTCACAGTCGGCCAAGACAAAGACGATAGTTCAAGCCGCACTGGCCGCCACCTCAAAGACCACAAGATGGCACAAATTGTTAGGCACGACACTATTTTAATATACATATATAATTTTATTTTTATTTATTAATATTTATATGGTTTTTTTCCATTTTTAATACCTATATGGTTTATTTTGTTGTTTTTAAATTTTATATAGTTCATTTTATAAGTATATATAAATTTATTTTGGTTTTTCTAAATAAATATATATATATATATATATATATATATATTCTAGGATTGTTTTTCAATTTTTCATGCCTTATAAGCTAAATGACAAATGTTTTAACGAGCTATCTATTTGAACATTAATAAAATTATATTACATTTTCAATATGGTTGTCTCATTTTTTTTCAATTTTCATGTCTACTTCTAAATTCTACACATTTTTCTAATTTTTATGGAAATTTTTTGGATTTTTTTGGATTTTTTTTCATTCTGTTGGGCCAAATGGGCTAAACAGACACATTTGGCCGATGGGCTAAGCAATTCGTCGTATTTTCCGGCACGGCACAAAAAGGCGACGGCCATGTCCGGGGTCACACCCCCAAGATGTGGGCCACCCAAGACGACACGAATAGTAGTCAGGCCAGAATGGGTCGGCCTGCCTGTTTGGCCAGGAACATTGTCTTTTCCAAGTAAAAACCCCTAGTATATGAAGGAATGAAAAGGTGATGTCGTTCTTGTGGAATAAGAATCCCTCGTACCTTAATGAAAGGAAAATGGGAATTTTTCGTTAGGTATTTGACCAAATAGGATCGTCTAGTTTCTATAGAACCTATCACTAAAATACCCGATAGGGCTAAGCAGAACAAAAAGGGTTTTCCATGAGATGGTAAATGAAAACGATTATCCCCACACGAGGTTTGGGAATAAGTGATTGTCTAATAATGAGCAAGGAATATATGTCTTTCTGCTAAAGAGGATCTATTAAACTCATAATTCATTAGATCCTTGTTATCAATGTCAACTACGTATTATAAGTAAATGGATCCCGGTTGTTCAATCCTTTGATAACCAAGGTCATTCTTTGCTAAAGAGAAATGATCACTATGAGTCGGACTCAATAGAATTGGATCCATTCCAAATAGCGAGAATTAGGATTCTTGATCTCTCTCAATCTCTTTCAATTCGAGGATCCAGAGAGGTGTTTTCATAGTCATCTCCGAATATTTTCGATTTCATTTTTCTATGATATTAAAGTATTTACTGGAATGCTCGATCTGATGGAAACTGGCTTCTGGTTTGTGCCATTCGTGCCATTGCAGATCCTCTGCGTAAAGGGGCATACATACAGGACCCCCTCTCTCGTTGCCATTGCATCATCTAATTTTCTACAGATTTTTTACACGCTAAAAAATGTTACATCTTGGACTCTCTTGTACATCATCCACGCATGGATTGGAGTCGTCTCCTGCCTCCCTAACTCCTATCTACTACAGTTCTACACAAGAAGCTATACTGTTCACAGAAAGATTAAAGAAATTGGAAAATTTTAGAGGGGGGAAAAGGCCACACAAACACCCACGGCCACCAACCACGCCTACGCACTACGTGGGGCCCGCGAGTCAGAGGCGCCGATCGAAGCTACGGCGTGGCGCCCCAGAGCACCTCGGCGAGCACAGTGGCCTCCTCCGCCGGCGACACGGCCGCCTCCCGCACGCGCCGCAGGATCTCCAGCTTCGCCACGCGCTTCTCCCGTTGGCTCAGCCCCTCTCCCACCTCCACCTGCACCGCGAACCGCGCCACCGCGCTCACGAACGGCCGCTGCGAGGGCAGCGCCGCGGCGCCGCCGCCCGCTCGCCGCCACCCCAGGAGCGCGGCCAAGATGCCGTCTGGCTTCTCTTGCGGCGAGCAACATGGGGTGTCCGTCTCCGTGAGCGACCCGCCGAGCTCGGAGCGCTGGAGGCAGAGGAGGCGCTTGACTAGGCCCTCGGCGAGCAGCGCGTCCACGGCCTCCTTGCGGCCGTAGTACCCGATGCGGAGGGCGAACTCGAGCGCGAGCGCGCGGATGCGGGGGTCGGCGGCGCAGAGCAGCGCGACGAGCCGCGGGAGCTCGTCGCGCGCGTGGAGCTCGTCCACGAGCGGGCTGCGGATGGCGGCCACGAGGCCGTTCAGCGCGCGTAGCGGCGCGGGCGAGGCGGACGCGGACGCGACCAGGGCCCCGACGGCGGGGCCCATCAGGACCGGCCCCACGAAAACGTCCTTGTTGAAGCGGACCAGCGCGAGCACCGCGGCCGCGCAGCCGTCGCCCACGGCCGGCTCCCCAAGCTTCGCCTCCACGGCGGCGAACACACCGTGCTGGAGCAGCGCGCGCTGGAGCCGCGGATCGAACCGGCCGACGGACAGCAGCCGCGCCTCGAGCTCCGCGAGGAGCGCGCGAGCGGCGTCCGCGCCGTCGTCCGAGCGTCGCAACGCAACCACGAGGCGCGCGATGCTCTCGCGGTCGATCCACTCCTGGATCTCCTCAGCGACGCCGCCGGCCACGCGCGCGATTCCTCTCCTTGCCGCGCACCGCCGGCAACAGACGCGCAAGGAGCCAATAACCCCGGAGCCCTCCCCAGACAAACCAACGGACCACGAGAGGGCTCTGAGCCGGCAGAGGAGACGGCAGAGGGTGGAAAGATTGGCGTCGCCGGCGAGGAGGTCGTCGGCGCTGGCCTCGAGGGCGAGAAGAGCCTGCAGGGCCGCGCCGTCGTCGCTGCCGGCTTCCACCCTTCGGGCGGCGTCGCGCAGGGCTCGCAGGACCTTGAGGAATTCCTCCTCCTCCTCCATCCCCGATGGAGGAGAAGGGGGAGGCAGGACACGCGAGGCTTCGTTTTATTTTGTCTCTTACGGAGCGGGCACAGTAAAGTAAACCGTGATAATAGTTGTAGAGTAGATTAGAAAGATATTTCTACCGGAGAGTCTGAGACGATCCACCCACTTACCAAGCTACCGGTCCTCATCATACTCGCGGGATGATCTGGCCTCGCGGGATCGCATCCTCTCCCCATGCATTGACAAGGGCAGAGGGACGTTACGATAATCTGAGAACGGCTTACATCAACAGCTACCGGGTTACTATAATATTATAGTGTTTGTTACGTTGCTGGATACCGTGTAGATGAGTTTTACACGTTTTTTTTTCTGATCCAACAGTTCATGATGATAATAATACCGTACCCTTTATTGCTTAATGTCAAAAGATTTGTTTTCATGGCTCGTACGTTAGATCATAGTTTTTTATTTCGTTTTACGCCATGATCATAGTTTTTGGTTTCACGTGCTTGGAATCCTGAGATGCATTAATCTCAAGACTTTCATGATCAGAGTATCATCATATAGTAATACTATCTTTAATCCTAGTAATATCACAATTAATGTCTGCCAAATGGTAATCCCGTGTGATCTAATAATGAGATGTGGGTAGTACTATCAGGTTAAAGAAGCTGGCGAGAAGCTGACGAGGATTAAAATCTCTATATATTATTTTAATACATAATAAAAGATCATATGTCCTTATGATCGTAACATCTAAGACTAATGACTCCTGTGGCCGTAAGGATTCCAGAGGTTACATAATAAATATCCTGGTCGGATGAGATCCTGTATCCAGTCCCTGACCAGATGACTGCTCGTAGAAGCAATGAACTGGCATTCGGATCTAACTCCGAGTATATTCCTTATCGTGTGATGAATAGAACACATGTCATATTTGTTCCATACCACGCAATGTTTCATGGTCCTAAGACACTAACAACAACCATCCTATGGTTGAGTGTCTTTTAGACACACAACCGCCGAACGGTTGATACTTTATCAACCGCTTCCTCGCTCCGACCAGTCGCGACACTTCCAACAAACGTATCTTGAGGGAACAACTGCCACCTCTTCAACGGTTACTTAAAGATGGAGCGCGGAGAAGACTGCATCGGATTTTTGAAGCACGGCAACCGACATTAGATTCATGTTTCAAGTCTGATTCCACAAGATAACAAGCATTGCGCTCAGTATAATTAGGATTAGTCTACTGCATTGTCGATGGCAGCCCCTGTAATAGCCGGTTCATAGCAATAAAAAACAATCCCATTCTCTCCAAAGAACTCTTTGCCTTTTTCTCTATTTATTTCGTAAGATCGTCGACAGCTAGCGCCGTCCGTAGGGAAGAAGGCGTTGAGTTCTTGAAGATTACTTCGCTCAAGCATTCCTCGTCCAATTCCTTTGCTCCATCATCGCTCATGCGAACATGACAGATACTTGGGATGAGAAAAACTGGTTCGACCTGGTAGACTACTCCAACATCGATATGGACGCATGCATCCGCGCCATGGAAGAAAACAGGATGTCTTCATCCTCCTCCTCTTCCGCCAGTTGCAGAGATTGACAAAATCGACCGGATGGATGAGGATACACCGCCACCAACAATGGCGCCCTCAGAGGAACCGCTCGTTCCGGCCAGTCCGGAACATCCGAACACCTCTGCAAGCCCGGTCGATCCGACCAGCAGAGACAGCAATGGGAGCCCAACGCTGCAATCAGAGGGTTCAAGTACTCTCGATATTGTCATGGATGACCAGTATTCGCCAACGACTCCTACGTATTCCAGGGGCCAAGCGACATTTGGTAAAGGTATCAATGAAGTTATCACCGATCGCAGGCCAAGTGGGCATGGTGAAACTCAGCATATGATCGACAGTCCGCCGAATCAGGCTAAGTCCACCACAAAGCCCACCAGAGGCAGTAATCTTCGATCGCTCCCCGTCGTGGAGACTCCTTGCGGAAGCACTCGAAGGCTCTCCCTTAACTACGACAGGAGTTTCTCAGAAGATCACTGTTGGCGCCACGAAGTTAACACAATCAGAGATACCAATTCGGATGCCACGCACGATCCTCCACCGGTTGACTCGCCACCACCTGCTAGAGGAGATGGTACGCGCGCTCAAGCACTAACTACCGGAGGCAACCGAGTTGACGGACGTGCATCAATTAATTCACCTGTTCCTACCCTAAGTGAATAAGGAATCAGGCCCGACAAACCGGAAGGTCGAGGTAAAACTCGACTCATCGGACGCCCACTACAAGCGGAAATCTGCCATGACCTTCGGTAACGATACAAAACCTGCAACGAGTTCAGGATGTCTTGAATAATCCAGACCCAGCTTTAGCAGAAACTTCAGGTTATGTTTAGCTTGTAGGTCAGGTGTCGGAGATCCTCTAACAAACCATGCAGCGTATAAAAATGTACCAGGAGCAGAGGAATTCGCAAAGTCACATGATGACCTCGTCCCAGCGCTCCTCTCTTAGTAGAGGACAACATGGTCGAGCAGATGATCGATCAACACCAAGGCCCCCTCATAGGTTCCGACCAGGGAATCACGAGGGAAGACGGCTCTTCACAGCAGCCACACCTCCTCCTCGTCAAGAGGAACGACCACTTGATTCAAGCGATCTCAGGCATCATCTGAACTAGGTAGGTGGTTAAAGACGTTATCATAACGTCCACAACCGGGTTGGGACACTGGATCCTAGATATGCAAATATAAGGAATCGGTCCCCGACTGACTATAATCCGGCTCCTTTTCAGTGAAGGCGCCACGACTCCATTACGGTCTGCCGAGCATTTTTGGTAGGTCTCCAAGTTGTACGTTGACCGCACAGGTTCCGACTAGCCAACATAAAGAAGTTCAATGAGACTCAAAACCCATTAGAATTTCTTTAAATTTATTCTTCCGTCATCAAGGCCACTGATGGTAATGATAACGTGATGGCAAATTATTTGTCCATGGTCCTTGAAGGGTCTGCCGGATCATGGTTACTTAACTTACCGGTCGGATCTATCTATACTTGGGAATAGCTATGTGATACTCTGATCGCTAACTTTCAAGGAACATACGACTGCCCCGGAAAGGAGGATGATCTTCGTCAGATGAAGCGGAAAACCAATGAAACTCTTTGACAGTATATCAAGAGATTCAGTCAAGTTCAAAATTCCGTCCCAGAGATCGCAGAATCTTCTGTCATCCAGACTTTCAAAACGGGGCTGAGGAATCGCCAGTTTACGGAGTGACGAGGATCTAATAAATCCTCATTTAATTATTTATCTGTTATCCATATTATGGATAATAATGATGTCATATAGTTCTTGAGTATACCCCTTAATATATTCATAAGGGAGAAGCTGGAGGTTGTAAGTTATTCTACGACCACCCCATAGTCGTAAGTCCTCCTACGATTACCCTATAGTCGTAAGCCCTTCTACGACTATAACGTGATCGTAAGTTCTACTATGATCAGTCTGTGGTCGTACCTGGTCGTAAGTCCTTCTACGACCAGTCCCTAGTCGATAAAGCTCACAGACATGTGGGCCTAATCGATCAGGGAATCTTCTATACCGTATCCAAGGATATGAGCAACCAATTACGCTGATATTGTCTGGAATAATGGCACAATTTAACTCCTTTGTTATGGTGATAACTGCCCAGCAACGTGGGGATGTTATTACTCCCACCATAACCTCCAGTAACGGTTCCACGATCTAGAACATTAAGGCGGTCTTTAAACTAGAGATATACCGGCACATTTCGAAGACTGTATAAAAGGCAGAATCATCAGGACAATCACGGAAAAAGGGGAGGGATAGAGAGACAATCAGGAGCACAAGACACTGTACTCTAATCTTTCTCTTGATCTTGTAATCCAGTATACTCAATACATACACATAGGAGTAGGGTTGTTATTCTCCCAGGAGAAGGCCCGAACCTGTATAAAAATCCCCGTGTCTCCCTCTCTGCGTGATTTTGAGCGAAGTGCAAAATCTCTCTTTGAGCTCTGGCAATCTGACCGCAGGTCATTGGGCGGTCTGACCGAACGATTGGTCCCTGTGAACCGGCAGTCTAGCTATCGGTCTGACCGGTGGGGAGTTCGGTGTAAGGACCCGGAATTAACACCCCGAATCCTTTGTGCATTTTTTGAACTAGTCCCATGATCAGTGGCTAGCTCACACAGTAAAAAAACATGGTACCACAACTATAATCACAAAGATTTAATAGTAAATATCAGAGTTGATTATCAGAAAGGCTTATGAGCCAACAATACAGAACACAGCGGAAGACGAAACAAGAAGCAGTAGAGCTCAGCTAATCTACCACATGCAATCGACTGGGGTAGCGGCCTAGTCGTCGATATCTTTAACAGGTGCAAAGTCCTTCTCTTCTAAACAACATTTTATTAAGCAAGAGTGAGTACAAATGAATGTACTCTGTAAGTTACACCCAATAACATAATTATAATGCATGCAGGGTTATAACAAAGGAAGGTTTATAGAGTTGATTTTGCATAAAGCAGTGTTTTCTTTCCAAATACTTGTACTAAGTTCCAAGGCGGATATCATATAACTAAAGTTCATTTTCTAAATTCTCAAGTTTTATAGTCAGATAACATTCATTAACGAGTGGTGAAGGATACCATCCTATCACAAGGCTACTCGCCCAATTCCCATTTGGATAGAAATCCAAAACCATGTGACAAAGTCTTTTGAAATCAAAACCAAGATCTAACTTGGAGTGGCTTTGCTAGCATGTCCATGACCGTGGACACGGCTATTCGAATAGTTTTACACTCTGCAGAGGTTGTATAACTTTACCCATATGACACGATTTCTCTAGTTTGTTTGGCATATATCTATGCCACCGCTCACTACCTTAGGTAAGCAATCTAGAGCATGTGACAAGGACTTTACAATGCACCATCCCACCGTAGTCCCCCCTCGCTAAGGTTTCGCCCCCTTCGTATAGAAATCCGCAGAGTTCCTAGCCCCCTCTTGCGCCAGGTGGGAATGCATGTATGTAGATCGTAAAAGACCACCCACACAACCGGATGGAACGACCACGGTGAAACATTACACATTAGTCAGCCAGGTCCCCTCCCCATTCTCAGGACATGTGGTAGTACGATGGGGCTTAGCAAGATGCGGCTCGAAGACCGGTCCTCAATTGACTTGGGCGACTTTCCAAAAGAATCCTAGGCCTCGGCCATAGAAATGAATCGATCCCGTGCATGAACATGCACCCATCTAAACATCCATTTCGCTCAAGTCCAAACCATTTTTTATTTTATTTTACAAGGTAAACATTTCAAAGATTGTATGGTATAGACATACCATAACATTGTTCAAATCATAATTGATTTTTTTGCTAATTCCCCAAAGTAAACATTTTGGTCTAAGTTTTGTCTAAGCATAGTATTTTTCAATATGTTCTAGTCATACTAAGGTATTAACCAGAGTTTTATCTAAGTTGACAAGGTGTGAGGGATTCAATGTATTAACCAGAGTTTTATCTAAGGTGACAAGGTGTGAGGGATTCAATGTCTGAGAATTGTCAAGTATGAGATTAGTAAGTCAACCATCCACAGTGGAGTCATAATGCAATAATCCAACAATATTCTTTTTCTAATAAATCAACATCCATCAAACCAATCTTCAATAATAATTCTATAATCCAATATTCAGTAAATCAAATCTAACACAATCTATCTCTATAATCCATCATCCATTAATTCGGTATTCATCAATACTCTATTTCTATAATCCAACAAAGATTCACTTCTATACTCCCACCACAATAATCATGTAATCCTAGAATCCAATCTCCGATAATTACATAACCCTATAATTCAGCATCCGACAATTATTTCTACAATCCAATCTCCAATCATTCACTTTTCAATAATAATCTATTTATAATAATTCACCATCTATAAATCCAAAAAATGATATATGCTAATAATCCAGCAAATATATACTTGTATAATCCAACCAAGATTTATTTACGTAATCCACCAATATTTATTCCTAAAATCCAACATCAACAATTCATTTATTTCTATAATCCACATCTGTCAATAATCCATTATACCATCCATCCAAGTTATGCTTCCATAATCTAACAATCATCAATCATGTATCCCTATAATCCAACAAGGTATACTCCGATAATCCAACAAGACATATTCCAATAATCTAATAATAATGTATTTCTACCATCCAATCTTCAACAATCATATTATCTATAATCCGACTCCAACAATTATATATTCTAATAATTCACAATTCCTATTTCTATTTGCATATTATACTTCACCTTTGTAAAGGTCTTCCTTACTTCTCATTTTTACAATAATTGGCTATACCGTAGCTTTGGGAATAACTATAAAGCTTAAAACAGGGATTTAAATTACTTGAATTTAAATAAGCATGCAATAATAATTTATAGCGGAATCTAAATAATTTAAAATACTGGGATTCAAATATGATCAAAGATGTAACTTGCCTTGCTTATTTAGTTGTTGTTTTAAATGGCGTCAAAATGCGGAGAAGCGTCAAAATCCTATTCTCCAAAGTCATCGGAATTTACACGCGAAAATAAGCTAAATTCAAATAAAAATCCAAATATAATTAAAATGAACTCCAAATTAAATAATTTTAGTTTAGATAGGTAGATCTTGATTTTAGATGAATTTATAAATTTGAATCACTCGAATCGGAGTTCGAACGGAGAAGTTACGGCCTTCGGAAGATTGATAATACATGAAATGATAAAAGAAAAGGATTTTTGGAATTTCCAGATTTATTTTAATTTGGAAAAGAGGTGGAGCCGCTGACAGTTGGGGCCACGGCATCTTGGTCTTCTGTATGCGTGGGATTTATCTTGAACCCACGTCGATGAAAGGGTCGAGGTGGCGCCTCGGTGGCGTTGACGTGTCGGTGAGGTGGCGGTGAGCTGGAGCCATGTCAGCGTGGCGACAGTGGCGTTCGAGGCCGCACGGCTCGTCGGCTCTTCGCGACGTGGCGAGCCTAACGAGGGGTACCAAAGGAAGGGGTAGCGAACCGAGGGCGCTTGGTCTTGACGACGGAGCGCAAGGGAGTGGCCGTCAGTGAGGACGAAGAGCGGTGGCAAGAAGCGGGCGAGGTGGCGATGGAGCTCCAGCGGGTTCCTGGAGAAGTAGGTGTGCGCACAAGATGGCCCGCACTCGTGCGATGCCGGTGGTGGAGGTGGCGGAGGTAGAGGAGCTTCCATGGCCTCGCTAACGGCGACGGCGAGTTCTTCAGTCGCGGAGCTTCGCCGGCGAAATACAAAGCGGCGAGGATGGGAGAGAGGGAGTGGGGAGAGGGGAAAGAGAGAGGAGGGGAAGGGGCATCTGGTGCACACTTTTATAGGCGCTGAGGAGGCCGAGGGAGGAGGACGACATGGGCGTCGGCATGGCGGAGCTCTGCCCGAAGCGACGAGGCAGGCAAGGATGGGATGGGAGCCGGTGGATGGGAAGAAAAGGGGAGCAACAGGCACGACAGAGAACGCGACATTGAATGCGCGTTGAAACGGGCGGTGAGGGTGAGCGAAGGCGTCGGCGGGATTCGCGGCGCGGTGAAGAAAAACGGGAGCACGACATGGGCTCCCAACGGGCAAGAAGGGGAGGAAGAGAGGATGACGTGGAGGGAGACGTTGGCGGGTGGTGGCAACGGGCGCAGCGGAGGACGCTGCATTGAATGTGCACCAGAGGTAGGTGTGGCAACGAGAGGGAGGCAGGCGAGCCGGCGCAAAACGCGCACACGCGCGCACGATTCTGACGCGAGTGGCGAGCGCTGTGGCGTGAGGAAGGAGATGACCCGGGCGAGGACGACTGACAGGTGGGTCCCGCCGGGCAGAGAGAGGAGCGACGCAGTGCGTTGAGGCACTGGTGGGTAGGCTCGCCGTGTCAGCGAGAGCGAGGGCACGGCGAAGAATGCCACAGCACGAACGCGAGCCGCTCGATTCGACGGACGGTGACCGAGGAAGGAGCGCGACGCTACTGGCCGAGTGAGTCTTTGGGCCACGCCAAGTGGTAGCTTGAAGGAGATGGGCTGTACGAGGCTTTTGGCCTAAAAGAAAAAGGAGATTTAATTAGGTTTTTCAATTAAAATAGCTCAAGAAATTGAAAAGGCTTTTTAGAAAATAGTTAATTAGGTCCAAAAATTCAAAGAAAAATACACAAAAATTCCTTGAGTTATTTGTAACTTAATAAAATTATTGATAACTATAGTTTAGCTTTTAAATTTTCTAAATAAATTATTTTTAGACTTTTGCGCAAAAAGGAAAGCCCTTTTTTAAAAAATCCAGAAAATCCAAGAAAGTATTTAATGCACTTTTCTTGACTTTAAATCCAATAAATGCAAATAAACCCAATTTTGATTTAATTGAAGTTCGATTAATTCATATTAAATTGCTTTTATTTTCTGAAATATCAAGTTTAAGCTTTATTAATCAATAAACCAAATGGTTAATTTTAATTTTGAAAATTTTGAAAATTTTGAAAAAAGCTCTAAAAAAATAGGATGTTACATCCGATCTGACCGCCATGTGTTGGCCAGTCTGACCGGACCTTGGTCACGCAGATGATCAAGATTTGTTCTCACAGATTACCGGAAGCGGTAGTACCGAGCTTTATTTTGCAGTATGTTTTTTTTCCCAAAGAGGCGCTTTTTCTGGATCTGGCTTGCTCCTTTGTGGAGCGGTCTGACCGCCCCTCTGGCGGTCTAACTGGTGTGGTCTAGTCTGACCGGCAATTGGTTGGCGGTCAAATCGGATGTGTGTCAAACGGCTAGTTTTATAGCCGTTGGAGCTCTGGCGGTGTGACTGGCCATTAGTTGGCGGTCAGACCGGTTTATTCCTGTTTTTGTGGAATCTTTCCTCCAACGGCTAGTTTTGTTGTGTGGGTATATATATACCCTTGTGGCCGGTTGGAGAAGTGGTTGCTAGGGTTGTTGGTGCCATATACATTCTTTTGAGCAAAGAGCAAGCTATCTCCTCTCTTTTGTGCTTGTGTTGCACTTAGTGAGCTTAGAGAGCAAACCCTAAGCGCATGTATTGCATTAAGTAGTGGATTGACTATCCACTTGAGCTTAGACACTAGATTCGTTCAAGTGAGAGTTTTTGACTTGTTTCTCTTGATGTTTGCCGATACCTAAACGGCGTGGAGGCGTCGTGGTTCGGTGATCTTCTCAAAGAAGGTTGTGAGAAGACCCGGGCTTTTGTGAGTGGCTTGGTGCTCGTCATCTCCAGAGTAGAGAAAGAACAACCCCTAGTGGATCGAGGTGTTGGTTTGTGTTGGAACCGGTCCAAGTGATTGGATTTACCTCGGAGGTGTTTGGCTTAATTCGTGGAGCCGGTTCAATTAGTTTGGGCTTACCTCAACATAGATTAGGGGAGACCGGCAAGTCTCCGAACAACATGGTAAAACATCATCATGTCAATTGTGGTTTGTTCTCTTGTGTTTTACTTTGTGCAATTTATATTCATAGAATTAAATTGTTTACTTGTATTTGTATGATTGCTATCTTTTATTTAGTCTCTTGTTGTTGGTGCACTTAGCCAAGACTAGTTGATTTATGCTTTAACTGTGCAAAACCGAATTGATTTACAATTCCGCTTAAAACTCGGTTTTAGCCAAAGAAGTTTTTAAGACCGCCTATTCACCCCCCCTCTAGTCGGCCTCCTCGATCTTACAAGTGGTATCAGAGTTTGGTCTCTCATTTTTTTTAGGCTTCACTGCCTATAGAGTAAAGGATGGCGACTAGTGATATAGTGCACTGTGGTGATACACCTCTATTCAATGGCACGAATTATGATATTTCGAAAATTTGCATGCCTTGTTATTTTAAGGCCACGAGCCCTAAAATTTGACAGATTGTAGATGTGAGCTTTTTTCCTCCATTGAATCCTCTTGCTCCAACAAATGAGGAAGAGAAATGCTCATATCTCGGCGCTTAAGTAAGTAACACTTTATTTAGTGCTTTGAGTGTTCAATGAAGTATACAATCTCAAGAACGCTCATGAGATGTTGACCCATCTTCAAAATCATTATGAAAGGTCCACCTCATCCAATGATGATTGCATAGAAGAATGGATGTCGGGAGAAGAATGCTTAACTTCTAGCTCCGACAATGAGGAGTCCTCAACTCCATCCACATCAGCACATTGCTTCGTGGCAAAAGGTAATAAGAAGGTAAATGATGATGATGAACCTTCATATGATGAGTTGATGGATATGTTAGAAGTGCTTAATGAATATCTTGGGAAGGAGAAGACGAAGTATAAGATTTTGAAGAAAGAACATGCCTCTCTTCAAAACAATTATGATATGCTAAAAGAAGAACATGAATATCTCCTTCTCAAGGAAGTCATTAGCTCTAAGGTGGATATTGGCATTACATGTAATTTACTAAATGATACGCCATGTATAGCTCCTAGCTCTTGCATTTCGTCTAAGGTTAGCATATTTACCTCCTGTGATAACTTGCTAGATATGCCTTGTAGCTCTAGTAAAAATGCTTCTATTCCTTCTATGTCTTGTGAGACTAATCCTGTAGAGGAAAATAATGAGCTCAAGGCCCAAGTCACAAAATTAAAAATTGACTTGGAAAGAAGCTTCAAAGGAAAGTCCACTCCCGATGATATATTAAGCAAACAAAGAAGCTTGCAAGACAAGAGTGGCATTGGCTTCATCTCCAAGAAGAAGAAGAATAGCAAGACAAGGCACAATGCAAGACATACAAAGAAATATGTCAAGTGCCTTGGATGCAATGAGAAGGGCCACAAAGCCTCCGTGTGCCAAAATCAAAAGGATATCAAGTCAAGATATTCAAAGAAGAGGCAAACCGGAAATGAGCAAGATAAGAAGACAAGAAATGGAAGCAAAAGCCTAATTTGCTACAATTGCCAGGAAAATGGACACATTGGTAATCAATGTTCCAAAGGTATCTCTCCTAAGCCTATTATACATAATGATCATTATTTGCTTAGGAAGGAAAAAATGATAACGTGTTTGCTAGAATTGTTAGTTCACCAAAGCTTATTGCTAGGGCCATTTGGGTGCCCAAATCTCTTGTGGCTAACATTCAAGGACCTAAACGCGTTTGGATATCAAAATGTGCTTAAATGATAAATAGGTACTTGGAGAGGCATTGGAGGTTTGGCCCACATGAAGAGGTAGATTCCATCATGTGCAAAATTGGAGCCAATCTTGAGGATGATCATGTCATATCATAAGCCAATGTCATTTTGGTAACAAGTACTTACATTGAAGTATCTAGCTCTTATGCCTTGTGTAGGTTGCAGTTCATGAAAATCTCAAAAAGGGTGTTTTTACTCTTGTTCGTAATCTTCATTATTAAAATCTTGAGCAAGATGGTAAGTGGCACATTAAGAGGGAGTGCTGAATCATGATCATGTATATCACATCCCTAAGTGTGCCCAAATAAATTAAGTGCTAGTAATGTTTTAAAAAAAAATTAAGCCTTTTAGCCAAAATTCAAAAATTTCATAAATATTAGTAATCCTTTGAAAAACTAGTTGCAAAATTTACACAAATGCTTTTTAAAGGTTTCCCAAAGGCTTTAGCTCAAGAAAAACCTATTTCAAGTGAAAATGAGTTTCTAGCCAAAATTCTAGATTATGTTATCTTATTTTGACATAAATTAGATTTTTGTGTAAAATCTATTATAAAAATAATTTAAAAATCTTCCCAAAAGAAAAATACTAGAGCTGGCTATTATAAACCTTTTTGGTATTCAAAAGAATTTCAAAAGACCAACCTATCAAAAGTTATTTGATTTTGAGCAGTTAAGTGAGTTTTTACCATTTGAGCCAAAATTATTCACATAAACTGGTCCATAATTGTATTAATGACTCATACATAAAATTGGATGCTCTAAAATTCATCACATGCTCAATTTGGTTCTTTTGAAGAAGTTTCATGAAAATAAGATTTTATTTGCGAAACCAAAAGGTTAATTCATAAAAACTATTTAAGAATGGGATTTTCAAGGGCTATATAAGTTGGAAATACTCAAAATATGTTTATTTGATTGATTATGTGAAAGTTTGGAGCAAAGTACAACAATTCCATTTATTCTCAAATCGATCTTGAACTGCTTTCGCCATTAGAATCCGTCCCGACCGGCCATCCTTGGTGGTCTGACCGAAAGCCCAGCGGTCTGACCGGTTTTGCGTGAAGGTCATATAACCTCCTCACCCGAGCAATTATCTTCCTCCTTGTTTCTTTCTCAAACCGAACCCTGAGTCTTCTCCTTCCTTTCGGCATCCCCTCACCTCTAGGGCCTCGGGTCCTCTTCTCCAGCCATCTCTTTGGTGCTCCAAGGTAATCAAATGTTCCCCTTCACCTACTCTCTCAATTCCACAGTTTAGTTTGAGTTTTGGATTGCTAAATCTCAAATGCCATGAAAACCCTAGGTGAAGATGTGCTTTGAAATCCGGCTCTTTGATCATCAATTTCATCAAGGATTCATCTCCTTATCCTTCTCTCTCAATACATAGCTGGTAATTCCTATCTTCCTACCTGCAATCTTTTCACATTGTAAATTTTCCTAGTTAATCTAGGGTTTGACATGAATGTGCCTAAACCCATTCAAATTGGTGGAAATCCTTATCACGCAAGTAGATTAGGATTATATTAACAATTATTCACTATGTCATTGCAAAAATTTGCAAATTTTGGGATTCTTCCCAAAATCATATTGCTCTTTTTGTCACTGGCAGTCTGACCGGCCTCAACCTAACGGTCTAATCGGCTAGTCTGGTGGTTCAACCGGCCTCAACCAGTGATCGACCGGTCGATCTGGCGGTTCGACTGCCTCAACTCAAGCGGTCTCGACCGGCCATCTGGCGCTCGACTGCCATGGCGTGATCGGACTGTCTGTGATGTAAAGGATGACAAGAATGGCACTTTGAATAATTTGTTAATTCATTCCTTGAATTACTTTGACATTCTTGCAATCTTTTCTTAGCGACAATGACGCACAAGAAGACAATGATTCGCTCTACAGCTCCCACTTCTTCAAAGGAAAAGGAACCTGCTGAGAGTGAACATATGAAAGATATTGAAGAAGAAGGAGAAGCAAGTGACGACAATAACAACAGTGATGATAATTATAAAGAATCTAATGGTGAGGATGAGGATGAGGACGATACTCTAGATCAGAAACACGAAAGTTTATAGTGGACTAAAGAGGCAGACGATGCCTTTGAAGAACTTAAGAAGTAACTTACGAGCGCCCCAATCTTAGTCTCTCCAAGATTGGGGGAAATATTGCTGATTTACGTGGCTGCAACGCCGCAAATAATAAGTGGTGTACTGGTCGTTGAATATGAAAACATCCAACAACTAGTATATTACGTAAGCGAAGTCTTACATGGACCAAAGGAACGATATCCACAGGACAGAAGTTGCTCTATGGTATTCTTATGGCTTCAAGGAAACTAAGACATTACTTTCAGGCCCACAAAGTGGTTGTACCACCCGGATATCCCTTGGGTCAAGTCCTTGGAAATAGGGTATCATCAGGACGAATAGCAAAATGGGCGATCGAGCTTGGGGCGTTCGACCTCCATTTCATCTCATGAACAACAATAAAGTTCCAAGCAATAGCAGAATTCATTGCCGAATGGACAAACCTTGAACCCACCCAAGGGCCCGAGTACGAACACCACAGTGAGTGGACAATGTACTTTGACGGTTCCTTCATGTTCAAAGGCTCGGAGGTTAGAGTTGTCTTGATATCCTCCACTGGCGAGCACATCAAGTATGCCATCCAGTTAAACTTTTCTACTACAAACAATGTGGCAGAATATGAGGGTTTACTGGCAAGACTCCGAGCAGCTCGTGCGCTCGGGATTCGCAGATTACTAGTGAAATGCGATTCTCAACTAGTAGCGAATCAAGTCAGAAAAGAGTATCAATGCCCAAGTACCAAGATGTCATCTTATCTAGCGGAAGTACGAAAACTAGAAAAGCACTTCTTCGGTTTTTAGATCCAACACATTCCTAGAAAGGAAAACTTTCTGGCAGACCACTTGGTACGGATGGCCTCCACCAGGTCACCTGTCCCGCTTGGAGTTTTTCTCGAGCAACTTGATTCACCCTCATTGGTCGAGCATTCCGAGGATATAGATGTTCCACTAGAGGTCGTACAAATCGATCATAAGAACATGGATGCTCCACAGGTCGTACAACACGATCATGGTAGAGATTAGATGACGTCGATCTACAATTATCTTCACCATGACATTATTCCTGAAGATGATGTAGAGGCTGATCGTATAGCTCGAAAAGCCAAATCATACACTCTGATCAAAAGTACCTTGTATAAACAGGGATCTCGCGGAGTGTTGATGAGATGCATATCTCAAACAGATGACATTAAGTTGTTATCCGACATTCATGAAGGAGTCTGTGGAGCACATCATTCCTACAGAACACTGGTCGGTAAAGCCTTCAGGTAAGAATACTACTGGCCAATTGCCCTTCATGATGCAAAAGAGCTCGTGACAGTGCGTACAATGTCAATTTTATTGTCGACAAGTACATCAGCCGGCACAAGCTTTGCAAACCATACCTTTTTCTTGGCCTTTTGCAACCTAGGGACTAGACATTCTGGGACATTTCCCAAGAGCACCCAAGGGTTTTGAATTCCTTGGATAAAAGCCGAGCCAGTTGTTTAAACCACAACTGAAGCCGCTAAAAGGTTTCTCACGAAAAATGTGATCACACGATTTGGCATACCCAGTCGTATAATCACAGACAACGGTACCCAATTCTCTAGCTGTAATTTTTAGGAATTCTGCGAGGATCTGGGTATCAAGATACATTTTACTTCTGTTGCTCATTCGTAGAGCAATGGAGCCGTTGAGCGGGCTAATGGTATTATAATGCGAGGAATAAAACATCGAGTGTTCAAACGGTCAGTAGCTTGGGTTAACGAACTCTCTTCTATGTTATGGGCCGTTTGAACCACGACCAGTCATGCGACCGGTGAAACACCATTTTTTCTGGTTTACGGTGCTGAAGCCGTGCTTCCTCCAGAACTGAAAATCAGCTTTGCTCGAACTTATTGTTTCAATGAGAACGATCAGATTCAACGAAGACTCGACGACGTCAATTTCCTTGAAGAACGACGAAACCAAGCCCTGATACGATTGGCGGTTTACCAACAAGCCATGCGAAGGTACCACGGTCGTAAGGTGCAACCTCGCAACCTAGCTGTAGGTGATCTGGTTCTACGACGAATTCAGAACTAGGCTAATCACACTAAACTTTCTCCCAAATGGGAAGGTCCATACACTGTGGTTGAAGTCACCCGACCTGGTTCAGTACGACTAGCTATGTCAGACGGGCGTGTTTTGTCCAACTCTTGGAATATTGACCAACTGCGTAAGTTCTTTGTATAATTGTATTTTCCATTATTTCAATTTATTAATAAAGACGTATTTATTTTACTTTTCGCCGAATGATGTTGTCTATATGTCTATCTTATCATCTGGTTTGCACACTACTGTTGCCTAATTGGTCGAAGAAGACCAAATTCTCTCCGATATCCTTTCTAAAGGATCTCTATTACCCTATAGCTATGACAAACAAGTCAAACACCGTAAGGGTCCTAGTCATGACCATTCAGACAATGGTTCTCACGCGTGACCAACACTCTTTTCTTAAAGAAATATACGGGTATAAGGAGCATCACACAGGCAACTACATATAGTACTTTACATATTATAGATTTCAGATACTACATTTTTTACCTTCAACAATCTAGTCTACTCTTGTTTTGGCTACTGGTCGGGACACCGAAAGCCTCCTAGTCGAAGTCTCTCCTTCTCCGCACATGGTCCTGCCCACTGGAAGGAGCTTCCTAGTGACGATACATTTCTTACGATCCTTGCTGCCAGTTGCAACTTGAGCAAGAACACGTTTTGCGAAGTGTTTCTCTTAGTCTCTAGTTCTTAGCAACCCTTATGACCAGTTTTGGATAAGATATATAAACAAGTTCACTTGTCATTTTTTGCATACATGTTTGCATTTTTTCTTATCAATCAATACAAGTATTATCCATCTTCCAACCACATAAGGTACTTCACAGTATTTCGATTATGGAAATGATTTAAAACTAGTCGAAATCACACACTGGTTCGGACCACATTGATTTCCTAGTGATACTTAGATCATTTTTTATAACATAATCAGCATATGCTATGCACCATGGTCATAGCTATTGCTCATTTTCTTGATCCACTGCTTCTTTAGTAAAGTTCTTCTACTGACACAAGTAGTCGGGGGCTAGAAAATATATCAGCATTCAGCGAATTTAGGAAGACAAAACAAAGACTTTATTGCTGATGAAAGGTAAGTTTTATTTACAACTGTCAAAATATTGCAATCTTTTACTTCTCGGAGCCACCAGATTGGTCGCTGCGTGTTGGAAACCTGACTTCCATTTCCTCCACAACCTTGCATCCGAGAGGTGTCATTTCCTCAAACACTTTAGTTGTTTTCTCTCCCGAGTAGTTGAAGTCTTTCTTAACAGCTTGGAGATTTATGATGGGGTCGGAGACTTTCAGTTTTGCCAAAGTAAAACTGACTCCATTCTCGACAGCTTCGAACAAGGTCTGCGTATGGTTCTCCCGAGTTGTCTTGAGGACACTCCTGAGGTCTTCGAGTTGTTGGCCAAGGTAGTTGATCTTCTCAGTGGGATCTCCTAAATTAGGCAATTGCGTGCCCGATCCCATATCGAAGAGCATCTTGTTAAAAGCTTTGACCTTCTATTCGAGATTTTGCCTAAAAACTGTCTCCTTGCCGTGCTCGATCTCAAGAGTTTTTTCAGTTCTCTTCAATGCTTGAGTTTGCTCTACACCAGTAAACCAAAAGGTAAGTACATACGATTAGAAAAAGGAAGCACACTAGTTGAGTTTACGACCTGTTACCTTGGCTCTTCTTTTCAATAGTATCAAGGACTTCTTTGTGCCTGATCGTCAGATATTTGATCGACCAGTCATTGTTTTCACATTCTTCTTTAAACTTGGCAATTATGGCTTCCTTAGTCATAACTTCTTCTTTAAATTTCTCCGAATCTATTAGACATGGTAAAGGGAGAAATTAGTTAAACAGAAAAAGAGCCAAATGGTAAAGAAGGGGAGAAGAAGACACTAAAAGGGTGCTTACTTTCTAATTCGGAGTTCTTTTTCTCCAAAAGCTTTATTCGCTGGGCCAGTCCTCCGACCACAGCGAAATTCTCCACAAAATGCTACAAAAAACAGCAAACTCCTTTAAGTATTTTCTAAGGGAAAGGCTATTAAAAATGGCCAATGATATATTACTTCGATTGCCAATTCGTTATATTCGGCAAAAATAGAGTCGGGACTCGTCTTTGCTTGACGGTCCGAAATTCTTCCCCACACTTCATTAAGCTCGTCATCTTTGAAGATTTGGAAGCGATGAGGAAAGCTAACTCTGCGAGAAGAACTCTCATCAGGGGTCGGAACCTGCTGAGATTCCTTAGGAACCACCACCTCCGCTAGTGAGGTTGGAACCACCACATTCGCGGGTGGGGTTGGAGCCCCCACGAGTTCATGAGCAGCCACTGGTGCTACCACTTGCTCGGGGCTGGCTCGACCTCTTCCTTAGGAGCTTTCTCCTGAGGGGTGCTCTGGTCATCATCAACCAGAATACCAGATGATCTACAACGACAAGAAGAAAAGAATTTTAAGACTCTAAAAGACACCAGAGGTAATTACTTACAAAAGACCTTTCATGTATTCGTACCTGGTCATTTTCTTGGTCTTTAATTTGAAGCGCGCTGAAGCAAAATCAGTCGCGTTCGCCTTCCTTTTCTTCTGTTCGACCAACTTCACTGGTCCTGAACCGGTAGGGCTGGTCAGACCTCTCACATCCTCCAACTGGAGGTCAGAAGAAATATTCTCGACCAGTAGATCAAGAATAAGATCCCCGACCATCTGGTTGGAGGGTGTGGATTCGTTGACCTCCAAAACAGTTGCTTCAGTAGCAACTGGCGGGTCCTGAGAGACCACATTGGGGTCCACGACAACTGTCTAGTTAACAATCAAAGTTAGTTAGGTGATAAAAATACTTCATCTAGAATGTACATTTCTGTTTGGTTACCTACCTCTGTAAGATCAACATCTTGGAAGGTCGTAGAAGTGGTCGAAGCGTCAATCGGCTCATAGCTTTTAGTGGCCCCATTGATCCTCAATCCGACCGACTGCACATTAAATAGAATTTACGGTAAAACCGATCGGAAAACATATAAGTAATGAAAGGTGGTTGATATTTTTTTTTACCTTAAGTCTCTCAGCCCCCTCTTCTACGGAAATAACCGCTAAGATCCGAGGGAAATCAGCTTTCTCACCAGACTCTCCGGTGCAGATCATTTTGATTCGGCTCCTGATCTTATCAGGAGACAGAGCTGTAAGGATAAACAAGAGATTTTAGAATCATAGAAATAATCGACCAATATAATCAAACTGGTCAGAATCTTTCAGGACTTACCCTCCTTGGAGTCTTTGGTCGCATCGTCACAACCAATGTACCAGAGAATTGGATGTACTCGGGCCTTCAGGGGGCTAATCCGACGCATAGAGAAATCCTTTACCACGTGTCAGGAGGTCAAACCCTTGACACTCAGGAGTTGGATGGCTTCAACCCATCTCCTTATTTTCCCCCTTTTTCACGGAGGAGCGCCACTCTGGATTCTCGGTCGCCCTCCTACCGGCATAGTAAAGGCTGTCCTTTTGAGTGACTGTCATGTAGAACCGATTCTTCTTCCATGACGACCACGAAAATTTTGAGTACATACAAATGTACTCATCGGCCTTTCCATTGTGGAGGCGTAAAGTGCACTCTCCAGGCGTCCCAGTCATCTTCCCTGTCTTCGCCATCCTGTAGTAGTACTTGAAGAGATCCAGATTTGTGGCAACCCCCAAGTATGCTTCACAGAGGTAGATGAAGATGCTGAGATTAGCGATAGCGTTGGGGGCAATATTCACCAGTTCAACTCCGTAATGCTCCAAAATCTTGGGAAGAAAGGAGTGGACTGGCAACCTGAATCCACATTCGATATATGCGAGGAAAATAGATATTTCTCCATCTTTGTCGCTCAGAGAATGCTCCCCAGCTGCTGATCTCCAAGAAATCAGGTTTTTGTCAAGAAGCAACCCGATTTTCTCCAAGCTCTCAAGCTTCTTCTCGCTCATATCAGAAGCCGACCAGTTGGTGATACGATCCGACATGGCGGAGTTTTGGCTAAAGGAAGAAAGGTGGTCGTAGAAGGTTGTGGATAAAAGGAGGTCGGATGCGATTTTTCTCTCAGGAGGTGAAAAGGGAAAGTAAGAGGTGTAAAATCCTAAAGCCCTGTGCTGAAGGGGTTTTATAGCCACAATTCTATAACTGTATTGAGGAGTTACCTATAGTCTAACGGACACAAACAAAAGTCCAACAGACAGAAAAACTCTTCAAGTCCCACGACAGTTTCTCAATTTTAAAGTGAATACAAACCATCTCGTATGTCACGGGATTAAACGAGTCTGTCCGATACGACTTCATCGGAAGAAAGTGTTCACATGTCAATTCATTTAAAGTTCGGGGGCTAGCTGACGAGGATTAAAATCTCTATGTATTACTTTAATACATAATAAAAAGCCATATGTTTTCATGGTCGTAACCCCTAAGGCTAACGACCTCTATGGTCGTAAGGATTCCAGAAGTTACATAATAAGTATCCTAGTCGAATGAGGTTCTGTACCCAGTCCCCGACTAGATGACTAGTTGTAGAAGCAATGAGCTGTCATTCGGATTTAACTCCGAGTATATTCTTTACCGTGTGATGAATGGAACACATATCATATTTGTTCCACACCACACGACGTTTCATGACCTTAAGACACTGACAATAACCACCATACGGTTGAGTGTCTCTTAGATACACAACCGCCGAACGGTTGGTACTTTATCAACTGCTTCCTCGCTCCGACCAGTCGTGGCACTTTTAATAGGCGTCTCTTTAGGGAGCAACTGCCACATTTTCGACGGTTACTTAAAGATGGAGCACGGAGAAGATTGCATCAGATTTTTGAAGCACGGCAATCGACATTAGATTTATGTTTCAAGCCTGATTCCACAAGATAGCAAACATTGTACTCAGTGTAATTAGGATTAGTCTACCGTCTTGTCGAGGGCATCCTCTGTAATAGCCAGTTCATAGCAATAAAGAGTAATCACACTATCTTTCAATAATTTTTTGTCATTTTTACTATTTATTTTGTAAGATCAATGATAGAAGCACTACGTGATGATTAGTTGTACAATCTTCGATCTGGCCAAAGATAAGATGGCGACGCTGTAACGTTGGAGTGGTGAAACTAGCTAGAAACTTTCGTGTTTGCCGTGCGTGTGGGACTCCTGGATGGTTTAGACGAAACGATTTTGACTAAAGCTGCGGAGATGGCGAGTGAGATCATGGCACTTGAGGATGGTGCACTCGTTCCATTGGTATATCCGGATCTGGAAGGAGGAAAGGGAATAATCCCAAGTTTGTGCCGTTTTGACGATTTCGCAACTGGTGCTCGAGAGGGACCTGCCAATCGCCATGCTCGAAAGGGAGAGCCACACTCCACCTGGCCGGAGAGCCGCAGTTCACCTGAGCTCAGTCTCATGAATGTCGTTCTGCTGCCGCTCAAGATTTTTGGTGCTACCCAATGGCATGGGCCGGGGAGGCCCATGGACTGAGAGACTGTTGGGCCGAAACGGGCGAATCTCTTACCCCAAAACCCTATACTATACCACAGAGGAGAGGAGGAAGAACAAGTGAACCCCACCGTCGCCGCCATGGCGCTCCGCTGCATCAACCCCCGCAAGAAGCCCCTCCTCCCCGTGCCCCGCCCTTCTGCTCGTCCTCCTCATCCAACCCACCCTTCTCTCGTCCCCCGCCGCCGTCCAACGACCCCAACGACTCTTCCCATCCCCCCTCCCCTCCGGCCCCGAACCCCGGCGAGGCCCCGAACCCGGCGTCCTCGCTCTTCCAGGACATCCGCGAGCGCCTAAGGTCGTCCCCCACGCCGCCCCCGACCCGCCGTATCCCGACCGCCCCGCCCCGTCCCTCCGGGCACTCCCCGCCCCATTCCCTCTCCCTCGACGACATCCGCCGCACGCTCGAGTCCTTCCGCGGCTCCCGTCTCTCCGGCGGCGCGTCGCCCCCCTCCCCCGCCGTCGCTGCTCCCTCCTTCCAGGACCTGCTCAGGAAAAGCACCGCCACGGCTCCGCCTCAGGCCCCCAACGCTGGTACCAAGTCGATCTGCTTCGACACCATCCGCAAGAGCCTCCACAAGCTTGACACGCAGCAGCAGCAGCATAGACCGCCTCATTCGCCGATGCCGTTCTTGCCCTCCACCCCGCGCATCATCTTCGGGAAGGAGCTAGGGGAGAGAGATACGCAGGCGGAAGGGGCGGGGAAGGAGGAGGATTCTGGCATTGCGCTTACGAGGGACTATAGCTATGAAGAGCTTGGGAAGAGGCTCGGGGAACTGCGGCCGGCGGGCGTGGGAAAGGACGGGAAGGAGTGGTTCTCGCTTGAGGAGCTGCAAGGACGGATCGCCAAGCTGGCGGAGTTGGAGAAGGAGGATGACCCGCGGTTTGGCGGGCATTTTGCGGTGTTACGGAAGAGCATCATGAACATCAAGAAAGCAGAAGATAAGAAGAACAAAACCAAAACTAGTAATCTCGCTGCCCATTGCTTATTTCCTTCACCTCTTCGTCTTCTTCTGCGATGGAACTGATGCGTTACACGTGTTGTGTTGTATTGTGCTCGATCGGGAGCAGTGCAGGGAATGTCACTGCTGGCAAACATTGGCGGGGAGCCAATGCCTGAATACCAGCGTCTGCCACCGCAGGAGGAGTTGCTAGAGAGGGTGAGATTGACCTTTGCTTTTCCACATATTTTTTGGATACGGAAGGATTTGTTCCCGCATTGCGTTCTGATGGTGTGATTGACTACTGGTGACGCGTCTTGTTTTCTTCAGTATTTCCATCCGGACCACATGTCATCTGAAGAGAAGATGAAATTGGAGCTCCAGAGGGTGAGGGACGAGTTCAAGATGTCCGAGAATGACTGTGGTTCTGCACGAGTTCAAAGTGAATATTTACCCTTCCCTTCCTGTTCATTTCGAACCGACAATTTTCTGTTTGCTAAAGATGTAGTCACAAGTTAGCAATGATATTGCCTGCTATTTCACAAAGGCATAATACAGTATACACTACTTCATTCTTTACTTTATAGTGTCCCTTACCCCTTTACCTTTTTATTGTTTTTTCAGACATTTTGTTCTTTGCAAGGTTGCATGATAAATACATAAAATGTCGTATTTGTATGGTAGTAGAACACACGGACTTGCCAATATCGCACTACGCACTTCAGCATTGTATGGCTTTTCCATAACTAGTGTAATATTATTGTCATGGAATCGATAAGTAGTGGCTGTTTGGCTTGGTTAATTGTTTGCATGTTGCATCGATTTTTTTGGGAAAGGAAGGTGATCATGATTTTGATATGAAGATTTTGCGTTAGGATTGACTCAGAGACCAACTTTGTTTATATAGCTGATAGCTCATATTAAATGTCTCAGTATCAGTATAAAAAAATCTCATCTTGAATATCTAGGTTATCATTAACTGTTGTCTGGTAGCCTAGATGGATACTTGGTATAGTTGATTTCAAGATTACATTTTTTAAGGGAAAGGTTGTTTCTTTAGATGTTCTTCTGTAACTAAATAATTATTCAGAAAAAGGAGTCTAGCTGGTGGAATATGTTGTTTTATTATTTTGGTTTGTTTACGTTAGATTTTGGTTAGTGCAAGTTTCTTTGGCCTTTTGCCCAACTTTAGCAACAGATTATTGTACCTATTATTACTCCCAAGTGTCTCCACTTTTCTTGTAAGCTCTCTTTTTTCTTTGGCAAGTTGGCAATCTTTTTTTGTGATGCTTAGAGCTGTAGGAAGTTTGTACATATACTCCTGGAACTAAACACCTTTCAGCTTGGTAAATCTCTCGTTTTGGACCTTCTGATCATGGGGAAAAACTTACTTTCGATATAATAGCTTTCTTATCTATTGACTTTCTATTACTCTCGAGGCATTGAAGCAGTTTTTACGCCCTTGTAGCTTTGCAGCCTTTGATATATGCTTAATGCATGTTACTGATATGCCCATCTTTGTTTTTCAGTAGCCCAACTGACTGTAAAAATCAAGCATTTGTCAGCTGTTCTACACAAAAAGGTAAATGCAATCTTGAATTCACCTTGTGCATATCATGCTGTTTTACCTTGACATCGGGTGATAATACTTTTGGAATTGTATCAACTTGATTTTGGTGAAGTGATTTGTCAACTCTGTTGTGGTGCAGGATAAACATTCTAGAAAGGGACTTCTGGATATGGTCCAAAGGAGGAAGAAATACCTCAAATACTTGCGTAGAACTGACTGGGACTCGTACTGTCTTGTTCTGTCAAAGCTGGGGCTTCGTGATGTGCCGGAGTACAAAGCTCCTGATTACAAGAGCAAGCCCACCACCAAGGCCAAATCTAAGAAGAGCAAAAGCAAGAGAAAGATGAAGGCGTAAAACCACGGACAAAATTGGTTTTCCACCCTACCCTTTGGCCTTGAATTGCATGGGCAGAAAATCTATCAAATAGACGCCCTGGTTCGGGATGGCTCAATCCAGTCTTGCAGTGTTGTATCTTTAATCCTTTTCTGTAATAGCCAAGTTTATCTTGTTCTGTAACAAGAGATTGTTTATTGCTGAGTTCCCCCTCTCTATTTTCAGGAGAAGGGATCGAGGAACAAACGGGACACCGTTTACTCCTTTTATCATATGGTATTTGATGTTTTGTTAGGGAATATACATATCAGATGCCGCTACCGAAATTCTCCAATATATGAATTGATCAATGAAGTCAATAAGAAACGCTAAAATTTCATCTTTGTGTTGTTCTCATAAGGTTAATTTTTTTAAAGCACGGCCCTTTTTCTGTTGATTTTTTTTAGAGTTTGTGCTGATGGAAATAGAAGAAGAGAGGTGTAGTTTGTGGGCCGGGAAGACCGAGTGGTCAGGGGAAGGAAAACTAACGAGACGAGACGAAACGAAGGCCTCCTCTCGTCCAGTGGCTTAAGGAAAAGGGCCGAACCCGAGCGAGGACGAGTGACCACTCGTCCACTCCGCTCCGCAGCCAGGAAAAAACCCAACCCCAAACCCCTCCTCCTGCCCGCCTCCGCCGCCGCCGTCGCCGCGGGCAAGGAGCGCAACCTATTCCTCTTGCCGCAGCTTCAGATCTCGTATCGCCTCACGTGGCTGCAGCTGCTCGTATCCGTCGTCGATGGAGGCGACCTCCTCCTCCGCGGCCGCCGCACCGCCGCCCTCCATACCCACCTCCAGCGACCGGAGCGTCTGGGCCGACGTCTCGCCGCTCATCGATGCCGCATGCCGTGGTAACCTTAAAACAGAACCTGCCCCCTTGCTTTTTTTTCTTTTTTTTTGCCAAGTAAAGGTTGCTATTTACTAGTTTATTTGGAGAACGGACGCCTATATAAGCAAGTTCCTGTACTGCGGTGGATCATGCGTATAGATCTCTGTATGTGTGGATGCTGGTGTGGACGTGTTCGCGGTTTGCTCTCAGCAATGTGAGATGCGTTACTGCCTGGGGGATGTTTGCTGTCGGGAGTGTGTTTAGGACGTACCCAGTGGCGGAGCCAGGATTTGACCAAGTCTCGGGCCCAAAGCTAAAGCAGGCGAAAACCGCGAAATAGGCCCTGATATAAGCCAAACAGGACCTAACAGGCTCTTAAATAGACGACATGTATTAGAGTTAAACTAACTATGAATTCCCAAGGGATCGGTTTACAGTAGTGCGATTAAGGCTGACACCGAGAGGGTGTTAGTGCCAGCTTTAGATAAATAAAAAAAATGTTAAATATCCCGATTTACGTCGAGCAATAAACACTGACATTCAAAACAATACATCTAAACTACTGATATGAATAGCATGCTACTCCAGTCCAACCTCTACGGCTCTACCTGAACAGCTCCTTACCAAATAAGCGGAACACATCAACCTGCGCTTGTTTCGTTCGGCACAGCGAGTCAAAATAGTAGAGCAACAGAAAAAAAAGAGAAGAGACGGAATTGGGAGGCGGCACAAACCCCTGCCGCTGCCGGTGCGGCGGAGAAGGTGGCGAGTGGGTGGCCCCATAAGCTGCTGGTGCTCGCCGCTCCGGATGCGGAGATGAAGAGCGACGCCATAGAGCCCTGCAACGCCGCCATCCCAGCCATCCTCGACAACATGGCGGCCAGAGGCTGCCAGACAACCACAACCATGACGAGGCGGCCGACGACAAAGAAGGAGCTGCGGCAAGCAAGGCGGCGGCGGCGAGCTGGCGCCAGCGAGCAGGCGTGAGCTGGCGCCAGCCAGCCAGGAAGCCGGCGCTAGAGAGGAGAGCTATAGCGATGGGTGGCGTGGGTGGGCCATGGAGGCATGGGGGTGTCGGGCCTTAGAGGTGGGAGAGCAGTGGGCGTGGGAGGAGGAGCAGAGGTCGTGGAATTGAGAAGAAGATTTGGGAATGAGAATGGCCGAATAGCTAAGCTCTGCTCTTGTCTTTGCTTGTAGCTCGGAGGAGGAGGCTTGAAATTTCTTGGCGCCGTGCTCTCTTTGCTGTTGGGCCGTCTGCCTCGGTAGTAGATAGGCATCGAGCCTCTCAATGTAGGCTTTTTTTGGGTATAATTACTAAAATTTCCATTACAATTTTTTCGGGCCTCGGTAGTTGCTTGTTGGCAGAGGCCCATCTCATACTCGACGTCTGGGACCAAGTAAACTGTATTCCTTTATTATTGTTTTTTTTTGGGGAAAGCCTGTACTCTGTATTGAATTATACAATTTACTGAGCTCACTTTACAAGCAAAGAAAGCTGGTAGCTATGTTCTCAACGGGTTTCCGCTCCTTATAGAAGCCATTACCAAGGGCTTCGGAGCCGATGTTGTGTATATGGGTTTACGTTGTATCATAAAGGCATTGCTGCAAACACCTAGTTTCATGTCTTGGAGCTGGCTCTAGGGAAAAACGGGTTAACATTGGGTCCACGGTCAAAGGATAAGAGAAGATGTCAATACTTTGTTGTTCTCCTTCTAATGCGTAGACAAGGTGTAACTGTGGTTCGTGTCGCATATGCATCTGTTGGGGTTCTGTGAACCAATTTAGGGCTTGTTTGGGTGGATAGGGGTTAGGCCCAATCCCTTTGGATGGGCAGGAAAATTGAACTAAAATCCCTGCTGTCATGTGGGGCCTTACGTATGGGAGGCGAAAGGCGAAGAGACTATCTGAAGCACCTTCTACATCCGACAACGTTCGGTCTGCAGTTTCTCAGTTTGATTCGGTTCCGAGCGACAACGTCAGAACAATGCCTGATTAACTACAGTTCTTGCCGATTGTCTTTCTAACTCGTATTCTCCAATAGGAAAGATTTTTAGTTTCCTTTTCGCATTACAATTCGTTTAGTTTTCCAATTGTTAGGCTCTCTTTAAAAGGGAGATACACTTTATGATTATGTATAAGAAAAATATCTGAAACTCCAATTTGGCCTTCTCTCATTAAGTAACCACGTTCTCTTGGTTCGACAACATCTTAGTGTCTCGCCACGCTTGTTGTTGTCATCACGCACCGCCGTCGTCTTGCATATAGGTTTTGGGCATCGTCCAGTATCTCTCCACAGCTATAACCTGCGATCAAACGTTTCTTCATCAGTTCAAGACTGTGACAACTTGGTATCAGATGACAACGCTGTGCTCTCAATCATGTCAGAAACCGACAATAGCGACGCCATCAGCAAGAAGCTCGACACCCTGCTTCAACAAATGGAGTCCGATCATCATAAACTCCACGACAAAATCGACAGCCTTGCGGAACGATTCGCGATATCGACTTGCAACAACGTGCGCACCGCTTGGCTATTACTCGACTGGAGCAAGGGAGAACTATCCTACCGGGCGAGGCCGACCATGAGACTATCACCGACACTCGCCTTCGCGCAGCCAACGGTCTCCTTCCAAGCCCTCGGCACCATCTGCAGGTTTCGCCGGCTGCGTCAATGGGTGATTTGCGTTCAGCTGCTAGGGACGCTCCCATTGATCATCGCTAGAGGGCCGACGGCTAGTACCCAGGTCGGAATAGTGTCCCACGCTTTCACAAACTAAATTTTCTAACCTTTGATGGATAGGACGACCCGCTACCATGGCTGAATCGATGTGATCAGTTCTTCCGCGGGCAGCACACTTTGGAAGAAGACAAGGTTTGGCTTGCCACATTCCATATGACTGGTTCCGCGCAATTGTGGTATCACCGATTGGAGCGCGACACTGGAACTCTCTCTTGGCGCCACTTTGTCGAATTGGTGAATACATGCTTTGGCCCACCAATGCGTAGCAATCCACTGGGTGATCTTACCACACTTCACAAACAAGGCACAGTTCGTGAGTTCTCCGATCAGTTTTTGGCCCTCCTCTGCCGCACCGATCCTCTAACAGAGAAGCAGCAAATTCAGCTATTTACAGCCGGGTTGGGACAACCACTGCAGACGGATGTGGAGTTACAAGCGCCTTAGTCCTTGGAATCGGCCATGAGTATCGCCCGCGCTTATGAACGTCGCACCCAACTCGCCGTGTCTGCGACACCTTAGCCTTCCCGACGGACATGGCGCACCGGTAGCATGCCTCCATCAACTGCTGACCCTGGCACGACTATCGACCAAGGAAGCGGTGGATCGGCTCCTACGGCCAACCTACAGCGTCGAACATTGTCCCAGTGGAGTTGGAACGGTGTCGTGCCCTCGACTTATGCTATCGCTGCGATTAAAAGTTTGTTGCGGGACATCGTTGCAAACGCCTCTTCGTCATCGAAATTCAACCCGACTTGGACATCGATGACAACGATCCACCAGCTAACAGTGAACCAGGGATATCTCTTGTAGCTCTTACCGGTATTCAACCCAGGTTAGGACAAACAATGCGGCTCTGGATCATGTTCGGCAGCAGTTTCTTGGTTGCTCTCCTCGATTCTGGCTCAACACACAACTTCATCGCTGAAAATGTGGTCGCTGCCTCCGGAGTTACCATGCGGCCGAAATCAAGCCTCAGTATTACGGTTACAATGGGGACCGTGTGACCAGCGTGGGGTTATGCAAAGCGATGACTATTCATATCGGCCACGAAGAATTTACACTGGATTGCTACGCCATGTCGCTTGACGGATTTGATGTGATTCTCAGGGTGCAGTGGCTCGGTACCCTAGGTCCTATTACTTGGGATTTCTCGAACATGACCATGTCCTTTATGCGCAAGGGCTGTCTGATAACATGGACCGGTCTTCGTTCCCTCGCTCGAGCCATGCGCTTGCATGTACTGGAACTACTCTCATGGATGATCTCCTTGGCGACTATAGTGATCTCTTTGTGGAGCCACACGGTCTTCCTCCAGTCTGTGAGATCTCTCACCGCATACATCTAAAAAGGGCGATGGTATTCTTTGTCGGCCATATCCTTCGCCCGATTGCAAAAGATGAGCTTGAAAGGCAGTGTATCGAGATGCTTCAACAGGGGATGATACGCCGTAGCTCATCGTCCTTCTCGTCCCCGGTTTTATTGGTCAAAAAGCGGGATGGTTCATGGAGGTTTTGTGTGGATTATTGCAATCTCAATGACCGCACTATCAAGGAAAATTTTCCTATTCCCATCGTGGATGAATTGCTGGATAAATTACGTGGCGCTAAATTTTTCCCCAAATTGGATTTACGTTTTGGGTATCACCAAGTGCTCATGCATTCAGCCGACATTGCTAAAACGGCTTTTCGTACTCATCAGGGTGACGGGGTCTATTTGAGTTTCTTGTCATGCCCTTCGGTCTTACCAATGCCCCCACAACATTCTAGGCCCTTATGAATACTGTGCTATAGGACTTCCTTCGTCGGTTTGTCTTGGTTTTTTTTGACAACATTCTTATTTACAGTCCTTCATGGTCGACACATTTGTGTCACCTTCATCTGGTGCTCCAGCAACTTCGAAATCATCGCCTATTTTTTAAACACTAACACTCCATGTGTTCCTTTGGCGCCTCTTCTGTGGCTTATTTGGGTCATGTCGTCTCGGCTGAAGGCGTGGCAGTCGACCAAGCTAAAATCAGCGCCGTTTCTACTTTGGCAGGTTCCTAAGTCAGTGCGGGCAGTTCGGGGTTTTCTTGGGTTGGCCGGTTATTACCGGAAATTCATTCACAATTTTGGTATTTTGGCAGCTCCATTGACAAGTTTACTCAAACGCGAAGCTTTTCATTGGACATCTAAAGCTTAGGAAGCTTTCTTTCGCCTCAAATCGGCATTAACTCAAGCTCCGGTTCTTCAATTGCCAGACTTCACTGCTGATTTTATCGTTGAATGTGATGCATCCGGTCATGGTTTTGGCGCCGTATTACATCAAGGCACAAGAGCAATTGTATACTTCAGTCGTCTTATTGAGCCTCATCACGTTTCACTCGCCGCATATGAACGGGAATTGATTGGTCTTGTCCAAGCCATTTGTCATTGGCGTCCTTATCTATGGGGTCGTAAATTTCTGGTACGTACTGATCTTTACAGCTTAAAATTCTTGCTTGATCAACGGCTTTCGACCATCCCTCAACATCAGTGGGTTAGTAAATTACTGGGTTACGATTTTGCCGTTGAGTACAAACTTGGCAGTACTAATGTTGTGGCGAATTCTCTTTCTCGACGTGATACTGAGCTCTCGCCGGTTGCTCTAGCTATTTCTGGTCCACAGTTTTCTTTCTTCTCCGATTTGTGTAGCAGTCTCCAGCAAGACTCCACCGTGCAATCTCTACATGCTGCCATCATGGCTGGGACTCAAATTGGTCCGTGGGCAATCACTGATGCCTTTGTCACGTTTAAGGGTTGCATTTACGTCCCACCAGCGCATGCATTGTTACCTTCGGTTCTTCAATTGGCACATGGTGCTGGATATGAAGGTGTGCAGAAGACCATTCACCGACTCAAAGCTGATTTTCATGTGCCTAATGTAAAAAAATTAGTACAAGATTACATACGCGTTTGTGACGTTTGCCAACATATCAAAGGTGAACAATTGCATCCTGCCGGGTTGCTTCAGTCGTTAGAGGTACCATCTCAATTTGGGCCGGTATTTCAATGGATTTCATCGAGGGGTTGCCTCGAGTTCATGGTAAAACAGTAATTCTCACCCTGGTGAATCGTTTCGCTAAATTTGCTCATTTTATTCCTCTGGCTCATCCATATACGGCGTATTCAGTAGCTCAGTTATTTTTTGGTGAGATTGTTTGTCTTCATGGCATTCCAACATCTATTGTCAGTGGTCGTGATTCGGTGTTTACAAGCAATTTTTGGTCTGAACTTTTTTGCCTCGCCGGAGTAAAGCTTAATCTCAGTTTTGCTTTTCACCCACATTCAGATGGACAATCAGGGGTGGTTAATAAGATTATTGTCATGTATCTACGTTGTGTGACTGGGGATCGTTCTAAACAATGGCTTCGTTGGTTACCATGGCCGAATATTGTTATAATACATCTTTTTAGATATCGTTACGTACTTCGCCATTTAAGGTGGTTTATGGTCGAGAATCACCGACTTTGCGCTCATAATTCCGAGAGCACGCGTCTTCTAGCATTGGATCAATTGCTTCAGAATCGGGATGCTTTTTTGGTTGATATTCATGATCGTTTGCTTCTTGCCCAACAAACTTATAAACGTCAGTATGACAAGAATCACCGTGAGGTTGAATACTCAGCAGGACAATGGGTTTGGCTTTGCTTGCATCACCGACCGGCTTCATCCGTATCGCTGGTACCAAAAGGGAAATTGATTCCTCGTTATTTTGGGCCTTATCAATTTGTTTAGAAGATTGGGTTAGTAACTTATCGTTTACAACTGCTAGCTCGTGCAAAGATTCATGATGTATTTCATGTTAGTTTGCTTAAACCGTTTCTCGGTCAAGTTCCTCAATCACCGCCTCTATTACCTACTCTTTTGCATGGACGGGTCTGTCCACTACCTGATGTAGTCTTAAAATCACGTCGGGCTCGTGATCGTATTCAAATTCTTGTTCACTGGGAGAATGTGCCTGAAACAAGTACGTCTTGGGAAGATTTAGAGTAGTTTCAACAATTATATCCTTCCGTTAAGCTCGAGGACGAGCTGTTTGAAAAGGTGGGGAGAGATGTCATGTGGGGCCTCACGTATGGGAGGTGAAAGGCGAAGAGACTATCTGAAGCACCTTCTACATCCGACAACGTTCAGTCTGCAGTTTCTCAGTTTGATTCGGTTCCGAGCGACAACATTAGAACAATGCCTGATTAGCTACAGTTCTTGCCGATTGTCTTTCTAACTCGTATTCTCCAATAGGAAAGATTGTTAGTTTCCTTTGGCATTACAATTCGTTTAGTTTTCCAATTGTTAGGCTCAAAAGGGAGATACACTTTATGATTATGCATAAGAAAAATATCTGAAACTCCAATCTGGCCTTCTCCTCTGTTCTGTAACTTCTGTTCTACAGTTCGACAACATCTTCGCGTCTCGGCCACGTGGCTGCTGTCATCACGGCACCGCCGCCGCGCCGCCGAGGTTCTAGGCATCGTCCAGTATCTCTCCCCAGCTATAACCTACAATCAACCGTTTCTTCATCAGTTCAAGACTGTGACACCTGCCCATCCGAAGGGATTGATTCTAATCCTTGCCTATCCAAACAAACACTAAGGTAGTTGCATGCGCTGCCTTTAGAATTGTCACATGAGGCCAATGTTGTCCTATTTGAGGTACAGCCATATAAATACAGATGTGCTGTTGCAGTTAACATGTCTGGGGTGCCTTCTTGGGTGATATCACATTATCCTAACATTTCTATGATTTTCATGATCAAATGGCAGCACAATTTTCACATCTTTCTTTTGATAAAAGGTAAATTGGCTCTTGCTTTGGTATTTAAGTGATATTGCACATAATGGCATCACAATTTTCACATCTTTCTTTTGATAAAAGGTAAAACAGATTGATATGCATGATTCTTGTTCTCATTTAGTGGATTTGCAAGAGGGCCAGGTGCAATGGAATGAGGACTTAGAATATGGTTGCCTATTCGTGTTAGTTCTTGTTCTTTAGTGGCCCCTTGTGAAAATTAACGCTAGTTGAGTGCAGTATGGGATGCACTAAGCTTGGAATGGGGCCAAGATTGTGGTGTTAGGGCTTTCATCTACCCCCCTAGATCCGCCCCTCGTTAGGGTCACCTGGGGTTGAGCTAAGGGGATTGGATTTAGAGGGGAGCCATGGCCCTGCAAGCCAGGATTACCTAGAAGGATACACGTGGATACTAGTGTGGACCATGTGTATAGATCACTCTTTTTGTGGATTTTAGTGAAGGAGTTCAAATTTTGCTCTTAACAATGTGATATCCATTGTTGTTCGGGGAAATTTGTTGTCAGGAGCAATCTTATATTCCTGGGATTGATCGGAAAGAGTAAACCTGTACATTTTACCTAAATCTGATACATAGCGGTCGTTCTGTGTTGTGCAATACTTATAATCATATGAAGCAAGTAACCACGTTGAGAGCAGAGGTTTCCATTCCTGCTGGAATGCAACATGGTCAAAACATAAGAACCACTTTCGAAATTTACTGGCACCTTTTGTGGTGGAAGCGCGCGGTATTGTGGGGGATATCACTTCACCAATCACCTTGTCCAAGAGTTCCCAACATAGAGTAGAGCTTTATGTTGTTGACTATTGTTAATTAGAAGCTACTGCAATCCTTTTGTTCAGCATGCCTTAAGGAGTGGACTATTTTTGGCTGAGAAGTTCTTTCAGCTAAACATAGGTTATTCCTTGTGGTGGCTGCATAGAAAGAGAGCTAGCAGCATTTGGACACAGAGAAGCAAAATCAAAAACCTTCTCTTGTGTGTCTATATGCCCTGGAGGCGCCATGTAGCGAAGTGCAGTATGGGATGCAGTCAACTAGGGATGTGTGTTCAAGCTTGGGGGTGGCAAGGCTCCCATTCACCCCCTGGCTCCGCCACTGGTTGGGATTCCCAGGGGCTGAGCTTGGGGTGGGTGGAGGGGAACCATGGCCCTGCAAGCCATGAGCACTGAGGGACATACCTAAATCCACCAAGTAAAACTGAAATGAATATAGTTGACCCTCCATCTTGTATCATTTGCCACATGATGTTTTCATGGATTTTGATTGAGTGGTCATTGTTTATTTGTAAAATCCAAAATATAATATTTCTTACGGCACCAAATTATCTCCTAATTTTTTTGAATGAGAACAGCAAGGGAGGACCCTAACTGTAAAGGAAGACATGAGCCATTTGACTATTGCCATCTCTGCATGAGGGTTGACTCCCACTATAAAGAGACCCAAATCAAGGCACAAGAATCTTTTCCAAATTCCAATGATAACGATTATAAGGGACTCCGTGAAAACCTGAGGGTTATGTTGCAACCGAGTTTGCCAGCAACCGAGTGTGAACAACCTCACTAAGAAATAGTTTTGCAATTTAAAACATAAAAAAAAGACCTAAGGAGGTGTCCCAAGTGATACCACTGAACTTTTAGCAAGTTGGACTGAAGGAGCATGAGAAAAATAGATTCTTCCAATCCTTTTGCGCATTAGAATGACAGCTCAGCTGTCTTAACTTAGTTACTTCAATATTGCACAACTTGGCCACCCCATTTAGATACATAGGACAACTCAGTTGTCCTGTATGACAGAGCGCATGGTTGAGTTTCCTCGTGGAGCTCAAATTTAAGATGTTATATGAGGTTTTTTTTAGTAGATTTCACATTAATTAAAATTCTAGCGTTATCAATGCTTTCCTAAAAAATCACAAATATATTTGAAACATATATTGCCATCAATGACATCACAAACTTTAGACCCCGGAAAAAGTAATCAATTTAAAGATGAAAGGAGTTATGCACTTGTTTTACAATTCTACATGTTTCTTATATGCACATACAGTTTCTTCTTTTCAAAGCGGATAAGTAGGCGAAAGTTTCAGATGGTGATGGGTCATACTTTTCTTGCATCTAGAGAATGTTTAGTGCTGTTTGTTGCATAGGTCTGCAGTAGAAGTTGATGTTGGATCATTGGATGTAATTGTATTTTAAGACTGTTGTATTCGTTGAACATATTGCTGACAATTGAGTTGATGTTGAGATCTGGTAGTTAATTCATTTTAAAGATGAAAGGAGTTATGCACTTGTTTTACAATTCTACATGTTTCTTATATGCACATACAGTTTCTTCTTTTCAAAGCGGATAAGTAGGCGAAAGTTTCAGATGGTGATGGGTCATACTTTTCTTGCATCTAGAGAATGTTTAGTGCTGTTTGTTGCATAGGTCTGCAGTAGAAGTTGATGTTGGATCATTGGATGTAATTGTATTTTAAGACTGTTGTATTCGTTGAACATATTGCTGACAATTGAGTTGATGTTGAGATCTGGTAGTTAATTCATTTTTCCTTCATTTGTTCTCCTGGTTATTTAATGCCTGTAGATCTCAAGGATGGGGAACTTATACATGGGGAGAGCTTTAGTTTGTTTGCTGCGATGTCTGCATTGGAAGTAAGCAACACAGTATCCCCCCTGCTATTTTGCTGTGTTTCATCTCTCGTCTATTTTGCATAGTGAGTGTTGAGGCTCATGATGTTCTTGTTTCTGCTGAATTATTTTGTGAAGCAGTTGTTATCACTATTTATTAATCAATAAATCTTTTCCTTGGAGACATAGTATTTTCTAGGTCGCTGCTAGATCTTTTCTAGTTTGTTACATGAAACTTGCTCTTCGGTTACTTTTAAATCTGGTTATGCACATTCTTATGAGTTATGAGAAGCGGCCGCTTGACAGTTTGTCTGTTGATGTGATTGAATACTAACTATTGTGAGATTGAGATGTTAAGATTCTTGCACATTCTCTCTCTCCCTAGGCCCATGTGGCCCATGTAACCCTATATCTATATATGCCCTATCAATAACGAATAAGATGCACAGTTGTGAATAGCAAAATCATCTCCAAATCATAACATACTATCATAACCTAGGGTTAGGATTAGGGACTAGACCCAGTCCAGCCGCCGCCATCCTCGCCGGCGCTGGCGAGCCTCTAGTGAGTCATCACCGGCGTGCTACCTCCTTCCTCCCCCTCTCTCGTGGTTCGTCTCCAAAATCCGCCCAAGTCCTTTGCTTTGGCTAGCCTAGCCTCCTCTGCTTCGACTCGGAAGCATCCTCTGCTCCGACCGGACCTTTGTCACCTTCGTCGCCTCTGGAGTCGCCGGGTCCTCTGCATTGTGGTTGTCGCCGCCCCGAGCTCCTCCTCTGCTCCATCTCGCTCGGATCCGGCCATCGCCGATGTCGTCTCGCTTAAATCTGGTCGCCGCCTAGCCAGACCGTTGATGCCGCCCCTGCCTTGAGGTGCCTCCCGCTTCGCCCTTGGTGGCCCTACCTTGGCGGCCTGCTGACCCGACATCGCCCCGCCTCGGCGTGGTTGTCACCTCGCCGGATCCGACGATGCCCTGCCGCCCGCCTCGAGCAACATCGCCGGATCCAATATTGCCCTGTCGGCCTGCCTCGCCGCAACACCGCTCGGATCCGGCGTCGCCCCTACTACTTCCTTCGACTGCTTCGTTCTTGCTGTGAGCCCTTGCTTTGATTCAGTTGCTCTGATTGCTGTGCTTCGGGTGCCCTATTACTTTGACTGCCACTGGTCTCTACTTCGAGCTCTTGCTCTGCTTTGATTGCCATTTTTGCGCTGTCACCGGTAGTCTCCTCCGCTTCTGCTATGCTGTCGCCTGATCGTGGTGTTTGAAGGTGATGCTTCTATTGCTTCTTCTTCTATCATTGGCAGTGCTTTGGAATCTTGTGCAACTCAGTTTGGTCAGCTGCATGCATCTTCCGGTTGTTATGGAGAAAGGCGTGAGGGGCTGTAGCGCGCGCGTGAACAGTACCGCATGTACTGTAGCGCATGTGAACAGTACCCTCCGGTACTGCAGCGCCTTAATTTCCATATATGCTGATTGGTTTCCTAGAATAAAGAATAGTTGGTTAGGTATGTTATTTTGGGATTCCTTATCTATCTAGTTATTGTTAGGAATATGATCTTATTTATTAGGAAGGTTATTTTTAATAGTTGGAAAGATTAGATTAGATTGATAGGTTTCCTTATAGATTATTTCTTAGGCGTCAAGTCGGACCGTCCCTATAAAAGAGACAGCATGTATCCATTATCAATCAAGCAATGAGAAATTAAAAGTTCAACTAAGCTTCAGAGCCTCGCTACCTCGACAGGAAAGAGCCCTGCCGGCGGTTAGATGAGGGCGAGTGTCCCACCCTCGGTCTTCGGACCCGTACCCCAACGGTTACTACAACACGGTGGATCCACTGCTTTTACTGCACCATCATGCCCTGTGTTGGGTGCGTCACTCCCATGGTTGTTGGATTTAGGAGCTTCTTTCCATGTGACATTTGATGCATCTTAGTTCACATCATGTTGTCCTGCTGAAAAAGGTATCCGGATTCAGACAGCTGATGGAACGTCATGTACGGTCACTTCTCAGTTTCAAATGTCTCACTTGTCCCTACGCTCTCTATGAATCTCATCTCTGTCGGGCAGCTCGCAGATATGAACTGTTTTGTTGGGTTTGATGATATCTCCTACTTTGTGCCATATCGTCAAACAAGAGTTATCATCGGTATAGGTCATCGTAAGAGGGGTTTTGCACGGCTATATGTTCTTGATCATCTGAGTCTCCCTTTATCCTCCACTTTTGGTATTGTTCCTACTCTTATTCCTCAACTACTCTTTGTCCTTCTGTATCTACTTCTGTTTGCAAGTCTTTTCCTCAATGGCATCATTGCTTGGGGCTCTTGTGTGGCTCACGCCTCTTCATCTTGATTCATCAAGGTGTTCTTGGTCCTGTTTCTTTTGACACCAATTTTCAGTGCAGGTGTTGTAGACTTGGCAAGCAAGAACAACTCCCATATCCTCCGGCTTGTCTAGATCTGATCGTCCCTTTGAGTTGGTCCATTCGGATGTTTGGGGTCCATTTGCTTCGAAGGGTGGTCACAGTTACTATGTCATCTTCATTGATGACCACACTCGATACACTTGGATCTACTTCATGAAACACCGTTCGCAGTTGATTTCTATCTATCAGTCTTTTGCTCAGATGGCTCATATTCAGTTCTCTTCTGCCATTCGTGTTTTTCGTTTTGACTCTGGAGGAGAGTATCTTTTATCAGCTTTTCGTCAGTTCCTTTCTTCTGAGGGTACTCTTCCTCAGCTCGTGTCCTGGTGCTCATGCTCAAAATAGTGTTGCTGAGCGCAAGCACCGTCACATCATTGAGACTGCTCGTACTTTTCTCATTTCCTCCTTTGTTACCTCACTTATGGGGGGAAGCGATCTCTACGGCAGTTTATCTCATCAACCGTCAGCCCTCTTCCAAGTTTCAGAACAAGTGTCCTGGTGAGGTCCCGTGCAGAGCACCTGCTCGCTATGCTCATCTTCGTGTCTTGGTTGTGCCTGTTATGCCCTTCTAGCATGTCATGAGCACACAAAGTTGAGCCCTCAGTCGGTTGAGTGTCTTCTTGGGGTATAGTCCTGAGCATAAGAGCTATCTTTGTTATAATCCCTCAGCACGTTGCATTCGCATCTCTCATGATGTGACCTCTGATGAGGGTCGACCCTTCTTTTATCATCCTTCTACACATTCCACTCCTTCCACAGATTCCACCTTTTTTTTGTGCATCCCTCCCATTCTTTCACCAGACTTGCCTTCTCTAGATGCACTTTCTCTACCAGTTTCACCTTCTAGTGTGTCTCCACCAGCTCCACCAGTTTCTGACACTTCCACTTTCCTCTATCACTATAGTCGCCGACAAAGAGTTCCTTCTGATCCTCAGACTTCCATTCCCCCTGAATCTTCTGATCCTATGCACTCCTCTCCTCCACTTGACCATCCATCTAGTACCACGGACTCTAACGATCGTTGTACTACATCACAGTATGCCCTACGTGATCGTTCCTCTATTCAAGCACCAGACAGATGGGGTTTTCCTCATGCATGTGCAGTATTTGAGCTGAATACCTACAAGAGGCAGCCGTATACGTGAGTGGCAGTTGGCTATGACTGAGAAACTTACGGCATTAGTGTGCACATACACTTAGGATCTTGTTCCACTACCATTTGGAGCTATGTCTATAACTTACAAGTGGGTGTACAAAGTAAAGACCAAGTCAGATGGTTCAGTGGAGCGATACAAGGCTCGTCTTGTTGCAAGAGATTTTCAGCAGGCTTATGGTCGAGATTATGATGAGACTTTTGCTCAAGTTGCTCATATAACTACAGTCCGTACTCCCATTACTGTTGCAGCGGTATGCTTATGGATTATATCTCAGATGGATGTCAAGAATGCCTTTCTTCATGGTGATCTACATGAGGAGGTCTACATGCAGCCACCACCAGGTGTTAAGGCTCCTATAGGCTATGTTTGTCATTTTAGTCTTGCTCTATATGGTCTCAAGCAGGCTCCTCGTGCTTGATTCGAGCGTTTCAGTTCTGTGATTCGGGTTGTTGGTTTCATTCTAAGTGAGCATGACCATGCCTTGTTTATTCACACTTCTCAGCCGGGTTGTACTTTGCTTCTGCTATATGTAGATGATGTGCTGATCACAGGAGATGACATGGACTATGTGGCATTTCTCAAGAAGAAATTGAATGAACAATTTATGATGTTAGATTTGGGACCATTGAGCTATTTTCTGGGGATTGAGGTTCATTCTGATGGTGATGGCTATTACCTCTCTCAACATCGCTACGTTCAGGATTTGCTCGCTCGCTCTAGTTTGACTGATACTCGCAATGCTGCCACACCCATGGAGCTCCACCTGCTGCTTCGTCCTATAGACGGTGTACCACCGACAGATCCTTCCTGCTGTCGGCAGCTCGTTGGGAGCCTTTTTTATCTCACTGTCACCAGGCCAGACATTGTTCATGCTGTTAATGTGCTCAGCCAGTTTGTTAGTGCTCCCACCTCAATTAACTATGGTCATATTTTTCGTGTGCTGAGATACTTGAGGGGGACTGCGTCCAGACGTCTGTTCTATGCCAAGTCGAGCCAGCTCCAGCTCTACGCTTACTTTGACTCCACTTGGGCGAGTGATCCTGTTGATCGCCGATCTATCACTGGCTACCACATCTCTCTTGGTACTTCGCTCATTGTCTGGAAGTCTAAGAAGTAGACTGCGGTGTCACACTCTAGTACAGAGGCTGCACTTCGAGCCCTTGCCGCTACCTCCTTAGAGATTGTTTGGCTTCGATGACCTTTGGCTGATCTTGGTGTTCTTTGTGATAATCTTACACATTTGTTTTGTGACAATACAAGTGTCATTCAAATTGCTAGTTATCCGGTCAATCATGAGTTGACAAAGCACATTGGTGTTGATGCATCATTCATACGGTCTCATTGTCAGCAGTCGGCCATCGTCCTTCAGTATGTACCCTCAGAGCTTCAAGTTGCAGATTTTACTAAGGCCCAGGCTCAAGAACAACATCGGCTTCATCTACTCAAACTCGGTACATCATATTCAGATCCTCCTGATCCACCTTGGAATATTATCTCTCTCTCTCTCTCTCTCTCTCTCTCTCTCTCGGCCCATATAACTTTGTCTATATATACCCTCTTGATAATAAATAAAATGCACAGTTGTGAATAGCAAAATCCTCTCCAAATTCTAACATGAGAAAGTGCTTTTTTAGACCAAGAGGATCTTCTCACTGATCTCAGTTTCATTGGAAATTATGAGACATCATTCATTACAGATTCTATGCTAGTGAACTCACTCGCTGTCACACACACAAAAAACATGCTTCTTATAGCTATGTGCCCAAAAACTCCACGAGGACCACAAGGTCACCCATATTCTAGACAACACTCCAAACATTACTACATTAGAGAAATGATTGAGAGCAAACTTTTGGAGAGGTTCCATCTTCATTCTGCAATCTCTAAACATCTTTGGCTCGGAATTACTCCTGAGTCTCAGTACTACTGTCCACGGCTCTGTACAAACTTTTCAGGTTCATAATGACAAAGGCAAACTTCATAACTGTGGTTATAGAATTTTAGGATGTTATGTTTATTTCTCGTATGCCTGTTGAGTGGGGCATTTAGTTCGTTGATTGTCAATTTAATTATTTAAATCTATTGCTTGATTTAAGTTATCAGTGTATATTTCGTCCTGATATAGATAATGGATCCTAAAATGGATTCCGGATTTGAGAGAAGTGGATATTATTCCATTGAGGAAGCCATAGAAGATGGTATTGCCCCAATTCCACTTAGTTTGGACAGAACACTTGACGTTCAACGCACTCTTGATGTCATGGATCATCTTTTCTCATGTGAGGTACTTCAGTGCTATCACGAATCTATTGTTTGTATGTGTTTCGATGTGGCTAAACTACTATATTTGAATCCTTTATCTTTCAGGCAACATGGCACAAGGGTCACACTCTAGCGCAGACCATCTTTACATGTATCTACCTTATGAGAATGGAAAGAACTTCATCACATGCTGTACTAAATAGCTTTTGCAGGATTTTGCGTGCTACTTGTAATGCTGTCATTTCTGTCGTTTCTACTGCCCGAACTCATGAGGTATTTGCCAGTTGGAGACTCTATCGCCGTTTTCCCCTGATCTCATTTATCAATAATTCACAATCTGTCTAGATCGTGGCACAATGGAGTTGGGCATGTGGGTTTATGCCCATAGTTTATTTCACAAAGGAATTGATGCATATTCTTTTTATTGAAATAAGCAAATTCCTAGACAACAAACAGACTATCTTATGCCAGACCACCTCTTTATGATCGAATAAGTTAAATGTGTCATTTTTCGTCATTTTGTCCACAAAAATGTTTCTAGAGTAAATGTGTAATTTCTCATCTACTATACCTAAAAAGGTAAATACAATCTGGGAGTTGCACTATTTTTCGTCTGCACTCTTATCGACTATCTCAATCAAATTCTTTCTTGAAATTCCAGAGATCTATCATGTTGGTGAACTTCATTAGGACTGAATACAAGCACCTTCAGCTGTCTTTTTATATAGTGATGTATAACTGATGATTTGTGTATGTGAAGTGTGCTATTCTTGGTACTTCATTAGTCTCTGATAAGGTGCATATGATAAACACAACTTTTAATCTTTTAGATTCAACCTAACTAAACTCCTTCCATTTCTTACTGCTTTATTGGCGAAAGTGATTATGGGGGTAGGCGGGTAGCTACGTCTGGTGCTTTAGAGTGCTGTGTTGATCGAGATCTGCTTACATAACTCGTAGGATGGCATGAACGTCGAATTTGAATACCGTTTGGTCTTGTTAATGTGAGACACAGTTATCTTTTCTTTAATCTTTATCCCAACCCATAATTCCAGTTGTTACATGAGATGTTATTTTTCATATGTTTTTGTAGGAAGAGGACCTCTTTACTATGTCTTTTGGGCTACCTTTGAAAGATGAAGGTGATGATAAGTGCCTGTCAATTCTAAACTCAGTTGAAGAGACAATATCTCGTCAATTGCGTGCATGTAAAGCCCAAGCATTGTCCAAGAAAAATACACTAGAAGGTACTCACATTTTTATGGCAAAGATCTTTAGACAATAAAATGTTCATTACTTTGTATTGTGTATTCAACCTTGTTCCTTTTTTCTCAATCTACTGATGTCATGATCCTCAATCATAGCTTCAATAATACTTTTGAAGTTAATGCAATTTGGTCAATAGTTAGTACACATTAAGTTTGCAAACAGCAAGATAAATTGTAGTCAAGTACTAAAGATAGACCAAACATATATGCCCGTTTTTATTACGACTAGCTTCATTTAATTTGGCAATTGTGCAAACTGCTGATTAGTTTGCATCAAATTATTTACTTGTGTGTATTTGAAGTTGCTGAACTTAGTTAGGTCCTTGCATCTTAAAATATATCCAGTTTAGTCTTTAGAATCTGACAGAAATATATTAGAAAAAATGTTGGATGCCTAGCATTCAAAATAAAAAAGGGAAGTAAATAAATCACTTGGTAAACTCTTGACTTATTTGATTTGAACTTATGTTGGATGTATAATTTGTTTTGTTAACTAGGAAAATTTTATTACTGCAGGTCTTGAATCCATGCAGGATAATCCTGATCTGGAAGAGGATTACTGCAGAGCTTTGTTATGCAGATTACGTTTTCGTAAGGTCTTTACCCATGTTTCCTATTCAATTATGCACTAAAATTGTTTAGTAAATTTTCTCATTGCAGATACTTGTCAAGTGTGTACCTGAAAGCATGTTGTTTGTCTATGTTTATGCTCTATTATTGTGACAAAATAGTGGTTTCAAACTAGGCGGTGGCGAGTAAAATAGAAACTGTTGCTATTAATTCGTCATAGAAAGACCATGGGAAGATGTTGCCCCTTCCTTTGTTTCTTTCCTTCCTATCAAATAAAGAAAAAAGAAATGTTTTGCTTGCATTTGCTTTGTTCATTGACACAGCGTTACCCACTGTATGCATTGATTGTAATTATTGTATGTTGGTAATAATTAAAAATAAATGTTTATGTTATATACCATAGTGTAACTGTGTCAACTAAAGACTGTACTATATGATTGTATAAATGAAGGTCGAGTGGAGGAAAACTTCAACCTTTTAGTTCTGGATTATCATTTCTGAAAATGACGCATAAGAGGGTATTTCATTGATTTCTCAATGTCTTCACATTTTTATGTGGTTGTGCAGCATTTCTACCATGTTGTTACGTGCATGAGGAAACCTCATGGAAGAGGATTGGAGTTGGCCCACAAGCATATTGCGTCATGCTTGACTGAGCTTAGTTTGATTCTCAAGTCTCAAGAGTTCCTTAAGTCTCAGTCTGACATTACGCTGCAACAAGGTGATGAAAGCTGCACCACTGCATCAGGTTGCCGCCCTGTTGGCTTTGATGTTAGCTTAAATAGTAGACTTCTAAGTCCAACACCACCACGTGCTGTTAAAATACTTAGCTGGAGCGATGTAAGTTTACAATCTTGCCATAAATTATGCTTTAAATTTCTAAAGTATTGCTGAATTGCTTCTGTATGTGTCTTTGCAACTTCAAAAGTAATGTTGTAACTATAATGTTACAGGCAATCAAGTACTTTGAGAAGCTTCTGCATGATATAGATATCATTTGTGCTTCATCGCTTGATCCCATGCTTGAGAATGTGCTTCACTTTATTGTACAGTTCCAAAAATCAGTACCAGATTTGGTTCCTAGAGCATTTCTTCAGGTGGGTCATACTTACATGCTTCAAGGACCATCTGCAGCACAGTAATTTCTGTAGAATATGACTCATTTATACTTTAGTATTTTTGCACTTTGCACTATTACTACGATATCTCCCCGATAAAAAATTTCTGCTATAACCAAAATTGACTGATGTCTAGCTGGTATGTTAGATTTAGAAATTGTGTGCCGCTTTTACCATTTAGTACGGCATTTGTTTTGCCACTGCATGTCTGTTCATTAAATGATTGTTGTGCAAATATATATGAGACGTTGCTCCTGTATACGTGGAGTATATATGTCAAATATTGCAGTTAAACAGTTAACCATTCTCTGTATTTTGTATCCTATTTGCTGTGATTAGTTAAGTTAATTTTCTTATTGTTATTATTCTAAACTTTTCTGGGAGTTATCGTAACAAATGTCAGGATCCATCTACTTTTGCTTATTATTTATTATTTGCAGACATGTATCATGTACACTTAGCTAATCTCTGTGTATATCCATCCATCTTTCTTTCTATGTTATATTTCCTTAGATTGAAAGCTTTTAAGAATTCACTATTTCATTTTTTACCTTTTTTTTACAAATTGATGCCTGTGTAAGTGTGTAGTATGTAAATAACTTTGAGATTTTTTGTATCTCTCTCAACAAAGCCTTCTTTTGTGTTTCAATGCTGAATTGCTGATAACTGACTCTCTTTTTATTCCATTCTGTGTATTTATAGAAATGTGATTTTTTTCCCCATTGTAAATCGCGTCCAGTCCAATATACAGTTTAAAAGTTCCTTACTATAGCCCATTCGCTGTTTCTCTCTTACATTAACAATGATGCAAAAATGGCATTGAAGCAGACTTTATTGGTTCAAGATGGCAAGCTTTATGGGCGAGACTTATTTTGTGATGTGATTTCAAGGGCTTTATCATTACCAGACATTATAGGAGACAAGGAATTCCAGATGAATGAGTTTGTAGGGCAGCTAGGTCAGGTCAGCCACCAGGATTATTCCTTTTTCAACTTTTACGTCACAATTTGCATCATGTTGTTGTTCCTCATGCAGTCATATACAAAATATATCTGGACATATCTTTGATTAAGTGCATTAATGACCTTGTAGTTGGTTATCAACTTGCTTAAAATTCTTTGTACAAACACTGCATGGCAACGGCGCAAGCTTGGGAAGAGCTTGCAGGATTGGAGTACCATTTCCATACAGGTTTGTGAAATGACAACAGTTTTGTTACGTTGCTCCTTTTTTTGTTTGCATAAGCAACACATGGTTGCAGGATTTGAGTATCATTTCCATACAGCTCGAGTAGTTCTTCCTTGATCGTGTCTAGCTCTTGCACTTATAATGTTTTGTGCCTACACATACCGCAGTTGGAGCTTGCGTTGAAAAGAGAGTTCGGTGAAACTAGACATGTCTTGCCCCATGAGGTATCTCTGATTTCAATTGCTTGCTGTGATAATTATCAGTTGTCATATATTTGGTGTTCTTCAACATACTTTTGTTTGAGGTGCAGAACATGTGCATGAGAGTATCAAAGCAACTTCTTGTTTGGACTCAGGAACATACATGCTGGATTGCTTCTCGGTTTCTCATATTGGGTTTTGAACTTGACCTGTATTCTGCAAGCGAATACTGTATGGTGTACTGGTACATGTACGTGGTGTTTATGAAGCTAATAGAAAAGATGCAGCTACGAATCCTTGCGAGTAGCGAAAACTGTAAGTTATGATGTATTTTGAGAATTATGTTTGATTCTTAGTATTAGACTTGTAATCGTATTGGGTGCTTATAGAGTTCTAAATCTAGCAGGGTTGTCACTATTATAAAAATGGCCACATAGTTCCATTCTGGATACCTTGCAGTACTAGCATGTCTATCAAATATGTCATCACCTTGAATGTTTTATGTGTTACTGCTTCATGTTAACTGCCTTTTATAATTTGTTTGGAAAACGAGTGATAATGCAGAGAATGAGGAAACAAATTGAAAATATCTTCTTAAATCAAACTAAAGGAAAATAAAGTGCAGAATTGGAAAGTGGAAAATGTTCAGTTTAGCCAAATAAGCACACATTGCCATCCAGAAGAGAATGCTGTTGGCATCAAATAGTCTGCATGATTGAATTGACTCAAAGGGTATAAGCTGGAGAGGAAATAAAACATAGCTAAATATGGAAGTACAGCAAAATTGAAAAATCATGCTGTTGGGGGGTGATGGTAATTACTGATAACATCATAATGAAGAAAAGTCCTATGATATGTCCCTTGCTCCATTATTTTAAAAAATGTCATGCCATTTTTATTAATATTGTTTTGATTGTTAGTAAATTGGTTTTCACGTTATACTTATGGTTAATTGCTCAGCACGAAGAAAAGGGAAAAAGAAGAAGGATCGTTCAAAGGACTCTGTACGAGATACAACATTTTCATCATCCTGTTTATTGCTTCAATGCTATGTTTTACTATCAGAAGGACTTTCAATGGTAAAAATGGCAAAAAAATACACCCCCCCCCCCCAAAAAAAAAACATATTGGCACAAAGCATATATTTTAGTACTACCGTTCCTTTTTTGCAATTAAACATTTTTTTCCTTATTGCTAATGCAGTTGCTGGCTGCCCTGAGAAATGAAAGCAAGACATTCCAATTACCAAGTATCTTTAACAGTGAACAAGAGGTGGGCCAGATTTAGTGTTGTGACTTTTTATATCCTTTTGAATATGGATTAAACGTATCTGACAAATGTTGGATCATTCTTCCCAGAGGTTCATGCAGCATTTTGATCTTCTCCAGAAAGCGCGAATCCCTGAGCACATTACCTACTACAATTTTAAGGAACCGGCTGCCCAGGCATCCATGGCAGTCAGTACTCAGTACCGAGCCCTGGAATATTTTTTACCGGTTTTTCCCTCTGCTTATTTTAACCTAACCATCAATGTTTTTGTCGCAGGATGTGATGAAATATAATTTTTTTAAGGAAATTCAGAAGATAATCCCCTCCTTGAGGGGTAGTTTTGCAAGTGAACCAGAAAAGCTTGCAGAACTCCGCCAGATAGAGCAGGTTGCTGAGCACAATAGGATAGCCCTAAACATCATCAGCCAAGTCGGTGCTGGTGATCCATCACTGAGGGTTTCATTTGAGTTTACGCACCACCCCCACTTTGCAGTCGCAGTTGTAAAGAGATCATGATTTCCTCCCGAGGCAGAGTCAAAATTTTCCACTTCGTCTTGATAGCGAGCGATGGCAGACAATTCAGGTCCAACACTCTATTCTTCTCTTGTTCATTGGTTCATGCAAAGCTCCTCTATATGTGATTTAGGTTGTACAATGTACACCATGTAACAATTTTGTAGACAAGCAAAACAAATAGCCGGGAAAAGCTCTTGTCCCTGGCTTTATTCTATTAAGCATTTTTTTTTAATAATTTCTATTCTGCAAAAACATGATTATACAAATGTTTTGTAATTCCAGTGAGAATTTGTTACAGGCAGATTGAGTTCAATGGAAGATTTTTCCTTGTGCAGTGATTACTGACTAGTATCACAGCTAGCCGTGTTTTTAGAGTAAATTTTGTAAAACCCCAGGTTCTGAGCCAAAGGTAACACGATTTTTTTTTTCAAGAAACCTAGGTTTTGGGGCAAAAGTTTCAAAAAACCCCTAGGTACACCCCATGGCCATCCAATTTGGTCCAAGATTTGTGCAGGATATTAGTACGTAATAAAAATACATGATATTTTTTACTCCATTATGTATGATGTTTTAGAAAGTATGTGGTCAAACTTATCTAACTTTGACTAGTAATATATAAAAAACTATTTAGATTGGTATCATTAGATTTGTCATAATAAATATTTTCATTATCCTGCAATTTTTTACTAACATAATTATATGAAAAATAATGGTCAAAGTTGGATATTAGAGACCGTACCGATATCCAAAACGTCGTACATTCACAGAGGGAGTAGTGTATATACATATTGGTGGACCCTGCAGTACACCCCTATACATCTCTTTCCTTTCATTCTCACCCTCCATCTCCATGCAACGACATCGACGACTAAGGAGGTGGCGTCGCGGTGAGCCCTCCTAGGTCCGTGCGAGCCCTCTCATGGTGGATAGTCTAGGCGGTCTACATGGCGTTTTTTTGAAATATTTTGCTTTAAAACCTAGGGTTTTATGAAGAAAAAATTGTAGACCCTTTAATTCTACATTACTTTTGCTCTAAAACCTAAGGTTTTTTAAAATTTACTCTTTTTTAATCGAGCTTACCATGTTTTCACTACAAAATACAAAGCATGCCTGTAACGTCTAAGCGAGCTATTTGATGTAAATATTCTGTATCATCACTATGCATCTTACATAACGCTCTCTTCAACTTCGGTTGCAAATATGTATTTTCTAGATTGAGCAGAACCGTGATACTACGGTGATATATCAACTGCTACAGTACAACACTGTGTCTGCAGTGTTTTTGCTTCGATCTTTTGCTACGCTGCTGGTGACTGTAGCATCGCGGCCGTGTCTTGCACGTATCGGTGGACCCATGTCAGAGGATTCGTTTCCGTATTTTCTCGGTTCTCGTGTTCACGCATGTGATATCGAGTCGATGTTTAATGAGAGAATCTTGTGCAAGATTGGCAGTAGTAAATAATCCTTTTTTAATAAGCAGTAGTAAATGCCTTGACAAACTTTCAAGTTTCAGCGTCGGCCAACGAATCTGTATACTCCGCTTCTTGTCTTTCCGGCCGTTGGATCGCCACGCGGACGGCTGCAGATCCAGTCTCTGGGAAGAAGCCCGTGCAGCAGCCACATGCCAAGGACGAGGAGGACAAGCCCGTGACGTCATCTTATCGATCCCTAAATCTCGTCGAAGGAAAAAAATAGAGTATAATTCACTCAAGTGTGTTTGGTTGGATGAACTAGGGTAAATGAGATGGGATGATACAAGGTGTATAGAATGATCCTGGATGATATGGTACAAGTTTGGTGTCTGGTTGGTGGAATAGAATAATATAGAATTTTGTTTGGTTGCTTGGATAGGATGGTACTTGATGGTTCGAGATTTTGTTTGGTTAGTTGGATAGAATGATCCCACAATTTTACATTTCTTTTTTTTTTCTTTTTTTTTTCTCACTTTCCTTTTCTCCGCCGACAATCATTCCATTTCCTTTTCTCCGTCGACAGCTTCTCTCCCATCCCCATTTTCATTTCTTCTTTGGTGGGCTGCCTACCAAGCTTCTTCCCATGACGCCTCCTCCTCCTCCTGGCTCGTGGCCAAGACTTTGGATGTTTCATGCGCCTCTCCTCACGCCTCCTCCTCGTCGTCGCCTCTAGCTCCTGGCGCCTCCTCTAGCTCCCGGTGTCGCCTCCCCGGTCTAGTCTTCCGGCTCGGTCAGGTTCCTGTTGCCCTTCTTCTCCGACGCGGCGGATGGCAAGATCAGCTTCTTTTTCTCTGGCGCGACCAGCTCGGCCTCTGTCGCCGGCCTCCATGGCGCTGTCGCCGGGTCGGCCACCTCCAATGCTTTCGCCAAAACTCCCACCCCACCAATCTCGTCGCTTGGGACGCCAGCGTCCATCATCAGACCCATCAGCGTTGCCATCGGTCGCGTCGCTCCAACCCCGCCGATCTCTGTGCTTTGTGACGTTGTAGGATCAAGGATAACCGACTAGAGGGGGTGAATAGGAGGTTTCTAAAATTAATCAATTAATTGAAAAATTTAGATGAATGATTATAACAAGGCTACTAGCACAAATAAAAGATAGAGCTACTGCAGCAACTCGAATCAATTGCTAGCTAATGACAAGTACAACTAAGCACTTCTAGCAGAACAAGCACAAGTAAATTCTAGAGGAATAAATGCAGGAGGGAAAGGCTAGAATTAACCACAAAGAAGAAGATGACTTTTTCCTGTGGTATCGAAGACTTGCCGGTCTTCACTAATCCATGTTGAGGAAGCTTGAACCAATCAAGCCGGCTCCACAAATTAAGCCTTCCCTCGATTTCACTAGTGATTGTTCTTGCTCCGCTCTGGAGATGGCGAACATCGAGCCACTCACAATCTTGCAACGGGCCTCTTCACAATCTTCTTGAAGAGATCACCTTGCTATCAACTCCAAACCGTCTAGGTGTTCAGCAACACACCAGGAGTAACAAATCAACAATCTTCACTTGACGGCACTCAAGTGCAATGGATCAATCTAGAAATGAATGCACTTGAACTCCCTCTCAATGAATGAGTGAAATTGAGAATAAGGGAGTAGAAATGAATGCTCAGGGCTCAGATGGAAGTAAATGAATTCTTGCTTTGTCCTCGAGCTGGTGGGGGGACATTTATACCCCACCCACTCAAATACGGCCGTTGGGGCAAAAGTTCAGAAGCTTTTGGGATAATCGGTACTACCGCTATTTACAGAGCGGTACTACCGCTCCCCAACTACCCAGAGTAACGGCTATGTCAGAGCATTTAATGCCATTGTTCTAGCCGTTGGAAATTACAGCGCGGTACTACCGCCAACCACGGTGCGGTACTACTGGGGTCTAGTCATTTCAAAATACAAGAGCGGTATGACCAAACTGCAAGAGGCTCAAGAATGCATAGCTTCTGGAAAATATGTACCGCCTCAACAAATTCGGTCGTTCCGGTGAGCGGTAGTTCCGCGCAAAGCACGGCGGTACTACCGCGCCACCTCTGAGCAAATAAAGCCCGAAATGCATTGGTTCTGGAAAAACCATACCGCTCAAGAAAATCGGTTCATCCGTTTGTGCGGTAGTTCCGCATGTTGAATGCCGGTACTACCGCATCTCAATCAAAGAAAAACACCAAGTTGCACATGTTCTGGTATTTTTATACCGGCAACGAATGTTCGGTTCAACCGTTGTGCGGTACTACCGCACCTCAACCGAGAGAAGAAATCCAAAATGCAATGGTTCGGGAAAAAAACAAACCGCTAACAAAGAGTCGGTACTACCGATTGTCCTCGGAAACGAATAGTTGTTTTTTTTTCAAATAAACTCCAAATGCATGCATGATCCTAAATTGATCCATAAGGCACAAGAACATGCTGTCAAGCTACTAGTCATGATCCCTCTTAATAGTACGACATTTAACCTATAATTCGGTCTTCCAACCTTTTCTCCAAAGACCGATAAACCGAAAAAGGATCCTAGACTACTTGTACCTTGTCTTGGAAACCTATAGATCTTCATGTTGTCCTTTTAGCATGCATCTCCATCTTGACATTCTTATGATTGGGACTTAACCTTGTGAATACTCAATAAGCATGTTAGTCCCATATTCATATATTGTCATTAATTACCAAAACAAATTTTATTGGCCTAGATGCTTTTAGACGCCGCATCACTGTCGGGTCGCCGCCTGCGTGCTGGCGCCACGTCCTCACCGCCTGCGCGCGAGGGTGGACAAGTTGGTTCGATGATTTTTGCCGTATCACGCGATGCAACATCTCATTCGAATATTCCTCTTTTTTGGATGAGTTCATCCGGGATGAATCCATCCCATTCATCCATCCAAATACATGAACGACCCCAAAAGTTAGATGGGATCATCCCATACACCCTCATTCATCCATCCAAACACACCCTTAATCTCCAGGATTTCTTCTTTGGGTGCTCTATCTTCTTGATCAAGCTTTAATAAAGAGTTCGTGAAGATTCTCCCCCTGAATTCTGCACTTCTCTAAGTCTCATCATTCCAATTCCACATATACATCTTTCAAAGCTAGACACTAGAAGTGACTTGGTGAATAAATCTGCAAAATATTCACGTGACTTAGTATGCAGTACTTTAATCTTGTCCATCTTTTGCAATTCATGAGCATAGAAGAACTTAGGGTTGATATGCTTTGTGATAATACTCCTCACATAACCCATATGCACTTGTGCAACACAAGTTGCATTATCTTCATAGATAATAGTAGAGGTTTGTGTGGCATTTAATCCACATGACTGTTGGATGTGGTGAATCATCCACTGAAGCCAAGACCATTCTCGCGAGGATTCGTATAGTGCTATGATTTCTGAGTGGTTCGTCGAAATTGATACAAGACTTTGCTTAGACGATTTCCATGAAATTGCAGTTCCACCATATAGGAATACATTGCCTGTTTGTGACTTAGCTGTATGCGGGTCCGACAGGTACTTAGCATCTGCATAGCCAGTCATAGTTAGGTTTTAGTTCTTTCTGTAGAACAGACCAAGTTTTTTTCTTCTTTGGAGGTATCTAGGATCTGTACTATACTTTGTTAATAGGTTCACGGCAAATGCAATGTTCGGTCTAGTACATTTTGCTAAATACATGAGTGCTCCAACTGCGCTCAAGTATGGGAATTCCGGCCCCAAGACTTTCTCTCCCTCTTCTTTAGGTCTGTATGGGTACTTGTCTTGCTGCGAAGATCTTCCGACCATTGGTACTTTCGAAGGGTATGCATTTTCACAGCCGAACATTTCTAACACCTTCTGAGTGTAGGTTGACTGATGTACTAATATTCCTTTAGAGACATGATCAAGCTGCATGTCTAGGCAATATTTGGTTTTTACCCAAATATTTCATTTCGAACTTTGACTCCAGATAAAAGCTTGCTTTCTTAATACCTTCCAGGGTTCCAATGATATACAGATCATCTTCATACACTTATATTATACAAAATCCATTCTGTGATCGTCGTATAAATACACAGGGATAATTCCCATTGTTCGTGTAGCTTGGTTGGTTTATTCATGAAATGATCTTGGGTAAGGTAAAAGTGCATTATTTGTACTGTGAGCTATTAGCGGGTAATTTTCCATGTTACTACAGTAACCAGGCATTGGCTTACTTTCAATCATCCTAACATTTTCATCTTTGCTTGGTAGGGGATGAACGAATCAACCCCTGGCACGTCTGAAATAGATCAAAAGAATGCTTTGGCCTTAGCAATTGTTCAACCAGGTATATATCTCACAAATGAACTTCAGTTATTGTTCAACTCTGAAAAAAGTGGGCAGCCATTGAACCAACTCTTCTCAAGTAGGAAATAGCCTAGGCAGTGTTCCCATCACACATAACATTGCTCCATTAGCTAAGATCTGTCTTCCATTAGGATGAATGCAACACATCAATGGAACGCACTACTGAGTGATCTAAACAGTTTCAGGTATTTGAGATGCCCTTCCAACATCTCTCTTCTTGCTATGTTATAAGCTTGGGGTGTTGGCATGTGTTTAGCTCTACATGGCTTCATTTCCATGTGTCAAAAAATAGTAGTTGAATAATTTACGATTTATTCCTGAATCTATAATTTTTAGGCTTTCAAATTTTACTTTGGTCATTGGGGGTCTTCTTGGAGGTTGTATCACTATACTTGATGGCTTTTATTACTTTGTTAACCAAATTTTACTCTTATGACCCTTCAGTCTCGTAAGGATACGCTATATGTTGTTAGAGGTCTGTAATATATTAGCTGGCCGTCCGTCAAGAGATGTTATAGGACAGAAAATTGCTGTTTCACACATTATGATTTAGGATGCTCGACCATCTCTTTTGCAATTGTCTTCTATTTTAATTGTCTTATAATTGTGTTTATCCTTTGTTTTATTTCAGAGAGATGATCCAGCAGCACGTCATGATCTTCTGGTTGACATCATCGATCGAATCCAAAGTGTTTGCCGCAAAATAGTGTCCAATAACATCTCTTGACGGACGGCCAGCTAACGGATCATCCGAACTCGTGCTGGGCACATTATATATTGTATACGGTCGGCCTGTTAAGTATCGTGCGCCGACCGGCACGCTCGCAGTGGTCCCAACCGATTAGTATACTATATACTATAGATTTTTTTTAATAATGCATTAAAAAAAGAATTACAAAAATAAATAGTCGAAAAAGAAAATTCTAGATCTCCGTCGCCAATTCAATCGGCTAACACGCCGAGAGGCCTAGTTTTATAATTTTTCTTTTTTCACTATTTATTTCTGTAATTCTTTTTTTTAAAAAAAAAACTCCTTTACTACACTCGGACCATTGCGCTCCTATAGTACATTCTCTGTTGTGAGGCAAGTTTGTCTGAACTACCAGTCTAGTAAGCGTTAGCCAAATAATCTTGGCCCATCAAAATCCAACTCTTCATAGTTGGCCCACCAATCTTTACAAATCGGTCTAAAGGCCTATCATGGCTCATCACCGGCCGAAATAATCTCCAGAATCGTCAGACCGACCCCACTACCGTTTTGGTAGTGGCCGATATTTTAGAACGTCAGCCATCTCGGCCGATTAAAGTCCACTGTTGTTTAGGCTAGGGGTGGTGATCGTTTGTCCGGTTACCAGTTTATTTCGGTTTCTTAGATTTCAAAACCAAATTGAAAGTAGAAAATGCAAGTCTAGTCTGAGCAATTACCTTGTAGATTAACTCAGAATCGTAAGAACAATAGAAGAACACAAGAACAAAATAGTAAATTGAACATAGAGATATGAAACGACTTTAGATTTCTCTTTATTGCTCTTCTCAAAAACTCAATACAATGTTAGAATCCTTTCTTTATATAGACTACTAGATAGATGAGAAACCCACTTGGACCAAGACTCCTGGCCTGAACCCGGTTTCTTAATAGAAACCAAACCTAATTGACCGAATAATATTTGGGTTGGTTCAATTAGTTTGTTCGGCTCTACTAATATTATATACAGTAATATATATAATGTGCAATATAATAAAAGAAATACAGTACCATATGTGACTTCAATTGCTCAACGTTGATTAACAGACACACATAACAACATAGAACTTCGTACTTTAGTTAACGGAAGTCTCTAAAAACACATGTATCTTAATGATATAAAGCAGCACATTTTCGCGATCGTAGGTATCGTGGGTATTTGGTTGGTTCGTTCTACAAAACTTGGAAGCCAACCGAACACGGACGGACAGAGTTGCACGCATCAGAAAACCGAAGGCGATTTTCTTACCGATCTGACCGACCTAAATTCGGTTTGTATGGTTCGATTTCCTCTGGCTTTAAACTTTAATCTCGCCCGGCCGATAAATCTTAACAGTAGGACCGTTATTTCCTTAACAGTCGGCCCATCGAGGCCTATTACCATCGAACCTACCTATACAAAAATGTAAGGGGTCGAGAAATTTGTTATCCTGTGAAATGAAACAGAAGCATATCATTATCTGAACGGAATAACATAAAAGGCCCACAACATTGCCAGGAGCCCAGGACGCTGGCCAACCTGTGTCATTTGTATGAACTTGTTCATTCCTTCCTGCAATTGGGAGACCAAACAGATTTAGTACAAAAAAAACTTTATATGGTGTAAACTTTCATCTCAAATACAAGTAGCAAAAACATTGAAAATTCGTGATGGCTACCTCATGAATAGTACATGCCTGATTTCCACATATATCAGCACCAAAAGGATAGGTCAAACAAAATTAAGAATGCTGAAGGTAAATATAGTAACAATACTAAGCTATAGATCTTTTCTTAGGTTATAGAATAATAATATATAGTTTTTAAAGTGAGACAATCTATGCACATGGCCATTCACCAGTTTTTTGCACATTCAAAGAGCATGTTTATCTATCAACAAGTCACCCGCTCAGGATGTAGAATAGGTTCCTAAGCAACATGCCCATGCGTACCAAATCTCATCTACTTATCTGTATGATTTTCTAAGGCAATGCACCACTTCATGTGGACAGAAGGGTTGGCCAGAAAATAAAGTTGGTTTCGGGCTTCTGGATTAGAAAATACAGTTGGTTCCAGACTTGTTGCATTTGCATGTGTTGTAAACGACTAAACATTATAAGACGAGAAAAAAAAAAGAAACAACACGTAAGTCTACATCTTGAAATACAAACCTAGTTTGAAGCAATGGACATAGCTAAATTAAATCATAACTTGCCTGCAACCATTAAAAACATAGTATACTGTTCATATATTTTGACAATAGGCTTAGGTTATATATCAAACTTAAGGGGCAACAATGGAGTTTGAGAAAATATTAACGATAGGGTATATACATACTACACAAGATGAAAACATATATAAGGAGATGTTATGTACATTAGCACATACCATAAAATTTGGGGGCCAGATGCAGGCATGAAACTTTAGAGCCCTCGTACCATCTCCAATACGAGAGATGCTTAAAGGTGCTTAGAAGTGAGAGAGTATGCCACAACACTAAGCACCTACTTAAGAACTCGCAAGCATCTCTTCTTGTAGGTGGTCCCAATTTCTCACAAACTCACATTACTACTTACTTTCATATGTTCTTTTTATAGTTTTCATTTTTTTCAAGCTTCATCTGAAAGTATTTCAACAGTGGATTCACCAGAGAATGCCGCACAATGCAATATGACAAACAGTTGATATCATCGATTTGGATAAGGAGTGAAGCCAGCAAAGCATATATGTATATATGTGTGTGTGTGTGTGTGTTCAAGATGGAGGTAAAAATCATAGTTTGTGTTGGCTGAACTTTCGAGTATTGAGTAATTAACACAGAAAGGTTGATCCTCAAAGGTCCAGAAAGATTGACATCAGATTTATATATTAACTTTAGGCTCTTTTATAGCAGAAAGTAAACTAGTTGCAAGGACAGAAATATCATTAAATTAGCAGCTTCAAGAAACAGAATAAATGAATAATACCTTGATAAAGTCTGAGCAAGTACCCACCTTGTGAGTTTTGTTCAGACGATCCCGCGGTGAAAGATATTCACCTTTTCCTTACACAGCGCAAGACAATGTTAATAGCTGCCGAGCACTCAGAGTAGTATCGGTGCTTCATAGCTGCCGACCCTGTCGAGGCAACCAGTAGCTATTTGGCACCTATGGTAGTGAGTAATTAAAAAGCAATTTGTAGCGCTTTAAAGATGGTCCAAGACTCCAAGTCAACAGTGGTATTCCATTGCATAACGTGGCTCATCAATATTAATGCAATACTTGTTCAAAATGGAACAATGGAATCTGTAGTCCATAGGCCCATTTCTGGTAGACATTTTCTCCATCCACAATGTCATAATTCTTTTTTTTTTTTTTTGGGGGGGGGGGGCGCTTAAATAAACAAAGGGGCAGCATGCAGCTTTGCATTGTCGGAGCACGTAAACAGTATAACAAATTGCACGTTTGTTCAAGATGTATAGAAATGTACTGAGTTACTCTAACTATTGGTGGATACATGTGACAGTGACACATCCAGCTCATGAAGAATAAGCTGTATTAGTTTATCAAACATCCAATCCAATGTAGAAAACAGCTCCTATGTATCACTAATTTAGTATGAATCATGAACCAGAGTTGCATCATCATGCCTTTAAGGAGTAGCATCAGCACACGATGTTATCCTAGTAGTGGTCACATGTAATCTCCTGGATGAATAATATCATACTCATACGGAGTTATGAACAAAAGTTTACAAGGTATAAAAAGAGCTCAATGGATACATCTTGATAGGTCAGTCTTAAAGCAATGCTACATATGCAATAATTATAGCTGAGCAGCAGTGCAACATATTACCCACGTACTGTATACATATGCATGAAACAACTTCCTATCCATTATGCATGGTAACCTTGGGATCATATGGTGAATAATTCACAGTACCTGTCAAAGCTGTAAAGTAAACCCAAGTAGGCCACTTCCTGAAACAGGAAAGGACTTCCAATCATGTAGTAACTATTTGAAATTGGCACGTTCTGTGGGGCTTCTCATCTCTAATATCAATCGTTTTCCCTGTTGTAATAATCAACAACATAAACGTATATTGGTCAGCAATACTATAATAGCAGACAAGTAACAGAAATCACAAACCAAAAGAAATTTCTAGCAAATGAACTTTGGGATTTTTAAAAAACTTTCAGGTGGGTTCAGAGGATGCCGATTTTGGGGGTATGCTAGGGATGCATCTAGGTAGATTTTTAAAGCACTATGGTTGTATCAAATAACTGTCTCCTGGTACTTGAACATTTATGTTAATGGCTTCATGGCTGCATTTAATGTTGGACACTTACATTACTAACAGACAGTACACTAAGTCAGCTACACAAAATTCCATCATGGAGTCATGCTCCACATAAATAATTCAACTATGATGAGGAGTGATATGCTGACCTTACTGAAACTTACACACAGACGATTGACTTGAAAACTCTAAACACAAAAACAATCAGGTAGGTGAAATACCTACCCAGTCTTTCAGCAGTACAAACATACTACCCACTCATTATCTTAGAATTAAATTAAATTTAAAAAGAACTGCTACTACTTCATATTTAATTTCAGTTATTTCCATTACCATTATGCCCCTCAGAGTTATCATGCATTCATGCTTACATAAATATGAGAATGCATCCAAGAATATTAATATGCCATCTCCAGCAAAAGTGCAATTACAATGATAAGAATGAAAATATCAAAATACTTCCGGAATGACTTATAGTAGTGGGGCTTTTGAGCAGTATTGAGCATCCCATTTAAATGTGTTTCACCACATGAACAATGATGTCTAGTTAATGCAATTCAAAATATAACCAAGTAACAAGTGCAAACCCTATCAAGTGATGCCACATGGTAATTAGACATTAACTCATGATACCCCACCAACACAGAAGCATATGACCCTAACTCCTGTCCAAAATAGCCTGCAAAGGTGCCCAATGTAGCCTGCAGAAATGGCACTGTTTGCAATCTAAACCCTGCTCACCATAAGGCAGGACTTAACCTTATCTGGAGAATTATTTGTATGTTCTAAACCTAGGTACCCATCAATTGGGGATATAAGCAACAAAACCAGACTCATGTGTACGTTCAAGCCTCATGTGGATTCACCAGAGAATGCTGCATTATGCAAAATGAAACTCAGCAGATATCATCACTTTGGATAAGGAGTGGAGCCAGCAAAGTATATGTTCAGGATGGTGGTAAAAGTGAAGTATGTGTTAGTTGAGCTTTTGAGAATTGCAGAGTAAATGTGTGACTTAACACAGAAAGGTTGGTCTTCTAAGCTACAGAAAGGTTGGCGTCAAAAAATATAGATATAATCTTTAGGCTCTTTTATAGCATAAAGTAAACTAGTTTTAACGACCGGAATATCATTAAATAATTAGCTTCAAGAAGATAAAGCCTGAGCAAGTACCCACCCTATTCACCTTGTGAGCTTTTGCTCACGAGATCCCGCAATGAAAGAAATTCACCTTTTCCTACATGTTGCAAGACAATGTTAATTGCTGCCAAACCAATGGAGGTAACCGCAAAATCCAAAAAGTATTTATAGGCATTGTTGTCAAGACGTCGCCTAATCGGTGATTAATCGTCCAGTCGGCCAGGGATCACGACTAGGGACCAATGACTCGGCTAGTTTGTCTAGTCGCGCGACTTGTCGACTAGCTCCGACTAGTCGCGCGACTAGCAGGGGAGGGTATAGACTAGCAGTGTTGAGTCACGGGGCAGCAGTCACTCGAGAAGAAACAGAGAGAGAGAGAGAGAGAGAGAGAGAGAGGTGGCGGAAGAACCCTAGCCACCTAGCCCGCGGATCCACGGCCGCCACCTCCTCCTGCTCTTTCGGTCGCTGCTCCTCCTCCTGCTCTTCCGGTCACCGCTCCTCCTCCGCCTCCTGACGCGCCGCCTCCTCCAGTCCTCCTGCTTTGCCGCCTCCTACTCTGTCGCCTCCCGACACGCTGCCTCCTCCTGTTCTGCTGCCTCCCGGTCGCCGCCTGCTCCTCCTCTGCCGGTCGTTGGCCCTTGTCCTCCTCCCGAGTCCCGATACATCTCTTGGTAAGTAGCACTTCCCCCTCCCCTCCCCTTTTTCTCCCCTCCCCTCATCATCTCCTTTTGTAGATCTAGGCATCTCGCAAGTAGTAGAGTAGTTGCTCACTTGCTCTGTTTCTTCACCACCTACTCTGTTTGTGCTTTGTTTTAGTAGCAGCAGGCAGCAGCAAGTAGACTCAGCAACCATATTTAATCTGTACACTCCACACTTCATCTAGTTCAGTTCTTTAAAGTCACTACACTTCATCTCTACGATGACGATGATGTCATATTTAATCCTTATGCTATGTATGTGTCCAATATAGTCTGGTTACTTTAGTACATTGAATGCCCAGTCCAGCCATGCCATATTGCCCTGTTTGTTGCCCGGCCACAGACTAGTCGCCCAAGTCAACAAGTTGGTCCTAAGGCGACTCGACTCAACTTTATGACTTAATAACCATGTTTATAGGTATTTAGCATCTATGGTGCAAACATCTGGAAGTCGAGTAATTAAAAAGCAATTGGTAGAACTTGATTTAAAAGGTATAAAAATGGTGCAAATCAACAGTGGTATTGAGTTGCATAATATATTAATATGGCATAGTAATGTGATAGTTGTTCAAAAAGGAACAGCAGAACGCTAGTCTGTAGTCCATAGCCCCATCCTACATAAACATTTTCTCCATCCATAATGTCATAGTTAAGGAAAGAGGCTTCTCAGATACTATGGCAGTACTAAAAAATAGCATACAATTCACTGTTTCCTAAAAGCATAAGAAAAGTTCGAGGCAATCTAAATTCTAAAGTTAAAAAAGCTTTGCATTGTTGGAGCATGTAAATACTATAGCAAATTGAGAGATGTAGTAAATGTTGGTGGATCAATGCGACAATGACAAATCAAGCTCACAAAGAATACGCTGTATTAGTTTATCAAATATCCAACCTACACAGGACCGAGTGTGCAACGTTTGGAAAAGAAATAATTCAGAAAACTGTAGAAAACAGCACCTATGTATCGCTAATTTAATATGAATCATGAACCAGAGTTGCATAATCATGCCTTTAAGCAGTAGCATCAACACGCTGTGTTATCCTAATAGTGGTCACATACTCACATGTAATCTCCTGATGAATAATAGCATACTCGTATGAACAAAATTTACAAGGTATAAAAAATGCTCAATGGATATATCTTTATAGGTCAGTTTAAAGCAATGTTACATATGCAAGTGTATTGAAAAACTAATTAAATCAAGCAATAATTATAACTGAGCTGCAGCAAAACATAGTACTCATGCATGAAACGATTTCCTATCCATTATGCAGGGTAACCTTGGGGTCATGTGGTAAAAAAATCACAGTACCTATCAAAGCTGCAAAGCTAATGAATGTAGGCCACTTCCTGACAGAAAAAAGGACTTCCAATCATGCGGTATCTTCAGTGGGGCTTCATTCCCCACCCCCCCCCCCCCCCAGGTACAAGTCAACAGCATAAACATATATTGACTACAAGGAAGTGGTTATTCAGGAAGAGGTTTTGTGTCTCTTGATGTGGCTTCGTGTGTCTTGATGTCGTCGGTGTTGTTTGTGTTGCTCTCTCTGTGTTGCTCCTCCTAGTCTCGGTCCTTCGTCCAACCTTTTATAGCTGAGGGAGCAAGCTGGAGGCCACCTTGATTCTTTCGGAAGTCTTCTTCTTTCAGGAATGGATAATGCATGAGTCCTGCAGCGTCTCCTGGATGAGCATACAGGCAGATGCCAATTATTGGTGACTCTGCTTCGTATGATAAACATGGATGCCAGGCTTCATCATTTTTTTTACACGCATAACCTTTTTCAGAAAGGTTAAGCCACACATTTTTTTTTCAAAGGCAAGTATATTTTGTTATTCGCTGTCATCATCTTCAATGGCTGGCCAAGAAGCTGTGCTTTCCTCTTCATCTGGTAATTCTATTGAATACTATCATCATTTGCCTATATTCTCTTCTAATTATGGTGTCTTCTCCATAATCTGGTTGTAATATGCGTCCAATACCTTTATATAGGAAACCATTTATTCCACCGCACTAGATATTCATAACTTTATTCTGGAAAACCATATGGTAATTGGTGTCTTGATAGATGCTTTCTTCAATTTCTAGGGCTTCTTTAAACCATCTCCAATTGTCATGGTTTGTGGTCTGAGAGAAGAGCTCCTTTTGATCTTCTGTAAGAATACCAATTCCTCTTCTATAATTTCTGAAGTTATTTTTGAGAATATAAACATCATGTATTGCTGGTCTTACTAGAGAAGTGAATCTTGGAGGTGTAGAGTAAAAGATAATTTTGTATTTTCCTCTAAAGGCCGATAATCTTTTACACACTTCTTTGATTGCAATTCCAAGATCGGATTGGAGAATTTGATCTAGTGTGCCATAGATGACATGAACTAGACCTTGATCTATAATGCCTTGAAGAGAGATGTATTTGTGGGCTTGGTAATGTAGATTTTTGAAATATTTGAGATCTATTTCAGCTCTCAATATTATGAAGCGGTGGTATTGCCGAAAAAATGCTTGATCGTCAAAGTGGAAAAGTAAGGGTGTTTATGTTGATGCTAGGGTTGAATCCTCTCCTCTCATATAGGTTAAGGAAATATTCTTGGAGATCTGCGAAAACCTTTATTTGTCTCTTATGATATTTTTTCCAAATTAATTCTCGGATATCTGGCCCTAGATAAGACAGTGTTTGGCTGGTTTTAAAGCTTAAATTAGAGATAAGTATTTCATGGGCTTCATTGCAGAAGGATTTATTTGTGTGTATCATGGATGAGGAAGGTTTCAAATTTTCTGCCTCTTTATATTGTTGAATGTAATATTTGGCAGCTGCTTCCATGTAATAATTTGCTCCCAATTTTATTCTGGCTTGAGTTATTACTTCGTTAATATTTTTATATTTTTTCCAGGACATTCCTTCTGATTTTGAATCATTCATTTGAGCTAGTATTTCTTCAAATGATATATATATTCCTGGTAATTTTCCTTCAAAAACCACATATAAGGATTGTGGTTCTATGAATTTAGGATATTCAAGATATTCTGGTATAGCCTTATTAGATGTATGGAAATATTCAGCAAGGCCATTTAATATTGAAATCATATATCTCTTATCTTCTCTTTTGTGATTATATTGGTACCAGAAATTATCCAGTATGCATTGTTGAAATTCATTGATAATTATATGGTTATTTCTTTTGTAATTATATGAACCTGGTGGGAATATTTTGAGCTTATCGGCTCCAAAGCTGAAATATTCAATTCCCTTTTTATCTGCTGATCTCTTCATTTCTGCAAAATAATGGATCGGGAAAACAGGTCAGGCAATGTATTATTTTTTTCCTTTTATATGCTCAAATATAGCTTTTAACCATTTCCTGTAATAATGTCTTCAAATAAAACCCATCTTCTAGTAGAACTTTTCTTACTATTGATTTGATAATGGTATCTGCAAATGGCTTCACAATCTGTCCTTATTATGAATTCTTTGAAGCCTAAATATAACCTAAAAGCATTCATTGCATTGATTACTGCTAAAATTTCTCTATCAGTATTATTTACAATTTTTAGCTTATAGCTTCCAGAGGCATATCTACAAATCTTTTCTTCTGCTTTTGGTGAGTATTTATTAGGCCTTTGCTTTAATATAGCACCCCATCCTAGTTGAGATGCATCAGTTTCAATGATAGAAAAATCGTTATCTAAAGGTAAATCTAGAGGCTTTAGTTTTGCTACTTTATCTTGAATTGATCTAACTAAATTAATATCTTTAGAGTTAAAATATTTTTGTCCATTCTTTCTTAGTTTTGCATATAGTGGTCTGGCTAGCTTTGCTAAATTTTCTATGTAATTTCTAGCATAATTTACTATCCCTAGAAATTGCTGTAGGACCTTTTTATCATTCATAGCATCAGGAAATTGTAAAATCTTTTTAGCAATATGTTCTTGCAGATATATTTTGCCTTCTCCTATTTCATGACCAAGGAAATTAATTTTTTCTTTGCAAATTTCTATTTTCTTTTTAGATAATATTAACCCATTTTGCTCTACCTTTCTAAAAAATATTTCAAGATGAGCAATATGCTCTTTATAAGATTTTGAAAATATTAGTACATCATCTATATATACTAATATGAATTCTTGATTTTCATTGAAAATATTTTGCATTTTTCTTTGAAATAATGCAGGTGCGTTTTTTAATCCAAGTGGCATTACGAGCCATTCAAAATGTCCTTGAGGACAAGTAAATGCAATCCATTCTATAGATTCTTGTGCCATTTTTACTTGCCAAAATCCAGCTTTTAGATCAAACTTAGAAAAATATTTGCTTCCTTGTATTCTATTAATTAGTTCTTGTTTATTTGGGATATTATATGCATCTTCTATGGTATTATCATTTAACCTTTTATAATTAATAACCATCCTTGATTTACCTCTGATTATTTCAGGATGATTTCTAACTATAAAAGCAGTGGATCTATGCGGCTTCTACTTTCTCTTATTGCTCTTAACTTTCATAATTCTTCTATATGCATTTTAAATTCTTCTATATCTTTTGGAGTAGCTTCTATGGGACATGTTTTGATTATATATTCGGATTTATTATGTCTATTTTACATATAATAGAGTTTTTATCCCAATGTTTCATAGGTATTTCTCCAATTATTTGGATATCTTCTAGTCTTTGAACAATTTTTTCTATGTCTTTTTTAGATTTTATATTTCTATACCGTTAGGTGCAAATGATTGTAATCCTATGCATTCTAAGCATGAATTCATTATATAATTTTCATCTATAATTGTACTAAATTCATCCTTTTAAGGGAAAAATTAATGCTCGAGAATCAAGATTATTAACTTCGCAAGTTGTTGAATTTGAGGTACCTTATTATTCTTTCTTGCTTCGCAATATAAGGAATATTGTCTTGATATGGAATAAATGTGATTCCTTGCTCATGTATAATTATAGTTTGTAGTGAGTATTGTAAAAATCTAAGACCAATTATCATATCTATAGTTATCATTGATAAATCTCTTAAAGTAATTTCATCTAGTATATACTCTGTGCCATTTATATATATTTCAATATTGTAAGCTATTTGATTATGCAGCTTGTTTATTTCCATACATATTCAGTAGATATTACAACCTTTTTATCATCTATTGTCTGAACTATATCAGGACACTTTATGAAATAGCTATCATGAATAATGTTTTTTGTGCAACCTGTATCTAGTAATGCTATTATTTGGTAAGTAATATTGGGTTTTAGCTTTACTTTTACTGGGATTTTTATTCCTGGAACTTCTCTAAAAGGTAATTTGACTATGTATTTATTTCCGAAACTAGCTATGGCATCATTTAACTAAAAAATCCTACCCTTGCTATTATCTCTTACTATTACAATTTGTTCTTTAATTTTATCTTCTTGTAAACTTTCAGTATTTATGCATTCTTTTAAATCTTCAGATTCTACTTCTATATCTTCCATTGCTTTATCTGATTTATCCAAACTTACCTTGCTTCAAGTATTTATAAATTTGTTATAATGTTTTGTCATGTCTATATTTTCTAATTCTTTCTTTAAATCCCTTCCTTCTTCAAAACTTTCTAGAAATAATTTTTCATTTATTCCCCATTGTTCTTCTTCGCTTATACCCTGCTTATTTTTAGTGGTATCACTTTTTACCCTTTCTTTATTATTTGGTTCTTTTGTCTTATTATAATGTCTTTCCGAGTTATCTATATCTAACCTCTTGTCTCTTTTTATCTTTCTTAATCTATTTAATTCTTTAATAAAATAAAGCTCTTTATCTCTTAATTTATGCCAATCTCTTGTCCAGTATTATTATATTCTTGTTCTACAAATTCTAGTTTATTTTCATAGTATTTTATTTCACTATCTAAGTCTAATATTTCCAAGGATTCAAATGCGTATATCGCTTATTATCTTTTATATTTTTAACTTTTATATTATTCATTAAAATTTGAGGTTTCACATCTTTATTAAGTAAATAGAGTATGTTCTCTTTTCTACCAAGGTTTCTAAAGATATCCATCTTTCTGAATTTATAGCTTTATTAAGAGATATTATTCTTGGTGAGACTAACACTAATTCTGTATTTCTTTCTTTATTATCAATTTTATTCAGAATCTGGACTAATAATTGTAGGATGGTATTATTCTGCTTTATTATAACCTAAGAGTCTTCTTTAGGTGATTCGTAGCTTGAAAACCCAATAGGACGTTCAAGATATTTTCTGTTTCTTCTAATGCCTTACTATATTCTGACATATAACTAAGAGAGGGCTAGGGTTTTAATTTCTTCTAATAAATTCTTAATTTTAAAGCTTTCTAGATCTGATTCTTTTAAGTCTGAAGGTCTTAAGACTTCTTTCTTAGTAGAGCTAGACTCTATTCTCTTGTATATTAAATCAACTTCTTCTTTGATATAATCACAGTTTTGAGTACTTTTATTCTGTTGAACCTTATTTTCTTCAAGTACTTGTAGACCTAATTTATAACTTTTACATAACTTGGAACAAAAAAACAAGAAGACTTGGAATTTAAGTTAGAAAAATTTCATAAAGAATTCAATCAGTTAGCTGATCAATATATCCTCCTAAACAATATATATATATATATATAAAACCTTTGATGTTAATTGCTTCATGGCTGCACTTAACGTTGGGCACTTACATTAGTAACAGACAATACACTAAGCCTGCTAGGCTGCTACATAACAATTTCATCATGTAGTCATGCTCCACATAAATAATTCAAATATGATAAGGAATGGCATGCTGACATTACTGACACTTACACACAGAAGATTAACCTGAAAACTTTAAACATAGAAATAATCTAGTTGGCTAAATACCTACCCAGTCCTTCACTAGTATAAACATGCTGCCCACTTGTTATCTTAAAAATTAAATCAAATTTAAAGAGAACTTCTCCACATTTGATTTCGGTGCTCCATCACCGCAGTCTCTAATCAGTTATTTTCTTTACCATTTTGTCCCTCAGAATTATTATGCTTACATAAATAAGAGAATGCATCTAGGAAGGTTAATATGTCATCTCCAGTGAAAGCGCAATAACAACGACAAGAATGAAAATACATCCAGAATGACCTATAGTAGGTCGACTTTGGGACAGTATTGAACATCCCATTTAAACGTGCCTCGCCACATGAAAAATGATGTTTAGTTACTGCAGTTCAAATATAAGTAAGCAACAGGTGCAAACCCTATCAACTGATGCCACATAGTAAGTAGACATCAACTCATGATACCCCACCAACACAGAAGCATATGACCCTAACTCTTGTCCAAAATAGCCTGCAAAGGTGCCCGATGTAGCCTGCAGAAATGGCACTGTTTGCAATCTAAACCCTACTCACCATAAGGCAGGACTAAACCTTACCTGGAGAATTCTAAACCTAGGTAACCATCAATTGGAGATATAAGAAACAAATCCAGACCCTATTACCCCATGATTCGGACACACTACGAGTGGTGACATGCACGACAGCTGAGCAAAAACCCTACATCTACCCTACACAACGAATTCAACAAACCCTAGATCTCTCAAGCTCGTAAGCCATGGGTCGAAAACCTATAAGCAGAAAAGCGAAACCATACCCTAAACCTAGGGCAATCCGTGGGAGACCATGAAGGGGGTGAGGGGAGAGGTGGTAGAGATCGTTTCCTTACCGATTCGGCGCCATGATTGGATGCTTCTCGGGCGAAGGCCAGCGGCGTCACGCCATCGCGCCGCCGCCGGAGCCTGGAGGAGCGTCGGATTCGTGCCAGCACCGAGTCGAATTTTCTCTTCGTTGAGTCGAGGGGGAGGAGGAGGAGGCCGTGAGAGGGTTTGGGGATTTGGGGGGCGAGCGAGCGCGAGACGGCGAGAGAGATGATGAATTCACGAACGAAGGGAGAGGGGAGAAGGGAAGAGTCAGAGAGCGCGCGAACGGCTGCGTCCTGCGTGATACGCTTTTCAACTGACAGTGGGCCTAGTTGGGCCCTTCAAGGCTGACACCCATCTCGGCCCATTTACTGCCACCCAGCTTCGTGGGCTGTAGTTACTAACTTTGTTTTTTTTCGATTTACATTTTCTTTTTCTAATTAAAGTTAAAGTGAATTGAGTTGTTGTTAGTGATAAACTAGCTGCATGCCCGTGCTTTGTCACCGATAAAAAAAATTACTCTAGCACATCCTGATGAGAGCTCGACCAAGAGCGGAGGTAGAGCTCCGACCAGCATCTTGTCACGCCTCACGTGTCCGGTTTACACCATGATCAGGGACGGAACTAGAACGAAAATGATCGAGACTCACCACTTCACCATATATATATATATATAACAGCATATATAATTTTTAAACAATACTATATTAATTAGTAATTTATGCGCCAAAAGACCGCAAAAGACTCACCAACTCCTCTTTTAAAAAATATAGTAAAGTTTCGTTATGTTTTTCATGAAAGCCGCTCCTTCTTTTCCCACTTTTTTCCTAGCGTGAAATGATGTGAAGATATATTTCTGCTGGTGGTCAAGGACACATTCATTGAAGTCAAGGTTAACCTTCTCGACCGCCTAAATGGTCTGGTGAACAAAGTGACGTCTCTTGATATATCGGCACTTCGGCAGGGATAACATCAGAAAAAGTTGAGAAGCGTTTCAAACCAGCTCTTCTAGAAGTTGACTTGGATAATAGCATTTATGTCCCGGCAATCTGCCCATGTATGGTTTACAAAATTGTAACTCATGATGTAGCCTTATTTTGACTCGGAATTCAGTATAGTTTTTTGACTTTGTGGTATCTGTACAGTTGGTAGCGACCACATCATCCTACCTTGCACGGTATATGGATGGAGGTGAAGCCAAATTTTGGCGGAACTGAGCCTCGGACAGTTAGGACAATAGCCCAAGGTTTAGGATTAAAAGTTAAAATACCAACAAAAAAAATTCTTTGAGTTTGGTTTCAATTTGGATTTCTTGCCAAATTCGGGAAATTCCATCCAAAATCCGCTTTCCTATTTCGGAATTCCGCCTTCTCTAGCCGAAGGCCCCTTTTCTCTGCTTCGCTTCTCCACTGTTCTTCTTCTTCCTCGTGTCACCCCACCCTCCGCTTACACCGCACCGCCTTCAACTTCTTCCACTGCCTTCTTCCGTGCCCATACCTGCCACCTACCTCACCTCGCATTAGGGTTAGGGTTGTCAAGGATACTCTGGAGATCGTGTTAGGGTTAGGGTTAGGTTGCGACTACACTCAAGTTTTCCTAAATGTATGTTAAAGCTAGGGCTTGAGATGTCTATTTTGCTGCTGTAAAATAGCCGTTATGCCATAATTCAATCAAACTAATATTTTTTAAATGTTCGTAAGCAGGTTTGGTGCTATTCCAGTCTGCAATCGAAATCCTGGTCACGGAGTCATTTCAAAGAGCTCATGAAAAGCAGTAGTAATCTATACATGCATATTTACCTGTGGCTGTGTTCGGCCTATGAACAGTCTGACTATACTAGAGGCGTGGTCCTTGGCTGGCTCCGCCCTTGCTCTTAGATATTGAGGAGAACGGATCAATGGAGACGTCTCCAGCAGTCACCGCCAATTAAATAGGTAGCCCACGGACGATGTCCTCATTTCCACGGAAGGTTCTTATTAGCATAGCATCTCTCGGGCCATAAGCACGTGATTTTGACGCAATCAAACTCTCTCGCAAGTTCGACGATGCTGGCTGCGCATATGCCTCGAGCCGCGGTTTAATAAGGATTTCAGATCCCAACTTGTAAAACGTCGTATTGTCTGTCGATCGCCATTCCCCGTAGAAAAAGAGGCGTGCCATGCGTGCAGAAGCAACAAGGGAAGAGCGTGAAGTGCAGAATGATCTGTAACTTCACTTGCCCAGAAGCTAACCGGCCAAATTAAGCAGCGAGATAGCCGGTAACTCTGACTGTCTATGACTTATCATCTGCGTGGCCAATTACTTGACCACACGGTGAAAATTGAAAAGCACCTGAAGTTCTTGACATCGATTAGACCGAAGCGCCGCCGATCCTATTCGTCGGCGTCGCAGTCTCCACCGGCGAGAGCTGTACTTGACCATGTACTCGAAGAGAAAGGGAGAGGAAGCGATGGGAAAGGAAAAGGAGCGGGGAGACGAGACAACATCTGAAAGAGGCAATACGAAGTTAAACGATTCGGATTCTCTGCATTATTGAAAAGGTATACTGTGGGAATTCGGATTCTCTGTATTATTGAAAAGGTTTACCGAGAAAATCGTATCACGTAATAGTACTGTGGCGAAAACATAGCAACAGTGGTATATTTACTGTAGCGGTTTACTGTAGCAGCGCGGTAACCAGTGGTTTTGGCCTTTGATTGCTCTATGATGCTACGCGCTGTGGATCTCTAAATTAAAACCTCCGGGTGCAGAGGATCCCTTTACCGTAAAGGAGTTGGTCAGAGGGTAAGCTAACGCTCGCACGAGGGCGAGAACACCTGTGCTAATGTGGCTCCCACGCGGCAAAAACAAACGACTTCCGTCTCCTCCCCTCGCCGAACTCAGAAGTCAGAACCTGTTCTCGTTTCTCCTTCCCTTCTCAACTGCTTCTTGCCTGCTTCCTGCCTCCAGGCTCCAGCTGCTTCAATTCTGCTCCAAGGCCAGCGATCTTCTCTTCCCCGCGGGTCAAGTCGACAACTTTTTTTTTATCAGGTTTGTTGATCTGAGAATTGCCGTGGCTCAGTTTGGGAAAGGTTTGATCGACGGAAGTGGGTGTTTTGCGGTCGATTTCTACGGTATTTTTCAAGAGGCTACGCCAAGAGCTAGCTTGCTTTCCCTTTTGTTGGTGTTTCTGGCGCTTCTTTGTCTTCTCATTTCAGATATTTTCTTATTGGAGATGTTGCTGTAGTGAGTAGTCTGATCGAAAAATCGCTTAGCTCAAGTTGGCATCTTTTCTTGGTTCCCCACCCACTCTCCCTTTGTTGTTGGGACTTGCCACTTGGGATTAGCAATTAGAATGGTTGATTCTTGATTTATGAACGCTCAGTTGATCTGAAAACGTAGTGCGTTGATTCTTGTCGCGTTCATTTCAATCCATTTGTGCTATTTATCTCTAGTTATTTCTGGACTAAATTTTGTCTTGTCAAGAATTAGTATGCCCTAACTGGAATAAGTTAGAATAGACTTTAGCAACTCCAGCAACTGCTCTTGTTTTTGCAGTTTTTTTGGGGTGTTTGTTCCATCGGTTGATAATCTACCTCCGCCACCTCTCCCCAATTTGAATTATTTTGAGTTTTTCTCTCTGGTCTTGTTGCCGTTTTTTAGGATTTTGTTGGAGATACGTTTCTCTCTTCTATGTAGGTTGCTTCGGTCCGGAATTTTTGGTGGGGATTTGTTTTGTCATGTTCAGCTTATTTATAGCTCATCTTGATCGCCCCATTTCTTCTCAGAAGTTTACAATTTTTTTTCCGGAATTCATTTGCTGAACACTGCTTCGTGATCTCCTAGGAGTAGTCTCAGATGTTCCTATCTTTTCTTGCCTAGGTTGTCGAGACAAGCTTGTTTTGGTGAGCGTGCTTTGCTTTTATCAGCCCAATTTTGTTGCCTCCTTTGGGTGTCGGCGTGTTGCATTAATTAATTTCTTTTAGTTCTGAAGCAACAATCTTCTTCATACAACTCGTTTCGTGTCTGTTTAAAGGACTTGTGTGATAGGCGAGGGATTGAGGGGAATTTTTTCTTTATTTCTGATTTAGTTTTTTTGTTCGAAAATAGTTCATTTCTGATTTAGTTAAACAGCATACTGCGGTGAATCATAAGGATATTGTGCATTGAACAACGCTGCTATTTGCCGGTTTACCACTGACCCGTATGTATCATTTTTGGGTCTTCTTTGCAGCTCAATCAGGCCAATTAGGAGCCCTCCGGGTTACGGAGAATGGCAGGCGGTGGCACTAGCATCAGGAAGTATGTTGGGGCCCTCAAGGATTCGACAACCGTTAGCATAGCAAAAGTAAACAGCGATTATAAGGTAACAATGATCATCATTTTAATCTTCAGTGTTAAGGCCCTCTCCGTCTTGCATTGGTGGTTTTAAGCTTTTCCTGTAACAAAAAAATGTTCTCATCTTGTTATTCGCTCTTTGTAACAGGAACTGGACATTGCTATTGTGAAGGCCACAAACCATGTTGAGAATCCAGCAAAGGAGAAGTACATAAGAGGTGGTGACTCGTGCTTCTCTGGACAAGAACAGAAATTTTCTATTTTCCACCATGTTTCTGCTCATGTACTTCCTGTTTGCAGATATTTTTCACCATCTTTCTGCTGGAAGGCCTCGGGCAGATGTAGCCTACTGCATCCGTGCCCTTGCTAGACGTCTTTCAAAGACACGCAACTGGGCGGTATGTCCACTATACATTTTCTGATATTCATGTATAAATAGGCTTGTTAATTTTTATGCCCGTTTTAAGTGAGAGGATGGAATCCGCCCATATGATCATTTCCAGGAGTAGGGTATCTTGTTGATGCAAAATCATTGAAAAAACCATGTACAGTTGCTCACTTTCCAGTTTCCACCCGCGCTTCTGTGTTAAGATAGACCAATGAGCTGATCCATTTGTGCAATTCTCCAAGGCACCTTTTTTCTGTTGAGATCTGCGTGCCCCTAAACTAATGAATCAAATGGCTGCTTCTATCAGTTTATCTATAGCATCTATTTACTCAGCAGTTCTTGGAAAATATTATCTATCTATGTCAACACCGCTTGACATTTTGTTGTCCTGGCACATTATTTGTCTATTGCACTTGCTTCTGTTGATAAAAATTTTCAGGGTGATGCCTAATAACCAAAGCAACATGGTATTTATGATTTATGAACTTCTATTTCTTATTTCTTCGTCAGGTTGCACTGAAGACATTGATCGTCATACACCGTGCCCTTCGGGAGGTTGATCCCACTTTCCGTGAAGAGCTTATTAGTTATGGGAGGTCGGGTACCCATATGCTCCATCTGTCCTACTTTAAGGATGATTCTAGTCCAGAAGGTACTAGTTGCTAACTTCACCCTGGTCCTGAATCTTTTTCCTGGGCCTGGTCCTGAATCTAGTATTGGAAAATTATCATGACCCCTTGTTCTCTGTGCAGCTTGGGATTACTCTGCATGGGTGCGCAATTATGCTTTATTTTTAGAGGAGAGACTTGAATCTTTCCGCGTACTGCAATATGATGTTGAAACGGATCCATTGGTATGTAATCTAATGCAAGTTACATTGGATTGCCCCCTCCTTTACTCCAGTGTGCAGTGTTTGTCTGACAAACTTACTTATAGTTAAATTGTATTAAAGGTGCATGATTTTCAGGCTCGGAGCCATATGAATAGGTGATACTGAGATCAAGGGTTTAGATGTCACTAGAACCAAAAAAAAAAAAATTCGTACTACATTCTTGATTATGCACTATGTGCGTTATCTAGTCAAACCTCTTGCTAACCTAGTACTGTGCATTATTATATTCATGACGGAATCAAAATTTTGATCTGGGGCATAGGATGCCAATGATCTACTCTAGTGTCTTACTTTATGAAAACTATGATTCCACAGAGAACTCGGGATCTTGATACTACTGGTTTGCTTGATGAACTGCCAGCATTACAGCAGCTCCTTTTTCGGCTGCTTGGTTGCCAGGTGATTATTATTTGTTATTCTGTCTAAAAACGAACCAGGTTTTATGTTTCTGCGATGACTCATCACATTTTAAAGATGCCTTGCTAACTTTTGAATGTATTTTTTTTCCAGCCACAAGGGTCATCATCTTATAACATCATAATCCAGCATGCCCTTTCAATGGTGAGGATTCAGAACACCTCTGAGCAGCATAGTAGTGAATAGTGATCTCAGCATTCCTTGACTTTGTTTTGTGTATTAATGGAAGGTTGCTCTAGAGAGTGTTAGGATCCATACAGCTATCAACGATGCGATACTCAATCTACTTGACAAGGTGCCCACCACTACCTTATTTTTTAAAATGAGCGTGTACATTTGTTTATATCTCTTAGTCCATTGACATCCTCTGCATAATGCTATGCAGTTCTTTGAGATGCAAAGAGATGATGCTATTAGGGCCCTTGACATATACAAAAGAGCAATTGGCCAGGTCAATAGCTATTTCTTTTCTATTGTTAATTATTATTTTTATTTGATTGGTCTTTGGTACTATTTAATGTCTACAACACCAGAAATTGTAGGCTAAATGTCTAAATCATGCGGGTGCTTTCCTATATTTGTCTTTGTTCTTCGGTTGTACAGGCAGAACGACTTTCAGAATTTTATGAAGTGTGTAAAACCATACATATTGGGCGTGGTGAGAGGTTGTTAAAAATTGAACAGGTTTGATTGGCATTCCCATGATTATTTGTATGTTTTTATTTTTATTTTTATTTCTTATGTGAGTAGCTTGTTGATAGCCTATGGTAATACATACAGCCTCCTGCGTCATTCTTGCAAGCTATGGAGGAGTATGTGAGAGATGCTCCCCTTGCTTCGACAAATCAAAGAAACCAGGTTTGGAACTCCTACAACTCTACATTCAGTAATGGATGGTGCTTCTCACAGTTCAACTAGTATCTTTGTGTTTAAATAGTAAAAACCGCATATTTATGAAAGACTTAGCATTAAGAAACAACTCTGTTGTCAAACAAGCTTTCGCTTATTCGATGGACTATATGAGCTTTATTATCATAATTTATCTTTCATTTTCCTCCTTGGGCATGCTTTCAGGACATTTTCTTTGATTTTAGGCTGTACCAGCAATAGAGTACAGAAGAAAACCAGAAGATGAAGAAGCGTCAACTTCACCTCCTGCTGAGGCAGTATCAGCTTCAGAACCAGAACCTGGACCAGAGCCAGTTAAAGAAGTCTCACCCATAGCTGAGCAAACAGATTTGCTGGTAAATTTCCATGTTACTACAGCAAATAAGCATTATCTTATTTTCAATCATCCTAACATTTTCATATTTGCTTGGTAGGGGATGAACGAATCAACCCCTGGCACGTCTGAAATAGATCAAAAGAATGCTTTGGCCTTAGCAATTGTTCAACCAGGTATATATCTCACAAATGAACTTCAGTTATGTGTTCATGTGAAGTTAAAAGACAAAACCAAGTACTAAAATGCATGTCGCTGACTCTCGCTTTTGTGGCAGATAATGCACCTAAAGCCGCTGCTCCTGCTAGTACTGAAAGCGTGGCCACTAGCTGGGAGCTGGCACTTGTCACCGCACCCAGTTCAAATGGAAATGCTGTCACTTCAAGCAAATTGGTGCATATTTCAGATATTTATCTACGATTTCTTTATGCGGTCCCTCTGAAACAAAACTAACATTTTAACTCGCTACAGGCCGGTGGACTGGACTTGCTTACCCTTGACAGCCTATATAACGAGGCGCACCGACGAGCACAGCAGAATGCGAGCTACAACCCCTGGGAGGCCACTCCGGCATCTGGTCCGATGATGCAACAGCCGATGCACAACCCATTCTACGGTTCAAACACAATTGCTGCACCCCGCAATGTACAGATGGCGGCGGCGATGGCCCAGCAGCAGCAGGCTTTCGTGCTCCAGCAGCAGCAGGCTTTCGTGCTCCAGCAGCAGCAGCAGGCTTTCATGCTCCACCACCAGCAGCAGCAGCAGCAGGCTTTCATGCTCCAGCAGCAGCAGCAGCAGATGATGATAAGGGCAGGCCCATCGGTTCATCAGGCCTCTTCCAATCCATTTGCGAGCTCGTATACGCCTGCCGGCGTCCACCCTTATGGTCCAGGGATGCAGCTCCATGCAGGCAATGCATATACAGGAAGAACTGGAATGATGTAGAATGCCACCGCATCTGCTATTTTTTTCTTCGCCTTTCTTCTTCTCTTTTTCTTCTTATCACCATTGTGATACTTAGGAAAATTAGAAGAAACCCGGTATAGTGTGAACTGTGAAGATGAGCACGCCCATGAAGTCCTTTTCCGGCTGATTCTGACCAAGAGGGTTTTATGTGCAGCTGTGAAGGACTTGTTAGAATAGGAATTCATTTGAATTTCTTTATATAACTTTTGTATTTCTTTATATATGTATGGCATATATCCATTTGGACTTCCTATATATATTGCCCATTGAGCTTCTTAAATACATACACAATATTTATAACATGGTATTAGAGCGGAAGTTCAAACCCTAGCCTCTAATCTCTTCCGCTGCTCGCTTCCCCTGGGAGGAGCAAGATCCACTCCTGGGGCAGCCACATTAGTCCTAGTTTTTTTTTCTCATAGAAGTAGCAGCAGCAGATTTCGTCAACGCGACCGATCGATCGGAGACGCAAGCGGATCCATGGCGGTGGAGGGCGAGAAGAAGTTGATCACGCTCAAGAGCTCTGATGACGAGGAGTTCAAGGTGGAGGAGTCGGTCGCGATGGAGTCGCAGACCATCCGCCACATGATCGAGGACGACTGCGCCGACAATGGCATCACACTCCCCAACGTCAACTCCAAGATCCTCTCCAAGGTCATCGAGTACTGCAACAAGCACGTCCACGTCGCCGTTGTTGCATCCAAAGCCGCCAACCCCTCCACCAACAGTGACGCGAACTCCGCCGCCGCCACAAACAACTCCGACATCCGCGCAGACCCGGTTCGAGTCGCCACCTCTCGGAATCGGCCGTCGCCGCACGGCATGCGCCGCCGCCGCCCTGGGTACTCTCCCGCCACTCCATCCTCCCCTCGAAGCGGCTGCACAACAAGGTGGCCAGCTTCACCACCCACCTGATGTGTAGGATCCAGCGCAGGAGGAGGAGCGGGAGCGCATGGATTTTGTCCCAGAGAAGTCGACGCTCGAGGTCGATGAGATCCTCGTTGACAAGGAGACCGTGGAGATTGAGAAAACGGAATCGGTGGAGATTGAGAAAAGAGACACAGAGAGGATAAAAAATAGGGCTGGTGTTGCTATTATGTGTTGCTCTTTGAGTCTTTTTTTTCTTCTCCATCCAAGTTCTTAATACTATATCTTTTAGTTTTGTCTAAGTTGTGCGAGTCCATAGAGTCTTTGTCAGTCAGATTGCTTTCTGGCTCACTCATTCCTTTTCACATGGCAGCAGTCGCTGCTCTTCTCTTCGACCCGTTGTAAATCGTAAGAATCGTTATGATGCTGCCGCTCTCTCTGAGCCGCCACCCTGAGTTTTTAAGGCTGTTGCGCTTCTTGTGCACTGTGCCGCCGTCGTCTTGGGCTTTGATTTGCGCTGCCATGCTTCTGTTTATTCCATTTTAGCTTGATTTTACAATTTTCTCTATTTCTATCGGTTTCATCATCTTCTTGGTCGTGTTGCCGCAGTCGACTTTGCTCCTACTTGCCTCTACTTTCTCAGCCCCTGCACCTTGTACTTTATGGGTTGTCGCACGACCCCAGATGGGAGGAGATCTTTTGATACTCGATATATTTTCCGAGAGCTGCACGCTACAACGACGTTATTAAGGCTTTGACTTTGGATTTTTCCCTATTTTAGTGTTAATCCTTTTCAAATGCAATGCTATTGCATACGTCTTACGCATTGTATTTAAGGGGGGGATATTAGAATAGGATTTTGTTTTTGTATTTTTTATATGTTTTTTTGTATTTTCTTATATATGTATGATATATATCTGCATGTACTTTCTATATATATTATTCATGTGTGGCACGAATCACGGAACGAGGCAGGCAAAGAGCCCATGTACTCACGGCACGTTACCTGCAGTGATGGGCCATGTTATTTATGTGTGTTCTTCTGTATTAGGAGTATCTCTCTTTTAGAACTTGGTTCTCGTTTCTATAATTCTATTCTCTAGTTCTCTACCAGCTCCAGTATTAGTGACTCAGTAGAATTAATCACATCGATGTGGCGGGCTCATTGATTCCCGTGAGCGAGCATGGCGACACGGGCAATGTTCTACATGCCAAAGCCAATGTAAGAACTGTACTCCAAATAGTCCCAAGATTCGTCCACAAAAATAAATCTGCAACACAGGGTTTCATCGTAGAGTTGTGATCGCTACCAAATTTAATTAGAATCTATTTATATCCGATAAATCTTTATCGCTATAATCTGACCTATCGTAATCAACGGATAGATAGTTCACTTTTTTTTTTCACCGGTTAACGTGATTATTTCTAGCCGTAACGCCGCAACTTCTTTTAACTTCTATAACAAATAGATAGACAGATATCTACTCAGATTGGTTTCCACTGGATTGTTTCTGTCTGTGCCTCCATGCTAATGGACAAAGTGAGCTGACATTATTAGCGTTATATGCAGCGGTGCGTTGGCTGTCACATTCTTAAAGCTTTCCTTTGTTGTCTTGGGCATTGCCTCTGTAGCTAATGCTGATGCTTTGGCAATTCTAGATTTTAAAAGGAGCAGTGAGCTAACCAGATTGCATGATTACATTCAAGGTTAGCCAGATTGAATTTTCTAGCCAGATTGAATTTTCTAACTACAATACTTAAGCTCAAACCGCACGCAAATGGAGCACATGATGGCTATTTGGGACTTGCCATATTTCATTCCTCCTTACATTGCACCGGGAGGGGTAATCTCACCCCAATAGAAAAGGTGAGCAAACTCAGCCATATGTAACCATTCAAACACCATCATTTACAACCAAGCATCCCTTCACCCTGGCGCGTGGAGCCAGCCACGGCCTAAGTCTTGGGCTGGGCCATGCTGTTCTTAGCCGAACAAAGCCACAGGTAGACATGTATATATGGATTGTTACCATTTTTTATGGGCTTTTGATCCTAGGCTTCGGGCTATTGTCCTAGCGGCCTAAGACACAGCTCCGTTTCTACCCTCATCCTTCTAATACAACCAACAAAACAACTTCTCGACACAGTCTGAACCAATAAATACAGCCAACCAAACAACTCACCTTGCAGTCACTTAATCAGACTATGGCCAGCCTGAATAGCTCGTACATGCTAGCCTAGGGAATAAAGGCAACCAAACATGATAAGATCTCAATGGCCTCAAATATGGTTTGGATGCTTGCAGTTACACGAGGGCATACATGTTAGATTGATCTCAGCCGATTAGCCCAACGGCTAATCGGGCCTTGATCCGCATACGATCGAGGCGTCGGCCCGACCAGGGCCGATGGGCCCCGTCATGACTGCGCTATAAATAGAGGGTGGGGGCCGGCGGCTCGACTTACGAGGTCCACCGTCATCCTCTTCTCCGACCGTCGCTGCCCGTGCGCAGACTTCACCGACGAAGCAGCAATGGCCGGCTCCTCCTCCAATGCATCGGATGGTTAGTAATGATGTCTACTCCTCTCTCTCTCTCTCTCTCCCCCACTCTCTGGAACCCGATCAAGAGCACCCCGCAAGAAATATTAACAATGGTATCAGAGCGGGCAAATTAAAAAAAAAGGGGGGGAAGATCGGGCGGGCTTCGCCTTTTAGCGCAACAGTAGGCTCGTGCTCTATCAAAGCCCCTCGGTGGCAGCGCCGCCGCTCTCCTCTGCTGAGCTCCGGCCTTGCCCGCCTCATTGCCCATCTTGCTGAGCTCCGATCGCCAGTAACCCTGTAGTGCCGCCCTTCCGCCCGGCCATTGGGCCGCTGCGCCATCCGCCGGAGCGTCGCCGCCTGCTGCTGCAGATCCGCCTCGCGAGGCATCCGCCACCCATACGCTTGCCGCCTTCTTGCGCGCCGCCCGCTCCGTGTTTTTGGGAGGCCGGGCGGAATGAGGTAGGGTTTTGAGGCGGTTTTGTTTGGGCATAAAACACTCATGCCGTCCGTCGGAAGGGCGGCCGTGATGAAAGGCGGTACGCGTTGGGCGACCCGCGCGTACGTAAGAAGTCGCCGAGTGGGCGCCAGTGGGCATGGGCTGCGCAAGATGGGCCAAATGGCCTTTTGCCTGATGAAATCCAGAAATTGAATTTAATTGGGCGCCGACACCACTCCGACCCTAAGCCTCGGCGACAGACCTCATTACGCTCCGTCCGGTGGCCTAATTGATGAATAGAATTTGATTCAAATCTCGTAAATTTTTGCACCAACGTGTTAATTTTTCGAGATTAGATGTGTCTGATATAATGCTTCGAATAATGAATTATTTTTAGAATAATTACGCTTTCATTGCAAAAGTTAATGTTTGATTACTCTTTCAATTAAATTGAACCAACAGAGAATTTAATTTTTGAGAATTGTTGTGAATTATGATATTGTTATTTTCGACCAACGTTGATAATAACAGTATTATAATTTTATTTGATGATTTTATGCATTATTTCTATTTTTGCCCAACGGTGATGTAGATTTAATGTATAGATTAAAATTGTATGTCGTATTTTTGACCAACGTTGGAAATAAGGCATATAATTTTCTTGTTATATTCTCACTTTTATTTGAATTATTTTTCAAAGGTACAACTTGATGAGTTGTATCAAAGAGATCCCACTCTCAAAGGAGATAACTATGGGAGTGGAAGAAAAAGATAGACTTAGCGTTTATCTTGGTGAGAGGTGGATTGGGTCCTCACCACAAGACGTCCCAATCGAGCAGGCGCCCGGTGAGAAAAAGAAAATGAGGACGACAACTGCTTGGCGAGAAAAGACAGAGGACCATGCTCCCTTACGGATGTCTTATGACCTTGAGCATAAGAAATGGACCACTGACCAACAAGAAATGTATGGTGTGATAAAAACTACGATTGAGCACGCACTGCAGGCTCAATCGCAGAGTGTGTTCTTGTCACAGTACCTTGAGAAAATAAAGAGTCGGTTCTTGGCTCTTCAAAGACTTATGCTACCTGACTAATTAAGCGACTTGTGAAAAAGGTACTCTGGTGGTGGCGTTGGCATAAGAGAGCACATACTAAGGATGAGCAATTTGGCATCAAGCTTAAACCAATGGATTTGGCTCTCAAGGATGAGTTCCTTATTCATTTGATTTTTGCTTCCTTCCGGAAAAGTTTGACACCTTTGTTGTCAACTATAACATCTTGACAGAAATGGGACTTAGAAAAGTGCATAGCTATGTGTGTGCAAGAGGAGGAAAGAATTAAATCCTCACATGGTGGTTCCATCAACTATGTGAAGGACAACAAGAAAAAGAACTTCAACAGTAACTCCTTCTCAAAGAACAAAGGAAAAGCCACAGTCCATCAGCCTCAACAGAATAAGTTTGCGATGAGACAAAGATCGGTGTCTTCATTTGCAAGAAGACGGACACTACAAGAAGAACTGTCCGATTACTTAAAGATGATAATGGCAAAGAAAGGTGAGAACATTATTACCTTTATAAATGAATCCCTGTATGTACAATATTCGAAATCTACTTGGTGGATTGACTCAGGAGCAACTGTTCATGTTGCTAATTCTTTATAGGGATTCCGTTCGACGAGGACTACGCAAAGAAAAGAAAGATGCGTTAAAGTCGCAAATGGAGTCCAAGCTGAAGTTGAAGTCTGTTGGCGATCTTTCATTAGAGCTAGTGATGGCTTCACTCTTTTACTTAGAGATGTTCTTTATGTTCCTCTTCTGAGAGGAATTTGATTAGTGTTTCATGTTTGGACAATAATGGTTATGATTGTCATTTTGGAAGCGGCAAGTGTAAAATAATATTTAATAAAGAATGTGTTGGTCTTGCCATCTTACAAAATGAGCTTTATTTGTTATCATTACGTGATGATGTGAATGTCGTAATGCGACAATGGGAACGTCGCGTCTTGAAAGTGAATGAATCCTCGTCTACAAATGTAAGCGAAAAACTAAAGAGAACTCTAGATGCATCGTCGAAATTATGGCACTATCGTTTAGGCCATATTTGAGGGGAGAATAGAAAGACTAGTTAAGAATGACATTCTTCCTCCATTAGAGTTCTCGGACTTAGTACAATGCGAGAATGCATTAAAGGAAAATATGTAAAGAAAATTAAGAAAGGCGCCAAAAGAAGCACGGGAGTTCTACAAATTATTCACACAGACATTTGTGGTCCTTTTCTGTGAAAAGTGTGGATGGTTATGACTCGTTCATAACATTCACGGATGATTACTCCGTTATGGATATATTTATCCAATCAAAGAAAGAAATGAAGCCTTGGATAAATTCAAGATATTTAAGGTGAAGTTGAAAACCAACACGATTTAAAGATTAAGATAGTCCGATCGACCGTGGGGGAGTACTACGATCGACATACCCCATATGGACAAGTTCTGGACCTTTTGCAAGGTTTTTACAGAAAATGGCATAGTAGCCCGATATTCTACACCGGTGAACCTCGGCAAAATGGAGTAGTGAAAGACGCAAGCCGTACCACGATGGATATGGTGCGAAGCATGATGAGCTATTCTACTTGCCATTGAGTTTATGGATGGGCGTTGAAAACCGCCATTCATATTCTCAACAGAGTGCCTAGTAAGTCGGTGCCCAAAACACCGTGCGAGTTGTGGACGGAAGAGTTCCTCATTAAACCACTTACGTGTGTGGGGAGTCTCTTTGAGGCTAAAGTATTTAACCCAAACCTTGGGAAGCTTGATCCCAAAAGCGATGAAGTTGCCATTTCATTGGCTACCTGAAAAGTCAAAAGGTTTTCGTTTCTCTTGTCGAGACGGATATACAAAATTTGTAGAAACGAGACATCTTTGTCTTCTTAGAGGATGAAATGATGAGAGAAAGTATGGTAGCTCGTGAGATTGATCTTGAAGAGAAGCGGGTGTATCGCCCACTCAGATGATTCAAGAGCCATTCTTCACACTACTGCTGTCATTGCAAGACGGTGCAAGACAACTGTGGTGCCGGACTGTTATTGTTCCTCTGTGGCAACAATGAATGAAAATGAGGAACTGTTCTTCACGATCCTATAGAACCCATTGCCACAGATGAGGGGAGCAACAACGACCTCAAGCGAAGACGTACCAAGTGAGGAGGCCAGGAGGTCTCAAAGAGTAAGAAGATCGGCTATTTCGATGATTATCGATTATCATCTGAGAGGAATTTCAAATGGAGGATGATCCCACCTCATTTGAAGAAGCCATGAAAGCGAAAATTCTTTAAAATGGCTTGAGGCCATGGAAGAGGAAATGAGGTCCATGAAGGCTAATAAAGTGCAGGACTTGGAAATTATTCCTAAAGGAGCCAAAACAGTAGGCTGTAAATGGGTCTACAAGACAAAGCTTGACTCCCAAGGGAATGTAGAAAGATACAAAGCGCGACTTGTGGCAAAAGGCTTTACGCAAAGAGAAGGGATTGATTACAATGAGACCTTTTCTCCAGTCTCATGTAAAGATTCCTTCAGAATCATAATGGCATTAGTAGCACATTATGATTTAGAGTTACATCAGATGGATGTAAAGACGGCATTTCTTAATGGGGATTTGGAGGAAAATGTTTACATGGCACAACCGAAAGGTTTTGTCATGGAAGGAAATGAAGGAATGGGATGTCGCCTAAAGAAATCGATTTATGGGTTAAAGCAAGCTTGAGGCAAGTGGTACTTGAAGTTTGACAAGACAATAAGAAAGTTTGGGTTTAAAGAGAATGTAGAGGACAAGCGTGTTTATGCAAAGTTTAAAGATGGGAAGTTTATCTTCCTAATCACGTATGTGGATGATATCCTCTTGGCTAGTAGTGATGTCGATCACTCTCGGAGACAAAGAAGTTTTGTCCTCAAACTTTGATATGAAAGATCTTGGTGAAGCTTCGTTCGTTCTAGGGATCGAAATTCACCGGATAGAAACAAAGGGATATTGGGACTGTCACAAAAGGCATACATAGAAAGTCTTAAAGAAATTTGGTATGCATAAATGTAGTCCTTCACCGCACCTATAGTCAAGGCGGCAGATATGGGGATTTTCAATGCCCCAGAACCATCTGAGCTCGATCAAATGAAATCGGTTCCATATGCTTCGGTGTCGGAAGCTTGCGGTATGCTCAAGTGTGTACGCATACGACTTAGCGTTTATTCTGGGTTACTTGGCGATTCGAGCAATCACGGAATAGAACATTGAAATTGATAAAGAAAGTCTTGCGTTATTTGCAAGGAACAAAAGGCCTCATGATGACATCTGAAGATCGATTCACTCCATATGGTGGGGTATCTGATTACGATTATGCGGAGATGATAGAAAGTCGACATCCGGATATGTGTTCACTCTCATTTGGAGGAGCTATATCGTGGAAAAGCTCAAAGCAAACCGTCACTACATCGTCCACAATGTATCTTGAGTTTGTAGCATGTTATGAGGCTACTGGGGCGGTGAAGCGGCTAAAGAAGTTCATACCGGTTTAAAAGTGGTTGGCGACATCAATAGACCACTTAAGTTGTCTTGCGATAATGAACCCTTGATAATGTATGCCCACAACAATAAGTCAAGTGGTGCTGCCAAACACATTGACATAAAGTACTATGTTGTGAAAGATAAAGTTCGGGATCAAATTATAAATCTTGAGCATATAAGTACCGCAAAGATGTTAGCGGATCCACTTACTAAAGGCTTACCACCCAACGTGTTCAGAGAACATGTAGCCGGCATAGGTTTAAGGGAAAGCCTATGATTCCTGGACTAAAAGATGGCCCAAAAGATTAAAGTAACTATTTCAGAACAGAGAGGTGTATTGTAGCTGTTAAATCTATCGGCAATTGACCGTGACGATGAGACATGTTCTGTGCACTAATCTGTGATGGAATGAGTAAAGTCAAAAGTAATTAAAGTTAAAGCATAGATTGAGATCAAGGGGGAGAATGTTAGATTGATCTCAGCCGATTAGCCCAACGGCTAATCGGGCCTTGATCCGCATACGATCGGGGCGTCGATCCGACCATTGGCTGATGGGCCCCCGTCGCGCTGCGCTATAAATAGAGGGTGAGGGCTGGCGGCTCGACTTACGAGGTTAGCCTGAGCCGCAAAACCCCACTGACACAAACCCTAGACCGATCTAGAGGGCCTTGATCGGCGACGGAAGCTCCATCGCCGTCTCCTTCACCGGATCTCGTCCCGCCACCGTCATCCTCTTCTCCGGCCAAATCATTTGCCGTCTTGCGCAGACTTCACCGACAAGCAGCAATGGCCGGCTCCTCCTCCAATGCATCGGATGGTTAGTAATGATGTCTACTCCTCTCTCTCTCTCTCTCCCCCACTCTCTGGAACCCGATCAAGAGCACCCCGCAAGAAATATTAACAATACAAAGTTCTAGTGAAAATCAAATCAATGGTTTCAGATGGATTTGTTGATCTTGCTTATATTTTCCGTTCCACTCCACCCGAGAGAGCAGAACAAAGTTCCTTAGCATGCCTAGCACTGAGGTTAAAATGAAGATGATATGTTCGTCGTTGTACTAATGGCAATGGCGCTCCCAGCAGCACAGGCGCGAGCCCTACGGGCGGCTGAAATCTCCGGGCCCGGCGTCGAAGCCCGAGCCACCGGCGATCCACGAGGTCACTGGCGAGATAGTCAGGGTGGCTAGCATGTCGGAGGAGCCGTGGTGACCAGTCGGCGGCTTCTTCAACGTGGCGTAGCTCCTCAGCCACCACCCGAGAAATAACCCAAACACAACAAAGAGCACACTACACACCATGCAGATAGCCACTACCGGCCCAACTGCCAAAAACCCTTCGTCCGGCGAGCTATTCTCCATCTCGCTTGGAAGAAAAGACACAGAGACCGACCTAACATTACATATTTAGATAAGCTAGGAATATATAATTAGTTTAGTGTTATGTTAGCATTTAAAGTTTAAACAAAGCTTTTAGGGGAGAGAGCCATCTAACATTACATATTTAGATAAGCTAGGAATATATAATTAGTTTAGTGTTATGTTAGAATTTAAAGTTTAAACAAAGCTTTTAGGGGAGAGAGTCTTGGCTCCCTTTAGCCCTAGAGAAGCCTAATTTTTTCAGGGGAGAAGCCAATGGCCCTCTTTGCCCTAGAGTAGCTCCCATTGTAGACTGCAGCAAAACACCATAGCAAGCACTGTAGGCTGTAGCCATGGCTCCCTTTAGCCCTAGAGAAGCCTAGTTTTCACAGGGGAGGAGCCAATGGCCCCCCTTGGCTCCAGAGTAGCTCCCCTTGCAGGCTGCAGCAAAACACTATAGCAAGCACTCTGTAGGCTAGCAAAACACTGTAGCAATTGATGTGGTCATGTGCCGCGTGGCGTGGCGGGCGGGCACCGACGCGGAGCGCGTGGATGGGTTCCGTTCGGCTTCCGCACTGCCGCTCGGCTCGTGAGGCTGCGTGACTGCGTGCCGGAGCAGATATGTGGAGAATGTTGTGCGCCTCTTCGAATGGCACTAATGTTAATCAGTCCTCGTGTCAACGAAAATACTGATGTAAGGCGGATCATCAATGGAAGACCAAAACATGTACTAGTATGACTTGTCCGGCAAATCATCAATGTAAGGTCAAAATCGAACACAAATGCATGTACTAGTGTCAGAGCATCAGTACATGCTCACTTCATTAAATGGGATCGAAGGTCAATCCCTCAATTGTAGCTGTACAGAAATTCACAACTCCGCAAGTATCACGCAGGCAACAGAATATACATACAGATCAGAACACACTGCTGTATTCGTCTTCGCCGTTCATTTGGAGGAACCACAGGATCGCCACGCCAAATACCACGAAAGAAGACAGCTCCATCGTGAGCGCCCCCCATCCGATGACACCGGCATGCTTTAGGATCGACGGAATTGCGATGCTCCCCACAATCGATGCACCAGTCAAGAATTTTGTGAAGTTAACCCAACTGCAGTAGCAAAATGCTTGCACATCAATTTACTCCACCACATATGAAAAGGAATTTAGGGGATGCAACCAACCCCGTGTGAAATAAGGTAGGCATGTGTAAGTGGGGTCTCCCACTAACAAGTAACAAGCAGCATATGTGCGTGCTCAAGTGAACATTCATGCATATATTACTTAACCAGCAAACTGTTCCACGGGAGAGCCGGGGCCTTGACTCATTTGTATACCAGGAAAGTTAGTAGATCAGAAAGATTCCACAATAAATTATAACCATCGTTTCAAAATCTCTATAAATATGATCAGAAGATTATGACAAGTGTGATTATGAACGAAGCAGCGGCAGCTGCCAGGTAGGGAAGGATGATCACTTACCCATCTCCCTCATTAGACATCATCGAGGGAGAATTGGAGCCCATGAAAAATAGGAGGGGCATTGGCAGTATGAGGTACATCAGAACTGCAGAAAATGACATTGATTACTTATAATTTCCTTAGAAACAATTATCACGTAAAGGAAGAAGGTGTGCCAACGTAAGCAAAATTCTCTAACCTGTTAACATTGGCCACCAGTTGTTATATAGAGCACAGGCCTGAAAATGAAAAGGTTACAGAGATTTAGGCAACATTGAAAGAATAATAAGCTGGTGCTGAGATATTAAATTTAGATGCTTACCAAAATCTGCAATACAATTCCACTAGAGACCAATATTGCAAGAAGGGCAAGTCTTCCACCGTGCAAACATGTTCTCATACGACGTGATAGTGCCATTGTTTCCTTTGCTGTTGTTCAGATACAGTTCTGGAATGAAAAAAAAAGGTAGATACGCAAATACATTATAAAACCTAGTATATACAATTCGAATAACATGTTGGGAAGTCTTGCCTAGGCCAACTTATTGCAAAAGCAGTTGTGCAAGGAAACAGTATGATCTTTAACTAATGAATGAATTGCTAGCTCTATCAGATTCTTCTTCTTTTTTCGAGAAACACTGTAGGTGGTCAAGTAAGCGACTCATTAGGAGGATAGCCGATAGCAATAATAAGAGCACAGATATATGTACAAGCATGCAACAATTCGAATAAACTCCCCAGCTAAGGAGTTAAGGTGGAAAAGAAAACAGTGACTGAATCACAACCATATGATTTGCTACATAGTAAAGCATAGCAACACATCCAGAGTAACACACTCAATTTGTCTAAAATACCCTCAGTCCATGTTTTCAGTGTCTCCAACTAATAAATTGCTAGCTCTGTGAGATACACACTCGATTGCAGGCTTGCAGCTAACAAAAGCAGCCATGTGCAGCAAAAGGAATGCCCGGAGCAAGTGCACAAGATTTAATTTTGTGATCAGCTTATTGTGATGACTACAAGAATTGCTTGTAAAGGTGACCTTCCTATAAATCTCCCCTCAAAAGAGGAACATAAATGTTCTCGGCTAGTTAATACTGATACCGGACAGCTACAAATTAATAATTCGATCATAATTCCTATGCAACCCAAAGTTCTCCGGTTCTCCGGTTCTCCGATCCAAAGATCCAAACAAAGAACATAAAATAAGACTCAGATCTGATACAGGCGAACCAAGCATTCTAGACCGCACCCTGCACCGATTCAACTAGCTAGGCAGGCAGGGGGGGGGGATGCGTACTGTGGCCAGGCGCCCACCGTCACCGCCGCAAGGGCCGGCCGGGGTCAGCCGCCGCGGGTGCGGAGGCCGAGGCCGAGGCGCGAGGGATTACCGGCGCCGTGGGCCCGTGGCCAGTGGGGAGAGGGAATATGGTATGATGGTGTTGCGAATTACTACTGGCTTAATTTCTCCATTTGGCTTTGAGTAGCGCTAAGTCCTAATCCTCATCCTAAAAAAAAAAAACACCTAATGCTTATCTTACCCGAGAAGGCGAGAAGGGCCTGGCGTCTTCACGAGCTCCACCACCTGTTTCTGTTTGCCCCTTTTGTTTAGTACTATTACGTCGCTGACGAGTGGCCCGTTCCGCGCACAAATACGCTCATTGACCTTGTTAGCCCTCAGCAACAATACTCCCTCCAGTTAAAAAGAAACATGTCGTTTGGATACGTACAATTAAATTTTAAAAACTTTAGCTATTGATATCTTTTTAAATATTTAGATTAGATGCATAGAAATCATATATGTAGATTCGTCTCGAAGAGTACTTCATAGTATTATAATTTGTTGGGTTTTACAAATATATTACAATAGTAATTGGTTATCAATGTTGTATTTTGGAGACCATGGCGATATCCAAAATGACTTGTTTTTTGAACTGGAAGGAGTACATGGTAGACTGAGCCCGACCGAGCCATGTACAACTCTAGCCTACCCGGCTCTAGGGGTGGACATTTTTTTTTACCGAAACCGAAAAACCAAACCGAATTAACCAAAAATGTCGGTTTTTAGTACTCGGTGTGGTTTTTATGGCTTTATTCGGTAATAGGTTCGGTTTTTAACTCTGGAAAACCGAAATTGCCGAAATACTGAATTACCTGCGAAGTGGCCCACTCCCACTCTGAAAACTCAGCGGCTCCCAAGCAGCAAAGCCCAAGCCAAGCCCACTCGCCAAATACCTTTGTGACTTCGTGAGACCGCTAACCGCGTGCGTGCGTGACCTCTACTCCCTTCAGTCCTCCCTAAACCTAATGCCTCTACTCTCTCTCTCTCATCCAATCCTCCCTAACCCTAATCGCAGTCGCCACCACTACCAGTCTACCAGCCATATCCCAATCCCCAGTTCCCCATCTGCACACAGATGCTCCCATCGCCACCACCACCCATCGCTCGTTCCCACCGCCCTTTCCCCGCGCCCACTACTGCATGCAGTCCCGTCTGCGACGCCCATAACCCACCGGCCCACCCCGCCCAGTGCCCATTTGCTTGTTCTTTGCTCGTTCCCCGCATGCAAGATTTGCCAAAGCCTAGTCCTCTGAATCCCTCATTCGTGATCCCCTCCATACTCCATTCTTCAGAGAACCACTGAGCACCTGAGCCTCCCCTCTAGACTCCAGAGAACCGCCTATTCCCCAGCGGCCATCGCCTCCAGTTCCCCACTCTAAACTCTGAAGGCCACCACCCGTTCCCCACTAGCCGTCCGTTCCCCACCGCCGCCCACTAGGATCTTAATTTTTACAACGACGCTGGCAACCGAACTATCATGTAACAATGCATGTTGTTTACTTCATTGCTTGTTTGCTTTGTGTCTTGCACTCTTGCTCGATTTGTTTTTTCAATCACCTTAGAGGTTTATATAGTGTAGATGATAGAACTTGCTTGATTTTGTATATGATAGAACCTGATGAAAACCATGGAAATCGAGATGCTAAGAGGTCTGAGATTGCAGAAAAGGAGAAAGGGAAGGAGCTGCAGGACAAGGAGGACAATCAGAAGGAGAAGCAACATGACAACCAGGAGAAGGAGAAGGATGTAAAGAAAAGAAAAGCAATGGCCCCAAGATCGTATGTCTGGGAGAGTTTCACAAAGATCAAAATTGGAGATGCGATCAAGAAGGCCAAGTGCAAATATTGCAGTCGTGAGCTTTGCTGTGATCCGATAATTAATGGTACATCTTCCTTGAACTCTCACTTGAAAGTCTGCAAATGCAATCCTAATAGGAACATAGGCACTAATCAAGGTACTTTGCAAGTACAACCAAATCAGAGGGATAGTAGTCATTGTGCAATTTCCACTTGGAAGTTTGACGCTGAAGATCTTAGAAATACTTTTGCTGAAATGGTAATTAAAGATGAGCTTCCTTTTGCTTTTGCTGAACGTGGATGTTTTAGAAAGTTTATGGCCAAAGCTTGCCCACGTTTCTCTGTGCCCTCTAGAAGAACAACCACTAGGGACTCCGCTCGAGTTTTCAATGATGAGAAAGAGAAGCTCAAATAGTTTTTTAAGGACTTGTGAAAGAGTTTGCCTCACAACTGACACATGGACTTCAAACACACAACAAAACTACATATGTGTAACAACATATTTTATTGATAATGATTGGAAACTGCACAAGAAAATCGTTGTTTTTTTCTTGGTAAGGGGCCATAAGGGGGAGGACATTGGGAAAGCCTTAGATAAATGCTTAATGCAATGGGGTATATATAAACTTTTCACAATAACTGTTGATAATGCTAGCTCTAATGATGGTGCTCTAAATTACATGAGGAAGGTCTTGAATAATTCAAACACTAGCATTGCTAAAGGCCAATATCTTCATATGAGATGTGTCGCTCATATTATTAACTTAATAATTTCTGATAGCCTAAAAGAACTTGATGTTTCGGTTGCTCGTGTTCGTGTTGTTGTTAAGTTTCTTAAGAATTCTTAAGAAATGTGTTGAATTAGCAAAGGTGGACAACAAATAATTCTTATCACTATATATTTGCACTAGATGGAACTCGACATACCTTATGTCGAATTAATGCTGCAATAACTTATGAAAAGGCATTTGAAAGGTATGATGAAGAAGACCCATACTATGCAATTGAATTAGGTGGTGAGAGAGGTGTTGGAGTTATTGAAAGAACATATTAGGAAAATGCAAAGAAGATGCCCGAGTTTCTTAAACACTTATATGATCTCGCTCTCTATGTTTTTGCCACACAACATGTGACATCTAACATTTTATTTCATGAAATTGGTGATGTTTTGCTTTTGCTAGGACAACGGTGTCATAGTAATGATCCTTTGCGCTAGGAAATGGGTAATAGAATGTTGCAAAAGTACTGCAAGTACTGGGGAGATCATGAAAAGTTGAACACGCTAATTTTTTTGGGTGTTGCTTTTGATCCAAGGTACAAGCTATCTAATTACACAAAGATAGCTACTTTGGAAATATTTGATGAGGAAGGAGAGAATTTTTGGAAAACGGTGAATATTTCTTTTCATTCTTTGTTTGATAAGTATTGAAGTATCTATTCTCCAAGTGACAATGCACTGCAATCTAGTGATTCTCAAGAACCAGTAGACAGGAGCATGAGGTTGATGAAGTCACTAATTGATCAAAACATGAGGATGGCCAGTGGTGCGCTTGGCACTAGCAAGTTTGAACTTGAGAAATTCATTGTGGAAGAGAATGAAGAAGATAGTAAAGAAATTGATATTCTTGATTGGTGGAAGCGCAATTCTCTTAGATTCTGTAACATCCCAAAGTTCTGTTACCAAAAATAAAATTTATGATATTATTATTTTATTAATTTTCTGAGTTTAAAAGAGTTTTATTGCTTTTCTTGAATTTCTAGGTGTTTAAAAGTCAAAAATAAAATTTATTGAGTTTTACGGGTTTATATTGGATTTAAACTTAAAAATAAAAACTTAATTAATTTCTTGAATTCTCGGCATTTAAAAGGTTTTTCCTATTTTTTCCAGAAACTAAAAATAATTTATGTGCAAAAATAATAGCCAACTTTAAGTTGGAAGTAATTTTATTAAGTTCAAAATGGTTCAAGGAATTTGTTGTATTTTTTTGTAAAATGGCTCTATTTGCTATTTTCTAAAAACGTATTTGATTTGTTGTACTTTTTATAAATCAAAAACCAATTAAAATTCTCTATTTTTCTCTCAGGTCGAATTCCCAGCCCATTTCCTCCTCGGCCTTTCCCTTTTTCCCTTTCCGACCCGTACCACCCGGCCCGCCAGCCCACCGCACCTCCCTATCTCTCTCTCCTCCTTTCACTGCCCGAAGGGCCCCACCCGTCAGACCATCTCCTTCCTCGCTCCTTCTTTCCTTTCCCCGGCGCCCGAGCCAGGCCTCCATTGCCGCTCGCTAGAGCTCTGTCTAATCCAAGGATTCCCTCTCGTTTCTCTCCCGAAAATGTGCACATTTACTCCCTAGTTTCCCGCCGACCTCGTTCTGGCCATTGGCTTCCGCGAATCCCACCCGGTTTTGCCAGAACATGCAAAAGCCACCCTACTCCTCGCCGACGCTCTCCAAGGGATCTCCTCGCTCGCTCCTCCTCTAGACCTATAAAGGGAAGCACTGTGCACCCCTCTCCTTCCTCTTTTCTTTCCCCCAAGTCTCTCCCCCTATCTTGCTTTCTCCTCGGCGCATTTTGAGCTCAAGTTCTCCGGCTGAAGCTAGCTCCATCGCCGATTCCACTAGTGACAAGGACGCCCCGGCGACATCGACCTCACCCTCGGAACCGTTTCGTCGCGTTCTATGCAGTGCCCCCTCTACCTTCGCCAGTGCCTCACCGGAGAGCCCACGCAGCCTTCAACCGTCGCCGCCATTTGTTCTCCTTGCCACCGGCCATCTCCTTGTGTTTCGTCGTTGAAATTGCGAGCACTAGGTTCGCCTCGCTCGTACCTTCCATTTGGTGCCCTCGCCGACCCTCGCCGTGGCGCATAGCGCTGGCGAGCTCCGCACCCGAGCCGCCAACAGGCCGTTCGCCGATGTGGCCACCCATGTCACCTCCACCTAGGCGCCACCTCACCCTTTTAGCCTATGTGGCTACCCAGTCAAGCCCACGCGGCTTTCTCTTCTTTTTTCTTAAGAAAACTATTTCGGCCAAAATCTTTAATTCCTGTGTTGATGTCAACATGACTCAATAAATTGATTTTCCTTTAGAAAACAATTCCAGAAATTTTGAAATTTCCTATTTCATCATTTCATGTGTTTTTTAAACTTCCGAGAGCCCGTTCTCCTTCGTTCAAGCTCTGATTCAAGTGATTCAAATTTCTAAATTCATATAAATTCAATATCTACCTCTTAGAACCAAAATTATTTAATTTGCAGTATATTTTAATTTTATTTAAATTTAGCTTGTTTTCGCGTGTAGATTTTGACGACTTCGGAGAACCGGATTTCGACGCCATTTGAGAATAACAACTAATTAAGCAAGGTAAGTTATATCCTTTGATCATGTTTGATCCCAATAATTTAAATTATTTAAATTTTGTTTTAAATTATTATTGCATGCTTACTTTTATTCAAGTAATGTAAATCCTTATCTTTAAATTGTAGCTAAATCCCAAGACATTTGTATAACCAATTATTGTCAAGATAGGTAGTATGAAAAATCATTCCGAGTGTGACATATTTTGGAGTTAGAAACTTAAAAGATTGGATTATTGTTGGATGGGATTATAGAAATAGACTAGTGTTGGATATTAGATTACTATTGAAGATTGGATTATAGATTACGTTATTGTTGGATTGAGGGAGGTCGGATTATAGAAATAGTTATTGTTGATTGTCGGATTATAGAAATAGTTATTGTTGGATGTTGGGTTATAGGATTATACAATTGATGGATATTAGATTGTAGAAATACATTATAGATGGATATTGTATTATAGACTTACATGATTATTGTATTATAGAAATACACGATTGTTGGATATTGGATTATAGAATTAGATTATTGTTGGAGATTGGATTATAGGATTACCAATTTATGATGTTAATTTTGGAGTATTAGGTTGAATCAAGAAGTATGTAATTAATTAGGTATTTTGGTCATATTGGATTTATCGGATATGATTGAATAGAGGAGTTGGATTTAGAAAAATCTTCGTTTGATTATAGAAATATATCTTGGTTGGATTATAGAAGTATATTCTTGTTGGATTATTGGAATATATCATTATTGGGTTGTTGAAAATCTAGTTTTGACAAGATGATCAAGTTTAGGTGATGAATAAAGAATAAAGTTGGATTATTATAGTAAGTTATGATGGATTTCAGGTGCATTGGTTGAATTATAGATAATTGATAAAATTGATGGAGTTAATTGAATAGTAGTGTTTGGTTAATATACAATTGTTGGTGGATTAATATATACCATAATGTGGTGGATCAATAGACTCAATAGATTGATTTGGAGATTATGATTCTAGTATTGATAGTTGTCTAGCTCACCTTGGAATTCACAATTCTTGAACTTCAATCCCTCATATCTTGTCGTCCTAGATAAAACTCTAGTCAATACAATAGTATTGACAAGATGTTTTTTATTGAAAAACTTTGTGCTTAGACAAAGTTTAGACTAAAAATATTGAATTTGGGGAATTTAGCCAAATGTTCATTTATGATTTAAAATGAGGTTATGGTATTGCTTTTACCATAGAAATTTTGGAAAATGATTTCGCTTGGAAAATAAATAAAAATTGGTTTGGACTTGGGCCGAATGGATGTTTGGATAGTGCATGTTGATGCATGGGATCGATTCATTTCTATGATTGAGACCAGGGTTTTGTGAAAAGTCACCCAAGTTAGTTAAGGACCGGTCTTTGAGCCGCATCTTGCTAAGCTCCGCCGTACAACCGCATGTCCAGAAATAGGGAGGACTTGGCCAACTAATTTATCATGTACTAGCATTATGCCCGTAGGCTATTTTTTGGTTTGTGCAGACGATGGTATAAGACATCCATGTCTGCTGGGGCTTGCTTCGGGCGATGGTAACAAACATCCATGTCCTGACAGGATTCCCCCACAACGGTGAGCTCCGGGTCAATGGTAAATGACATCCATGACTTGGGGTTAAGCTCATCAGGCGGGCTGGTGTTAGAGCGTGGTATTGTAAAGGTCTTGTGACAATCACTTAGTTGCACACTTCGAAAGTGTGTTAAACAGACATTATAAGTTGATTATCTCATGTGGGTCAAGTTGTACAACCTCTACAGAGTGTAAAACTATTCGAATAGCCGTGTCCACGATCATGGACATGATAGCAAAGTCACTCAAAGTTAGAATTTGGTTTTAATTTCAAAAGGTTTTGTCAAATGATTTTGGATAGTCTATCCAATTGGAAAATTGGGCGGTTTGACATCTGATAAGAGGGTATCCTTCACCACTCTTGTATGAAGGTTATCTTACTATAAAACTTGAGATTTTGGAAAATAAATTTTAGTTATAGAAGAACTGCTTTGGAACTTAGTATAGATATTTAAAAGGAAAATATTGCTTTACGCAAATTCAACCACTTAAGCTACCTTTGATATATCCCTGCATGCATTATAATTCTGTTATTGGGTGTAACTTGCGGAGTACATTTTTGTACTTACTGTTGCTTAATAAAATATTGTTCAGAGAAGAAGGACTTCACCACCTGTGTGGATCTCGACGACTAGGTCGCTACCCCAGTCGATTGCGTGTGGCAGATAAGCTGGGCTCTACTACTTTTTCTTCGTCTTCCGTTGTGTTCTTTATTGTTAGCTTGTAAGCCCTTCTGGTAATAAACTATGTTATTTATTAATAAAGTTGTGCGAATTATGGATGTTATCATTCTTGTTTACTGTGTGAACTAGCTACTGATCATGGGACTAATTTAGAAAACACAGAGGATTTGGGAGTGTTACTCTTGGGTCCTTACAAATTCCTAGTGTTGTCTCGCTTGGTTCGTGATATCTTAGCAATTCCTATATCGACAGTCGTGTCTGAGTCAGCCTTCAGCACGGGTGGGCGCATCCTTGATGATTTTAGGCGCTCACTCACACCATTTATGGTACAATGCCTTGTTTGCACACAAGATTGGTTACAGTAATCCACTCCTGTTAGTGTTGAAGAGGACCCTGAAGATTTGGCCAAAATCGAGGAAGGTAAATCAATAAATTAATTTGGTGATTTTTCTTTAGTTATTTCTTTCTTTTTCCTCGTGAACTAACTATTGGTTGCTTGCTTGGATTCTATTTCGGTACTTACAGAATTTGTTGGCAATTCTTCCAAGTCCAAATCTGAGTCCATGACCAAGTCTAGTGCCTAGGGGTGAAAACGGACCGGATAGTTTCTGATCGATCCGGACGAAAACAGATTCGGATTGTCTCGGATCGGACTTTTCTCGAATAATTCTTGGATCAGAAACAGATACATTTTTTTGTCAGAAATGAATATGAATACGGTAGCCCTGGTATCTGTCGAATACGAATACAGATTATCCGACTAATATGAAGTCCGGATATCCAGAATACCAACCCAATTAGCAACCTTCCATACATTCGTTCTCCCTTATACGAACTTCGATTCCGTCGATTCATGTTTCTAAATTCATCTAAATTTAGTACCTTTATTTTGGTTCTAATTTTATAATTTTATAATTTTATTTTAAATTTTTGTATTTATTTGGCTCTTTTCGCGCGTATAGATTTTGGCATTTCCGAATAATTCTTGGACCCGTCCGCCGAAGCAACTCAAACATTCAACAAAGGAAAGTCGTAGACCTTTGATCATGTCATAAACATTTTATGAAAATTATATTATTTATATCAACATGCATTGCTAATTCTATAATAACTGCTTTCGGGAATAGTTAAAGTCCTATTCGACATTATGCCACCTTGAATAATTGCTATTGACATGTATCCTTGAACACCATAGGTTGGTTAATTTTAGTTGGACATATTTTATTTTCAACATGGGTATCATATTATGCTTAGCCATGCCTAGGTCCGTTGCTACTAAGTAATATTAATTTGTCTGCTTCTTAGCTATCTTGTTGTATGGATATGATTTCATCAATGTTGCAACTGTGTAAACTGGCTACTGATCATAGGACTAGTTCAGAATACACAGAGGGCTCGGATTCAGTGATCCGGGGTCCCGACACAATGTTATGTGTGGTTGGTGAAAATATGAATAATTCATGAATGTTTGCATCAAATAAACTAGTTATATGTTTTCGTTAATTTCTGACATACAATTTAAGGGGTTTTCATGTTCCGAAAAATATCCACGACCGTATTGGTTTCGATTCATATTCACTCTGTATCCGTATTCGATATTATTTGTATCTATATTCGTATCCGGGGTATTCGTATTCGTATCTGTATTTGGGGAAAAAAATATGGTAGAGCTATTATCCATCCGTATCCAATCCGTTTTCACCCCTACTAGTGCCTCTACTTCCTAAGCATGCTAGCCGGCACTGGAAGACAATTCCCTTATCCAGTTGTATGTGCTATACTTCCTTCTCTTTCTTACATCAACTGTTGACATGTTTGTGTTGTCCTCCTTCATGAAGTTGTATGTGATGTCCTCCTTAATGTGGTATGTTTGGGAAGTACATACAAAGAAGAGTTATATGAGCAATTTTTCAATTAATCTATATAGCATTGACATGTTTGTGTCCATTGGTACTAAACAAATTTGCACATTTCATTATATTCTTGCTTCCAAGTTGAATCTGCTCACTGTCTATTATCTCAAAATTCACATATAGCAATACTGTGATGTTGATTTGCAGCTTTTATTCTCCAGAATATAAATGTATATCTAGTGGGAACGTTGTCCCGATATTTCGATGAGGATGATACAACTTGATTGGTGGAAGCTAACTCTCACGATCCAGGCTACAACCGTGCGACAACCGTTGCACCCGCAATCGCTGAACCAACTTCACGCTCGTTATCGACCTTGTTGGCAGCGAGATCGACCTGACCACAAAGGTCTTTTCCTGCATGCAATCAAGAATCATGCAAGAAAAATAGCTAAATAGGAATTGAGGAACAAAGATATTGAATAATTTGGGGTCTTGGAGACAACGTCTAGTTGCACTGGCCGTACAAGCAATCGATGGTGTTTCTAGCCTAAGCTGAAATCAATCTAACAAAACCCACCAAACTAGATGGGCGATGCTTGGCCTTATGTTGGAACCTAAGGGTGCGGCCAACACACACGACCTAATGTCGATTCTATCTCTAACTCCCGTATCACACAAAGATTCTTTCCTAATACAGTTATAGAAATATTACAACCAACTCCATCCAAAAGATATATACTGTAACTTATCTACGACCAATACTATTCATATCGAGTATCGAGTGTCTTAGGACTAGTCGTAGGACTGGTCCTGGAGTGGTCTTAAGGAATCCCTGAGGAGGTCCTGCAGTGGTCCTGGAGGGAGGTCTTGGGGAAGTCCTCGAGGAAAGTGGTCCTGGAGGAAATCCTGGTGAGGAGGTTCTGGAGGAGGTCCTGGCAAGGAGGTCTTGGAGGAGGTCCTGAGGAGGTCCTGGAGAGAGACCGTGCTATCTCTGGAGACCTACTTGGATTCCAGAACGTGTCCAGCTTGAACTCTTGCTTTCCTGGAGTGGTCCATGCTATCTCTGGAGGCCGAATTGGATTCCAAAACATGTCCAGCTTGAACTCTTGCTTGGCATGTGGAGTAGCGGTCGTATCCATGCTTGTTGCTGCCGTCATCTCCCTTTAGCTTGCCTCCCGATCCTTGATTCCTAAGTAAAATAATATCACTTGCTTTAGGCAGCATCATAGAGTTCGTAGAATATGGATGCACTCTGAGAAACGAAGTTACCTGATAATTTAGTTGGCGAGCACGTACTCTAGTAATTGGTCCTTGCTCATCAGAAGCAGTAGGGATGGTTGTATCAATGGAAGGGATGTCCTCATCAATAGCGGTAAACAAATTTTCTTGATATGTTTTCACCCAAGCTCAACATTTTCTTTATAACTAGATATGCTGATGAAACTGTCGTGACGACCTTGGGTTTTTTTGAGCTTGCATATAAACTGAACTTGATCGAACTCTTTACTCTGAAAAAAAAGGGTTGTAAGTCGAACTCTTGTATATGATGCCAAATAGTTGTCTATTTTGAGAATATTCAGAGTAGGATTCTTAAAATCTCTACCAAAAAAGATAACTTATATAAATATAAGCAAATGTGACAGTAATGTGGTCCATATCGCCATTGTAATAAAAAGAAAGATCTGCAAGCATTGTTTATGGGAGTCGGGGCTTTCTGATTTTTAAGTTGCTAGAAAAGGACCTCTGTGATCGGTTGATCATTAGTCCTTTTTTAAGGTAAGTAGGCAGGGGTGTCTTGATCGAAACCAAACTTCAATTCCACCCAGCTCAGATTCTATGCAGCAATGGGGAAGACCAGTTTATACTTTATTTGATAATTCCATTTCTTCTTGCCGCACCCCAATTCTTTCCCAGTAGTTGAAAATTGATATGAGATCTTGAACCCAAGGGGCTCCTATGTTATGGGCAGAGGCCTTGATGCGGACTATTATAATAAGGTGGTAAGGTCTAGGCATCTTCAAACCCCACATATGCCCTCTTTGATCTAGTAAGGGGAATGAAAGAAACTTGAATGTTGCACAATAAAGTGACAGCACTCATCCCCAAACTCCATAGGTCCCGTAGTCCTGCAATAGAAAGAGTTTACTTCGGTGCCGGGGAGCCGAAACCGCTAACCGAAACAAGACATATTCACTTTGACCACAGCCACCCCGCACTTGCCTGCCTGCCTGGCTATTTTAGCTATTCTGTCTTCAACCTTCCTCTAAACTAAAACAGTCGTACCGCTCCCCCTTTAGAGATAGATTTATTTATTCTCTAAGCTAGCTAAACGTTCGAAACATAATAAAGGGAGATTTTTATAATCCTATCCCATCCCATAATTATAGATAGATTCCAATTAGATCTCTACATAGATTTAAAAAACCTAGTCCATATTTCCTTAATAGATACTTAGGCTCTTAATAATATTATTTGATCACTTCATATATTTGAGCCAACCAAATTAGAGAGCTGATATTTATTCAACTCATGTAAGTTCACATAATAGGAAATTAATCCAACAATCTTCCACTTGGACAAATGAGTGTGTGTGTGTGTGTGTGTGTGTGTGTGTGTGTGTGTGTGTATGGAAAATGGTATGGTACTCCTGGGAGTACATACTCCCACTTCTTATATACCACTTAAATCGTATGATGATACCTCTTTATCTATTTGAGTATACTCCAAGAATGATTATAAGATACCTCAAAGTGAGTTCCATGAAAAGTTTTATTAAAGTTCACTTTTTATAGCAAAATTTGTGTATATACTTCTTTTATATATGAAAAAGGGTGTATAGCAAACATTAAAGGGCTCAAATGAAAAATTTTCAATCAAGACGCATTGGACTATCTTATAATTGGTATTTAAGTATAAAGAAGTATAATATGTGTGTTTAAGTGGTATATTGGAAGTGGGAGTACATACTCTCAGGAGTACGAAACGGGCGTCCTACACACACACACACACTTTATGAGCTCCAAAAATGCTATCTATGTCATGAGCATCTTTAAACCAATCCGGTCCATCAACTATATCAACATAGGATCAAAGCGGTCTGACGAGGATATAACAATCCTTATTTTATTATATATCTATAATTCATATTATGGATAATAATGACGTCATATAACTCTTGAGTATACCCTTAATATTCATAAGGGAGAAGTTTGGAAGTCGTAAGTTCTCCTCGACCACCACAGAGTCGTGGGTCTTCTTACGACTACCCCATAGCCGTAAGCTCTTCTCGACTATCCGTGATCGTAAGCTCTACTACGATCGATCGTGGTTGTAGGCTCTCCTCGACCACCACCGTTGTAAGCTCTTCTCGACCAGGTCCTCAATCGACAAGACTCACGGACATGTGGGCCTAGTCGATCGAGAATCTCATGTACCGTATCCAGGATATGAGCAATTAATTACTGTTGTTATTCTCTCGGAATAACAAAGACGATTCTCCCCTGTTATGGTGATAATTGCCTGGGAACGTGGGAACGTTACAACCCCGTAATAACCCCCGGTAACGGCTCCACGATCTGGTGCGCTAACGTGACCTTTATACTGAAGATCCAACGGCGCACCTCGGGGACAGTATAAAAGGCAAGGATTATCAGGAAATGGGGGAGGAGAAAGAATATTAGAAGGATAATACTCTAGTCTCTGATTCCATCTTGTAATCCAGTATACTCAATACATACACACAGGAGTAGGGTTGTTATTCTCCCAGGAGAAGGCCCGAACCTGTATAAAAATCCCCATGTCTCCATCTATGTGTGATTTTGAGCCTAGAGGAACCCCCGAATCAAACAATCTTTACGTAAGTTCGGTTCTAAAACACACTACTACAAAACAGGCTATAGTAGACGCCCCATCACAGACGGTTCCTTTGGAACCATCTGTGTTGGGTATGTCCAGACCAGCGGGTGGCGCGGGAAGCCTATCACAGACGGTATTTTTTAAAACCATCTGTGATAGTCATATATCACAGACGGTTTGTAAATAGAACTGCTCAGGAATTATCACGAGCGGTTCTATTCACAAACCGTCTGTGATAATCCCAATCACTGAGCGGTTCTAGTAGAGAACCGTCAGGTAATATCCTGAGCGGTTCTAATTAAGAATCGCTTTGTGATATCTCTCGCCGACCGCCATCGCCACTCTTCGCCGCCTTTGCCATTGCGCAATTATCATAGACGGTTTGTAATTAGAACTGCATGAATGATCACGAGCGGTTCTATTAAAAACCGTCTATGATAAAGCGTATCACGAGCGGTTCTTAACAAGAACCGTCTCGATTGTTAGGCGGAAACGAAAATTTGAACATAATGGGCGAAATCAAACTCGCTTTATATAACCTCCATCTCCTCCTCTGCGGTCTCTCCTCCTCACACTCATACCTCCATCTCCTCCTCTACCATTTCTCCTCCTCACACCTTGCGCCCGGCCTCCGTCGAGCTTGTCGCCGCGGCCTCCTCCAACTCGCCTGACCTCGTCGTCACTGGCCTCCCACGACCTCGTCGCCGGCCTCCTCCACTTGTCGCCCGGCCTCCCACGACCTCACTCTCTACTCCCCCCCTTTGCTTTGTGATGTGGATTCTTGAGTTGATGCTCTTGTGATGTGGGTGATGCTACTTGTGATGTGTGTAGTTCATGTTGAGTTATTTGGTTTGGGCAAAAATATAGATGATAGATCGCGCACCGTTCGGTAAAATCATCATAACTTTTGCATACGAACTCTGATTGCGACGTTCTTTGGCTCGTTGAAAAGCTAACGAAGGTCAGATTCTCTTCGCGGGGTCTCGAAAAAGTGAAAACCCCAAAAAAGGTCGTTTAGGGCTCTAAACGGCCTCTGAAGTTTTAGCAGCCGTTTTCGGTTTTTTTTTGCCCCAGAAAAGGCTATCACAGACGGTTCTAAACAAGAACCGTTTGTGAAAACTCATCATAGACGGTTCTGAACAAGAACCGTCTGTGAAAATAGCCTTCACAGACGGTTTTTGATGAAAACCGTCTGTGATAATAGCCTTCGCAGACGGTTTCAACAAAAATCGCTGCGTGATAGTGCGTATCACGAGCGGTTTTGAACCGTCAGGATAACCGCTGTTATCACGCACCAACAAATATAGGCGGTTGAAAACCATCTGTGATGACGGTTCCGAACCGTCTGTGATGAGGCTTCCTGTAGTAGTGGCACCGACACGGTCCTCATCACTTTAAAGTGTAACTCAACCCATCAATGGTCACATATGTCAACATAAAAGAATGACACGGATCGAAATATGGATGTGTAGCAAGGAAATTACATGAGATGTGATCATAACATGCCTATTTTCAACTGGTCCAACTTTATACCTTATGGGATCAAAACATCTTCTCAAAACCAAATGAGATGATATGAATTCAGAGTAAAAGAACATAAACTCTATTTCTTTAGAGAATATAACTGAAGGTCTTTACACTAAACTGGTATTGTCACATGAGCATAAAAAATTACAAACTCCCGCTAGAACTGAATGTCTATATGCTTAGATTTTGACGAGCTCCTGTTGTTATTAGAATACATAACTGCAGACTTGTTGTCACAATATAACTTTAGTGGTCTGTCGACCTGATCTAAAATTCGCAGCCCTATGAAAAAGTTATGCAACCATATCCCATGATTTGAAACCTCATAGCAAGCAACATACTTAGCTGCCATTGTGGGTGGGGCAAGGAGTGACTGCTTAACGCTTTTCCAAGAAACCGCGACTCCACCAAGTAAATAAATGTAACCTAAAGTGGATTTGCGAATATCTTGGAAACCAGCAAATTCAAAATCAGAATACCCAATGATCTCCAACTGATCCGATTTCCTATATGTGAGCATGAAATACTTCGTCTTTTGCAAATACCGCAACACCCATTTTGCTGCGACCCAATGATCCAATCCTGGATTGCTTAAATATCTGCTTAGCATTCCAATAATATATGTTATATCTGGTCTAGTTCAAACTTGAACATACATCAAGCTCCCTATCAAAGATGAATAGGGGATGTTTTGCATTTTCTTAGCCTCAAAATCATTTTTAGGACATTGGTTAAGACTGAATTTTTCACCTTTGGCCACAGGGCTATCTAAAGGTTTACAGTTCTGCATGCCAAGCCTTTGCAATACCTTATCGATATAATTATTTTGTGATTATCCAAGTATACCTTGAGAGCGATCTCGGTATATTTGAATTTCTAATACAAAAGAGGCATCACCATGATCCTTCATCTCGAAATTTTTAGCGAGAAATCTCTTGGTTTCATGCAACAGACTTATATCGTTACAGGCAAGCAATATGTTATCAACATACAGAACCAAAAATATGAACTTACTCCCACTGAATTTATGATACACACAACCTTCAACTCTATTTACCTCAAAACTAAACGAGAAAATTACCTCACGAAATTTGTGGTACCGTTGCCAGGAAGCCTGTTTGAGCCCATAGATGGATTTCTTTAATTTGCATACCATTTGCTTCGGGTCACCGACTATAAAGTTTTCTGGTTGCTCCATATAAATTGTCTTATCAATGTTTCCATTTAGAAACGCTGTTTTTACATCCATCTAATGAAGCTCAATATCAAAATATGCAACAAGTGCCAAAATGACCCTAAAAGAGTCTTTCGAAGAAACTGGAGAGAAAGTCTCGTTATAGTCTATACCTTGTTTTTGAGTATATCTTTTTGCAACAAGATGAGCCTTATATCTTTTCACATTTCCTTTCGAATCCTGTTTGGTCTTAAATATTCATTTGCAACCAATGTGTTTCTTTCTTTCTGGAAACGAGACAAGATCCCAAATGTCATTATCCTTCATGGATTTTAACTCTTCATTCATAGCATTGATCCAATTAACTGAATTTGGGATTTGCATGGCCTTTTGGAGATTAATAGGATATTCTCCCAAAAATTCACTACAAGCATCATTCTCCTGAAGAAAGATAATGTAATCATCAAAGATTGCACTTCTTCTTTCTCTAGTGGATCTCCTTAATGGCACTGTTTCTTGTGGTTGATGAGTTTGTTCTTTTGTAGGAACATTATTTTGTGGAGGAACCTCAAGAACATTATTTTGATTTGCATTTTCCTCCATAATACCAGGTAAAATAACCTGATCCCGATCATTATTAGAAATAACCAAGAGAAGAGGAAATAAATCCCATTCAGAAACTTCTTCAAAATTAATGTTCCTAACCATATCTCCCCCTTCAAATTCAACATCCTCAAAGAACCGGGCATTTCCCGTTTCAAAAATTGTCTTAGTAGTGGGATCATAGAATTTGTAACCCCTTGATCTTTCAGAATAACCAACAAAATAGATACTAACTGTTCTTGAGTCCAGTTTTCTCTCATTAGGCTTGTACGGCCTTGCCTCATATGGACATCCCCATGTGCATACATGCCTGATGCTAGGCTTTTTGCCTATCCATTGTTCGTACGGGGTTTTGTTACTCGCTTTAGTTGGTACTCTATTGAGTAAATAAGCTGCAGTTTTCAACGCTTCTCCCTAGAGAGACTCTGGTAAGGTAGAATGACTAATCATACTCCTCATCATATCCTTAAGAGTCTTGTTTCGCCTCTCAGCAACATCGTTCGTGCTAAGAGATCCTGGCATGGTATACTGAGGGACGATCCTGCATTCCTCTAGGAATTTAGCAAAAGGTCCTAGACGTTGTTCACCTGATCCGTCATTTCTACCAGAGTATTATCTACTACGGTTAGATCGAACGACCTTAATTCTTTTGCCAAGGAAACGGGTCGTAGATATCCGTATATTTCAGTTCTAAGACATCTGAAGCTCTATTAGCACTTAACTTCCTCATGTTTGTTTGTTTCCCTTTAATACAATTAACACAAATGTTGAAATCTGTGAAGTCCAGGGGATCTAAAATTCCTTCTGACACAAGCCTCTTAATTCCCTGCACAGAGATATGACCTAAACGCTTATGTCACAAGGAACTTGATTTCTCATTTGTAAATTTTCTCTTTATACCACGACAAACTGTATGCAAGACCTAATTATATGAGGTAATAGTATCAAGCAAATACAGGTTGTCATGCCAAATTAAAGAACCGATACTAACTTTATTGGAATTCTGAAAAATACTAAATAAATCATTTCCGAAAGAACAATTATAACTTGATTTGTCTAATACAGAAATAGAAACCAAATTGTGCCTAAAAGACGGTACAATATAAGTTTCTTTCAAATCTAGATAATATCCAGTCTTTAATAGCAACCTAAATGTGCTTATAGCCTCAACTTCCACCTTCTTGCCATCGCCCACATAGATGAATCTTTCAGCATCACTTAGCTTTCGGCAGTTCAGGCAATCCTGCATTGACACACTAATGTTAAATGTTGCACCGAAGTCTAACCACCAAGTGTGTTCAGGTACAGAAGTTAAGTTAACCTCAGAGCCGACCATAGCAAGAAGTGTACCTTTCTTAGCACGCCAAGAATGATATTTGGTACAATTCTTCTTTACAAAAGAAACAAGCCAATTCGGGCCCTTGTTTCTTCTTTATGAATGCCACACTTGTAGCTTCTTTGCTCTTACTCTTGCTATTCTTGACTTTAGGGGGTCATAGCCAAATTAGCACTTTCTGTTCTATCTTGTTTCCATCTATCCTCTTCTTACACACAATAGGAGATGGGCTCATTAAGGGATCATTTGTCCTTCTGACAGTTATAACTCACCTTGAACTGATTAAAGTGTGTAGGAAGGGATATCAAAATTAAATGCATGAACAAATCCTTAGATAGTTCTGACTTCAGTACCTTTAATTTTGAAACAAGATAAGATATTTCCATAATATACTCCCTTATGTTTCCTTTACCTTTATATTTCATTAAGATAAGCTTTGCCAAAAGCATACTTGTTTCAGCCTTTTCGTTTTTTGTAAACCTTTGCTCAAGACTGTCAAGAAAACCCTTAGCTGTAGTGGCCTGTTCTGATGTGCTCTCCCGAAAAACTTTCGGAACAGCACGCCTCATGATCATAAGACTCATGCGGTTTGAACGATCCCACTTCTCAAACTTCATCTTTTCCTCAATGAAGCCGTTAGCCACAAGAGCAGTGGGTTGTTTTTTACAAAGTGCAAGGTCTCGATCCATTACCCTAAGAATGATCATAATGTTCTCTTTCCATTCTTTAAAGTTTGCACCAGTAATTATAGGAATAGAATTGATGCTAGCAGAAATATTGGAAGCAAGATTTGCAGCTGATATAAAAGAAATTAAATGCTCATATCAGGACATGAATAACAAACTTAAGGATTTGATTCAGAATTTGGTATATTCCATCACACAAGATACCTAGCGCTACGTTAATATTTAGTCTTTGGACGGAAATATTAACTTGCAAGTGGTAATCTTGATATAGCAACCAAATACTAATAGTAAATCCTATCAAACAATATGCCTTACTTTGGTCCGACTTATTGTTTACATGGAAACTTGATAACTATTATATATTTGTTGCCACAGATGCATATATAATTCTGTCAAATATTGATTTTCCTTTGAGTTAGTCAATAGATGCATGAATTATACATACAAAAAAAATCTAGTTGTTTTGAATAAATTAACCTATATAACAGATGTTGCTTTAGCAACATAGAACTTCAATTAACCTATGCAGAACACTAGCTGGACAATTATGAATCAATTCAATTATTGTTTCTTAAGAGTCCACAATTTTATATACCATAATGCATAAAATAATCCTCAGAAGCGCTGATGATTATTGCTAATCAGGGAACACACTTATTTGTAAGACTAATCAATAAAGTAGCAAGTTAATTCTCAGTTTAACAGGGATCGAATCAACATAGCAGTTATGTGATTAACTCAATTTCAGTACTACACCAATGCAGCAAACAGAGAACAATTCATCCTTAGTTCAGAACTGAAATCATAAATCAGTAACTAATGAAAACTTCCAACAGAGATTCAAACACAATCACATACACAATATTCAGTATCGCAATTGATTTATTAATACCAATCAACACAACAGAGAACATCAAAGAACCTTAACCAAATATCACAAAATTGCAATTGACAGATTTATCCAGAACTAATATTGATACCAGATTGCAATTGACTGATTCTATCAAAAACAACATATCATTCAATTGATTGAACCAGAAATAGTGAGGGAAAAAACATATTAACCCAGAATTCTGATGAACTCTAGATACATGATCAATCTGTAAATCAAAAGCTTAACCGCAACTCATCCTTATGCATAAACTTTGAGCCTCAGATTTACTAAAAAACACAAGAGCTAATCTGAAGGATTTTGCTGCTGTTGGAGCGGCGGCGCAAGGAGGGCGGAGGCTATAGGCGGCAGGCTTCACTAGTGACGGTACCCGGAGGGCATACGGTGGTACGAAGAGATGCCAAATGCCGAAAGCAGTGGAAGAACTCGCCTGAAGCGAAAAAACAGCGGAGGCCAGAGGGCGAGTGGCGCATAGAGGCGGTGGAAGCCCAGATCTGCTGGCGCTTGAGGATCTTGCTGGCAGATCCAAAAGGCACTTTCGGCAAGACGCGTCTGGCGAGAAACCCAATGGCGCTCGGCGATAGGGGATGCAGTGCTAGCTAGATGCCTTTCGACGATGGGAAAGAGCAGACTAGCGAGAACCGATCAGAAGCAATCGGCAAGAACCGATCACAAGGGGAAAAGAACTGAAGGCTCGCCAGCAGATTGACGCGAAAACTGTGACAGGTTGCAAAAACTTATGTATACTCACTCTGATACCAATCGATAGAACTTAATAGATCTTATATGCGGTTAATTGCAACACCCAATAATCTGATATGTAAATAGAAGACATACCAGATGACGTCATTGATTGATGTGGAATTGATTTGAAGTAGTAGATGAACTGTTGTTCTATCTACCTAGGTTAGGTCTTTCCTACCTAAAGGTAAGCCACAAGTTCTAACTACAAATGGGGATAGGTGGTATGGCATGAGATACCTTGATGAGAGGACCTGACCCTTATTTATAGCCTTTAGTATTAGAATCATATCCCATCCCATAATTAGAGATAGATTCCAATTAGGCCTCTACACAGATTTAAAAATCCTAGTTCATATTTTCATAATAGATACTCAGGCTCTTAATAATATTATTTGATCACTTCATATATTTGAGCCAACCAAATTAGATAGTTGATATTTATTCAACTCATGTAAGTCCACATAATAGGAAATTAATCCAACACTCTTTACTATGAAAAGAAAAGGGTTGTTAGTCGAACTCTTGTATATGATGCCAAACAGTTATCTATTTTGAGAATATCATGTTATATGACAATCAATTTCTGAAGGTGTACCTGTTGGCTGCTGTCTCGAGCTTGCATATAAACTGAACATGTTTTTTTGAGCTTGCATATAAACTAAACTTTTCATTTTACAGTGTGCCTGTTGTCTTGACTCTTGAGCTAGCTTGCCCTGCTTGGTCGAACGATCTGTATACCAATGCACTGTAGTATCTGTATTTTAACTGCTAATTGTGTTGTACTTCATTCTTATATGACCATATGTATACTGTTGGGAAACTATGGGCCTGGCCCAGAAGCCGGCCTATGTATGGGCTCCCCATCCCAAACCCTAGCAGGGTCTATAGCCTATAAATAGGGGGTGCTATTCATTGTAAGCGATTGATCGATTGATAAAGGAATAAAGAGAAGCAAGAAGCCCCCTATATCTCTGTGTTCAATCTCTTATTATGTTCTTGTGTTCTTGCATTGTTCTTACGATTCTATACTTGTCTATGAGGTAATCGTTCGGACTGGACTCGCCAGCGATGGTTACTCAACACGTTATCAGCACGATCGACTCCGGCCTACTTCTAGGCCTACTTTACTCGGATCGAAAGGTAACCGTCGATGAACGACGCTCGTAGATTGAATCGTTTTCTAGATTGCTTTCAATTCTGCAAATTCGCTTTCTAGATTGGTTTTCTACGTGCAAATCTGTTCTAATCTACCGTGAGCCGACTTGAAGTCGCCAACACAATGTCGATGGGTAGATTGCACGAAAGATCGGATGTCGATTGTACCGTAGATTGGAAGTTGCAAATTCGTTCTAATCTACCGCGAGCCGACTTGGAGTCGCCGGCCAAGCCGATCGGTATTTACATGAATGACAATCGCATCGGTATCATTGCATTGCATCCCATGCATATATGTACAGTATAAAGAAAAACAATGAGCATCGATGCGATTTGCCATTGCTGCTGCGACCACCAAGCACGGCCACGGTCTCGCATGGCCGAACCACGTTCGCATAGGTCCCGCACGGCTTGCAACCGCCAGCTCTAGACGCGCGCCGCCGGCACGCGGCGAACCTTCACATGAGCCCGCCGCCTCCACGAAGAACGGCCGCCTCGCCGCTGAAGCGGCGCCACGAGCCGCGACTTGAAGATGCGCCATCGCGCTTTGCTTCGCCGCGCACACGGCGCGCCGCTGAGCCGCCGTCTTTGAAGGCGCGCCACGCCGCCACGCCACGCCGCGCCGCCGCTTCCTCCGCCGCGACCGCCAGAAGTGGCGCCGCCGCCCCGCCACCACCCTCGCTCGCTTTGAAGGCAAGGCGCCGCGCTGACCTTACTTAACGCCGCACAAGACGGCCAGAAGCCGCCTCCGCCGAACCCTCGCCGCCAGCGTCCCGTCGTCGCCGCCGCCTCGCCGTGTTGCGCCATGCTAGCTAGCCGCGTTCCGGCAATGCCATGTGCACAGGCAAGGAAACCCTACCCCTTGCCCTGCCCTTTTGATTAGCCAAATGGGCCAAGGAATTGAAGGCCCAACAAGAAAAGAAAAAAAAAAGAAAGGAGGGCATGTGAAATTCCAAAATTTTGCGAAAAAACCCCTCGGCATTCTGAAAATTACGAGGATTATATGCGGGTATGGAAGATTTACATGGAGGGCCTCGGAATTTCTGACAATTACGTGAAAATTTTTCTCAGCACTGAAATTTCACGTTTTAACCTCTGAAAATTGCAGAATTCACCGAAAAATCATTGCCCAGCAGAAAAGGGTCTCGGGAATTCAAATTTTGAATCAATTTTTGTATTTGAAGCATGTTTAACTTTGTTATTGTTATTTTTATGCAATTTATTTATTATATTTACTGTTTTGATTATCTGTGATTGTTTATATTACTTTTAATCACTGAAAATAGCAGTAAATCATGAAAATGCATAGAAAAATACGGGATCACGAACCGGGAGTTCGACAAGTATTATGAGAATTTTACAACCATTTTATATAAATTACTAGTAGTAATCTTATGAACTATTTGCATGAATATGAAGATGACTGGCATCACGAACCAGGAGTTCAAAGAACTGACCCAGCATGGCCAGAATTTGTACAAGTCTTCAACTCTGTGATAATATAATCACGGATAAGCAGAAGATTGAGAAGACTCTCTCTACCTTTCACCCAAATACGGTGCAATCCGCAAGCAACTATCGTCAAGACGGCTACAAGGAGTATACCGTATTAATTGACACCATGCAAGTTGCAGAAGCTTAAGATAATGTTCTAAGGAAGAACTGCATCTCATAGCCACCTAGTAGCAATATTGGCCATGAAGCCAACGCTAGCAGCTACAAGGTGATGAAGCCCCTCACAAAGGAGATGGGCAAGAAGGGTAAGGTCGTAGGTCGCACATTATTGATGTTTTCCAGTCTAAGAAGAAGGGTATAGAACAGCATGAGGCACACCTCGCCATTGCAGGCGCGGAAGATCCACACCCATTAGTTGCACTCATGGATGTGAACAGCCTAGCAGCAGCCCCATTAACCCTCCTCTGGACATCACAGCGGTCGCAGCCGTAGTTGCCCAAAAGTAGAAGATCTCCATGGAGCAGATTGAGGCAGAAGTTTCTGAATACTTCGCTGATTCGATCTAGTGCACGCATTGCACTTGGATCTTTTGTAGTAACTTACAGTTTGTAATTGAAGCAGAACATTGAATTATTTTTGAATAATGGTTGTAAGCTCTAGTAGAGCAAAGCATTAAATTCTTATGACGAGTCCTGCAAGACTTATTCCCGTATTTATAATAATAAGTTATGTTCTGATATTTGAAGTATTTTGTTTATGTGTTGCTTGCTTTCTGCTACATATTAATAAAGTACATTATATTAGAACACGTGTGGTGCCCTATTGGAGGAAGTGTGCTTAGCCGGTAGCAGCACAATAAATACCATCTTGAGAGAGACAAAAATCTTTCGATTGATCAGCAAGAATGCTGGTAGTCTTATGACAATCGCGGGCAGCGATACTTGTATAATAGGCTCAGGAAGGGCCTCAATTATACCTCTAATGGGCACAACTTCGGTCATTGAAGAAGCCTTGTTGTACCCAGAATCGACTAGAACTCTCAAGGATATTCGCGCAAACGGTTTCCACGTAGAGACTGAAGAAGAGTATGGTAAGAAATACCTACTCATTACAAAGCGTGAAGAAAGTAGAAAAATGGTATCAGAACGACTTCCCTCATTTGAAACTGGGCTATACTACACTTATATTAAGGCATCTGTAGCCTATACTGCCCTGAAAACCATATTTAGAAGCTCTGAACCTTTTCTATCTCTGGCATGATAAATTATGCCGCCTAGGTCTTAGGATGATGAGAAATATAATTAACAATTCACAGGGACAATGTAAATAATTTCTCGAATCAGGAAGATTTTGTGTGCCCCGCATGTGCCACCGGGAATTTAATTACTAAACCTTATGCTCTGAAAGCGAAGGATGAAGTCCCTACATTCATGGACCGTATCTAGGGAGACTTTTTGCGGTCCTATACAGCCCCTGTAAGGGCCATTTAGGTATTTTATGGTGCTCATCGATGCTTCCTCTAAATGGTCGCATGTATGTTTATTGTCTACGAGAAACTACGCTTTTGTAAAGCTAAATCTCGCAGATAATTAAAATTAGAAATAATTTCCATGATTATCATGTGAAGTCCACCAGAATGGACAACGCCGGATAATTTACTTCAAAGGCATTTCATGATTATTGTATGGCAATGGGAATTAAAGTCGAGCATTCCGTACCGCATGTCCACACCCAGAATGGACTAGTAGAGGCATTAATTATAAGGATTAAAATTATTGCCCGACCACCTTTGAAGAATTGTAATTTACCAACTGCATGTTGGGGACACGCAATCCTGCTCGCAGCAACTCTCATCAATTTTAGACCACCGGCATATAACATACATTCACCTATGCAACTAGTGCAAGGGTCAGCACAGAAAACTTCTCATCTTTGAAGGTTTGGTTGCAAGGTTTATATACCTATACCATTACCACAATGACGCAAAGGGCCTTCTCCGAAAGTCGAGATATCTGTTGGTTATGTGACAAATCCATAATCGGTATTTGGAACCTATGATGAGAGATTTGCATCTTGCCGGATTCGCTGACAGTATATTAGATGAGGCTAGTTTCCCGTCATTAGGGGGAGGAAATCAACCTCTTGATGAAAATGTCGGGAAATAGAGAAGTCCAAAAGATAATTGCAGTCCAGCAGATAATTGAAGTCCAGAAGATAATTGAAATCCATGTGCATGACCCGCGCACTAATTAAGCAAATAGAGAAGTCCAGAAGATAATTGAAGTCTAGAAGATAATTGATTTGCAAGTATTAGCGAATCAACTTCCTAACCACTTTAGTGATTTGAAGAGCGTGACCAAGTCGCATATGCCTGTACACAATGCACCGGAGAGGGTTGAAATACCAATGAAGGTATCCCTAATCCCGTCCTAAGGCCTCTGAAAGGACGAGAACTCCGGTCCCTCGAATCCCAAGTAACCGGGGACGCCTGGCGAAAAAGGATAAGAAGGACTTGACACAGTCGATCACCGAAGTTTCCCTAGAACAAGAAGGGGAGCCAGTTGAGACATGGCATTTGTATGGAACCTTCAGAACAAGGCATACTAGAATTGAACATCCCCATGAAGGGAAACATCAGCATGGATGTGTGCGCACACATCGGAGCTGAAAAACTAGAGGGACTTGCCCCCGTAAATGAAAGCAGCAGTGAGCAAGTAGAAGCATTAGAAGAATCGCCACTTGAAGAAATAGCTATAAAATTTGTGTCCTCAGGAGAATCTATGAATAAGACAATAGCCAATGTCGACATTGATTTTGCAAAGAAAATTGCCACAATCATCGATCTTGATCTAGAGCCTGTATCGCTCGTTGAATGAAAGAAAAGATCAGATTGGGAAGATTGGAAGAAGGCAATAGAAGCAGAATTATTATCTCTGAAAAAAAAGGAAAAGTGTTTGGGCATGTAAGCCGTTCGCCTCCCCATGTGCACCCTGTAGGGCATAAGTGGGTATTTGTTCGAAAGAGAAATAAAAATAATGAAGTAAAGAAAGGCTTTTTGCACAAGGTTTCACTCAACATCCAGAAGTTGTTTGTGAAGAAACCTATTCCCCGGTCATGGGCGAAACCACCCTTTAGATATTTAATCTCAATGGCAGTAAACTTGAAGTTAAAAGTGAAATTGATGGATGTGGTAACTGTATATCTTTATGAAATATTGGATTCGGATATTTATATGAAGATACTTGAATGTATCCCTGTCCCGAACCAAGACAGAACAAATAGAAATCTGTATAGTGTGAAACTCAGAAAGTCACTGTACAGACGTAAGCAATCAAGCAGGATGTAGTATAATCGCTTGAAGCGACTTTCTATGCAAGAAAGGCTACACGAAAAATGAGAATAATCCCTGTGTATTTATACGATGATCCCAGGATGGATTTTGTATAATCTCAGTGTATGAAGATGATCTGAATATCATTGGAACCCTGTAAGATATTAAGAAAGCAAGCTCTTACCTGGAGTCAGAGTTCGAAATGAAAGAATTGGGTAAAACCAAATATTGACTAGGCTTACAGCTTGAGCATACCCCTGAAGGGATTTTAGTACATTAGTCAACCTACACTCAGAAGGTGTTAAAAAGGTTTGATTTTGAAAGGCATACCCTTTGAAATTGCCAATGGTCGGGAGATCTTTGCAGCAAGACAAAGACTCGTACAGACCTAAAGAAGAGGGGAAGGGAGTCCTGGGACCGAATTCCTATACTTAAGTGCGATAGGAGCCACTCAGTATTTAACCAATTGTACCAGATCGGCCATTGCATTTGCCGTTAACCTATTAGTAAGGTATAGTGCCAGAACCTACCAAAGGTATTGGTAGGGAATGAAGGACATCTTCCAATACCTCCAAGGAAGTAGGAACTTGGTCTATTCTATAGAAAGAACCAAGACCGAATATGAATGGCTATCAGATGTCTGCACTGTAGAACCCGCATACTGACTAAGTCATAAAAGACTATGTATTTCTGTGTGGTGGAACTACAATTCCATAGAAATCATTTAAGCAGAGTCTTGTATCGACTCCGACGAACCACTTGGAAATCATAGCATTGTACGAGGCCTCACGAGAATGTGTTTGGCTTCGGCGAATGATTCACCATATCCGATGAGTCGTGTGGATTGAATACTGCAAGAAACCCCACTATTATCTATGAAGATAATGCGACTTATGTTGCACAAGTGCGATGGGTTATGTGAAGAGTCATCTCACAAAGCGTATCAACCCCAAGTTCTTCTATGCTCATGAATTGCAAAAGATGGACGAAATTAAAGTACTGCATACTAAGTCATGTGAAAATCTTGTAGATTTATTCACTAATTTACTTCCAGCATCTAGCTTTGAAAGGTGCATACGTAGAATTGTAATGACGAGACTTAGAGAAGTGCAGAATTCAGGGAGAGAATCTTCACTAACTCATTATTGAAACTTGATCACGAAGATCGAATACCCAAAGAGTAAATCTTGGAGATTAAATGAAATTGGGTGGATTGTACTCTTTTTTCCTTGACGAGTTTTCCTGAAGTTTCTCGGCTAAGGTTTTTTATGAGGCAATTCGTGCAACGCAGCAGAACTTGTATCATATGCTCTTTCTCCAAATTTTTCCCACTGGGTTTTTATGGAGTTTTGACGAGGCATGAACATGTGAGGATGGGTGCCCAAGGGGGAGTGTTGAGAAACTATGGGCCTGATCCAGAAGTCGGCCTATGTATGGGCTCCCTATCCCAAACCCTAGCAGGGTCTGTAACCTATAAATAGGGGGTGCTATTCATTGTAAACGATTGATCGATTGATAAAAGAATAAAGAGAAGCAAGAAGTCCCCTATATCTCTGTGTTCAATATCTTATTATGTTCTTGTGTTCTTGCATTGTTCTTACGATTCTATACTTGTCTATGAGGTAATCATTCGGACTGAACTCGCCAGCGATAGTTACTCAACATATACCTGTATCTCAAGACAATCAAATCTACGATTTGCAGGCACAAGATTTCAGACAACAGGAGCATGGTACAAGGCGCGGCGAAAAATGTGGCTACAGAACATGAAGATCGAGCTTATTGTTCTGGGCATAATCATCGCGCTCATTCCGTAATTCTCATCGTCATCAATTCATCATGTATTCTTGAAAATCTTGTCTGTATGTGCTCTGGTCCAAATATTAAAGAGGATACTACTATACTAGTATTTTGGAAGTTGAGACTTACATGTAATAGATGATGGTTGTGTTGCCGTGGAATATGTAAGATGTACTTATGTTAGACTAACATTATTATCTACTATTAGTATCTAGTAATCAAGTATGACAATGTGAGGCAACGTGTAATTCGGTTTACCCAAAAACCGAATTAACCAGACCGAATTAATTCGGTTAGTTATGTTCGGTTTTTATTTTATTTTAGATTACTTCGGTTGCTAACTCTTACAAACCAAAATATTTTTTACTGAAAAAACCGAATACCCTAGGCTCCTCCTAGACTCGTGGTCATCTTGTCGTGCAAGACCAACTCAACAGAAATAAATTATATGGAGGAGGGTCTTCGTGAGACCTCTCCCTCACAACCGTTCATTCTGTGAGATATTACTATAACACACGTATATAGAGAAGGGAACGGATGGCTATAGGGTCCTTTCCATATAATTTATTTCCAACTCAACAGTGTGGGCAGTGGGCAGGCAGCGCGACGGCGACGCGCACGAGCCAAAGGAAGAGGCAGCCAATCGACACCCCTAAGGAAGGGAACATTACAGCTGGGCCCCAAAAGCAAGCGAGACAAGCTGTAATTGTGCGTCATCGTATGCTAGTAGCATATCGCGCGGCCTTCGTCTCCTGTCAAACGAACCAGTTCCCATCCGTTTTTGATCCTCCTCCCCACCCTGATTTGCGAGGGAAGGGAGAGGAGGCGAGGGGTCGTTGGGTTCGGTTGGATCGGAGCAATGGGGCGGATCCAGTACGCCGTGGTGGCCAGGGGAGCGGTGGTGCTGGCGGAGCACGGCGCCGCGGCCACCAACGCGGGGGCCGTCGCGCGGCAGATCCTCGAGCGCCTCCCCGACGGCCCCGCCGAGTGCCACGTCTCCTACACCCAGGACCTCTACGTCTTCCACGTCAAGCGCACCGACGGCGTCACCGCGCTATGCATGACCGACGACGCCGTAGGACGTAAGTACGCTGTGCACACGTCGTACATCAATACAGCACGGCGCAGCCTCGAAGAGGAGACAACTCCTCCCCTCCTCTTCTTATTGATATTTCCTTATCCCTGTGATAATGAATGAATCGTGAATGGTGGATGGTCTTGACCTTGTTAGCCTAGCCCGCGATTGGAACAATGTTTCCTGAAGCAGCTGGATCTGGAAGAGTTAAATGCGGGTTCGTCGCTTGTATGACATGCGCTCTCTAATGTTCAGGATCTTGTCTCGGTGGTGATGTAAGACTGTACTGTGGGGAAGGAGTGAAATTGTGCAATGGGGAATGGGCATTTGTTTTACTCTGCCAATTGCCGTTTCAGTTTGATGATAGATTGAGCGGTAGATGGGTGGAGCATTGGATTGGTTGTCGAGAGCTTTGCAGTCATTTGACATTTGGGTCGTCGAACACATCGGGGCACTGGATGAAAAACATTTATTCCATTCTCTGTAGGGGACAGAGAACAAAATTTTCAGGCTTACCACACGCCATTGAACGCATAGCTGCAAAAGGAATCAATAGACCTCGTTGTTTTGATATCATGTGGCTTCTCTTTTGATAAGTATTTTTTTGTGATAACTACTGTGTTATCTTGCGTGTTGCAGGACGGATTCCTTTCGCATTTCTTGAGGATATCCATGGAAGATGGAAGATTTGTTGAGACGTATGGTCGTGCTGCTCTCACTGCCCTTGCTTATGCAATGAATGATGAGTTCTCAAGGGTTTTGAGCCAACAAATGGACTACTATTCAAATGACCCAAATGCGGACAGAATAAATCGCATGAGAGGTGAAATGGATCAGGTATTTGCTTGGTTATTTTAATAGACAAGCTATTCTTGTCTATCGGTTTATAGTTTACATAGGTTAATCTACTTTGTTCATGTTTCATGAGTTAGATTAGAGTTCATGTTGCCTCTTATAAGTCCGTAAAGAACGAGCCAAAATTTGGCCCCTTAAAGGTTCTTAATTCTGGGCTTCCTGACAAGTTCTGCATCTTTAGCTTAAAACATCGCCCAGAAAATTTCTGTCATAATTCTCAAGGCTGTGGATTGTTTGCTGTTCTCTTGCAGGTCCGGAGCGTTATGATCGATAACATTGACAGAGTACTTGAGAGAGGTGATCGTTTGGAACTATTGGTTGACAAGACTGCAACTATGCAAGGAAACACAATGCGGTTTAAACGACAAGCTCGCCGTTTCAGAAACACCATCTGGTGGAGAAATGTCAAGCTCGCGTACGTAAATTTTCTGCTAAGTAACTGTTTGCTCCTGCGCTTGGATTAGAAATTCTCGTTTCATGCTCGATGCTCAAAACTTTTTGGTGCGTTCTTATACTTACAATTGCCTGAACATAGTTACATTTGCAATTGAGTGCTTGAGATTAAGCACTCAACCCTAATGATTAACATAGTTATGAACAATTATCTTATTACGAGAAGTGTCCACTATCTAGCAAAGAGAATGCATCTGTTCAAAGAGTTTTCTCTTGGTTTCTATCGCCACTCAATTTCATTGAATTTTACTCTCTCGGTTTCGTTATATCTATCCATGGCCTCAGGAGTATCTACTGTTTCGTTATATCTATCCTTGGCCTCAGGAGTATCTATTTCAATATATATGTCCATTGAGAGAATATATACTGAAGTTATTGCAATTTTACCTCTCTCCACTCTATTTAAATGCTTTGAAAGAGGTTAAGTGGTTGTGGTATGTCATTTAATAGGAATATGTATAATCATTTCTCATTAAGTATTTCTTAGCTTTAGTGTTTCCTTGGCCTGCTTGTATGATGGGCTGTGGACAAATATAGCGAAACGGATGGAGTATGGTTGAACCATTTTTATCCTTCACGACTAAACATTCTTCCACGTGTTAAAATAAAGGTACGAGTGCATGTCATCAACTTGAAATGAGAGTAGTTTGTGAAACGAGCTATTGATACACTTTTGCCTCCATTGCCCCACTCTTCTTGTTTGATTCCGGAAGCTTAAACTGAAGCCTCCAAGTCTGAAATGTTTGTACTTTGACACTGACAAACTCTTTCACCATGATATTTTTCGACCCATTTAACTTCCTGCCTTTATAAGCCTTTTAGATGTAATTATTATCTCACATCCATATGATTTGCCCCTTCTTTGCAGAGCTGCATTAATATTCATCCTCCTGGTAATAATATACATCGTGCTCGTATATGTGTGTCACGGCTTCACCCTACCCTCCTGTGTTCGGTAAACCTTCTAGGTTGTGTCTCTACGAGGCCTCATTCCGATCCTAAAAATGTTCCAGGTTTCTTCTTCCTGTAAGAGATGCTTCATTGTTGCAATTTTTTCTTGTATAAAGGGGGGAAAAACTATTGCATTGCTTGATTTTTGTAATTTCGCGCTTTTGCTTCTGAAGCCTCGCGACTATTTAAGCTGCCTAGTAGAATTATCTAACGATAATATGCATAGACTGAACAAGACGGTATCTGCGAAGTCACTGGAGCGACGTGTCGTATACCGGGCCTGTCAGGGGCGGAGGCAGCTAGGTGCATGGGGTGTTTTTATAAAGAAAGAAAAAAACAAGTATATACCAGGTATAGTATGTATTTGTATATATACATTATATGTGCACCCCTAATTAGCATTTCAGCACATAATTTGTTATTTGAGTTTTGTGACTTTTGTTAGTGTGTAGATTATATTGTTCTATCAAACAATATTTTCTTGACTCGCACCTTATCCCGAAAAATCATGGCTCCGCCATGGGGGCTGTGGCTCTACTATAGCCAATATTTTCACTTACCTTATATTCGTCTTTCTGCGATGGATTTGAACTCCCTCTCACGACGGGAATGACGTTGAATGTGTCGGACCACTGTGTGAACAGTGTTTCATGCGTGTTAGTGACTATAGCAGCAACAGTGGAGTATTTATTGTATCGAAAATGCTGTTGTTATTGATCTGAATCTTTGTTTTTTTATCGAACGATAGAGATTGCTTTCTAATGTAGATCATATGCATTAAAACCTTCGTAGAGAAGATCCATTTCCCTCTACGACGTTACAAGCGAGTACTATCATGTATTTTCTGCAGGTGAGGTGCTTGCTCCAAGGAGGTGTTTTGTTGAAGGAACCATTCCATCCTAGAATAAGGTTGCCCCATCATAGGCGATCCGGGCGGATCCAACCCCACATTTCACATACACATTATGAGAATCCACCTTGTCGTGCCATTAACTCACCTTATTTCTCAAATCAAAAGAACAGACGATACAATCACAGCCAAGTTCCCACAAAAAGAGCATTAGAGCAAAAAAGCTGGCACGTAGCCAGACGGATCCAAGCCAACCGAGTTGCCCAGTACTCCCATTTTCATTCCCATTTGTTCTTGACACGCAAGCACACATAAAAAATGAAAGAAAAAAGAAACGCAAGGGCCGGCTTATGAAGACTTGTGTATATTGTATAGGTATCGCATAGAATAAGACGTGCTTCATACAATCACATTTTGAACCACACAAATAAATGGTAGTGTTACAAACAACCGAACAATCTCGCAGGATCGAGGGTTTCCTTAAGCGTAATAATTTTCTAGGGGAATTAAAAGTAGTGATTTTCTAGGGGAATTAAGCGTAATAATTTAAACTGGACTTCTTCTTTGCTTGAACCTGTATGATCCCTTCATTGAAATCTTCATGGGTCACCTGCGTGAGCAAAGGTAGGGATCAGACACAACAAAACATTATTGATTGTTCCCAAATACAGCAACACATGCTTCATCAAGTACATTTCAAAACGTAACAAAGTCGCAACAACAGTTTGGTGGTACAAACTACTCGGCACGCAGAATTCTCTTGGAAATATCAAATCGACATATTTAGATCAATCAGTGCCACTGTGATGTTCTATTGTATCTCGGGCTGTTCAGTTCATGCTCAACATGCTATAGATCTGATGTTCATTATTATTGTATTTCGGGCTGTTCAGTTCATGCTCAACATGCTATAGATCTGATGTTCATTATTATTGTATTTCAGGCTGTTCAGTTCATGCTCAACATGCTATAGATCTGATGTTCATTATTCTAAAATTCATTTACTGATTCCCCTCTATCCTAATCCATTTTATTAGTAGTTGTCATCTTCCATTATTCTAGCAATCGATTGGTACTTTCTGAACGACCCTCAAGGTTGTCTCTATACCTGTCAAAAGTAACTCAACAAAAAGCAGGAGAATAAACGGCAACACAAACCTCTGTAGCATCTCGGCGTAGAGCAAGCATGCCAGCTTCTACACAAACAGCCTTCAGCTGGGCACCATTGAAATCGTCTGTTGAACGAGCCAACTCTTCGAAGTTGACATCAGGATTTACATTCATTTTTCTTGAGTGGATCTGCAAAACGTAACACAGAACAAAGTTGTTTTAGTTCTGGCAGAATAAAGTTCATTTTAATTTTTCAGAAAGCTAAGCTGGTAAAGCAATTTTTGCAACAAGTAGCTATCACAAACTTTGGGAGCCATACCTGCAAGATTCTAGCTCTTGCTTCCTCTGATGGATGTGGGAACTCAATCTTTCGGTCCAGGCGACCAGACCGCATTAAAGCAGGATCGAGTATATCCGCACGATTTGTTGCAGCTATCACCTGCAAGTCACACAACAACACAACATTAATTAGATAAGACAAAAACAAAATATTGATTGAGTATTGATTCATTTATTAAATTATGATCAACAGAACCATGCTTGTGTGGCTACTCATTTTGCAATAGAACACATTTCCCTTTTTTATCAGATCAATGCGTTCAACACAGCAAATTTGGTCAAACCATCAGGACAGTAACTAATGATTTACAGGTTGAGCTTGCAAGCATTCAGATTAAAGAGACAAATATTAGGACATGCTGACCTTTATCCTCTCATCACTGCTAAATCCATCTAGCTGATTCAGCAATTCCAACATTGTCCGTTGGACTTCTCTGTCACCACTAACTTCACTGCAGTAGAATAAAACCAAAAAAAAAGAACTAAAATTATTATACCACGATCAATATTATATCTAGTTGCATGCACTACCGATAAGGATGATATGTTTATACTGCATTAATAGGTTAACGACATTACTTTGCAGCATATGTTGCAAGGAATTAAGATGTGTTTATCACTAAAGTGCAAAATCATGAGTGTTATTTGACTTGCAGGGATACCACTCTATAGATGGAAAGTGAAAAATATAGCTTTGAGCAGCCTATATCCCCTAGGTGATAGTATTATTAATACTGTTATTACTTGTTAAAGCGCTCAGAGAAAACTCTACCACACACCAGATACCAAATGAAAGTCAATCACCAATGTCCAATGCAACACTCTAGCTTTCAAACAACCAAACCTTCAAAAATAAATAAAATCTGACACCCATTTGTTCATATCTTACCTATAGATCTTTATGCAAAAATCATAGCATAGTGATCAAGCCAATGTATTGTTTCATCAGATGAATCGGCCAAACCAAAATAAGAGCAACAACACCAGAATGATGTATGAACTTAATCACGAACTGGCATGCTTAAACCACAACATGTGAAGAGACAATGATACTTGGCAAAAAAAGAAAAACATAAAAACAGACATTGCGCTGAAACATTAACTAAACTAACTCATTGTGCTCAATGTAGAAAGCAATGGGTGCCAAAAACAATGCTAAATATACCTATCAAAACGCTTTGTTCCAATTGCATCAATCTCATCGATAAAAATAATGCAGGGGGCTTTCTCCTTCGCTAGCTGAAAAGCATCTCGAACAAGTTTTGCCCCATCACCGATGAACATCTGGACCAATTCACAAAGACATCAATATTTATCTATATGCAGAAGAAGTAAGCAAGAAAGAATATAGACTGACGCTGGACCCAGCAATATTTCAGATGCAAATCAACATTCATAGTTGGACCCAGCAATATTTCAGATGCAACTGGTTTCTTTACCAACATGCATAAACAATGTAATAGATCACAATAAGGCACAAGTCCCAGCTGCAATCCACTATACCAAAAACATTACAGAGTTAACAATGGAAAAACAAAGTTCCCAACATTGCATCCTTGTGTAAAGAAATACAAAAGCTGCTTATCGGGACCAACCGTATTCCATAAAGCATGCAAAAATGAAGTGTTCAATGATGAAAGAAAAGGTTTGGGAGCCCTAGCATCCATATGATATTTAGTAAATTCAAATGAACAATGCCGGGATATTGACTGCTTTCAACAACTTTAGCATCAAAAGCATTGTTGTTAAGTCGCGCGACTAGTCGCCCACAGTCAGCCAGCTCGAGATGGGGAGGGGAGAGCTTATATGAGGAACCCTAGACACCGCTCCCCAGATCAGTCCAGACTCCCCCATTCCCCACGACGTCGCCGCGCGAGGGGATCTCTAGCCCGCTGCCGCTGCTGCCAGTCGCCGTACACGACGCCCTCCCCTGTCTCCCCCATCCCCCGTCCACGACGCTGCCACCATCTCCCATGCTGCGAGGGCGAACGCCGAGCGGAGCATAGCCCCCAGCCACCGCCAGTCGCTGTCGACCCTCCTCCTCGGCCCTCCCCCATCTCCGCCCGTGCTGCGAGCCTGCGAGGGCGAGCGCCGCCGCCGAGCGGGAACCCTAGCTCCCCACCACCGCCAGTCGCAGTCGAACCCAGCGAAGGTGAGAACTCCTCTCCTTTCTCCTTCCTCTGCTCCTTGCTTGCTCTGTTTTGTGCTGCACTCTGCCTCTGCTTCTCGTGCTCTGTTTTTCTCTATATGGTAGCACTAGTACTAGTAACTAGTAGTACCAGTAGTACTACCACTAGTAGTAGTGAATTGCAGTAATACCAGCAGTACTAGCTGTAGTACTAGTAGTAGTAGCAGTAACACAATTTGATATGTGTTTAATTGTTGCTACAACTTAGTATATTACATGCCGTGTTTATATACTTCCTAGTCTGGCGACTAGTCGTGGCTAGTCGCGACTAGTCGACAAGTCGCCCCCCTTGCGACTCGACTTGACTTTACGACTTAATAACCTTGATCAAAAGTTAGTTACCTGGACAAGTTGTGGACCGGCTAGTTTCAGGAATGTTGCATTAGTTTGTGCGGCACATGCACGAGCCATCAATGTCTTTCCAGTCCCAGGTGGTCCATATAAAAGAACACCTTTAGGGGGACGAATTCCCAACTTCTGAAACCGGTCCTTGTGCGTCATCGGCAACACTATTGCTTCAACAAGCTCTTGAATCTGCATTTGACAACACACAAGTAGAACATAAGAGAGCAGATACAAGTGAACAAACAAGAACTAACAAATAATATTTTGAAATATAAAAAATAACATACTACTACCTACAGAGCAACAAATTGACAAACATCCTGTTGTTTTCACCATGAGTTCTGTAAAGTAAAATACCTGTTTCTCAAGGCCTCCAATGTCATTGTAATCCTCTGTAGGTTTTTCATCTACCTCCATTGCCTTCACTCGTGAGTCGTACTCTGAAGGCAGTGTGTCTAGTATCAAGTAGCTGTCTTTGTTGACTCCAACCAAATCACCGGGTTTGAGGTTGTCAGGGTCAACTAGCCCAATAACGGGAAGGAATATAGTCTGCAATTAAGATGGAAAAGAAACAAAACCTTGAACAATGAATTTGAATCTTTACAATGCACAAGATCACCCAACTAATGTAGTTCATCAAATGGTATGTGGAGGTAAACCATGTCAGGGTCTAAATTCAAATGGTCCATAACCCCACACACTCAAGAGTAGATATGGATACAAAGAAATTTAATTGAGGGCAAAAATGTTGTGTGTAGAACAGGAATATTAATGCTGTACACAACTATAATATATAGTTCAACTTCAACAATTCTGCTATCTGTGATTGGTGGTATCAATTCCCAGGAGAGCTTGACACGAAAAACATGCCAACTTCAAGTGAAATCCAAATTGGTGGTGTTTATCAAGAGATAAAGAGTTTACAAAATTCAAAACAAATTAATATTCCACTGCTTGTTAGGCAATTCATGGAAAAGGAGCATGCATATGACTAAAGGTCTAGGTAGCACAGAAAGGTCGAGCAATTTTATTTACTTGTCTTGTAGATGTCTTGAGAACAACACATTTTCCTTTCCTTTGTGAGTCCAGATCAATGTTAGCACCATCCTCTTCAGCTTCATCCTCAGGGTTCATTTCCAAAATCTGAAACAGTTGAGAAAATACAAAAGTAGACTTTGAGGCAAATTGCATCAAAAGTCAAGACTTGTACATTTGGCCTGCACAAGACTACAACTTTAAAAGTTCAGTTCTAGTATTCTCGAGGAATCAAAGATCCAAAAGGGCGAAGTTCATGGAAGTCATCAAAAGTTTATGAAAAGCACCGATATAAACCAATTCAAATCATTGTAGAGTGCTAACATTTCATGATAACTACCGCATAGCCAGTATTACTGCTTTAAAGATGAACTGCCTCCTAGGTAATTTACAAAAATTGGTCACAAGAAATATAATAGGGAAATCAACGTGCACATTATATAGAGGGAGAGGAGCTATTTGTGTCTTCTCCAGGTCATGTATTTGTTGAAACTAAAACCTACGGCATATAATCACTGGAATCAGTACACATAAAGCCCAAAATTAGAGCATGTGAGGTCAAAAGCTAGATGCAGAAAGCAAGAAAATACTAAGCTAGCATGCAGAATCGACAAAGTTGATAAAAACAACTCATATTTCCCACATCCACATCCAAAATTGGCCTCCACAGTCCACATATGACATACGGGGAAAAACTGAACTTTTAACCATAAAATTCCCCCGGTGGCCCAGTCGGGTGACGCACGAACCTCGACGATGTTGCCGACCAGATAAGGCAGCTGCTTGTTGAGCTTGATCTTCTCCTGGTTCTCCTTGATCTTCTCCTTGAAGGACTCCAGCTCCAGGTTCGTCCGCTGCAGCTCGTCCTGCGCACCCCATAAGAAAAACCCCATCATAACAACCCTAAACTGCAACGGCAGACGGAGATCGCGAAGCGGGAGAAGGGGGCGCGGGCCTAGCTAGGGTTTGGCGGAGGGCACGCACCTTGAAGACGCGGATCTCGTTGTCGAGGAGGCGGGAGGCCCGGACGATGTCCTCCGTGGACATGGAGGAGAGCTGGTCGTCCTCCGCTTCGTCGACGGCCATCGCGGCGGGCGGCGCGGCGGGCGGCGACGACATCGCTAGGGCTCTCTCTGTTCTCTGCTGCCCGAGCGCGTCGGAAGGGAGAGCAAAAGTGCGGGGATCGGCGGATCGCGGCTTGCGGAAGGAGTTGATGAGGATTCTTCGAGACCTCGACTCGACTTGTGCCAGATGTATTGGGCTTGGGCGGGTACTGCAGTAGGTAGGTGTACAAGTGTGTGTAGCCCAGTTCGCTGTTTGGGTCTGGGTCGGGCTCGGTCGGTTTGGGACTCTGGTCGGCTCCTATATGGGCCTGTACAATGATAGTATCTATTTAGAGGTATTTAAGGAGAGCGATGATACTGAACACTTACATAAAAGATCTCTCTTCCAATGCAAACAAAATAAAAAAGGTGCTTAAATAGTTTAACTACCTTGTTAGCACTCGTACAAGCCGCTGTAGTTTTCAATGCAAAAGTCTCTTGTACCCTTCATCTGCTTACTCCTCAGTCAATGCTCATCGCGTCGGACTCATCTGCTCACTCCTCAGTCAGTGCTCATCTCCTCAGACTCCTCCGCCTCACACCTCCTCGTCACCGCCTCCCTCCCCAAGCCCTCCTCCTCAGCCAGCCCGCCCCCTTGCCCGAGCCTCTCCGCCCTTCTCATCGCCACTTGCCTCCTCCTCGCCCTCGCGACCAGCGCCACTCTCCCTGATGCCCACCAGCAACAACTCCCTCCTCGCCTTCCCTTCCGCCTCCTCCGTCCCAGCCATGCTTTGTCTAGCAAACCCCAGCCATGGCGGCCCCCTTCCTCTCCTCTGTCTCCCACCTCCTCATCACCACCTCCTTCCCCAAGCCCTCCTCCCTCCCGCCGCCCAAGCTTCTCCCCGCCCTCGCATCCGACGCGCCACTGCCGCCCATGGCCCCAGAGCTCCAGGCCGAGTCGCCGTTGCCCACCGCCAACCCCTTCGACAACTCCCTCTTCACCACGCCCCAGCCCTCCGCCGACCTCCCTGACTACTTCCTATGCTCCAACAACGGCACCAACGCCATCTACGATGACGACCCCCGGCCCCTCCACTTCGTCGACCCTGCCCACCTAACGTGCCTGGCGACTGCCACTGGTCGCCCCTTCTGTTGATAAGTGTTTGATATGCAGGGTTCATTCCATACAAGTGTGCTAGCTGATGGCCCGCGCAACATCCCTTTGAAGTCTACAGCGAGTTCTTCAACGCCGTCAAGAAGGGCAAGGTCGAGCGCGTTAGGTTCTCCAAGGACGGCGGCCTGCTCCAGACCACCGCCATCGACGGAATGGCCTTCACCATCCTGTCTCTCCAAAGCAACCAATGATGCAAGCACCTATAGGCAGAAAAGTTAGTTCTAGGCTGAAAGCACCAGCCAGCCATCAATGCAAAAAGAAGCAGCGTTTCCTTTCTCCAAGCACCGATCTCACACTAGCTACAAAAAAAAATCCGGTTTTTTTTTCTTAAGCACCTCCTTAAGCACTCCTATTGGACATACCCTAATACACCTACCAACTGAGTCACAGCCTCAGATGGAGTTCAGTTCTCACTCTAACTACCTATCAGGTTTAAAACGACGTGAAACGGTTAGAAATTAACACGTAATAAATAATAATCAGGAAAAAATAGAGAGATTTGGAGTGCTGATTTGGTGGGTCAAAAGCAATGCATAATTGCGAGAGTGGCTCTCCTCACGCAGCATTTTGCAAATGCGGATGAGTCTCACGACGACACATGACACCTCGTCCGCACGATGGCGGTGCAGATGAGCCTCACGCCGACATGTGGAACCTTGTCCGCAGGGAGGCCGTGCGACATTGCACACGTGTCGGCGTAAGGCTCGTCTACACGGTGGGTGCCAAATTTGTAAATGCCGTGTGAAGAGAGCTACTCTTGCAATTACGCCTCCAAATAGTGTTATTTAGAACAAAAACTCCAAAAACAAATTAACCAGATATAAAATAAAGGTGGGTATCCATGACAAATAGTACAACTCCATTTGACATGTATGATGCAAAATATATTGGTTAAATCCGAATCCTTGATCTTTTATCCTACTGTGGTTGTAACTGATAACAAAACTCAGTTCAGTAACACAAGCCCTTGTGCCACACTAATTTGCAGCTGTTGACGTCGAAAAGCAATCCGGCAACTCACAATGATTTAGGCTAATTCCGAAGACATCGGCAGAAAGATGAAGGCTTCGTTGATGATAGAAGATGAAGCACAAATCGATGCCTGTGCTTGGGTTTTGGCTACTTCTAATCTACTCCTACGACTCGACTACACCAATTGAGAGCCTCGCCGGGCGGCTGACCACGCGGTGCTCGCGACGTCCAAAGTTTCCTGACTGCCCAGAGTAGCAGCAGGAGGATGGTGTTCTTCCATGGAGTGGTGGAATCGCATTGCAAAGGAATAGAGTACTGTGATATTACAACAATCTGAGCTATCCGATTTAGAAAGAACGGTTTAGATCAACCGTTATAGCGGTTGCTATAGTACTGTCTACCGTGTTTACTGTAGTGTAGGGCGGATCTCGAATGTTTTTTTCTGATCCGACGGTCTACGGTGATAATAACATCGTGCTATTATTGCTTAATGTTAGATGATTTGTTTGCTAGAGTGATGAGTGTGAGGAGGCTTAGGGCGACTGCTTCGCACTAAAACCGATGTTATCGTGCCAAGTCCGATTCTCTCTTGTTTCCATTCCTTTCCCTTCTCCTAACGATCCAGAATCCCGTGGTCTAGCTCATCCTGCGTAGATAATTCCTTCTGTTTGCACTCCAAGGTTATCGGCCCACATGTCATGTCTTTCATATTTAGTGAAACGAGTTGGCTCATGCCACACGTACAGCAAGTATGTGTGTCTTCGCGGGAAACACTAAATCTGATCACAAGAAGATGACTCGAAAAGTATAATTGTAATTGCTTACGTGAATATCACATGACATAATAGTAATATTTTGAACCCTAATTAAAAAAGTCAATAATACCCACGGCGGTCGGGCGGTGAGCCTGAGGTGTAGTATAACTAAATCCTAATTAATCTAGACCATTAGACCAAATAATGGACGGACTGTATTAAATTGAGTGTACCGTAAAAAAAACATCATTGAAAAAGTGATAGTTCTTCTCAAAAATGTCGGGGCACTCCACCCCCGCAACCGTTCTGAGGAAGTCAATCTCCTCCTCCGGCATCCGCCAGCCCTTCTTCATCATCACCTCGGCAGGCAGCTCTAGCATCTGCCATCTCTTCTTCGTTGCTGCCTCCGCTTGCCTTCTCTCTCTGATCCATCTCTCGTTGACTCATCTTCTCTCCTAGAGTCCTAGTTCACTGCGAGATCGATTGTCGCACAATATTTTAGTTTTTGTCTGTGAGGTGTCGTAGCATCGAAGATTAGACAGTAGATACAGAGTACCCTTTGTCCTGAGAAACCGAGAGATAGAGAAGCCGAAGGCCAAAAGGGATGAATGTGTTGCATCGTGAGCCATAAACGAGGGAACATCCTCTTACATGCCCTTAAAGCCATATATATAGAGGAGGAAGAGACATTTTCCTTTTTGTCTTTACCTTACATTGATGGAGAAAGAAGTATTTTGGTATATTTTTGTGAGTATAGACATATGTCTAGTCTATACACATGCTCATATTCACCATAGTATATCAGGTATTCCGGTATTCCTAGGGACGAGGAACGAGCACGAGGTGGGGACCTTGCCCTCTTACAGTTTTTAGAGCGCGTAGTGGTTGGGCACTCCGTCGGTCGCATCCACGCGGGACGACGTCGTCCGGACGAGCCGCCTCCAGCGTCCGGTAGCCTTGTCTGAAGCGGGTTCGAAGTCGAAGAATGGCCATGCATGTAAGGTATGGGGTCGTGGATTTCCATATTTCGACGGACAAATTGGGATCTTCCGCCGAGATGGCTGAGCCGGGGTGCCGGTGCCGGAGAAGGTGAACAACTGATGGTGCTTGCCCAGGCTAGAAGAACAGTACCCTGAATCGCGGCTCCCGTGTGCTGGGCCGCGACCGGCCATGTCGGCTCGACCAAACAAGCACAGACACAACATACAAGCTAGAGAGGGCTAGAGGCCCAAGCTGTTTCCTTTTTATTGTGTAATTTGATGGGTTTCTATGCAAACTTATGTTGTTTCGTGCACGAGTTGATGCGATTTCTGTGATTCTCTCTCCCTGATTTGGTGCTGTTTTGTCGTCAAAATTTTATGCTCGTTTGCTCTATCGATCTGCAACCAGTAGCCTTCGAGTGGAGACGACAATTTTTACTCTTCCAGACGCAAAAAGAATGGATCGGAGAGGCTTTTCTCCATGTCATAGTGAACTTGATGTCTCGGCCCTTGAATACCTTGATTATGACGCTATTTTTGCACCGCTAAGAAGATGACAACTGATCAAGAATTAATCGATTCACCGCGCCTAAAAGAATTTCAGCAGCCGCTAGCTTGGCACGCATGGGAAGGATCCAAGGCTGGATCCTGCAGAGAAGGTACTAGGAGCTGCTGGTTTGGAGAATTTTTTTAAAAAAAATCAATACCATTTAAAAAATTACAAAAATAAATAGTCGATTTTTTTTTAAAAAAAAAAACTAAGCTACTGTCGTTATTTAGAATGACGATAGTAGCCTAGGCAGTGGCAACAGGGGCTTCAACAGTACAGAAAGGTTACTGTCGCTATTTCAACTAGCGACATGACCTCTGCACCACTTTTTTATGGACTATTTGGGAACACATATTTTGTCGACAAATCACACTGATATTACAAAACATTAAGCACAACGTCATAACATCTTTTGTCAACAAATCACAATGACATTACATAACATTCAGTACAATGTAGTCACATATTATATGGACAAATCACACTGACATTACAAACCATTCATCACAACGCCATCACCTAGTTTTTCGACAAAATAAAGTGGAATTACAAAGCATTATGCACCACATATTTCAACAGGACGAACATTTCTCATGGCCGCGACCTCAACGTCTGCCATGTGGACCGCTTCAGGTGGGGTGGTCGGATAAGGACCCCGCGGTGACGTCCGGACTGCCAATGTCTCATTCGTCCTGTGGATTTCTCGTAGGGCATTACTTGAAGGTGTGCCCAGACTCTCTGCAAATAGAACACTTCTTCGTATGACGTTCGGCTTCTGCTTCGTCTATGTCGTTCCTGATGCATCATACATGTCGCCGACCAACCTTTCTCTTCAGCCTATCAATATCCGTGGCCCGGATAAGTTGCTCCCAAGCTGGATAGCCAGTGAAATGGCTAACCACACCGTAACCATACATCTATACACTCTAGGTTTGCATCACCTCCTCCTTGTTAAAATAGTCGGAGAGGTACTGGCTAGTATGCTACACCCCCGTCGAACATGCGGCCATGACATGAGAGCATAACATATACAGAAGAAGAGGCTTGTTGCAAGTGCATACGCAACTAGCGCGGCGTAACGTGCACTCGTGGGTGATCATCTTGTGGTTCTTCCTGTGGCGTCCTTTATCACTGCACAGTATCTCAAAGCGAAGCACCCTTGTACCCATCTTGAATGCCCAGTGCATCTAACCCTTCTTGCTCATCTCCCCTATGTACTTGGTGATCATAGCGGAGTAGAGTACTCTGTCATTTGCCATGATGAGCGACACATTGTTGTTTCTGTCAACAAAGTAATTTGTGGTACCACAGGTAATTGCCTCCACAATATCAACCAAATGGAGACACCTTGCGCCGCGCATGACCCAATTGTACACCTCGGTTAGATTAGTTGTCATGATACCATATCGAGCACCACCCCTATCACGTAGCAGTGACCACTTCTCCTAATGCTCGCGATCAATCTAGTCCGAGAAGCATTTCACCTGCGCCCCTCGTCTTCCTCGCCACACTAGGACCATCTGTGGATAGTTGTGGCAATGCTTCGGGGTTCCTCCCTTCTATGCGTCTGGGTTCGCTCATCTAGAATCTTCTAGAGTGTTTCAAACTTTCGATGTTGGTTTTGGTTGCACAGCCGCTTGAACAGGTTCATTAAGCCCTTGTTGCGGAACTGCTTGTAGAAGTTTACACCCAAGTGCCTCTTACACCACCTGCTCTGCAGATCCACCCATGGAAGTGGTTCATTCTCTCCTCGTTGTAGCTGAGTTATTGCACTCAGCAGGCCCGCATGTCGATCATGTATGACGCATACATTAGGACGGTCTTGTACAACAAAAATATCAAATTCCTCTAGAACCACAACCAGTTGTTTGTGTTCTCGCTTTCAACGAAAGCGAATGTCACAAGAAGAACTTGATTGCTCCTGTCCGTCGCTATTGTAGGTAGTATCTGGCCCTTATACTTTCTAGTTAGGAATGTGTCATCCACGCACAAGATTGGACTACAGTGACGGAATGCATTGATGCATGGACCAAAGGCGAAGCATGCTCGCTTCAGTACCCTCTTATTGCCCCATTTCGGATACATGGAATCTTGAATGTCGACATGAGTGTCGGGATTCCTATCTTGTATGACTCGGAGTAGCCCGGAGAAGTTTTGGTAGGAGTCCTCGAATATAGTGAACGTTAATTCCAATACCTTCTGTTTTGCCCTCCACGCCTGGGCATAGCTGATTGTGTACTGGAACCTTGCCTCAATCGCCCGAATGATGAACCGTGGCTCAAAATCCAGATTATCCACTATTTCACTGTACATGAGGTTCATGACAAGCCTGATGATAGGTTCCTGTGGGACTGCACTGACTCAGCGACGACACATGTGTGAGGGACCACTATAAAACATTTCCAGTAGGTGTCCCACTTAGGCTGAAATATGTGCACTCGCCAAGGGCATCCATCTGTGTCACAATTCACGTCGTAGTATCTTGGGTTAGACTTGACGACTGTGAATGTACGTCGCACCGACAAGGCCCAACATTTGACCGCCTCCTGCACGGCCTCCTTGCATTTGTACATAGCGCTTTGCCTGGCCTTGCTCTGGTCGTACTCTCACGGCACACGAGAGCCTTCGTTAAATACGGGGTTGTCGAACTGGTATGTGTTTCACTCGAATGGAACCGCCTGCTGGTCCACAACATCCTCCTCGTCGGATCCTTCATCTTTTGACAATGCCATGTAGTCCTGGTCTTCGAGATCCATCATTTGCACTTGGGCTTCTAGCTCCACACCCTCGTCAGCAAGCCCGCTAGCTTGCCTGACTGAAGGAGCTTGTAAGATCGAGAAAGCCGACTAGAGGGGGGTGAATAGTCATTTCTAAAATTCTCTAAGGCTAAAACCGATTTCTAATGCGGAAACTAAAGACAATTCGATTTTGCACAATTAAAACCTAAATCAACTAGTATTGACTAAGTACACTAACAATATAAGACTATTGATAATAATAGCAAATATACAAATACATGTAAGCAATTTAATTCTATAAATGTAAATTGTAATAGAGTAAAGCTGAAGAAAGCAAACCACGATGACACAATTATGTTTTACCGTGGTGTTCGGAGACTTACCGGTCTCCTCTAATCCACATTGGGATAAGCACAAACCAATTGGACCGGTTCACAACTTGAACCAACACCTCCGAGGTAAGCCCAAATGATTTAGACTGGCTCACAACTTGAACCAACACCTCGATCCACTCGAGGTTGCGCTTTCTCTACTCCGGAGATGGTAAGCACCAAGCCACTCACAACACGTCAGGCCTTCTCACAAACTTCTTAAGAAGATCACCGGACCACAACGTCTCCACGCTATCTAGATGTCGGCAAACACCAAGAGTAATAAGGCAAGCCTCTTGCTTGAATCTCACCAAATGCAACACATGCACAGTTGGACGCTCAATCCAATTCTAGTTGCAACAGATGCAACTAGAGCCTCTCACTTTGCTCACAAGGTGCAACACATGCACAATTGAGAGGAGAAGCTCACACTAGCTCAAGAGAATAAAAATAGGATCCAAGAGTTGCCCTCCAACCGGCCAAGGTGGGTATTTATAACCCAAACATAAAAACTAGCCATTTGGAGGAGAATCTGCCGAAAGTCAGGGAAACCTAGTTAGTCCGCAGGCACAGGGCCGGTCAGTCCGGGCTACAGTGCAATGTCTGTAAAACTAGTCGTTGAAGAATCTATACCTGTTGTTATGAGTTAATAGAGTATTTTGGTGATTAATGACAAATCTATATGTAAGACTAACACTTCTATTGATATACATATTGTGTAGTCTTATTTGGATAAAAATGTGAAAATCATGGAGGTATGCACTCAACATCATATTCTCATATCTTGTTGCATTCCTCGGATCCAAAATATAGGTTGAACTCCACTAAAAGTCTAACTTAGATATGTGCATATATTTTTATTACACATTCGTGCATGCACATATTTAGGGGCAGTTCACTCTATATTTTGTGGTTTCATTACTATTGATCCATATTTCTTTATCCGCATATATTGGGGATCTCTACTTCGAAACATATCCTTTTAGTATATAAAACTTGTGTAGTTCATATATACTCATATTGCTTTATATTCAATTATTTGCAATTGTGTTGTGAGACTAATGTGTGTGTTAAGATGTTTTCAAGGCTTAGTCCCGGAGTTTGAATGATGACATGAAAAGAAAATGTAAAGATGATAAAAGATCGACATGGCTCAAGACAAAGGAGTCATGCATCGTATTTCGAAAAGCTTCTGGAAGAATTTCAGTGGAAATCGGCATGGCCATATTTGGTAAGCGATACTACCGATGTGCGGTAGTACTGTAGCTTATTTAGCGGAACTACCGCTTAGTGGTATGACCGCAATTTACTTGGCGGAAGTAGCGGTATGTTTTTTTCCAGTAAGTGCCCTTTTGGACCTCAAGGAAGAGCGATCGTACCGCCCTTGTGATCGGAAGTACTGGAGAGTGGAACTACCGCATGATCAACGACGGTAGTACCGCACTTGTCAGTAATGGCTTGTTCAGAAGTATTTATTGCAGGTATATCTTGGTAATTAATGTCAATAATATTAGGGGACTAACATTTTCCATGAGTTGGATGAATAGGTTATGTTCCAGGGTAATGGACACTTCGGATGGCATCATGAGTTGATCGTTGTCAAGTCAAGGTTCAAGAAGAGGATGCATCATGTGTTGATGCATATCAAGAACTCGAAGAGGAGATGATCATGAGTTGATCATCAAGTCAAGAGAAGACTCATCATGTGTTGATGGAGGTCAAGTAAAGGATGCATCATGGGTTGATGCATGTCAAGACGATGACCCAGACTTGAAGTGAAGATGTGTGTCATCAAGTTTCAAGAAGATGCTCAAGATAAAGGTACGACTAGCTAGGGCTAAAGATGTGTTCCTAGTCTTTTACCAATCTTGGTGTTTGGTTGGAAGACCGGATTGCTAGTATAGGTTGTCGTACTATCAAGAGGGGTCTTGTCTAGTAGCTTGAGTCTCATCATGTGTTGATAGCTCAATCTCGCTTGCTCTAGCTCACCATGGCATGATGCTATTATTTGCAAATGTGTTTTGCAAATAATCGAAGCTCATGCATTTAATCCTTGTAGCATATGTCTATACTTTGCAAATGGTTGAAGTATATGTACCTACTCCTTGTGGCATTGACGAGGATCTAATAATCCTCATTTTATCTTTTATCTATAATTCTTATTATGGGTAAATATAATGTCATGTGGTCCGTAGGTATACCCCTTATATTTACAAGGGAGAAGCCTACCAGGTGGTCGTAAGTTCTTCTACAACCACCCCTATAGTCGTAAGTCTTACTACGACTACCTTATGGTCGTAAGTTCTTCTACAATCATTATCCAGTCGTAAGTTTTTCTACGACTACCCCATGGTCATAAGCTCTTCTACGACCAGGTCAGCTGCAACCACCTTATGATCAATAAAACCTACAGACGTGTGGGTCCAATTGATTAAGGAATCCAAGCAGACAACATACGCTGTTATTCTACGGAGTAATAGCACGTAATACCCCATTATCTCTGACAAATAACTATCAGGCGGCATGAAGGAGTTAACACTCCGATGATTACTGCAAACATACGCCCGTTACAGGATATGATGAGGCGCCTCTTCACCTGGAGAAACGGCTACTCCTTCACGACTATATAAAGGCGGCGATCAGAGAAGAAAGGGGAGGGCAATCAGAGAACACAGCAAGCAATCGGGAAGGCACGCACTATCTTCTGTAATAGTCTTAGTATTTTCTCCCGATTGTACAAGATACACTCAATATCATACACACACAGGAATAGGGTTGTTATTCTCACCGGAGAAGGCCTGAACCTGTATAAAAATACCCGTGTCAATCTCTCTACGTGATTCTATTCTAGGAGACCCCCCGAATCAAACAATCTTTATGTAAAATCGGTTCTAAAACACCGACAGGCATGATCTAAGTTTGCAAATTTGTTTTGCAAATTGTTGGGATTCATGCATTTTCCCTTGGCATGGTCTAAAATTACTTATTGTTATTTCTTTGGACTTAGACCATGGTAGTGGCTCTTTGGAGTTGTGCTTTTTGATTTGATCAAATGTATTTGAGATCAATCAAGTAGGTGTGTTGTGTATCCCTCTGAATAAGCTTTCCATAGAGTCCAAGATCACTCAATTCCGACATCGGAGTCAAAAATTATGGCCTTTTTACCGAGTGTCGTCTGTGCTGAAATTGGAATGTGGTAATACCACCCGAGAAAAGCGGTACTACTGCAGAACAGTAGTACCGGCCTTTATACTGCGATACTACCGCACTAAAAATTTTGACGACTAGTTTTTGAGCCTTTAATGCACCATTTTCCGACTGTTGAGCAAAAATCGGTAGTGCTGGGGTTTTAACGGCGGTACTACCATATTTTGGCTGAGTTTGCTGATTTCTGTTCCCAACGGCTAGTTTTTGTGTGTGGGCTATAAATACCCACCTTGGCCGGTTGAGAGATTAACTTTGGCATCTCATTTCACTCTCTTGAGCTAGTGTGAGCTTCTCCTCTCAATTGTACATGTGTTGCACCTTATGAGCAAGGAGAGAGATCTCTAGTTGCATGTGTTGCATCTAGAGGTGGATTTTGTATCCACTTGAGTATGTGCATTCGTTGCACGTGGTGAGAGTCAAGCAAGGGGCTTGGCTTGTTACTCTTGGTGTTTACCGACACCTAGACGACGTGGAGGCGTCGTGGACCGGTGATCTTCTCAAGAAGCTTGTGAGAAGGTCCGGCGTATTGTGAAGGTTGGAGCTCACCTACCCGGAGCGGGAAAGAGCTACCACTAGTGGAATTGAGGTGTTTGGCTTCATTCGTGGAGCCGGTCCAATTAGTTTGTGCTTACCTCAACGTGGATTAGGGGAGACCAGTAGTGGAATTGAGGTGTTTGGCTTCATTCGTGGAGCCAGTCCAATTAGTTTGAGCTTACCTCAACGTGGATTAGGGGAGACCAGTAAGTCTCCGAACACCACGGTAAAATGTCATTGTGTCATTGTGGTTTGCTCTCCAGTGATTTACTTTGTGAAATTTACATTCCTAGAATTAAATTACTTTTATGTCTTTGTATGTTTGATATCATTATCAATAGAGTTATATTGTTGGTGCACTTAGTCAAGACTAGTTGATCTAGGTTTTAATTGAGCAAAACCGAATTGATTTATAATTCCGCATAAAACTCGGTTTTAGTCAAAAGATTTTAAAAACCGCCTATTCACCCCCTCTAGTCGGCCTTCTCGATCTTATAGTCGTTACATACAATTCCTTGTCAGTCCGCCCTCACAGGGCCCGGTCTGACCGGACCCCCGGTCAGTCTGGACTTCTAGGAGGAAGAAAACTAAAAAACATGCCATCTGGAAAAAGTTGATCGGCCTTATAAGGGTGGTCAGCTGGCACTTCCGGTTAGTCTGGGCTTTCAACTGCGGTCAGTTCGGCCCTGAATTTTAGCACAGACGACACTCAAAAAAATGGTCATAACTTTTGACTCCGATGTCGGAATTGAGTGATATTGGGCTCTATGGAAAGCTTATTTAGAGGGCTACACAACACATCTGTTTGATTGATCTCAAACACATTTGATGAAATCAACAAGCACAACTCCAAGGAGCTAACACATAGCCTAAATCCAAGAAAAGAGCAACGAACAATTTTAGACAATGCCAAGGAATGATGCATGAACTTCAACAATTTGCAAAACACATTTGCAAACTTAAGTATAATGCCACAAGGAGTAGGTACACGGACTTCAACCATTTACAAAACACATCTGCAAAGTATAGCACATGCTACAAGGATTAGATGCATGAGCATCAGCTATTTGCAAAACACATTCGCAAATAATAGCATCATGCCATGGAGAGCTAGAGAAAGTAGGATTGAGCAATCAACACATGATGAGACTCAAGCTACTAGACAAGACCTCTCTTAATAGTACGACAATCCTATACTAGCAATCCGGTCTTTCAGCCAAACACCAAGACCGGTAAAAGACTAGGAACACATCCTTAGTTCTAGTTAGTTATACCTTTGCCTTGAACATCCTTTTGAAGCTTGATGACACACATATTCACTTCAAATTCGGGTCATTGTCTTGATATGCATCAACCAATGATGCATCTTTCACGTGTCATCCACCAACACATGATGGGTCTTCTCTTGACTTCATGATCAACTCATGATCATTGACGATGATCAACCTAAGATTCATGCTCCGACGTGGATCTAATAATCCCCATTTTACCATTTATCTATAATTCTTATTATGGGTAAATATGACGTCATATGGTCCCTGAGTATACCCCATATTTTTACAAGGGAGAAGCCAACCAGGTGGTCGTAAGTTCTTCTACGACCACCCCCATAGTCGTAAGTCACCTTTCGACTACCTTATGGTCGTAAGTTCTTCTCGATCACTATCGATCGTAAGTTATTCTCGACTACCTTATAGTCGTAAGCTATTCTCGACCAAGTCACCATCGACCACCCTATGATCAATGTAACCTACAAGCGAGTGGGTCCAATTGATTGGGAATTCAGCGATCAATATATGTTGTTATTCTACAGAGTAACAACACATAATACTTCATTATCTCTGACAAGTAACTACCAGACGGCACGGAGGAGTTAATACCCCGGTGATTACTGCAAACATGCGCCCGTTATAGGAACTGATGAGGCGCCACTTCACTTGGAGAAACGGCCACTCCTTCACCGACTATATAAAGGTGGCGATCAGAGATGAATGGAAGGGACAACAGAGAACGAGACGGAAGACAATCGAGAAGATAGGCACTATCCTCTGTAATAGTCTTTGTCTTTCTCCTGATTGTAGAAAATACACTCAATACCATACACACACAGGAGTATGGTTGTTATTCTCTCCGGAGAAGGCCTGGACCTGTATAAAAATCCCTTTGTTAATCTCTCTGCGTGATTTCATTCTTGGAGACCCCCCGAATCAAACAATCTTTACGTAAGATCGGTTCTAAAACACCGACATGCTCTAAGTCTAATTCAATAGTATAGCAAGCATCATACTTAGTGTAATTAGGATTAGTCTGCCGCCTGGTTGTAGGAACCCCCTGTAATAGCCAGTTCATATCAATAAAGAGCAGTCACATTCTCTCCCAAGAAATCTGTGATATTTTCCTTTATTTTATTTCGTAAGATCGGCGACTCGATCGTCGACACATATTATGGATAAAAATACCGTCATATGGTTTTTAAGTATACCCCTTAATATTCATAAGGGAGAAGCTAGAGGTCGTTAGTTCTTCTACGACCACCCCATAGTCGTAAGTCTTTCTACGACTATCCCATAGTCGTAAGTCTTTCTACGGCTATCCCCTGATCGTAAGTCCTCCTACGATCAGTTTGCGGTCGTAAGCTTTACTATGACCACCACCTGGTCGTAAGTTCTTCAATGACCAGTCTCTAGTCGATATGGCTTACAGATATGTGGGCCTAGTCGATCAAGGAATCTTCTGCACCATAACTTAGGATATGGGCACTCAATTACACTGTTATTCTCTGAAATAATGGCACAATTTAACTCTCTGTCATGGTGATAACTGCCTAGCAACGTGGGAACGTTACTACTCCCACAATAATCTCCAGTAACGGCTCAATCATCTGAAGCATTAAGGCGCCCTTTGGACCGGAGAAACGGCAGTCCGCTCCGAGTACTGTATAAAAGGCAGAATCATCAGGAGGAGAAGGAGAGAGGAATCAGGAGCACAAGACGTCTCACTCGAGTCATTCTCTTGATCTTGTAATCCAGCATACTCAATACATACTAATAGGAGTAGGGTTGTTATTATCTCCGGAGAAGGCCCGAACCTGTATAAAAATTCCCATGTCGCTCTCTCTACGTGATTTGAGTCTTGGAGACCTCCCGAATCAAACAATCTTTATGTAAGTTCGGTTCTAAAACGCCAACAGTTGGCGCCGACCGTGGGGATCTTCGAGTCATCATCTTTCCTTCATTTTTTTCCTAACTCTAATGCTCTCATGGTAGGAGAGTGGAACGAGGAAAACTGGTTCGACTTGGCCGATTACACAAATATCGACATGGATGTCGGTTTCGACTACAAGCCGAGTATTGCATCATTCGATGGGTACCACCGACGGAGTTGAGGAGGGATCCTTATCCCCCACAACGTTATGTCCGAATGAGGAATCAGATTCCTCAGAGGGTAAGGGTCAATCCGACCACAATCAGGACTACACCAAGATAGGCTCAGAGCATAGCGAGGGTTCCCCCTCCAAATGTTTAAGTCCGTCTGAGATAGTCCGACCTAGCACGACAAGTCCTGGAGGCAATCATTCCGGAGCTTCATCAGCACCTGGTGGTCGTCTCTCTTAGGTTAGCCCCACAAAGGATGGGGTCGAACATGCTTTTTCTACGAGTTCGACCATCCCATCGCATGGCTCACCTGCGAACGGAGATGGTTATAATCCAAAATTCCCCTTCCTGGAGTTATTTGTTCCAAGTCGCCAGATGGTGTCTTTCGATTACTCCTCTAGTGAGGAGGCCTCAAGCGCAGGTGGAGATCATCAACGGGCGGTCTTCGTCCTTCCCTCATGTGACAATCACTCTCCTAGAGACAGGACTGAGGATGTTCCCCAACGATCACACGCTGCGACCCCTCATGGCAATGACGAGGACACCTCCGGCGATGAACAGAGTCAACACTCTGATGAGCGTGAAGGAGATTCTCGAAATGCTCGTACTCCACTGTGGCAAACTCGAGGCTCAAGTATGGACGTTCCTAAGGCAAGCCGATAGAGAAGAATCACAACTCAAAGAAATTTGCCTCGGCGCGTTCACTATCAGTTAGAGGAAGCTCAAGAACTCTAGCGCATCAATGATCTTCTCAAGAATCCATCTCGAGAACTTGCTCAAACGCCCATTATTTGCAACCGAATTCACCTTTGATATTTAGCACAAAAAATATCTATATGTGGATCATACTTGAAAGATAGTCCTTAAACATCACTTGTAGATACCACATGTCGACAAGACTTTAAATTGTAAAGTGCTTGAACTTCTCTCGCAAAGATCATCAAAGAAAGCATCCAAAGAGAAGAGGAAAAGAGAGAATCCGCTCGTACACGGAGAGTACTTGAGCTTGGTCAAGAGAAGTATGCTCAGTAAGGAATAAGATAGATGGACCAATTGCCGAGGTCTAGATTATCAAAAGAAGCTACTACTTAAAAGAATACCACTTGAAAAATAAAATTGCATTTGTAATCAAGGAAAACACTAGAGGTTAGCTTGCAAAGATAGCAATAAACAACTCCAAATATTATCAAAGTGAAATAGAATCATGATTGGAGAGTTTTGAATCAAGATTTGAAAACATTTTAAACTCATTTCAGCAAAATAAACTCATTTTCATTTAAATTGTCTCCATAATTGCCAAAATGAACATATGAGGGTATTTTGAGCACCCTTTCGCATGAAGAGGTTTCAAACACCCATGTGAACCAATTTTTATGAAGATTCTAAGCTCAGATTTTCAACCACTTGAAAAATTACAAGTTCAGTGTCCAATTTTCTGAAAATAGAGAAAGTCGAAGAAAAACTCTTTTATGCATATAAAAACAAGAGATATACATGCTCTAACAAATATGAGATAAATCATAGGGTTGGTAAATGCAAATACTCAAAAGTGTGGTTTTAAGAGGCTCAACCAAATCTCAACTATTTTGAAGATATGAAAATCATAAAGTTTAAACAAACTGAAAATTTCAGGTTTTTCAGAATTTACATTCCATTTGAGCTTCGAAAGATAGCTGAAAAGCTGGTTAAAAGAGATCCAATAAATCTAAGAAAAAATTTTGACATAGAAAAACTATAGAGGATAAAAAGTCATAATTATAGCTTCCTCAAATTATGAACCCATTTAGAGATACAAAAATCACAAATCAGCTCAAAACATGCAAAAGTCTGAATTTTCAGCATGTTGATCAAAGAGAGAAAATGTCAAAACTTTTTCAAATCAAGTCTAAATACTTTGAAATTTTGCATAAATAAACTTTAGAGTCCTAAGAATATTTTACAGAAAGAATTTTAAAAAAAGGAGTCTTCATTCAAAAAATATGTCAAATTTCGCATTGAATGTATGATTTTTGTTCCATGAGTAGAAAAGTCAAAACATTTTCAAATGAACTTCAAATGGTTTGAAACTTTCCAGAAAAGAACATTGGATAGCCTAAAATGTTTTCCAAAAAAGAATTTTCATAAAAGGAATTGCCTTTTAAAAGATAAGGCAAAATGCGCTTTGTAGACACATAAAGATAATGATTTTGCTTTAAATTCTCAAAACACATCCAAATTTGAATTTCATGGAGCTTTTAATTTCCATGGCTTTGTATGGGTTAGAAATACTATTTAAAGCAAAGATACACAAAGAAATTTGGCTTGAATAGCTAAACCCACAATATGCAAGAATTGGTCATTTTGGGTCAAAGCAAGAATTTTGGCGAAATTCAAATGGCTATAATTTTCAAATGGTTGGTCCTTTGAAAATCTTTTGCATACCATAAAGGTTTAGAATATCCAATTCTAGGATTTTCCATTTGGGGCCATTTTCAAATTCCTTTTTAGAATAGATTTTACAAACAAAAAAACTAGTTTAGATCAAGAACAAGATACTGTGAGCTAGATTTTCGTCTAGAAACTCATTTTCACTTAAAATATATTTTCTTGAGCCAAAACATTTGGAAAACCTTTGAATCTCTTTGGTGAGAGAGAACTCAATTTTCCGGGTGGAGTAGAAAACAACCGAAGAGAGAAGAAAATGTTTCAGCGCTAGAAGAAGAAGGTTTCATTTTGCAAGGCCAGTCTGACCGCAGGGAATGTGTGGTTTGATGGTGGGTCAGTGGTGGTCGAATGTCCAGATCTCTTTGGTCGATCCCATGGGACTGAATCTGTCAGCATATTTCAGTGCTTATTTTGGAGAAAAGAAGGAATTATTGTATTGTGCTCCAAATTCTCACACAATCAATCAAGCAAACACATTTGGAGCATTTCCAACTAATATAGCCCTTAAGAATCTATTCTTCAAAGAGTTTTTATAAATTAAACTTTTTTCGCTGAAAGAACTAATTTTATGAAACTTCTCCAAAAAAAACCAAATTGAGCACTTGATGGTGTTTAAATCATCCAATTGCATGTATGAGTCATGAATACCATTATGGACCTATTTATATGAATAATTTTGGCTCAAATTGTAAAACTCACTTAAGTGCTAGAAAGTGATTACTTAGGTCAAACTAGTGTTTTGGATGAGTTTCAAAATCAAATAACTTGCGATAGGTTGACCTTTTGAAAGTATTTTAAATACCAAAAAGGTTAAGAATATCCAACTCTAGGATATTCCTTTTAGCAAGGTTTTCAAATTCTTTTTAGAATAAATTTACACAAAAATCTAGTTTATGTCAAAAACAAGATACTATGATCTAGAATTTTGGCTAGAAACTCATTTTCACTTAAAATAGGTTTTTCTTGAACCAAACCCTTTGGAAAACCTTTGAATAGCATTTGTATACATTTTACAACTTGTTTTTCAAAAGATTACTAGTATTTGTGAAATTTTTGACTTTTGGCTAAAAGGCTCAATTTTGAAAAACATTCCTGGCACTTAATTTATTTGGGCACACCTAGGGATATGATATACATGAATATGACTTAGCACTCCCCCTTAATGTGCCATAACCATCTTGCTCAATATTTGTGGCGACCCAACCCTAGGGCACCCGAGAGGTCCTCCAAGGATCTCCTAGGACGTCCCTTAGGACCTCCCAGGAGGTCCGGTAGCACCTCCCGAGGCTTGGGTAGGATCTGCCCCCAGGGGTACCAATCGAGTCTCCCGCAGGTCACTCGAGGTACCACTGGGAAGCGAGTCACGGGAGATCTCTCGCCACGGCCAACTCGGGAGAGGTCATAGGACTGACTCGAGGAGGTCGTGAGGCTTGAGGATCACCTGTGATTCCTAGCGTGAACCGAGCTAGTCCCAAGGATCTCAAGCTAGCTCTTCCAACATACAAGAATGGTAACATCCACGACATAACTTTATTTACAACATAACCAAGGAGTTGTTTACAAAAGGTGGCCTTGGGCCAAAAGCAAGCTTACAAAAGAGCGGAAACAGACGTCCATCCACTATACCACAGGCAAAATGGCTGGAGGGCACAACCTACTCGTGTAAGATCGAGGTGGCCGACTAGAGGGGGGGTGAATAGGCGTTTTAAAAAACCTTTAGGCTCTAAAACCGATTTCTAATGCGGAAGCTAATACAAATACGGTTTTGCACAATTAAAGCCTAAATCAACTAGGTTCCCCTAAGTGCACCAACAATACAAGTCTATTGAAGAATATAGTAATTAAACATATGACTTGAGCAATTCAATTCTAGCAATGGTGAATAGCACAATGAACTATTGCAATCATATACAATGAATAAGCAATTTACTACAAGGTATATAAATTGCACAATGTAAAGCAAATATTCATACACAATGAATATAAATGTAATAGTGAGACACAAGAGATCAAACCACAATTGACACGGCGATGTTTTACTGTGGTGATCGGAGACTTGCTTGGTCTCCCCTAATCCACGTTGAGAAACCCAAACCAATTGGGCGGCTCCACAATTAAGCCTTCCTCCAAGGTAAGTCCAACCACTTGGACCGGTTCCAAACGAACCAACACCTCGCTCCACTAGGGTTGCTCCTTCCTCCTCTCCGAGATGGCGAGCACCACACCACTCACAAACACCGGCCTTCTCACAAGCTTCACTTGAGAAGATCACCGACCACGACGCCTCCACGCCGTCTAGGTGTCGGCAAACACCAAGAGTAACAAGACTCTAACTCTCACTTGAACCAATCAAGTGTCAAAGCTCTATGGATACGAAATCCACAACCTAAGGCAACACATGCACTTAGGGTTTGCTCTCTAACCTCACTAAGTGCAACACATGCACAAAAGAGTATGAGAGGCTTGCACTAGCTCAATAGAACTCAAAGGAGCACCAGCTCCTCTCCCTCACACGGCCAAGGTGGGTATTTATAGCCCACACACAAAAACTAGCCGTTGGGACAAAGTCTGCTGAAAAAGTTAGGAAATCGGAACGACCGCCGTTATGGGGCCGGTCGTCATCGCTTTCCTCCAACGGCTATAAAACTAGCCGTTGGTCACCAAATCGAACGACCGCCAACTAAGGCCGGTCGTGCCGCAACAATCGGTACAACCGCACAAACACTGCGGTCGTATCGCTCCACAAGGAGCGCCAAATGCGCTAAGTCCCACGAACACTGTTGCGGAATTATACAACCGCCACGGAGAAAGCGGAGCGATCGATGTGCGGTCGTGCACACCAAGAAATCGGTCGAACCACGCCAGCGGTTGTACCGCCAACACACGTCGGTACTACCGCTCCAAGGGTTTCTCAAAACCAAAGACTTGCAACAAATGCATCTTCTCTCGAAAACTTGAACCGCCACGAAATAATCGGAACAACCGGACTACGGTCGTGCCGCTCGATTACGCCGGTACTACCGCTCCTCAACCAGAGCAACGCATGCTCAGCGATTCGCGGTCGTACCTCAGATAAGCGCCGGTATGACCGCATCCCGGTCGTCATCTCACAACACGCTTCGGTTCATCCGATTTTCTGAGAAAACCACAGTTGCATTCGCTTCAACTCAAATTGCAAAACACATTACGCCAATTTGATGCGCAATGCAAACAAGGATTCAAGTGAGATTCTCAACAAGTTGCAAAACACATTTGCACACGTTTAGAATCACACCACAAGGAATAAGGTACATGGACTTACACCATTTGCAAAACGCATTCGCAAACTTAAGTCACATGCTACAAGGATTAACCATGAGCCACAACTATTTGTAAACCACATTCACAAATATTGGCAACATGTTAAAGTGAGCTAGAGCAAACACAATGAGCTATCAACACATGACAAACTCAAGCTACTAGTCAAAGACCCCTCTTAATAGTACGGCAACCTATACTAGAAATCCGGTCATCCAACCAAACACCATGACCGGTAAAAGACTAGGAACACATCCTTAGCCCTAGCTAGTCATACCTTTGCCTTGCGCAAACACTTGAAGCTTGATGACGCACATCCTTGCTTCAACTCCGGGTTCTTGACTTGATATGCATCAACTCATGATGCATCCTTACTTGATCTTCATCAACACATGATGAAGCTTCACTTCGGGATCTTGACTTGATGCTCATCAACACATGATGACATCTACCATCCCGAGTCTTGATATGCATCAACACATGATGCACTCTTCACTTGACCTCCATCAACTCATGATGGGTCTTCACTTGACTTGATGATCAACACATGATCATCTCCTTATCTTGAACATCATCGACACACGATGATTTCTTCTTATCTTGAACTTGATGCGCATCAACACATGATGTGCATCCTTTACTTCAAGCTCTTCACCGATATCATCAACACATGATGATCTTCTCGATATGCATCAACACATGATGCATTCTCCTCTTGACTTGACTTGATGACAATCAACACATGATGTCATCCCAAGTCGTCAACCACATGGAACTCAACCTATTCATCCAACTCAAGGAGAAATGTTAGTTCCACAAAATGATTATCATTAATTACCACAACATACCATTAACTCATAATGGCGGGACAAGATACCACAATCTTTCCTCATTGGTAATTGATGATAACCACTTCAATAACAAATAATTGAATAGAGTTTGGTATGAGTATATAAGTACTACATAAGTTGTATATACTCAACATGAGTGTATCTGAACTACACAAGTCGTATTAACTCAAGAATACATGAGCATATATTAACTACATAAGTCTCATATACTCATATGAATATATTAACTACACAAGTTAAACATATTCAAAGATATGTGAGTACACATGAACTACACAAGTTATGTTCTACTCACATATAAGTATATATAGACTACACAAGTCATATATACACACTTGAATATACTAACTACATAAGTTATATATATTCAAGAAAATGAGCATATATAAACTACACAAGTTATATATACTCACATGAATATATTAACTACACAAGTTAAATATATTCAAGGATATGAATATATACTGAACTACACAAGTTATATATATACTCATATGAATATATTAACTACACAAGTTAAATACATTCAAGAATATATGAACTACACAAGTCTCATATACTCATATGAATAAATTAACTATGCAAGTTAAATATATTCAAAGGACATGTTTCAAAGTAAAGATCCCAATTGTATATGGACAAGGAAATATGGATCAATCTTGATGAAACCACAAAACATAGATTGAGCTCCCCTAAATGTGTGCATACACAAATGTGTAATGGAAACATATGCACATATTCAAGTTAGACTTTTGGTGGAGTTCAACCTATATTTTGGATTCGAGGAATGCAACAAGATATATGAATACAAAGTAGAATGCATACCTCTTTTGATCTTTATATCCAAACGAGACTAAACATGATATAACAAATAGAAATGTTAGTCTCACAAATAGATTCATCATTATGAATGCATACTGTTTGGATTTTCCTTTTGTTTATCCAATGAATTGGATTTGTCATTAATCACATGCATGCCTTCATGATTATTACCTTTTATATCCAAATAAGACTACACAATATGTATATCAATGAAAGTGTTAGTCTCACAATTAGATTGTCATTAATCACCAAAACCCCATTAACACATAATGGTAGGTCTAGATTCTTCAATCTCCCCTTTTGGTGATTGATGACAAATCCTTTATAAATGACAACATTTGGATATAAGTCAACATAGGATAATCAATTAGGCTATTTGACTATATGCATGCATTGAAATGACAAGAGAATCTTGGTAAACTCCCACTTTTGGCACCACAAGATTCTCCCCCTTGATTCTCCCCCTTTTAGGCAACACAAGAGATCAAGAGAATAACAAATAAAGCTCATACAAATTAACATCCAAATGTAGCTCATACAAATTCTCCCCCTTTTGGCATTAAACACCAAAAACCGAAATAAATCTCAAGTAAAAGGAGAGTCTTTGCAAAACTTATGAGCTAGGCAATAAAACGAGTTTTATTTTCCCTTTTTGGCATAGAACAACAATGAATCCAAAATAAATCGAAGCCTTAAGGGTGTCTTTTCAAATTGGTTTTCCCATATAATGATATACCCATTTTAAAAAATCAAAACATTTTTCAATAATACTTTTTCAAAACCTTTTAGGAAAACTCCCCCTTACACAAAGGTTCCTCTTGAAAACATACATTCTTCTCCTTTGACACACAAAGGTTTTCTTCTTGACGATACTCGTTTGACATTCTTCTCCTTTGACACACAAAGGTTTTCTTCGTCCAATCCATATAATTGCTTTTGACACACAAAAACTATTTCCATCCATTCCATATCTTCCTCTTTGTCATCTTTTTGAAATATGTCCATCCAACACTTAAGATGACTTCAACTTCTTCCACTTGATCTTTGATTTGCATCCAAAAACTCTCTCTTTTGACATTAAGCACAAGAGCATTCTCCCTAATGTCTTTATGTGTATCCACTTGTAAAATAATACTCGTAGATATCACTTGTAAAATCATATGTTTATACCACTTGAGGAGAACATGCGTCAACAAAACTTGAAAGCAAAGATGATACCAAATAATAATTAATTCCACTTGTAGATACTTGGTACCACTTGGAGAGATAAGACTTAGATAGATACCACTTGAAAAGATATATCATGAAATGAAAGTATCGGAGAGATACCACATGAAAAAGATATATCATGAATTGGAGGTATCGGAGAGAGCTTGGTTTGAAAAGAATTGATTGGCAAGGATTGAAATAGATATCACTTGTAGGTGGGTATAAGAAGTATACCATTTGAAGGATATCACTAGAAAGAATACCACTTATAAAGACAAGATGATATCATTTGAAGAATACCACTTGTAAACATAAGTAATATGAATTCCATGCCTAGATCAAGATGATCAAAAGGTGCTACCACTTAAAGGAATACCACTTGAATGATAAACATATCACAAGGATCAAAATGGTATTTGGAGTCAACAAAGCATGAGTGGGTAGCTTGCAAGGATTACAAGGATCAACTTGACTTGAGAGGATAGCCAAAAGATTTAGATTTGAATCTTTTCGATGTCAAGATGATTTTCGAAGCTACTCTTGGAAAGGATACCACTTGAATAATTGCACTTGCAATCAAGGACAATTAGTAGTGAGTAGCTTGCAAGGATAACAAGGATCAATCTTGACATGAGGAGGCGATTAAAAGATTTAGAATTGAATAGAATTGAAATGGAATCAATTGATCAAAAAAGCAACAAAATCGGTACAACCATAGTTCAATTGCGGTCATACTGTTCTTTCGGTCGTATCATTGCAAAGGCAAAGGCGGTCGTCTGAAAATCGGTTGTACATGCTGAATAACTCCGATCGTTCGATTGTCCCGGAGCTTCGAATAGATCAAGGAATAGGAAATTTTGCAAATGATCCTTTGTTTTAATATTCAAATAAATGTTACTTAGGATCCTTATGCATTAGATTGGAGATAGTAAACTTCAATGAATATAGTTTTTATGAATTAGTCTTTTGAATTTTCGCAATAAAGCTCATTTTTTTAGAAACTTCTCCAAAAGAACCAAATTTGAGCAAATGAAGAAATTAAGGCATCAAATTTCATGTATGAGTTATAAATACCATTATGGACCTTTTCATGTGAATAGTTTTGGTTCATATGGCAAAACTCACTTAAGTGCTAGAAAGTGACCACTTAGGTCAACCTTGAATTTTGGATGAGTTTCAAAATCGAATAACTTTTGATAGGTTGGCCTTTTGGAAATATTTTGAATACCAAAATTGTTTAGAATAGCCAATTCTATCATTTTCATTTTGGGACAAAAGTCAAATTCCTTTTAGAATAGATTTTACACAAAAATCTAGTTTTGGTCAAAAACAAGATACTATGATCTACAATTTTGGCTAGAAACTCATTTTCATTTGAAATAGTTTTTTTCTTGAATCAAAACCTTTGAAAAACATTTGGAAATCATTTGTATACATTTTGCAACTAGTTTTTCAAAGTATATACTAATAATTTCAAGAATTTTGACTTTTGGCTAAATGGCTTATTTTTGAAAAACATTACTAGCACTTAATTAATTTGGGCACACTTTGGGATGTGATATACATGGTCATGATTTAGCACTCTCCCTTAATGTGCCACCACTATCTTGCTCAAGAGATCAATAAACAAGCTTTAGCACAAGAGCAAGAACAACCCTTTTTAAGATTTTCATGTAATGCAACCTACACAAGGTAAAGGGTCTAGATACTTCAATGTAAATACTTGTTACCGAGATGGCATTGGTTTATGATATGAATTGATTATCCTCAAGCTTGGCTCCAATTTTGCACATGGTGGAATCCACCTCTTCATGAATAAGCCAAGCATCCAATGCATCTCCAAGTACCTATTTAACATTTAAGCACCTTTTGGTACCCACACTCGGTTGGGTCCTTGAATGTTAGTCACAATAGATTTGGGCACCCAAATGGCCCTAGCATTAGTTTTATGTAAACTAACATTCCTAGCAAACACATTGCCATATTTATCCTTCCTAAGCAAATAATGATTATTATAAATGATAGGCTTAGGAGTGATACCTTTGGGACATTCCTTACTAAAATGTCCTTTCTCCCGGCAATTGTAGCAAGTAGGGCTTTTGCTTCCCCTTGATGTCTTCTTATCTTGCTCAATTCCGGCTTGCCTCTTCTTTGAATGTCTTGACTTGACATCCTTTTGATTTGGACACACCGAGGCAATGTGACCATTCTTCTTGCATCCAAAGCACTTGATATTGTTGACTTGTTTTCTATCTTGCTTTGGAATGCTCTTCACCTTCTTCTTGGCGGTGAGACCAAGTCCTCCTTTGTCATTCTTCTTGTTAGGGCATACGGAGGCAATGTGACCCTTCTCATGACAATTAAGGCACTTAATATTCTTCATGTGTCTTGCATTGTGCCTCATTTTGCTATTTTCCTTTTTCTTCTTGGGAGTAAATCCAATGCCACTCTTATCTTGTAAGCATATTTGCTTGCTCAATATTTCATCGAGAGTAGCCTTCCTTTATAGCTTCTATCCAAGTCATTCTTCAAACTTGAGACTTGGGCCTTGAGCTTTTGTTTTCCTCTACAAGGTTAGTCTCAACAAGTATAGAGGAAATAGGTACATCTAATTTTGAGCAACAAGGCATATCAATTAAATCATCACAAGAAGTGGATACATTAATTTTAGATGAATTGCAAGGAGTAGGAGCAATACAAGGCAAATCATCTAATAGATCACATGTAATTCCTATATCCACTTTAGAGTTAGTATAACTTTTAAGAAGGAGGGTTTCATGTTCATTTTTTAAAACATCATAATTTTCTTGAAGCAAGTTAAATTCTTTCTTCAAAACTTTGAATTTTGAAACCTCCTTTCCCATAAAAACATTTTGTTCTTCTAGCATATCTATCAACTCATCATATGAAGGTTCATCATTATCATCATCATTATATACCTTCTTTTTACCTTTTGCCATAAAGCAATGAGGCGATGTAGATGGAGTTGATGTGTCATCATCGTCGAGCTAGAAGTTGATGTGGAGGGACTTGTGGACTCTTCATCGTCGGAGTTAGAGATTGAGCATTCTTCTCCCAACGTCCACTTTTGTATGCAATCCTCATTAGTTGAAATGGACCGTTCATAATATTCTTGAAGATAAGTCCACATCTCATGAACGTTCTTGAGATCGCATATGGCATCAAACACACCTACACTCAAAGCACTAAATAAGGCGTTAATTGCTTGAGCGTCGAGATGTAAGCATTTCTCTTCCTCAATTGTTGGAGCTAGTTGATCCAATAGAGGAGAAAAGCCAACATCTACAATCCGCCATATATTTAGGCCCATGGCCTTAAAATAACATGACATGCGGATTTTCCAATGAGCATAATTTGTGCCATCAAATTTAGGTGCTTCACCAAGGTGCACTAAATCTCTAGTCGCCATCCTTTACTCTCTAGACGGTTAAGTCTAATAAATGAGAGACCAAGCTCTGATACCACTTGTAAGATCGAGGTGGCCGACTAGAGGGGGGGGTGAATAGGCGTTTTAAAAAACCTTTAGGCTCTAAAACCGATTTCTAATGCGGAAGCTAATACAAATACGGTTTTGCACAATTAAAGCCTAAATCAACTAGGTTCCCCTAAGTGCACCAACAATACAAGTCTATTGAAGAATATAGTAATTAAACATATGACTTGAGCAATTCAATTCTAGCAATGGTGAATAGCACAATGAACTATTGCAATCATATACAATGAATAAGCAATTTACTACAAGGTATATAAATTGCACAATGTAAAGCAAATATTCATACACAATGAATATAAATGTAATAGTGAGACACAAGAGATCAAACCACAATTGACACGGCGATGTTTTACTGTGGTGATCGGAGACTTGCGGTCTCCCTAATCCACGTTGAGGGAAACCCAAACCAATTGGGCCGGCTCCACAATTAAGCCTTCCTCCAAGGTAAGTCCAACCACTTGGACCGGTTCCAAACGAACCAACACCTCGCTCCACTAGGGTTGCTCCTTCCTCCTCTCCGGAGATGGCGAGCACCACACCACTCACAAACACCGGGCCTTCTCACAAGCTTCACTTGAGAAGATCACCGGACCACGACGCCTCCACGCCGTCTAGGTGTCGGCAAACACCAAGAGTAACAAGACTCTAACTCTCACTTGAACCAATCAAGTGTCAAAGCTCTATGGATACGAAATCCACAACCTAAGGCAACACATGCACTTAGGGTTTGCTCTCTAACCTCACTAAGTGCAACACATGCACAAAAGAGTATGAGAGGCTTGCACTAGCTCAATAGAACTCAAAGGAGCACCAGCTCCTCTCCTCACACTGCCAAGGTGGGTATTTATAGCCCACACACAAAAACTAGCCGTTGGGACAAAGTCTGTTGAAAAAGTTAGGAAATCGAACGACCGCGTTATGGGGCGGTCGTGCGCGCTTTTCCTCCAACGGCTATAAAACTAGCCGTTGGTCACCAAATCGAACGACCGCCAACTAAGGCCCGGTCAGATCGCAACAATCGGTAGACAACCGCACAAACACTGCGGTCGTGCAGCTCCACAAAGGAGCGCCAAATGCGGCTAAGTCCCACGAACACTGCTCGGAATTATACAACCGCCACAGAGAAAGCGGAGCGACCGATGTGCGGTCGCATCGCACCAAGAAATCGGTCGAACCACAAATAGCGGTTGTACCGCCAACACACGTCGGTACTACCGCTCCAAGGGTTTCTCAAAACCAAAGACTTGCAACAAATGCATCTTCTCTGGAAAACTTGAACCGCCACGAAATAATCGGAACAACCGGACTACGGTCGTACCGCTCAGTACACGCCGGTACTACCGCTCCTCAACCAGAGCAACGCATGCTCAATAGCTATGGTACCTCTTTTCAGATAAGCGCCCAGTATGACCGCATCCGGGCGTGCATCGCTCACAACACGTCGGTTCATCCGATTTTCTGAAAACACAGATTGCATTCGCTTCAACTCAAATTGCAAAACACATTCGCCAATTTGATGCGCAATGCAAACAAGGATTCAAGTGAGATTCTCAACAAGTTGCAAAACACATTTGCACACTTTTAGAATCACACCACAAGGAATAAGGTACATGGACTTACACCATTTGCAAAACGCATTCGCAAACTTAAGTCACATGCTACAAGGATTAACCATGAGCCACAACTATTTGTAAACCACATTCACAAATATTGGCAACATGTTAAAGTGAGCTAGAGCAAACACAATGAGCTATCAACACATGACAAACTCAAGCTACTAGTCAAAGACCCTCTTAATAGTACGGCAACCTATACTAGAAATCCGGTCATCCAACCAAACACCATGACCGGTAAAGACTAGGAACACATCCTTAGCCCTAGCTAGTCATACCTTTGCCTTGCGCAAACACTTGAAGCTTGATGACGCACATCCTTGCTTCAACTCCGGTTCTTGACTTGATATGCATCAACTCATGATGCATCTCTTACTTGATCTTCATCAACACATGATGAAGCTTCACTTCGGGATCTTGACTTGATGCTCATCAACACATGATGACATCTACCATCCCGAGTCTTGATATGCATCAACACATGATGCACTCTTCACTTGACCTCCATCAACTCATGATGGGTCTTCACTTGACTTGATGATCAACACATGATCATCTCCTTATCTTGAACATCATCGACACACGATGATTTCTTCTTGTCTTGAACTTGATGCGCATCAACACATGATGTGCATCCTTTACTTCAAGCTCTTCACTTCGATATCATCAACACATGATGATCTTCTCGATATGCATCAACACATGATGCATTCTCCTCTTGACTTGACTTGATGACAATCAACACATGATGTCATCCCAAGTCGTCAACCACATGGAACTCAACCTATTCATCCAACTCAAGGAGAAATGTTAGTTCCACAAAATGATTATCATTAATTACCACAACATACCATTAACTCATAATGGCGGGACAAGATACCACAATCTTTCCCTCATTGGTAATTGATGATAACCACTTCAATAGCAAATAATTGAATAGAGTTTGGTATGAGTATATAAGTACTACATAAGTTATATATACTCAACATGAGTGTATACTGAACTACACAAGTCAGATTAACTCAAGAATACATGAGCATATATTAACTACATAAGTCTCATATACTCATATGAATATATTAACTACACAAGTTAAACATATTCAAAGATATGTGAGTACACATGAACTACACAAGTTATGTTCTACTCACATATAAGTATATATAGACTACACAAGTCATATATACACACTTGAATATACTAACTACATAAGTTATATATATTCAAGAAAATGAGCATATATAAACTACACAAGTTATATATACTCACATGAATATATTAACTACACAAGTTAAATATATTCAAGGATATGAGTATATACGAACTACACAAGTTATATATATACTCATATGAATATATTAACTACACAAGTTAAATACATTCAAGAATATATGAACTACACAAGTCTCATATACTCATATGAATAAATTAACTATGCAAGTTAAATATATTCAAAGGACATGTTTCAAAGTAAAGATCCCAATTGTATATGGACAAGGAAATATGGATCAATCTCGATGAAACCACAAAACATAGATTGAGCTCCCTAAATGTGTGCATACACAAATGTGTAATGGAAACATATGCACATATTCAAGTTAGACTTTTGGTGGAGTTCAACCTATATTTTGGATCCGAGGAATGCAACAAGATATATGAATACAAAGTAGAATGCATACCTCTTTTGATCTTTATATCCAAACGAGACTAAACATGATATAACAAATAGAAATGTTAGTCTCACAAATAGATTCATCATTATGAATGCATACTGTTTGGATTTTCCTTTTGTTTATCCAATGAATTGGATTTGTCATTAATCACATGCATGCCTTCATGATTATTACCTTTTATATCCAAATAAGACTACACAATATGTATATCAATGAAAGTGTTAGTCTCACAATTAGATTTGTCATTAATCACCAAAACCCCATTAACACATAATGGTAGGTCTAGATTCTTCAATTAAATCCCGTCCTCCTCTTCTCCATTTGTTGTCTTCTCTCGATAAGATTTTGCATTGAGCAAGAGTGAGCACTACCACTGCTTTCATAAGTCACACCCGTGGGGTAACAAAATGACATGCATACATGGATATACAATGAAGGCATACTATGGTTGCTTTGCATAAAGCCAAGTTTCTTTCAATTACAATTACTAAGTTCCAAGGCGGGTTTTAGTAGATAAAATTTATTTACAAAACTTGATTTTTTCAATTGGATAGCATTCATCAACAAGTTGGTGAAGGATACCCTCTGTCTGAAGGCTCCTGCCCAAACCCATGGGATAGCAATCACAAAACAGATGTTAAACACTTTTAGAAACCCAAATCAATATCTAACTCTGAGTGGCCGCTGCCAGTATGTCCATGACCATGGACACGGCTATTCGAATAGATTTACACTCGATCGAGGATGTGCACTTTACCCACACGACATGAATTCCTCTAGTTTATCCGGCATCCGTCGATGCCACCTCTCACTACCAAAGGTAAGAGGTCTAGAGTTCATGACAAAGCCTTTAAAATGCATTGTCCCACCACAGCCTCTCCTTGCTAAGGTTTCGCCTCCTTTGGATTCAACTCCGCAGGATCTGGGCCCCCTCTTGCACCAGTGGGAACATAGGTCATAAAAGACCACCGGCCATAGAAGACCTCCCACTCCTCCAACCGGATCAACTGCGGTGGAAGTTCTGCAAATCACTTAGCTAGGTCCCACACCCCATACTGGAGACATGTGGTTGCACGGTTTTGGCATAGCCCATCATAGGCCTAGCATTGGCGGCTCAAAGACCGGTCCTCAACTGACTTAGGCGACAATCACAAACCCTTGGACCTCCACCTTATCCAGGATAGAGTCCGTGCATAAACCTTGCACCAACCAAGCAACCGATTCGCCCAAGCCTAAATCAATTTTTATTTTCTTTGCTTCCCCAGCAATATTTTCACACTCCCATGACATCCCAATGCCATGGTTAAAACATTTTAAACAGTATTCGGTCATGAAGGTAAAGATTTCCCAAAGCAAGTACTTTTGGTCTAAACAAGTCTAAGTATTCGGTTTTTCAATAGCTCCTGGTTCACACTAATGTATCTCCCAGGTTTTGTCTAAGGTGACAACAGATTGGGTTCAATGTCAACAGTGGTCATACAAAGGAAGTAGGCATAGCTATGTGTTTAAAGACAGGCATTGAAATAACTTGGTAGAAGTAAGCATGCATTATACTTTGAAGTTGAACATAAGTAGATTGAAATACTGGGTGCAATATGATCAAGAGCATGACTTGCCTTGCTCACTGTCTTGAGAGTCTTCTTCTTCAGTGCTCTCACGCTCCTCAGTGCCTTCACGCTCTATACGAGAGAAAAGAAGACAAGTCAAACCACATTCCAAATGAAGAGCCAAAAGAACTTTTAAAAGAAACTCCAAAACTCAACCAACAGAAGCAACTTATAATCAAAATAGGTTCTTTGGGAGAGGTCCCAACTTACTGGGGAGAGGTCGAGTGAGGAAGGTTCTCACAGAGGACCAGAAGGGCGGCTCTAGCAACAGACCAAGAGGATAATGAGTGCGCAGGATCCAGAGAGGTGATCTTTAGACAGGACCATAGAGTTCCACCGAGAATCCAAAAGAAGAGGTCCTGAAAGGGACACAACCTCTTATGGTGGTGACAAGAACAAGAACAACAAGAATATACAAGGAAACTTACCAAAGAATAAGAAGGAGGTGATGGGCGAAGGGGAGGTCGAAGGCAATCTGGGCGGTTGAGGTCAAGCCCAAGCTCCTACCGAGCCTCCAATGGTGAAAACACGATGGAGAGATGCTCCTGGCGATGTTCTTGTCAGCAAGAACTCTTCAGGGAGCCACTGAGTGTGAGCCAAAGTGTTGAGTGTGTGAAAAAGGTGGCACTGAAGGGCTCCCGGGGCTAGTTATAGTCAAAGAAAGTGAAAAGACCACTCAATGCGTACATGATTTGGTGAGCATATGAGATGGGCAAGAGGTACGGGGGTGTCAAAGAAAAATATAAAGGACGTGGTGTACTGTTACGGGAGGAGACTAGAAAAGACACCAATAGTGCCCCAGAATGACCCCATACAATAGAAACAGCCACTTGCTTGGCTGCATTTAATGCGACAATACATGCATTAAATGCTCATGGTACTAGTGTGGCGGGGAAACATAGAATCGGTAAGCCTGGCAGGTGGGACCAGTCAAATCTAGAAACAGTTGGGTCAAAGGGGGAGGTCCTGACAGTTGGATCTCCAAAGAGGAGGTCCAACGGCCAAGATTGAATGCTAACGGGGAGGTCCGCGTGGTAAGAAGAGAACCTCACCCGCAAGGGAGGTCTAGAGCCGCAGGATCAACTCCAGACAGGAGGTCTGAACGGTTAGGATTTCAAGGGAGGTCCTAACGATCGAAGCGCCAACGAGGAGAATGCGGGCGGTTAAGATCTCCAAGGGAGGTCTTAACGGTCGAGATGTTCAAAGAGGAGGTCAGGCTATTAAGATCTCAAGGGGAGGTCTTAACGGTCCAGATTCTGAGAGGAGGTCTGGACATGGAGAGGTCCAGACATACATGGAGGAGGTCTACGCAACAAGAGGTTCTAACAACCAAGATCCCATCAAGGAGGTCCCGACCGAGGATCCTTGTAAAAGGAGGTCTGTTGGTAGGATCTCACCAAGGGGGAGGTCCTATCAGTTAGGCTCTCATGAAGGAGGTTCCACGGCTCAAGGAGGTCTTGAAGGGAGGTCTAAAGGAACTAAGTCGACCAGGGGAGGTCCTAATCGCTAGGATCTCCACAATGGGAGGTCCTGGCGGTGAGGATCTCAATATAGGAGGTCTTAGAGGTTCGGGAGGAAACCCACGGAGGTCAGGGGTTCCCATGTTAAGTGAGTAAGGAGGTCCAATGGATGGGGAGGTCCAAAGGACCCGAAGTCGAAGGGAGGCCTAAACATATAGGCACGCCTTAACCAAGAGGAGGTCTAGACCTAAGAAGGAGGTCTGAACCAAAGAGATTCGAACCAACAAAGAGATCCAAAGAGATCTAGCTCAAGGAGAAATGTCTGGACATAAAGACACGTCCAATTGAGAAAAGGTCTGAGCCCCCCCAGGAGAGGTCTAACTTCAAGGACCACTGGGGAGGTCCAGGCCACAGAGAAGGTCTAAACCGAACATAACACAAAAGAGAGGGACTGAGGGGAGAACTGGCCAACATACAGAAGGGTGACAACATGAAACTTAAACCTCTCCAACGAACCAACTATGAATTCTCATCAAAACAAAAATAGTTTTATTTTGTTTTACAATTTTAAAAGGACTTGGAAAATCAGGATGTTACAATATTTCAATAGTAAAGTTTTTTTGGACAAGAGCAAGAATACTCTTTTGAAAAGATTTTCATCGAATGCAACCTCCACAAGGCAAAGGGCTAAATATTTCAATGTAACTACTTGTTACCGAAATGACATTGGTGCTTGATGTGACAAGATCATCCTCATGCTTTACTCTAATTTTGCACATTGTGGAATCCACCTCTTCATGTGTGAGCCAAACCTCCAATGCATCTCTAAGTACCTATTTATCATTGAAGCACTTTGTGGTACCCAAACTCGGTTGGGTCCATGAATGTTAGTCACAATAGATTTGGGCACCCAAATGGCCCTAGCAATAGTTTTATGTGAGCTAACACTTCTAGCAAACACATTGTCATTCTTATCCTTCCTAAGCAAATAATGATCATTATAAATAAGACGCTTAAGAGTGATACCTTTGGGACAATCCTTACTAAAATGTCCATTTTTTCGGCAATTATAGCAAGTTGGGCTTTTGCTTCCCCTTATTGTCTTCTTATCTTGCTTATTGCCAGCTTGCATCTTTCTTGATGATCTTGACTTGTCATCCACTTGATTTGGGCACACCGAGGCAAAGTGACCATTCTCATTGCAACCAAGATACTTGATATTCTTCGTGTGTCTTGCATTGTGTCTTGTGTTGCTATTCTCATTCTTCTTGGGAACAAAACCAATCCCTCTCTTGTCATTCAAGCTCCGTTGCTTGTTCAAGATATCATCAAGAGAGGCATTCCCTTTGTAGCACTTCTCCAAGTTATTGCTCAACTTGGTGACTTGGTCCTTGAGCTTTTTGTTTTCCTATAGCTACAAGATATCATCAAGAGAGGAAATATAAGCATTTTTACTATAGCTACAAGGCATATCTAGCAAGTCATCACAAGAGGTGGATATGCTAACCTTATATGAAATGCAAGAGTTAGGAGTTACACATGGCAAATTATCTAATAATTACATGTAATGCATATATCCACCTTGCACTTATTGAACTCATTGAGAAGGATATTTTCATGAGCATCCTTTACCTCCTCGTAATTATTTTGAAGTGAGACATATTATTTCTTCAAAATATTGAATTTTTATTTCTCCTTCCCTAGATACTTATTAAGCTCCTCAAGCATATCCATCAACTCATCATATGAAGGCTCATCATCATCATTATTTACCTTCTTATTACCTTTTGCCATAAAGCAATGAATTGATGTGGATGAGGTTGAGGTTGAGGTCTCCTCATTATCAGAGCTAGAAGTTGAGCATTTTTCTCCTAACATCCATTCTTTCATGCAATCATCATTAGTGGAGGTGGACCTTTCATAATTATCTTGAAGTTGTGTCCACATCTCATGAGTGCTCTAGATATTGCATACATCATCGAACAACTCTATACTCAAAGCACTAAATAAAACATTGATGTGAGAATCCTTTGGATGAGAAAAGCCCACATCTACAATCCGCCAAATTTTAGGGCTCATGGTCTTAATATAATAAGACATGCGGATTTTTCGATGAGCATACTTTGTGCCATCAAATAGAGGTGCTTTACTGAGGTGCACTATATCACTAATGGCCATCCTTTACTCTCTAGACGATTAAGTCTAAAAATGAGAGACCAAGCTCTGATACCACTTGTAAGATCGAGGAGGCCAACTAGAGGGGGTGAATAGTCATTTTTAAAAAATCTCTAAGGCTAAAACCAATTTCTAATACGGAAGCTAAAGATAATTTGGTTTTGCACAATTAAAACATAAATCAACTAGTTTTGACTAAGTGCACTAACAATCTAAGACTATTGATAATGATAGCAAATATAAAAATACATGTAAGTAATTTAATTCTATAAATATAAATTGCAATAGAGTAAAGCTCAAGAAAGCAAACCACAATAACACAAGTATATTTTACTGTGGTGTTCGGAGACTTGCCGATCTCACCTAATCCACGTTAAGGTAAGTCCAAACCATTTGGACCGGTTCACAACTTGAAACAACACCTTCGAGGTAAGCCCAAACGATTTGGACCGGCTCAAAACTTGAATCAACACCTTGATCCACTCGGGGTTGCTCTTCCTCCACTCCGGAGATGGCGAGCACCAAGCCACTCACAACACACTGAACCTTCTCACAAGCTTCTTGAGAAGATCACCGGACCACGACGTCTCCACGTCATCTAGGTGTCGGCAAACACCAAGAGTAATAAGCCAAGCCTCTTTCTTGAATCTCACCAAGTGCAACACATGCACAGTTGGATGCTCAATCTAATTCTAGTTGCAACACATGCAAATAGAGCCTCTCCCTTAGCTCATAAGGGGCAACACATGCACAATTGAGAGGAGAAGCTCACACTAGCTCAAGAGAATGAAAATAGGATCCAAGAGTTGCCCCCCCCCCCCAACCGGGTCAAGGTGAGTATTTATAGCTCACACACAAAAACTAGCTGTTTGGAGGAGAATCTGCTGAAAATCAGGGAAACCCAGTCACCCACAAGCATGTGGTGGTCGGTCAGGCTACTGAGGCAACGGCTATAAAACTAACTGTTACATACAATTCCTGGTCAGCCCACCCTCACAGGGCCCGGTTTGACTAGACCCCCGGTCAGTCCGGACTTCCGGGAGGAAGAAAACCAAAAAAACATGCCCTATGGAAAAGGTTGATCGGCTTTATAAGGGCGGTCAGTCCGCACTTCCAATCAGTCCGAGCTTCCAACTGCAGTCGGTTCGGCCCTAGATTTCAGCACAGGCGACACTCGGAAAAACGGTCATAAGTTTTGACTCCGATATTGGAATTGAGTGATCTTGGGCTCTATGAAAAGCTTATTCAGAGGTTACAGAACCCATCTATTTGATTTATCTTAAACACATTTGATCAAATCAAGAAGCACAACTTCAAAGAGCTAACACATAGCCTAATTCTAAGAAAAGAGCAACGAGCAATCTTAGACCATGCCAAGGAATGAGGCATGAACTTCAACAATTTGTAAAACATATTTGCAAACTTAAGTATCATACCACAAGGAGTAGGTACATGGATTTCAACCATTTGCAAAACACATTTGCAAAGTATGGTCACATGCTACAAGGATTAGATGCATGAGTCTCATTTATTTGCAAAACACATTCGCAAATAATAGCATCACGCCATGGAGAGCTAGAGCAAGTGGGATTGAGCAATCAACACATGATGAGACTTAAGCTACTAGACAAGACCCCTCTTAATAGTACATCAATGTTATACTAGCAATCCGGTCTTCCAACCAAACACCAAGACCGGTAAAATATTAGGAACAAATTCTTAGCCCTAACTAGTTATAACTTTGCCTTAGCATCCTCTTGAAGCTTGATGATACACATCTCACTTCAAGTCCAGGTCATTGTCTTGATATACATCAACCCATGATGCATCTTTCACGTGCCCTCCATCAACACATGATGGGTCTTCTCTTGATTTGGTGATCGGCTCATGATCATCTTCTCTTCGAGATATTGATATGCATCAACACATGATGCATCCTTTTCTTGAACCTTGACTTGATGACGATCAACTCATGATGTCATCTAAAGTCTCCATCATCATGGAACATAACCTCATGGAAAATGTTAGTCCCAAAATGTGAATGTCATTAATTACAAAATATACCATTAACTCATAATGACGGGTCTAGATTCTTCAATCTTTGCCATTTTGATAATTGATGACAACCACCACAATCGTAAACAATTGGACATAAAACAATATGAGTATATATGAACTACACAAGTTTTATATACTCAAAAGATATGTTTCAAAGTAGAGATCCCCAATGTAAGTGAATAAGGAACAAGGATCAATACTAATGAAACCACAAAATATAGAGTGACCCCCCCTAAATGTGTGCATACACAAATGTGTAATAAAAATATATGCACATATTCAAGTTAAACTTTTAGTGGAGTTCAACCTATATTTTAGATCCGAGGAATGCAATAAGATATAAGAATATGATGTCGAATACATACCTCTATGATTTTCATATTTTCATGCAAATAAGGCTAAACAATATCATACTCAACAAACGAGTTAGTCTCATATTTAGATTTATTATTAATCTCCAAAACCAATTAATGGAGTTTGTGCTCCTACCACGGGGTCTTCATCGACAGGATCGGCAACTCCCGGACCTTCGGCCATTGTGTGCGTCGCGTTGTGACTGGAGTCCCTAACTTCTTCTTCGGTATCACCACTCCCTTCTTGTGTTAGCCACCGATGTAGGAGTGGGATTGGCATATGCTTCGGTCAGAATGACCAAATCCCACCGTTCCTCCCTTGCCCTGTGTACATATGACTGCCATGACGTTGTTCCCTTGAGTTGCACTAACTTCCAATATGCGCCCTGTGCTGCTCAGTTGGCAATGCAACTCAATCTTAGATCATACACAACATGGTCCAAATCGAATGAGTGGAACAACCACCGCATCACAACATCCCCATGTACGTTGCTCTGGTCTTGTTAGGGCCACGATCGCGAATTGGAAATAACGCAAATCAATCCCCTCGGGACCCTCAAGAATAGTCACTACTACAGAAAAGGTATTCACAGACGAGTCAAAAACGTCATCACAGATGGTTTCGTGAGCCGTTTGAGTTTATGGGTCAGTGATGACATAAGGTCATTACAGACGGTTTTCAACCGTCTATGATCCATACTTTCACAGACGGTTATTAATCGAGAACCGCTCGTGATAGTATATATCATGCAGCGGTTTGTGGTCAAACCGCTCTGTGATGGCTTTTCTCTATAAAGCCCCAAGCAAGGTACTTGTGCCATTAAATCCGACATCATATATATATATATATATATATATATATATATATATATATATATATATATATATATATATATATATATATATATATATATATATATATATATATATATATATATGTGTGTGTGTGTGTGTGTGTGTGTGTGTGTGTGTGTGTGTGTGTGTGTGTGTGTGTGTGTGTGTGTGTGTATATATATATATATATACGTATATATACGTATATATACGTATATATACGTATATATATATATATATACGTATATATATACGTATATATATATACGTATATACGCGTATATACGTATATATACGTATATATACGTATATATATATACACGTATATATACATATATATACACACGTATATATACGTATATATATTGTTCGTAGTCTCTCAGTCACTTTGGGGGATCGTCCACGCAGCATGAGAAGGATGAGACAGTAGCCATGGGCAACCTCATTGAGCCCCTGCAAGTTTAAAACATATGGATTTTTTTTTTCATTTTGGAATTTTCATATGGCCAAACAGTGTGGCCAGTCGCTTACAATAAGATTAAAAAAAGGTAGAAACCTATAAATAAACAAAGTTTTTCTAGCGGCGGAGGTAGGCTGCTATCTCCGTTTTCAATACTTCATAGGCGACGGCGTCGGCATCGAATGGTTCCTGATCATCAGCGAACGAAACCTGAAATGCGTCCACCCGTTGACGCGCTCATTCGAGTGTCTCCTGAAGACCCTCGGACTGTTGAACCAAGAAGAATTGAGCCCGTAGGCTCTCTTCTCTTGCTTGAGGGATCTCGGCCTGGTCAACTCGGTCGCCTGCCGCCTCGATTACATAGTCCAAGTGACGGCAAGCCTCCTGGAGACATGCAACGTCATTTTGGAGGACCACGTCGATGACGCGGTAAACTCGTCGAAAGTGGGAGATCACCCGGAAGACGCGGCGGAGGAGGATGTCAAGACGGCGGAAGGTGGCCGTCACCTGCTCCGGCAAATTCTCGGCCAACATAGGAGTAAAGACATTGTTGAAACAGTGTTCTTTCGCAGTACGGTTCAATGTACAGCGAGAGAGGTGCTCGTACAGTGCGGCCAGGTAGGCCATCAATACCGGCGACAAGGAAGAGGCAGCCATTTCTGTTTTTTTATAAGTATGTGGGGGATGATCATCTTCGATGGCAGATGATCCTTTTTTATAAAACAAGGTGTAAATTCGGAGCGTGAGACGAAGAGACGCATCGGGGAGCCAAAGCGGATCGATGCGACGAAGAGACGCATCGGGGAGCCGAAGCGGATGGCGACGAAGAAACACATCGGGCTGTAGCGATATTATCACGCATGCGGTTATAACAAAAAACCGCTGCGTGATATGTGGTAATATCATAGACGCTTATTAGTTAAGAACCGCTCGTGATGTTTCACGACGGTTCTTTGTTGAAAATCGCTCGTGATATGTAGAATTATCACGCACTGTGATACTTCACGACGATTTTCAACATAAACCGCCTATGATATTACCTCTTCACGAGCGGTTTTAAGCGCGAGCCGATAATACGACGGTCTCTAAACCAAAACCGCTCAGGATCAAGATGTAATACTGACGGTTTTGGTCAACCGTCTGCGTGATGAGACGCCCAAGATAGCCTTTTTGTAGTAGTGAGTCCCTAATCGTAGTAAATTTTGAAGTTGACAACGTCCAACATATTTGACGTACTGCACAGTAAACAAGATTTCCATGATTAACCACATATCTAAAACTACACTACCAACTGAAAAGGATTATGTACAGCATACTACACTACGTAACCGTACAACTAAAACTATGTAATTCATTTGGTTGAAAAAATTACCTGAAAAGTGGGCGATCAAACGGTCAACGCTTCATTAGCTTCTCTCCTCCCCTCTACTCGTCTCTGCTCCTCTCTTTCTCTTTTTTCTGAATAAAAGTGAGTCATGCCAGAATTTTAGAGTCCTTTATAGGGTAGATTATGTCGTCGTTTAGAGTGGCGACGGACAGAGACTTGGGGATCCCTGTTGTCATTTGAAATGACAGTTTTCCAAAAGTTTAATATTAAAAAATTTAGAATCACTGTCACCAGTTGAAATGCCGACAGGTACCTCTCGCCATTTCAACTGACGTCATGGACTGTTGAAGCCGCTCTCGCCACTGCCTAGATTACTGTCGTCATTTGGAAGGACGACAGACCATTCTATTTGGTAATTTTCTAAACTATTTATTTTTGCAATTTTTAAAAATAATATTATTTTATAAAATCCTGGCTTGGATGCTACCTTATCTGGGTGGGCCAGGGATATATATCATCACATCACAGCTTGTGATGGCTGTATGGATGGATGGATGGATCATGCTGCCAAACACTACTACTCGCTGTTACAAAAACTAGTGAAGCTGCCTGGCCCAGAAACGAAAACGCGGCCATAAAGGATAAAGCTGCTCCGTCCTTGGCTGTGCACGGAGGCTCACATCACATGCTTGCATCATCAACTTAGATTAATTGGCCTGGTAAGTGGTACTAGAGATTTACGTACCTACGTATGGGCGTTCCCTGACACTTTAACCTATGTTAGTTTTTTTGCATGACCAACCAACTTAGATTAATCGGCCTAATAAGATATACATACGGAGGGGACGTCTATTACACAGTCGACTGACAGTTTTTTTTTAAAAAAAAATCACATTCACTTTTCAACGGTTTAGGTCGTTTCAAGATTCATGCAAAACCCAATCTAACCTAACCCACCCAACCCTCACCCCTCAGCCCCGCGCTGCCTCCGTGCCCACCTTCACTTGTGCCACCTCTCCAGCGCCGCATTTGGCACCGACGAGCACCTCCCTTTCTCTGCCCTGCCTCTCCAACCTTTGCTGTCGCTTTCTTTTTCCTCTCAGGTTAGATGCCCCACCGTCACCCTCTTCGCCTTCGGATCCGCCACCGCCTCCTAACCACTTGGGTGAGATGTCCCCGCCGACCTCTACCGCCCACCGCCACCCTGGCCTACCTCTAAGCTCTGGGGACACGGGTCAACCCGAACCCTAAACGAGTGAACCATAACCCGAACTTGCCGCCGACGTAGGCCAGAGAAAAAGAAGACCTCGAACACGAATCTCTACACGCAATCCAAAGTTGAGAAAATCGACCGACACTTAAACAGTTTTCAGACATCTGTACACTAGCAATTCCGATATATATATACTATTGAATCATCGAGAGGAAGGGGAGGAAGGCGACGTAACACGGCCGGCCCCGCCCAAACATAGATAACGAAGTAGGTCCAAACACAGCCACGAAAGCTGTCATTTGTTAATCCCCGCTTTAGCCTAGCCTTGCATGCTAGTATGTGCATGTAGGCCCTGCTTCCTGTTCGAACTGTATAGCAGTTAATAGTAATACTGCATCGCAGAAATTAAGGACCCAAATCATCCAGTACATATTACTAAAGCTGCCAGCTTAATTGGTTTCGAAAAATTACCAAGCTGCTAGCGTACGCGCGTGTCCGGCCGATCGATCCGTGCAGTAGCTGGCTCCACCGTCACATGCACGCGTGCCGGCCGCCGGCCATGATCACCTCATGGCTCATGCAAGGAAGACCTGGCGCGCGCGACTGTTCACCGTTGGCCTCCACGCGAATCAGTACGTCCACATGCCTGCATGACATATCGCCGTCCACGTACGGTCGAACCATGGGAGGGAAGGCTCCCCGCTGCTCGGAATCGAGGACGCGACGCGACGAGAGAGACACGGCTTTTTCCTGCCGCCGGCCGGCCGGTGCGTGGCCTCTCACGGATATACTCAGCTGGACCATATCGCGCGCGCCGTACATGCTGTATAAGCGTATATATATCTCTCCTAGCTTCGACTCCCCTCTTCCTCCATTGATTCCTTCTCGCATCGGTCGCGTGGTTCACTCGGTCAAAACTCGAACGACAGGTCTCATGTTCAAGCGCCTAACTTGCCGGTCATGTGCTGTAACGCTAGCTACAGGACTTTTGAAATGTAGTGGTACTACAGGTCTACTACTCTGGACTCTTTAGGCCTTCGAGCCCGGTTTCGCTAGAATTAGGGCAATGGCGAAGCCAGCACAAATATAGAAATGGATGTGATGCTCATAGGTCGAAGCTAATTATGAGACAATCATATCGAATATTATACACCTAACGGCCTTTTGCAATCCAAATCCACTCAATTGCATATTGACAAAATGATAAAAACAGATTCAGAGAATTGTCTCATGTTCATGCGCAAAATTGAACTGCATCCAGACGAGAGAATTGTCCCATGCTCATGCGCAAAATTGAACTGCATCCTGTGAAATCCCGCGTTACATAGCAGCAGTATTTCTCATCTTGCACTTTCCAGTCTGCATGGTTGAACGACGTAGCGTGTATCATTTTGTTGAGTGCTTTAGATCCTTAATCTTAAGTTAACCTTGCGGAGGTCACTCCAGCAAAAAAACGCACGGTCGATATCGATCGGTCCACGGATGGACAAAGATTCGTTGCAGTTGCTCAATGACTAGACAACAGATTGCAGATGTCGGGAGCTAGCTGTACGTTCATTTGACCTTAAAAACCAACTGCAAAGATCCGAGTACTGATCGTCACTCGTTAGGCAGGTCGCCGGACGGCCAATCAATCAATCTCCAGCCCAAGCATACATATGTTCGTTCGATCGGTTTCGACGGTGATCCAACGGCGGCGGAAGGTCGACTGACCCATCACTAGTCCCTAGACGGACGCGCGCGAGTTCGCGATCGAATGGGTAAGGCAGAGAATCGAATCCATTCACGCAGGAGGTCTAGCTAGCTAGGCCTCCTACGCTTTCGATCGGACAATAGTCATATGCTGCTCATCTTGTTGCGTTTGATTCGCCCATGGTAGTATGGTACACTCTTGATGGCGCTGTGTCGGGACGACCGGACGGATTGATCTGAAAAAGCGCAGCACCATCACTTGGCTACCGGCTTAGAGCATGTACAATGATGCGACGTCAACTGTCTGTTAATTTTGACACGTAGTTCGTCTCTTATGTAGTAGTCGATTGTAACACGAGAGACAAGACATGTTGTACATGAAGTAGCTGTCTATAGATATATGTAAAAAGATAATACATTGTAGAAGCTATCTTTATTGCTGTCTATAGATGATATGAAGAGATACTATAGACAATAGTTGTCTATACTATTGTACTACATGCCATTAGATACACACTTTCTTGTATACTCCATATATGAACATTGGTTTCCACGTATACTTTTGCAAGATACACAATATTGCTGTTTACTTAGTTCAACACATAATTCTAGTATTTGTCTGCACGCCATGCATTAATTGGCACTAGTGAGGACTTACATCTCTTCTGCTACTGAGTTTTGGACGTTATTTCTTCTGCCATTCTTCTGTCGCAGACAATGAAGGCCCTAAAATAATTGGGAGAAGAAATAAGTCCCAAGTCCCAACTAGTGGCAAAAGAAACTTTTTCTACTTAGCTAATGACTAATCGATCGGCTCCATTGGCCGGTCGATCGATCGCACTTGCGGTACGTGCTTCTGCTGGGGACAAGCCTGCATGTGCGTTGCTGCATGGATGCGATATTGCACGCGATGAATGCATGCCCATTCGCTAGCTCAGTAGCAGTCGATGAAAATTCTTAATCATGTCAATCTTTTCGGTAAAAATCAAAGTTGCTATCAAATAAGACTCACTTAATAGAGACCTATATTATAATTGTTATAAACATGCAACCAGTTTATAAAGAAATCTAAATTCTTTTTATTACAGTCAAAACTGGTCGACAACTAGTTTGGGTCACGAACGACAAGTTATGGACTTCGCTCGATCGGTTATTCAGGTATGGACAATCCCCGACCAGCAAACTGGTCGGAAGACACAACGGTTATCTACGTGACTGGTGGGAAGACGGCTATTGACACTTCTGGCAACTTACGACGGTTGACTAAATGATACAACGGTTTAAGATTCTCTTGGCGAACGTGTGTGAAGATTAGAGACGTCTTAGCGGCATTAACTGTAACCTCTTCAAATATTATAAAGGGATAACGACCCACGTACTCTTTAATCACAATATAATAACTTCATTCATTAGGCACAATCATTCGGTTATTCTGTAGCATCTTTTGTATTTTTATATAAACACTCAGTGTCTACATCAATAAAGAGGCTTCATTTTTTTTTTATAATAGCGTTCTCACATTATTTCTGGAGCAAGTTTGATAGTAAACCGTGTGCTCCGGTCATCGACAGTAGTAATCAGCAGCAGTATGCAACGCAGATAACACGGACGTACAGAGCGCATGCATGATCAGATCTGCACGCCCCCATCCGTCCGGAGATCTCTCACTAGATCTTGGCCGTTGCGTACGTACATACGCATTGGAGTATCTATGATCTACACAGGCTGGACAGGCACGCAGGCTCAAACGTGTTGGCCAATCAGCTCTCGAAGAATTCAGATCGATCGACCAAGCTGCATGATGACTAGTCCTTACAACAGCACAAGACAAGGAGTACACGCGGACACTGTGAACGTAAGTTGCATAGCCCTGCACTGCACTGCACCGCAATAACGCACAGTATCTACAAACTCGATCGCCACTTTGAATTCTACTCTGCTTATTAACCCTTGCCCATGTACACCATGCTGATGCTCTTCGCCTACCTCTAGTTCTGGTCCACTGCATGCAGTGGGTGCAGGCTTCTCTTAATTTCCCCCACTCTCTGCACTAGTAGTGTAAATTCAGAGCATGTAGTATTCAAGAAGAAGAAGGAGAGGGAAAAAAAACTTGAAGCAGCTAGCTAAGTCCCTTTCTAGAATAGAACAGACAAAGGTGGTCCAAGGAAGAGCTAGCAAGCTGTGCATGCATGAGAAGGTTATAACCTCTGCACACATGTCCTTTTTAACCCGGCCCCAGCATGGCCTTATTGTTGTAACCTCATTTAGATCTCATGCTTCGGTAAATTTAACTTCCTCTCTTCCTACATACTGCAAAGTCTACCATCTACAGCAATAAAGCTTCCTTTCTCTCTATATATGTATGTACAGTAGGCAACAAAGCAGGGCTAGCTAGTTCTATTGGTTATATAAGGAGGGATCAAGAGAGGCAAATGACATGGAGAGAGAGCAATGTGGATGTAGCTAGCCTGCAGAGATCTCTCTTCAAGTCCATGCCATGCCTTTCCACAGCTTTCTTGAACTTCTGGCTTGTGCCTCCCCTTCCCCTCTCCCTCTCCTCTCCATTTGTAGAGACATGAATGGTGTGGAAGGAGAGCAGGAAGAAGAAGAGGGTCAAGAAAGCTGTGGGAAGAAATGACATAACAAGGACTTTGCATTCAGTTAGCAATTCCTAAAAGAGAGATGAGATGTTTATCTTCCATGTGCATGTAAGTTAACTCTTTGTAATCCATCATGCCTTAGTTATGGTAATCACTAATACTAGCTAGCTCATTGTTTTTGTGCGGTGGACTTCTTGATTTTATGGCCGGATCCGGCTGTTTCTTGCTTTCTTGAAGATTGCTGTTCTTTTCAGCGATGATTGCTCATGCATTCAGTTGTAAACATGGACCCAAAGGAGTTCGTGAATGCCTCGCATGAATTGCTTTTTACACTTCTATATCTGCCAATTTGCAGTTTTCCAAACAATATGTTATTTTGTGACACTTGTAATGTTTGCAGATATTAGCTTCCTCTTCCTCCAGATTTATTGATGTCGCTGGATCCTGAGTTCATGAAATATATCACAAGCATTGTTCCTATAAAGATATTTCTACCTTTTCCCCTTACCTTTCTGGCACTACAAGGAAATTCCACTTTTTCCATTTTGCTTTGTTGGTTAACATATACAGTGTTTCGTATGACAAGAAAAACTAATACAGCAAGTCTGTCCTGAAGCCTGAACAGTCGACGAGAGCAATAGCTAGCTCCTTTGAATTTCTCATCACAAGGGCGAATTCAACTGAACTTTCTAGGAATGCTAGCTTCTTAGTCCATGTTAAGTGTGTCCAGTTCTTTGCCTTTGTGAAGTTGAATATTTTTTGTGAACTATGTTAATGAATTATTTCTTTTATTGTGAACTATGTTAATGAATTATTTCTCCTTTAGGTTCTGATCACAGTTTAGACACAAGGAGAAATGTACGCAGTTTTCATTTCAAAGTATAAAGCCCACAGACTAACATACTAAAATGGCAATATCTGAAACTGAAATTATATTGCCTTGAATAAATTTTCATTTCGTTCAACTGTTGCCATTTCAAGTGGTAAGGCATTCGGGTTGCTCCAGTGACGACTGTAGTTGTATTTTCTACAGTCAGTTAGTGGTCTTTGGGATTTGATGGTGTAGCCTTCTCCGTCAATACCTCGTTCAATTTCCCATACAAAAACATCACTCAAATACATGCTCCAACCAACATTCCTCCCTCCTAAACTTTTTTTGAAAAAATTCCCCAGTCCCCACCTAATAAGAAAATCTGAGAAACTCATTACTCATCTGAAAATAGAAAGTAAGAAAAAAGAAAAAGGGGAAAAACTTTTATGGGCCCACATTCTGAAAGGCTGAAGCAGGGGATTGGGTAGTTCAGTACCCTGTCAAGTTAGCTTTTGCTTTATCCCACAGGCAGTGACAGAAGGCAGCTTTCCCTCCTACTCACTCCACCTCTGTTTCCTCACCTCACTTCACCTCACCTCACCTCACCTCACTCTTGCTCACAGTCACAGAAAGCTCTATGCCCCATCCATCCATCCATTCACCGTGTCCATCTCCATCCATGGCAACAAACAAAAGCTCTTCTTAGCTCTAGCAGCAAGGACGGCACATGCCAGCAAGGGAGCCGAGGGGCACTGACACCTGGGCCCCACCTCTGCTCCAGGGCCACATGTAGTGTCCTGGCCACCCCCAGTGCCAGTAGCTCGTGCCGTGACAGGTAAGCTGCTCAGAGGCCAGACGATTTAACCCCCCCCCCGTCGGTCCCAGATCGCATCTCACTCGCCATGTATCTTGCTCATGTCGTCGAGGGCAAAGCCCAGGAATGGATTTTCACTGCAGGGCAAGCGAAAGCAAATGCAGTCAGCATCGGGAAGGAATCCAGTAAAAATTCTCTCTGGAACCTGGCTGCAAGCCTAGCATGGGGACAGAAGGGACGATATGCTTTGGTTTCTACCACCAAAGAAAATAAAGTAAAGAATTGTGCATGTCAGTACACTTTCGTTTAAGTGAATTATGTCAGTACACTTTCATTTAAGAGAAAATTCAAGGTACGAATAACCGCAGCGAAGGTTAGTGAGATATCGGTGATATATTACGAAGATTCGATGTTATTTGGTGGCATACAACGAATTGCTCTTTTGTTTAAGGGGAGTAACTAGCTAGCGAAGAGGACTGTGCACGACCTTTGCTACGAGCTTATTGTAGGGGTTTATACAAAAAAAACTAGGAATTCTTAGACCTGTTCTCCCCTTTGTGCTAAGTTTAGGCAACCGACCTGACGGTCTTGTCCGACGGAGATGCATCCTGTACGTTCTCGTAGCAAGCATCCGTACAACACCTGGGATTCTTTTGCCTTGCCGGCAAAGATGGGATTTGCTGCGTTACATCTTGCATGCACGGTCACTGCTCGTAATATTATACACGCTAAGGGAGAAAGCAATGGTGTGGGCATACATCGATCAAGATGATTGGACACGTACCTGATGCGGTCAAATTAAGTTTTTGCCACACCTAGCTTAGCTAGCTAGTGGTTGCATGCACAGATTGTTAGCACGTGAATGTTTAAGCTTTCTGTCATCTCACTCGTGAAAAGCATATATGATGACCTTGTTTGGAAGCATGCATGCATGCGTACGTGTTTCACTAATTAATTAATTAATGAGTTCTTTTGCGGTGCACTTAATTGAATATGATCGTCCATTATTTTTTATCTATGATTCAGATTAGTTATAATTTAGTTACACTATATCCGATAATGTGAGTAATAGAATCCCACAATTGTAATTGACCATGTGTGGATCACGTGAGATAAGAGTAATATTTTCAACCTTAGTTGAAAAAGTCAATATTACTGTCACGAAAAATTATAAATACAAACAAAAGTCTATTACCTCATTAACAAACCAATGATCAGATTTAATTTATATTACCATAATATATTTTCAGTAGAATGTTCTATAAAATTTCTCTTAATTAATTAGGATATGCGTGCCTGCACGCTCAGACTTTTTTTTACCGTTAACTGCAGAACTTATTGACTTATCGCACGACAATCTTACACGATGTATAAGTTTATAAGGGACCCGATGCAAGTGATTAATTCTCTAATGGATGCAAGCACGTGGGCACTAAATAACATTCGCAGTACGCGTACGGAACGCCCGAGCTGTATATATAGGATCCAAGGGCATGTCGTAATTGGTAGATGGTCAATGCGATGTATAGCTGCTCGCCATTAATTGTTGTTCGGATGAGCAAGGTTAACTTGGATTTAGTGTAAATTTTAACTGAACCCCAACCAAATTCCTTTTCATCCAAACTAGCTCGAAATAGCTGAAAAGAGAGCAACCTAAACTAGTAGCATACTAGCATGCAAGGATAATACTCTCTCCCGCCAGATATACAACGTTTTAGAAAGTGTCGAGTCAAATTTTATTAATTTTGATCACTAATATATATATATATATAAACTATTTGTACTGGTTACATGAAAATGATATTATTATATTAGTAATGAAAAATATTTTTATAATATAATAATTTTATAAATATGTTCATATAAAAAGTATTCACAAAGTTACATATATATTGAAGACCGTATCGATGTCTAAACATCCTATATTTTTAAATTCATGGGTCCTATATCGTAATAGCACATGAAAGCACCCATAACATGTGCACATTAAACTAATCCATGAAAGTGACCCAATACTGACATCAAGGAAATCAGATTGGGTCCCTGAGGTATAGTATTCATACCAAACTTTAACCTTTTCTAATTATTATCGCAATGCCTGCATCAAAAAAAAAATTAACGCAATAATTCACCTTACATAAAAATATATATGACAGTCCTGACTTTTCTCACAGTTCTGTTTGGATGGATTGTATATTGTACTTCGGAGTGACATGATGCATCCACACGTACTGACTCAGATCACAGACACATCCTCTCCATCAGATCGAGTGTATCCCGGGACATGTAGATAGGCCAAGAAGGTGAACTGTTTAGGGGGTAAGAAGCCATGTCAGTGTTGCCCAACATCACACACAAAGCACAGATGCAACGAAAAGGAGCAGCAATGGCAAGAGTTTTTTGGCTCATTTAATATTGTTTTAAAACTAATTTAATATTGTTTTAAAACTAAATAGCAAAACTAGCAAATGAAATGGAAAAAAACTGGCACCACTACCACGCAAAATCGCTGCGAAAGATGACATATGTCACAAACCAGGACCGCGACAAACCACCTTTTTTTTCCGTGGTCCCGGTTCACGATACGTCCGCGGCAAATTTGTACAGTAGAAATATTGTTTTTGTCATTTTGTTAACGAAGATCTAATTTTGCTATTTTGTTTGGAAAAAAAAATCATTACCGACAACTATTTAATTTGTAGAGAGATCACCTTGTCCTAGCTAGCTAGGTGCCTAGGTCACCGGCAGTATAGTACACACTGGTCTAGTCTAGCACTCTAGCTTTCTGAAGTTTGTGAAGTGAGAGCACGTACACACTTTGCACATTGGGGCATCTCGATCCAGGAATAAAAGTCGCATCATGCAGTAGTAGCAGCTTGGCCATCTGGTACAATGGTGCAAGTAGACAAGTATAATTGAACTCTCCATGACAGCAAGGGAGGGCAGGAACAAGAACTGGGTATGATTTGAGGTTTCATATACGCACTCCTCTGCAGGGCACCGTCTTTTTCTCCCCTTTCACAACCAAAAGATCTGCTGATCGATTGCACCCTTCAAGCAACATCGATCACAGACCAACACGTCAATCGGATTGTTCTTTTTTGTTTGTATAAACAATGTTATCTTTCGATGGAAAATATTAACAAAGTATGTATATGTATGCAAAACAGTCGGACATGCATGGAGCAAGATAAAAGAAATGGGAGAATATTATGTAGGTCTCTAGCCTGTCATTAAAAAACGAATTTACGTATCAACAAGCATTATGAATCATAAAATTGGATTAAACACATAACTGACCAATTTTCAATCAGTAGAAACAAACACGGCAAATTAGTTAGGGAGAAAGATAAATTAAACAAGCCTGAAATTTAAGAAATTAACCAGTAGGAAGTAATTAACAAACATTACAAGAAAAATAACATGATGAAATCAATTATTTCTACGTGTACATACATGTACCTTCTTGTGTTGCAGAATTCTCTCTTGATATGTATCATGCGTAGATCTATGACGTTATGCTGGTCAGTGACTCCACCACGCCGCGCGCTCATATGTACTGATCAATTGGTCTCTCTCTGCAATTTCCCACAACTTTATTGAACTGCTCTCTCATGCAAGCCAAGCGATCTACGATCTCCTCCCAGATTAAGCAGATCGGGGAGGGTGCTGCCGCCACTTCAGAGTCATGCAGTTCAAGAAAGCTGTGGAAGATCACAAAGAGGGCCATATGTACTATTTCATGTAGATCCACAACATCACACACACATGCAATTAGATAGACCGACCAACACCATCAGAGGAAAGAAAGAAACCAAAAAGTTTCAAGAAAAGGGGTGAATTGAAGAAGCTAAGCAGCGCGCATGAATATGCAACGCCTTTACGAGCGATTCAGGATGAGAGAATTGTGGCAAGCGAAGGAGAGAACAAGGGGGGTTATTTATAGCACTAAGAGGACGGGAGGGGAGGAGGTGAAGAAGAAGAAGAGGGGAGAGGAGGAGGCCGGAGGGCGACATGGGTTGGTGGAGAGGTTAAGGATCCAATCCCAAGGAGAATATAGGCCTCCTGGAACACACAACTCACATAAACCCTTACCTTTGAGCTCTTTTAGGTGCACCTAATTTAATACAGGTCACAACTCGGCATGTTCCTTTTGTCCGATGGTCATTAATTAGGATTTATTTATACTATATGTTAGTATGAGTAGTAAATTATCGAGAAGGTAGAATTATAATTGTCTCTATAAATATCACATGACACAAGAATAATATTTTTCAACTCTAGTTGAAAAAGTTTACAATACCATCACGAAAAAATTATAAATAAAAAAAAGTCTATTATACCATTAACAAATTAATGATTATACTTAATTTATACTACCACCATATACTGCTAATAGAATATGTCGTAAAATTTATCTCCATTTATCTTCTCTTTCCACCCTACTTCTTTTGGTACATCAATTCAGGCCTGCATATAAAGTGTGTCATAGTTTCATAGATCAAAGTGGACAAAGGCCTAACACTTTATGATCTGCCAAATGTGAATTATGTGACACTGTTTGCTTACTAATCAGGGGATGTTTGTGTTTTGTCTTGTTGTGCTTTGATTTATTTTTGATGTGTGGTTTGGAAGTGGGCTGGAGAAACTTGCAATGTGTGGTGATGGTGGCACACACCACACTGTGGTTTTCTGGTTGCAGTCACAGGCTGATCAGTGAACCAGTAGTTACAGTTCAATGGTGATGTGTCCATTTGAATAAGAGGATTAAACTATAACGAGCATAAGAGCTTTTGCCGGTTCTGCCTGATTGGATTGGCTAAAGAATTTGGGGGAAATAGGCTGTCACATAACGTGTGATGGAATACTGCCTAACTGAACTAGTGGTGTATTTGTCCTTTATAGAATTTACCAAATCTGAACTTCACCAAGGCTGAACCCTCAACCTCAAGCATACAAATATTTCATGTCAACAGTCAATCAGTCATCATAGGCTTTACCTTTTTAAACTGCAAGTGTCGAGACTGTGCCTTACAAAATCAGGCGATTGCACGATATTGTAAGTAAAAACCTTCAATTTATTTAGTTAAAAGTGTTACAACCAAAATGTTAAAGGCGCATGTAATGATTTTCTGACTAATCTTGATATCAACAGATATAGAAGAAATAGAAGAAGAGTCAAAACAATTAAGCACGTAGGCTAGAATAATTGCCAGTAATCAACATGCCAGTTGAAAAGTCTCATGCCAAGACGTACACTACCAGAATCGTCGAAATTCCCGAGTGCTAGTAAATTTCCCGAGTGTTTTGAATAATACACTCAGGAACTTCCCGAGTGCCTCATGAAACACTCAGGAATTTCCTGCGTATCCGATGAAAACTTTCCCGAGTGTCTTTTCCGCGTATTGCCGAGTGTTGACACTCGGGAATACTTCCCGTTACGGGTTGGGAAGCCGTTCAGCACTGTTTTTTGCCGAGTGTCTAACTTTCCCGAGTGTCTACAGATGTACTCGGGAAAGTTATATTTCCCGAGTGTAACACTCGGGAAACCGATTTTCTCCCGACTAATCTATCCCGAAAGTGTTTGTTTCGAGTGTGACACTCGGGAAATATATATCCCGAGTGTGTATCCCCTTTTCCCGAGTGTTTTTGGCACTCGGGAAAAATCCTGTTTCTGGTAGTGGTACTTGAATGGAGTAATAGATATACAGCGTAGGCATCGAACATGCACGCCCACATGCTTGCAAGGGTCAAACCGCACGAAGAACACAAACCTGCCATCTGGGGACTAACGAATAAACATATCGATCAACATTAATTTATATATAATCCGACGAGTTAAAAAAACAAGCCGTTTTGGAATACAACTTTAGAAACTTTAACTATCTATGTCTTTTTGAATGTCGAGATTAGATGCATAAAAATCATGCGTAGATTCATCTCGAAAAGTACTTTAATAATATTCTAATTTTATTGAGTTTTACAAACGTATTACAATAGTGATTAGTGATCAATGTTGTATTTTAAAGGCTGTATTGATGCCAAAACGACTTGTTTTTGTAAACTAGAGGGAGTATAAGCAAACTCAAACGTGTGGACAGGCATCGAATGCATGTATGAATGCGGCAGGGATGCATCAAATTTCGCCACAACTGACTCTTTTCTTTGCAAGTTTCAGTATTCTTAAATAAAATATGTGTAAGAGCATCTACAATAGTTTGTTTCTTAGCTTGTTACTAAGAGGAGAGAGAATACTCAATCTAATAAAAAGTAACAAGTCTTCTAATGGATTGTTTTTGAGCTTGTGCCTAAGACTTTAATTGCTACAAGTATGCATGATTCTTGATGATCAATAATGAAGTATAACTTTGTGGCCGACATGTTTTAGCTCATTTATCATATCAATAATGAAGTTGGGCTGCACAAATGATCTGGTGGATATTTTGCTTTAAGAGAGTGGGACCCATAAAATGCGTTTTTAGGTAACAAGTAAGTCTCCAATAGAGTATTTGGTTGTTTATTGTGTCTTGGTATTAATAATTTGCTAGTTTTTTCATCTAGAAACAATCTCATCTTCTCTCCTCCACATCACCTATATGCTGATGTGGCAATCCCTTAGTAACAGCTGATATGGACTGTTGTAGATGCTCTAAGTACTCTACAGTCTCGTACTAACGAGTAGTCATAAATATTTTCATTATAATTACTAGTAACACATATATACAAAGACATACAATGGTATAGACAGCTGTTGTCTATAATAACCCGATATCATCTATAGACATCGCTAAAGACAGCTCCTATAATGAGTTGTTCTTTTACATGTTTCTATAGACAACTTCTCTATATATAATGTGTATTGTTTCTTGTATTATAGTCGACCACTGTATGAGAGACGACTCAATTCTCTATGTTCATTCTCTCTCATCCATATCATCTCGTGTCATACGTGACAAGACCTAGAGACAGCTGAGAGCCTCGCCAAGCAGTGCCGTCCCCATCGCCATCAGCGAGGGGTGGGGTGATCGGACGGTTGGGGGGAGGGGGGCCTCTCGGTGAGACCCTCCTCAGAGAATTTGCTTTCTCACACTATTTCACACGTTCTAATGTTGTAATGTTTCGTACGTGTTGAATTAATTTCTTCATTGTTATGGACGATGGGTAGTATTTTTATTTGCAAGCATGTATAGCTAGGAATGCTAAATTGGAATGGGAAGAACGCTTGCGCTTAATTTTGTACCGGTGAAGAGGGTGGCGCTTAATGTAGACGCACGAATCTCTTCGTCTCCGGGGAGCCGTGCCCATGCGCGCGGATGCGGTGGAAGAACGCTGACAGACCTCGGGAAGAAGCGACGGACGGAGGGCCGCGATTTTCTCCAATGAGCGTGGGGCGGGGGAGCAGTACGGATCAGACGGTGCCCTGCCCCTGAGCTCTGCTTGGGAGCACTCCTCTGACTGCCACATCCGTATATTTCCCATTTTTGCTTATATAGCACTGTTTACAGCACTAACAGCAATTTTAGATCTCCCTATGTCCAAAAAAATAGTACCCTTTATGGTGCCTCAAGAGACCGGATTTTCTACCGTGTGCTACATGTGAAATCCAAACCCTTAGAGTACGGTCTAGGTTGAGTCCAGCCCCTAAGGACATGGCAGAGGGCACTGTCGTACCCGGGAGCCACGGAAGCGCGAGTTTGTGCTGGATGCCGAAATTGAAAAGGTAGATTAAAATATATATTTTTGATACTATTTGACACACTATTTAAAACTTTAAAAATTATATTTTTCCTTTGTTTTTTTATTCTTGTCTTTTTACCTCGTTTATCAGAGATAAAATTCCCACAAAATTTTTCACGTAAAATCACGGCGCAACACAACATATGCAGCTTCAAACATGAGTGTCAACCGTCGTTATCGCCAATCTTCGCAGCCCTCAGTGGTTTGATGAGTCGATGGATGGTGTATGTGAAATATTATTTGATGATCATCTAGTGATGTGTATATAGTGCATTTGTTTAGAGAGTGTGTCAGACAAATTATGGAATGGTTCACTCAAGTGGAGATATTTGATTCTACAAAATTGATAGGTTTTTTGGGAGAAATATTGAAACAATGCAAGCACCTAGGCTCTTAATGTAGTACGCCGTAAAATAGAGAAATCGAAAAAAAAATCTGTCTCAATGTACACATTCGTGTTTTTTTGTATTGAGAAAACACATTCACGCACTCGTAAATTGGCTAGCAGTGTATATTCGCAACCTGAAGCGCTCGGTGGCTGTCTAGTGCTGTGCTACTGCTACAACCACGAACAGTGGAGCGCTACTAACTTGAGTAAAATGGAAGATCAAGTGCTAGCTAGCTACGCGCGTGCAAGGCCCTCAAATTCTGATAACGTTAAACTCTTCATAACTGTCTAGAATGTACAGTTGCGAAGTAAGCAGTGTCTCAAGCAAGCTTCCGATTCTAACAAAAGCCAACATTTTATTACATAAGATTAAGCCTTAACAGCCAGTTTTGACACTGATACGAGCATCCAAGCCCAAAGTTAATATAATACAAAACAAAAGAACTTCAAACCACATGTACGCTTGAGCGCGGTCGAGACTTAATAACAGTAGTCGTTGCCATCCATGGGTCCACCAAAATCCTATTCATCAAGATCCTCTGCATTTTCCCTGATTTCTTCTGTAGATTGTTTGCAGATTATGCAAGAATGAGTACAACTACCGTACTCAACAAGCCACATGGAAAAGCTAAATAATTACATGCAAGGAGTTCAACAGATGGTTAGGGTTTTACCTTAACAGGCATATGTGGATGCATTTTGCAGTTAGAGCAGTTTACATTTAAACCAGTAAAACAATAATAAATAATAACATCAGGGGTTTCTCAACAAACCACAATTACCAACTTACTATCTCCAAAATTCTACTTATGCCTCGTGTACTGGAATCACCCATTAACACAGCTTCATTACCCCAGAAGCACGGTGTATTCGAATACATTTAGTTATACACTCTGCAGAGTTGTCCAACTTTACCCACAAGATGTCTCATGCTCGTACTGTCATGCAATATACACGCAACACTTTAGCGTGCGATGATCGAGCCGAGATAACAAAGTGTTTCCACCGCTCAACCTTTCTAGTCTCTACCCTAGAGGTATTACTCCGTCTGACCCTTGGGAGACCACGGCAAAAGGTGGAATTTGTGCCCGATGTCGACGGGTTCATACTGCTAGTAGACCAAATGAGTGTCCCTATAGGCCCACTCCTGTCACACCCCAATTCTTGTATATATTCAATCGGATGAGCAGTGTATTAAGCTAGGGAGTAATGACCACGCATGTGGTTGAGCGGTTTTTCTGTGTCTGTCACTTGGCACAAGGTTCTTGTCCTTACTTATCATCCAATGAGGAAATGGACCAACACCAACTCGTGGTTGTCCACCCGCTTGATCTCACTGATGACTCACTTTTAACACCAGTCTATTGGGCTGTCCAACTTTCTGGACACAACCCCTCAACTCTCTACCAAAATCATTGGCGAACTGCCAATACTGCTTTTGATTGGTAAACACATTTGTGTGACAAAGCTATTATAGCTAATATTTTATGTGAACTTGTCAAGGTGAATATGGCCTACAAGTGCTGGGTGGGTTTGTATGTGGGGTAATAGGATTTATCTATTTATCATGGCATTCAAAAGTATTATTTGAATAATTAAAGTAATTGGCACAAATACAATAATGAAAGTAATAATAAATATATGACATGTGGGTTCAAAATAATCAAGAAATACGACTTGCCTTCTTGCACAAATTCTTGTGGATACTGGTCTTGTCCAGCGTCTTTTGGAGTCTGGTCGTTAAGATCGTGACCTAACGAGAAACAATGCAATAAAAAAAAACCAAATAAAGACTAGCTCCACAAGGAATGAGCTGGGAACAAAATGCAAGTAAATAAAATAAAAAAGAAACTTAAAGAAAGGTGGTGTGGAGGGTAGGTATTATTTGGTGTTTTAATTGGACTGAAAGGAGTTGTGAGGTTCGGATCCAAGTACAAAAAAAAATATTGTAAAGAATTAAAAAAGTCTATAGAAAGGTGGAAAGATTTATTTGGAGTTTGGTATAGCTGAACAGAGTTGAGATATGAACTCACGAGCTCGAAACGGTTAAAAATGACATATAATGTCAAATTAGAGTTTCAATAAATAGTGGCCAAATTACTGTTCATACCTAAAAATAGATTACGAACAATATTTACCAATTAATCTAGGTTTAGGAACAGTAATCATTTTACTGTTTGAACAGTGTTTGGGCTTAAATAAAAGAATTAACAGTATTGGGTTTTTCGGTTGAACAGTAAATAAATTTATTGTGCAGATGACCAGTAAAAGGCCGGCTTTTGGATGAACAGTAAAAGACGGCTCAGCATCGCGGCGGCCTAACCTTCGGTCGGGCCAAAAAATTGCTGCCACGCAAAAGGCGCCTCCTACGCGCACGCTGCCGAGGCAAAGAAAGCGAGCGGGCGGCGGCGCTTCGCGTGGAGGGAGGGGGAAGGCGAGCGGAACCGGCAGCGCTCCAACAGTGGCGGCGATCGGCGATGGTGACCAGCGACATAAGGGAGGGCGGCGCGGGGAAGCTCCACCGGGTAAGTCCCCTTACCACCGGGTAAAAGGTTGCCTCAGCGACCTTTTATAAGCGAGGTGAGGGGCGGCGCGCGTGTGGCGCGGCGTGGTGGCGGCATGGGTGAGGCGAGGTGGCGCTCGGGTTTGAGCGACGCATTGAAGGGGAGCGACGACGTGTGCGGATGTGCTTGTTTGGGCGGCCGCGAGAGAGGGAGGCGGCGGCATGGGCGACGGGGTGAGGTGGAGGCGGTATGGGTGGTGGAAGGTGTTGGGGCGATGCGGTGGCACGGGAGGTGGCACTTGACGGCAGCGGCGATGGAGGCGGTGACGGTGAGGGAACGGGGTGGTGGCGGCTTGGGCAAAGCCGGTTCCGGGGAGGGGAAAGCGGGAGGGAAAAAAAGAAAGCGAGATTTTGGTGATTTTTGATGAATTTTGCTGAGATTTGAACAAAAACAAAATTCAAATTCAAAATTTAAATTGATTTTGAAATTTTGCAGATGTTTCAATGCGCGAAAGAACAATGCAGGGCGAAGGACAGTCGCCGTCGGGTTTCCGCCGTGCTGCCGGTGTGTCCGTGTGCGGACGGCTTGCGGAGTGGCGCGTGCGCCGTGCGGTGGAGGTCTGGCCTGCGCTGCGGGCGCGTCGTCGCAGCGGATGCGCAGTGCGCGCCACCGTGCCGCACCGAGAGACGCGCGACCCGCGTCGGCACCAAGCTCGGCCTCCATCACCGTAGCCCCGGAGTGGTGTCGTCTGTGGCGACGAGCAGCTCGCGGTGGTGGCGTTGCGGCCACTCGAGGAGTGCTTGCGAGCAGACCACAAATAAACCCACAGGCGACAAGAAACTACAGGCATGCAGGAACAAAATTATCGTATCCTCAAGGAATTGGTCGATCTCCTTCCAGTACGTACCTGCATCCTTCAGTGTTCACTAATCTCGTCCAAGAAAGCGGCGAGGGCAAAAGATGGCAGCCCCCCAAAACCGCAATATAGCAGTGGAACGAGCTTGCAGCGAAGTCAGCCTCGCTGAGAATTTGCGTGAAGGCGAGTCTATGCATTTGGCCACGACGGGCTTCTCTTTTTCCCCTCAATTTTGTTTCGAGTTTTTTTTTTTTTTGGCTGGGAGGGAAGGATTGTTTCGTTTGACTAGGAGGACGAGAAGATGGATGGTGCTACAGTACCGTGCCAGTGTTTCGCAACCATCGGATCAAAAAAGCAAAAGCTGGGATCGGGGCATCACTATAGCAACGATGTAGTCGTAGTACTGCACCAAATATTGTATCGCACTGTAACAGTTGATCCAGTCTGTTCTCCTCGAATCGGACGGTCTATATCTTTGCAATGTTGCGGCACTGTACTACTCTGTCATTGTCAATACAATGACAGAGGATGCGAATCCCAAGAAGATAATCGCGTGGAGCCTACCGTAGAAGCAGGAACCAACTAACGGGCGCCACGTTTACGGAAGCATTTACGTGGAACAGGCGTGGCCGCCCATCCAATGCGGAGAGGTATTGGGCATGTTTGGTATATGACCCTGAATAGCCGAGCCGAATTTTTGGCAATGCCAAATTCAGCGCAAAAAATAGTGTTCGGATCATAGTTGTACCAATTTATGGGCAATACTGAAATTAGGGTACAAATTGAAGTGTTTGGATTGCCACCATGCCAAAGTATGACAAAAATTGTGAGTAGAGCAGGTGAGCCCCACATGTCATCAAAAAAAATTGCACCAAAATATAGCTAATATAGATCTTGTTTTGTTGATGAGATCATAAGGAATACAACGGTTCAAACAAATAGTAAATCGGATGCACGGTTTAGAAAATATAGTCATTTGAAACCGATTAATAAAAATATAAGAATTTAATGCAGCCCAATAGGATGCTGTCACCTCAGCAAAGGAATTGCGGGTTGCTGAGCCAAAACTCAGACGGCCCATATCTTCGCAAAATTGGTGTTGCCAGATTTTCTTGAGCACCAAAATTTTGATATTAATCTAAACGTTAACCAAATTATCAAGGTATTACTAAAGTTTAGTTTGGCATATCAGGGCAGCAATCCAAACGGGCCGAGAGTTTTCGGAGGCCGTGGTGCGCTCCGATGGATCGCCACGCCGAGCGTTGGAATCGCGCACCAATGGGCCGCATAACCACGCACGCTGTGCGCCGGCTGGCATACGGCCGGGTGCAGGATGCGTGCGGTTTTACCGTTTTTCCCCGTGGGCTGGGCTGGAGACGTGGTAACCACTTGGGAGGCCTGTGCTCCCCAACGCCGGCATGTCCATGTGATGGAAGGCGAAAGTCGGCCGTGGCAACGAAGAAAAGTTGGGTGACGCTTCACGGTAAGCTTTTCCCAACACATAGAAACGACACAATGCAGTGCTGACCGCTAAGCAAAGAGCGTGCCCAGAATGTCCATGTCTCCAACTCTCCATGACCTTTCGAGAGCTTTGAACGGGAGGCATTCAGGCGTACAGCAACTTGAAGTTGCGACTTCATTGTTGACATAGGAGTGAGTACATACATACTCAGATACAGTTTACCTCCTATGAGATAACAGGCATCAGAAACAATACACTCAAGCACTGCATGTTATAGGACATTTCTGCGACGCCCATGTCATTACCCAGGAGGTAATCACACTTAATTATACGGATTACTATTCGTTTGCACAGTACAACACTGCTCCAACGAATAGTAAACTATTTATCAGAGATAACACAGCAGAACAATAAAATAGAAACTGCTATTTATTACAACAGTTGCCACACAGGCCTAAGGTTTTAAATACAATAATTTATTTACAAACAGGGGAAAACACTTCCCGCCATTTACTGCTAAGTTCCTTCGGCAGTCTTCTCGTCCCACGAGTCGAAAGGGGCGAGCATCTCGCCCTGCTTCTCGTACCCAACACCCCCGTCACTTGTGGCCTTTTCGGTACCTGCGAAATTCCTCATCCCACTCGGGATAACTCCCGGTCGGATTAGGATCTAAGCAAGGGGAGAGATAGCAAGAGTGAGTACTATAGTGTACTCAGCAAGCATTAATAGCTAAAATGCAGTTGATGACTTTAAATTTCGTCCTTAACCAAATCCATAACTCATCTCTTATTCCGAAAATAGTCATTAAAACTTAGGTTGCAAATTTTAATTCTGAAGAGACTACTTGATTACTCGGAGAGAAGAAAGACCCCTAGCGGTTTCCGTAGACTCCAATCCAGGAGACTGGCATGAATTCATGATTTTGTATAGCACTGCGCAGGCTTGTACCACTTTACCCATAGCTATTCCGAACTCTTGATGCTAGGTACACCGCATTTCCTTTGATGCGATTTCGAGCTCGTAATACGTAACGCTTTTCCAATTACGTGATCAAGTCTCCACCCATTACCTTTCGCTTGGTCGACTTAATCACGTTGCTGACCTCGTCATACACCGAGTTCCGGTAATGTTGGTTGGCCAGCCCTTCGGTCCCAACACTCCACTGTGCGGTAGTATATCGCCTTGGGTCCCCCATGTTCTGGGATCCTCCCCGTATTTACTTACCCGATGTGGAGAGTATAATTACGTAACAGGTAACATTTTCTGCCCGTTGAAACGGGAAAATGGTTGGCACTGAATTTACGGCCTCCAACCGAGTAAGAGTTTTGTTGGCCCTTATATTATAACCCTATATAAAGGGGTCCCACCTCTTACCTCAGCATCATTATCGCGTTTCCCCAGCCCGGGCCCCCCCTTACCAACCTATTTAGTCACATTCCTTCTTTTCTTTCATTTCATTTCTTATCTTCCCAATTTCATTCAAATCCAATTTAGTTTTGAGAAAATAGTTTTGATGCAATACATATAAGATAGAGCAAAGTAAGGTTTACATTTAATATAGCTATATTAATGAACAAGGGAGTAGCTTGCCTGCGGAACTGTAGAAGAGATCGTCGTTGACGAAATCGATATTATCTACTCTTGTTGGTTCACCCGCTGCAATTTATACGACGGTGCGAAATAATAAATACATAATCAACTATTTAGCAGTAATATGTGCGACTAGGTGCAGTGCATACTGATTTGATGATCCTTTTCGTTAGTGAATTTTCATTTAATAACCTTTTCAGAACCCCCGTGAGGTTAGCACTCCCCACTACGGTCGTTCTACTAATTACTCGCTCTAGGGTAAAAAATGCTTAAGTTCATGTTTAAACTAACGAGAAATGAAATACTACTGACACGCACATTTTATTAAGTCTATTATATTCTACTCGGCAAAACTTCTAATTAATTATGCTACTTAAATCAACATGCGATTGTTTAACTTTCTACAAATACTTGAGACTGCTTTACTTTAATTAATTAGCATGATTTCATTTTTGGCATATTTTAAATTTTATAACATTTTTCCGGATCTCCTGCTAAATTTCCTAATTGAGGGTGTTCTAGCCGACGGTTCTATGATGGAGTGCGCCTAATCATGCATTTAAGCGTACAAAAATAAAACACTACATGCATTCGCATGCAACTACGCCTATCTAATTGCGACTGATCATTATCTAATTTAGGGAGTTCTATCGGTAACTTATACTACTTACAACAATTCCAGATCAATTTTTACGTGCTTTCGTGCTTTTATTTCACCTATCGAACTATTGATATTTATCCATACACAGCTTTAATTAAATGCGTTAGGCCCAAAATTACACAGCGTTGGAAACCATTGATACTGGTGTTTAATCCTACTGCTAATTTTACCAATACTAACAATACTCCGTAGAGGTTACCTTAATACCGAATTTCTAATTCTTTACTTAATCTTTTCTTATTCTTAATCCTCTCTTTAATTCTCACCTAAACCCTAATCCTAATTTTACTTCTACCTAATCTCTACCACCAAAACCCTAATTACCCTACTACCTCTCACCTACCCTTACTCTCTCTCTCTCTCTCTCTCTCACATGTACCCACACACACCTGTGGCTCCGCTTCTTCTTTTCCATTACTTCCCCCAATTTCTCCTCCTTCCTCCGATCTCCCCCATGGTTTCCTCATGGCCTCCTCTTCTAAGCCGCCTCTTATGCTTGCTTGTCCCTCCGCCTCTCGGCCTCCCTCTCCCGTACCAGCCATCGCCTCTCTCTGCTCCCAGCGCCAGCCGCCGCTTTGGCCATCGACCGCCACCACCTCCATTAGGCTGGTGGTGCCTCCCCACGCCTCTGGCCGATGTCGTCGCTGCTTCACGCCACGGCCACCATCTCGTTCTCGCTGGCCTCGCCCGCCTCAGACGCCCTCGGCCTCCACGGCCGGTCCTCAGGCTCACCACCGCCGCCATCGCCACCTCCCGCCTCGGCCCACCTCCAGCCTCCGGCCCACTGCTCCTTGCCCGCCTGCCTCTGCTCCCTATCGCACTCTCTCTCTGCCATGAGACCTCGCTCGCTCCTCAGGTTGCCTCCCTGGGCCAAGGCAAGCAGCCACGGCCTCGCCTCCTCCTCCTCACGTCGTGTCTTGCATCGCTGGGTCGGCTTATTCATGCCACCGACCCTGACCTCCACGGCTGCTACAAACCTCCAAGACCCCCCTTACTCTCTAATCTCCCCTTAAATTACTGCTTTGATTTGATTCAATTTGTTTTGTTGATTTACTTACACTGATAAGAGTTACATTGCTAATGCATAGATACTGGATGAAATGGATGCGGCTATGATGCTTGCTATCCAAGGTGTGGGTGGTACTCCTAAAGACGTGCTCTAAGGTATACTCCCCCGCGCTCTCTACCCCAAACCCTCCCCTTGCTCTGTGATGAAATATGAACTGAGAGCTATATGTGACACTACTGTGGGATGCTCTCTATGGTGAATGATGTGCACATGGAGAGCACTGGGGTTCCACTGTGGGTTATCTCTAGTGGGTTCTGAGGCTGGGGAAGGGGAATGGCAACGCCGGCTTCAAATTGGTGCTCTTCTCCTCCTCCCTGCTGCGATCGGCTTGCACGCGGTAATGATGTATAACCTGAGCTTGCTCTCCTCCTGGCTGCCTTGATACTTGGCGATGCCGATGGTCCTGGTTCTGTGGTTCTTGCTCTTCTCCCTTACTCCCTTCCTCCTTCCTTTCTATGGTTTGGTGAGGGTTATGGTGGCAGGGCTGAGGGAGCTCTCCTGGCTTGCTTCTCTCCTCCTCCTACTTCTTCTTTGTGGATTGGGTGGTGAAGCTCCTTGCTTTCTCCCTCTCTTGCGGTTGTGATGCTGAGAATGAGTTGGGGGTGGGGAATGAATATGGCTGGTGGATACTTATGGGTGAAGGCATTGGTTGATCTTATCCTTTCCTGGGGTAATTTCATTTTTACCTCAACCCTATTCCTATTTACCTTATCCTATTTACCCCAATTCCTATTACTATGCTCTTATCCACTACTTCACTCTATGTGCCCTATTTGATCATCCTGTGCTCCCTTGTGATGCATACTTGGGCTGGGTCAGTGGTGAGGAGAAATAATGGTATTATTTGGCCCTGTAAACTTTTGTGAGGCTATTCGTATGCTCTTGTTTTGCTGGTGTTGACTGGTAGTAGCTTTTTATATAAGAACTTGTATACTACTTTTGAGAATTGAGGCTTATTAGAGGGATGTATTTTGGCTGGCTTCCTTGTAACATGCAGGTGATCATACCCTTGCCTTATCTTTATTGCGCCTCATGACCCCATGAGACAAGGACCATGGTCCATTATTGCTATATGAGGATGCATTTTTGGATGGGTTTGTGTTGCCTTCGGCTAGGATGGAAAGGGGATAATACTAAATGTGGACTTATGCTGACTGCACCCCATGGGTACTAATGTTGCTGGTTTTGGCCTACCCGATGATGCTTTGGCTGAGGGTTGGGTTTAATGGAATGTGAAATGTGGGACCCTATGATGCTCAGGCTGAGGGTAGGATTTAATGGGATGTGTCTTGTGGGATTATACTGCGATTGCGGTAAATGCAGAAGGTGGGTGTTGGATTCTAAAGTTGCCGGATGATGAGACCCCTGGAAGTAAAAGGGTGCCTATGGACTCTGGTTAGCCTGGCTATCTTGATTACTAAGGAGGCCGACTAACTCAGGTTGGTCAGGGTACCTTAGCGATCGAGGGACCGACTACCCTAGGTTGATATGGGAGTCCTATTGTACTTCGGGAAATTCTGACGGCCACTTCCTATATTCTAATACTCACAACCACTGCTTTCAACTAAACTTGCTAACCATTTTTCTGATTTTTCTAATAAGCGAGGAAAATGGATCGCGAAATGGTTCTATGGATTGGCGCGAAAAGGACAAGGAGGCAAGGATGGTAAATGGCTACTGCTACACAAATGACATGAATGGATTGTAAATTAATTAATTGCTACCAAAAACATTGTAAGCTGTTGTAAAATAATTTTTGTAACAAGTATCATGTTTGTAATATATAACTTATATAATAATGGATGTATTGAGATGATGCTAATGATGATGATAATGTAATGGTAATGATAATGATATTGATGTACTGATTTTACCTTGATTCATATAAACAATTGTGATAATTACATGCTTAATGGAACTAAGATTACGAGTTTCATCAATGTTTAACGGGTTTTATTAAACGTTAATTATCTATTACTGTTGCTTAGATTAGATTAATGACGCGGGTTCTCACAATTTCAAAAGGCAAAGTCAGTGCAGTACTACTGGGTAGCGACTAATCGTCGGATATGAAAACCTATGATCTAGCAATCAAAACAAAAGGTACCCTAGCCTCGTCTAATCAAGCCGAAGAACATCGCTAACAGGAAGCTTCGAACATCAAATGCTTCAATACCCCATCAATTTTTGAAAGCACTAATCACAACAGGGATCAACTAACCGGAGGGGTAGAATCCCGGCCACCCTTTGGTACCGGTAACGGTCGGTTACCGGTCAAATTCGGTAAAATTCGTTTAAATTCATTTAAAATTCATTCGAAAATTGAAAAAACCGCCGAAATTTCCCCTCCCGGTCACCCTCCGGTACCGGTTACCGGCGGGATTTGGATCCCTGATCACAACTAAACAAGCAAATACTCTCCATTCGGAAGTTACAATCATGAGAGCACATGGCAAGGTATCACCATTGATAGTACTGAGAAGAAAAGCTTACGCTTGTTAGTTCTGAGAACATGCCTAGACGCCCAGTAACACGACAGATTTCTTCAGAGTATGGACATAAAATGCTCCAAAAGGGACACCGTATTTCCACTGCTACTGATTTCAGCTTTATATGCAGCACAAACAAAAACAAACTAAATAGCAATCTAGTAGTACTCTAGCAAAAGAGCAACATGCTAACATTGTAGATAACCACAAGCAACATAAGCAGACTTGATGAGATCTCAATACCATCCATACAGAACCCTACTTAGGTCTAACCAAAGCCAAAGAAGAATCCTAGTAACAGGCTGCTTCGGACATCAAAATTTTTCATTTTCGTATCAAAATTTGAAACGATTAACAAGAAAGATATAATCGGATATCAATGCTACAGCTTCAGGTTTCCAGGCAGCGTCTCAGTATGAAACAAAATCAGAGTCCATTCTACTTTACTAAAACAAGCAACTAAAACAGACACGAATTGATCAAGCATAGGCAGGATATCAGGTAGCGAAAACAGAAAGCAAGGTAACATAGTTCTAGTGACAGGATAGGTCACTTTGGATATAAAGTATACAGTCCGATTTCACTGCTACCGAACATTGCAGACAACAAGCATACAACCACAAGCAGCGTAAGCCAACACTTCACATCATGTACTCGAGTAAACGAAGCATACCTGATGATATATCAATACCATCGATACAGATCCTTACTTAGGTCTTAAAATGCCATCAGTTCGGTACCAAAAAAAACTTAGCATACTGGAACGAAACTAGTAGGGAACAAAAAGGTGATCAAGACACCATGTGTATGAATGGCACGGGTGGTCTAGATCTACTTCTCGGAGGAGTTGGGTCCGCGTTTCTTGCCGAAGCCGACGACGGCGGTGACGAAGCGGCGGTTGTACTGCATGCGCTTGTGGGCGCGGCCGCGGGGCTTCTTCTTCTTGTCCTGCTTCGCCACCTTGGGCGTCTGGCCCCGCACCTTCCCCGCGCGAGCCAGCGAACCGTGAACCTTACCTGCGCGATGCAACAGCAGAAGCACGTCAATACTCAAAACTGCACGACCTAAAGAACCGCAACACGAGTAGAGATCGAGAGGATGATGAGATGATTACCCATGACGGCGGCGGCGGAGTGGCGGCGCTCGTACGATTTGGGAAGAGACGACGAGCGCTCGGGCGGCGGGCTGTGCCCTAGATGGGTGGGACATTTATATAGGCAAGACGCAGCTGGGCCGTAAAATTTGGGCTAGGGCTCACGGCCAATTACAAACGTGAAAAAAGGGCACGACGCGGCCCACAAGAAGCCCACTAAACGTGTAGTGTAGCGTGGGAAGTGCAAACCTCCCCAAGAGAGAGAACCCTCGAAGCGGCAGACGAGAACACTACAGGCGGCGGCGGCGCGCAGGGAGAAACCGAGGACGAGGAGAAAAGAAGAGCGGAGACGAGATGCCTCGGCCGGAGGTGCAGGCGCCGCCGGAGATATTTTACAACGAGTCGGAGGCCCGCAAGTACACCACCTCCTCCCGTATCATCGAAATCCAGGCAAGCTACCAGCCACCTCAGTCTTGCATTAGATTTGAGCTTTGCCAATTCGCGGTGCTGATGTGATTCTTTCTGCGTGTGATGTCTGATCACCTTGCAGGCGAGGATATCCGAGAGGGCGCTGGAGTTGCTCGCTCTCCCCAACGATGGCGTCCCCAAGCTGCTTCTGGACATCGGTCAGCTTCCTCTTCCACTTCTAATTTCTTTGCTTCATGATATCTGGCTTAGGATATAACACTCAAAAACTATGTTTCTTCGACAAGAATACGATTTTTGGGCAGAATTATTGGCTTACAATTATAGTTTGTATGCTATGAGTCGGCAGGGTGCGGTTCTGGACTTAGCGGCGAGACATTGACAGAGCATGGCCACCACTGGATTGGCTATGATATCTCACGGTCGATGCTTGGTGAGGAACTATGCCTTGTTCCTTTCTCTAATGGACATCTTGCTTTATTACTTTGATTCCTTTTGGAGAGCTTCAAATTTCCCCCCGACAGATGTTGCTTTGGAGCGTGAATCAGAGGGTGACCTCCTACTCGCAGACATGGGTGAGGTAAATATGCACGCGATCTGCAGGGAAATGCTTGTCTTATGCGGTCCTAATATTACGGTTGAGTTATATGTGTTTAGTGGTAGAAAACATCCTTGTGGTAACAATAATATTGCGCATGACTTGCGTTATCGACCATGGTAGTCCTCAGAATCAATCCTGATCAGCACCCAAAAAGTAAATGGAACTTTAAACCTTTCTGGAGTGAAAAAAGGAGAATGGATCCAAATTACCTGAACATTGTAGAACTGTCTTCTCCCATAATCCTGTGATTGCTGAATGGATTTCTTTGTATACATGCCAAATTTTATTAATTATGAATTTTACCATGTTTGTCAATCTTTGCTTAATACAACTACAGCCACCTCTTCACAGTTGCTTCACCACAACTTGTCTTACATTAACTCATGTTCCAGGGCTTAGGCTTGCGGCCAGGGGTTATTGATGGTGCAATTAGTATTTCAGCAGTTCAGGTAATCTTTAAGCTTTATGTTTCTGCAACTAACCAATCATGTTTATCTCATTCCTAATTCCTTAATTCACAACTGTGACTTTTGTTTGACTATGTCTGCAGTGGTTATGCAATGCTGACAAGTCTTCTCACGATCCAAGATTGCGGTTAAAGTATGTATCTGAAGTTTTTTTTTACTGTATCTCTTAGGTTCTGCAACCAATTCTTAACCTCAACGTGTGCATAATTTTCAGGGCTTTCTTTGGATCATTATATAGATGCCTAGCAAGGGGAGCAAGAGCTGTTCTACAATTTTACGCTGATAATGTGAAGCAGAGTGAAATGATCGTGACTTCTGCCATGCGTGCTGGATTTGCTGGTGGAGTGGTCATTGATTGGCCTCACAGGTATGAGTTTAATTTCCTCGCAGCAATGGTGTATGAACAGTCTTATAAATTTAATCTCTGCTATACAATTATGAGCATGCCTTTCTTCTGACAGTTCAAAAGCAAAGAAATCCTACCTTGTCCTTACTTGTGGCGCACCTTCTCTTCATGCATCGCTTCCAAAGGGTAAAGGTCAAGATGGTGAGATGTGCAGTGATGACGACGACGATGATGGGAGCAATGATGACCAAACAGTAAGCTCATGCTTAACATAACTCATTTCTTCATACATTTTGGAGCTACTTACCGCTTTCACGATATCCCATTTTCTCTCGTCTATTTCTTTATTCCTTGATTTTTTATCTTGAGCTTCTTTACCAGAATCATAAGATATGCTATGTTTACAAATGAAGCTCCGATTATAGTAATCCAATTGCTGCTTACTACAAACTAGTTTCACCCAGAAACTATAGCTACATGAGCAAACAGGCCTTGTACCCACTTGTGGGTAGGAAATGGCAGTTATTCTTGTAGTAATCTGTTTATCAATCTCTGCTTGTAATATTACTGTGCAACTTAACTAGCTTCTTCAGTTTTACCCAGTAGCTCCTAGATGATTAGTTACTACAGATACTGTTGTATTGGATGCAGCAGCTAAATGGTTCTGTCTGATCAAGAATCATCTTAGATCATAGTTATCTTGTTGTTTTATCTACTTTACAGGCCCTTCTCATATGATTGTTCTACCATGCGATGATTCGTTGGTGTTCTACCGGTAATACATGATATGGTATTTTTTTATGCAGGTCGGCATATATGAAAGAAATAGGCCAAAGAAGAGGCAGAAGGCAAGCAAGAACGGGAAAGGCAAGGATTGGCTCTTGAGGAAAAAGGAGCAGATGAGAAGAAGAGGACGCGATGTACCCGCGGACACAAAATACACTGGGCGGAAGCGGAAGAGCTACTTCTAACTCGTAGCCCTTATAATATATGTGCCCCATGCTTGTTGTTTGCTGGTCGTTTAGTTGTAGTAGTTCATTAGAAGCAGCAAGAAGGTTCTGCTTAAGAGTGGGATGAATGTGTTTCCTTTGTACACCACAGAGCTATTCTTAAGTTGTACCATGCAGCAGTTTTGGCAAGGCTGTCATAAAGTATGTGAACTATGCCATTTTTAAATATCTACAAGGATAGATGATTGGTTGGTTGTTTGTTTGCATGGATTTGTGTAAGATTGCCCAATTTGTATTAAAAAGATGAGTGCATGTGCATCATGCTACTGGGGCAAAAAAAAAAAAGGTGAGACGGTAGCTTGCTGCTCTCCACGCGAGAATGGTGTGTGTCTCAGTTCTGGATAGGCATTGCCAGATGAGCCGTTCTTCCTGGGCCGGCGAGAAGCACGGACTGTTCGCCCAACATGGCTCACACTGTAGTTGGACCGAGTTGGAATGGCTTGACAAGCTGTACCATACTTGGGTCGTCACTCTGGGTTGGCCGGTGGTCCGGTCCGGCCTATCCTGGTATGGTCGTTAGGCCTGTTTTTTAAAATATATATAAGATTTTATTTTCATTTCTTAATATTTATATGATTTTATTGTTATTTATTACTATTTATATGGTTTTATTTGGTAGTTTTTAAATTTTGCGTAGTTCATTTTAATAGTATATAAATTTATTTTATTTTTAATTATATATATATTTTAGGATTTTTTACATTTTTTCAATTTTTCATGCCATAAGGCTGCCCAGGCTGGTCCGAGAGGGCTATGTACCGTGCGTGATTCAGCACACAGCCCACGAGGCGACACAGGCCTGTGCCGGGCGCCCATCTGGCCATCACTAATTCAGGATAATGTAAACCAGATATGGCTAGATAGGCCATGCTAGCTGGCCCGGCCCGAAACATGGCACTGTTGGCCCGACCCACACTATAGCTAGACCGGCTAGCATGGCACGAATGCTTGGGCCGTGCCTAGCTCCGCACCCTAGCACGATGGCCCATCCCGCACTCAAGACAAACAAGACGGCCATGTCACGCACAAATGGGGCCAAGCGCAGATGAGAGGATGGGCGTGGCGTGGAGAGGAGGTGGCACAAGGCTTGGTCATGGTCGAGGAGAGAGGCGCGGCCAAGCGCAGAGACGGAGGAGGAGGAGGTCGGGAGCGGCGAGGCGCGGGACGCAGCGGGGCGAGAGCATGCAAAGTAGCAGGCGCGGCCTCGCTGGCAGTAGCCGATCCAGGATTTCTAGGATGGGTGTTCGGAGTTACAAAAATATTGTCCATTAACTTGTGACATGTTTTAGTCATTATATGCTACTAGAAGTCTAGAGCTGCAGTTGTATTCTCTACAATTTTTTGATATCCACATTAAGCTTCACTGCAGTTTTCAAAGCAATACTACAAACAAGGTTATTACTATGATCTCACAAATTGAGTGAATCTCACTCAATTTGGAATTTTTTTTGCAATTTGGAAATATCTGTACTAAATGATCCATTCATCCTACAGGAAATATTTATACTAAATGATCCATTTATCCTGCATGGTTTGCAATTTATAAATCTCACTCAATATAATCCATTCACCCTCAATATCTCAACCTCATAGCAAGCATATTCAATTGCAACGAACCAATAACAACATGCCTACAGGTTTTTTTTTCCCTTCAAAATCTAGCAATCCATGAATATGAAGCACAACTGCAGAGGCAGCAGAGTAGACAGAGCTCAGTCATGCTAATAAAGTGTCTCTACATTCATCCTCGATTCCTAATTATAAATCATCACGCTATATAGTCCATTCATCCTCAGTTCCTCACTCAATTTGGAAGTATTTGCAAATCTCACTCAATATAATCCATTCATCCTCAATATAATCCATTCTAAATTCCGTAATGAGCAATCTCTCTACTAAATGATCTACATCCATATAGTCCATTCATCCTTAGTTTCTCACTCAATTTGGAAATATTTGTAAATCTCACTCGATATAATCCATTCAAAATTCAGTAATCAGCAATCCATGAAGCATGAAGCAGTAGCACAACTACATTGTGCAGAGGTAGCAGAGGAGCTCACCTGGACCATGCTGTGTGCCGCCGCCGCTCCTTCACCAATGCCGGTGCTCGCCTTCGCCGCCGCCGCCGCCTTTGCTTGCTCGCCGCTGCCGCAGGTTGCCCTAGCGTTGCCACTCACTCACATGGCGTAGGGTGCTCGACGACACGCACACTGCCGCTGTCAGGCGCCACATCCTCCATCCCCGCCCGGCCAGTGCTCGCCGCTTTCACCGCCGCAGAAGTCCTTGCGTCGTTGCTGCAGCCACAAAGCGAGAAGGGGAGACGGGAGAGTGGGCTCGATGTTCGCCCTTGCCCCGCCGCTCGCCGCACAGCCTTGCGCCGCCGCCATAGAGTGAGAAGAGGAAACAGGAGAGTGGATAGGAGGATAACAATAGGATAGGGTTTGCTCTCGGAGTGGGGACGGGGTTGGCCTGTCGGGTGCCGGCTACCGCTTGGGCCATGGTGGCTTCGGGCCTTGGGCCTTTGATTACGTGGGCCGTACAGATAGAGCAGGAGAGAGCGAGTGGTCGGGTGTGGCGGGCTAAAATCAAGAGGCAGAGGATGAAATACGTACTTTGAGTATACTTTCTAGTATATATATATCTAATATACTTAACAAATACTAGGTTTTTTGCCAAAAAAATTTAGGTGTACATCTGTATACCCATATCTATATACTAGATCCGTCCCTGCTCGCAGGGGGGTGAAAAGGGAGGCGACGGGAGGACTGGAGGAGGTGAAAATGAAGAGAAAGATGAAGAAAGAAGAAGGGCGCGAGCTCACGGCTGTGAGAAAAGAAAAAAGATAAAAAAAAAAGGAGGAAAAGGAAAAGAAGGGGAAAAAGAGAAAAGAAAAAGAAGAAAAGAAATAAAAAGAAAAGGAAAGATGGATTTTTGAATTCTACATATTTTTTTAAAAAAAAAAAAATTCGGGCCAGTCGGGCCATCGTGCTGGCTGGGCTGGCACGACCCAATGCACCGGCGTGCCGTGCCTAGGTAAGGACCCCCGGCGCGTGTTAAGCGGAGAGAGTGCCTCGCCGCCGGCTCGATTGCTGGCACCTCATCTCGATGGCGGTCGCGTGCGCGGTTGCGGTGGCCGCTCCCGCCGCACCAACTCCAACTTGGCGCCGCGCCGCAGCTTCCGCGTGAGCTGTCGGCACAAGCCCAGCCCCCGCGCCGGCGCAAGGAACAGCCAACAGCTCGCCTTCCCGCTCGTTTCTCCCGCGACCTCGCCGATGCGGAGGCCAGTAGCCTTTCTCCCGCCGCGGATTCGGCGGTGCCGGGCAAGCGCAGCGAGCCAACTACCCAACCAACTCTACCGATGCCTCCAAACTTCACAGTTCACACGGACTGCCTCCGTGTCCAAATGCCTCGGACGCTTCTTCCCTCTCCCATCTAGCTCTGACTGCAGCAGCTGTCCATCTGTATACTTCCGTAGCATCGAAGTGCACCCTTTCGAATGATAGCACCCTTTCGAATGATATCTTTGTAAGAAGAGTAAATTTGATCCAAATGTCGAATTCGACTATACTGTTCCAAATGTCGAATTCGACTATACTGTGCCACTACTCAGTAGGTGTTATAGGATTAGTAGAGGACCTTCTCACCTGCACAAAAACTTTGGCGACAGCCATCTCTGATTTGATCATGAGAATGAGTAGCCAGGCTTAGGCACCTATCTAATTCGATAGCAGTATGATCTCTATAAGTATATAACCCTTTTTCCAATCACGACTTCAGAATCAGATTAATCTAAGCATAACTTGCTGAAGTGACGAGATCTTTTTGTTCAAAACCTCCTGGTTCAGTAGCCATTCCCTAATTCTTCCTGCCATCAATTACTCATCAAAATAATGTTTTGATGAGTAAATTTTAGTGTCATCCATCTAGGCAGTTCCTTTTGCTTTCAAGCAAAAAACTTGACTGTTGAGTCAATTTTACTTTCATGTTTAACTAGGATGACTGGGCCTTGGATCCGTTGGTGGCGCTAGAGCTGGGACTTGGGACGGGCTTTTCTGAGCTAGTCCGAAGTCCGGCCAAGACGGACGGTCTAAATACTGAGACGGCCATTTGGGTCAGGCTTGGCCAAGACGCACTAAAGAAGCCCAATCCTCCAATCCCTCCTCCAGCCTGGCCCAAACCTATCCATCTCCGGCTTGGTAGCCTGGCCCAATCCCATTCTCACCCCCCCTCCCCAGTCTGGCCCAACCCTAACCCTCATCACGGCTAATCCATATCCTCAATCCCATACACCGCCCACCCTCCACCCTCGGCCTCCTCCCTCCCTGCGCCCACTTTCCTCCCTCCTCTCTCCTCCTCTCCCCACACACCGCCTCCCTCCCTCCCGCCTCTCCTCCCCACACACCGCCTTCCTCCCTCTCTCTCTCCCCCACACACCGCCTCCTCCTCTCCGCCTCTCTCCCGCCTCCTCCTCCCTCTCCTCTCCTCCCCATGCGCCGCTTCCCCTCTCGCCTCTCCTCCCCACGCTCCCTCTAGCCCACCGCCCCTCCCTCAACTCCTCCAGTCGCCTCCCCACGAGAGGAATGAAGATGGCGGTTGTCGCCGCCATCGCCGCCTCCGCTATCTATAGTTATTTTGGGCTAGGCTTAGGTCAGCACTCAAGACGACCTCAAAGACGACAAAGCTTTGGACCGTGCTCGGCCTCGACCGAGGCGAGGTGGGCAAGACGCACGCAAGACGACAGATGATCGGGCCAAGCCAAGACAAAGACGACGGATGACCGGGCCAAACCGGCATGGCACGACGCGGCCCGAAACACGGTGAACCCAGGCCGGGCCGGCACAGCCCAACCCAATACCCAGCTCGAGGTGGCGCCGCGGCTACGAAGTATGGAAGCATCCTGTTCCCTGACAAAACAAGGCCAAACATCGTCCAAGCGCTGTTAATGGTGTCCCTGCCTGTAGCAGCTGCTGTCCTGATTTTGTTCAAACTGAGTTCCACGGAGGACTAAAATGAGGTCTTGTAGAAGCTTCAGATAATGTCTTCTAAGTTTCATCGTATGTTCGTATCTTGTAACTGTGAAAAAATGTGCTACTATTGCTGAATAAATTTGTATGCGAAGCTGGTCTCCTTTATCTTTGTGAAAATTCTGCAAACTTAGAGCTACCGCGAGTCTCAGAGTGGAACGAGTGGCCTATGTCTTCTGAGCTGGCAGAGCGTTGCTATTTCAGATGTTGATCGATCTGGCATGGACAGGTTTAGTTGATCAGCATCGTCGCCGTCGAAGGGGGGAATCTCAAGAAGATGACAAGTGGCTGCAAAAATGACAAAAGTCAAGATACCGAGAAATGGTGTTATGCAAATCTAGTAGAATTTTGCATTATCTGCATTTCAGAACTAGGTAGAACCTGCAGCTGACTTTTGCCTAGAACACATGCTTCAGGATACGGGTGTCCGTCTACTCTGAACTGAAGTTAACCAAAAGCTTCACCTACAGGGCCTGATATTTCAAGATGCTCTACTGCAACAAATATATATTTACAGTGCTGTAGCTTGATTGAGTTTGGTATCGGCAGCCGTGACTTGAAACTATTACACGCTCTTGGTAATAACTGCAACTACAGCAAAAAAAAATCATACTTTACAATTACAAGATCACCAAAATTAAATGAGGCCAATCAAATTACTTGACAAAACTCAACCTCTCCGTCGCCACTTCACAGTCTGTAAACCTTGAACCTCTCTAACAAAACGAATGCAACAGTTCGTGGGATCCCAATGAACTGAAGAATTGCAGATTGGACTACAGCATAACGGTTATTGAAGATGACGTATTCTGCAGTAAATATTTACAGGCTACAGGTTGTCTTTCAGCCACTTCGCTGCCCCATTGGCAATGGATCTGAAAGAATTCAACAACGAACTTGGTCAACACAAGAACATAGTACACGAGATACCCCAAATGCAGATGTTAGATGAACAAAATCAATCAACAATATGTGAAGGTTTAGTTGGGTTAGTTCAGACTTCAACACAAGCATACCTCCGCATTCAAACTGTCAGTTACTCTGCATTTGTACTATTCGTTTTTAAATTATACTTGAAATTCTAACGGTTGCCATAGCCAATATTAGAAATACAAGTGAAAGCAACCAACAGAGTTAAACAAGCGACAACTTATTGTATAGAACCTACTATAATAACATATTTACCCCATTACAGTTTGTTGGAAAGAGCACTGTTAAAGATTTTCGACCACCAGGAACCAGCAAAAGAGACAGCACATCACCTATGCATTCAGTATAATGGGAAAAACACTTTTTTCAACATGAATTTACCACATTAACATATATTTTAAGAAAACAAGTAGCAAAAGAAGATCAATGAAAATATATTAACGGACCAAGGGCAATTACCACCAGGGCTTTTAAGAATATTATACAGCCCTCTGGCAATGACAACACATGAACATGACCCACACACCTTGCATCAGCAATTGCATTGTAGTGAAATCAAGTTTAATATTTACCCTGCAAAATCTTTAAGTTTCTTCAACCAGTCACCCTCTCCTTCATCAGTTTGGCCTGAATCTTCTTGACCAACACTACTTTCGTTCTCTTGACGTATGGCTGCAACGCAGATGTGAGCCTTTAGTTTCTTCTAAGGAAATTTCATCCTTCCTTATCAAGTGGTAATGACAAGACACCAACAAACTTCTGATAGTATGGATCCAAAATGGGAATGGATTCTTTGCTGGAGAGAGAGAGAGGAAAGATATAATCTATGCATATAGTATGCATGCTTACATTTTGGCTTCACAGGTGCATGGGCAAAACCACCATTACTCAAAGATGCAAGTTCCTCAAGTAACTCCCTTTCGCGTCCACTGGAAGAAACACCGATTTATAGTAATTCATAGAGATATGGGTTGAATACTTGAGTGGCTCTAGAGTATTAGTATGTATGTATTCAAAAAGTACGCTCAAGTAAGATAGTGCGTTTTCACCTTATGCGTTTGGGTATAGTGACCTTAATAGTGAATAGATGATCGCCACGTATAGATGGCTTATTCAATGTAGGAACACCTTGCTTCGCTAGGACCGCTACATCACCAGGTTGGGTACCTGGAGGTATTCGAAGTTCACTATTTCCATCAACAGTTCTGACCTGTTTGCAAGAAGATTTTGAAATGAATACCAAAATTTAAACACAGTAGCCTATATATAAAAAAGAAACATCATAAGGGAAATTTGTTCTCATATTTGGAACAAACATCTACCAACATGTAACTTTGCTCTGAACCATCCATGGTTGTTAGAAAGGCACAAAAACTTAAATCACTTTGAGCGAAAAAAATTCACCAGGCCTAGAATAACAGTAGCTCAGCTTGCACTGGACATAGATCGAGTCAACATGATTAACAGTTCATGACTGATAGACTTGCTTCATCTGGTCTTAGATTTAGCTCAAGTCAATATTATGACAAACTAACATCAGGAAGCACCTTGCTTTAATTTTCAATTTATAATGATCCCAAGTTTGTGTAATTGAATTAGATTATCTTAATATCAAAAAGGAAAATAGCATTAAGATTAAGAACTCGACACAATCCAAGATGTAGATAGTGTATATTTAGGAATAAGAGTTACAACACTATTAGTTCTGTTCGATGATTATTGTGTGTAACAGCTAGTTTTTTAGTTTCCACAGGGCACATGCTAAGCAGGACAATATGCCAAATATCACTTACACAACAAATGTGGGACTAAACTGATAAACTCCAAACATACACTTGGGGACTCACATACACCTCCACTTGAAGTTTGCTAATTATATCAGAACTGGAATAAAGCAACCGAGCTATTTTGCTTTAATAAGCTATCTCAATTTTTGCTTGTTTCTAATCTCCAGTTATCGAGTGAAGTGAGAAGCTTCAGACATTCAACTGAATAGTTGCTTACTGAAGAAAGGCAATGAAATATAACTGAAACTAAAGATCACAGTTGATGATCATAATGAGAAATAATTTACCTTTTTAACGGTACCCAAAATAGCTTCAATGTAGCTTATCGACACAGTTGAATACAAGTTGATGCCATCCCTTTTAATATCTGATGGCTCCTCTATATCAAGGCAAACAAAAAGATCTCCAGGAGGCCCTCTGTTTTCCAAAGGAAAAAAGGGTTTAGGCATGGATTTATTTGGGCATCCATGCAAAGGAGGAATATATAAAAGGCAGAAGATGAGGAACTAAAACAGGCTAAATTGGGTGAAAGCTAGAAAGGCGTGCGCGCACACACACAGAGATATCTGAAGAAAGTTTCTCTTAACTGTAGTCACAAACTCACAATCATAATTCATAACTTACTGCAACCTTGTAAACTTCCTAAAAATGCAAATGAACACATGCAAAAAATACAAGGTTAATCTACAATCTACATTGCTGTATGTTCTTGATGCAACAAAAATATATTTTGCAAATAACACATTCACTGAGATCTAAAATCTCAAAAAGATTTCTGCTGCTGGCCAATGACCACAAACTTCCATTCGCTTACGCAAAATAAAAATACAACAGAGCAATCCAAGAATGTAGCATGCATCTGATGGCCATTGGCTTGGTACTCTATGCCCCTAATGAAACACCTATGCTTCATGCCATTTACCATGGTTGCAACAAAAGTGTATTCCAAAGGTATGCAACATATGGTACAAGTAAACCTAAGCATCGCAAGCCACTGCCACAATACAGAAGATTGATCTAATTGCCTCTAGGACCACAATGATCACTTGTGAGTGTTTAAAGTGTTCAACTACGAAGTATAAACAAGTTCAAAATTAAGTTCTGAACTTCTGAAAAATGCTTTGCTTACCCTTTTGGTCCCGCATCACCTTCACCACGTACACGAAGAGTACTACCTTTACTGACCCCTGGAGGAATTTTAACTTTGATCTCCTTTCTGACACGAACACGCCCCTCTCCAGAGCATTTCCTGCAATAATCTGAAATTACCACACCCTCTCCTGCACAAGTGGGGCAAATAGAAACCTACAACATAAGAAAATTTAGAAGTTAAAGTAATGACAAAAAATTACAATAAATAATCAAATTAAACTAAAATCATTACATAGAAATACAGGCTACCCAAAGGCTACAATCATAATTTATTTTTTGGGTGTAGTACTGAAATAAAACTGTGAGCCTCAACAGTCTTATACAGACCATAATTTGCATGCTAGTGTTAGGTCAGTTTACACAAGTGAGCAAAATAACATCTCAAAATAATAAAATACAGTGCAGTCTCTCGTCAAACAAGGATTCTTAGACAATTCAGACAAACAGGAGATCTATAATGTTCTAAACGATGCTAAATTTGTTATAATTTGCCATCTTCTGGTTGTTTTGACGCATTTAAATTTATCCTTTTTTAAATGAAAAGGAAAACTCTACTGCCATAACAACCCAGGAGTTAAACACAACTTTCATAGGTGCTAATCTCCCAGGTGCAGTGCCGAAGCTAGTGTTCTTTCGCCCCCTATTCTTGCCCACTTTTTCTTGCTTAATGTACTAAACGGTGAAGTGTCATTTTCTGTAATATTTCAAACCTTTTTATTTGTTTAACAAAAAGCATTTGTTCCCATCCTAGTATATCTTACAAATATATATTTTTTTGTTTCATGAGATCTTGTTCATAATTTATTGCTTTCGATCTTCCTTTGTTTTGTTTAATGTTTGTTTTTGTACATGCCACCTGCCATTTGCCAATATGACATGTCACAAGCTATTCACTGCTGCACACAAAAGCTGTCATACTGTTACCAGACATGGTAAAGCACCGGAATAATACTATAGAAGTTATAGGGTTCAAACAAGGATGCTCCATTGTTACCTGGGAGAACAGACCAAATGGTGTTTGCTCAGTTCGCATTACTTGCCCTTGTCCACCACATGTGGAACATATTCTCATCTTTGAGCCAATCTTTGAACCAGAACCGCCACAAGTATCACATGTCTCCAAATGAGATAATATAACATCTTTTTCTGTTCCAAACATTGCCTCCGAGAATCCCAGAATCACATCATATCTGATGGAATAAGTCTGTGTCAGTCTAGAAAACACACTAGATTGATTACAAAACGATAATAAAGTTTAGCTACAGAACAACTTTGTAAAAGAATCTGATGGAACAATATCCTTGTTTTTTCCCCTGAAAACTATTCTAGAGCACAAGAACAAACAATATGCCAGAAGTACCGACAACAGCAATACTTGATATTAGTAGCGCAGCAAAAACGCAAAAGACAAAGGGGGAGCACGGAAACATTTGCCACAAAGACAAGAGAACCAAGACACTACAATTTAATGGTAATACACACTGTTCCCCACAAAACTCTTATTCCATGCAGTATCACCAAATGACCAAATAAATGCTTAACTATTACTTCCAGGCAAATCATGCTAGATCTCCAATGTATGTAGAATTATCTCTTTGGCAGTTCATATCATTTCAACAAGATAAACACCTGGGTCCTGGATATCATTTCACTTCAACATGTCTAATGTCTTACAACAAACCAAACCTGATGTCTTCACCCTGAACAGCAGTGCTCCTCCTGCGTGTCCTAAATGCGCTCTGGTCCATACCAGAAAAGCCACCCATGCTTGCTCCAAAGAATGTCTCGAACAGATCAAATGGATTAGTCTGCATATAGAAAATAACAGGGAAATAACTCAGGCCTTGTTTAAGCAGAAAAATATGCTCGATAGTTAATAACACCTAGTATCCTTATAAGCCAAAGAACTTGAGTTAATATACATATAATCACATTCAAAGATATTGCCTTGTAAATGCTAGAACAAAGAAGAGTTGAAAAAGCATTACTGTATAGGCTCCAGCGGAGCCTCCAACCGCAGTTTTAACCCCAGCCTCACCATATTGATTGTACAACGCTCTCTTCTTTTCATCTGACAGTACCTGATGATAATGAGATTCAGTACTCCAAAATGGGCAATAGAAGACTAAAGAAAACTAGAAACAGAATTTTGATTCTGGATTAAATATATTAAATAGTGTAGCAAGAAAAAGGAACTGCAAGTCCGTGAATGGTAAAAATGAAACTAATAATTCAGACAGCTAATGCCATCCAAACTGATTACCAAGTTGGTCGGATAACAGTATAAGAATAGTTTTTTAATGGGAAGTCGGATAAGAATAGTACCACGGCGCTACAGTGCTTTGTACAGTGAATGTGAAAAAACTACTACACTGCGATAATAACTCAGAAGGTTTCTAAGGTGGACCATGACGACTCAGTTCAAAATGGTAAACTATTACATGCAAAACCCACATTTCAATGTATTCGTTAGAGTAGTGCAGTGCTTCTATGCTCTTCCAAAAAGTGAAAAGAACAAATTTTAAGGCACATAAAGGGCATGATTTGCAGCCACCCACTACTACACTACTAACAATACCGCTTTAGGATTTGAGCAATTTGGTTTTCGGGGGTGCTTCTATTCATAAATACATTAGATTGCTGGGTTGCATAGTAAAAGCTAAAAAACATGTTATTTGGTAAGGTGATAAATCGTGTATTGAAGTTTTTAACCACGAAAGTCAGCTATGAATCAAAACCTTGAGGGCCAGTTAGGAAGGGGTGTTTTAGGCCCATTTCCACAAGAGCCCTTATAATATATGCCACAAGACTTATAGACAAGATTCAAGAATCAAGATAATCAGAATAGTAGAGGAACACATGAAGTAAACAATATGATGGACTGCATACCTCATACGCTGCACTTATCTCTTTGAATTTTTCAGTTGCTCCAGGTTCCTTATTGACATCAGGGTGATACTAAAAGAAAGAGAGATGTCACAACCCATTTTTTTCCTTGAAATGCTTGACTATAATTTTTACGTTCTGAATTATTAGCAACCTGGTGATAGAGCAAAATCATATCACTTGGTAAAGTGATAGAAGGCATAATAAAAATTTTAGCCATGAAAGTCAGCTATGGATCAAAACCTTGAGAGCCTGTTAGGAAGGGGCGTTTTAGGCAATTACCCATGTACAATCTAGGCCCCAAATAAGGTCCTCTCCTGGGTCCAAAAGCATGCTTTTGTAGGCTTCTAACTTTCTAAGGGTATTTCAGTAATCAGTATTAGGTGAAAACATCCGCAAGGAAGTACTCGCCCCTACCATATTATCAACTATTCACCAACACCAACATGGATTACAAACAAACAGGGACCTTCTAAGATGGGCGAAAAGTTGAACTACTCTAGCAACATTTTCCAACATCGCCCAGGCTATACACAAGTTAACTATGAGGCATTTCTCTACACTTTATACAAGCAAAACAATGCCGCTACGTGTGATTCAACGAACTCCAATTATGTACTCCAACCTTATGCCATTATTCTTAAACAAACAGGATAAACACCAATATAACTCCATAAAACGAGTAAAATTGAGGTTTTCGGTGGGAGGGGACAAGCGTCGAACACCTGGCGCGCAAGCTTCCGGTACGCGGCCTTGATATCCTTGTTGCTCGCGGAACGCGGCACACCAAGCGTCGCGTAATAGTCGGCCGATGCCCACACAACCAGGCCCCCTCCTCGTCGCCGCCTCGGAGGCCACCCGCGATGCCGCGGCGCAGCGCACGCGAACGGAAGGTCGCCGCTCCTACCGGCGGCAGCGAAGTGGACCCCACCAGGAGGGAAGGAGGCGGTGGCGCGGGAGGAAGGCGCGGGATTGGAAGGCACGAATGGGAGCGTGGAGAGCGCGAGCGCCATCAGCGAGCTCGGCGCGGGCTCGGCGCCTTCTAGAACCTTCTGGCGCGGGCGCGTGTGCTCGGCGTTGGAGGATAGTGTTGTATGGTCCGCGTCGTCTCGTCTGAGCGCAGGAGAGCTGCAGCCAGGGATGGGAGGGGACGATATATGAAATAGAGTGGGTCCCCGTTGTCAGTGTCCGTTATAATCCAGGGATCGTTTGTTCCATACCTGTAAATGCACTAAATGTTGCGAATGCTATGAAAATCGTTCTAGAAGTTTTCAAAAAAATTAAAAAAACTACCAAAATTAGGAAAGTTTATTCTATACATCTCCACAAAATTTTAATAGCTAACCCAATCTCATTTGAGAGAGATGAAAAGGACAAATACCCACTATTTATTTGTCTTTTTTATCTTGCATGGGCAATTCGGTTTGATCTTGAAATTTTGCATGGCTGTATGGTATGACCTCTTAATTTTTTTTGATAGTTTTTAAAAACTTTTAAACCAATTTTCACGATATTTACAACACCCAGGCCTGGTTTGGATCAGCAGTTTTGTGAAAACCAGATTTACTAAAACTGGTTTTAGCACAATTTTAGGACAACCTTGTTTGGTTTATCTGACTAATCCACGGCTAAGAAAAACTCGTTTCCTCCAAAACCCAGAATTCCGTGTGTTTATATTAAAAAAACCGAGTATACATGGTTTTTAACAAAACCAGTTTCTGATATTCTCCTTCTAACATATTGCTATTTCTCTGCCCACGCTCTCCTTCTTCATGGAGGCATTGCCCTGGGGCGGTGGCAATGTTGCGCTCCCTGTCTACACCGTTGACCTGGTGCATAGGCTTCTCGCCATCTCTTCCTTCCCCGATATGAACATCGACATCTACATCTGTGTCGAGGACTCCATGGTCACACTCGCCCCGCCGCTTCCAATAGCTGGCCGACGGGCCATGGCAGCGGTCCTCTTAAGTTCATGGGTGTTCACCTGAACACCCATTAATTTTTGCAAAAAAAATCCGCGGTATAGTATGCGTATTGTATTGTGATTGGTAAATCTTGACTTTTTTGTTAAATGTAGATCTCAGAGCTTCAAACGAAATGAATAAGAAGTTTGTTGATTTGAAAGACATGAATGGAAATCGAGTTAAATTGTAATTTTTCTTGATTATTTTGTAATTTTACTAAATTATTTGAGATGTTGTCATTAGTACAAATAATTTGTACTTTGCTTATTGTGCACATTGGGCCTAAGTTTACTTGGACTAATAAATAGATTAGCCCCATTATGATTGAGTTGGACATAATTTTGGTATCTACTGAGTGGGAAATCAGGTTTCGTCTTTGCTATGCTTTTAGTTTGACTAGATTGGGTTCAGATCATTGTCCTATAGTGTTAGATTCAGGGGAGAGAAGGGTCTCAAGATCTGGAAGGTTTCATTTTGAAAAGAGTTGGTTCTGTCATAATGATTTTCGGGGAGTGGTTGTAAACAATTGGAATAATTATATCTCTAAGGTTCCTGAGCATACTTATTCCATTGATAGATGGAATGGGGGGTTGCTGCTCTAAGACAGTTCTTAAAAGGTTGGGGAGCTCATATTAAGGGGCATAATAATAAAGATAAAAAGGTTTTGTTAGAGTACATTAAGATGTTGGATTTTAAGGCTGATAACAGTGGTTTGAGTAGTGTTGAGTGGCTGGAGAGATATAGAGTAGAAAATAAGTTGGAAATCCTTTTTGATCTAGAAGAAAATTATTGGCATCAGAGGGGGAAACTAAATGGATTACCCAGGGGTGACTCTAATACTAGATTTTTTCATAGTTATGCTAATGGTAGGAGGAGGAAAATTTTTATTTTTAGTCTAGATAACAATGGGGTGTGTCTAACAGAGGAAGATCAAATTAGAGATCACATTTACTTGTTTTATAAAAACTTGTTTGGTTATGAAGAAGGTTTGAAGGTTACTCTGGTGGATAATTTTTGGAAGGTGGGGCAAAAAGTGTCTATTGCTGATAATGAAAGTTTAATTCAAAATTTCACTGAGGAGGAGGGTTTTTTTGTCATCAAGGATTTGTCTGCACGACTCGCCTCCCCGGGCCGATGGTTTTCCTTCCTCTTTTTATAAGGCTTTTGGGGGGGTTTAAAGAGTACTATTACAGGGATGGTGCAAGATTTCTATGATGAGAAGTTGGATATCAAAAGGCTAAACTATGGGGTGATTACTCTTATTCCTAATATTAAAGAGGCTAACTCAATTAAGCATTTCAGACCCATTTGTCTGCTTAATGTTAGTTTTAAAACCTTAACCAAGTTGCTGGCTGTGAGGCTGGGGAATATTGCAAATAGGGTTATTAATGAGTTAGAAATATATTGGATGGAGTGGTGTCTTTGCATGAAATCTTGCATGAGATGAGGACTTCTAAGAAAAGAGAAGTGGCTTTAAAGTTAGATTTTGGAAAAGTTTATGATAAAATTCAGTGGGGTTTTTTTAGAAAATGTGATGAAAGGAAAGGGCTTCTCTAGTCTTTGGATCAACTGGGTGATGAGTATTATTAAAGGGGGCAAAGTTAGCATTAATATCAATGGGACAGTAGGTCCCTACTTTTCTACTCATAACGGGTTAAGACAAAGGGATCCTTTATCTCCCTTGCTCTTTAATACTGCTACTGATGCTTCAGCAGCATTGATTGAAAAAGCTCAAGAGTTAGGCTTGATTAAAGGGGGTGGTCTTTCACTTAATTCCGGGTGGGGTTCCCTTACTCCAATACGCAGATGACACAGTTCTTATGATTGATTGTGAGGAGAAGTATATTCTTAATCTCAATTTTTTGTTATATTGTTTTGAATGGATGTTTAGGCTAAAAATTAATTATCACAAAAGTGAAGTGTATACTCTGGGGGTGGATAATGAGGAAGCTTGCAGAGTGGCTCATATGTTCAATTGCAATCTTGGTCAGCTCCCCATGTCTTATTTATGGGTGGAGATTGGGGACAGATAGATTAATAAAAAAGCTGGGGAAAAGATATTGAGTAAATTAGCAAGTAGGTTAGTTAATTGGAAGAATAATTTCTTGTCTTCAGGGGGGGCTGATTTTAGTTAACAGTTGCTTGAGTAGTCTTCCTACCTACATAATGGGTTTTTATAGGCTGAATGAGGAGATTCATAAGAAAATGGATTCCATTAGATCTAAGTGTTTTTGGAGAGGGGCTAGTGACAAGTTTAAATATCATATGATTCATTAGGGTGCTGTTTGTAGGCCAAAAGATTTTGGGGGTTTGGGGGTGATTAATACTAGAAGGATGAATGATTGTCTTTTATGCAAATGGTTTTGGAGAATGAACCTGGCCAGAGCTGAGTTATGGTTTAGGCTTTTAAAAGCTAAATATTTCCCTAAGGGTGACTTCAGAGACATTTTACCTTTCAGAGGATCTCAATTCTGGAGATCTTTGCTCAAAATCAGGCCTTTGTTTAATTTTGGGGCCTCCCAGCAAATTGGTGATAGGAAAGCTATATTGTTTTGGAAAGATGTTTGGGATGATAGCTGTCCTTTGAAGATTAGTTTTGGCAAACCTGATTGTATTGGAAATGGGTGTGGAACATTCCCTTCATCAGACAGTTTGGTAAGGAGGAGGAGATGTGGAATGACCTAAAGCAAGTTCTTTCTGGGGTGGTTTTGACTGATGAGAAAGATAGAGTGGTTTGATCCTTGGAGAATTCTAGCAATTTTTCAGTAAAATCTTTATATAGACATATCATTTGGGGGGGTGATTTTTAAGATAAATAAGAGTCTTTAGAAAAGCAGAATTCCTTTGAAAATGGAAATTTTTCTTTGGCTTGCATATCAGAATAGAATTCAAGTATCATATTATGGATTTGGATGGTTATTCGGACTCTTTAGATGATTTCCATCATAACTGGTTAGATAGTTGGGGTGCTAACAAGTATCATATTTGCTTACTCGGTTTTGCAGTTCTGGCTTGGACGCTTTGGAAAGTCAGAAACAAAATGGCAATTGAGCAGCCTTTCTCTAAAAACCCATCTAAAGTCCTTTTCAATTTTATATCATGCTTGCAGCATTGGAGGATTCTGATCATCAAAGCTGATCAAAAGGTGTTGGATGCCCTGATTATGAAGGCTGAAGTTTGGGTGAAAAGTTTTTGTGCCAGGCAAAGGAAGTTAGGGGTAGGTTAGTTTGGTCGGTTAGCTTGTTAGCTAGTTGTCTGATGTAGTTGATTGTTCGCTTCCTTGTCAGGTCAGTTAATTCTGGTGATCTTTGGTATTGTTCCTGGTTGGTCTTGGTTAAGTTGGTTGTCCCAGCTTCTTGTTTTGCTTTTTGTTCATGTTCTTGTAAAACTTGTTATGAACTTTCTATAAAAGCTGGATTGTTTCCCGTTTTCAAAAAAAAAATTTATTGTGCACATTTATATTTTACAATAAATAATATTTTTTGTAACTTCCAATCTCCATTCTGAAAATTCTGAGTCCGCTGCTGGGCCATGGCCACAGGTCAATTAGGTTTTCGAGGGCAGAAAAAACAATGGCGCCAGCCACCGGCACTGTCCAAAACACCTAAGCCTGTGATCTAGCGGCAGCGGCAGAGAATCTACCAGCGGCGTGGTCGTCATCCAGAGAGAGTGAGGAGGGAAACGGGGAAGAAGAACACCCTCAGAAAGGTCCTCAACTTCTCGTGCCGTTGAACGACCCCGTCTTGTTTGGATTGAAGGTCAAGGTCCCGAGCGTACTCACCCATCGCAACCGTCGTCCGGTAAAACACCCTCGGCACAGCATGCCCACGCGCTCAAAACCGAGCAACATACTCGATGACGCCAAGAACGAAGGTCAGGAGGTTCCAGATGGTGTTAACGTGGTTGGAGTTGCCCCAGAAGAAGAGCCACTTGTCGTCTAGGGCCTCCAGGCACCACCACGATGTGTTGTCCATGAAGAGCTTGAACGAGCAATGCACCAAGTACACCCATCTGTTGCTCTCGAGAGCGCCCAGTGGCCCATCGTTACTCTAGTTTACACAATTGAGCTGAGGGAGAGGAGTAAGAAATGCGGAAAGTAAGAGAGCATGGAGTTTGGCCAAGCAAGGTATTGCTCGTCCAAATAAAGTATTATATAAAGAATTATTAAGGATTTATCGCTATGAATATGTGGTAAATCCTCAAATGCATCTATCTTATAATATTAAATCATCAAATATCTCGTTATAAAACTGATGCTAATAGAATAAAAAAACAACTTAAAACTGTTTTTGTTAGACCATGTAGTTAGGTCTAATATTTTTTAGTTGATGAATAATTGACAATGTTGGGTACTGATGTTATTTGAGGCGTGTGGTGTGTGTGGACTTATGTCGGTCAAGTTGGAAAGAACTTGTGCCGGAAAAACATGTTGTTTTGGTCTTTGCATGTGCAGGGTAACTCGGAGGCGATCGTGGTCTACGGCGGTGACCGACAAGTGGCTTGGGCAAAGTCATGATCCAGAGGGTCGATGATGTTGGAGGAGACGTCGGGCTCAAGTTGGGGCACGTGGAGATCAAGGATGGATAATGCGTGTTGGAGCTACAGGGGTGCGGTCCAGAGGCTACGACATATGATAATTTTGCGGTGTCCAAAATTGGTTGTTTAATCTGGTGTAAAAGCCAACGTATTGGGCCCTAGGACTATTGGGCCGTACGTGGGTGATTATGTGCCAACGCTAGAAGGCCCATTAAGGGTTCTAGGTTTATTGCTCACGTGTATGAGCTGTAGGGTATAAGTAGATGTGGTGGCTGCCGTGTGAGTTGTTGGTTGCTGCGGCTTTTCTGGTCGGGCATGAGTTTTAGGGCCGGCGGCTCCTGGGGAAAAAGGTGCGGCCAGGGCTTTTGGGTGTGCTTCATCCGGCTGAAGAAAACCTTCGCCGCGCGTGTGCTGGTGGCGATGTCGAACCCGGGAGCGAAGGATCCCGGATTCTCTATGCTTCATATACTAGTCCAGGAATAGCTAGTGTACACAGTCAGCAAAAGTGGATAACTTAACCATACAACTTCAATCATTGAAATACTTAAAGTATTTTACAAAAGGGGGCATAAAGCCGAAGAACAAAATACAGTGGAAGTAAAGTGGTAAGGTAGACCACACAATTCGCCACAGGCAATCGTCTGGAGGGCGTAGCCTAGTCGTCCAAGTTCTCATTCTCCTCGTAGTACTCTTCTCCTGATCAATAATTTATTAAGCAAGGTGAGCACAAATGAATGTACTCCGCAAGTTACATCCAATTAACAAATTATAATGCATGCAAGGATTCAATAAAGGGAGGCTCATATGGCTCAATTTGCATAAAGCGACATTTTTCATTTGAATACTCATACTAAATTTCAAAGCAGTTTATTCTATACTAAAACTCATTTTCTAAATCTCAATTTTTATAGTCAGATAACATTCATCAACAAGTGGTGAAGGATACCCTCCTATCACAAGGCTACCCGCCCAAATTCCCATTTGGATAGAAATCCAAAACCATTTAATAAAGTTTGTTGAAAACAATACAAAAAATCTAACTTGGAGTGGCTTTGCTAGCATGTCCTTGACCGTGGACACGGCTATTCGAATAATTTTACACTCTGCAGAGATTGTACAACTTTACCCACAAGAGATAATTAATTATACTATCCACTCACACACTTCTGTAGGTATGCGACTAAGTAATTATCACAAGGCATTTACAATGCATCATCCCATCGTAGTCCCGCCTTGCTAAGGTTTCGCCCCCTTTGGATAGAAACCCGCCGGGTTCAGGCCTCCTCTTGCGCCAAGTGGGAATATATAAAAGTAGGTCATAAAATACACCCATGCAACCGGATGGCACAACCTCGGTGAAATGACACAAATTATTTAGTCAGGTCCTACCCATTCAGAACATGTGGTAGTACGAAAGGGCTTAACAAAATACGCTCGAAGACCGGTTCTTAACTGACTTGGACGACTTTCCATAAAACCCATAGGCATCGATCATAGAAATGATTCGATCCCGTGAATTAACATGCACCATCCAAACATCCATTTCGCCCAAGTCCAAACCAATTTTTACTTTATTTAACAAGTTAAATCATTTCAAAGATTTCTATGGTATAGACATACCATAGCATTGTTTAAATCATAGATGGGTTTTTGGCTAAATTCCCTAAAGTAAATATTTTGGTCTAAACTTTGTCTAAGCATAGTGTTTTACAACATGGTCTAGCTCATACTAATGCATCAACTAGATTTTAACTAAGGTATCAAGGAATGATTGATTTAATAGCAAAGTTTGGCTATACAAAGGAATGTGGAATAACTATAAAGCTTTGAAATGGAAATTTAAATTACTTGAATTTGAATAAGAATGCAAAAATAATTTAAAATAGAATTTAAATAATTTAAAATAATAGGATTCAATATGATTAATGATGTAACTTGCCTTGCTTAAATGCTTGAGGATCTAATTCTTCACAATATTCGGTTTCCCCGGAGTCGTCGAAATCTATACGCGAAAGGGAACCAAATTCAAATAATACTCTAATGAACTCCAAATTGAATAATTTTAGTATAGATAGGTAGATCTTGATTTTAAATGAATTTAGAAGTTTGAATCGCTCGAATCGGAGTTCGAACGGAGGAGAACAAGCCTCGTAATTTTGAAAATACATAAAATGATGAAATTAGGAATTTCTGGAATTATTTTTAATTGGAAAAAGGGTGAACCGCTGACGGGTGGGCCCCACAGCACAGGACCATGCCATGCGTGCGTGACACGTGTGCATGCCACGCAGGCAGAGGCGGGGTGAGGTGGTGCCTATGTGGCGCGGGCGTGGCTGCCACGTCAGCACCAGAGACGGCAGTGGCGCGGGCACGTAGGCTCGCTAGCGCTACGTGCCGCAGCGAGCCTCGCGGGTGTGGAGGAAAGGAGGGCACGGCCTCGACGGACTGGTCTTGCGGTTTTACATGGAGGAGCGACGCAGGCGTGGCGCATGGCGGCGAAGCAAGTGAGAGAGGGCTCCAGTGGCGACGGTGGTCCGATGGCCCTCGGGGAAGGCGAGTGCAAGCACAAGGTGGCCCGCACTTGTGCGATGCCGGTGGCGGAGTCGGCGGAGGCGGAGGGAGCTCCCACGGTTGCGCAATCACCAGCGGCGAGACTTCAGCCGAGGCTCGTTGGAGCTTGAAATACCGCCGATTGAGGGAGGGAGAGTGGGTTGGGGAAATAGGGAGAGGAGAGGAAGGGGCGCACAGGGCGCTCCTTTATAGGCAGTAGGGAGGAGGAGGGAGGCGAGAGCGGCATGGGCGCCGTAGCGGAGCTCTGGGCCATGCAAGGCATGGGGAGGCACGGGATTCGTGGGGAGGAGAGGAGGGCGATGAGACGGGGCAGTGGCGGAGGGCGATGGGCATTTAATGCCCCGCTGATTAGGGTGGCGAGGATGGCAAAGGTGTCGGCGGAAAACACGGGTGCGGCGAAGAAAACGGGAGCGCGGCATGGGCTCCCAACGGGAAGAAAGCAAGGAGGAAGATGATGTCGGGTGGGTCCCGCCTGGCAGCGACGTGGAGGGGCGCGGTGAGTGGGAGCCGTCCGATTTCGATCAGACGGTTCACGAGGAAGCGCGCGACGCGGGCCGAGATTTGCATGCAAAGGGCCTGCCACATTAACGAGAGAGGCGGCACGAGAGTCAATCAAAGACGAGACTGACCAATGAAATGGGCCAAAGGAGGAATAGGAGCGGGCTGAGCAAATTCGGCCCGAAGGCAAAAGAGGAATAGAAATAGGTTTTTGGTTTAAATAATTCCAGAAATTAAAAAGGCTTTTTAGAAAATAGTTAAATAGGTCCAAAAATTCTAGAAAAATACACAAAAATTCCTTGAATTTTTTGGAACTTAATAAAATTACTTTCAACTTAACTTTATCTTTTAATTTTGCAAACAAATTATTTTTGGCTTTTGGGCAAAAAAAAAAGCCCCTTTGAAAAAAACAGAAAATCCAAGAGAATACTTAAAATACTCTTTTTGGCTTTAAATCTAAATAAAACCCAAGAATTCAAATGCACCAACTTTGATTTAATTGAAGTTCGATTAGCTCAGCTTAAATTGTTTTTGCTTTCTAAAATTTCAAGTTTAAGCTTTATTAATTCAATAAACCAAATGATTAATTTTAAATTAATTTTTTTTCAAAAAGCTTTGAAAATTGGGATGTTACAGGCAACATGAGGTGACATGCTGCTGTCGGTGTGATCAAGATGTGTAGAAGAAGCAGATCACACAGCAGGCGGCCGGCGCTTTGGTTCACACGGTTGTTGTACGAGACTTCTTTTAATGTTGGTTAATTTATTGAATCAATAGCATGTAGAAGAAGGAAGATGCTTTTGCCTTGTGTGACATGAGAAAAGCTTATGCTGTGTTGTGCCGAGTGAATTGAATAGAGAGAATCAAATTTGTGCATGCATGTGTGGGATGATGCATTGACTGCCGATTTGGAGTTTGGCTAGGGAACCGCGTTATCTTGTAGTAGAGAAACAGAAAATTCGGTGTAAAGGGAGGGGGTATGGAATAGCCCATTGCAAAGTAATCCTAATGTGTGACATTTGTGAGGGCACTAATCATTTGGCAAATAAGTGTCCGTTGTTGCTGTTGCTGTTGCTGAGACCTATTGCTAATTTATGCGGGTTTGGTGCTGATGGGTTGGGATTTTACCATATCCCAACAGCCGGGACGAAGAAGCTGAAAAAAGAGACCAATAAGTTGTGGTTGGTTCGGGTTACCGGCGATCATCTGTAGGAAGAACTTCTGATTTTTGAACTGGAAAGATTAATTCCATTTAATTGGCAGCCAAAGGTGGAGATTCAAGGGGAAAATGTGTTTTTGGTGCATTTTCAAACTAGACTTGATATGCTTCATATGACAACTATTGGCGAAGTGCATGTTAAAGAACTTAAGGTGGTTTTGCATTTCGGAGAATGGAATATGAAACCTACACCCAAGTATCAACTTCAGAAGGTACGGGTTTAGGTTCTATGTGTACCTTTTGAAATACGTGACTTCCTGAGCCTTTGTGCAATAGGATCAATCATCGGCATTGCACTGAGGGTGGACATGGAAAACGTACGTAAAAATGGTTTGGTTCATATGCTGGTAGGAGTACTGGATTTAGAGGCCATACCTACTAGTGTAGAGATTGTGGTTGGTGAGTGTGTCTATGACATCTTTTTCAAAGTTGAAGTCATTGCGGTGGATGCTGTTGATGAAGTCTTTGAGAGGAGAGAGAATCATGAGGGAGAGGACAAAGCAGACAGAAGTAAAGATGTTGAGATGGAAGATAGGGATGCTAAGAGATTGAAGAACAATTCGGACTCTCAATCGAATGTTCATTGTAATCGCATGGGTCAGTCTACCTCAATTACTAAGGGGACTACCTTGGGGCTCTTGACATCAGGTAACATCTGGGTTACACCGAGGGCGGTCAGAACGGAATCTGAGGTTGTTACTCAAAGGGATAGTGCATCTTTTTTGAACGTTCAAAGTCAGAGTTTGGCCGGTGCCACAAGGTGTATGCATTCTGAGCAGAAGAATGATACAAAATTGGTTTCGGATAACAGTTCCAGCTCGAAAGTATCTTTGGTGGTCCAGACTGAGCTGGTTGATCCTGATGTACTAGGAGATGCTGATGCTGTGCCAAACAATGTTAATACTAGGCCAGCTTTGTCTGGCGTCACGCCAATCTGTTCAGTAGCTTGTGCCGATGCTAAGTCAGCCTTTTAGTTGACAATGAACAATCTTCGACAGACTGTGTCGCTACTACACCTGGTTTTTTGCGCTAGGGTTAGCACCATCGCATCTTGTGCCGATGCTAAGTTTGCACAATCTTCAGCAGACTGTATCGCTACTGCACCTGGTTTTTGCGCTAGGGACAGCACCAGCGGACATGTTTTAAACGCATCTATTGTGGAACTAGATGATGGCAATTTGTTAGATGGTGATGTCGGCTTGTATGCAGCCACGTTTGACGAGCTGGGGGGGATAGTAGCGTGTTTTGTGGTAGCGGAAGATGATGTTTCCCTGCCTCGGTTGGCAATTTCAGCAGCTAACAGAGGGACAGCAGTAGTGGATGCTATTTCAGCAGTTAGCAAAGGGACAAAAGTAGTGGATACGGTGCTACTCAAATCTGCTACAGTAAGCAACAAGGTGGACAGTCGAAGCTTGGAGGACATGGTGGAACCTCGACAGAGTGAACACATCAAGATGCAGAAGTCCGGTGATGAAGACTCAGTCCAAAAGGCTACTCGACGGGCTAGAGTTCGTAATCTCGAACTTGATCAAAGTAAGTCTGCTAATAAAATTTCTTTTCTGTCCTTTCCTGACAAGCAAATTATTAAAAAAGTTGCTAGCATTGGCATTTCTTTAGGAGAAGATAACACTAAAATTGCTCGCTCTATTAAAAACATTAAGGATCTTGAATTAGGACGTTTAAAAAATAAAGGAATTGTAGATTGAGGAGTTGCCGGATGAGAATATGGATTACAGCGATATCTCAGCCCTTAATCATTTATGTAATGATTTAGATATTGATTTGATGGAGGATGACCACACTGATTTTACTTTGGTAGCAAATAAAAAAAGGTCAAAAGGAAAATATTCTCATAATAAACCAATCAAGGTAAAGTTAAAATGAAAGGCCTTTTTTGGAATAGCAGAGGTCTGAGAGACTTGGCTAAACATCGCTACATCTGTGAAGTAGTGAAGGAGCAACATTTAGATTTTGTGGCCATCCTTGAAACTGGTAAAAAAGATTTTTCTCTCACTAATCTTAATCATCTTTGTAGTGGGCGAGATTTTCTGTGGCATTGTTCCCCGCCACAGGGTCGGTCCGGGGGCATCCTTTTAGGGGTGGATCGGCGGGTTTTTGATATTTGTTCTATTGATGCTGGGGATTTTTATGTAAAGTTTCACCTAAAAAATAGAGAGGGTGACTTCCAATGGAATCTTGTGGCTATTTACGGTGCAGCTCAAACCCATTTCAAGGAGAAATTCCTTACTGAACTTGTTCATGCCTGTAGGAAAGATTTACTTCCTATTTTAGTAGGGGGATTTTAATATTATCAGACATGCAAGTGAAAAAAACAATGATAACTTAGATTATAGGTGGCCCTTTTTGTTTAATGCTATCATTAATAATTTGGATTTAAGAGAAATAGATTTATCTGGGAGACAATTTACTTGGGCCAATTCGTTAGATAATCTAACCTTTGACAAGCTTGATAGAGTTTTAATGAGTACAGACTGGGAGCATAAATTTCCTTTGGTCACAGTTACTGCTCTTGAAAGATCTTTGTCTGATACACCAATGCTTTTAAATACTAGAGAGGCCTCTTATAGAGGGAGTCAACCTTTATTTAAATTTGAATTGGGCTGGTTGTGTTGGGACGGGTTTAGGGAGATGGTGGCTGATGTGTGGAAAAAGAAAACTAGAGGTAAGTCTGCCTTACAAATTTGGCAATGTAAGGTTAGATCACTTAGACAATTTCTTCGCGGTTGGGATAAAAATTGCAGTGGGACCTATAAAAAGGAAAAGCTAGAACTCAACTTGATAATTGATGAGCTAGATAAAAAGGCTGAGCTTATGCGATTGTCTGATGAAGATCTTACTCTTAAAAAGTTGGCTAATGAGAGATTGACACATCTTTTAAGAGAAGAAGAAATGAAATGGTGCCAAAGGTCCAAAGCGAAATTTCTTCTAGAGGGAGATAGAAATACACGTTATTACCATTTGATTGCGAATGGAAAGCATAGAAGACAAATAATTTTTTAACTTGAATAAAATGAGGAGATAATTCAGGGTGATATACAATTAAAAAAGTATATCACCAATTATTATAAAGATTTGTTTGGACCATCTGAAGTTAATCATTTATCCATGATTGATACACTAAGGAATGATAAACCTCAACTGTCGGATGCTGAAAACATTTAACTTACAGAACCTTTCTTGGAGAAGAAGGTGAGAGAAGCTATCTTTTAAATGGAAACTAACAAAGCAACTGGGCCAAATGGCTTCCCAACTGAGTTCTATCAGGTGTTTTGGGAAGTCATTAGAAATGACATGATGGCCATATTTCATGAGTTTCATACTTGTTCAATGCCTCTTTTTAGCTTAAATTTTGGGATCATTACGTCGTTTCCCAAAAAAAATTGATGTTAAGCAAATTCAGCAGTATAGACCGATTTGTCTTCTAAATGTTAGCTTTAAAATTTTTACTAAAATGACGACTAATAGAATTAGTGGTGTAGCTCAAAAGGTTGTTGGTTCTTCCCAGTTGGCTTTTATGCAGGGGAGATTTATTCTTGATGGAGTTATTATCCTTCGTGAAACCATCCATGAGTTACATAAAAAAAATTGGATGGCGTAGTTTTTAAGATCGATTTTGAGAAAGCTTATGACAAAATAAAATGACCTTTTTTATTTCAATCCTTAAGGATGAAAGGTTTTTCACCTAAATGGTGCTCCTGGGTAGAAAGTTTCGTTAAGGGAGGGAGTGTGGCCATAAAAGTCAATGATGATCTTGGGGTTTTTTTTCAGACTCAAAAAGGGCTTAGGCAGGGTGATTCGATGTCTCCTATTCTTTTTAATATTGTTGCGGACATGCTTGTCATCTTTATTTCACGAGCTAAAGAAGAAGGTCTGTTATCGGGAGTAGTCCCTCACTTGATTGATGATGGGCTATCCATATTACAATACGCTGATGACACTATCCTCTTCTTGAATAATGATTTAGAACAGGCAAAAAATCTCAAACTTATTCTATGTGTCTTTGAACAATTATCAAGTTTAAAGATTAATTTTCACAAGAGTGAGATTTTCTGTTTTTGTAATGCCAAAAAAGTTGAATCGCAATATACTGCGCTTTTTGGTTGTGAAGTGGGTACCTTCCCTTTCAGGTACCTAGGTATTCCGATTCACTTCAGGAAATTAAGGAATTGTGATTGGAAAGGGGTTGAGGATAGAGTTGATAAAAATCTTAGTGGGTGGAAAGGAAAAAATCTATCTGTTGGTGGACGATTAGTACTTATTAACTCGGTACTCAGCAGTCTGCCAATGTTTATGCTTTCTTTTTTTGAAGTTCCCAGAGGGGTTCTTAGAAGACTTGATTTCTAGCGCTCTAGATTTTAGTCGCAAAGCGATAGCCTTAAACGTAAATATATATTAGCTAAATGGAGTTTAGTGTGTACACCCAAAGAGCAAGGCGGTTTAGGCATTCATAACTTAGACACAAAAAACAAAAGTTTATTAGGGAAATGGTTATTTAAGTTGCTTACTGAAGAAGGTGTTTGGCAATCTTTGCTAACAAGGAAATATTTGGGTGGCAAAAGTCTTTCGCAGGTGGTTAATAAACCTGCGACTTCCCAATTTTGGATGGGCCTGATGAAACTTAAAGACCAATTTCTTCGATTGGGTTCATTTCAGGTTAAAAATGGAATGCAAACCGGGTTTTGGGAAGATATATGGTTAGGAGACACTCCTCTGAAAATTCAATATCCAATACTTTATAATGTGGTGAGGAGAAAGAATGATATAGTAGCAAATGTACTGAGCTCGGATCCACTTCATATTTATTTTCGAAAGCCTATTATTGGACCTAAATTACATGCTTGGAATGAGTTAATTATGAGAATTGCTAATTTAACATTGAGCTCTCAAAAAGATGTTTTCAGGTGGAGTCTGAATAAATCTGGTCATTTCTCGGTACCATCTTTTTATGAGGCACTAATTGGAACCAATCAAACTTTCCATAGGGATTTTTTTGGTCCATTAAAATTCCGTTAAAAGTGAAAATATTCCTATGGTGTCTAAAAGAGGGGTGGTATTAACTAAAGATAACATGTTTAAAAGAAATTGGAGGGGGGGGCAAAAAATATTGTTTTTGTATTAAAGAGGAAACAATTCATCATCTTTTTATTAATTACCCTTTTGCACGTCTTGTTTGGTGGGTTGCTCAATGTGTGTTTAAATTATCCCCTCTTGTGAGTATAGAGCATATGTTTGGGAGTTGGCTAGCTAGTATTCCAAATCTTTTAAAGTCACAACTCCTAGTGGGAGCTAGTGTCTTATGTTGGTCTATCTGGCTATGTTAGAACAATATTGTTTTTGACCAAAAAAAACTATCACTAATCCTTTGCAGGTTATTATGTTGAGTGGGCACTGGCTGAGTGCTTGGGAAAATTTACAAAAATCACCTTAGAAGGAGGCAATGATAGCTGGAAGTGCCAAACTGGAGTTCGTGGCGAAGCAAATCTTAAGCCTTTATGGGTGGCGGTTTAGCCACAAGATTTGTAATGATTAAATTTCATTTCTAATCACCTTTTGGTTGTAAGGCTTCCAATCATTTTTTACCATATCTGGTCAATGTGATTCATTACATCTTAATAAAATAGGTTGTGTGCATCCTTGATACAGAGGTCAGGAGAGATTTTTCTCTTCCATTATCTAAAAAATGTGTGAGATGATGCATTGATTGCCGATTTGGAGTTTGGCTCGGGAACTGCGTGATCTTGTAGCAGAGAAACAGAAAATTGGATTGTGGCTTTGGGTGTCGCCATTTTGGTTGGGTGTAACAGGTTTTGCTGAGCTCTTGATTCTTCTTTGATTGTGCTGACAATTGGTATTAGTGGTTTTTGCAAGCTGACAAGAAAAATTCCTTCACAATCATTCAACCCCCGTCATTAACGATCCTACATTTTTTTTCAAAAATTCCTATGAAAGCATGTTTTTTGATAATTGATTTCTATTCCTGAGATGCAAACAACCACTTAGGGAATTTTCACAGGATATACCCCATGCAACCCCTGTAGTTACATGAAAGAAACACGCGTTCACAGCATGAAGCCATGAAGGCATGAACCATCCCAAATTTAATCGTTCTTGGTGAGACATTCTGCACAAAATAGCCATTGTTTGCACTGAAAATTTATCCAATCTGTTCGAGAAGATGTACAAACTATACATATACATAACACACTGATCTGTTCAAGCCTTCATGGAGAATAGGAGATGATATACACAGTGACTAGAGGGGGGTGAATAGGAGCACGCTCACTTTTTCACTTTGGCCAGATTCAACACCAATTTCACTCCAGTAGCTATGGAAGCTATGAAGATCAATCTAAAAGTACAGCGGAAGACTTGTATTGAATCTAAACCAAAAACCCCCAAAGCAAAAGACTAAATAGAGTTCAAACCCTAATGGGCGGTCTGACCAGCGGCAGATGGGCGGTCAGACCGGAGGTCGGTCTGACCGGCGGCTTATGGGCGGTTTGACCAATTTCGTCCAGAACAGAAGAATAGCCCGAAAACTCAAAACTCAAATCGGTCTAACTTTTGATCCGTAAGACCAAACTCCACAAAACTTGAACCACACCTTCTAAACGATATTAGGAACCTATTCCAATCAAGAATCGCAGAGATCCATGCCAAAGTTCCTATCTTTTTCAGTTTGAATGAAGTGGTTCAAATACGAGTCAAATACGAAATATGATCTAGAGACTTGCTCGTCGGTGAATGATGATCAAGATGATCCTAGATAGGTTCCCACATGTCACAGCAAGTTAGATCAAGGCAAGAAACCAAGCAAAAACTCGCGGATCAAAGAAATACCACAAATCACCAAATAGAGACAAAGAAAGCAAATAGACTCATTTTTTAGAGAACTTTCTTTGGATTGATTTGATATGGTATTGGTTTACAGCCACTCCATCAATGGAGGACAAAGACTCAATACATGAGCATGAAATCAAATCCAACTCTCTAGAACCCTAACCTCCAACTATCCTTCCCTAAGCACAAAAGCAAAACTAGGGTTTACAATGTCATGAAAGGGTTGAAGGGGGTGCAGCCACCTCCCTCCTCTATTTATAGTGGAGGGTAAACCTTCTAGAAGAGTTAACCCTAATGGGCTTCCGTTAAGGCCCACAATAAATGGGTTACATACGCACGCATTTTAAAGCGACATCTTCATCTCCTCTTGACCTAATCTACTTCTCCACGCACCGTCTTACGCCGAGGGTTGGCAAAAGGTCACCAAGGTGGTATTTGGTAAAATTACCAAAATACCCCTTCTCGATCTTTTTGCAAAGACCGAGTCCTATCTTCGTGAAGCATCTCCATGCTTTGCCACGTGTAGGTTGATCCAACGGCTCTCATCATGTCGGCAAGTCTCTCCCATCCGGCTCCCACCGAAACCACCATAGCACTTGCACCGACCCCCGCGCCGCTTGATCCAACCTGTCGCACCGAACTGCCCGTTCGATCACCTTTGTCCCTTATGCGCCATGCTTGACTCCATTGACCTCACCCGGCATCCCCGATTGTTCTGGACCTCAGCTCTCCAAGCTTAGCCCCGATCATCCTCGCCGTTGACTGTCATTGACCTCTAAGCAACCTGCACAACAATAGACAAAGAAATCGATTCCGAGAACAAGTTCTTTGCAACTTGATCCACGTTAGTCAAAACATGCATCATGCAACACATATGCCATGAAACGCATGGACTTGACCTAACCCAACACTCATCGCCACTTTTGGCCAATGAACAGTAGCAAAATCGGCCGATCGCCATTTTGGCTTGGCTCGATCACCGCCGGCTCGACCATTGCATGAAGTTTGGCTCGACCATACCAACGCCGTAGAAGACCGCAATGACCGACAAAGATTTCACCTTTGACGAAAATGCGTGTTTCGACAAACCGATAACGACATTGCCAATTGTAACATCATCCTAAGATCATGAGCATATCCCCATGATATCCACAATCTCCCTCTTGATGAACACATTGGTAATTTCTCACAAAAGTAAATTTTGAGGTTTTAAAAGTAAAAACTCGACGTTTTCGCACAACGGCACAACTTGGTCCAAATGCAAGATAAAGTAATGGAAATAACCAAGTCGGCTTCATAATAGCATCGACAAGTGAGATAAGGCAAAAGAAAATGAGAAAGCTTCATTTTCTAGAAAAGCATCAAAATCTCACTTAAGGTCCATATGAAAGAACAATTGTTCGATATGACCTTGATCATTGTAAGGTTGCAAGAATTGCACTTCAAGTTCATAATGCCAATAAGACTATAAGAATGCAAATAAGAAACCCCCCTCACTATGATCCTCAGATTTCAGAAAATTTCAAATTCTTCAAATTTCTCCAAAAGGCTCCCCTTTAAACATTTTTATATCTTCTCCCCTTTATACCATTTGATATATCTTCTCCCCCTTTGACAATGGAGTCATCAATGAATCACGTCTTCCTCTCGTCCAGAGATAACAAATGCAGAATTGAGGAAAAAGTATAAGAAAGAGCATGCATAAAATGCAATATAGTGGCTTCATTTTTTTGTATTTTTCAATTTTTTGAGTACAAGAAGCTTTGGAGATTACCCAAAAGAACAAGCTAGCATTTCTAATATTGCACAAGACCTATCAAGCCTGAAAGCGCTAGCAAGATCATGTTAAGACATATATATCAAAGCTAAGCTCGAAGGCTCAATGTAAAGCAATGAAATTTATCAATTTAAGCAAAACTTCAAATTTAGCAAGTTCATCAACAGGGATCCTAAAATGATACTGGCCATGTCAAAATGTCAATGTGAGATCAAAAAGCTAACAATGACCACATTAAGAGACAAACAGATCCTGAATTGAATCATTTTGCTCAATTTTGCTCAAAAGCCCATTTTTCAATAATTTTTCATTTGCAATGAATATTGAAGTTGACTAATGATCTAACTTTGAGAAGAAGATCCTGGACTAGGATCCATCCACAAACTCTTCCTAAGCTTCGACCAGAAGTTGATTAAAGGTATATCTTAGTGAAGAAGATCTTGGACTAGGAGCTATCCACAAACTCTTCCTAAGCTTCTACCATGGCGACAAATCTTGAGGTCCATGTCAGTTTTGACAAGCAGTCCCCATGAGATCGTCTGAATTATCAAACTATCTCCAAGTTCATGTCTATGGTATGCAGTCTCGTAAGAATAGTTTAGCACAATTTAAGCATAAGACAATCTTGAAATTGATTTTTTATTTTTCATTTTGCACATGAGCAGTTTTAGATTCTTAGAAGCACAAGAAGCTTAAGTAATGATCAATTTTAGATTCAAGAGCTAACACATCAATTTTGACAGGGCCAATGTCACAAAAGGAGCACTATTGCGCAACTAACTAAAACATCCACAAATTCCAGTTTTTAGTTCGAGTTGTCTTAAAGTTCTAGCTCATACAGCAAAGACTTAGCTACACATGTGAAAGCATGATAATTCTAGCAAGTCAAAGAACTAGACATGGCATTGAACAAGAATTGAAATACTAAAGCTCTAAAGGGTAATAAGCAAAGCTTCATCAATTTTAAAAGATAAGCAGAAAAACTTATATTACAATGCATCTTTTTGTGATTTTTCATATGAATGCAATATGATACAATGAGATGCAATAAAAGCTCAAAAGCCTAAAAAGATCAACAGTAGAGTGGTAACTAGGGCACTGCATAGTTAAAAGATAACCCAGAACACAGACTGCATGCACAGGAAGGAACAGCCATAGCCAACCGCCATAAGCCAACCGCCATAAGCCAGCCCCCAGCAAGAGATAAGCCACCCTACAGGAAGGAGATAACCCAGCCGAAGGCCACCAGCCTGCCTCTTCCCTCCCACATAAGCCACCTCCACTGCATAGCCGAAAGGAGGAGCAAGGCCAAGAAACCAAGCCTCACAAGAGCTCAAGCCAAACATTGCACACCATTAAACACCATCCCTTACCCACTGCTCTCCCAAACCCAAGGCCGCACCAGGAAGGGAGGAAGGAAGTATAGAGGAAGGGAGCAAGGAAGAAGGGCCAGACCTGTGGAGCCAGGACCATCGGCATAGCCAAGCATCAAGCCCACAAGGAGGAGAACAAGCTCAGATTTTGCATCATCACCGCTTGCAAGCCGATCGCAGCGAGGGAGAAGAGGAGAGCACTAGGGCACTACCATTCTCTTCCCCATCCTTAATCTCAATAAGAGGTAACCTACAATGGAACCCAGTGCTCCCCATGTGCACATCATTCACCATAGAGCATCTCACAGTAGTGTCACATTTAACTCTCAGTTCATCACAGAGCAAGGGGTCAGGGAGGAAGGGAGGCACCTCAGGGAACCTAGGATGACCCATTCCCCATCTCTATCTGCAACCATCAAGCATCATTAGAACCCAGCCTCCAGTAGCCCACCTCCATTAGCATTCATGCATAAGCAATTAACCAACATCAGTAAGCATAAGTAAAAAGAAATCAACCAAATCATGTAAATCTGGGTTAACCAGAAGTGGGGTTTAGAGAGGTAAGGAACCGGGCCGGGTTAGGGCGAGCCATAGAGTAGCAGCGGCGGCCATAGGCCAAGCCGTAGAGAGGGAGCCCGGGAAACCCAGAGGAGGCCGTGGGGTGTGGCGGCGTAAAGAAGGCCGGGCCGGGCCGAGGTGCTGGTGGGGGCCGGTGAGCAGGAGAGGCGTCGTCGGGTTAGAGGGGCCGAGAGGAGGCACCGGGTCGGAGGAGAGAGAGGAGGCCGTAGGGAGGTGGTGGCGGTGGCGAGCCGGAAGGGGAGCAATGAGCCGGGAACCAAGGACCAATCTGCAGGAGCAGCAAGACCGTGGCGGCTAAGGCGGCGGGGACCAGAGGTGGCCGAGCTGGCAGGCGCTGGCCTCCTGGTCGGCTAAGCGGAGGAGCGGACCGGCCCCGTGGTGCCCTTGGACCATGAGCAGCAAGTAGATGGAGGAAGAAGTGAGGCGGCGGTGGTCATGAGGAGACCCGTGAGGCGGCGGGCTCGGCGGATCCCACTGATCGGTGGTGGCAGGTCAGTGAGGCCCTCCCAAAGCAAGCAAGCGGCTGAGGGAGATGAGGGGAGATGAAAGATTTGGGGAGAAATATGGGGAGTGAGAGGAAGCAATGAGGGAATGGAGGCGGCTGTGTCGGCCGTGAGGAGAGAAAGAGAGAGAGAGAAGGTAGGTAATTAGGGGGATTAGGGTTAGAAAATGGATTGTAGAGATCTAAATGTAGGAAATATTAGGAAGAATTTGTATTAATTCTAGCAAAATTGTGATAAGTAATGTTTATAGCAATAGAAACCAGTAAATAGAAGGAATAAATGTTAACGCTGCGAATTTATGCGGTCAAACGATTTCTCGCTTGTCAGATCAAAGCTAACCAACATTAAATCATCTTGCTGAGTAATTATTAGATTAAGATCAAATATCATAAATTCTGTTAATTAAAAAGCGAGTGTGCATGTGTAGCAAACCTATTCACCTTTGGCAATTAATCGGGTGAGTTGAAATGTCTTAATCATGCTAGTTTAATTACTTTGAAGTGATCATGACAAATTGTAGAAAATTAACTAATCGCATGCTGAATTAAGTAAAATAATTAATTAGAAGTTTTGCCGAGTAAAACTTAATAAACTTAATGAAATGTTCGTGTAAGTAGTATTTTTGTTCTCATTAGTTTAAAAACGAACTTAGGCATTTTTCAACCCTAGAGCGAATAATTAGTAGAACGACCATAGTGGGGAGTGCTAACCTCACGAGAGTTCGAAAGTGTTATTAAATGAAAATCCGCTAACAAAAAGAATCATGTGACTAATCTGCACCTAGTCGCACATAATTATTGCTAAGTATTTAATTATGTATTTATTATTCCGCACCGTCGTATAAATTACAGCGAGTGAACCAACAGGAATAGCTAATATCGATTTCGTCGACGACGGTCTTTCCTACAGTTCCGCAGGCAAGCTACTCCCTTGTTCATTAACATAGCTATATTAAATGTAAACTGTATATTGCTCTATCTTATATGTATTGCATCAAAACTATTTCTCAAAAATCAAATCGAATAAATGAGATGAAGATGAAAAAGATAAGAAAGATGAAAATGAGATGAAGATAAGAAATGAGAAAGAAAAGAGATGAGAACTACTAGGTTGGTAAAAGGGTGCCCGAGCCGGGGAACACGGCGGCGATAATAATGATGAGGAAGAGGTGGGACCCCTTTACCTATGGTTAAAATATAAGAACCAACAAAACTCTTACTCGGTCAGAGGTCATATTTTAAGTACCAACCATTTTCCCGTTTCGGCGGGCAGAAAATACTACCTATTTACGTAATTGTGTTCTCCACAACAGGTATAATAGTGGCAAGGTGGAGTGTTGGGTATTGGGCCGATCGGACCCAACCAACATTACCGGAAACTCGGTGGACGACGGAGGTCACGTCTCTGGACACCGACGGAAAGTAATGGGTGGAGACTTAATCACGTAAATGGAAAACGTTCTGTATTCTGAACTCGAACCCGCATCTAAGAAAATGCTGGGGACCTGGCTCATTTAGGGTTCAGAATTACTATGGGTAAAGTAGTACAAGCCTGCGCAGTGCTATAACAAATCATGAATTCATGCTAGTCTCTTGGATTGGAGTCTACGGGAACCGCCAGGGGTCTTTCTTCTCTCCGAGTAATCAAGTAGTCTATTCAGAATTAAAATTTGTCACGTAATGTTTTAACTTTTAATAAGTTATTTTCAAAAGCAGAGATGATCTAGAAAGTGAAGTAAAGAACAGAAATGTGTCATAAAGTGCATTTTAGCTATTAATGCTTGCTGAGTACACTATAGTACTCACTCTTGCTATCTCTCCTCCTGCTTAGATCCTAATCCGACCAGGAGTTATCCCGAGTGGGATGAGGAATTCTGTAGGTACCGAAAAAGGCCGCATGTGACGAGGGCATTGGGTACGATAAGCAGGGCGAGATGATCGCCCCTTTTGACTTGTGGGACGAGGAGACTACCAGAGGAACCTAGCAGGAAATAGCAGGAAATGTTTTCCCTCTTGTAATTAAATTATTGTATTTAGAACCCTAGACTTGTGTGGCAACTGTTGTAGTAAAGAGCAGTTTCTATTTTATTGTTCTGCTGCATTATCTTTGATAAATGGCTTAATATTCGTTGGAGCAGTGTTCTACTGGGCAAACGAATAGTAATCTGTATGCCTAAGTGTGATTACCCTTGGGGTAATGACACGGGGCGTCGCACGAAGTTGCCATGGGAGTGGCGATCGGCTTGCAGTCACCCATCTCGAAGTACTTGAGTAGATCCTTGGTGTACTTCGTCTGATGGATGAAGATCCATTCATTGCATTGCTTGATTTGAAGCCCCAAAAAGTAGTTGAACTCTCCCATCACACTCATCTCGAATTCCCTGGACATGGTTTCAGAAAAACTGGAAACAAGAGCATGAGAAGAATCACTAAAGATAATATCATCAACATAAATATGAACAAGCAGGAAGTCATTGCCATGCCTAAGAATAAAAAGAGTCTTATCTACTTTTCCCATTTTAAAATTATTCTTAAGCAAGAAGGTCTTAAGTCTATCATACCAGACTCTAGGGGCTTGCTTAAGACCATACAAGGCTTTGGATAGCTTATAAACACGATCTGGGTGCTTGGGATTCTCAAAGCCAGGGGGTTGCCTAACATACACTTCCTCCTCTATAAAACTATTCAAAAAGGCACTCTTAACATCCATTTGATGCAACCTAAAACCTTTAGATGCAAAGAATGCAAATGTATCGCGATGGCTTCTAGTATAGCAACAGGAGCGAAGGTCTCATCAAAATCTAACCCCTCAACCTGGCTAAAGCTCTGAGCTACCAACCTAGCCTTGTTTCTAACCACAGAACCATCATCATTTTGCTTATTTTTGAAAACCCAACGGGTTCCTATTACATTATGACCACTAGGAGGTTCTACAAGGTTCCAAACTTTATTTCTTTCAAAATTCTCTAACTCCTCATGCATGGCATTGACCCAACTAGCATCAATTAAAGCATGTGATATATCTTTGGGTTCAAAAGAAGCTACAAATGCAGAGTGAGAGAAAAGACTCGGATCATGATACCTGGAGCGAGTGACTCACTCATGGTGATTACCAATCATCTGATCCGGAGGGTATTGCTTCTGAATTTGCAAAGGAGCGTCTGGGGGAGATAGCGTCTTCTCGACCTCCGTAGGTACTGCTGATGAAGAAATCGCAGCAGGAGCCTCAATTGGAGGTGAAGCAGTCGTAGCAGGTTCTGGAGCTTGGGCAGCTTGCACAGGAACATTAGCAATAGGTGGAGGAGCAGTATCAAGTTCATTCTCATCTTCTTCAACAAAAATACTCTCTGTCATCTGTAAGTCACCTGAAACACCGGATCTAGCTCCAGGGCTAGTCTCATCAAAAGTGATATTGTATGTCTCCTGGACAATGTTAGTTTCAACATTAAAAACCCGAAAACCCCTCAAATGAGCAGGATAACCCAGAAATAAACCATCGCAAGTCCTTGATTCAAATTTATCTAGGTTTTCTGTTTTCAAAATGAAACACTTTGACCCAAAGACTCGAAAATGCGAAACAGAGGGTTTTCTGCCAAATCGAAGCTCGTAAGAAGTCTTGCCCAAAGACGGTCTAAAAAAGACACGGTTTGAAATATGGCAAGTTGTAGCAATAGCTTCGCCCAAAACCTCTTCTGTGTCAGACTATCTAGCATCGCCCTAGCCATCTCGACTAGGGTCCTGTTCTTCCTTTCCACAACGCCATTTTGTTGAGAGACGTGTGGAGAAGAGAACTGATGCTCAATACCACGCTCAACACAAAAAGAGGCAAAAGAAGTATTCTTGAACTCCGTACCATTGTCATTGCAAATCGCTCTCAAGGCACCAGGAAGTTCAGAAGTCAAACGAAGAACAAGATCATGATAATGATCAAAAGCCTCATGCTTCGAAACAAGAAAGAACACCCAAGAGTATCTCGAAAAATCATCGACTATGATAAGAATGTACCATTTGCCACCGACTGACAGAACCCTAGCAGGACCAACAGTATCCATATGAAGCAACTGTCCCGGTCCGTCAGTCATGACCATAGTCAATGAAGGGTGTGAGACGGCAACTTGCTTGCCATGCCTGCAGGGCGCACATACAACATCCTTGACGATTTTAAGTTTAGGCAAACCTCTCATGAGATCAAGGTCGCTAACTCGCGTCAGGTGGTCAAAACCAATGTGCCCCAACCGTCGGTGCCAAAGCCAAATGTTAGAGGAATATGCAATTAAATATTTAAGAGATCCGGCAAGAGATTCAGAAAAATCAGCTCCAAAAATTCTACCAACTCTAGAAATCCTAAAACGAGCTCACCAAAAGAATCAAGCACACGACAAACATTCTTCTTAAATCTAGTCTCATAGCCATCGTCAAGAAGTTGTGAGACAGAGAGCAAGTTGTACCTTAACTTGTCCACAAGAGCGACGTCCTTGAGAATGAACTTGTCGTTCACCCTAATCGATCCAGTTCCTTCAATCCGCCCTTGTGTATCATCTTCGAAGGTCATGAAGTCATCACCCTTCGACCGCGTGAAGGAAGTGAACCATCTTGAGTCTCCGGTCATGTGGCGTGAACAGCCGGAGTCGACGAACCACGTGTTCTTCCTCCTTCCGCGGCGATCCTCATCATTGTCATTGATGTCGACGATGTCAGCCATGAAGCACATGCCGGTGAAGTCCCTGGTCTTCCCTTTCTTGTCTTGAGGGAGCTCATCCTCCTTGTCCTCCTCGCTCCCGGAGTCCACATCGCTCATGGATTGCTCTCCAAAAAGTGGCAAGGATCCGGTGAGTGGCCTTCATGAGCTTGGCAGCATTGTACTTAGGCTTGTTCCCTTGAGACTTCTTCCAAGCTGGCTTTTCCTCCTTGTGGTTGCTCTTACCTTTCAGCTTGGGGCAGTTTGCCCAGATATGATATAGCTTTCCACACTCATGGTATGTCACAGGGCCACCTCTCTTCTTGTTTCTAACATTGTTATATGCCCGTGTGACTTTCTTGACTAAAAGAGTTAAATCAGCATCAGAAAAACTCTCAAACTCTTCTCCTTGAACAGTAGATAAACACGCAAGAGAAAAACCAGAAGAAGACTCAAAAGAGTCATCAGGAGTCCCTTTGAGAGGATCAGCCACCAAAGTCATGTTGTCCTTCTTAGGAAGACTACCTCTCTTGATCTCATGAGTTTTGAGCTTGCTATAAAGCAGCTCCAGTGTGAGACTAGAGAGATCGACATTCTCCTCAATAGCAGTAGACTTTATCTCCCACTCCTTGGTGTTGATTGCAGCCAAGAGGTGGGTGACATTCTTAGATTGAGAGTACTTAATGTCAACAGCTCTCATCTGATTGATCACCTTGTTGAAGCGAGTAAAGACGTCATCGATGCTCTCACCAGGACGCATCTCGAATTTGTTATACTCTCGCTTGTAGACCGTCTGGCGATTTGCTTGATCCGGATGATCCTCATGGTAAGTTTCGAGGGTGTGCGATCTCATGTGCGATCTCAAGGTTGCAACTGATCGACTCGCTCTACCAAGCCCAAAGATATAGAAGGTTCTTTGCCTTGTTGTTGTTAGCCAAGAGGGTTGTCAAGCCGTGAAGCAACTTCGGAATGAATGAGCGGGCTCGAACAACCTCCCATATAGCTTGTCCTTCGCTCAAGGAAAACTCGCATGCGATTCTTCCAATAGGCATAGTCGAGCCCATCAAGACATGCGGCTTGGTCGAGTACTTACCCATCACCAGTTCAAAGGACCTTAAGATCAAGATTGAACTAACCTGCCTCGATACCACTTGTTGGACCGAAAAGGAGACTAGAGGGGGGTGAATAGGAGCACGCTCACTTTTTCACTTTGGCCAGATTCAACACCAATTTCACTCTAGTAGCTATGGAAGCTATGAAGATCAATCTAAAAGTACAGCGGAAGACTTGTATTGAATCTAAACCAAAAACCCCCAAAGCAAAAGACCAAACAGTGTTCAAACACTAATGGGCGGTCAGACTGGAGGTCGGTTTAACCGACGGCTTACGGGCGGTCTGACCGATTTCGTCCAGAACAGAAGAACAGCCCGAAAACTCAAAACTCAAATCAGTCTAACTTTTGATCCGTAAGACCAAACTCCACGAAACTTGAACCACACCTTCTAAAAAATATTAGGAACCTATTCCAGTCAAGGATCGCAGAGATCCATGCCAAAGTTCTTATCTTTTTCAGTTTGAATGAAGGTGGTTCAAAAACGAGTCAAATACGAAATATGATCTAGAGACTTGCTCGTGGGTGAATAATGATCAAAATGATCCTAGATAGATTCCTACATGTCACAGCAATTTAGATCAAGCCAAAAAACCAAGCAAAAACTCTCGGATCAAAGAAAGACCATAAATCACCAAATAGAGAGAAAGAAAGCAAATAGACTCATTTTTTAGAGAACTTTCTTTGGATTGATTTGATATGGTATTGGTTTACAGCCACTCCATCAATGGAGGGCAAAGACTCAATACATGAGCACAAAATCAAATCCAACTCTCTAGAACCCTAACCTCAAACTATTCTTCCCTAAGCACAAAAGCAAAACTAGGGTTTACAATGTCATGAAAGGGTTGAAGGGGTGCAGCCACCTCCCTCCTCTATTTATAGTGGAGGGTAAACCTTCTAGAAGAGTTAACTCTAATGGGCTCCCGTTAAGGCCCACAACAAATGGGTTACATACGCGCGTATTTTAAAGCGACGTCTTCATCTCCTCTTGACCTAATCCACTTCTCCACGCACCATCTTACGCCGAGGGTTGGCAAAAGGTCACTAAGGTGGTATTTGATAAAATTACCAAAATACCCCTTCTCGATCTTTTTGCAAAGACCAAGTCCCATCTTCGTGAAGCATGTCCATGCTTTGCCACGTGTGGGTTGATGCAACAGCTCTCATCATGTCGGCAAGTCTCTCCCATCCGGCTCCCACCGAAACCACCATGGCACTTGCACCGACCCCCGTGCCGCTTGATCCAACCCGTCGCACCGAACTGCCCGATCGGTCACCTTTGTCCCTTATGCGAGATGCTTGACTCCATTGACCTCACCCGGCATCCCCGATTGTTCTGGACCTCAGCTCTCCAAGTTTAGTCCCGATCATCCTCGCTGCTGACCGTCATTGACCTCCAAGCAATCTGCACAACAATAGACAAAGAAATCGATTCCGGGAACAAGTTCTTCGCAACTTGACCCATGTTAGTTAAAACATGCATCATGCAACACATATACCATGAAACCCATGAACTTGACCTAACCCAACACTCATCGTCACTTTTGGCCGATGAACAGTAGCAAAATCGGTCAGACCGCCATTTTGGCTTGGCCCGATCACATGCTTAACGCTTCTCGACCACACCGACCGACAAAGATTTCACCTTTGATTTAAAACGCTGTTTTCGACAAACCGATAACGACATTGCCAATTGTAACATCATCCTACGATCATAAACATACCCCCATGATATCCACAAGGACAGAGGGAAGTTGGGATCAATCTCCTTCACCCAGGACTCAAATCCGCGGACTATGTCGCTAACATAGAGGAACCCATTCTCCCGGAGAACCTGAACAACCATTTGCGAGTCCTTGCCTCTCCGGCAGATGGCATACAGAGGGCATTGCTTATGGTGTGATGCATTTGCCACTTCCCTCATCGAGTCCCGGAGCAATGGAAGCTTCTCTTCCAGTCCAGAGAGTGGAATGTTGAGAGAGTGAGCTATGGAGGCTATCTGGAAGTGGTGAGCAGGTCGTGCGTCCAGCGGTAGGTGAGGCTTGCCGCTGTCGAGCAGCCTCTTGTAAGCTCCGCTGGTGATCCGGGCATTCTCTGGGAGCAGGTTCAGGCTTGGCATAGACTGCATCATATGATCAAATGTAAGTCAAGTGCCAGGAATAGTCGTTGCTGCTAAACATACTGAATTGGTTCAGCAAATAACAATGCCAGAAGACATTGTGTATGTTCCTTAATCCTGATTGTATGAAAGACTGGTGGATGCAACACAAAGTGTTCCATTGGTACACTTGAATATTAAACATCTATGTCATTGACAGAAATATGTATGTAGTTCAGCAGAGAGTAACTAGGAGCTTCCATGATTTTTGTAAGAAACCGTATGAAGCAACTAAGCACAAGTGAAGAGAAACGACGTCTATCTAAGTGAAGTGTACCTTACTAGACATTGGAGACTGTGTGAAGCTCTCAATCAAAATTTACAAAAATCTTGCTGAGTGAAAACAGGATTTTCTCCGCAAACGGTGCAAGTCGATGAGCTTCCATGAATCTTGACCTGCAGAAATATGTTGAACCATTTTATGAACTTTGTGAAGAGTTAAATAGAAACAACCCTGATGAATGATGACTCCAGCAAAAATCAAGCAGTGTACGCTAAAAGAATTATATTAGGTTTGGACCATTCTACTGTAAATTTGCTATCAAAATTGACCACTGCTGCCGACCATTCTGCACTACCCACATGTGCATATAGGCTCCAATTATAAAACGATGCATAATTGTAATATAACTCAGCATGCAAGAGACATTAAAGAAAACCTAACGATAGCAAGCAGCCAAGCACGCAATGTTGCATATCAATCTAACTCGATCCATAGAGTGAAGAGACATACGATCCTGATACAAGCGGACAGTGCATCGAAAAGTAGAATTCTTCCACAAAGGTGTTCACCAACAGCAGTTGCAACTTTTATAGCCTCTAGAGCTTGTAGGCAGCCAATCACTCCTGGAACTAACCAACAAAGAGTAGATATTAGACCATGCATATAGAGAATATGGAACGGGTCATCCAAAAGGAGTTGAAACCAAAGTATTAGGTGTACATTGACAAGCGGATGTATTGACAAGCATAGAAGGCGCATAAATATACTTTATGCAGATGGTGATTTTCTTCATGTTGGTACATGCAGACATAGAGCTGCAGTAATTCATCATAATATGAGCTACAATAATATAGTATAAGGATTATCTCGTCGTCATCCGAAAGTTGACGGTAGTCTAAGTTACAACACAGACATGCGTTTCATGTGCCTTTAAAGCAACTTTCAATGACATATGTACCCTGTCTGGAACAGCCGTGCCACTTTACAAAGTTGGATGGCACCAAATTACAAGTTACTAAATGTTGGAGACTTTTAAACCTGTAAATTTTATCCCAATTTGATCAAGGATGAAATCTTGGGAAGTCATAATCATTTAGGTGTTGTCCGTGGTATGTGTTATTGGATGATGAAGAAATAAGTTTATACTTCAAACATAAACAATAAATCTTCTACGGTGGAGAACAAAAGTGGTCGCCATAAGGGCGTAACTATATAAGGATGAGGAAGCTTGTAGTCGTAGAGATATCTAGGGAGAAAGATAATAATACTTTGACTATGAATCCAAAAATCAACAGGCTCTTTTTATTGGATTTTTGCTACTAACTAGAGAAATTAATTACTTACCAACTCCAAGAACACCATTATTAGAACAACCTTGGCATGCTGCTGCCGCCGGTGGGTTTGGAAAAAGACACCGACAGCATGGACTTCCATTGGGATGATACACAGTCAGCTATTAGAAAAGCTTGAGAAGTGTCATCAAAGTGGACAGGAAATTTAAGGTGGTGTATGTGACATTTTGTCACCAACAGCATTACCTGTCCTTCTAATCTACTGCTGCACCAGATATAAGAAGCTGAAGAGTAAAATGACGTATCAATCAGCACTTCATCAATGGAAAACTATTTCAAGTAAAACCGATAGAAGATAAACATTGATAACGATCCAATTGTTTAGCAACAAAAATCAATAAGGTAACAAAATGCAAGGTATGAACTTGCCAAGTGATAAGCTAACATGATGGGAAAAATAGATTTCAACTTGAAGTTATTATATGCACTATTACTAATATAAAGATGAAAAATAACAAACTAAATGTTACCTTGTTCAGTAAGACACAACAATCACTGATTAAGTGATCATGTACCGACTAGGAAGATTTTTCTATTGCATGAACTACTATGTCATATCTTTGATCATTTCAGTAGTGTTGAAACACATGAATATTATCGGACTAACAAAAAGGCATGAATTAATATTTCCTTTCACACTCTCAAGGATACTGTCTCTCAATATCCAAAGCATTGTTTGGCTTCAAATTGAGATGATACTTCAACACCTTAATAGAAGAATTAATCCTGATTCCATAATAGCATATATAGAATTAGTTGATATCATTTAAGAAGTATAACATCTAAATACAACAAAATAAGATAGCCTTTATAACAAGCTATCTGTCGGAATGACAATATCTTACGCACGGCAAGCAGCTGCTGCTGACTTCACTTTTGGTTGTCCAATATATGCTTCTATTACAACCAAGTAAGTAATGAAGTGTAATTGACAACCTTCGATCCCGAATTCAGGGAGACGAGGAGGTGGCGGCTGTAGCGGTTGATCATGTGTAAGATTGAGGAGGCCGACTAGAGGGGAGTGAATAAACGGTTTTGAAAACTTCTTTGGCTAAAATCGAGTTTTATGTGGAATTGTAAATCAATTCGGTTTTGCACAATTAAAGTCTAAATCAACTAGTCTTTACTAAGTGCACCAACGACAAGAGACTATATAAAAGATAGCAATCATACACATACAAGTAAGCAATTTAATTCTATGAATGTAAATTACACAAAGTAAAACACAAGTGAACAAACCACAAAGACACAAAGATATTTTTACCGTGGTGTTCGGAGACTTGCCGGTCTCCCCTAATTCACGTTGAGGTAAACCCAAACTAATTGGACCGGCTCCACGAATTAAGCCAAACACCTCCGAGGTAAGTCCAACCACTTGGACCGATTCCAACACGAACCAACACCTCGAACCACTAGGGGTTGCTCTTTCTCTACTCCGGAGATGGCGAGTACCAAGCCACTCACAAACACTCAGGTCTTCTCACAACCTTCTTTGAGAAGATCACCGAACCACAACGCCTCCACGCCGTCTAGGTGTCGGCAAACACCAAGAGAAACAAGTCAAAGACTCTCGCTTGAACGAATCAAGTGTCTAAGCTCAAGTGGATACACAACCCACTACCTAATGCAACACATGCACTTATGATTTGCTCTCTAAGCTCACTAAGTGCAACACATGCACAAAACAGATAAGAGGGCTTGCTCTTAGCTCAAGAGAATGTATATGGCACCAGCAACCTTAACTCTAACCGGCCACAAGGGGTATTTATACCCACACAAGAAAAACTAGCCGTTGGAAGCAACTTTTTGAAAGAAATCAGGAATTGCGGTAATACCGTCGTTCAAGCCCAGTATTACCGATTTCTGCTCAACAGTCGGAACAACAGCATTCAATGCTCTGATCTAGCCGTTACAAAAACATTTGCGGTACAACCGCCAACTAAGAATCGGTATTACCATTCAACAGTAATACCACTCAGATATATTAGTATTACCATTTTCTAGAAACTTAGAAATTACAGAAAAACACCCTCTTTAAAAATATCGTACCGCCGTTAAAATCTCGGTATTACCGACTTACGGTAATACCGCTAAAGAAGTGCGGTCACACCGATTTTGACTGAACAGAAAGTCTGACCCGATCAGCTCTTCCGATCGGACCAAAACTAACGGATTGATACGTGGTCCGCTAGGATTAAATGGGCTGTTCGGACCGTGTGTTATAACCGCACGATCAGAGCAACGTTCTGTCGGTCCGAACGTTCACATCTCGTTTGGACCGTCCGATTTCAATCAGACGTCCGATAGGTCACCTCACGTTCGGACGGTCCGAACGTTCATCGATCGGTAATACTGCTTTACAACTGTGGTCTTACCGCTTCAAGATTCCAAGAAAAACTCCCAAATACGCGTTCTCTATTAAAAACATACCGCCACTTCTTTCAAAAACTTCATCTCTGGAAAATCTTCCAAAAACTTCCTCTCTGGAAAATTCATGCCGCCATGTAAACTTAGGTATTACCGACCTGCAGTAATACCGCTCAATACTTGTGGTCTTACCGTTTTTCAAAATAGTTTCCCAGAAGCTTAAAACAAACACAAACAAGAGTTAAAGGCAAGATTTTCAACAAGTTGCAAAACACATTTGCCAACTTTTAGAATTAACGCCACAAGGAATATGGTGCATGGACTTAAACCATTTGCAAAACATATTTGCAAACTAAAGTCACATGCTTCAAGGATTATGCATGAGCTCCGACTATTTGCAAAACACATTCGCAAATATTGGTAACATGCTAATGAGAGCTAGAGCAAATACAATGAGCTATCAACACATGACTAACTCAAGCTACTAGTCAAGACCCCTCTTAATAGTACGGCAACCTATACTAGCAATCCGGTCTTTCATCCAAACATCAAGACCGGTAAAAGACTAGGAACACATCCTTAGCCTTAGTTGATCATACCTTTGCCTTGCGCATCCTCTTGAAGCTTAATGATACACATCTTCACTTCAAGTCCGAGTTCTTGACTTTGATAATCATCAACACATGATGATCTCCTTTCCTTCAAGTTCTTGACTTGAATATGCATCAACTCATGATGCATTCTTTCACTTGACCTCCATCAACACATGATGGGTCTACTTTTAACTTGATGATCAACTCATGATCATCTCCTCTTCTTGAACATCATCGACACATGATGATTTCCTTTTCTTCGAGATTGATATGTATCAACGCATGATGCATCTTCTTCTTCTTCTTATTCTTTTTGTGAAAATGGCAAGAGCATTGCCATCTTTGCATTAAAGAAGGAGAGGACACAGGATACAAAGCAAAGCTAACCGAAATAAAGAAAAACACGAAACAAAGGGAACAGGTGGCAAGGAAAAACAGAGGAAAAAAGAAAAGGAAGGAAGAGAAAAAACGAACAAAAAGAAAACTCTTAAACGTTGTTCCTCATGAAAGAGTCAAATCTTCTGCTGGTGGGTAGGCTGCCAAATTCTTTGCCCCACTCAAGATCCAGGCCCTGGCCTCTTCCTTGATGATCGCAGCAGCCCCGAGGACGTCGTTTCGCTGGTGCTGAAAAATTCTTTTATTTCTTTCTTTCCAGACTTTCCACATGGTGAGGATGACTAGGGAGTTTTGGCCCTTCTTATCCACGGCCCTTTCTCTTTGTGACACAGCCATCCACAGTCCAGGATCAACCCATGAGTGTCCCATTGCGTCGATGCCATATTATTATGTTGAGCCCAAGTAGCGATAGCATTCCATACCCTTTTGGTATAGCCGCAATTAATAAGAAGATGATGCGCTGTTTCTGGATTATTTGTACATAGCGGGCACCAAAAATCATTTGGCATGTGTTTTTTTAGCTAGGATGTCTGCTGTTGGCAACCGTTCTTAAATCGCCAACCATGCAAAAATTTTGCATTTTTGTGGCGCCTAGGAATCCCAAATGAGGCCAACGAAAGGTTTGTCTATTGATCCCAGAAACTGTGCCCTATATGCCAATTGGGCCGTGTACGTTCCTGTCGAAGTCCATTTCTAGGTGATATCATCCGGAACTTCAGGAGTGAGTGACACCTGTGCGACTCTTGCATAGAGATGTACGAAGTCCACAAGGTGCTGCTCAGAGATATTTCTTCTGAGGTCGGCAATCCAAGTACTCCCCGCGAGTGCATGCCGTACCATTCTGTTCTTTCTGGTCATGATCGCAAAGAGACTTGGGGCCGAGTCTTTCAGTGGCAACTGCCCCTTCCAAGCGTCTTTCCAAAAGCTTGCCTTGTCATCGCTTCCTAGCACGATTTTCATCGAGATTCGAAATAGTTCTCGATATTTCTCAGTGACCGGCAGTTTCATGCTGCTCCACTGCTTTTCAATATCCTTCCACTGAAACCAAAGCCAACGGAGACGGAGGGCTCTACTAAAGGTGGCTAGGTAGAGAATCCCAAGTCCACCCAAATTCTTGGGGCGACAAATGGTATTCCAGTTGACCCAGCATTTCCCCCTAGTTCCGCGGTAAGATCACCTCTACCCCAGAACCAAGCCCTACGATGCTTATCAATTTGTTTGCTTGTCCATGCCGGGAGGTCAGCCAGTGTCATGTGGTAGATGGGTATAGAAGTGAGAACTGCCTTGAGCGTTATCAGCCTCCCAGCTCTGGACAACAACTTCTTTTTGTAACCCCCAAGTCTGGCATCAATCTTATCAATAAGGGGCTGCAGCTGCACCTTTCTTAATTTGCGCAGAGAGAGCGGAAGGCCAAGATATGTGCACGGCAAGCATCTCCTGATATCTTCTTCTTGAAATTTGACTTGATGCTTATCAACTCATGATATTATCCCAAGTCATCATCATCATGGAACATAACCTATTCATTCAACTCATGAAAAATGTTAGTTCCGCTAAATGATTGTCATTAATTACCACAACATACCATTAACTCATAATGACGGGACAAGATACTCCAATCTTTCCCTCTTTGGTAATTGATGACAACCATGACAACTGCAAATAATTGAATATAAGGTTATATGAGTATATATGAACTACACAAGTTTTGTATACTCATATGATATGTTTTAAAGTAAAGATCCTTAATATATGTGTATAAGGAATATGGATCAATACTAATGAAACCACAAAACATAGAGTGAACTCCCCCTAAACGTGTGCATACACAAATGTGTAATAAGAACATATGTAAATATTCAAGTTAGACTTTTGGTAGAGTACAACCTATATTTTGGATCCGAGGAATACAACAAGATATGAGAAATGATGTCGAATGCATACCTCTTTGATTTTCACCTTTTTATCCAATTGAGACTAAGCAATAGGTATAACAATAGAAGTGTTAGCATCACAAATAGATTTATTATTAATCACCAAAATACTCCATTGACTCATAATGGCGGGTCTAGATTCTTCATCATGCTAGGGTCAGCCACGGGCGGCAAGATTGCGGGGGGACAAGCCCATAGCCTGCCATGACAAGCCGGGAGGAAGCATGGCGCCAAGCGAGCTGGTCTCAAACAGTCACGGATGCGGCCGAGCTCCTCCTCTCAAGACACCTGCCTCTTGATCTCGCAAGATGATCGCCTCCGTCCTACTCCTCCCACCACCGCCCATTGGGGTGTGCACTGTGCAGCACGCGCGGTTGGGTTCGCCTAAGGATGGACACATCAATATTTAGGCGACGTGGAGAAGAGAAGGTGAGCTTGTTACTAGATGAAGAAACAAGCAAGTTGTTAATACTAAGACACAAGAAACAACAAAATACTTGTTGGAGACTTGCTTGTTAATAAAAACATGTTTTGTGGGTCATGCACACTTGTAGCAATTAAATTCTTAGATACAAGCTCAAGAATCAATCTATTTGAAGATTTGTTTCTTTTTATTAGATTGAGTATTATCTTTCCTCTTAATAACAAGATAAGAAACAAACTATTGTACATGCAATAAGAGGCTACTAAGTAAGTACTAGTTGCCTACCTAGGCAATTAGAACGTGTAGCCACAAAGTCCTAAACAGTAGGGTTGAATACGGTGACTCGTTCTAATCTACTAGAATTTGGATAGTCGTGTCGACTTCTAATTCTCTTTAGGGCTTGTTTGATAAGCTCATTCCTAGCCGAGATCTATATGGATAGACCGAAGATTTGAACTAAAATACCAGTCTATCCATTGGATGAGCAGAGATTTTGGCCCAACCAAATAAGGCCTTAGTGTAGGTTTTCTACCCTATTTTGGAGGAGGATTATATAAAGTCATGAGGTGTGGCCATAAAGAAGCAGACCAAACAAAAGAAACTCATCCAAATCAAGAGGCTCACGAGGAGATTAGATGCTAAGTTACTATTTAACATTAGATTCCTGTATAGGACAAAGATCCGATGGTCCTAAGAAGGTTGTGAAAGAGCGACAATCACTTGTAGTTTTTTGAGGTTGTGCCTAAGAAATTTGCGATCGGCTTCGTCAAATCTCTCTCTCGTTGTGGTTGTTTCATCACCGTTATTTTGGTTTTCTCTATGAGATTCATCTACTTTTGGATATTCATCTATTTCATTTTTGATACTGTGCACGTTCGTGTCGTATCTCACAAACTCTGATCCGATCTGGAGAATATTGCGCATAACAAGGGATATCAGAGTATAACAAGTAACTGCTATTTGATGCCCAAACAGTTGCGAGATAATTAATTCCGTCTTCAAAGTTAGGTTTCACTTGACTCTGTCATCATGGAAGCCTTGCAATCACGGGAAGAAAGATTGATGAATCTGCACCTACCAATATAACCCAACAAAAGAAATTACAACTGTTGGACCGAGCCATAAACTAGTCATAGGCTCATGATGTAAAACACAAAAAAGGTGAGCTAGGGTGTGTTTGGTTGGTGGGACAATAATGAATGGGATATAATAGTTATGTACCACGTGGTTCCATTGTTTCTGATGAATGAGATTATTCAGTATCTAGAGAGAATATTTTTCAAATTTGTATTCCACTATACAAGATAAAATGGTTTAATTCAAGCAACCAAATACATATATCACTTTTTTTCTTGAACCATCTCATACACGTACCATTTGATACAAACAACGAAACACACACCCTTGATGATGCTAGACAAACAAACCGCTTCAACGTTAGAGTTGCATAGGTCAGTGCCAATACGACCCGGCTTACGTATCTGCTCAGCGCTTATGCACTGCTGACATCCTGCGGCCCAGAACGTGACCCAACACCACGTCAGCTTGACAAGGCCGAGACCAACTGCCACACGGAGATGGGCCTCGCAAGCCGACTTAAGCGAAGCACGTCCACCCAGAGCCCAAAAGGCATATGGCTTTAGCCTTTAGACGCCCAAGAGCTCAACAACATCCCGGTCCTTCCCTAGCGTCGTCGTCTGGTTCAATGCAGAGGACCTACAATGCATGGACATTAGGAGTAATCTCCACCGTTAGATCGAAAATTGAAGATTAAGACCAATCGCTACAGTGTTTTTAATACAGTGTTGTTAGCTGCATGGTCCATACGGCACAGTTTCAGCTGGTGGTACAATTTTTTGTTACAGTGCGTGGAGTGTTGTTCTTTCCCTCCGAAAACACTGTTAGTTTAGTGTCCATCCGGATCCCGCACCGTCCTCGCCGCTCTCTTTTCTAAGGGCTTGTTTGGGAACTTAAATCCCCACTGGGATCCCGACCAATTCCCAAGGATGGAAACCCATAGGGCAAGTTTCCCATGTTAGCCAGAAGACCCGTTTGGATGCCCACAAGATAGGGATTTCACCCCCAGATCCACATCGTTTCCACTAGGGAAAAAACCTTGACTCCCGCCATCGGGAAAACTCTCCTCATCGCGTCGCCTGTCCTTGCGCGCACCCCATCTTCGCCTTGCGACGACGCTCGCAGCTCGCTCGCTTGCGATTGCAGCCGCCACCACATTCCACAAATTTCGCTTCCGCCCCCTTCTTTCCTCTTCTCTGTAGAAGCCAGAGGGAGAAGAACACCAACTCACCAAGAAGCCGAAGCGAATGGGGGGTGGCGCTGGCAATCTTGGCGAGGTGGCGCGTGGCGGTCGCATGCCCTCGGGGCGGCGGTGTTCGCGTGGAGGACGTACGCGGCGGGACCCGCCTCAACATCGGATGCATCACCTCTATGGTGGTGGATGATGCCCTCCTCTCCCGTTCTCTCCCCCCATTGCCGTGTCCTCTCGATTCGTTTGTTCCCTTGTGACCTGATGCGATAGATCTATGAGGGCCTTGTGGTTTGGGGTCAATTAGGTGATTCGCGCTGCCTCCTAATGTTCTTGTTGTTGTAGCTCATGGTGTTTGGGTGGTTTCTTGATGCTCGTAGCTCGCTCGCTCGCGATTGCAACTCCCCACAACCTGAGGAACTTGAGGAAGAAGACATTGCAGGAGTTTCTGGCCCGTCACGTGTCGTCGCCACTCCTGGAGTCATCGTCGTCCGCCCGATTCCAGCCGCCACTGCATCACCGCTCTAGGTACCTTCGCCTCCCATGCATTTGATTTTTTTTCTTGTTTGTGTGATTTTTCCTATATCGTTTTGAATTTACGAATTTTCTATTTTTTTTGGAGTGGGTGGGGTGGGAGGGGGCGGGTTGGGACTTTTTATCCCCAACCCGCCTCTCTCCTCCCAAACGATGGCAGAGTTAATTATCTCGGAAGATTAAATTCCACGTGGTCTTAAGAGCCAGAAATATCCCAACGAAGGTTAATATCTCTGGAATATTTTCTCTCTTAGAGCTTGTTTGGAAGCCCTAACCCCGCCGAGATCCCGCTCCGTTCCTAGGAGGAAACTCACGTGAAACCTAACCCCAGGCTGAATTGGTTCTGCGTTTGGAGTGCCGCTTTTCCCCGGCCCAATCCGCGCGACTTCCTGGGGAAACAAAACTCGTCTCCCACACGTGATTTCTTCTCCCGTCTCTCGCTCGACCTCCTCCTCGTCCTCACGATGCCGCCGCCGCCGCAATCTCGCGACGCGGCGCCTTCTCCTGCCACTCCGGTAGACGCCGGGTTCCTCCTCGTCCTCACGACGCTGCCGCCGCCGCCGCAATCTCGCGACGCGGCGCCTTCTCCTGCCACTCCGGTAGACGCCGGGTTCCTCTGGTAGACGCCTTCTCCTTCTCCACCTCTTCTTCCTCCCTGCTCCTAGGTTTTTTTCTACTCTTTTCTCACAGATCTAGTGCTATTAGGTACTAGTTTTGAGGAAGGAGATGAGGAGGAGGTTTATGTCCGTGAGGAGTCGCTGAGGCGCAGAGATTGCAAGAGGAGGGGGAGGAAGGAGCCATCGTCGACGCCTTCCTCTGCGGTGGGTTTGCCCCCACCGTCGACTCCTTCCTCATCTTCTTCCAAACCGTCGACTGGAAGGTAGGTTTTCCTCTTTGCTTTACCTCTGCCTGGATCTAGTACTCCCACAATCCATTCAATTCCTTGGATCTGTCATGAGTGTCATCGCATTTGGATTTTAGCACATGACCCAATCTCAACTACAATACCCAAAAATAGATGGCATTCTAGCTGTGATGCATGTGCCAATTCTGAGCTCACTGTTTTGTCAGTCTGTTTTTTAATGACATGCTTGATGTTTACAAATTTTTTAGGTGTTAATGTTCCTATAGACATCTAGGATGGTGCAATGGATAAATCCATTATGTGTAGCAGTACACTTTTTATCTTCTTCTTTAGATTGCCATTGCATGGTTTTTTGTTAGTACCTAGTTGCCTATAACTTTGTTTAGTGCATGGAAGCTTGATATATATCCATCCTAACCATGTAACTAATTGAATTTAACTCCCCATTAACACAATTACCAAAACAGTCCTAGCAATGATATATTCACTTTACTGGTTATCTGCTTAGCAGCTTGAACAAGGACAACTTGCTGCTCCCACAGCTTCTGATTCTAGTGACAAATCAAAGGACAAATCAGATCATAAGGTACTCTTATCACTACATATTTGATGCTTACATCATGTGAAAACCCACTGTTGAAAGTAAAGGTCTCTTTTCCAACAGACTTCGTCGTCTTGCAAATTTAATGTTATCTAGGTGTATGCAAGTGTTCTTATTCTATTCTTGGCTGCTATTAACAGTAATTTTATTTTTCATAACCTAGGGAACTGGTTTAATTCTTTTCAGTAGAGAAGTCACTTGCTTAGCTCAAAATTTTCAGCTCCATCAGTAAAAATGGTATCCAATATTTCTTGTAAAAAAGTGTCCAATATATATTACATATGTACTTTCTAGTGGCTGGTTTGCAGTATCCCTGATTTTTTTCTAGTAAGCTCTGGCTATATACATTTGATTAGCATATATCCAGGGGTGGGCACTGGGCAATATGTACAAGGTGACTAGTAGCCTTGATCGATATCTAGCAAGGCACTAGCGGTGGTGTAGCCATTTCATTTAGGAGTCAAGGAGTGTGATATTGATTGAACCTGTACATACGCTCGAGTTAGTCATGATATTTTTTGCCTCTCCTACAAGGGTGACATCTACAATTTGCATGTGCTAGTGCCTTCACAAAATTGCATATTTTCTTTTCCTTGAAAGGCCGTTTAGGAAGACCTCTGCCATTGACCAAGCGAACCTTCTTTTTCATAATGTTCTCCTTTACTCTCTTAGCCTCTTGAATCTGTTAAAATGCATACTCTGCTGAAATCTTTGAACTTGGCCTTGCCAAGAATCACTTCAGTTGGTTTAGTGACTTCAATCAGGGAGGTCATAGGGCTACAGCGGGATAGTAAGGTAGATCATGTTCTCACATTTCCTGCTCCACAAAAAATCAATCCTCCTGATTTGGTGAATTCCTCTTCCTATTGCTTGGTGTATGATCTCTTTTTGAAAACTATTTTGTATTTGTCTTTACCTCATACATATCTCATTTGTCTGGAAAGTTTGTAATTTCCTGGAATTTACAGAATTTTTTTAGAAAAATTGATTTTTTCATGGTTGGGATTTTTATCCCTGTTGTTCCCAAACGGCAACAGGGATTATTTTCCCGGCCGGGAAGAAATCTCCTTATGTTGAGGGGGATTCCATGTGCCATCAAAATCCTCTCAAGGGATTTTCTTCCCTGGGATTTTTGCCCCTTAGCATCCAAACAAGCCCTTAGCCAAACAAGCCCTAGGGTGGAGTCCCTCCCTCCCCCCTCTCGTGTCGCGCGGCTACCGCCTCGCCTCTCGTCTTTGTTTCGGCGGCGGTGGCTCGCGCGGGAGATGGCGCACCGGCTGCTGCGGGACGCGCAGGCTAACGGGTGGGAGCGCTCGGACGTCCCCCATCGTCTGTGGATCCTGCTTCGGCGACAACCCCTACGTCCGAATGGTACTGCCGCATCTTACTCCCGTAAACCCTAACTTTCGTCTAGAATCTAGATGCGTCGCTTCTGCTTGTTCGTCTTTCAACGAAGACTAGTTAGGTATGCGATTTGCGTGATTCCTCCCGTGTATTAGTGTTCAAGGTTTTAGTGATCCGCGTTCTACGGCTGGTAGTGCAACGACTGCGATCCGTCCGGCGTGTATTAACGATCTGGGGGATTTTCCGGGACTCAGATTGTTTCCAAGCTGTTCCATTTTACGCATAAACAAAGTGCACTATTGCACTGTGCCAAATATGCTTCCTTATGGTGGGATACTCCAGTGATGACCGAATTCGCCTCCTACATCGTTCCAATTCCTGAAAGCACGTCCTACGGGATGCTGCGCATTGTGTGGAGATGAAGAGACATCTGAGGAGTTTAGTCCGTCTGTTTTCTTCTTGCTTAATGTTTGGAGAACCCTTTTTGTGTCAGTCTTCTTCTTTGTGATTTTGGTATTATTTTCAAACTATTTTATGCTGTCCACACTTGGTTGAATTTGAATATTTGATACAACATGCAAACATGGGTAAAGATTCAAATACGATCCTTTTTTCAAGATTTCTAGCTTGGCTTTTGGTTTCTTTTTGGATGTTGTTGGAACGTTGCTATTTGGGTGGAGCATCCAAACATTTATGAGCAATTAGATTGAATGCAGATTTTGCAAGCTAAATCATCGATTACTTCTGCTTATTCAACTTATACAGAAACACTAGACATTAGATCGGTTAGTTCAACTGATGTAGAAACTTTAGACATTGAATTACTGAACTGGCACTGCATCTCTTTACTTAGTCCGATGCTATTATTTATTTTGATGAATTTGGTTTTGGTAAGCTTTAGTTCACCGTTGGAGAAACCAACATTTTCTGGTTTATTTTACTTATGTGCAGATGAGGGCAGAAATGCAGAATATTACAAAGAATGCAAAATATGCGCACGTCCTTTTACAGTCTTCCGTTGGAGGTCAGGTCGAGATGCAAGGTACAAAAATACAGAGATCTGCCAGACTTGTTGCAAGCTGAAAAATGTGTGCCAGGTCTGCCTACTTGATCTCAATTATTGTCCACCAGTTCAGGTTCGAGACACAGCACTAGCAACAAATTCAAATGATGCAATTCCAAGAAGTGTTGTGAACCGCGGATATTTTGCAGAAGAATGTGATCACAGGGTATGTTTTCATTCCTTTCCAATGGCTAAATCTTCCTTTTCAATAGCTGAATCCTGGTTATCATTTTCTGAATTATCAAATAAAAAATATACTTTAATTTGGTTCTAGTCATCAGAGTTCCTTGTTCCTTTTATTGCAGTAAGTTTTATCTGTCTACTCATTTGCTTTATCTTAGGAAAGTGACAACATTGAAATCAATGGGCTGCTTGAGCTAACTCATGCTTTCTCTAAATGCAGGCCAGAGCTGGCATTGATTATGACTCTTCGTATGGGATGGCGCATACAAATGATACCATCTTGAAACTTGAGAGGACAGCACCATATTATAAGAGGAATCGGGCTTATGTCTGTAGCTTTTACGTGCACGGCGAATGTACACGAGGGGCTGAGTGCCCTTATCCGCATGAGATGCCTGAAACTGGGGAGTTATCTCAGCAGAACATTAAAGACTGTTACTACGGGTATGTAATTTTTTTTTCATGTCCCTCAGCTAATTATTATTTGTTTACAATTTTCTGTTACTTGTTATACGTAGTTGTCTAGTCACGTTATCAGATTACACTAGGAATCAATTCTCAATGATCAACTTGTTCAAAACTATTTGCTTCATTTATTTGCTTAGAGGTTAGAAATATCCTAAGCTACTTTGTTAGCTAATCTCGAGCCTCTTCAAGTGTTTGAGAATAACTATAGACAAGATGCAATCGGATTCGTAAGCTTAACAGAGAAGTGCCTAACAGTTAACCACACGATGTATGGACCTTCTGTTCCAAAATGTTTAAGTAAATATATTGATTTAGCATATCTGTATCTGCATTAGTGTAAATTCAGCTCTACAAAATTCATACCTTCACATCTTTTTAGCATGTTAAACAAGCATCTTGACAGGACATTTTACTTTGTCTCTGAGTGGATTAGAATAGATGAAGATGTGTTCGTCTGTGCTTCCATCCCTGCCAGGGCAATATAACTTGCAGAACTTGTTTTGCCTTGTAATTAGAAAATGCTGAAAAGCAGAATATGCAACCCTCACAAATTAAATATCTCGACCTGGTCCTGTCCTGTCTATTCCCACCATTTGGATTTCTAAAAGTTTTTACCTGATAAGCCCATGAACTGACTGGAGCAGTCTTATAAATGTAACTGTTGTGATAATATCTTTCATCTTATTTACTGTCATTTCTGGTCCATAAATTGGAGATTTTATGTTCTCATGTGCTCTGCTCTGCACGGAAAATCTTACAAGAAGCCTTTTCTTTGCAAAGTTAATGACCCGGTTGCTGTTAAGCTCCCGAGCAAGGCAGTTGAGATGCCATCCCTGATGCCACCAGATGATGAGAGTATAAGAACCTTGTATGTTGGTGGCCTTGATGCCCGAAAAACTGAGCAAGATTTGAGGGATCAGTTCTATGCGCATGGTGAGATTGAGTCCATCAGGATTGCCCTCCAGCGTGCATGTGCATTCGTGACCTCGCTACAAGAGAAGCCGCCGAGAAAGCTGCGGAGGAACTTGCTAACAAGTTAGTCATAGGTTTGCGCCTGAAGCTCATGTGGGGCAAGCCTCAAGCGCTAAAGCCAGGGGAGGATTCTGTGGCAAAGCAAGGTCTCATAGCCCATGGGGGATTGCTTCCAAGGGCAACAATCTCTCAGCAGCAGGGCAGCGAGCAGCCTCAGCCTACCGGCACGGAATGCCAACAGCAGCCGGCACTAGCATCATACTATTTTAACATTCCAGTGCCACCTCCTGGAGATAGGACATTGTACCCTTCAATGAAGGGTGGATGAGGCCGGCCCTCCCCCTGCTGCATTTTTTTTCCGCTCAGCAATTGGCATGCATCGTTCGTTTCACCTGGCCCTGACCCACTTGCGCGCTCGCCCCACCTCACCTCCTCGGCCCGCATCACCGAAGAGCAGGCGCAGCACATCACCGCGCCGTTTGCGCTTTTGACTCCGACTCCCTGGTGCGCGAATCACCCACCCTTTCATTCTCTTGTTCTTCCTTTCTTGCGATTGGGGCAATGAGTTGGTGTGGGGATACATTTGCGTGGGGCTAAGCTGGTCCGGTTCGGGTTTGGGGGCGTGGGCTTTGGGATAGGGGGTGATTTGACAGCGATTGGGGGGATTCGATTCTTGATTCGAAGTGCGATTTGGGCTCGCAAGCGGAATATTGGGGTGATTCTTGATTCTTTCTGTGGGTTTTGGGGGTTTATCTGGAGAGTGCCGGATTTGCGCGTGTTCTTGTTTTCTTGTGCTCTCCTTGAATTTTCTGAGTGGTTATTTGCGGGAGAATGTGGTTTCTGTTATCCTGCGGGAATCTATGCTCGTCGTTCATTTAAAATTTGGAAATACCTCCCCAGGTTCATGTTACAGTAATTCACCTTATTATTTGAGGGATAAGTTTTCAGATGTTTGAAGTCCTTCAAGAACCATACAAAAAAATATAGTTTGTCAGGGCATGCTACTGATTGTCTGTCACTGCTTATTAGTTTTCTCCTGCACTACAAACTTCGATGATACGATCGGATATGTGAGTTATACTTGTAATCTTGATGAATCTTCAATTCGCATATACCAGATTGTAGGTTCAAACCAGCAAAATTTCTCTTCCGTACTGCTTGATCAAATGAATATTGCTACTACTTGTTACCATTTCATTCGTTTAATAAGTATTAAGTAATGATGTTTACAATTGTATGATGTTTCTACCTGTTACCATTTCATATCTAATAGGAAGAATCTGGTTCCGAAGCACCTTGGTCTTCTCAAGATGGGATACGTGTCAATACACCGAGCAAGTTTTTTAAAAGGTGCCCCTCTGACAACCTCAAAATGTATATTACTAGCTTCTTCATCGTTAGTGGTAAGTGCGTTTCTTAGAACAACATTAAATGGGCTTTGCAAAACTTTATTAAATTTAATGACTGTAACATCGAGGAAAGGTGGGATTCTGACACGGAAAACATCCTCACGCAATGACTCCATGGTATACTGAAATATAAGATTTTTTTTTGCTGCTTCTAGACCAAACAGTATTAAAATATCAGACACATAGTGGCACTGCTCGTGAAATGAAGATCTTCTTGCATGTAAACTGATATTATGGATAGCAGATTGTAACTGTTGTTCCGATAGGTGCAAACGACAAATGGACCCATCATAATTGCCTTTATAATCAATATTGTCGACATCTTTGGTGACAATATAAACATCAGGATGATCTTGAATGTTAAATGTCTTATCCTTACTAGCCCTAATGAGTCCCTTAGACCCAAACAGAATGGTTGTCCCATATGTGTATTCATCGATCATAAGATCGACGTAACAACCCTTCCGATCATAGCCAATTGACTCTGAATTTTAAAACAACATAAATGTGTTAGCATAATGAAGAGGATTTCATGTATATTGGTTAGCAAAGTGGATGGTAGCATCAATCACAAGAAAATTATCACACATTGATAACACCTCATCCGTATCCCTATCATCAATCGACAGTCTCTCGCCGACTATGTGACCATATGTTATATATCAATTTGGTATTGCTGAAACCTTCCTAAATTGTCGGTTATATCATCCTTATTCTATGTTAATTTTGCTTGAATGCAGCATGGCCCTGAACATGGTTTAATATTGTTGCTATGCAGAATTTTAGATTGCATTAATTAACATCATTGTCATTTGAATTATATTAATTTCATATTGATGAAGAATTACATCATTTTCATGTATGAAATCTGACATACTAGAATTGAAGGTAGCAAATCCTAGGAGTTCATAGTATGTTTGATTTCATAAATAAAAATCATGTAAATCTTCATCTATATTTATTGTCATGACAATACCATGCTGAACAGAAATTAACAAATGGAGTTCTATCGGTCAGATCTATGTTTTGGCATGCAACTAAGAACAATTTAATGTTAGTGTACAAACAATATCTTGTTACTAAAATGTGTATAGTATATTCAATTGTTAAATATCACCGTTTCCAGATTTGCAAAAAAAAGCAAGATTGGATAGGAAGAACCTCTTATAAATTGTTAGTAGTGCCCAGGTCTAATTAGTTATTCACTGCAACGCTGTTAATGCTTGGTTCTTTAGCTTGTCTTATCATGTTTTGTTTCAACATAAGGGCCATGTTCTGTTCAGAGCAAAGAATCTATATAACCTGAGTTTATCCATGCAATTCTGCAGGATGATATATCACTATATGGAAATGTTCTAGTAACTTTTTTCTTGACAATTTTAGGAAAGTTTCAGCAATACAAAATTGTAATATAACATATTGTTACACTGGTCCTTTTTTTATTTGTCTCAGATGGCAGACCAGCATATGACAGATGAGGAAATCGACAGCATATACTTCGAGAGATGATAGTTGAAAAGGAAGACTACATTTGTAAAGACCAGTCGAATGATAGAAAAAGACTATTTTATCAGACAACTCAGGTGGATTTACCAAAAGCTATTCAAATTATGGTTTTGGATAAATGTGTTATCAATGTGGGGGTTAGTTTTCTTGTGATTCTGCTGCTGCCGATGCACCTACTATCATTCTGCACCCTGTTGGGGCTAATGCCCATGAAATCCTCTTCATTACTTCTAACCGTATTTTTGTTTGTTTTTAAAATTTCGGAGTAGTGTCATTTTTGACACAACAGATTCTGTTGATATCCGTTCGAGCTATTTATGTGTTATCACACATTACTAAATCTGGTAACTTACTGGATCAGATGGTATATTTCAGTGTGGTTCAGGCAATCAGATGATCTATATAACACGAACGAGTGACACTTTCATTTTCTGGTTCAAGTACAGTATTGGCAATCTGAAATATATAACTGTTTCAATGTGCTAGAATGTTGTTGTGACAAATTGTGTTTGTGATGTGTTCTCAGGTTCCATACCAACGACGTCGCCACGTCGGTCTTGTGATCGATGGCCAGTCCGGCTAGGTTCCAAGCTACCTCAGAAGGGTTGTTAAGCTTAATAGATACATCTATGGGACAACCATTCTATTTGGGTTTGAGGAACTCATCAGGGCGAGTAAGGATAAGACATTCAAGATCATCCTGATGTTTACATTGCCATCAAAGATATTGACATTATTGATTATAGAGGCAATTATGATGGGTCTATTTGCCGTTTGCACCTCTCAGAACAACAGTTACAATTTGCGATCTATAATATCAGTTCACATGTAGGAGGATCTTCATTTTACGAGTAGTGCCACTATGCGTCTGATATTTTAATAATGTTTGGTCCAGAAGCAGCAAAAAAAAATCTTACATTTCAGTATACCATGGAGTCATTGCGTGAGGATGTTTTCCCTGTCAGAATCTCACCTTTCTTCGATGTTACAGCCATTAAACTTGATGAAGTTTCGCAAAGTGCATTCGATGTTGTTCTAAGAAGCGCACATACCACTAACGATAAAGAAGCTAGTAAAGTACATTTTGAGGTTGTCAAGGGGACACCTTTTAGAAAATTTGCTCGATGCATTGAGGCATATCCCATCTTGAGAAGACCAAGGTGTTTTAGAACCAGATATGGCTGCAAAGTTTAGACAACAGAGAAAAGCCAGAGATTTTCAAGAGACGGAGGGGTGAAAGAGCGGAAGAATTGGCTGAAAGACAACAAGAGGAAAATGTGAAGGTCGGCACACTTTTCGATACTAGAGCACATTGAGGTGTGATTTCCTCGTATGTGCTCTGTACCCCATGCCGCCAAGACCTTGTAAGAGAACCAAGTACGTACCATTTTACTTCTGTTCTGTACTGTACTTACTTTTTTTCACTCTGGTTGCGCTGACAAATAATTTTACTTACTCAGGTGGTATCACTATTAGACAAGCTACTGCTGTTCTGGGGACTCACTGCTAGGGTTGAGTGCTTGAAGGCTTTTTTTTCCCTCACTAGCTATCCTTGCCAGGCATTATGAGTGGTGTGCTGAATCTGGTGATCATTGTACATATCAGGAAGTGTCCTGTTCTAGCTCTGTTTCTCTGCTCGTCTTGAATGATGTAGCCATTTTTACCTCACAATCCTTCCCTGCACAAGCATTATGAATGTGGTGTGCTGAATTTTGTACATATCAGGATTTTTGATTCTGAATTAGTGCAGCTATCCTGCACAACATTGTTTTTCGTTTGGTTTCCTTTGTGATCACTTGTTGGCTCTTTGATTCGCTGTTGCACACTTGCAAAGTGCTGGTACCAGTTTGCAGCCGATATATTATACTGTTACTATATAGCTCTGTAATCACATTTCTTGACAGCACAATGATACTGCATGTCTGCATCAGCTGCAATTCAGTACTTGAAACTTCTCGTATGATTTATGCTTTCAGTTTTACTTTCTGAAACCTTAAGTATCATGCATCCAAATGTTTCTGGATCAACTGGTTTCAACATTATTGCCTAAATGGTAACTATTGCGACAGAATAAAAAGGGAGAAATATAATTGCTCGTCAGTCTCATTGAGAAGGCCGGCTCGGTTTCAGATTGGGATTAAGTGGTTCCTAATTCAGTGATTCTAGATCAACTGCTTTGGGTGCATCGACGGTTAGGATTGGGACCAGGGACGGGATCTCGGCTGTTCGTTCCCGACGCGGGAATGGAGGCCTCCGGGAGCATTTTTTATTGGAGACGAAGGCCTCCAGGAGCTGGGCGGCCGAAGCAGGAGGCCATCGCCGGCGTTGCGTCGGTCTGCCCGGCCGTCGCCCAAGTCCTCCAGCTCGGCCGTGGGAACCATTGCCGGCCTCGTCAGCGATCTGAACGGGCCGGGGTAATCCTTCATGAAGCACGTGGAGCGGTGGGCCCGTGTGCACATGATGGTGAACCATTGCCGGCCTCTCCAGTACGCTGTACGCATTGTGATTGTGAGAGAGAAATACGTGACTAGCAGATGACTATATATTTAACTTTCTATTACGGGGAAGTACGCAATTTACACTAAAACTAGTAGAGTGTCAGCGTGTTGCAATAGAACCCTAAAAAAGAGAGATATATATCAGCAGACTAAGCTATATAATAAATATCAATTTTCTTTTGTACATATATAAACAGAAATATTAACTCCGCCTATTGCATCACCTACTATTGCTACCCGGAAATTAAAATTTTGAGCTCATAGATTGTTTACATTTAGAAGTTGAAGTTGATGCCAACTTTCCCCTCCGATGTGTTGTCCATTTCCAGTCTTTGCCGGTTAACAAGAAAAATGGCTACACGTTTATGACCGCTTTCTTCCACCTTGAACCCAAGCCATGACTCGGTTTTTCACGGCCATTGGTTTCTTCAGCTCTTGCCAGGCACATTGCGGCGAGGAGGTGGTAGGCCGAGGGAGGAGCCAGTGGCGGCGTCACGGTGGTAAGCGAGGAGGAGGAGACGATGCTTGCTCGGCCAGCGCGGAGCAGGAGGCGACGGCGGCGCATGAGAGGATTAGGATGAAGAGGATATGATGCGGTAAATTCGAGATGGTGGCGTGGCAAGGGAAGGACGTTTTCGTCTCTACCTCTTCCTCGTGCGCCGTCGTTGCCTCCCCTCTTTTCCCCGCCGCCACAGCTTCTCTAAGGTACCTCCTCCTCTCCTCCCTTCCCTCCCGGTACCTTCTTCCATCCCCAACGCTGCCTCCCATCCCCGCTACCTCCTCCCATCGCCGGTGTTACCTCCTCCTACGCTGTCGGATCCCCTCATCCTCGTATACATCGCCGTTGCAACCCGCAGACTGTGTGTCTGAGGGGGCGGAATCTCTGAGTTACAAAGCGAATGCTGGACAGGCGCAGGTGGCGAGTCGCGGTGCGAGACAGGAAGGAGTGGGGCGACCATGAATTTCGGTGTATGCATATGAAGAAGAAGTGAGGCGATGACGATTTAGGTGGTTGCAGAAGAAGTGGGGGAATGGATATGTTTGTGAGTCACAGGGGGTGGCGGGGCGAGACTTTGTCCTTGTTAGGTTGGGTCCATATGTTGATGTGCCTCGATGAGGAATCTAGGAGAGGTCGGAGAGGCCAACCGCCCGCATAAGAGAAAAAGAACACCGCTCGGCTACGCGGGAGTAAACTCTTTCTTTTATTAGTTAAGATTACCGAGGAACTACAATATGTTACCTTGGAGGCGAGCTGATGAGTTTTTTTTTTTGGCCCCCTGACACCACCAGAATTGCAAAAATGGCTCCCGTGCCATTTTATTTGCAAAAGTAGCCCCCTCCATCTCCTTCCGCGGTCGGAGAGTGGGGAAGGTGACATTTTGCGGTCGGTGAGCGCGGAAAGTGACCGCCTAGGTGGCCGAGCGTGGAAAGTGATAGGCCACTGAGCTTCCGCGTTCGGGCGGCGCGGAAAGAGCCCGGTTCCGCTATCGCCGCTGGTTCCCGCGCCGAAGAATTGCCGCGCTTGCCACCTAGCTTCCACGGCCCCCGAGCGCGGAAATGGACACGTGTCGTGCCCAGGGCATTCCACCCTCGGGAGGGGGCCAAATTTGCAAATACGTCGGCACGGGAGCCATTTTTGCAATTCACGGGCGTCAGGGGGCCAAGATAAAAAAAATCATGAGCTGATAACCTAGTCGCACTCGTCAAGCCACATGGGCCAATTTCGTCACCTTACAGCAAAAGTATTAGAGTGTTGGAATTTTGGGCTTGGCCCATACAATATTTCAATTAAATTATAGGAAAATCCCAAATGTCCACTCATGTATGGTGGAAGGTGGGAAGTTTAGTACCATATTGCTAGTCTAGGTGGGAGGAGACCAACATATAATGTGGAGTTGGTCTTACCTAGTTGAAGCAAACAAAAGGAGAACACATGCACTCGCTCGCTGACCTCGCCACACCACGCCATCGCCCACCCGCGCGCGACGTGCGCGTGAATGGTCCGACGATTTTGTGTCCGGCTTGCTGTGGAGCTGCAGCTTCTTTTTGCACCTCATAACCATGCACATTGATCAGAAACTAAAAACCGAATACACTGTTTCAATTAACTTTTATGGCACGCCTTAACCTTGGTTAAAACAGTGTAATGTCATTTATGATGGCAGTTTTTAATCAGCATTATAGCGGCAGTTTTTAATCAGCATTATAGCGGCAGTTTCTTCTACTAACTCTAGCTCTATAAAAAAGAGACCTCTCCTCTCAGATCAGACACACCAGAACAGAGAGAGGCTCTCATAATAGACAGACGCAGTTTTGTGTTGTTGTCCAGTTTCTTGTTGCTGTGCTACCCGGCTACTCCATCCCTTCCTCAACGAGCACCAACGTGGGGAGAGCAGTGTCTCTAAAGCCGGAGTCCTTCATGATCCTGCACGGGTTGGGACGAATCAGGTTTTTGGGAAGCGTTCGCGCGACTGTTCACTGCTTTCTTCTCTACGTGTCGTCTTCTTCGGACCATACTCTACCGCGACCTTCGTCGGAGCGATCCTCTGTAAGTCGCGGTGATAACATTTCATATGGCTAGACTTTGTTTCCTAGAGATTTGTTATATGATGATGTTGATGTCTACTACTGTTAATAGCATACTTGTTCTAGATTTTGGCTTGTTAATGTATATATATGAGATAGATATATTTGAGTTGATGATCATGTTACCGTTTATAGTTTTAAATATGCCTATTATATATATTGCTACCGATTCAATTATTGTTTTATGAATTATAACAATCACAAAAGCCGCCTCATGCGATTGCTGCTTCTTTTGGATCTGTGGTCGTGTCCCGTTATCAATCTGTGCATCATTTTTTTTTATGAAACAACTGTGCGTCAAGTTTGGTAGTTGGATAGTTCTAGGCGTGGCATTTTGTGCGAAATGAGATGCAAACTGTTATTTTCTGGCATCAGCGAAAAAGCGCTAGTTTTTTTTTTAATGAAACTGGCAGGAGGTCGCTGTTATATTAATAGAGGAGTGGAACGAGAGCCGCAAAATATCAATTAAAAGTTAACTAAGGCCTTAATTACGAAAGATTGAAAAGCTCCAGGCACTTGCCCCCGCTAGGATCCAAGTTATACCATCCTTCTTGATCTTCGCTAGGAGTTCAACGGTGTGGTGGCTTTGTTGTCGAAGATTTTTGCGTTTTGTTCCTTCCAGATTTCCCAGATAATTAGAATAAGGGTCGTGGTCATGGTTTTCTTGGTGGAACCTTTTGTCTTCGCTACGTTAGACTACCAATCTAGGATGTTCGTGCTAGGAGATCATAGGGATGGCTGTAGGCTATCGATGCCTAGTCAGTCCGCCATGTGCTTCCAAATTTTGACAGAGAAGTGATACTGGGCGAAATGATGTATGACTGATTCGGGAGTGTCTGCGTAGAGAAAGCGCTAGTTGTATATTCTTCCTCTGTTGTAAATTCAGTGTCTACAGTAATTCAAATGTTTTCCCTGAAAAAACAGCTCTGTGTAATTGCATTGTGGCATAGCAAATTTCATACTTGTGAAGCTAAACCAACAAAGAAACAAAGTGACCTCTGTAAAATAATGGATGGATATATGGTGAAGAGTACCGGAACATGTTTTCCAGATGCAGACTTGTTAGCTAAACAAGAACTGTTATTCTGTGTAATGCTACTTAGCAATACCAAATTAGCCTCTAGCGTCCTATTTTTTGGCACGCCCAAATCTTCTGACATGTATGGTTGACTTGTAGTTTCTGGTCATTTGTAATTTTCTTGGATGGTATTCTTCAGCATGTGCTAGGAGCTTAGGAATTAGATTCCAGTGATGATAAGCAAATAATCCCGACAGGTGTTCCTGCAAGACTGCGGAATTTCATACGCAGATGCCTGATAGCTGTGCTCTCTTATGGTCCGATGCCTAAGCATATCGCCTTTATTATGGATGGAAACCACAGATATGCTAAATTCAGGAGCATGAAGGAAGGTACTGGTCACAGGTTTGGCTTCTCAGCTCTCATTGCAAATCTACAGTATTGCTATGAAATGGGTGTGAAATATGTTACAGTCTATGCATTCAGTATTGACAATTTCAAAAGAGACAGAGCCGAGGTGCAGTCCTTGATGGATTTAATGGAGGGAAAAATCAATGAGCTGTTAGAAAACAAGAGTGTTATCAACAAATTCGGGTGCAAGGTCAACTTTCGGGGAAACTTGGACTTGTTAAGTGAATAAGTGAGGTAGCAGCTAATAAATTGATGGCGAGCACAGGCGCCGCGGAAACACGGGGCTGGTTTTCTCGGTTTGCTTGGCTTACAAGTTACAACTCTACCTCTGAGATTGTCCATGCTGTTCAGGAACTCTGCCGCGAAAAGAACATGCTGGTAGTAACTGCAGCAGCGATTCTTCAAGTAATGCCATATGTTCAGAGATTTCAGTGTCACTTGGATCAATATCTTTATACAATGGCTCCCTGGATCCTGATATTGTGATCAAGACTTCAGGTGAGACGTGACTGAGCAACTTCCTTCATTGGCAGACTACATTCAGTCACCTGCAGAATCCAGAACCTCTGTGGCCGGATTTCTCTTTGAAACGTCTTATTTGGGCGATACTACTTGGGCCATACTACGGTATCAGAGGGTCTACCTTTACTTGGAGAGGAACAGAAAGTTGGCCAAGAAGCATCTCTAACCTCCTCCTATTGTACTGTTCTATTGAATAAACAAAGAAATATTTACAGTATAAAATGTGCAACTGTCCATTGCAACATTCATTGCTACTGCGGTTGCGTTTGCACGGTCCTGCAGGTCCTCATCGCCGTCGTCGTCGTGGTCGAGTTCCAGGCCGTTCATGGGTCATTCCGGCCGTGCAGCCGGGAGGAAGGTCGCCACGTCCAAATAGACCCAAGGGAGCTGCAGCCACGGTAGGCGCCTCCACCGCCGCGAGAGGGCGGAGGCCCGAGCGGCCTCGTGAGCGTGGCCGTCCGTTACCCGCATCTGTAGTAGGGACCCGGAACAGTTTTTCGTGAGATGTGAGATGTGAACAGGGTTCTGCCGTTGGTAAAATACTTTAGCAACATTGAAACAAACGTTGATGCGGTTTTACTCTATCGATGCAGCAATTGAGCAACAGTGAAAAAAGCGTTGACCGGTTTTACTTTATCGATCTTAGACTTTGTTTTTTGATCGGTGAAGAAGATCACTCCTAATGCTTATGCACTGTAACATCTCTACATTTACCGTTTTATTGCGGAGGATCCTCTCCTCTGTGGTACGGTGAACAGGATGTCGTCGGGCAGCCGTGGCTGAGCCTGTCGTCGTGCTCGCCTCCGACCGTGTCCACATCACCGCGGACCATTGCCGCGGGCATCTTCAGTGGGCCGGCGCCTTGGGCCGCTCCGCAGCACAGAGTGCCGACGCCGCCGTCTTCGACTCGGTGATCGTCAGCGCTGCCGGCGGCCATGGCTGGCATATACGCGGGCTGTGTTGTGGCGATAAATCAGTGCTATGATTATGATAAGCTTCAGTGCTACACTGCTATGATAATGTATCTGCTTAGTAAAGGGAAGCGTTCTGCTCAAAACAAAAGTAAAGGGAAGCGAAAAGGACATGCAAGAAGTTCGTGTCTGAACCAATTGCTGACGTTTAGCACTAGCAGAGTAGCAGCAGTAGTCCCGATCCCAGTAGGTGCTGCTCTGCTTCTTGGGGTTGTACCAGCAAGTGCTTACGGTCGGGGGAGGCCTATATGGCCAGCCAACGTCAGAATCAGAAATCTGCTCCTGTTCATTCTATCAGTTTCAAATATCCAGATCAACTGGGGCAAATGAATTTCTGAAGCCTTTGCAAATAGCATGAATTTTTATTTTATCGCAAACTTAACATGTCATAATGTTTTGAAACCATGTGAACAACTGAAATATATTGTATAGAAATGATACAAAAACTATAAACGTACAATTAGGCATGATACAATTTAATGAAATGAAAATATAGCGTGACAAACAAAATATGTACAAGGTAGATTAAATTATAAAAAATTACAAATATTTGCAATGAGGAAGGAATATCCTCAAATTCCTTTGCTGCTTAAAATGAAGGGGGAGGCTGCACAAATTTGTTTACTATCCTCAAGCGTGATGTACACCAGGCATGAATACATTGCGATAATTTTGAAGATTTCACGCTGCTGCTTACTACTATACAATATATAGGAAAAATGAATGGACGAACAGGACTATTTGTCTAAGTGACCTCAAATGGGGAACAAGAACAGAAAATGTAAGTAGAACAAGATAAAAAGAAATCTTCCCTCTACCCTCTGTAGCATCACTAAGAAGATCAAGTACATTATCAAATGCATCAATTTTAGATCTAAGATCTAAAACAAATGCAAATGCATATAGGTAAGGGATTTCTCTCCAATATTTAAGGTATTTAGTTTTCATAGCAACAATAGCATCGTGTAAAACGAAGTCATTTTCATACATTTTCAACTGAGTAGCAATCTGTAAAATACTATGCACGATGATAGGAGATGTTAGATAGTAGACAGAGGACAAAGCAACAGTGGCCTCGTAATTTTTTTTAAAAAAAAACGACAGTATTTTCTCAGCAACGAACCAATGTTGCTCAGTCAATAGTATACTACCGTCAGTGCTCTGATAGCGTGTTTGAATAAAAATAGAAAAATTGTTGTTATATAGTACAAGACTCTTAAGCATCAGGTAAAAAGAGTTCCTTCTTACCTCAATGTCCAAACCAAACTTTTTCGGACATACACCCATCGCCTTGCAGAAGTTCTTATATTGTGCTATTCTTACATTAGAATTATTCAAGAAAGAAATCGCACCACAAAAAGCTTTAATATACGGATTCAACCTTTTCAAACCACATCTGACTATAAGGTTAATAATATGACAAGCGCATCGTTGATGTAGCAAGAAGGAATCGACGTATGTACTCAACACTGGAGTAAGAATATCCATGGCCCTAGAGTTCGAAGCGGTGCTGTCTAAAGTAATTGAGAATATTTTGTCTGTAAGACCAAAGTCTTCCACGACTTTGATAATATAGTCCGCAATATTCTCACCCGTGTGTGATACATCAATTAAATTCAAATCTATAATTCTTTTTTCCATTACCCGATCACCATTAACATAATGATCAACTACACTAAGATAATCCTTTCTAGACCGACCACTCTACATGTCCGAGGCTAGGGCCACTGAAAATGTGCACGTACTAAATAGTTCCTTTATTTTATTATGGCGTTCATTGTAGTGTTTTACTAGATCTCTAGTTTTTGTCTGTCTAGAAACGAAAGAAAATATAGGATTATGCGCAGTTATAATATAATTTTGGAAAGCAGCAGACTCCCCAAAGCCTAACGGTAAATCCTCAGAAGCAATTAAACGATAGAGAGATTGATGGGCTATCTTGGGATCATAGTCTCAGTTACGTACCGTACCGTCGGGGTTGTACTGCATCTGCGTCTGCCTCATCACCAATCCTTGCTTGGCTCGACATCTTGTAGCATGTCTAAGCAAGTGCCCCGTTTCACTTGTAGACCTTACAGACAATTCATCGCGACAAATTTGCAAATAGCATATGATACATCATTTCCTTGTGCGTCTTGCATGGTTGTCCTGTCGAAATTCTCTCGCACTCCCGATGTAGACGACCTCAACCTCTTTGCTTTGGTTGGCATGAAGCCTAATGTTGTCGTGGAGCTTGATGACAGAGCTCCGCCTTGCCCTGCCGGTTGGCTTGACGTAGCCGCAGCTACCTCCATGGACGCAATTTCCTCCGGTGAAAGTCTGTAATCACCAAGAGCAAAGCTATCGTAAATGTCCATAACGAAAACTGCAAAATCAAAACTAACACTATTATTACTTTCATCTTAGCATAACAAGTACTAACAATAAAAATATGCAAAAAATAGAATTGTACCTTTTTTGTTGACTTGCTATCGAAAATTGAATATTCCAAAAAAATTGGCTTTTTAAAAATTTTGCTAAATTATCTCACAATGAATTTGAATTTGCACAATAGAATTTCAGAGAGATTGGGGAATGGAGGGGTGCTGAATGAAGGGGGGTATGGTGGCTATTTATAGAAAAAATTTGGGTTTTTTTTGAATTTTTTGCTATTTTTAAAGACTAAAATGGTCAAAATGGTTAAAAAAGGGGCATAAATGGCCAACGACTGGATTTTAGTCGGATCGTGCCATGCTAGGCATGGCCCACGAGCCCGCCTCCAGCCTGCCCAGCTGCTAGCGTCGGCCGTTCCCTTTCCTCCCTCTTGCTGTGTGCCCCTGCCCACATGCGGCACTGCCGCTAGTCGCTACTGCTGGCGCCCTCCACGCAGACCCATGTCCCTTCGCCCGCCTCCCTCTGCGCCCCTTTGCCTGTCTCCCTACGTGTCGTCTCCTCCTCTCCTCCCAGCCTCCTCCCTCCACCTTGGCTCGCGCAGCGCCGCCTCCTCCCTCAGCGTCGGCCAGCACCGCACCACCTCCCCTCCCCCTCTTCCTCTCTGGCTCTCCCTCTCCTCCTCCCTCTCTTCACTGGCGCCCTGCCACCACCTCCTCCCGGCCCCTCCTTCCGCCGCCTCCCCTCCTCTTCCTCCATGCCGCCACCCACCCCACCTCCTCCTCCTTGCCGCTCACTACTCAACCTACGGACGCGAGCAAGATGGGTTGTGCTGGGCTCATGTCGTGCTTGGCACGGCTCGATACTATTTGTGCCATGCTAGGCCGAGCCACCTTGCCAGGGTTGCGGCCCAAGCACGGCACGGGCCTTCGTGCCGGGCTGGCACGGCCCATCTGGCCAACTCTAGATAGGAGAACGAAGGCCTTGGTCGTTGATCTAGAGGAGTGGAAATGGTGGTGTCACGAATAACCCCCTTGAATGTCTCTATTTTCCTTTAGGGCCGTGTAGAACAGGAAATTTGGAGAAAACATGCCCAATTGAAATACCAACTTTAAAATACCACATAAATTATTCTTTATTTTTTGTAGTACATCAATATTTCACAATTGCATCAAAAGTTTATCTTGAATTGTTCTTTTATTTACCACATAAATTATTGAAGTTGTGTATTATTTATTTGAAATAAGTCCATTTTGACCTCTAAACTCTTGCGAAAGTATAAGTTTCAATCTATAACTGCAAAACCGGGTATTTGACGCCCTGAAGTATCAATACCGTTTATTTTACCCACCGAAACCGATTAAAGGTGGTTTTATCCGAGGTGGCGCCAACGTGGAAGCGGTTTTTACATGTAAGTTTGTTTTCGGTTTAGGGTTTTGACACGCAACCACTCTAGTTAGCAGAATGAACAAATAAATTAAAAAAGATGGTAGGGCCACATGTCATTCTTACCAACCACATTCTCCCCCTTTTCTTCCTCTTTTATCTCTCCCACGACCATGACCGCCTCTCCCTCCTCTCTTCCTCTTCTTCCTCTCTCTCCCAACAGTTACGACACTAGGATCTCCGCCTCCTCCCCTAGATCCGCCCATGGCTCCCGGCGACCGTCCTCGTCTCCCTCTCTCTACATCTCCCTCTCCCTCTTCTCCTCTTCTCCAAGTCCAGCACCAGCTAGATCCATCGCCTCCCACCATGCCACCTATTGTCACCGTCGTCCAACATTTCCCTCCAAACCCACAGCACCGCCTTCGCTATCCCTCCACACCGCCAATCCCCCCAATCTCTCTCTCTTTGGGGTCAGTGAGGAGGCAGGGGAGGATGCGTCTGTGGCAAAGGGGGCGGCGGCGAGGTTGACGGTGGGGCAGCGGCAAGGTCGTCCGTTGCCGATGGTGACCAGTAGCAATTGCGGTCGTTAGCTGGGGATGTCTTCATTGCCTCCTGGGCGGAGTCCCTCAATGACGAGCTTCGAAGACCGGCAATGGTGGCAGTGGCGGTGGCTTGAACGCCGGATCTCGCCATCGACCTCGGTAGAGAGAGGGGGGAGGAAGAAGGTGATTTTCAGGATACCATGTGGGCACATCAATTTTGTATTTTTTTATTAATAGGTGCCACCACAGTGCAAAACCTCCCTCAATCAGTCTAGAGGGTAAAATAAATGGTATTGATAGTTGAGGGTTGTAAACATCCAGTTTTGCAATTCGATGTTGAAATTTAGACTTTTGCAAGAGCTTAGGAGGGGGGGGGGGGTCAAATATACTTATTCCTGTTTATTTTAAGCCCCGAAGCAGTGCAAATTTCAGATCGAGGGCAAACATATAACTTTATGTAGGAGATTGAAATTAGAGCTTTAGCTATTCTATTCCAAGTGATGAAGTTTAAAATGTGCTAAAATCGAACTCTTGATTTCTCACAATAGTCAGTTTAAAACGCTGCAATGATAACATCACTGTGTGTGACTGTTGCAACATACTGCATGAACTAATTCAACAAACTTCTGATGGTCAGACATTTAATCTTTGTTCAGAACACAAATATCCAACCCGTAGATGACACGATAAAAAAAATTCAAAACCCAATTTTAATACACATACTAGATGTGAGCCTGCGCTGTGCAGCGGATCAATTCATGAACTATGACAAAATTTTGATCCATACCCATCACAAGGATATATCATAATCAAGGGTAATTGTTAGATCATGCAGTACCATATAAACACAAACACCCCAGGAAGCTCAGCATGTTAGATCATGTTATGATGTGACAGCAAGACTTAAATAGCCAGTTGGGCTGTACGCAATTGAAAACAAGAGGGGAAAAGGAAATAAAGAAAAACGAGGGAGATGAGAGTTTGGGCTAGCCCAGCCCAAACAGCAAATCAGGCCATCACTCCCCCTGCCATAGAACCGAAGGGCACGACTCCACGCAGCCACGCTAAGGGGGTCAATATTCGATAGGATATAAATATGATTTAGATTTTTTCTATTCGATTAACAATGTCCTCTCTATTTGTATTTGTATTCACATTAAAAAAATATGATACGAATGTGGTATGGACTTTTGCCATCCGAAATGTTATTTTATTCGCACTATTCGTATTCATATTTAAATTCGATAAAATAATATACATATATTATTGTAGTATGGCTAATTAGTTGGATGAGCATTTTTAGTTTAATGTGAATTCATATTTTTAGGTGAAATAGATAAACTAGAATGATTAAATGTGCTATGTATGAGGATAAAATATCATAAAAATCTTGTTATTACGTAAGTTATGAGGATACCCGAATTCGACCGAATTGAGTAGGTATTCGATTTGTATTCGTTACAATATTCGATTCATATTCGATAGTATTCGAATTTGTATCCGTATTCGTTTAGAAAATACGAATACAGAAAGACCATTATTCGATCCGTTGACACCCTTAGGGATACTCGCAGGGCCGTTTGGATAATGGGAAAAGAGGGGTAGGAATAGGATTGGGATATGACGCGGGATAAATTTAGCTGTTGGATCGACGAATTGAGGGATAAATTTATCTCACCTTATATCTCGATCACATTCCCACATCTCATAACCCAATATCCAAACAGCTAGCGAGACAGCGTCGCTGCTAGTCCTAGTCGTCGTTGCTATAAATTTCTCATCGCCAGCCACTATCTCACACCAACAACCTACACAATCAATTCCCTACGGCCTCCTCGTCTCTCCAGTACTTCCAATTTCGCTGAAGATCCTCGACCCCTGTGCTGCTCTAGGCTCCATCGCTTTCGTTGACACCATGATGGAACTTGAGGGCCGTCACCATGGATGTCTTCCCTTCCATGCACTCAGGCTCATCTAGGACCATAGGCATGGAGCCATGGAGGCCACCATCATGAGGAGTTGGTTGGAGCCCCCTTCTCCTTCACCCACACGCTGCTAGCCTGCTCTGCAACTTCGTCCGGCCCAATTTGAGCCATGAGCAGCCAGATCCGACCATATCTTGGTTGTGATCACCGTCGTGGCCATGGTAGTGGTCGCATTTGGCGTTGGTCATCACCATGGGACAATTGAGCAGGGGCAGCGCTGCAGAGGATGAGCAACATGATTCTGTGCGTGTAGCGTAGTGTGTACGGTCAATCGTCGTCTTCATCGCCATCTAGAAGAGGATAGTGGTGGCTTGCAACTGGAGGTCAGGGGGGGCGGTGGTGCGCTAACAAGGATGAGGAAGGTGGCGCGACACCCTAGAGAGGAAGGGTGAGCAGTCGAGAGGTTAGAGATTGGGGAGGCGAGGTGGCACGGAGTGACTGAAAGAGCGAGCGAGGAGAGGAGAGGGCTGACGTGAGCGAGGGTCACTGTCCCGGTGGTCCCACGTGTGGCATCACCACCAACCAACTGGTTCTTTTAATACAGGGCTTGTTTGGTTCAGGGCCAAAATGATCCAAGTCAAAATTTTGGTATGGGCTTTTGCCATCCGAAATGTTATTTTATCCGAACTATTCATATTCAATTTCGATATATATATATATATATATATATATATATATATATATATATAATTGTAGTATGGCTAATTAGTTGGATGGATATTTTTAGTTTAATGTGAATTCATGTTTTTAGGTGAAATGGATAAACTAGAATGATTAAATGTGCTACGCACGAGGATAAAATATCATAAATATCTTGTCATTACGTAAGTTACGAGGATATCCGAATCCGATCGAATTGAGTAGGTATTCAATTCGTATTCATTACAACATTTGATTTGTATTCGTATTTGTTTAGAAAATACGAATATGAATATGGAAAGACCACTATTCGATTCGTTGACACCCTTAGGGACACTTGCAGGGCCATTTGGATAATGGTAAAAGAGGGGTAGGAATAGGATTGGGATATGAGGTGGGATAAATTTAGGCGTTGGATCGACGAATTGAGGGATAGATTTATCTCACCTTATATCTCAATCACATTCCCACCTCTCATAACCCAATATCCAAACAGCTAGCAAGACAGCGTCGCTGCTAGCCCTAGTCGCCGCTACTGTAAATTTCTCATCGCTAGCCACTATCTCACACCAACGACCGACAATCGATTCCCTATGGCCTCCTTGTCTCTCCAATACTTCCAATTTCGCCGAAGATCCTCGACCCATGTGCTGCTCTAGGCGCCATCGCTTTCATTGACACCATGATGGAACTTGAGGGGCATCACCATGGATGTCTTCCCTTCCATGCACTCAGGCTCATATAGGACCGTGCGCGTGGAGCCATGGAGGTCACCATCGCGAGGAGTTGGCTGGAGCCCCCCTTCTCCTTCACCGACACGTTGCTAGCCTGCTCTGCAACTTCGTCCGGCCCAATCTGAGCCATGAGTAGCCAGATCCAACCATATCTTGGTTGTGATCACCATCGTGGCCGTGGTAGTGGTCGCATTTGGCGTTGGTCATCGCCATGGGACAATTGAGCGGGTGCAGCGCTGTAGAGGATGAGCAACACGATTTTGTGCGTGCAGCAGAGTGTGTACGGTCAGTCGTCGTCTTCATCGCCATCTAGAAGAGGACAGTGGTGGCTTGCAATTGGAAGTTGAGGGGGACGGTGGTGCGCTAGCAAGGATGAGGAAGGTGGCGCGGCACCTTGTAGAGGAAGGGTGAGCAATCGAGAGGTTAGAGATTGGGGAGGCGAGGTGGCACAAAGTGACTGAGAGAGCGAGCGAAGAAAGGAGAGGGCTGACGTGAGTAAGGGTTGCTGTCTCGGTGTTCGCACGTGTGGCATCACCACCAACCAACTAGTTCTTTTAATACAGGGCTTGTTTGGTTCAGGGCCAAAATGAGCCAAATCAAAATTTTGGCATAACCAAAATCTAGGCAAAGCTAAATATTGGCAAAATAAACAGTGTTTGAATTGTGACCAAGTCAAATTTTGGCGTTACCAAATTTTTATGGACGTTACAAAATTTTGTTAACAAACCAAACTACAACCAATTTTCGTTAGCATTACCAGTATTTGGTTTGGTTTGCAAGGGTAGCAAACCAAACAAACCCATAATAAAGATTCAGAAATAACAATTTCAATCTCAACGTGTTTTGTGAAACCATCAATCTCAACATAATTTATTTTTTGTACACAAAAAAACAATCTCAACATACTTTGATTTGTTTGTTCCCGATGAATTCAAATTTATATATTGGTTTTTGGCCGATGGCCGTTGGCCTGTGTTGTGATTGTGTCAACCGTTCGGATCTTGGGGCTGTTTGGATTATTACCTCAATGTGCCAAACCAAATTTTAGTAGTACCTGATAATTTGGCTACCGTTTAGATCTCTACCAAATTTTGGCTTCGCCCTACCAAATTTTGGCACGCCAAATTTTTGAATGTGCGTTCCTCGCGTCGCTCAGGCGGCCGATTTGGGCGCCCAGGAATTGGCTGGGCAGTGCTGCCAAAGCTAGGACAGGTGGCAAGCTGAGATTGGCCAACAGTGGTGTATTAAATGCATAGTGAGTTTAATTAGTCACTTTCAAATGACCATATTTCCTAAACCAAATATCCGATTTGCGATCCGATTGAACCGTTGTGTTCCTTATCATTTAGTCAACAAAACAAGACCGCTGTTGGTATATTTTGGTGCAAAAAATAATATATATCACGCAGGCCCCACATGTCATACTCATTTTTTTTGGCAAATTTTGGTATAACTGCAATCCAAACGCATCAATTTCGGTATTGCCCGTGAATTGGCATGACTGCAATTCAAACACCTTTTTTTCCCCTGATTTTAGCACTGCTCCGATTTTGATACTACCAAAATTTAGTTTGGCACATTAAGGCAACAATCCAAACAGCCCCCTTATCTGCCCAGATCGGATGGCCAACGCTGCATCGTGGTGAGCCCGATGTTGCTCACTCTTCCGTTCTTCCTCCGCCCCCTCGGCGCCGGCGGAACCCTTCACCTGCCTTCAAGCCCCAAGCGCGCTGCGCGCCACCCTCCCGCCGACTCCGCGTTCCTTCTCGCTTCTCTTGCCGTCTCCGCCTGCGTCGCGAAACCCTATCGGGCCAGCCGCCAGGGAACGCCGCTTGCCAATGCGGAGCAGCGGTGGCGCCCTTCTGCTGCCGCGCTCCAACTGCAGTGGCTAGCGGTGCGGTCCCGTCCCCTTTCGCCGCCGATGCCCTCCTCCCACTGCCTGCGGGAACCATTGGCCTTGTAGCTCCACCCCTGCCCACCGTCGCCGCGGTTGTAGAGTAATCTGCCACTGACGGAGGCGGAAGTTCGTTCAGGCCCAAAATCACCAGGTGCGCGATCGCGCTCCAGGGTGCCGTGCCCGTGCTCTCTTCTCCAGTTTTTTTACATTGCAAAGTTATGCGGTTGTGTTTAGTGGTTTTGCTCCCTGTTTCGTAACGTGCTTGCAGTGAAAGGGTTTGGGTTTGATGCCAATTCGCCTCACGTACTAGCTCGCCTCATGTTTATGTTCCGATTTTTCCGTGTTACAGCCAGATCAAGCGATATATGGCCAACTACGAATGCAGCATGCTCTACATATCAACAACGAGAAGGCAAATATGTTATTGAAACCCGACAAGACTTTGTTACCGAGTCACATCACCGTTGATCTTCGTGGTATACGGTTGAGGTTGCTCGGAGGGACCTCACTCTTTCTGAATGTGCAAAGAAGAACAATATCAATTACTTCTATGCTGATGAAATCTGAAATTCATGACATAATTCTTGGTGCCAACTGCCAAGATAGCTCCACCTTCTGAACAGAGGCAACAGACTGCAGAAATTGAGAAGCAGCTAAAGCTTTGGTAACATAGATGTGATGTTTCGTGTTATTTAAAAAATATCAGCGTGATGCTTACTGTTACTTTTGCATAATTCTGCAGTCTAAAGAGATGACAGTTAACCACTGTTTAGACAAGGCCAACTAATGCGCATGGAGATGAGCTTATTGTCACAGTTACTAGTCCATAGAAGCGACAAACATTTGCATCAAAGATTGTTCCCCGTGCCAAGGCCATCTCTCTCACAAATGTATATCTTCATGTCAATCATATTTATGTTTATTCAGAGTTTCAGATGGCGTAAAGGTGAGTCTGACTCTACTACATTATTATGATGTTTATGCAGGATTAGACAACACAAGATTTTTCAACATCAACAAACATTGGGATGGTGAGAAGTGCATCATTTTGGCATTCACCATTACTCCAGGATCTTATTCGTTGACTGCATACAAGCTGACACCGAGTGGCTATGACTATCGAGTGGGGCTATGACACTGGCAGCAGCCTATGTGGATATCTAGAGACTCACTATGAGAATTGAGAATGTCCACTTCTCAGTGACCGCTTCAGTGATTTCTACATGGTATCAACTTATTCTGATACATCGACTTATTCTGTCATGTTTTGAATAGTTCACTGCTGAGAGGCTGAGTTCGCTTCATCTTATGATCAGGTTTACAAATACATTTCAGATATACTTAAACTAGAAACATTGATTCCAACTCAACCATCTAGGTGTGCTTCGGTCTTTGCCGGACCTTCAAGGGTTTAGTTGCTGTGGCGAAACTCCTAGTGTCTTCCTTCTCTTGGTCGAAGCCATAATCTCCTCCTTGATCTTCGGTGAAGCACTCTTCTAAGTCTACGTCATTAGTCTAACAAGGAAAATATATAATAGGGATGAGTATGAAAGGTGCTCAACAAGTTCAACATTAGCAAACCAATATATAATAGTGATGAGTACGAAAGGTGCTCAACAAGTTCCACATTAGCAAACCAACAAGTATATGCTCTAACTATCCAATTGTACCAAACCTATACCAGTGAAGAGCCCACGTCCTTGGGAATATGCTAGATAGTTTTCTAAAACATTTGTTGCCAAAATGGTCAAGTTTTAGTTATGAAAATTCTACTGTTCATTAGACACCATAGGCATAACCCTATAATTCCATTTCCTGCCACGGTGCAGTTTCTACCCGAAACTAGAGAGTGACAATCACATTTTTACTTTGCAGAAGAACTCTACAGAGGTTGTGCTACTATACCACACACGTCTCGTCTTTAATGCTAACAGGACATGCACACTTCTTTTAGTGTGTGGCCAAGAATAGGAGCTCGCAATGCCTTTCCAATATTCCTTCAAGATATATCTCTAGAAAGAATCCGCACCTTTCACTACTAGCTTCCGCAGAAGCACAGAGTCCCTAAACCTAGCTTCTACAGAAGCACAGAATTCTTAATCCCACCTAGAGATACACCATCTAGAACAATTACTTGGCAAAGCCCAAATAACCAGGTATGTGGTCGGCGCGATTGAGCGATGCCTGAATGCCTTATGACAGTTGTTATTTAGTCCTTATATGATAAATCATATGTAGTAGAATCACAACACTTCATAAACACACACAAGTGGTTCCAACCAGGGATCAAAATCCCGGTCGGTTACCGCTGGTAACCGGATTTATCGGTAGGAACCGGGTGAACAGTAACCGGCCGAAATATTTTGAATTTGAATTTGAATTTGATTTTTTGACTGCATAATACCCTTCCTAGGTTGGTTTAGGTCTTTTTGTGCTAAATTACGTATTGTATGAGCTAAATATGCTTGAATTATTGTATTAGCAAGTCTTGGGTGGTTTTTTGGACTTGGAAAGTATGTTGAATTATAGTATTCTCATATGAAGGATATCTATTGTGTCAATTGTTGATGTATAAGCAATTAGCACTTGGCAGGATTCATTTTAATGATTGTTTGATCAAGGGCTTGTTGGTTCAACAAAACAAATTCATGTACCAACGCTGATCTGAGGGCATACTAAATGGAATTTGATATTAGGAATTGCTTATTGATCTCCGGTTTTTTCGGTTTTTTTGGCCGATTTTTTCGGTTACCGAACCGGTTACCGGCTGGTTACCGGTTTTCAAAATTTGGTTCATGAACTTCATCCGGTATTTTCGATGACGGCGGTTACTGTTCTGCCTAAACAGAATCGGATTTCCCGATCGGGTTTTCGATCCTTGGTTCCAACTACCATTCATACTAGTGATCATGATATATCCAAATCCAAATGTCATATTGATTCAGGATTTATAAAGTAAATTTATCATGCAGGTGGTAGGCATATACTAGGTTGCAAGTAATTGATACTGAAATTAAATCAAAGAATAATGATCAAATGTGTTGAACTTGCCTGAGAATCCATAAGAATTGAAGACCGAAAGATTTGAGAAAACCAAGAGATGATGAGACTTAGGGTTCAAGCTTGACCAGCAGATCCCTAGTTACTCCGATTCTAAAGGAATAAAAAATAAAAATAGAGCCCAATAAGGACTAACACCAAATGAAACACGAGGTAGATGCAAGGGCTTTGTGTACAGTCCGTACACGGGAACTCCTAGAGCACTCATTCGTTGAAGCATACGGATAACGACATTAGGTGCCTCGTGGGAGGCTGCAGATGCAAGGGCTACGATGCTACTTGACTAGGAGTAAAGCACGGCCAACGGCTCTCATTCTAAAGTTGCATCAACGTTTTGAAATAGATAAGGAATGAGAAAATACGAAAGGTTCATTTAGCTCTCTCAAGATAACTTGAATTTAGGAAGGGATGTTAAGTTTTCAGATTTAAAGAAATACTTTTTAGTTTAGTTTCAAAAGAAAAGACTTAAATTACTTATTTTAAGGAAACTTTAATTGTAATTGAAAAGGAAATATCTTTATGTTTAAGAGAAATAACGTAATTATTGAATATAAGAAAAAGTTTTACATTTAAAGAAAATAGTTGTGTTTAGAAAATCATTAAGAGGAGAACATTAACTTCTTTTAGAAATTTATTGGAAAGAGTTAAATAGGAAATATTTTATTAAACTATTTTAAATATAGTAACTTATATTTTATAAAGAGAAGGAATTAGAAACTTAATTGAATTAGTTTTGTTTACTTTGAAATCGAGAGTTTTGTTTTACTTACAAAACATAAAAGGGATTTGAGATAATTTAGTAGAGACTTTTACTTAAGAGAAGATATATGTTTTATTTTAAAAGTAAATAGAGTTGATAGGTTTTGGTGAAGCATAATTTAGAATAGGAAAATATCTGATTCTATACAATCATGTGATTTCATTAAGGAAAATTTTGATTCATGTCACTGCTTCAATTGCACTTTCGGTTTATGCCACTGTTTCGCAAAATTTGTTCGGAAAATACCACTACCGTTACCCTTTGACGTACTAGATCCCTCAAGGTGTCAGGTCAGTGTTTGAGGACTCTCCGTCCGAAACATGTCGATTTCCTCAAAATACCCCTGAGTATAGATGCCACCGTATCCCTCTCTCCCTCCTCTTTACTCACCCGTGCGACCATGCCATTCCCCAACCCTAACAGCATCGGCAAGGTGGCACGGTCGTGGGTGAGGTCGGCACCGTGCAGCGGCAGAGAGGGGGAGAAAGCAGAGGCAGAGCTGACGTGGTGAGTGGCGACGCGAGAGGTAGAGAGCAGAGTTGAAGCCGAGACGATGCTGGCTAGTAGCAAGGTGGCGACGTCTAGGCCGAGATGGCATCGAGGCGAGCCAAGGGTGGCCTACGATGGCACTGAGGAAGAGTGCGGGCACCAGCGACGTAGTGGAGCACGACGATGTGGCGGTAGCGGTGCTGAGGCCGGAGTGGTGACCGAGGGCCTAGCGGCTCGGGCGGCACGACGCAAGCAGCGTGATGGTGGCCGAGGGCCCAACGGCTCGGCGGCCTGACGACATAGCAGCAAGAACGGTGGCCGAGAGGAGAGAGGCCGAGAGCACAGGTCGAGGCGGGGAGGTGGCAATGAGGCAGAGCGCGCGATGACAGGCAAGCCTGGGCACGCAGACGACCAGTGCCGCGATGGTGGAGTTGGTCGGCTGGTCGGAGGAAGAAGAGGGAGGAGCAGGGAGCCATTTGGCTGGTGAAGGAAGAAAGGCAGAGGAGGGAGGATCTAGTGGAGAGAGAGAAGAGGAAGGAAGGAGGTAAGGAGAAAAGAGAGAAAGGCTGGAGAAAAAGGAAAGGTGGAAAAAGAAAGAAAAGAAACAAGAAAAAAAGAAGGACGTATGGCCACAATGGCATTTCTCAAAATCTCCTGGATTCGAGTGATATTTTCATAATTATTGAAAGGGTACCACTGGTCATTTGTCCTAGTCAAACACTTTGATCTGGCACCATGAGGGCTCTAGTACATCGGAGGGTAACGGCAATAGCATTTTCCGAACAAATTTTGCGAACCAGTGGCATGAACGAAATTAATAAAAAATAGCGGCATAGACCAAAAGTGCAATTGAAGCAATAACATGAATCAAAATTTTACTTTCATTTAATAAATCAATTATTCCTATATATTAATTAGTGAAGTTTGAACTTAAGAAGATAACCTATAATCAAATTGAATAGATAGCAGGTAAAGGTAACAACTCATTTGTGTTATGGAAAAAAATTGTGTTTTATTGAAAAATATTTGAGAGTATTTGGAGAAGGAAAAAATGATTAGAAAATTTGGAATTGAATTTAGAATTGGCCAAGGCACAGTCGGCCAGTTGACCAGCCCAACCGACCCAATTGGTCCCATCGACCCTTTAACTCCCCCCCCCCCAATCTCGGCCTCTCCCTCCCTCCCTCCCTCCCTCGATTCTCTCACTCGCACTCGGTCTCTCCCTCTCCCCTCGCTTCCTACGCCAAGCCATCGCCGTTGATTCGTCGCTGCTGCCACGCTCCGGTCCACTGGCCTTGGTCCCGAACACCGCGAAGATGTCATCCAGCTCTTCCCGACTTGGATTGGGCTCAACAAGACATGGTCCTGACAATAGACTTCAGTCACCAGATTGCTTCTTAATGTGTCATTTGTATGGAACAGGACATAGCACATAATATAGCATTTCTTACTGAAGGGTAACACTACTTTCATGCATTGTGAACCTGACAATAGGCCACAAACATCAAACCATTCTAGTGCAGCATCTATATGAACAGTCGATATATAGCACGGCACAACAACACATGGTATGAGTAGTTACTCAAACATCAATCAACACATTCACATAACAATCATATTCATATGCATCAAGGACATGATGATGAGATGCAAAAGAATGCACACCTTGAGGCTTGAGCTTACCCTAGTGACGGGTGACAAAGTTGTTAATACCATTCCGGTATGGCCATACCGGCCAATATGTACTGCATCACGCCTAAAGCAGACGCGTAAAAGCTCTTGTGCACAGACCAGAATATCCCAAATATGGGTGTGTGTTTCAAATGTAACCAAATTTAGGTTTGGGTTTCAAATGTAACATAATAGGGGTGTATGTTTCAAATGTAAGAAAATGAGTAGAAATTAAAACTTTTCTTACGTCTTGTAGTCTTTGAGCTTTTCTATAATTCTTGCAAAAGAATTGTGGGATTCAAAAATTTAAACCTCCTGTTGACTAAAGTTAAACCCTTATTCACCTTTGTCAAGAATCTTGTGCCAATCTTTGGGAATATTTTTCCTTGGTTCTAGGGAGGATTTGTGACCCCTCTGAAAAATTTCATAATTTTTAGAAATTATTTGATAATTTTTGGAGGCAAGTTAAACCAATTTGTCAATTGGTCAAACCCTAGAACAAACATTGAGGAATTTCTTGAGAACAATGCAGTGCATAAAAATCTCTGGAAATTTTATATAAGGTTAATCTGGAGTGAGGAACCTCCAATCAAAATTTCAGAATTTTTGGAGTTAGTTTGCTACCTCTAAAATTCTTCCAAACTCACCTTTCAAATTCAAACTCAAACTTGGTTTGCATTGTTCTCGGCGCGACCGAGCTTGGCTCGAGCTGCTTGACTCGATCGAACCGCCTAGTTGCACCCGGTGCGGCCAAGTGGCGCGTGTCTTTGTGGGTCGTCGGATCGTCATCGAACGAGCCACGTTTGCGTGGAGCTGTGCCACCTCGATCGCGTGTGAGCCGTTGGATGCAACTCGGACGGTGGGTTCGTCGTCGCCTTCCTCGCTTCATGAAAGCCCGCGCCATGGCGTGTGCAAAGCGTGGCGGCGTTGCGTCCCCTTCAGCAGCTAACGGGTCCTTCACGACGCATTTAATGCGCATCGTGCGTCCGCCCCCGAAAGTCCTCTTCTCACCTGCTCCCATCGCGCTCAGCGTCTCCATGGCAGGCTTGACCATGGGAGAGAGTTGCCGTTGCCCTCCTTGCGCCCCGGCTACTTAAGCTCCCATCTCCCTTCCTTGGCTTCCTTTCACCACCCCGCAGCTCTAGCTTGCACCCACTGTGCTTGTTGAGCTTAGAACACCCGAAGTCCCTCGGCCGCCATTGTTGAGCTTCGAGCTCGTTGGTGAAGGTAGTGCCCCAGTGGCTTCTCTCTCTCTCTCTCTCTCTCTCTCTCTCTCTCTTTGCGTCAGCTTGTGCCTCTCATCTCGTTGATCATTTCCCCTAACTCTATTTTAGGTTGCTTTCACAGAAGCGGCTTAATTTTGGAATTGGGATCTTTTCGGTCGAATCACCCCCTTTTCGTCCTCAGCACTGGTAAGTCCTCCATTCTCCAATTGGTTGCTCAGAGACCTTCTGGGAGCCCCTTTGGAGCTAATGTGATGACACGGTGCTATTATTGTTGCTCAGCTTGCTCTCTTCGCTTCTTCTTCTTCGGCGCCAGCAAGGACCCTCGTCGCCAGAGCTCCTCAGACCGCCTCTGGTTCCTCTCTGCCCTCAGGTACCCTTCTAGTAATCCCTAGTAGCTGTGGCACTCGCTTTTCAGAACAATGCGGAGCTCCTTTGGCTGCTTGTCTTTTGGCCGTGTGGGTCATCTCGCTCCTCTCCACTACTTGGCGTTCTAGCGGCCGCAAATGCAATGGGTGGTACCATCGTGTGCACAAATCTATTGCGGACTCAGTGGTGCCCTTGGTTTGCGCCGAGAGTCCTCATCGCCATGAGGATCAAATCTTCTTCGCCGTGCATCTTGGGACGAATGGAGCAGAGGTGGTCATTTAGGACCGAAATCGTGTCATTAACTCAGCTAATGATTGCTTAGGAGTTAATGGCTGTCCTAAGAGGGCCTTTGAGTCGCTGCCGGTGGGTCCCACGTAGTTAAACCAGCGCTATGCGTGTGCGCGGCGTGGGTCACTGCGAGCCGTCCATTTGTAGATCTGCGATTCAGATCGCAGGGGCGTTGTAAACCTCCGGCCGCGTGCAATGCAATCTATGCCGTCCATTTCTGGACCAACGGCTGCGATTCGCTGAACCCTTCGCGCGCGTGAGTTCAAACGCGCCGCGCGCGATTCAACCTAGGCCGTTGGATTCGGGATCAACAGTCCACGTTCGTTGGTTCCGCGCGGGCGCGCGCGCATTGCCCCATTCATCTTGGACCGTGCGATACAAAATCAACGGCCCAGGTTTTTCCACGTCGATATGGATTTAGGATTTTCCCAACAGATTTATTTGTGAACTAAAAAAGGTAATAAACTTCAAAATTGCATAACTATTTTATTTTAGCTCCATTTGAGTTGATTCAAGTTTTGTTAGCTCTGGTTTGAACTCAGCTTTAATCTAAAAATGGTTGTAAGCTTAGTTCGGCTCCAGAAAATGGAATGGTAAATTTGGTTTAGAAATAGGCTTTAATTGTTGCTCTAAAAATGGCATTTAACTTGTAAAATGCATAAGTATTTCCCTAGAGATCCTTTTTGAGTGAATCCAATTTTGTTGGCTTCCTCTGTTAGGGTACTAAATGGTAGGATAGGATTTAGGCATGCCAATATTTTTAAAATCTTTGTGGTTGCAATTGTTTTGTGCTCTTGTGCATGTCTTTGAAAAATCATAGAAAATGCATCCTAGCTCCAAATGAGGTGAATCCAATTGTGTTATTCATCTCATGAGGTATTATATTTACTATAAAAATCCTAGGTGCAACACCTCTTTGGAAATTTGTGCTAAAGAATTTAATTCGGATGAACGATGAATAGTTTTCAATTTTCCAAAGATTTTCCAGTGAGCGCTTTTTTGGCCATAACTTTTGCATTGAGAATCCAAATCAATTGGTTCTTGTTGCTAAATTCCTTAAAAATCATGCTCTTTCTGCTGTAAAATTCAGATGCATTTGGAGAAAGTTGGTCGTTGAGTCTTTTCGGTTTTCTTCGTTCTTATCGGTTCTTTTAAGCTTTTTAGTTAGGTGCCGCATTTAGTGCGTTGATCCCGAGAGTGTTCTCTGCAGACTTAGTGAGCAACTTCAACAAGGCAAGCAGTTTGATCATGTTTAATCCCATTACTTTCAAAGTCTAATATATTGTTTGCAAAGTGTATGTATGCATGCTCAATTTTGTTGTTAAATTATTGTCGATTAGTTGATCCTATAGATGCATGCTCTGTAGGTAAATGTTCAATCTCTACTACTAAGCCTAGGAATATCTTGCCGTGATTTAGAGTTCGTTGGATGAGCTCTTGTCACTTAGTAGATTACGTGTTGATATTGCTTAGAAATGCTTAGCTTACGGTAGAATTGGGCGGTTATCGACTTAGTCGATAACTTTGATCACACAAATCTAATTATTATTCCATTATGTCCAGCACTTGTGCTTTGTTAATTTGTAAAGTCAAAAACTGAAAAAAAAATGAAAACTATTTGGACTTGGGCACAATGGATGTTGGTGTGATCTGTTGGTGTGTGGGATGGTGCCTAAGTCAACAAGGACCGAACATCTTGTTATACTAAACCAAGCAATTTTGCGTGCTAACCACACGAGGGTATTGGGAACCCCTCTTGACTAAGTACTTTGGGGGTGTTAATTATGAGTCGATGATGGTTAAAATGTTTTTATAGGGATTGGGAGCACCCGCAGTTGCTTAGGTTGGGCCGGTGCATCCTACCCTTTGGGTTGTCGCGACTCTTAATTAGCATCATCCATTGGAAATGTCTCGTAGGACTTAGCCGTGCTGGCATACCAAAGGAAGTGTGCTTAATCATGTGGCGAAAAGGCGGTCTGGCGTGTGGGTACATTGGTACACCCCTGCAGGGTTCAAACTATTCGAATAGCCTTGTCCTAGGTTATGGACATGCTTAGGGAGGTATTTCGAGAGTTAGACTACAACTTTTAATTAAAACTTGATGTGGGTGGTATGAATGGGTAATTCATGCTATTGTTGTGGTGACTATTGGTTTAGTCACTTCCAGGATTGTTGTTGTCATCTATCTATTGTTATTATGTTGTTGTCTCGCTGTATTTGCAAATTAAAAACGAATTGTAAAACTGCTTTGAATCTATTTAATTATTGTAAATGAAAACTTGCTTTATGCTGAAAACAACCTACAGCCTCCACTTAAATAAGCTTGCATGTATCATATGTATAAGTCTGTTACCTACACGTAAGTCTTGCGAGTATATTTTTGTACTCATTTGCTTTGCTTAATTAATTTGTTGCAGAGGAGGTTGATCCCCTAGGGATCCACTTTTGTGAGATGTGCGGTGGATTCGACGACTAGGTTGGCGGCCCGGTTGGTTGCCTTGTGGGTTAAAGGCACACTAATTGGCTCTTGTTTATCGCCATCTTATGGCCTTTTTGCTTCCGCTGTTTATTTAACTCTCTTCATTGTTATTTGGCTGGTCGGCCCCTTTTGTAATAACTCTATTATGTATGTCTTTTGTTTAATCTAGTTCGTGCTTTGGTTCTATGTTTTGAATGGAATTGATGCATGATTTTGTAAAGGGGTGTGTATACTGCATTTCTGGGAAGTATACATATCTCGAAGACCCGGGTTATTTTGTTTGTGATGCTAGGGTCAATGGATGACTAAGCATTACAAGCCAAATAAGCCGGGGTCCTCACAAGATCTGCATCTACCGAAATACCGGCTTAATAATGGCTTGACACCGGTCAATACTGGTCATACCGGTGGAATTGATAATACCGTCTATTAAACTATATGTTATATTTGATAGTACCATTATGTATTTGGAATAATACTACAAGTGATATTTGGTGTGCATATAATTAAACAAATATATATTTATAAATATATATACTTATATTATTGTATTAAATATGAAATGGTACGCTAGTATGGACCGGTACCGGAACGCAACTAAACCGGTATGGCCTTCGATACGGTATTGACAACTTTGACGGGTGATGCCTTTATGATGGATGCTTTGTTCTCTTCTCTTTTCCTAGCTTCCCTCCTTCCATTCCATAGCCAAAACCTGCAGGCAAGATGATAAACCGCAGTCGGCTAAGGAGAAGAAGAAAGGAAAGAAAAAGAAAAGAGAGAAGAAATGGAGCAGAGCTGCTTGCTGCTGCGTGCTCAGCTGCAGGCACCACGCATGGGAAAAGAAAGAAAAGAGTGCTTGTGAAGAATGAAAACGGATGCTACGCTTGCTGGTTGCCAGCCGGTTCTATGTGGGCTTGATCTCCTATTTATAGTGCAACAAATCCATTTTGATTTAGAGTAAGTTTTGTTTGGTAAAAAGTTTGGGTTGATTTGTACCATGACACCTAATGGCATGAAAATGCCACCTCATGGGACACCTAGCACTTGGGGGCTAATTTGGTAAAAACACTTCCTATAGTATTTTGGTAAAACTTTAGAACTTGGAGGCCATTTAACTTATAAAAATCTGAAAACATTTGGTTTGTTTTATGAACTAAAAAGCTTGGTTAAATGTTGTCTTGCCACCTCCATGCCACTTAGCATTATAAATTTGTGGAGGCTTACTACTAAGGTTGTGACTTGGCATTATGGGCATTTTGGACATTTCACAATTGATAGCTTGGTTTGTAATTTTTTGTCAAAGTGGTTGGTATGCATTAGCGTTGATTTGATGTTCATGAATGGCCATTTTTGCATTGGTAACTACATGAAGTTTTACCATGGTAATACTTCACCAAGTTTCGGCTTAGGTGTAATTTCCTAAAAAAAGTTGGGCCTTTTTGCAATTGTGATCTGATTGGATCATTTTTTGGAAAGCTAGTTTGCTAAAATTATTTCCGAGCCTTTCAAATAAATATTTTGCTATTCTCTAAATTGTTCTTTCTTTTGCAATTCTGCCCAGTGTGTTAGCACAGTTCCAGAAGTCTGTTGGAATTCAGAGAATAGATGCTTTCAAAATTAATTAAGAATAATTTTTTTCAAATGCAAGTGTCTGACCTCCTACAATTAAATTGCGTGTTCAGAGAGCATACAAACATTTCTTTTTGAAAACTATTTTCAAAACTTAACTCCTCTAAGAAAGGCTAATGTGATGCAAATGCAAATGCAATTGATACCTAGAGGAAAGAAGTCTCTAAAGAGTCCAGGTCTTCCAGAACTACAACTAGCTATTTCAGAATCATTCTATACAATCAATCAAACAAAACCCTGTACTATCTCATACAGGACGATCCCTTCTTACCCGTACTATCCTATACAGAACGATCATATCCTACCCGTACCATCTCATTCCATTCAACCTCATCCTACCAACCAAACGCACCCTTAGTGAATTGAATGCTTGAGCCAACGTATGACGAACGACCAGCGGACGACTACATTGTTATGCATTTAAACAATCGACTTAGAGTATATTAGGGTGTTTTTTTCCCAGTGCTATGGCTCGATCAACACTGCTCTCTAGCCAGCAACGTAGCTAAACCTAGGCAAAAAAAATTCCAGCCGACAGCGTGGCCCAACTAGGTAAAAATTAGGGTTGTTACATATGACCACTAGCACACCTTGAGATCGTTACCAGGACGACTCTATACCGACACATTTCCTGGAATTCAGCACCACTGATGAGGGTGAGGCTTCAAAAGGAGATGGGGGATACATTTTCATGTGCTTGTAGATCTTGTTTTGATTGGCTTAAACTTAGAGAGATCTGTATCTTCGTATAACCGCTGGTCTCGTGTTTTCATCTGTAATCTGCTGCATTATCTTGTACCAAGATTTTAGTAGCAGTTCGATCGAATGCCAATGAAGCGGAAATAAATTCTCTGAGGCCCTGCCCCACTGAGGCTCCTCCCTGTGTACTGTTAGATCTTCCCTTCTCGTGTTGCTACAGTATGAACGAACGGTAGGATCGAAGGGGCCTCAGTGGACGGGGCCAGCGAATTTATTTCCCAATGAAGCATGCATATCGATTCGATTCCCCTATTTTGTGTGGATACTCTCTCCGACATGTATATTTTTAAGGGCAACATACTGGCAGTTCAGGATTTGGCCTGATACCGCGAACGACTAATTGTACCATTCTTTACTCCAATCGCTGCTAGGAGGGTATGAGTATCTGTGTGGCGGGAGCTGTGAGCTGGGGGCAGCCCGATCTCCTGGTGTTCACCAGATGACGTCATGGAATGCAATAACACCGACAAGGCCGAGTGGCGCGGGACAAAGCTGTCCAAGAGATCCGGCATGTCGGGGGGCACGCCAGATACGGTCGCTTCCGTCTCCCTTCTCCTCCAAGCCACACTCGTGATAGCAAGGCATTCCCAATGCGGATATAGGAAACATGTATCTAGTGCTTTCCATGTTATTTAAAAATAACCTTGGATACAACCTCCTCGGTGCATAGTCTCTACGGGCGGGCTCACACAACAAATATTCTTCTCTTTCTCATCTTATCTCTCTTTCACTTAAAAATAACCTTAGATACAACCTCCTCGGTGCATAGTATCTAAGGGCGGGCTCACACAATAAATATTTTTCTCTTTCTCATCTTATCTCTCTTTCACAGACCTCCCCTCTCCCACCAACCCTCTATCGCCACCGCCTCATATGCCCTCTCCTGCCGACCACCGCCGGCCTCCACCCCATCTAGATATGACCAAACGGGCGGCATGGCCCGGCCCGACACAAGCACAACTAGGCACGGCCGTTTCGGCCCACGAACGAAGCGAGCCGTGCCGTACCGGCACATGTGCCTGGGTGGTGGCCCAAGCACGGCCCGAAAACCACTCGTGTCATTTCATGCTGTGCCGGTCTAAGCCTGTTTGGCCTGACAAGCTGTTTACGATCCACCGTGCAGCGCGGGCCATGTGCCCCTTCCTCTCCCCTAACCCCTACCCCCTTCTCCTCCCGGCCCCCTCCCGTCCCGAGCGTGTCACCTCGCCTTCTCCCCCCTCCGCCCGTGTGCCCCACCGCCTTCTCCTCACTCCGCGTCGATCGCCAGCACCGCCCCATCCTCTTCCTCTTCCTCTCCTCCTCTCCTCATCGCTGCGTCGTGCTCAGGCGCCTCCCCCCCCCTGGCACCTCGTTGCCTTCTCCTCCCCACACATGCCTATCGGCGCCGCCTCTTCTCCTCCTCCTCATCGCCGCACCCGTGCACCCTTCGTTGCCCCTTCTCCTTCCTCCGCGCCGGCGCGTCGGCGCTGCCCCGCCCTCCTCCTCCCTCCCTTGCTGGCTCGCCGTCGGCTAGCTTCCTCCTCCCTCCATTGACAGCTCGCCGCCTCGGCCTCTCCAAGACGCTGGCCAAACGCAGCCGTCTTGGCCAGACCCGCCTAGCACACCGACATTTGTTAAGTCTTGCGTGCCGAGCCAACGATCGTGCTGGGTGCAACCTAAGCACGCAAGACAGCCGACCGACACGGCCCATCTGGCCATCTCTAACCACATCTACCCTCTCATCTCGGATGCCTCCCCTCCCCTCTGGCGCTGCTAGCCCATCTCCACTCTCCTCTCCAGCTGTAGCCCCATCTCCCGTCTCCTGGCCGGTCACTGCTACTCCATCTTCCCTCTGACATCGTCACCCCATCTCCTCTCTCCCCTCTGTGCCAGATCTATTGCGACACGGCGGCGGCGACGCAATGGCGAGATCTTAGTTGGCACGGTGAGAGTGGCACCGGTGCGGTGGCGAGATCGTGGCCTAGCGGCGATGTAGCAATGAGCGTGTGGGCAACACAACGGCTCGGTGTGGCGAACGCGGCGCTGGCACGATGCGGTTCAACATGGCAGCGAAGCGACGTGGGCACCCCAGGTCCCAAGGTGCGGGCCCTACAAAAGGCAAGATTTAGATACAACTCTATCTCGCAATGCAATGCTTTGTTGTATCTTAGTGTCTTGATCTTGTGAGATAGTTGTATCTATGCTAGATACAACTTTCTCTCCTCTCTTCTTTTAACTCTTGTCCACGTCACATCTCATCCTATGTGGATAGCCTTAGATACGGTACATCATGGAGCATTGGGAGGAGTTTTTTGCCGTATTAGCGTGATTTCGTTTCGTATTTACAAAAAATAGCGGCAGCGATTTTTTTTTGGGCAAAATTAGCACCTTGATCGCACGGCCGCCGTGCGGCGGCCGCCCCAGCCTGCCTACGCGCCGCTTTTGCATGGCCGTCATGTGGTGGCACGGCCGCCGTGCGGTAGCGCCCCTGGCCGCTACGTGTTCAGGGTTAGCAGTTTTAGGGTTTAATCCGGAATTAGGGTTAGGGTTTAATCCGGTTTTGACGATTTTTGTTTAAATTTTAAAATATAGCAAACGACTTCAAAAAATTATGAAATTTTGCGTGGAGCCTCCCGACAAAGTATACTTGCTAGTGTAAATTTGCCATAATTTTATTCGTTCAAAATTATTCTCGCAATTTTATATAAGTATATTGTTTGTATAGATTTGTAAATGTAGAAAATAAGCTCCAAAAATTATATTTTTTGGGGGGTGTTGTAATGTTTCGATAATTTTATATGTGTTTTGGAATTGTCTCGGAAATTTAGGATTTAGGTCGCGAGAATTTGGATTTTATGTTACGGAAATTAGGGTTTCATGATTTCATGTGACTTGGAATGTATTTGAGATTTGCTGATGTTTCAAAGTAGGCCTGCTTGTATGTAAACATCTTGGGTTATATTTTGGTGATATACATGTTTTGATAGCAAGGTATATTGGCGGTCTAGAGGAGGTTGTGGAATATTCCAAATATGTTATACTTTTCCCTACTTCTGAAAAACTATCTCTTGGACTCGTAATAATATTTTGTGATTGTTGTATGTTGTTGTGGTGCACTAAATTTCTGAAAAATTTTGTGAGGTAGCAATGATTCGTAAATACGAAGGTAGGTGATATTGCGATGCGCTAGAAAATTCATACATGGTAATATACACGACAGTTTTGGAAAAATGGCGCAACGATAACAACACGACAGTTGATCTGACAAGGGGGTTACATGGCACGCAGGCTAATGAACCAAGGATGGTACACGCATGCCTTTAGGGAATTAGAAATACATGGGATATATGGAGAAGAGGGTTGGACTACTGCGTGGACTGGGGCCATTTGCCATTCCTTGCGAGCTCGATGTTGTACTCCTCGCTGGCTGCCTTAGCCTCAACTACCATTTCCCACTTTTTCTCGCGCTCCCTCTCACGAGTCTCGCGTTCCCTACGCCTGCACGCCTCGAGATAGGCCTGCGTCTCCCGTCGGATACGCTCGTTGTGCTCTTCGGTGCGGCACTCCTCCCCCTCCTCTTGTGGCCCCTGTTGGCATCCTACTCTTCACAATCGAGAGTCAACTGGTCGTGTGGGTAGATCTCTAGCTCGATCCACTTGCGGTAGCCACATAGCAGATCTGGGGACTACGGGTAGACGGGAGAGGTTGTTATTGCGGACTTTGAAAGAGAAATGGTAGGGGAATATACTGTAACTTGTCCTTACAGGCTGCCGATAACGGCTCGTGTCCCAACGGCGATCGGTATAGTCGCAGGAGTAGTTCGTGCAACCCCAATAACGCTTGCCCAGGCTTAGCCGATGCTTGGACTTGAAGAACTTGCATCTGTCCTTGCACCAACAGAGGGGCGGCATCTCCCCCTTGGGTAGGTGTTGCGACGAATGCTCAGTTGGGATGTTGTGGTAGGCTGCTACGGGGGCGGCATCATTGCGGGGAGGTGGCCTCCTGGCACGCTCCTTTTGTTCCTCCTAGGCCGCATACTCCCTTTACATTTCGCGGATCTCCTCCTAGTGCTTATCCATCTGAGCGAGATTGTGTTGAAGTTTGGATGCAGGAAAACCCGGCGTGGAAAGGGTAGTACTTATATGCCGAGCCGACGCTGCGTACGCGACTGAATTGTAATTCGGTTGAAGGAAATTCGCGTCTACTAGGTAGCAGCCCTGAGGAGACTCGTTGGGTCACGTCGTTGCACAAAGCTGACTCGTTGGGCAATGAGGCACGGGAAGCAGACCCGAGGAGAAATCATGTGGTAATGCTGCGTCATGTCTCTACGGGAAGCAGACTCGTTGGGTCACGTCGCTGCGGGAAGCAGCCTTGTCAGGCCATGTCATCCTTAAAAGCTGGGGAGGTAGAGTTGTCATTTCCCTATGAATTGTGTGGTCTTGTCGTTCGGAAAAGTTAGCGTCACAGTGTGTTGTCTTTTCGTTTTGAAAATTCAAAGACGTTTTCATACATAAAATTTGAAGCGTTACAAGCATTACATGATACGCGCGTTGACTCCCTCAGGATTTACAATCATTACATGAACCAATTTAAGACCTTTTCATATATTAAATTAGAAGCCCAAGTTCACATGATATAATATGGCTCACTTGTCTGAGTCTGAGCCACTACCCTCTGCTCGTTGCGGTGGCCTCCGCGTGCGCCTGGATGTCTTGCATCAGGCATGCCCTGTGGAGTACGTGAAGCGGTCGGGTGAGAGTGTGTCCATTCGGAGGGGGTATGGAGACCGTTGAGGTGGCGGAGGTGCACCGGTAGGCTCAGTATGGCCGAGCAGAGTCTGGTAAGCGTACATGTCATCGTGATAAGGCATGCCGGCTTGGGGGACACCTCCGAAGAAATCATGAGCGACGAGCTCGAAAAATTCACTCCCGGGGTACGATGCCTGCAACTCCGGTTGCGCGGATGAGCTCTGCCCTTGGACGTACGGTGGGACAACGAACCCGGAGGAGCTCTGCCCTGCGTAAGCTCCAAACCCTGGCTGCCATGATCCATACCCTGACGATGTGTAATGCTCCCTGGTAGGAGCTAGGAGGCCCGTGTCATCATCATCATTCGTCGTGAACTGATCGTCACCCCACGATCGACTGAAGGCTGCAAGACGGAACGATGTTAGTACAGATAAACACTTGGGACATGAACTGAGAATCTCGTACCTCCCGGATATCTAGTGGAGATGACCGACGGGGAGCGCTAGTCTGTGTACCAAACGCAGCCGGTAGAAGTGATTCATCCCGACGGACCTGCGGCGGGAGAACGACATGATGTTAGTGCAACGTATGGCATAACCAAAAATCATAACGTAGATTTTTACATAACTTACCTCCCCGCTAACCTGGCCTACGGATGATCGACAGGGAACGCTACGACGCCGGCTGGACACGCTAGGTCGTGCTGACCTAACGGGTGAGCACGACCCCCCCACTTGGTGCCCGATGCGCAGGACGTCGTCCGTCGAACGACCGCAGCTCAAGTTCTTTACTATCTTCTTCAACTCTATGGCGACGTACCTCAAAGTTTTCAGCATCCCCGCCGGTGTTTTGTCTGGGTTGCCGATGGCGGCCTCCGATGTGTCCAAGATGCGTTGCGCCCGCTCCAACTATAGTGACGTAGATACAACATTCATTAACAAAGAGTACAAATATCGTCAATGAAACGACCAGAGGTTGTAAGTGTCTTACGCTGTCGTCACGCCATGAAGCGCCGTGATGATCGTACGCGCGACGGAGGCTCTCCTGGTGCGTCTCCTCTGACTCCAGCTCCGGGCGCTTCGGTGGAGGAATAGTGAGTCTTGCGCGTGTACGTGGCACATACCACTCCAAGTACACACTATATGTCTCAGGGTTGTACGCACACCGCTCAATTAAGACATCCATGTGCACCTCCTCCATCCATGTTGTAGTCCACTCTGCTGGACCAGACGCCAATCCTTTATATGCCCACCCACCCTTGATTGCCTACATTTCCGAAAGGATTGATGTTAGAAAAGAAAACATAAGAACTGTAAACATTACTCGGATGAAGTTTGACTCAGAGGTGTACGGTTCATTTGCAAGAGCCTCGTGCTCGAGGGGGGCACGACTGCATTTAACTAAATCGACGACACGCGCTACGGTGCATAAGGCTCCACCATATGTGTGAACACCAGGTTGTAGGTCATCCTCCATAACCCCTTGTCCTGGATGCATTGCACGGACAGCCCGTGCGGCGCTACCATGCACATGAACTGTGGATACCATGGATTCCATATGATGTTGCTCTCGTGCATGGACTCGAACTCGTTATGGTACAACGAGTAGCATCTCACCGGCCTATCCTTGGCCCAGCACAGACGACCAGCAGTTCACCGTGAGCCCATGGTGGGTCCATCTATCACGTCTATCGGGGGGCGTACGGGTGCACCGCTATCTCGATGTACGATCACCCAACCGGGAAGTGCTCCCACACAACCCCTAGTATGTGGCGCAAATGACGGCTGACCCCCAACTATATTGAGACATCGGCCCAGCCTCGCGTCAACCAACGACTCGGCAAGGCGGACGTAGCTTGGGTAGCACCAATCGCACTGTGTGGTTAGAAACAGGATCCAACCAAAGAGCCGAAGAAGGTAGGCTACGAGGTGCGTCCTAACGACCTCGTCATGTGCACCCTGCGGGCAATCATTGAACTGCCTCATCCAAGCTTGAGGGACGCCACGTGCACCCTCCGGGAGAGGTTGGCCGAACCGCTACTCCAGCATAGCCTTCCAATGCACCGGCGGAGGGCCTGGAACGAGCGGTTCACCCCGGATCGGGAGACTGGTCAAGAGCGAGAAGTCCTACAGGGTGACCGTCATCTTACTCCACCGAAAGTGGAATGTGTGCATCGCGGGCCTCCACCTGTTGACAAGTGCTGATAGCAGGCTGGCGTCTAGGAGAAACCGGCGTCCGAGGAGCACCAGCCTCGCAAAGGGCAACAAGCCCGTGCCCTGGAGGATCGAGACGTAGCGACCGTCCAGCTCCCAGGAATCCCTCCCCGCCTAAAGCTGTAGGGGTGAAGGGCCATCGGTGTCACCGACGATCCACAGCTTGCACCGGTGGTCCTCACCGTAGAAGTGTTCGAGAAGCGCCGGTAGAGACATGGCTTGCAACACATGCAATAGACGAAATATTAGTGAGAAGATTGATAATGACCATAAAATAACTAGCATGAAATAATTAGTTGTATGAATAACTAACAGTGCATGATGTCGTTATTTTTCTATTTTCTAATTGTTTAAAACTAATTAATTAAGACAAACTAATTACTTTGTAACTAATTAACGTCGTCTCAATAATTACACACGTTAACCCCTGTTCTTTCCCTTTGCTAAAAAATATTAATTGCATATGTGTGTGTTCATTGCATGGTGCATGCATACTTGAGTACGTAGTAACTAATTGCTTGCATGGTAACTAGGAGTGGATGTTGTCATTATTTTGGCCAGCATGTACATGCATACTAGAATAACTTGCATGTCATTATGAACTACCACGAAATAATTAGTTGCATGAATAACTAGCAGTGCATGTTTTTATTATTTTCATATTTTCTAATTGTTTAAAACTAATTAATTATGACAAACTAATTATTTGTTAAATAATTAACCTCGCCAATAGTAAGTGCATCGCATGATATTTTCTTAACTACAAATTACAGATTTAGAACTAATTATTTATGTAACATTCGGTAAATTATCTTCTAATGAATAATTTACGAACCTAGCAATACACTTCTTGGTAAATTGGTAAATCTAGCACCTAACTACTTAAATACACAATTAATAAATAATTTACGAACAACAAAAAATCGATGAAGATAAAAATTACCTGCTAGAGATAAAAATTACCTGCTAAATTGGCTTATAATGAGGGCGGTTAATAAGGCTAAAATGTTCCCAGAAATATAATCAACACAAAGAGCAACTGAAAGAGAGAGAGAGCGAAAGAGAGAGTGAGCGAGCGAGCGACTGTGAAATCAAATAGTGCTCGTCGCTCGCTAATTTATAACCGAGAGGGAATCCTTTCTCGCACACGATAGGTTTTAATTTGCATGCGGCAAACAAGGATTACATGGAATAGAAAGATGTGACGGGATGGTAAGATTGGTTAGTGGAGCTTTCGGTGGAAAAGAAAGACAAATTGATTGGTGGAGCTTTAGGTGAAAAAGAAAGGCGAGGACGAAACCGAAACTCTAATCGGGAAACCGAAACCCTAATGGGGGGAGAGAGCACGTGGCGGTTCTGGACGAATAAAATTATGGGAAATTTACACAAGCAAGTATACTGTGTCGGGAGGCTTTACATAAAATTTTATAATTTTTTTAAGTCGTTTGCTATATTTTAAAATTCAAACGAAAATCGTTGAAACTGTATTAAACACTAACCCTAATTCCGGATTAAACACTAACCCTGAACACATGGCGGCCCGGGGCGCTACCGCACGGCGGCCATGAGGAAGCGGCGTGTGGTAGTCGGGGCACTAATTTTGAAAAAAAAAATATCACTGAGGCTATTTTTATAAATACGAAACAAAATCATACTAATACCGCCAAAAATTTCACATTGGGAGTGCCCCGTAGTACATATCAACAGTGTGGATTACATTAGTAGTAGTAGAAAATTTGTCATTTTCCTATGTAAACGAGAAGTGTTTGTTAATGTCTAGTCATGGACTCACGGGGGCGGCATAAGTAGTGGATGGAAACGAATATCTCGTGCTAGGTGCATGTGCTCAAATAATACTAGCAGATTGGTCGAGCTGGCGAGTTGGTCACATTTCGAGGATTATTCTAACGTGGCTGGCTGGCTGCCCAATGAACAGGCACTTGACATGTCTGAAATTTTGGTTCAGAGTTCGTAGTCTTCATGCGGGGCGGAGAGATGGGCATGGTCGAATACATCTCACAGCAACGCAATAAGCGGGTCAAATCGGGCTAAATAGTACCCTACAGTAATATTGTAGAATATATATATATAACGGTTTTAACTTAACAAAAAAGTACTGTAACTATTAATCTGGACTTTACTTTGTGTCTTCTATGCTCTCGCGTGAGTGTGTTTCAGTCTTCTGTTTGTATGTGTTTTTTGTCCAGGCCGTTCCTGTGAGACGGTGGTGCCAATAATTGGTAGTAGAGCGAGGTTCAATGTGAGGAGAGTGTCCACCCGGTGGCGCCGGCGGCTGGGTACGGCGCGGCATGGTACCCGGCGGAGCGGGCAAACCTGACGATGGCGTAGAACCTGTTCGAGGACCAGCTGGAGCGCAACGTGGAGCAGTTGTCCAAGGTGCTCACGACGGACGTGCCGGTGCTGCCTGGAGGCGACGGCTTCGGGCGCGGCATGGTCGCGACACAGGCTTCGGCCCCACGCGGTGCGACGGCGTTTCGGCTCTGGTGCAGCGGCACTTTCAGCGAGTCGCGGCGGCGGCGGGCACGTCTAAAGGTGCGGAGGTGCACAAAGCGCGCGCGCGACGCAACGGCAGCCGCGAGGGCGGCAGCGCTATGGCGAGAGCGGTGCATGCGAAGCGGCGCCAAGACAGCGGTACAGCAGCGCGGCATGCACAACAATGCCAGCCTTTTGTCGTGCGCAAGGCGCGGGCATGCGCGTGAGGCACACGGGCGAGCAAGCGTACGCGGGTGTGTGCGTGCGAGGGCTAGTTGACGGTGCAGCGCCACGCAGGGGTGTTGGCGCACGTAGGCGACGGTGCAACCGGTGTACATTGTGGAGCATGCGGCTCCGCGGTGAGGAGAGCCGGAGCGTTTGGGCGAAGGTGCACAGGTGGCGACCATGAGTCGGTTGTAGCACCATGCGCTCAAGAGCACGACGACGAAGGTCCACGCAGCCAGAGTGAGGCCAGCGCGGTGTGCCGGAATCGCACGTGACGTGCACACCGGCGGCAACGACGTGATTGCCGTGGAGTTGACTGACGACGGTAGTCTCCACGGGAGGTGAAGGCTGACGGCGGCAAGGTGGGGTGGTGCAAAGCCGTCGGGAGATGAGTCGGCATGAGGTCGACAAATGGCGATGGCATGGAGGCCGTCAAACGACGATGGCATGGAGGCCGTCGTCGCAAGAAGAGTCGAGGTCGGAGTCGCCCAGTGAGTCGTGTCACCGGCGGCGAAGTTGTGACGGCCAAGAGGTAGCGGTGAAGAATGGAGACGAAGTATCTCCAAAAATACATGCTATCAAAGAGCGTCGTCGTCAACCGGCAAGACAAGATGGGCGACTGTACTGTCTATTTCCATGTCCTAACGAGAAGAACTGCCAAGTGCATGGGCTGCGGTGACGTCCATGTTCACAGTCGCGGATGGTGGAGGGGCGACTGTAATGTCCCTCAAGTGTAATCACGTGGCGAGGACGATTGTACTGCCCCTCAAGGCGGAGTGCACCACGTGGCAGAGAACCAGCTACGAGCATGAATTTGGCGACACATAAAGAGAACTTGTGTTGGAACTTCCTGGAGACAAGTGTTGAAGATCGTCAATGGCGTGATGAGTCGTGCAAGAGGCCGTTGCGTGTGGCAACAAGGAGAAAGCTGTTGCGCGTGGTAAGAGGTTGCGGGCGATCCACAACAGTGAGTCGGTATGTTAAGATTAGAGAAAAAATTGTTAGCTATGATCTTAACTTAATTGGTTTTTGCGTGTAGCATTAGTGTTTTTTTTTGCACGTGACTAGAAACGGCAGCACTAGTGATTAGAAACGGCAGCACTAGTGGATACTAATGACTAGAAACGGCAGCACTGGCAGGCACATTCTATTCATGGAGTTACTAGTAGTGCATTAGAGCTATTAGTTGCTTGTAAGTCTTTTGTTACTGAGTATAAATAAGAAAAAAAAAACAAAAAAGGTTGAGAAGTTGGATAGCACAAAAAAAAATTGAGTCTCCTATGTTCTCGTGTGAGTATGTTATAGTCTTTTGTTTGTGTGCGTTTTTAGTCCAGACCATTCCTGCGATTCGGCTGTGCCAACAGCCCGCACGCGCTACATGCGTGACGGATCATAGGAAACACCCACCGACACCGGCCGGGACGCGGGACGCCAAACGCGCGCGGCCGGCTTCCACGGTGACGAAGCGATACCCACGGCCACGGGACGATACCATTGCAAGCAGCAGGTGACGAAGCGATCCCTCCGTTCCAATGTGCGTGACGTTTTAGGAATTCGAAAGTGTTCTGATTTGTTTGACGTTTTAGGGCTTTTATGTGATATTTGCACATGCTCTTACTAAACTACCCATGCTTTTATTTAATGCCACTCCGTTGTTTGAGACATGATTTAATGAGAAACAAAGGCAGAAGGGGAGGGAGTGAGCTTGCTCACTGGCTTGCTAAGGCAGTGGCCAAGCAGCCCATTCAGGCTGAGACTTGGTCTCAGCTGGGTGTCTCACTCGGGTTGGTGTGTGTGTGGTGGGAGGGAGGGGGGGGGTTTAATTGAGGACTGAGCTGGGGTTCAGCTGCACAGGAAGTATAGGCCTCGGCCGCCACTGTTCGAAAGTTAGCTCCGTGTTAAATCTCATGAGAAAGTGCTCTTCTTCTATACTGTTGACCGGATGGGGAAAATCCCGGACGTTAAAAAAAGGGCAGAAGGCGAGCTAATTAAATAGGGGCAGATAAGTCAATTCACATCAATCCTTAATTCATGTACAATGAGCTAAAACGTCAAACATGCTAGGGCATCTCCAACAGTTAGAGATAACTTTGTCTTTAATATATTCTACATCATCTTTAGAGACAACATCTTCGGTTGCTTCTAATGCTTCACCTTGGCTAGTATCTTAAGCATGCCATGTAGGTAAATTGATGATGTTGCACCATAGTTAATGAGGAGAGATAGTACTCTAGTATCTAATTTGGATACCAGTTTGGGCTCGAAATCCAACGCGTAAAATTTATTGTATACTCATGCATGTAATTAAATGAAACAGCCTAAGATACTACACAATAAGAAATCTTGCATTGGAAAGATAGTATCCTAACACTCCTCATCCTCATGCACTAAGAAACTGTACTAAGATATTGCCCATTGGGAGCAGCCTACAATAGATAGTCTCTAGCACACTCTTCAACATTGATATTTTATAATTTTTCTTTGAAACAGGTCTATATATCAACTAGAGTAGATTAAGGTATCATGTCTTGTTTCGTGTGCACAACAGTCTCTTCAAGAAGAGAAGACTTATGCTCTCTCTCCTCCACATAGTATTTTGTTGAAATGATATAGCTAAAAGACGATAATAAATATACTATTAGATATGGCCCTAGAACAGAGTAACATTTAGCCGACTAGCCAGCGGCACTCGGCTTTCTATTCTACTCGTACGGCCTACTGACCGATCAACTCCGCAGTTTGCACCGCGCGCGTGCGGTAACTGAGACACTGAATTTGACAAAGCCCACAGGAAAATTAAAGTCACTGCATGGTGCAGGGGATTACTCCTACTGATTAGCCTTAGAGCACACCAAATTAAAGGGCCGGGTCGTTAGGCTACAAGAAATCAAAGCAAAGCAGCAAAACATGGACTCAACAGGCAGGCAGGGTCCCCTAAAACCCCGACACCCTGCCCCCTTTCCACCGTTTCTTCCTAACCTGCTTCCGCTGTCGACCAACACACTGCCGCTGCAAGTCTATATATACACCGGCGACTCATTGTTGCTCACGACTTCATCGATCTAAAGTTCTCCTCTCCAGTCTGTGTAAAGAGGAGTACAACGCAATCACAACTAGCTAGCGAGACAGCTAAGGGATCGGATCAATACGATCGACATGGAGCTGGAGCTTGGGCTGGCACCACCGAACACCCATCGTCTCGTCGAGCACCTTGACGAGCTCAGCAGCACGGCGGCTTCCACCTGCGGGAAGAGAGGATTCAGGGAGGCGTTCCAGAAGACGGCGACTACCCTGCCGCTTTTCGACGATGGCAGCAATACCAGGTGAGTTGGGCATGCGCAATCTTGTTATTCGAGTTCGTGTCCATTCGTCTTGGTGGCTAAGCCAAACGTTTGCGTGTTTTGGTGGCCCGTACGTGTAGGAGGAAGAAGCCACTGGTCGGGTGGCCGCCGGTGAGCTCCGCGCGCAGGGCGTGCGGCGCCAACTACGTGAAGGTGAAGAAGGAAGGGATGGCCATCGGCAGGAAGGTGGACTTGTCTCTCCATGCCTCCTACGACGAGCTCCTCGCCACGCTCGCCCGCATGTTCCCCGCCACCAACAACCAAGGTGTGTTCCATGTCCATGATGCCATGCATGATTTGATTAGAGAGGAAACGGTACAAGAATACAACTTATAGTCAACCAACTTAGTCTGATTCCCCGTTTGGTTACGTTGACACAGATGAGAAAGAAATTAGGAGCGATGGTCATCACTGTCGCGGGCACCGCCATGTTGTTACCTATGAGGATGGGGATGGTGACTGGATGCTGGTTGGAGATGTGCCGTGGGAGTAAGTTCATTTCTTGTTTCAATTTAAAACTTAAGCCATGCATGTATATACGGAGTAAGATTGTCGGGATCGCGATACGAATCGTGAGATCGTACGATCTCACGGAGCTGAAATGACACGGATCGGAATTTTATAGAATCATGATCCTGATCCTAAAGTTAGAATCGCATAGGATCGTTAGGATTGTTGCTCAAATCGGATAGGATCATAATCATGACAACAAACTATATCGGCATATAAAATTTTATTTTACATGTTGCTAATTTAAGTTACAATAGTTTTATTTGCTTTGTTTTTGCGTTTACTCGTTGTTCTAAGGTAAAAAAATGTTACCATTAATATATTGAATTTTCAATGATTAGTTTACTAAAAATAATTAAAAGTTTAAAAACAAGCTTAATTGTATGTAAAATGAATAAGTGTGCCCACATTTATGTATAAAAAATTCGAAAAGTCTACTATATCTTTGCATGTATGAAAACATAATTATATATATACACACACACATACTTTTAACAATCTGATCAATCGTGATTCTTCCATCCTGTGATCTTAGATCCTGTCAGACAAAAAATGATCTAATCTAGGATCGCGATCCTGATAACCTTATACGGAGTACATTACAAACTTATGGATTAGTGAGTGACATCATACTGTTATTTTTTTGCAGTGATTTTGCACGATCCGTGAAACGTCTCAAGATAACGGGTTAACTAAAAGGACGTAAGCGAGTGGATCAAGAGCAAGTGTGCAACTCCGTTTTGATTGCGCGTCATCTGAGAGTGGCTGCACTGTTGTACATGTTTTCAATCAGGATTTTAGGATGAAAGCATTTGGCGACAATACTAGTTTTTAGTAGGGCTATCCCTTGTCAGTTGGTTTTGAGAATGTTTTCTAGGAGATCTTCCTACGCATTTGCACTACTTTATGTTCCAACTGATCTTGTACTACTCTCTCCAGTTCATAAAAATAAGTCGTTTTGGACATCGAAACACTCTAAAATACAATTTTGACCACTAATTATTATTATAATATATTTATAAAACCTAATAAAATTATAATATTGTGAAAGTACTTTTCGAGACAAATCTACACATGATTTTTATATATCTAATCTAAATATTTAAAAAGACATCGATAGCCAAAGTTTTTAAGGTTTGACCGCACGTATTCCAAAACAACTTACTTTGTGAACCGGATGGAGTATAATACTAGTGTTTTTCCTTTCTTTTCCTTTATCGCAGAACATGTAAACCCTATGCAAATTTTCTTCTTTTTTTGAAAAAAAAAGCTAATACAGTTTCAGTTGTCAAACATGATGGATACCTAGGGGCCTATTTGGCATGGCTTATATATACTTTTAGCTTCTTAGTTAGAGTTGGTAGAGCCGTATCAAACGGGCTAACTCCACAAATTTTTCAGAATTGGAGCAACCAGGAGTAGAGCAGACCCCTAGTATAATTTTTGGGAGCAGGTGAAACCTTGCTCTAAGTGGGGAGCTGTGGACTAACAAAGGAAAATACCCCTGGCAGTTGAGAGAAATTACCCGCAAAATGTCCCTCATTCCGTACACATCCATTCCTCAATCTCTTTCAAGTTCTGTTGTGCTAATTAAGGTTCCTTGTGAGATAATTTAGAAAAACTATTTAAAAATGTGCCAAATTTTGGAAAAATCAAATTCTGGCAGCATGTTGGTAAAAGATGAGAAAAAACAATAGTGTAAGGACCCGACCTGGGAGATCTCCCAGGGCCACCCGGAGGGCCTCTAGGACCACCCAGAAGGACTCGAAGGTCCACCCGGAGGTCCCAGCCGCTGTGCACAATGAGCTAGTCCCTGGATCAGTAAGCTATCTCGCACAGACTTAACAGGTGGTGACATCACATCCATACAACAATCGATAGATGAAGCAGACAAATTAAATATTATTAACAAAGACCATATGGTCAAGCTTGTTTACAGAGGTGCCACGCAGGGCTAACAACAAAAAGAAAACCAGCAGCGGAAAACAGAACATCACGCATAGGCCATTCGGCATGCCCACAGGCAATCGAGTGGAGGACGTCCCCTAGATCGCAAGGTCTTCAAAGAACTCCTCTTCATATAGCACTGAGCTCCCTGAATCACCCTCCTCTGCTGATCAAACAGAGGGCACAAGCCATGAGTACTTTGAATGTACTCAGTAAGCCGCAGGGAACAAGTATGCAAATAATATTTATGCAATGCTTGACAATGAGAGCTGTAAGGTTAGTTTGCAGAAAAGCAATATTGGACAGTGAATATCATAGATAGATTGCAAAGCTCAAGTTAAAAGAGCAATACATAAGTAACAGTTCTTTTGAATGAGGTCGTGAGCACCTGCTCACTCCCAGGACCACTCCCAAAGTCCGGGTTGCACCAACGACCAGGACCACTCCCACGACCAGGTCGCACCAACGACCAAGACATCCGCGGTACCAACCACGACCACCTAGGGCCACTCTAGAGCTCCCACGACCACCCTAGAGCACCAACCCTGGGGCACCCCGGACCACTCTAGAGCACCCAAAACCACCTTTTGAGATACACTACCCCTCGTGCGATTTCACCAGGCATTGTCCATAACCGGGGACACGGCTATTCGAATAGATTTACACTCTGCAGAGGTTGTACAACTTTACCCACAATTCACGACCTCTCTAGTTGGTTGGGTTCCCGTCGAAACCCCTGGACACTTCCGAAGGTGAGCAGTCTAGAGAGCGTGACAAGGCCTTTACAAAGTTCTGATCTGGCTCGGCTCTGCCGCTAAGGTTTCGCTTCTATTGGACTAACCACCCTCCGGGAGCCCCCTCTTGCGCCAAGTGTGAGCGTGTAACCCAGGCTCACTTCCACCACAACAGAACCAAACCATAACATTGATAATTAGTTGGCCCAGACCACCCTATAAATTATCTTGTGGTTGCACGGTAGACCCGGATCAACGGAACACAAGGTTAAGTCCTTAGACCACTCAGGCGAGACAACCTCATCCCAATGTGCATATAGCACCCCCTTTACTGCACCATCACTCGCCCGAGTGAGAAAACAATTTGGGTTTTAACCCGGCCAAAAGACCACCCTGATCCTGGCACAACAAGTTTTACAATAGTGGCATCGCACCATGATCGACGCAACTGTGGCTAACCACCACAGTTGCTTAACAGTGGCAACTCACCACAATTTCATAGTTCAATTAGTCAAGTTTATCAACATTGATTCATGATTCTCGAGACCAGCGCAACTAAAGCAGGGCTAAGCATAAATACGCTCTCAAGTTGGTAATACCAATACAAGACCATCTAAGAATACCCATTCTAAGGTGTCCAAGGGGAACATGTCAACATGTCGGCACAATTATTCAAGGAGGTGTATTGTCAAGTAGGGATTTAGCTATCGCCCAAACTATTTTTATACAAATAGCCATGCATGCTGATATAAAACAATTTACTTTTTGAAAGCTAGGTACAACATGATCAAAGGTCTGCGACTTCTTTCGTTGAAGAGGGGCGAGGCTTCGATAGAGGTCGCTGGATCCAGGTGCTCCTCCACGAAGTCGGAATCTACACGTTCGGAAAGAACCAAATAAGCAAACAACTTAAGCAAAGAACTAAAGAGAACTTAAACCAAAACCAGAAGGCAGGAGGTCCCAACTGAGAAGAGAGGTCCAATGAAAAGAGAGGTCCCAGCAAAAGAGGGTGGTCTTTGCAAAAGAACCAAACGGGTGGTCTTTGCAAAAAGACCAAGAGGTGGTCATGATCAAGAGGTGATCATGACCGAGAGGGTGGTCTTTGTAAAAAGACCAAAAGGTGGTCATGATCAAGAGGTGATCATGACCGAGAGGGTGGTCTTTGCAAAAAGACCAAAATGGTGGTCAAGACGAGGAGGGAGGTCTTGACCCAGAAAAGGGAGGTCTTGACAAAAGAGGTCCAAGCAAATCAGGAAATAGAACAAGGAAACTCACCGGAACAAGGCGAGATGCTGGAGGTGGTCGCGAAAGAACTCCGACGGAGACCGTGTTGGAAATATGCCCTAGAGGCAATCATAGAGATGATTGTATTTCATTATGTTCATAATATTGGATAATATGTTATCTTGTTCCTAGAATAATATTGTTAATATTTATTATCAAGTATGTGACTTGATTGTGAAACTCTATATTTCTGCGATGATTATTCTTAAATGTTCCCTAGTCGGAAACATATGAGGACACATATGAATAGACTAGCATATGTATTGGTTGATGACTATGTTTCACAGGTCATGGATATAGAGATATCGAACCAATAATATGAACACATGTTAGAGAACATGGTGTTGGATAAGACCCACCTTGAGACACTATTGAGATTGTTATGATTCTATGTGTCATTAGTTGGTCTCAAGCAATGATGATATATATAATCCTTAGACCTGATATCAGCATGGTTTCCTACATGTGTAACAAAGACTTTAGGGGTTGCCAAACGCCGTCAGAATCGGGTAGTTATAAAGGTAGCTTTCGGGTATGCTATGAAATATACAGAGTAATGTGACTGGTCGGGTATGGGATTTGCCCCTCCTAACATAACAGGAGAGATGTCTATGGGCCCCTCGTTGTGATCGGATAAAGAAAGTGCATGGCCATGCCACTAGTGGTCGAAGTGTTCGACTACGTGAAGTTATCCGACACTCGATCGAGAAAGTATTGAACAGTCCATGGATGACACAACATCTCACCTAGAGTTCAACCAGACATCGTGAGGCAAAGGGAGAATACACGAGTAGGTCGTTTAGTTCGATCAGTTACGGACTAGTCGTATAGAGATACGAGCTGGTCGTAGACTGGTCAAACGTAATCACAGAGTGGTCGTAACCTGGTCGTAATGAGTTACGAACTAGTCGTGACCAAATACAAACTGGTCGTATAGAGATAGGACCTGGTCGTAAGTGATAAGGACCTGATCGTAGATCATATTGCATTAAGGTTCGTCCGATATAATTTGTGTGTATTCGGGAATCGCTATGTTCTGCTAGGAACTGCTACGACTCGTGATCCGAAAGGGTTTCTAAGTCACAACCGATTACGCATGAACCTACAGGGTCACACACTTAACAGGTTCAACACCGGCGTTCGGTTGTTCCTTCCTTGGACGTGTGGATACCGTAGAGGCGCTACTGCGACTGTTGCGCTTGAGGACGATCCGCGATCTTCACAAGAAACTGCGGAGGTTGCTGGAGGAAACGATCGACTCGCGAGGACGCTGGACGATCGACTACGACCACTACATCGGCGCGCTCCTCGTTGGATCAGGCTGCTCCAACCCTTCTTCCGCTGCTCGACGCGTCTGGTGGTAACGATCTGTGATCATCTACTTGCTTGGCTTCCATAAGATTCATGTTCCGGAAAAAAATTTCGAGAGCGCTGCCAGAGGTGAAGTTCGGACTGCAAGAACAGCACAAATCATCGGATCGTCCAAGCTAGATCGGACGGCTTGTACTGAGCGCACTCGCGCGAAGAGAGAGAAAAAGGGATCGACGGCGGGGAGGCCAAAACGAGGGGAGGTCTGAACCCTCAGATCCAAACGAGGGGAGGTCTGGAATGGAGGTTTGGACCCTCGGATCCAAACGAAGGGAGGTCTTGACGGTCAAGATGAACACAAGGGAGGTCTTGACGGTCAAGACGAAGAGAGGATCGGACGGGAGGAAGGTCTAGAAAGGAGGGATTCAACCCGAACTTGAACTTCGAAAATCAAGGATATTTGAAACACAAACCCGAGCTTGGAGCACCTCGGGGGTGGTCGTGACCCAAGGGGAGGTCAAAACCAAAGGATGGTCTGGACCAAAGAGAAGATTCAAACAAAAAGGAGGTCTAAGATAGAGAAGGAGGTCTTAGACCAGCAAAGAGGTCTAAGCCCCAAAGGGAAGTCTAGACTAAAGGGAAGTCCAAACAAAAGGCTCAAGGGGAGGTCAAGGGAGGTCCAGAGAGATCTGATCGAGCCGAGAGAGAGGAGAGCAAGACCAGAACTCGAACGACTCCAAATAAACCAAACTTTTGCATTAGTTGAAGTTTGATTAATTCAAGTTAAACCCCCAAAATTTCCAAAATTTCCAAGTTAAGCTTGAGCCGACCAACAAAACCGAATGGTTATTTTTATTTTGAATTTTTTTTCAAAAACTTCTGAAAATTGGGATGTTACAAATAGTGTATGTTTCGATTTTGCAGTTTTCGTTATGAAAAATTATGATAGCTTTATTCTTGGTGATTACGGACTTTCACTGGAGGAAGTTGCATCTATAGAGAATGTCGCTGCCTCAAACCAACCGGAGTTATTACTGGAAAGGAAAGGAGGAGTCCTTCATCAGGCTCTGTGATAGCATCTTCGTTGGCGACCACCGAAGCAAAGAGGTCAAGGTCGACTACATCGGGAGTCTAGGAGAATTTCGACAGGACAACCAAGGCAGACACACATGGAAATCAGGTACCATATGATGTTGGCAAAATTTATCATCGTGAATTGTCTGCAAAGTCTACAGGTGGAACATGGCACTTGCTTAGACATGCTACAAGATATAAGGCCAAGCAAGGATTGGTGATGAGGTAGACGCAACTGCAGTACAACCCTGATAGTACGGTATGTAGCTGGGACTACAATCTTGAGGTAGTCTGTCAATCTCTTTGTCGTTTAATTACTAATGAGTATTTACTGTTAGGCTTTGGAGTAGTCTACTGCTTTCGAAACTTACATTAGGGCTGCGCATAATCCTAGATTTTGTATCGTTTCTAGACAGGCAACAACTAGGGATCTAGCAAAATACCACAATGAACGCCGTGATAAATTAAATGATCTATTTAGTACATGCACATTTTCGGTGGCCCTCACCTCGGACGTATGGAGTGGTCAGGCTAGAGAGGATTATCTTAGTGTAGTTGCTTATTATGTTAATGACGACTAGTAATGGAGAAAATAATTATAGGTTTCAAAATCATTGATGTAGTACACACGCGTGAGAATATTGCGGACTGTATTATCAAAGTTGTGGAAGGCTTTGGTCTTACAAACAAAATATTCTCAATTACTTTAGACAATGTTGCTTCGAACTCTAAGGCCATGGATATTCTTACTCCATTGTTTAGTACATATGCCGATTTCTTCTTGCTACATCAGCGATGCGCTTGTTATATTATTAACCTTATAGTCAAATGCGGTTTGAAGAGATTGACTTTGTATATTAAAGCTTTTTGCAATGTGATATCTTACTTGAATAATTCTATTGTAAGAATAGCAGCATATAAGAACTTCTGCAGGGCAATGGGTGTATGTCTAAGAAAGTTTGGTTTGGACATGCCGGTAAGATGAAACTCTACTTACTTGATGCTTAAGAGTCTTTTACCATATAAGAGCACTTTTTTGTTTTTATTCAAACGCACTATCAGAGCACTGACGATACTGTACTATTGACTGAGCAATATTGATACGTTGCTGAGAAGATACTTCGGTTTTTAGAAAAAAATTATGAGTCCATTGTCGCTTTGTCCGCTGTCTATTATCCAACATCTCCCATTATTGTGCATATTATTTTACAGATTGCTAGTCAATTGAAAATGTATAAAAATAACACAGTTTTACGATAGGCTATTGTTGCTATGAAAAGTAAATACCTTAAATATTGAAGAGAATTCTCTTTCCTATATGCATTTGCATTTATTTTAGATCCTAGAGCTAAAATTCAAGGATTTACTAATGTTCTTAATCTTCTTAGTGATGCTACTGGGCTAGACTATTCTAACTATTTTGCATATGTTCATTCTCGATTACATGAGGTTTTTCAAAGGTATGAAAATAAGTTCCAGGGAGTCCGCTTGCAACGACCTCCACTAGCACCCACCTCAAGTAACAAGACAAATCTGTGGGACAAGATCTGCGGTGTAGGCTCTTCCTCCAGGTCCAAGTCTTCTTCTTCTACAGCGGCACCTTCTCAACCAAGACCAACCTCTCACCCAAGGAGTGATGAACTATCCGTCTGCCTAGACAACGATACGGTCGATTTCAACTTAGAAGGTTTCAAAATTTTGAAATGGTGGCATAGCTATAAGTTAACATATCCCGTGCTATCCATACTTGCACGTGATATGTTAACTATTCCTATCTCGACGGTTCCCTCCGAGTCTGCTTTCAGTCTTTCTAGAAGAATATTGGAGGAGAGAAAAACACATCTCACGAGTGATATGGTGGAGATTTCTAACTTTGAAGGACTGTGTACAACCTGATTCACCAACACAATACTATGTAGAAAATCTAGAGTTGTCAGAGGTGATCGAAAATTTGTACATAGACAATAACATTTAGAAGAAGGATGTATGTAGAGTTATAGGTTATATCCTTCTATTTTGCCAAGGTTTTCTCATATTGAGTTTTTACTTGGCAAATGTTTTAACGAGACAGACATTTGAATATTAATAAAACTCTTTATTACATTTTCAATATGTTTGTCTCGTTTTTTTACAATTTTCATGTGTATTTCTAAATTATACATATTTTTTCTAATTTTTTGAATTTTTTTGGAATTCTTTAAAAAAAATTGGGGCCTAAACGAGCTATCCTGCCAAAGATACCAGAGTCTTATTACTTATTGGCCTTATTGGCAAGCCACTGGGTATCTTATGTCGTGGTTTACTGCTTGGCACCACTATGGCAGGGCAACTAGCGCCGCCGGTATAAGTAAAAAACACATGAGAAGGGAGTGATGGACGGCAAGTTGTTGCTGGTTTCCGTGGCCGGGGATGCCTCCGTCGGAATCGCGTCGCACCTCGCCGTCGCCGCAGTGCCGCACGAACGCACACCTCACTCAGCTCTCTTGTTCTTTGTAGCTGAGGTTTGTTGATGTTTTTCTCTGATCTAAGGATTTTTCTCTTGATTTCTTGCCCTCGAGATGGATTGGGAGGAGATAGAATTTCTTGATTTCTTGCCGTCTTCTCGGATCCAATTATTTCCCCTTGATTTCTTGCCTTTTGAGATGGATCGAAATGAGATATTACTCCATTCCGCCCGGAACGGCCGGAATCAAGGCCGGTAAGGGATAGGACCTGCTGTGTGGTGTTTTGGATGGCGGTACGGGAATAGAATTGATAAGTTTGAGCAAACCTATCCTCTAACCCTAGCTCTCCCGAAAGAACAATGTCACAATGGCCAGATTCGGGTTGGGGAAGAGACTAAAATGGCAGAATTGCATAAGCCCCAAAGGTTTTGTTACAAACAACTCTATTTTCAGCCTACTATACATATAAACAATGTTTTTATGATGTTTTTGCCAGAATGAAATCCAAACAATGAAATTAGGAGCAGCACATTACTGCATTACTCAAGGTTTAGACCAAAATCATTTCCATAGTTCGTTTTCTGCAGTTCATCGCATATAGATACTAACATACACATGGTTGATGGGTTCTTACTTTCAAGAGCTGTTTCTAAAATGGAAATGAGATATTCACAAGCTCCCAGCTTGGGAATGATCATCAGTTCCAGGACGAAACACGGAGATAAATCTGGTAAAAAAAAACTTAGCCAAGCCACAGGCCCACAATCCAGCTGAAAACTAACCAAGCTACAAAAAAGGCGTTGCGCTAGGAAAGATCGATTAACACTAACCCCTTTACATAGAGAACAAACGATATAGATGGATTACTAATACTGCTTCCTTAAAAACCTAAATGGCAACAATCCTACATTACTATCAGGAAAAGCTGTTAGGAATTTTGGCTTGTTGCTTATGTTATCCTGCACCTCAAATTCATTGTTCATCAAGTTGACACCATAAATTATTATCTCGATAAAGAATAAAACAATCGAATTAAACAAGCAAATAGCAACAGTAACATGCACAAGCACAAATCCACTAATCTAAAATTCATCACTGTAAATCCATGGATTCACAAAGCAGTCACAGATGCAAGTAGCTGAAGCAGTCTGGCCTAAGAGATAATCATAACATCCTTTTTGCTTACGAACAATATTTAGTTAAGCAAACGATGGTTGAAAGACCAGGAAAAGCAGGCAACATAAGCATATCCTGGTAAGCCATCATGATTTCATATCCTCGTCTTCTTCGATCTTGGGAGCCAGATAAAATCTAATGTAGCCCATCTCTCCGATCTTGTACTCAACCACCACTGGTAGTTCAGATGAAAGGCTGATAGTCACTTGGTCAGACAGTGGACTTGCCTTGGTGAAGGAGTTCATGTACCTCAGGGCAAAGGTTAATGACACTGGTTCTTGCATCTCTATGATAGTAGCTTGTTCTGGCTGCATTGACAAGGCATCCATTAGACTATTGCCAACAAGACAACATACCTATGATGATACATGTCCCTAAATTGATAATATGGAAACAGAAAGATAAAAAGGCAGAAGCACTAGTAATATGGAGTTTATGGAATGAAGTGAGAGCAAGAGCAAGCTTGATTCAAGCTAGTGTTATAGGTGCCAATTAAATAAACCAAATGAAGACAGAAGCAATGCTTTTTCACTTGTAAGTAGAGGAACAAAAAGTATAGATTGCAAACAGATTGTAGTATTGGAATAGATATCCTATCATGCATACCCTAACTGCACCAAGCTAGTAATATTGTAAACACAAAAGAAACATTGACAAGCAAAATAACGTCAACCTTAACTGCGTATTCTCTCTTTAGGGAACAACAGTAGGGCAGTACTATGTATAAACTGCAGAGTCCATCATTTGTAAACTATTTTTTACTACAAAAATATAGGCTGCATCCTTTGTTACAAGAATTAGCTAATTTGTCTTGCTTGAACAACCAATAACAATAACTACTACGTACTACTAACTAGTAAGTAATCCACCCAACGGAGGAACCCTACATATTTGCTACAATAAAGATGTTAGTAAAACACAAGCATCTCTGCTACTACACTTCCTAACTCCCTTTCTGTACTATATTGCAAAATTCACACTACAAATGCATAGGATAGGCCAAGATTCATGCTAATTCGAGGCAGTAACAGATTTAAGATACCTTGTCGACAGTCTTGTTCTGCCTGCAGACAATGTTTGCAGTCCCAATGTCTCCAGCAGTCGAGAACTTGACGCCCTCCTTGGTCACCGAGATGATAACTACAATGCGGAGTAGTAGTCGTCCAAGATGTAAGAACCAGGACCATCCCCAGGCAACATTAGCAATAAGCATACTGCAGGGGGGAAAGAGGCAGGAAATTCCACATACCAGTGTCTCCGATGCTGCTGAGATCCTTGCAGATCCTCGAAAACTCAGCAGACGGCATGCGGACAATGGCCTGGTATTCGGAGTCAGGGATGCCGAGGTGCTCGCTGTCGATATCCATAAGCTTCATCTCAAAATCCGCAATCTTATCTTGATCTATTCATTCACAAGAAAACCCTGACCACTACTGAGAGCTACCAAAAGCAACAAAGCAGAGAGGCGACAAACGATCGATCACTTACTGGGCGACTCGAACATGAAGGTGACGGTGTCCGAGCCGTCGTCGGCCTTGATGGTGATGATGTCGTCGTTACCGGCACAGCGGAGCATCTTGGCCATGTTGTTGAGGTTCATGCCCATGGAGAGGTTGCGGTCGCAGCGGTAGTGCTCGAACCCCTCGGAGCGGAGGAGCAGGGCGACGAGGGCAACGTGGCTGGAGTCCATGGCCTGCAGCGAGAACCCCGTGCCGGAGCAGTCGAAGTTGGCGTCGGTCACCAGCTCGCGGATCGCCTCCAGGACCTTCTTGAGGAGGCTCCCCTGCACCAGCCGCAGCTCCAACATCGTGGCGGCGCTTCACGTCTGCGGGGCGGCGGCGGAGGGGAAGGAATCGAGAAACCCTAGGATTTATGGTTTGGGAGTGGAGAGTGGTCGAGGAGGGAGGGGAAGGGGATAGGGAGATTAGTAGGGAAGCATTTGGATTTGGGGACGCGAAATAAAAACGAGAGGGAGAAATCGGGGGGCAATCGCCGCCGCCGCCGCGAAATAGTTTCCGCTTCCGTCCTCCGGAAGATTCACCTGACAGGTGGGCCCGAAGGAGGCAATAGCCCCACCTGTTAGTGGTGGAAACGTGGACCGTAGGGAAAAGTCTCCGATTTGGGAAGGGCGGGGGAGATGGAATTCCCCGGCATTTCCCGCCATCTCGCTGCGGCCTTCCCTTCAATGATTTTGATTTTGTTTTACGCATCCGTGTTGGGAATTGGAAACCATGCAGAAACTGATGTCCAGAAGCAGCTTGGGGACGCCATCGTTGGGGAGAGCAAGCAACTCCAGCGCCCTCTCGGAAATCCTTGATCAGACATCACACGCAGAAAGAATCACATCATCACCGCGAATTGGCAAAGCTCAAATCTAATGCAAGACTGAGGTGGCTGGTAGCTTGCCTGGATTTCGATGATACGGGAGGAGGTGGTGTACTTGCGGGCCTCCGACTCGTTGTAAAATATCTCCGGCGGCGCCTGCACCTCCGGCCGAGGCATCTCGTCTCCTCTCTTCTTTTCTCCTCGGTTTCTCCCTGCACGCCGCCGCCGCCGCTTTGAGGGTTCTCCTCTCTCTTGGGGAGGTTTGCACTTCCCACGCTACACTACATGTTTAGTGGGCTTCTTATGGACCGCCTCGTGCCCTTTTTGCACGTTTGTGATGGGCCGTGAGCCCTAGCCCAAATTTTACGGCCCAGCTGCGTCTTGCCTGTATAAATGTCCCACCCATCTTGGGCACAACTAGAGTTGGACGTGCCCGCCGAACCGGCCTGAGGCACGCCATTGTAGGCTCGGCGCTGGCACGGCATGACCCGCACTGCTCATGGGTTGTGTTGGCCTGGTACGACGTCTCGTGCCGTGCTTAGGCCGCTACTCGCACGCGGTGGGCGGTCGATCAGATAAACAAAGATTCGACCATGCCAGCACAAGACGAACTCAACGAAGCGCACACGGCCCATCGCCTGCTACCGGAGGAGAGCTTGGCCACCGAGACCGGAGTCCGGAGGAATGGATCGGGCGGGTTGGCACCGGCGCTGAGAGAGGACAGAGGAGGAGCCGAGGAGGCGGTGCGGCGCGGAGGAAGAGGGAGAGGCAACGCGGCGCAAGACTGAGAGAGAGCCGAGGAGGCGCTGCAGTGCGACCTCGTGGAATCAGTGGAGGAGGAGCCGAGGAGGCGATTTGCCAAGAGCCAAGACGGAGGCGGCCGAACCAGCACGCGAGGCGGTGGTAGGTCAAGGCGTGCCTCATGGGCCGTGCCTCGCACGGCACAACCTGTTTAAAATCCAGCCGTTGGGGTATTTTTGACCGTATTTTACCGTTTGGGTTTTAAAAAATAGCAAAAAAACAAAACCCAAAATTTTTCCTCTAAATAGCCACCAACCCCCCCCCCCTTCAGTACTCCTCTATTCCGCATTGTCTCTTTGAAATTCTGTTGTGCAAATTCAAATTCGTATTGAGCTAATTTGGCAAATTTAAAAAAAACAGTGCCAAATTTTGGAAAATTCAATTTCCGGTAGGAAGTCGGCAAAAGAGGTACCATACTTGACGAGGATCTAATAATCCTCATTTTATCTTTAGTCTATAATTCTTATTATAGGTAAATATCACGTAATCTCTAGGTATACCCCTTAGATTTACAAGGGATAAGCCTACCAGGTGATCATAAGTCCTTCTACGACCACCCCCATAGTCGTAAGTCTTGCTACGACTATTTTATGGTCGTAAGTTCTTCTACGACCACTACCAAGTCGTAAGCTCTTCTACGACCACTACCCAGTTGTAAGTTCTTCTACGACTATCCCATAGTCGTAAGCTCTTTTCTACGACTGTGTCGGCCATTTACCATCTTATGATCAATAAAACCTCTGCGAGTGGGTCCAATTGATCAAGGAATCCAAGTAGTCAAGATACCGTTACTTACTCTGTGTAATAGCACGTAATGCTCCATTATCTCTCGATATATAGTCACAAAGCGGCGTGGAGGAGTTAATACGCCGGTGATTACTGCCAACATGCGCCCGTTACAGGATGTGATGAGGCGCCACTTCACCTAGAGAAACGGCCACTCCTTCACATACTATATAAAGGCGGCAATCAGAGAAGGAGAGGGGACACATGATCGAGGGCTATTAGGAAGACAAGCACTATCATCTGTAATAGTCTAAGCTTTTTTCTCCTGATTGTTCAGAATACACTCAATACCATACACACACAGGAGTAGGGTTATTATTCTCTCCGGAGAAGGCCTGAACCTGTATAAAAATACCCGTGTCAATCTCTCTGCGTGATTCCATTCTAGCAGACCCCCCGAATCAAACAATCTTTATGTAAGATCGGTTCTAAAACACTGACAGTTGGCGCCGACCGTAGGGATCTTCCGGTAATCTCTTGTCAACATACTCTCTTTTTCCCACATCTCATGCACTCATGGTAGGGAATGGAACGAGGAGAACTGGTTTGACTTGGCAGATTACGCAGACGTCGACATGGATGCTGGTTTCGATTACGAACCGAGTATCGCCTCATCCGATGGTATTGCTGCATCCAGAGATCTTTCTGCAGATCCAGGAGACTATGCCACCGATGGAGTTGAGGAGGGATCCTTATCCCCCACAACAATACGTCCAACAGGGGAATCAATCCTCCTAAAGGACAAGGGTCAATCCGACCAGGACTGCACCCAGACGGACTTACAACACGACGAGAGTTTTTCCTCCAAGCGTTCAAGCCCCCGTAAGGCGGTCCAAGTTGGTGAGACAAGTTCTGGAAGCCACAATTCCAGGACTCCACCAGCATCTGGTGGTCCTCTCTCTCCGGATAACTCTAGAGAGAGTGGGATCAAACATGCTTTTCCTGCAAATACGACCATCTCTTCGCAGGTCACACCTGCGGATGGAGACGGTTATAACCCAGAGTTCCCCTACCTGGAGGGGGTTACTCCAAGTCGCCAGATGGTGTCTCTCGACTACTTCTCAAGCGGGGAGGCCTCGAACGCAAGTGAGAATCATCAACGGGGGGTCTTCGTCCTTCCCTCAGATCAAGGTCACTCTTCCAGAGACCGAGCTAAGGACCCTCCCCGAAGATCACGCACTGCACCTCCTCGTAACGATGGCAAGGGTACCACCGGCGACGAACAAAACCAACACTCTGATGAGCGCGAGGGAAATCCTCGACATACTCGCACTCCATTGAGACAGTCTCAAGGATCTGATATAGAAGATCGTGAGGCTATTCGACGGAAGAAGATTGCAGCACAGAAGAATCTGCCTGGGCGCATTCAATATCAATCAGAGGAAGCTCAAGAACTCCAGCACATCAATGAATTGCTCGAGAACCCTACTCGAGAGCTCGCCCGAGCACCAGGCTACGACCTCTTCGTTGAAGAGATCGCACAAAGACTTCGGGACATGATGGCAAAGCTGGAAGCACCTCGCCGACATCATTCAGGTAGTCATAGCAAAACGACTTCCTCAGCTACCAGTCAATCAAACATATCACCACATAGAAATCGGCGCGGCAACAAACCACATCAATCTCCTACTCGGAGAAACATCGTTCGAATAACTGATGATCAACAAGCCCCTCGGAGAGGTGACCGCTCACCATTCCGACATGGACATCTGCAGCAGCAGATGAATTACGAGGAGTATTCCCCTCGTAGGACCGAGACCTACTACAGGTCAGGTCAATCTACTGCCGGGTATCGTCGAATACGATCACCTGGTGATGTCAACCCTTCTTTCCTGCAAAGGAGGCGTCAAGAAGTTATTACCGGATGTCGGGCATTTTCGCCTGACCTCCGAGCCGTTTGCTGGCCACCTCACTTTCGACCAGTGAACATGGAGAAGTTCGATGGGTCTCAAAATCCCATCGAGTTTCTTCAAATTTATACAACATCTGTCCGAGCAGCAGGAGGAGGAGAGCATGTAATGGCGAATTACCTTCCAACTGTGCTCGAAGGGTCTGCTCGATCGTGGTTAGGGATGGCAATCGGGCGCGGCGGGTACGGGTAGTGCTCGCCCATACCTATGCCCGCGACCCCATTTTTCCCCACGGCATGCCCGCTGAAGGACGACAGCGAAGAACCTCGCCCATGCCCGCCGCCCATGGTACCCATCACCCATGGGCATGCCCGCTACTCCGCGAATAGTGCACTACGCTGCATGGTACCCATCGCCCACGGGCATACTCATCACACATAAACAATGCACATATCAAGTTCATCTCAATTCACATCAATAGTGCATCACACATTCAACAACTAAAAAATTTTATCGCAAATCACACATCAAGTTCGACAAAACAACTAATCAAGTTCAACAAATAGATCACTACATGACTTCTATTGTATGCGTTTATATTACCAGTACAATACCGCATAATACTAGTCTCAACTCACAACTATACGGCTCTACGACAGCACGGCCGTAGCTGCCTGGCATGGAGGCGTACACCTCAGTGTAGTCGCGCGCCACCAGCCCCCGCCGCTCGCGCCGCCGGAACCGCTCGTAGCACTCCTCGTCGTCCAAGTCCACAAACCGCATCCCCTGACACAAGCATTCCCACCGAACGGTCCAATCAGATCAAACACCCCCACTAATATTTGGAACGGTTAGATTAAAGTTAAGCCTTTAAAAAAAAGATTAAAGTTAAACATATGTTAGAATAATCACAAAAACAGAGATCCTGCACACCTTGACAGGGTTGTGCTTGTAGAAGATTGGTGAAGCAGGGCAAGCAAGGTGATAGATTTGATCAACCTCCACAAGCAGCGGTTGGGTGACATCTGAAATGAAGCAAAAATAAAATTATAGCATAACTCATGCACAAGAATATACCTTTGAAAGCGGAACATTGAGGGAAGTGATTTTAAATACATGTTATTCCGTAAGTACATTAAACAATTAAGATGAACACAATAACTGTCCAATTGGTACGTTTTAATGGTTGAACTAAACATCTGGTCTCACAATATGTCATGGGTGTACTTTTATTTGGAACAGAAGTTCAATAGAAAGTCCCATACACACACCCATAGTCAAATGATATATTAAGACGTATTAAACTACAAAGGCTTCAATGACCAGTTCAGAAAAATTTAATATCCATTCAACAGATAGCTCAGGACATGTTTTTGGACAAGCATTGATTATATGCCAAGACAAATCATGGTGCTTTGTTCGTCGTTGACTAACCAGGGTCTATAATTTTCAGGAACCTTTGAAAGAGAAGACTCAAAGGCTGTCAATTTCATGTAACCATAACAAAATAGTTTGTGGCTATGTAGAAATGAGCTGTATTGAGAATTTACTAGATGATGCCTTAAGAATGTAGTTATTACCATGACGGATGAGCTCAAATCTTGGGTGGCCAATCCACTTCTTCAGGTTGTCTTTCGAACCAGTGAAAAAGTTATCAGCAACAATGACCTGAGCCGAAAAGAACACACGGTCAGAGGTGTCAACATTTTCTCAACAAAAAGGTCTGTAATACAGATCCACATAGTACATTACTCAATTATACAAAATCTAGTGAAACCCAAAGCATGTAAACAACACTACACGAGACAGCTCTCAACCCTTAGCATGGCACTCTGCATAATTCGAAAACTTTCTTAGGTACCTTAGAACAAATAACTTGCAGCAAAATGTCTAAAGCATTGCTACTGGATCTCTGTGACCTCTCACATTCTCAAACAGATCCAAGTTAAGCTCAAGACTCTGAATGAAGTGCCCGCAGCGAGATCTCTAAAGCATTGTCGTTGGATCTCTGTGATCTCTCGTATTCGGGAAAAAACTCTCTCAGGTACTCCAGACTCAAGCAAAGCTTCCAGCTTAAGCTCTACACAGCAATGCCCCACACCATGCAAGACTTAACACAAAAGCTTGCACCTCAGAGATCTGGCACAAAGTAGCTCCACTCACAACGTCCCTTTCGCACAGATCTAGACCCCCTGACTGTATCACTAAGATCTAGCTACTCCCCCTCACGACGGAATCATGGAGTTGATCTCGCTCACCGACGCAGGTCAATATCGCGAACCGCAACAAGCAAATAACGCAATGATCGATACCACGGGATCTCGTCCGTACCTCGTGCTTCTCGTTCTCCATGAGCTTGTCGATGAGGTGCGAGCCGATGAATCCAGCTCCGCTAGTGACCAGGATCCGCAGGTTCGCCTGCGCCAGTGGGGGAGGGCTCGGCGGCGGCGTCGTCGTCAGATGAGGAGGAGTCGAGCAGGGGGGGTGAGGGAGTACTCGGCGCAGCGGCAGGGACCACTGAGCACCTCCTCCTCGGGCTCCGACAGCGTCAGCTCCTCGCGGGCGGAGGAGTACTCGGTCGCCTCGGCCTCGTCGGCGAGCTGCTCGGGGCAGGCTAGGTTGGAGCCGAGGCACGACGACTCGGAGATCTCGACCTCCGCGGCGCGCGCCCTCGCGCCGCCGATCACCTCGGAGCACTCGGAGGCCGCAGGCCGCGCCTTGTCCTCGTCCTGGCGCCGAGGCCTCTTCTCCGGGCACTGCGCTGCGGTGAGGGAGGTGGCGGAGGTGGCGGAGATGACCTCGCTGTGGAAGGAGGAGGAGGCCGACGTGGACGGCTCCATTAGGGCGGCGGACGGGAGGAGGCGGACGGGATTTGGGAGCCAGGAGGAGGGGCGAGGGCTTGTGGCGGCTGCATTGTGCGGGAGCGGGAGGGGAGAGGGCGACTGCGGGACAGCGGGAGGGTGGCGGAGCTAGGGTTTCTTTGGGCCCACCTGTCAGTGTGGGTTGACGGGTAAACTGGCGTGGTGGGTACGGGTGGAGCTTACCCATGCCCGCGCCTATTTACCCGATGGGCAGAGAATTACCCCTATTTCTATACCCATGGGTAAAGAAAGGCCCTCATACCCAGCTCCATTAGGGTATTTACCCGCGGGTACGCGGGTAATCGGGCACAATTGCCATCCCTAATCGTGGTTGCTAAACCAACCACTCGAGTCGATCTATTCTTGGCAACATCTCTGCGACCTTCTACTGGCGAACTTCCAAGGCACATACAATCGCCCGGGGAAGGAGGACGACTTGCACCGGATGAGACAAAACGACCACGAGACCTTGCGCCAATTCATCAAGCGCTTTAGTCGATTCGTAATTCAATTCCTAAATTTCGACTCATTTGTCATCGTGGCTTTCAAGCAAGGAGTCCGTAGTAGAAGGATAACGAAGATATCGCTTAAATCCTCCCACCATCGTTGTTCGAGCTCTTTGAGATGGTCGATCGATATGCGATCGCTTCGAGGCGCCGAGCGAACAACACAATCGATCAAGAAGGTAATATCTCTCGAGAACCAGGCGAAGTTGGTAAGAAGAAGGATAAGAAAGCAAAAAAATCCAAGAACAAGGTGAAGGGTCAAAAACCCCAAACCAGTGATCCCAAGGAGGTCTTGGCTGTAAACGATAAAGAGCCACGAACCTCCAAGCCATACTCCGACCAAGGCAAAGGTAAGCGCCCTGATCGGAAGAACGACAAGCCCAGGTGGTGTCCTTCCCATAAAAAGGAAGGACACGACCTTCGCAACTGCCGAGTCTTTTAACGAAAGCTCGAGGACTACTACAACGGCAAAGGACCACTTCCCACTCTCGAGCAGGTAGGACAAACAAGTGGCCCTAAGTCGTCAGATGATGATGAGGAGATGTCGTTCTAGGATCCGCAACATACCGTCAAGCACATCTACGGGGGATCATCGGCATACGAATCAAAGCGACAGCTTAAGGCTGCCGAACGAGAGGTAAACTCCATAGATCCTCCTCTCGTCAATAACTTACCGAAGTGGTCGGAAGTCACCATCTCCTTCGAGAAAGGTGATTGCCCGACCCCTTCGACTCGATCAGGTCGATATCCGATCGTGGTCGAACCCACCATCAACAATTGTCGGGTCAATCGAGTTTTAGTTGATGGTGGCAGTTCTTTAAACATCTTATTTACAAATGCCCTGGACGCAATGCAAGTACCCAGGACTAAGGTAAGACCGGTACGATACTCTTTTCGTGGGATTGTACCGGGGTCTTCGGCCAAACCTATTGGTCAAGTTTCTCTTCCTTTAACATTTGGTTCACCAAGTAATTTCAGGACAGAGAAAGTCTCCTTTGATGTGGTCGATTTCGATACGGCATATAACGCCATACTCGGACGACCAACTTTGTCAAAATTCTTAATGGCTACTCATTACGGGTATCAATGTCTTAAGATGCAAGGTCCCAAAGGAGTGATCACAATTCATTGTGACAAGAAGATGACGCATATCTGCGACCGTCGATCCCTCGAGATGGTTGGCCTAATACCAACTCGAGAAGAAAGTCAGCCTTCGACTAGCAAGTCGAAGCCTAAAGCTGCACCAAAGCCGAACGATCAGGTCAAAGAGGTTCCTCTGGACGCAGAGGAGCCCTCGAAGACTGTTCGCATTGGGGATACTTCCGACCCCAAATAGGAAGACACTCTCATCACCTTTCTCCGAGCTAACGCAGATGTCTTCGCGTGGCAAACATCCGACATGCCCGGAGTCTCCAGGGAGGTGATCGAGCACATGCTAGCTTTACGGCCTGACAAAGTACCCGTAAAACAAAAATTACGGATTTTTGCCCCTGATCGACGAGATGCTATTAAGTCAGAATTGGACAAGCTACTTAAAGCAGGCTTTATAAGAGAAGTCGACCACCCAGAGTGGTTGGCTAACCCTGTCATGGTTAGGAAGTCAAACGGCAATTGGCGTATGTGCGTAGACTTCACTGATCTTAATAAAGCTTGTCTAAAAGATGATTTTCCTTTACCTCGTATCGATTAGTTGGTTGATTCAACTGCAGGTTGTGAAATGTTAAGTTTTTTCGACGCATATTCTGGCTACCACCAGATCAATATGTGTCTAGACGATGAAGAAAAGACCGCATTCATTACACCATTTGGTATATTTTGCTATGTCAAAGTGCCATTTGGTCTAAAAAATGCTGGTGCTTCTTTTCAACGCTTGATGCAATCGACTTTTTCATCTCAACTAAGCCGAAATCTGGAGGCCTATGTTGATGATCTAGTCGTAAAAAGCATTAAGAAAGTTAATCATATCACTGACCTACAAGAAACGTTCGACAACCTCAGAAAGCACTGCTTAAAACTTAATCCCGAGAAGTGTGTGTTCGGAATCTCTTCAGGGAAGTTGCTTGGATTCCTAGTATCTATACGGGGAATCGAAGCAAATCCCGAAAAGATAAAGGCCATTCTCCAAATGCGCCCTCCAACCACAAAAAAGGAAGTCCAGAAACTCACTGGGTGCATGGCGGCTTTAAGTCGTTTCATCGCACGGTTGGGAGAAAAAGGGTTGCCTTTCTTTAAACTTCTAAGGAAACATGAAGGTTTTGAGTGGTCGAGCGAGGCAAACGCTGCCTTTGAGGATGTTAAGAGGTATCTTACGAGTGCTCCTGTTTTGGTTTCTCCAAGACCAGAAAAGACGCTCTTAATTTACCTAGCTGCCACGCCACAGGCAGTAAGCGCAGTACTGGTCGTAGAACGTGAAAACGTACAACGACCGGTTTACTACGTCAGTGAAGTTTTACACGAGCCTAAGGATTGTTACCCTCAGATTCAAAAACTTCTGTATGCCCTCCTCATGTCTTCGAGGAAATTGCGGCATTATTTTCAGGCGCACAAAATAGTTGTACCGTCTGAGTTTCCCTTGGGAGCAATCCTCCATAATAGGGAAACAGCGGGACGCATGGCAAAATGGTCAGTCAAACTTGGGGAGTTCGACCTCTATTTCATATCCCGAACGGCCATCAAATCCCAGATCTTGGCAGACTTTATCGCCGAGTGGACAAATCCTGAACCTGTTCAGGATCCCTAGTACGATTCCCACGACCAGTGGACGATGTACTTTAACGGGTCACTTACTTTAAGTGGCTCGGGGGCTGGGGTGGTCCTGATATCTCCTACCGGAGAGACCTTAAAGTATGCCATACAATTAAACTTTCAGGCCACTAACAACGTGGTAGAATACGAAGGTTTGCTAGTCGGTATACGAGTCGCGAAGCACTCTCGATTCGCCGACTACTCGTGAGGAGACCTCAACTAGTCGTGAATCAAGTCGGGAAGAGTACTAAGGTTCTAACTCGACAATGTCTCGGTACTTATCGGAGGTGCGAAACTAGAAAAGATTTTTTTGGTTTCGAGGCACAATTCATCCCTCGAAGGATAATTTCCTCATGATCACTTTGCACGAATGGCTTCTTCCCGATCTGTAGTACCAAAAGGAGTCTTCTTGGAACAACTCCAGAAGCCGTCCCTGGTCGAAGAACCAGAGACACCTCCTATTGAGACAGCCTCTCTCGAATACGAGGATACCTGGATGGCTCCCATCTACGAGTATCTTCAGAAGGGCTCTATACCCGAAGACGATCCCGAGGCAGATCGTTTATCCCGAAAAACCAAAATGTATACTTTGGTTGAAGAAGTCCTCTATAAACGAGGAACTCAAGGGGTACTCATGCGATGTATTCCGCAGAGCGAAGGACTAACACTCCTTCACGACATACACGGTGGCATCTGTGGGACTCATGCTTCCTACAGAACGCTGGTCGGTAAGGCCTTTCGACAAGGTTTCTCTTGCCAACAAATTTGCACGATGCTAAAGAGTTGGTAAAAAGTGTGTCCAATGCCGCTTCAAGCAGCAAATACACCAACCAGCTCAAGCATTGCAAACAATACCTCTATCTTGGCCTTTTGCGACCTGGGGTCTCGATATCCTAGGACCGTTCCCCAAAGCTTCAGGAGGTTTCGAGTTCCTTTTTGTGGCTATTGATACGTTCACAAAATGGATCGGGTTTAACTCAGAATTCAGGATAACAACGGAAGCAGCAAAACAGTTCATAATGAGATGCATAATTACTCGATTTGGAGTTCCAAGTCGGATAATTACAGATAATGGTAAACAATTTTCGAGCGCAAAATTTCTGGAATTTTGCGACGAGTTGGGTACCAAAGTATGTTATGCTTCTGTTGCACATCCTCAAAGCAATGGGGCAGTCGAACGTGCAAACGGCCAAATAATGCGAGGAATTAAAACCAGAATCTTCGACCAGCTCCTCAAGCGCTCGGGGGCTTGGGTACAAGAACTACCCTCCATATTATGGGCTGTTCGTACGACTACTAGCCGGGCAACAGGTGAAACCCCATTTTTTCTAGTCTTTGGAGCCGAAGCCATGCTTCCTCCAGAACTAAAGATACGGTCAAGACGAGTCGAAACTTTCAATGACTCCAACCAAGAACAACTTCGAGCGGATGACATTAATCTACTCGAAGAAAGGAGAAACCAGGCCTTAATCCGTTCAGCAGTCTACCAACAAGCCCTGCGTCGATACTACGATCGTAAGGTCCAACCTCGCAGTCTTACTGTGGGTGACTTGGTATTGAGGCTCTGCCAATCCAAGTCTAATCGGAATAAACTTTCTCCCAAGTGGGAAGGTCCTTACACAGTGGTCGAAGTCACCCGGCCAGGTTCAGTACGACTAGCAATGGAAGACGGCCAGGTTCTCTCGAATTCTTGGAACATCGACCAGTTACGCAAGTTTTATGTGTAACCAACCATTCAGACAATAAAGCCTCAGGTTCTCTCTACCTCTATTGTCTTACTTTATGAGTAGTGCTTTCATAATCTTTCGACTGCATTCCATACACCAAGTTTTCTTTACACTGGTCGAAAGGCAGATAACATCATCTAGTCGAAGTCTCTCCTCTCTGCACGTGGTCTTGCCCACTAAAAGGAGCTTCCTAATATCAAGTCGTTACTCACTACACCATGACATAGTATTAAGGGCAATAATCTACCAGGAAAAAATAGGATGAGTGGCAAAACATGTGCCGGGAATATTCAAGAGAATAAGGGTCACATTATCTGCCGGCAATAATTATTATTTAGAACAATTTATCTGCCGGCAATAATTATTGTATTAGCTACAATACATCTGCCCTTAAAAAGTTAATTAGGTCATTATATCTCGCCGAATAATATTTGGCAAACCATTCATGAAGATGAAATTAATTGGACGATAGGCGCACAAGAGGCCTCTCTCCACCTTATCCCCTCAAAAACGCGTCCTGCCGCTCCATCCTCCCCGCTCCTCCCGCCGCCCTCTCGGCGCCACCCCTCCCGGCGCCCCCCCCCGCCCCACTCGGCGCCACCCCTCCCGGTGCCCCTCCTCACGCCCACGCTCCACCCCTCCCGGCCTTGAACCCTAATCCCCAAATTCCCTCCCGACCGCCCTCTCTCCCAGCCCTCCTCCTTTCATCCTTTGCTTCATCTCTCTAATCTTCCCGATGCTTCTTGCTCTGGCAGTAGCTCTCCATGGCGCCTCCTTCTCGGCCTCCGACCTCGCCTCGGCTTCTGCCCGCCTCACTGCCTGCCTCGAGTTCAGCCCATGCCGCCATGGCCTGCCGCCTGCCACCTCACCTCTGTCCCCCGTCCTTCTCTCGGCGATCGCCTCCTCCCGCCAATCGCGCCTCCCATCCCGTGAGTCCTCCTTGGCCACCGCCTCCTCCCAGGTCAATCAGCGCCTCCGTCCCCTGGTCAAAGTATGATCTAGTTCTTGTTCCTAATATGTTGATCTGTCTCATGAACCGATGCTTCTAGTTCCCGATGTTAAACTTTGTAGATCTAGTACTACTACATGCTAATAATAGTGGTTGAGATTTCGTCTTGATTTGTGGTAATCGCCGATACCTATTTTTTGTGTGGTGCAAGTGATTTAATGCGGTTGTGATTTATGTCAGATTTGGTAATCGATAGATACAACAACATGAAATCGATCTGAGGCCATTCTTCTTGGGTTCCAACATTATCTGGTCATGCTGGGAACAACCGTTATCATACCGATTGCACTCGCTTCCTAATTCAATAGCTGCTCCAGAGGTACTCCACCCCATGTTAAATCACCAAGTAAGCCCCCGTCCGCCCCATGTTCGTCGCCCATGTAAGCCCCCCGTCTAGCCATGATTTTCGTGTAGGTCGCCCTTTACTTTCTATGCTTTCAGCCGTGCTTTCCTCGATGCACCAAAATTCAGCAAAGATCTTGTTAGCGAAGTTTGGATATGTACATGCGAAGTCTGTTACAGAGAGCTAGTGTGCTAATTGCGCAGATGGAGGGCTTTGCTTGTCGAGTACATTGTGAATGCACATGTTATATAGAAATGGTTTCCATTAATTTGATTGGACGCAAAAGAATTAAATTCACAAGCTAATTAGATCATTAGAAGCAAATCAAAATCACAAGCTAATTAGAAGCAAATTCAAGGATGTGTGAAGTAGGAGGCAAGATGGGCGACGAGCGTGAGGATATGAGGCGCTGCAGATTCTGGCCTCTTCCAGTGCTCCCCGCCTCGTTGTCTTCGACCTCGACTACACCCTCTCGCCCTTCACCTCACAGATATATAGGTTATACAAGGAACAAAATTGAATAGACCCGGCCCTATGGCCACCCTAGCTAAACTTGGATCCACCCATGATCATTTGGTTTTTGTTCTATCAATTATCTCTCTCTGCTTGAGTACTTGCATTAAGTACACTAAACATTTTGGTATATATCCCTAAATGTATAATATGCGCACTACTAATTTTACAAGTTGTCGTTTGTTGAATTTGAGTGCAATCGATATTTGCAATTTGATGTTTGCTTAATTTATGCCTTAGATCAATGGTTTGGAAAGTTATCTAAAATTGATTATCCTACCATCGAGCCTTCACAATTAATTAAGCCATATGTTGATTATAATACACCCAGCTGCAATTCTCTTTCGATAATACATCTGTGCCATTGGATATTTGCTTGTTATTTCTTTCCTCCTCTTTTTGTTATGAATGCAAATATGATTACAGGGGGAGCAATTGTTTTTGTTGAATTAGCCTTCACAATTAATTGTTCTATGTAATCGAGACTCTTTGTACATTATGCATAGCAATATAGATTCTCTGTACATTAAGCATAGTAATTGTTCTCTGTAATTGACATTCTCTGTAATTTAGAATTGCCGCTACTAGGTACAACATGTGAATTGGTCCGTGATATAGGTTGTCATGTCATGGCTTTACGCTCAATAAGAACCTCTATTTATACTCGTTAAATGACATTTTTTTGCTCGATATACTTGGCACTCATACATGTATGTACAAGTGGTTTTGCATTTTCCATCTTTTGTATGTATATCTTTTAAAGTATGTATAGTTACCAGTGTGGTGTCGTTATTGTGTTTCACAATGCCACAATCAAGCAGCCATTATATCCTAATTTTTTTAATTTATTCCTTGGCAACTGAAACAACCACCTTCTCCCTCAGTCCGAAGTTGAAAATCATCAAGTTGTCGCAAAACTCGCTCATGTGCATTCTGCTCAAGTGAAGTTTCTTAAAGAGGGTTATTTGATACAAGGTAACAAATTAGATTCATTTCAGCAGTACAACTCTTTGTCGAGGTGAAGAGTATGCTTATTGACTCTGCCGGGTTTGTTTGTCGCTTATTAATTTTTACTCCATGTTTTATCACGCTTTTTCTCGTCCATCGCCAAAAGGAACTAAGAAAGTACACTTCTTCTTGGCAATTTTAAATGGCCATGACAATGTTTGTGCTATTATTTTATGTTTATTTGGATACCGTATGATACTTAAGGTTGCTAACTTGCTATGCATTTTATGCCTAGCTGGATTCCTGAATTACTATTGTCTGGACCGTGAGTCCTTCAAAAACCTCTTCCCAGGTTATTTCATGAACCATGCTATGGAAGGATTAGATGTGAAAAAGGGTCTCATGTATAACTAAGAAAACCACCTTACTGTGTTAACGAAAAAACAAACCGCCAGTTATTAGTTTAAGGGAATGAAAGCCCAATTTAAGAGACAATGAAAACTTAATCAAGTATGAATAAGCAATCAAACCCTGCTAGGCACATGATGTTTGAATAGGAATGAAACAGTACTTTGAGATACACATACACATACACCCACATTCCACACTCTACATATCCACACGCAAGAACCACCAAATCCATACATATTTAGTTTCTCTCAGAGAACAAGCAAATCTAATGCCTATTTAGCTTCTCCACGAGATCAGTAGTAGCAACTAGCAACCATTTCATTTATAACATGATAATTTTGAAAAAATAGAGATCATGCATGTAATGAACATGTAATCAAGAATATACCGAAATCCACTAAGAAGTGATCCTATTTGTGACAAAATGATATCGCAAATATGAATCGATCATACAATAGAACTAGGTTGTCGCCGCCTTCAACATAATCCTCAGATGTAAAGAAACATTCTCTAAGACGCAGTATTTCCATGCAATATATATATATATATATATATATATATATATATATATATATATATATATATATATATATATATATATATATATATATACACACACACACACACACACACACATATATATATAAACACATAAATGAATTGATTGAAACATGCAAGCATATCACAAAGACAGCTTATATTGAAGATGAACAAAATAGTGACATAATGTAGCTAACTATGAAAGAGATCTTTCCTTGGATATTTCATACATTATAACCTGAATAGACGTTAGCAATAAATAAGTCGCAATACCAAGTTGTATGCTCTTAGGGTCAGCTGCACAAAATTTTGAATCATTTCTAATTTGTGAGTTTTGCTAATTCCATGTTTATTTGACAGAGCCTTGTATCAAGTTGTTAAGCAACACATGATACAGTCATCCATAAGGGGAAAAATGCATCCTGTCTAAGTTTAAGGTTTTTTTGCCACATGAGACAATATTCACCATGTTTTATAGTTCAAAATAATTTGTAGGGGAAATGAAGCTAGGCATAAAATCTATACTTAGCTTGTGGTAAACAAATGTAACAAGAATGACACTAAAAGGGGTTTAATCATGCTCGCTCAAATAAAAAAGCGATATAATTATATTGTTAGGAATAATATTTGTCCCGAGTCTCCGGCACAATCATTCCATTCCTTTTCCTTTATTACGTGGAATTTCAAAAGGAAAGTAGAAAGTAGCCAAAGTGTTTCCTGCTCTAAATGTAATCTGTATACCATAAAAAATCGAATATCCATCACTATTGAAAGACACATGTCTTTGATCGTTTTTGTAGTTAAGATGAATACATTGATGGTGACATAGGCACATAGCTAAATCTTTCGAAGTTCATCCTTACTTGAATCGAGCATGTTCAATATGGCCTAGGTTGCCTTCAACCATGGTTGCCCTGCTGTCTCATTGCTTTTTCACCATTGGCTAGAATACTTATTAGTACTGGAGAACAACACGTAAAAGCATATCGCTTTTAACATGGTTGCATATGAGGAAAGAAAGCTCATGCTTCAAGAACCTGGGCGATGTATGTTGGGGTGGGAACTAATGGTAAATATCCTAGATCTTACCTTAGGATTTGACTTCTTTTTTATATAAAAAAAATAATCATATTTCAGAAGCTTTTGCTTTTCATACTTTATTGCCGAAATTCCAACTTCAAAAGTGCCCTCTTTGCATTTTTCTCGATTGAGCTTTGTTCTTCTTTTTGAAACAATACATTAGACTTCGCTCTTCTCGGTGCTATCAAGATCGGAGAAGGTGACCAGATTCTAAACAAAGACCGAGAAGTTCAGATCCATTTTTATGATTTTTCGTTGATATAAGGTATGGATTTGCAATTGATGGACCGTTTTTGGCCCTTTTGATATCAACATCTCGTTTGGATGCTGTGTTGGCTATGGCTGTGTGTGCTAATACAGCTACCTATGCTTTGCACAATTCTTATTTCAACTGGTGTACTCTTTTTTCTTTTTTGGCTTGTTCAATTTTTTTGGCGGGTCTACTTGTTAAAGCGTAATAGATGAAACATGTGATTACTGGATTGTACTGTAATGATATTTGTAGATATTGCATATATTGAATCGATGTAAGCTATGGTATGGCTTGTAATAAGTAAAATTAGACAATAATGTCTGTCACTAACAAAACTCAAGGTGTAAAGCTGCATTATACAAGTGATGTGCAAGATGTTGGACATTGATCAAATCAAATAGTGAATAGATCTTAGAAGTTCTTGCAGACAAAGGGAGGTGGACAAAGCTACCTTCATAAGCCGACCTTTACAAATCATGCAAGTACAAGAAGTTCTTGCAGACAATAGATCTTAGAAAGGACTTCTTTTTTAGCCACTCATACCATATCATGAGAAGTCTCCAGAAGAATTTCAATGATCCACAGATCGGATAGCTATTGTTGGAAGTGGTTACATTGGTTAGAAGGGGCCGAGCTGTCAGTCGGCAAAGAATGGTTACTTTGGCCTCATCGATTGACTACACAACATCCAACTCCTCACTCAAGTTGCTATTACCTCTTGTAAGTTGACAACATAACTTCTTTTTGTACTAATGATTTTTGTCAAGACTTGCAATTCATCTGTTTGGGCTCTACAATTGCTCTGCTTTAGATGTTGTCTTTTTAAGTGCATTACAAGGTTTAGGCACTTTTTAGCTTTCACTATATTAATAAACTAATTTATTACTAACCTGCAGGATCTACTTAATGGGTCAATCAGCAGGAGCACATATCGCATCATGCGCTCTCTTGGAGCAAGCGGTTAAAGAATCTAGAGGAGAGCGTATTTCTTTAAGTGTTACTCAAATAAAAGCATATTTTGGTATGTAAAATAGATTGGTTTTATCATATTATGATAAGGATACTTAGCTGTTACTGTTCTGACTACAAGATTTTACTATGTAAAATAGATTGGTGTTACATATTATGATAAGGATACATGGAGATCTCAATGCACTTTTTATTGACTTCACTTAATTTATTTATTTGTTAGAGCTCTAACATACAGTTATATCCCTAAACATCAATGGACATCTTTCTGCATTTCTTTACACTAACTGTAGGCATTTCCTACAAATATTATAGCTTATTTCCTCTTGATTGCTCACTTTAAGCTTCTGTGTATACTTGAAAGAGTATGGATGGCTAGGTGCAGCTAGCATTTGATATTATCATAAGTGCTTGATAAGCCATGGAGTCGCTTATGGTTAAATGGTGCAAAAGACAATTGAGGCGGTTTAATCGCCAAGAATACGCCTAATCGCCGAAAAATCGATAATCGAGGGCGTTTAAGTGCCGAAAAAAACTTATCTAGGGCTTAGCTCGCCGAAAAAAAACTTATCTAGGGCATAGCTCGGAAAAAAAACTTATCTAGGGCATAGCTGCCGCCAAAAACATACAATCGAGGGCATGTTAGCTCGCCGCAATACGATATAGCTTGCAGGAAAAATCTAGCTGGGAAACTCTAGCTGTAGGGAAAACCAACTTATCTAGGGCACTTTAATCTGCCGAATACACATATCTGTAGGAAATGTCTTTCCCTCGACACTTTACGGGCGGGCAATAAGTCTTAGGAATACACATTCGGCGGATAAATTGCCGGAAAAGCCGTTTTCGGCGGTTGCATTGCCCTAATATTGTGCCATGGTGTAGTGACTCCTTTGTTGCCAATACAAAGAGTTTGGGTTTTATATGGTCGAAATATTCTTAAAGCCGACTCTTTACAACTTAGTTTATTTTTTCGCTTATTTTAAAAGGAAGAAGTCCATTCTACCCCTCAAGTATCGACGTGCGGACACCTAACCCCTGAAAAAATCGGCCATTTGACCCCTAAGTTGCAAAACCGACATTCTACCCCTCTGGTCAAGCTGTGGTGGTTTTGCTGATGTGGCATCTGGGTGGAGCGGTTTCGCCACGTAGACCGGTTGCAATGTGGCGATGACTCAGCAAATCAAAATTTCAGAACAGAAGATTGCCCATCGCGAGGCCGACGCCGGAAATGCTGACGCACACCGCGAACGCGACCCACCACGCGGTCACCGTCTTAAGCGTCCCGGCGCCGCCGTCCTCTTCCACCCGATCCGACCCCTCCTCCAGTGAGCACGGAGTTCTCGGTCTCGATATCATCACCCACCGTTGAGTGCGCGGACAACACCACGAGTCCCGCACGAGCGCGCTAGCTCCCGTTACTCGCGCCGCGCTGCCATTTTTCCTCCGCCTCACGCGCGCGCGGCCGAGACGACGCGGCGCCCGCGGAAAAGCGTCGTTCTTGCCGCCACCGCCGCCGCCGCGCTTCCGCTCCCCCGCCACGTTCTCCAACCTTCCTTGCACCGAACGCAACGCTTCTAAGCCAATGCAACCCGCAAATTCTTCACAACAAGCGTGTGTAAGAGTAAGACGCGCGCACCTCTGCGAGTTGGGATCGGGCGAAGAGCTTGGCGGGAGGGCGGTCGCGGCTATGTAGTCGGCGGGCGAACGGACGACGGCCTTGGGTGCTTTCGGCGCCAAGGCGACCATCAAGCAAGATCTCCCGTCGAACGCGTCGAATCGCCGCTCCAGCTCCCACTCGAGGCCGCCGCGCCGGACGCGCCTTTCTTCTGGGCGACGCCTTTTTGCACGCGCTTCTCTCGTCGCTGCCTCCGCCTCCATGGAAGGCGCGGTGGTTTGGTTTGTTTTGGTTTGGTGGGGGTGTGGGGTGGGGGTTGGTGGTAGGAGGCAGGATTGGGAGGCGGCATCAGGCGGGATGGGGGGTGGCGCTCGGGCGAGATGGGGAGGCGACGTCGGGGAGGGAGAAGGGGAACTGTAGTTGGTGCTGAGTTGAGGATATGATGGAGGGGAAGGACTGAGGAGGATGATTTGCCAAAGAACAAATAAAAAAAGAATGCCAGCTCATCTAGTCCACACATTAGCATACGTGGCGAAACCGCTCCACCCAGATGCCAGATCAGCAAAACCACCACACGAAACAGCCAGAGGGGTTAGAATGTCCGGTTTTGCAACTTAGGGGGGTCAAATGGCCGATTTTTTTTTCCAGGGGGTTAGGTGTCCGCACGTCGATACTTGAGGGGGGTAGAATGGACTTCTTCCTTTTTAAAATAACTGAAAAAATAAACTAAGTTGTAAAGAGCTGGCTTTAAGAATATTTCGACCATATAAAACCCAAACTCTTTGTATTGGCAGCAAAAGGGAGTCACTACACCATGGCACAATATTAAAGAACGAATCGCCGAAAAACGGCTTTTTAAAGCAATTTATCTCAGGAATGTGTATTCCGGCACTTATTGCTGCCTCGGTAAAAGTCTTTCTTGGGAAAGACATTTCCTACAGATATGTGTACTCCGGCAGCTAAAGTGCCCTAGATAAGTTGGTTTTCCGTGATTATAGTTTCCCAGCGATTAGATTTTTCCTGGCAGTTGGAGTGCACTTTCTTAGATTTATTCAACCGCTTTTGGTGTACTCGTTCCGTCTAAACTGGTCGGAGGAAGAAACCCATCTAGTCGAAGTCTTTCCTCTCTGCACGTGGTCCAGCCCACTAGAAGGAACTTCCTAGCATTGTTCAGTTTCCTACTTTTGCTACCAAGACAGACTTACCGAGTCCACTAGAGAAGGACGAACGAATTTTTCAAAGTCCTCTAGACGTTTGCTTAACTCAAGTTGCCGTTCTCGATTTGATTAACCTGGTCGAAAATGGTAACATCACCTAGTCGAAGCCTATCCTCTCTGCACGTGGTCCTGCCCACTAGAAGGAACTTCCTAGTGTCGATTCGTGCCCACTCTTTCGACCAGTGCATGACAATCGTGACCAAAAACTACAAGTTAGTCAAACCTCTCTGTTTTCAGAAACCCTTTTTAACACTATTTACTTAGCTTGTCTAAACAAACTAAGCAAATAGTCGGGGGCTAGGATAAAGTTATTAATTTGACTTCAATTCTTAGTCTTTCATTCGTTAATTATCTTTTGAGTTACTAACTACTCAACAAGATGATTTGCAGGAAACAAGGTGGATTATATAATATATCAACAAAAGCTTGTTTTTCACGGGTTTGTTACAAACTACTCAAGAGGAGAGCCCAACGCATCTCCTCTGAAACCTTCAAACCAACTGATTGCATTTCTTCCATCGAACGACTTGCTACGTCTTAGAGGCGTCGAAGTCGGCCGATTGGTTGCACATTAAAATTTGGGGTCATGAGCTTTAAGTTTTGCCAATGCATAACTTATGCGATTCGACCGCCTCCTTTATCGACTCGGCTTGGTTAGCCTTGAGTGGTCATCGGTTCTTGCAAAGTCGACTTGTTCCCCAATAGTACTTACGTGGCAAATTGTCGATCATCTTGAGGAGCTTTTCCCTTAGTGCGTAGCTCACCAAGTACATTGTTCAGGAGCGTGATATTGCCTTGAAGATTAATCTTCATCGCCTCCATCTCCTGTTGGGTAAGAGTCGAAGCCTCGCGGAGTTGTTTGTTTTCGACCACTTGCTCAAAAAGAATAAGGCGGTCAAGCAAAATAAACTCCTAGAGGAAGAGAAAACAAAAATAACCACAGGTAAAATATTTCCTTACCTGCTAGTCGAGAATCTAACTTCTCGATTTCTGCATTATGGGAAGCAATGGTATCAGCATGCCTCTTCTCCCATGATTTGATGTCCTCTGCATTTGTCTTAGCAATGCGGACAGTCTCGTTTTAGATCAAGGTTTTATCACGGCGTCGGTCTCGAGCCTTCCCAGTTCAAGGTCCATTTCTAAAAAATTGGGAGTTAGAAAAGGAAAGAACTCATAAGGACCTGCGGTAAAAATTGCTTACACGATAGTCGGGATTTTAACCTCGTAATTTCTTGATCTTTATCTTTGGAATCTGAGAAATCTCGTGAATAACCACGAGTTTATCTTTGACTTCATTCTAAAGTTTTCTCAGATCATCTTCTTTTTCTAAAAGAAGCAACAATCGAGTAAAGATCAACAACATAAGCGATCTTAAGTTGAAGACTTCTTGTTTATCCTTTCTCGCACTTTTTGATTCTTGAGTTGGCTTCTTTAAGCTTCCTCAAGAGAATTCTACTTTTCCCATAGCTTTCTTGACTCCTCTTTTTCATAATTGAGCGAGTTGGCGGGGTCTTTTAAATAAGCTATTTAACTTTGTAAAGGTTAAAAGTGGACATGAACATTATTAAATTGGTCGTAAGTTTTTCTACAATCATTGATCAAGTCGTAAGTTCTTCTACGACCATAGATCTAGTCGTAAGTTCTCCTACGACAAAGCATCTGGTCGTAAGCCTTTTACGACTAGTACCTAGTCGTGAGTTTTTCCACGACAAACCCTGTAAGCACTATATAAGTAGTCAAGTCGAAAACAACTACGAAAAATAGTGACTTACCACCTCTCTGCCTATTTGCAGAGTTCCTCTTTTTCCTGTCGTAGCTCTAGAAGTTGTCGGTGATATTCACCAGCAAAGGTAATTTGTTCTAGAGCTTTCTGCAAAAAGAAATACAGTAAGAAATAAGGAAGACCACAGTATAAGTATCATTAAATACTTACACTCATGGTTGATCGAGCAAATATCGAGTAAACCCGACTCTGGATTCTTCGACTTGTCCACTCTCTCGACTGATCCCACCAAACCTTCTCAAGGCGCTCGTTGTCAAAAGTGTCCCCTCTATTGGGAATGTCTTTGGGATGAGGACTCCATGGCGAGATCTAAAAGTAGAAGACCCCACTATGGGCGCAGGCCAAAAGAAATCGAGCGAAGTTGAAGTATTCCTCATCTTGATTACGAAATTGCGATTTCTCTTTGGATACTAGGAAGGAGGTGCAACGATTTCCTTTCCGCGACGGTGGTCGGTACATCACCACCTTGGGCGAGGCTTCTGCGGCCGCCTCTCTTGGTTCCACGACCATTTCATGAGTCGTGGCTGTAACCTCGGTGGTAGTGGTACTACCTCGGTGGTTGTAGCCGCTACCTCGATGGCGTAGCTCGACCTCGTGATTGTAGTAACCACTTGAGAGCCCGACTTCTTCCACAACTTGGTGTGGGCGATCCTTCGACCACTGGCGACACCTCTCCAATTCTTTGGAGGCGGCAATGGGCTTCTCGATAGAAGCCTCCTCGGGTTTGAAGGAGTCGGGCTAAAACCAACAAAAGGAAAGCAAGTTAAATTGTGAAAAGCAAAAGGTAAATGTTGTTCTTACACTTTAGCTCGTTTCACATACCTCTCGCATCTGGACTTGATCGAGAAATTTAGGAGCTATCTTCCGATGGAAGATTTCTTGACTTCTTTTCTCTGACCATATGCAGTGCGTAGCTCAAGTTGGAAAATAGGCTCGGCCATGACCACGTCTGGTTGTGGATCTTGAACAGGGACCATCTCTCTGGTCTCCTGACTTTCCGGAGGGCCGAGATCGGTCTCGACCACTCCAAGCGGCGCTACCCTCAGCAGTAGGCTCATTTGGATCGGCGTTGTCCTTCACAAAAGACATAAACTCCTTCTAGTTCTCCTTTTCTAGTTGCTTGACAAAACTAGGAGTGGCAGAAACTGTGAAAGTTTTCTTGTCATAGTAGAAGGGTACCTTGGCCTTGCGGGGTTTGCGCTTAAGAGGTTCGGCAGCCGACTTCCTCGGCCATGACCGACATCAGCTTCAATTGCGGTAGTGTCTGCGCCGAGCTTTTGCGGAAGGATCTGGTCGAAGGGCAAGAACTCGAGCTTGCTCCTCCCTTGTCGACGACTCTCGCGAGTTGACGCTTCTTAGACGGAGGAGCTGAGCCCTTGTCCCTCGTCATCCCTGCGCCGATGGTCATCAACTCGACTTCTTGATTGTCCGGACGGTTTTCCATACTTACTTTCTGCAAAGAAAAACAGAAAAAGAAGAATTACTGATCGGTCATAAGATTTTCTACGACCAGTATCCAGTCGTAAGTTTTTCTACGACATTTTCCTTGATCGTAAGATTTTCTATGATCACTTCTCAGTCGTAAGTTTTTCTACGACAGCTCCTTAATCATAAGATTTTCTACGATCATTACCTAGTCGTAAGTTCTTTCTACGACTATAAAGTCCTAAGGATAAAATCAACTCTTGATTACCTTTAGGCGAACCATCCTTTCCTCTGCAGATACAAGCGCAAGGATTTGAGGAACCGCCAATTTGAGTGGCGGAGGCTTCTCACAAACGAGTTTGACTCTAACATCAATCTCCGCTGGTGAAAGATCTGTGTAAACAGATAAAGACATTTATTAGATAACTTTGAGAAAGACCAAACCGAGAGCTAAGTCGAAAGTTCACTTACCCTCCTCGTAGTCCCTGGTTGGGTCTCTTGGCCCCGTATACCTCCACATAGGAGATGCTCGTTTCTTCAAGGGACTAATTCGACGTGTGATGAAGTCCTTCACCACATGCCATCCGGTCAATCCCTCCTTCTTCAAGTCTTTAATAGCTTGAATATATGGGGTGATTCGGCTGATATCTTCAGGAGTCGAATCCCATGAAGATTTCTTTTCGGCAACCTTCCCCGCGAAAGTAAGGCTGTCTTCTTGGGTGACTTCCCAGTAAAACCACTTCTTCCTCCATCCCGGCCACGAAGACCAGGTAAAACTCTGAATATACTCCCTTGACTTCCTGTCGTGGAGCTTCAGACCACAACTCCCAGCAATCCCGGATTGTCGAGCCATTCCATAGAAATATTGAAAAAGCTCGAGGTCTGCTGGAATTCCCAGGTACGCCTCACACAGATACACAAAAACACTTAGCATAGTGATGGAATTAGGACCGAGGTTCACTAATTCCACCCCAAAATGCTCGAGTACAACTGTGAGAAAGGGGTGAGTAGGCAATCGAAGGCCACACTCACAATAAGCCTGGAAGATGGGGATTTGTCCAGTCTCCCCCGACGGCCAATGCTGCCCAACCGCCGGAATCCATTTCACAAGAGTCTCCGCTGGAATCTTCCCGGCGTCGACTAGGGCTCGAATCTTCACTGCATCCATCTCCGACTCCATCCACTCAGAAACTTTCCCGGCCATTTCTCTCGGAAACAGGAGGTTTTGGGTTGAGAAAGATTTTCGGAGAGGACACAATTGGGTTAACGGCGAAGAAGGCAAGATCGAGTTGGCGGCGGAGAAGGCAAGAACTCGATGAACAATGGGAGCAATTTGGGGAAAAGTAGAAACCCAAGTCTTACCCCCGGTAAGTATTTATAACCGCACGTTTGAGCCGAAGGGGTGGAAATCTAAGGGTTGCCACCGCTTCGGGAATCGCCGCAACGGACAGGCTTGTGGGGGTCATTTGTGATTCTCTAGATTGTCTGTTTAAGAAAATCAGGTTCATTTTTACACCTCAAGCGAAAATTACTTTCTTGGCCAAGTCTTTCTGGCCAAATGAAATATCAATCGGAAAGGATTTTCTTCCGATCACCATACTACGACCACTTCAAAATCGTAGGAATTTTCTATGGCTATTTGATAGTCGTAAGCAACCTTCTTGACCAAGCATATTTCTGGTCAAAGTAGTGCTCAAATGTCGAAGAGATTTTCCTTCGACCACTTTTCTGCGACCCTTTCGTAGTCATAAGACCACCCACAATTCCTTCACCAAGTAAGTTACTTTCACTTGAAGCTGGGGGGGCTAGATGACGAGGATTTAATAATCCTCATTTTATCTTTAGTCTATAATTCTTATTATAGGTAAATATCACGTAATCTCTAGGTATACCCCTTAGATTTACAAGGGATAAGCCTACCAGGTGATCGTAAGTCCTTCTACGACCACCCCCATAGTCGTAAGTCTTGCTACGACTATCTTATGGTCGTAAGTTCTTCTACGACCACTACCAAGTTGTAAGCTCTTCTACGACCACTACCCAGTCGTAAGTTCTTCTACGACTATCCCATAGTCGTAAGCTCTTTTACGACCAGGTCGGCTACGACCATCTTATGATCAATAAAACCTACAGACGAGTGGGTCCAATTGATCAAGGAATCCAAGTAGTCAGCATACGCTGTTACTCTGCGAAGTAATAGCACGTAATGCTCCATTATCTCTCGATATATAGCTGTCGGTGGCGTGGAGGATTATCGGCCGTGATTCTGCCAACATGCGTCCGTTACAGGATGTGATGAGGCGCCACTTCACCTGGAGAAACGGCCACTCCTTCACATACTATATAAAAGCGGCAATCAGAGAAGGAGAGGGGACACATGATCGAGGGCTATCAGGAAGACAAGCACTATCATCTGTAATAGTCTAAGCTTTTTTCTCCTGATTGTTCAGAATACAATCAATACCATACACACAGGAGTAGGGTTATTATTCTCTCCGGAGAAGGCCTGAACCTGTATAAAAATACCCGTGTCAATCTCTCTACGTGATTCCATTCTAGGAGACCCCCCGAATCAAACAATCTTTACGTAAGATCGGTTCTAAAACACCGACAATACTATTTTTTGCATACTTTTATTGTTAGTGCTTGCTATGCTAAGATGAAAGTAATAATAGTGTTAGTTTCAATTTTGCAGTTTTCGTTATGGACAGTCCTTACGACAGCTTTACTCTTGGTGATTACGGACTCTCACCAGAGGAAATTGCGTCCATGGAGGCGGCTGCGACTGCTTCAAGCCAACCGGAAGGGCAAAGTGGAGTTCCATCATCAGGCTCCACGGCAGCATCGAGCTCCACGCCAACCGATTCAAAGAGGTCGAGGCCGTCTACATCGGGAGTGTGGGAGCATTTTGACAGGATAACTAAGCAAGACACACAGGGAAATGAGATATCATATGCTATTTGCAAAATTTATCGCAATGAATTTTATAGGGCGATGGGTGTACGTCCAAGAAAGTTCGCTTTGGACATGCCCGTGAGGTGGAACTCTACAAACACACTATCAAAGTACTAACGGTAGTATACTGTTGACTGTGCAACATTGGTTCATTGTTGAGAAGATACTGTCGTTTTTAGAAAAAAAATTATGAGGCCACTGTTGCTTTGTCCGCTGTGTACTATCCAACATCTTGTATCATTGTGCATAGTATTTTACAAATTGCTACTCAATTGAAAATGCACGAAAATGACTTAGTTTTACGCGATGCTATTATTTCCATGAAATCTAAATACCTTAAATATTGGAGAGAAATCTCTTACCTATATGCATTTGCATTTCTTTTAGATCCTAGAGCTAAAGTTGATGCATTTGGTAGTGTACTTGATCTTCTTAGTAAGGCTACAGGGCTAGACTATACTAACTATTTTGCAGAAGTTTGTTCTCGGTTATACGAGGTTTACCAAATGTATGAAAATAAGTTTGAAGTCGCTTCTTAGCGACCTCCAATAGCCCCCGCCTCAAGTAGCAAGACAAATATGTGGGGCAAGATCTTGGTGGCTCTTCCTCCGGTCAGTCTTCTTCTTCTACACCGACTGCTCAGCCAAGACCCACGAGGCGGAAACTATCCACCTATCTCGGGCGGTGATCTGGCGGATTTCAACTCAGAAGGCTTCGAAATTTTGCAATGGTTGTAAGCCCATAAGTTAACATATCTCGTGCTATCCATACTTACACGTGATGTGTTAACTGTTCCTATCTCTACGGTTTCCTTCAAGTCTGCTTTCAGTCTTTCTGGAAGAATATTGAAGGAGAGAATAACAAGTCTCACAAGTGAGATAGTGGAGACACCTCTAACTGTGAAGGACTGGGAACAAGCTAATTCACGAATACAACACTCTGTGGAAAATTCAGAGTTATCGGAGGTGTTCAAAAATCTGTACTTAGACAATGACACCGACACATAGAGCAAGGATGTATCATGTATGTAAAGCTATAGGCTGTACTCTTTTCCCTTTGCCAATGTTTTCTCATTTTGAGTTTTTACTTGGCGAAAGTTTTAGCGAGGCAACCAGTTGGACATTAATAAAGCTCTTTATTACATTTTCAATATGATTGTCTCATTTTTTTCAAATTTCATATCCTTTTCTGAGTTCTACACATTTTTCTATTTTTTTATTTTTCGGGCTAAACGGGCCGGCCTTGGCCCGTTGGGCCAAACAAGCTCGAGTCGACCCGGCACGGCATGAACGGCTGACGGGCCATGCCTGGGTCGCCTCCCGGCACGTGGGTCGGCATGGCACGACCCATCTAATAGCCGGGCCGAAACAGGTCGTGCCAAGATGGGTCGTGTCCCATCGTGCTCATGTTGTACCAGGCCAGGCCGCCCATTTGGCTAGCACTATACGAGTATATAATCACACGATTTTTGCAACAAATTGCAATTTGTGTCCTGTAAAAAAATGGGACTTCGAATTAGATAATCTGGATTAGTTTTATTATTTAACATCTTTTAAAATTTATTTTTATTACTAACTTTATATCCAAATCTGACATTTTTGTCCACGCCGTCATTCGTGACGGTGGTATTGCAAACAACATTGTCACGCCATAAAATAAGTCGAGCGTTGAGCTAAAAAATGGCATGTTTGGCCACGCCACGAGTGGTGGCGTGGCAAAACAACACAGTCACGTCACCACCAATGGCATAGCAAGGTTCAACCACGTTGGAATTGATGGTGTGGCAGTGTGTATTTGTCACTATGGCCAAAAGGGCTATAATTAGAAAACAAAGTTGGCAAGGAGTTATTAATTAAAAAAAATCAAAAAATGGTTATATAATTAAAAAAGTTCGACAATCTGTAGCACGGCCATATGTGAGTATATAACCATAGGGAAATGAAAATTTTATTGCAAACACATTTTCGAGCAAGCGAATCGTATAATAGAGTTTGATTTGGACCATCTATACTTTCGATCCAACGTTTGGATCACACAACTTACAAGCTAGTTTTTTAGCAGTGTTTTTTTTAAGGAACTTACAGGCTAGTGTTAAAAAGAAAAAGGAAAGGTCCATATGTGGTCCCTCACTCTTTGGTAGTCTAATTTTTGTCGCTCGTCTATAAAACTAGGTAAAATCCGCCCCCATTTCTCAATACTAGACAAACCTTATCTCTCCGCTTGTTTGACCTTAGTTTTGTCCCACCTGTATTCTAGCTCAGATCCAAGCTGGCGTCTAACTTCAGAGGTGCGGCCTGCGTGTGTCATAGACAAGGAGAGAGAATAAAAGAAACCTAGAGGTGTTCGTCTCCTTCCTCTCACCTGCAACGGAAACAGAGAAGGGCAATTGGCATTCGGGCGGCGATCATCGGCGGGTTATGTCTTGGGGAAGGGAATTCCCTGGAGGAGGGCTTGGATCGGGGGAGATGGACGAAGATAGGGGAGGGGCCCCGAGGCCCCTCCATAGAATTTATTTTCATGTCTTGGGAGTAGCCCAGTCATCCATCTTATGATGACCCCTTCCTGCGGTAAAAGTACTTTTCCTCATGGAGAACCATGTCGATCAGGGAGGAAACCCATGAGAAGCTGTTTATCCACGGTCATCTTGAACATTGTGTGTTGCACCTTGGTGGGACCGACGTCTGGCTTACACCCGTGCGGCTTGAGAGGGTCTAGTTATCCATCTTATAAAGAATCCACCCCACGGTAAAAGTCGTTGTCCTCATGGAAAACCACGACGACCAAGGAGGAAACGAGAAGTTGTTTATCCACGGCTGTCTTCTACATTGGCGTGTTGCCCCTGGTGGGCCCGACGTCTGGCGTGCACTTGTGTAGCTTGAGTAGACCGACGGAGCTCTGGCCGTGCTGGTACGACGTACTGGTCTACTTGCTGTGGCGCTGTAGAGTGTCAACGTAGTATGCGTCTCCAAACTGATGGTGGTACTGCTGACTGTAGGCTAGGGGGCACCGTAGGTGGTACGGTATGGTGCAACTCCAAGTGCGATGAGTAGCTAGGAAGGCCGCATAACAACGAATAATTTGATGTAACGAACAGTAATGCAAATATGAAACAAAAGTAGGTATTCACGTAGGGAATACCCTACCATAAGACTGCGCTCCTGCTCGTTGGTCCTGTGTAGATGATGTGTGAGGTAACGATGATGGTGCGGGAACATTGTGTGCAAAAAAGGTCCGGTAAAACACGCTACAATAATAACACAAGTTTGTACTATCGTAAACTCACTACGCCTCCAGTGTGTCCTCCAACCCTGGGCGAGCGTACGGACGGTGATCGCGCTAGTGATACATTCCCACGGACATGTGGTTGGGAAATCGAATGAGGTTAGCACAACGTCAAACAACATCAATAAGTACGACATAAATTGAACATATTGTACCTCACCAATCCGCGGTACGGATGACCGACGGGTAAAGCTAGGACGACAACCAAACTCACTAGGTTGTGCTGACCTAGGCAGGGAAGCCAGGTCAGTCCACTCGGTGAACATCTCGAAGCACGTCATCGCTCGTCGGACCGCAACTCAAGTTTTTGACAATCTGTTTGGCATCATCGTACATGGACTTTACTAGCCCAAGAAGCCCCTACATAGTGTGATCGCCCCTACGAAGGGCGGAGCCTCCTATGTCCACGATCCGTCGGGCCCTGTCGAATTGCATTAACACGGAAAAGCTGTTGAGTAACAAGCACTAACAGTATCATGTAAGAAGTGAGGAGCAATTAACAATGTTTTACCGTGCCGTCACGCCGCGAATATCGGTGTCGATCGATGCCCAACTGTAGCCTATCCTGTGCGTAACATGCTCCGGTGCCGTTACGGTCTATGATAAGGCACACATTAGGCCAGTCCCCCACAATGGCCCACTTGACATTTGTAAGAAACCACATCCAACTGTCTGTTTTCTCGTTCTCAATGATGGCAAAGGCAACAGAAAGAAGCTGGTCATTTGCATTTGCCGCCACCGTAGTGAGCATGGTGTCCTTGTACAACCCAGTCAGGAAAGTGCCATCCATTGCGAGCACCGGACAGCACCGAATGATAGAACTTGAAGCCCTCTATGGCCTGAGTGAATGTCCAGAACACACGGTCCAATATGTAGCAATTGGGGCCTCCATGAGGATCTATTCTGTCCAGATTATTTATGTATGTGCTCAGGTTTGATTCTACAATCTGATGAAGTATCCTCAGCACAAGGTTTTTACGCCTCCTAATACGTCCCGTAAATGGACTTGATCACCTTCTGCTTAGCTCGTTGAACCTTGCTGTAGCTGACTGGATAACCAACCAGATTGCCAACATCTGACATCAGCATCCTGGGAGAGACGAACACATCCTTCGAAACTAGGTGGCTGATGAGGCTTGCCACATATGCGGAAGTAACATTCATGTGCCGTTGCAACGACTCACTTGGCTCGCAAGAGTGGTCGATCAACACCATGATCATGGAGTCTATATCATGGCTCTTTGCCTTCTGCGCACGGACCTTCCCAGTGGAACCTTCCACTTGGTACTTCACTATGTATTGAGTTGGGTTTGACCTATGCACCTGGTACACACGGCTGATAGGCATGTCATACCTTGTTATAGCTTGCTGCACGGCCACCTTTTTTGGGAAATGTTGCCTAACTAACAAGGTGTCATTATCAAACCCCCATTGAAACTCATGGTCTTGTGGAAATACAAGTGACCGCATTGCAAGTTCATCAATCCTAGATGACACATATGCCACCTCTGTTGATAGGATTCCGCCCACAAGAGCAGCACCCAAGCCTATCAATTCCATTCCGGTACTGACCGGAATGGCCGAAACATGTCATACCGGCACCCAAACCAGCATACAATAGCCTCAATCCCGTATCGCCCTCAATATCGATCAATACCGGTCATTCCGGTACCAGACATAATTGATGTGACTACTCATTTGAATCAGCTCGGAAGGCTCAATCCAATACTGCTTCATCGGTAAGTGAAATTATGTTAGACTAGTATGCTAGACTAGGGTAAAATATATGAAGTTATGAACTTGTGTTGTATTATTTAACTACGTACGACCTTTGTACTTATGAAGTCATTGAACTATGTGTCATTTTTATTCTATGGTTATATATTTGAAGTGAGATTCCAAGTGAAATTATGTGCATATAATTAGATATATTTTATGAATAAATATATATTTTTATAGTAAAATCTAGAATGGTACACCGGAATGGACCGGTACCGGCACATTCTATACCAAGAGGCAAACTGGAATGGCCTCCGAAATGGAATTGACAACTATGGCAGCACCCCCTACACCCTCGGGTGTGTCCTCTTCGCTACCATTTGAGCTTGGGTCGGCGTCCTCATCGGACTCCAACTCATCCGGATGCTTTGGTAAAAACTCTTGGCAGTCAATATGGGTCGACCACCATTCTCCTGCCTCTTCATTTTGTACAAAATTATCTGCAAGTCTTCTATTATAGTCTTTCTCCAAATTAACACATTCTATGCTCCCATCATCACCCACCGTACGCACTTCCCCGCTCGCATTGGCACCAGCCTCATCAATGTTTGACGACACCCTTTTTACGAACTGCACATACACCATCGGTCTCTCGTATATTGCCGCCTCGTGATTCCTCGCAATCTCCATGTACTGACCCCATGCAATGCTACCCTTCACCTTGTATAACTCCCATACGCCCTGCGCTGACCCTAGCATATTGGTGCAGGTTACCGCCTCGATGACAACCTTCTTCCTTGTCGTCTCCTTGTCAAACTCTCTCCTGATGCAGCTCCTCAGCTCGTCAATAGCCATCTCTCTCATTCACACCCTCCGCTTGTACCACCTTACACTGGCATCTTAACAGGTCCAACTCATTCGGCCTGCCCCGTACGACACCTTCATCGTAAACACACAAGCAATTCTTGCATGTTGGACGTTCCCTACAACGAAAACAACTCAATGCACTTAGTATATATGTTTCTAGTGATTCACCAATTTTTACTACCTACGAATTAAACTTGCTACCCAGCAATTCACATATTTTATCTAGATAGCCAATAATTTTGCTAACCACATTACCAATATTTACAAGGTTTTTTTACATACGCAATACAATATTATTTGTGCATGATATGTGCAAAGCATTTTATTTGTAGACAATCACCTAAATAATTTGCAATGTTTACACTATATTTTCCTACATCGACAAAGCAACTAAACTTTGCTAATCCTAACCTAATTACGTTAATTAATCATTGCCTAATAACATACTAGTGTATTAATGACTACTTTTTTTCCTAATCAAGCGCGTCAAAAAGTGCCATAACCATCAATGAGCATGTTTACTTATTTTATCTACATAGCCAATAATCTTGCTAACCACATTCCCAACATTTACACATTTTCCTACGTCACCAAAGCAACTAAACTTTGCTAATCCTGACCAAATTACGTTACTTAATCATTGCCTAATAAACGTACTAGTATATTAACGACGACTATTTTCCTAATCAAGTGCGCCAAAAGATGCCATAACCATCAACGGTCATGTTTACATATTTTATCTACATAGCCAATAATCTTGCTAACCACATTCCAACATTTGCCAGATTTTGTTTCACATACACAGTACAACATTATTTGTACATAATATGTGCAAAATATTTTATTTGTAGACAATCACCTGCATAATTTGCACTATTTAATCTACATTTTCGTACATCGCCAAAGCAACTAAACTTTGCTAATCCTTACCTAATTGTGTTACGTAATCATCGCCTAATTAACATACTAATATATTAATGACTACTATTTCCCTAATCAAGCGAGTCAAAAGATGGCATAACCCTCAACGACCATGTTTACACATTTTTTCAACATAGCTAATAATCTTGCTAACCACATTCTCAACATTTGTACATACACAGTACAACACTATTTGTACACAATATATGCAAAATATTTTATTTATAGACAATTACCTAAATAATTTGCACTATTTAATCTACATTTTCCTGCATCGCCAAAGCAACTAAGCTTTGCTAATCATTACCTAATCATTGACTAATTAACATACAGGTAAATTAATAACAACTATTTTTCTAATCACACGCATAAAAAATATCATAACCATCATCGATCATGTTTAAGGAACCATAATATTGCCAAACAGCTAATCAAACACTAATGACACAATTAATATACAACATGCCTACGGAAAAATTATCTCTTCTCGTAGATCCTCGCTTGATCTACAAGTTTATCAACAAATACAACAGCTAAATCACACTCTAAATTCTCTCAAATCGACAGCAAAATCGGATTTTCTCACTACCTCGCTCGCTTGCTTTGCTCTGTCTCTCTGTGGCCGAACAAATGAATGTTGGGGGAGAGAGGCGTGCCAGTTAAATGGTCTCCTGCGGCAGCTACCTCCCACGATCCCGGTGCACGGTAGGGACATCGACTGGACGACAGCGACAGGCCGCGAAGGACAACGATGGGACACAACAACGGGGCGTCGCCGCGGCGGCCGGGTCTAGCACGTTTGGTCTTGCGACAATTGGATCTTTGGTTGGGTCTTGCGACGAGGGTCTGAGGCTGTTCTAGTCCGCGACAGGAAGTTGTTGTGGTCCTGATACGCAGAATAGGACACATGTTGCTCGACTAGACAACCGCAGTGTCATTTTTATCATTTAAAAAAAAGAAGGCTAGATTTGCTATTCCGTTACAAAAATCGGCCAAATAAGGCCAATTTTTTTTTATTGGCCGCACCTTCATTGCTAGATAGCTGTAACACTGCCAGGTTTTTATTCAGTCTCGACTCTCGAGTGGCAGCTTATTGTGTGTGTCGTATAGCCATACGCATGGTAGAAATGGTACGATTTTTAAAATAAGAGCAATGAAGCAATTGTCAAGGAGGAAAACATATAACGTCAGAAAATTAAAGATTAAAGATTTGCTATTTTTAAGTCGTTTTAAATTTTTTAAGTTTAAATTAATTATTGTGATCATTGAATTTGTGTAGAGATTGATGTATCATATGATTATATATTAATTCAATACATAAAAATGTGATTTATACTTTAAAAAAATTCAGTAGGCAGTCCCTAAAGATTAATCTTCAACCAAAAATCAAAAGCACAAATTCTATGGACATTTGAGTGTCACTATCCCAATCATTAACTTCATATGCATTCAACATCACTCAACCCAACATTAACGTAATAAGCATCCAACAAAGAAAAGCATCTAAAGAAATCAGTCCGCATCATTTCAGATGAATCCACAGACGCACATCATTTCAGATGAATCCACAGACGCCCAGTTGAAGGTCTCAGTAACTGAATAGACCGCGCTGCCGCCGTTGTCCCGAACATAAATCCTCTCAACCCTAGCCTATTTAAGAGGGCCAACCGCGTCACAATTTATAGAATGTTTCCTAACCATCCACTTCAGCAACTTCTGCAGACCTACCACGGAGAAATAAAAAGGAGAGAGGATCAGTGAAAAGAGCTGGAAATTGTAAATGCAATGAAGCTAAATGTAAATTCAGTATTAAATGTCTGGAGCCCCCGAAAGATAATTATGATCAAAATAACTCAAAAGTGAAAAAAAAAGCAGGCAAACATCAAATGTGCAGGCCAAACATCGGGAGGCATTGCATTTAAAACACAGCAACTATTTAAGTGCAACATAGATGATCGGAAGTAATAGTCCAACTTGATTGCAAGTTCACATTTAACTAGGAGGTCAAGCGGGCTTCACCTCGCTGTAAGAACCAAAGGAACAATCCGCATCACCTCTATGTAAGAACCAAAGAAACAATCCAATGGCCGTATGAAATAGTGGAAGGGAACACAATTTTTGGCTAATAAATTCCACATCTGATCAAGCAGTCTAAGAGCAACAGAGAGCTACAATACCAGTAAGAGACCTAGAACCATTCATATGCGTTCTGCAGCAGAGCTAAGTGCAGAAGTGTAGCAATGAGCATTCAACAAAAAGGGATGGAATAGCAGGGTTGAATAATGATAGTCTGCAATCAGTGATATTTAACGAAGTAAAGTGCCATGGCACCCAAATCCTCCTTGCATCTAAAATTGCCTATAAAATTGGCTTTTGCTATCTATCGAATATGAGATCCATAGTTATGGAACGAAAACTTCCAGGTGGCCAAGTGTAGTGATCCAACTATTTGTCAGAAACTGGTGACGTGGCAACAAGTTGCCAAAAAACAATATAGATGAACTAAACAGTTCGGGGGGTAATATATACTTTTTTTTTTCAATTTAAACCTCCGCTCACAATTTTCCTGGCTTTCTATTATCGCAAAAAAGGAAAGCCTGGAGAATCAGAATTACTCAACGAGAAACCCTAAACATCTACCTGATTAATTATCTAGAGACAGATCAATAAACCGAAGGAATGCAACATTGACTAAGGAATAGCTTCAGGAAGCACTACCATTACAATAAGGGAACATGATGTTTCCTGTCATGTTATACTATATTGGCATTTGCTGTCATGCGCAGAGTCCTCGCCGGTACTCTAGCAGCCAGGCAGCAGCGAGGAACCATCCTTGGCCGGCGCAATCAAGGATTAGATTAGGATTTCTAAGCTACCAAGTTATTGTTAGGATAGAATCTTATCTATTAGGAAGGTTATAAGTGTATAAATGTTAGGACTATTGAAATTCTATTGAAACTGACAGTCAGCAGCACGAAACAAATGCATAATAAAAAGCATGAATTGATTGCCTCCACAGTTCTTGGTGAACTTTCTGCCATCCTAAAGTTGATTAGTGAAACAACCAGCAATGAGAACAGTCATGGTTCAGAGGAGTATTAATGGATAAAATTCATGACTGCACTTACCATAGACAAAGGTTCCAACAATACTACCATAAGAGCAAAACAAGAGTTAACTAGGACATCTTTAACCATTGCTTACAATTGCGGAACAAACAGAAACCATTGCTTACGCTAAAAAAACGACCATGCTCAACTCACTAATGAGGGCGCATATTTAATCTTATCGATGTCAACTAAAAATCGCATCAGCACAAGAAATTCTCTTGCTTCCTTACATTTCTGATGAAAAAGGAAGGGGTGTTGGTAAATATGGCAACTATGACAGATTGAAAGGAAAAGGAATTTTTCACACTTGAATAAATTAATGCACAAATTTGCTCTAGCACTCATCCAGATCTGCACCAAAAAAACGCCCTTCATTCACCATCTTCTCCCATCACACATATTGCCAAATATAAACAGGGAATTACACCGGACATTACCAATAGTTTGATACATCCTAACACCACAATTAAAAAGCCAGAAGCTATGCACATGTCCTCTTTGTACTGATGATAAAACTATAAAAGCATTAATATTTAAGCATGCTTCCTAAAAGCACTACAGAATTCAAGGAAAGCGTAAATAGAGCACTAAACCTCCTCAAAGAACTACGCAATAGAGCCTATAAGATCAAACAAAAACATGTCAATTCCATTGATATTTACAATCTTTCACTTAAGCACAATGGAATATCATATCTGTTTACTAAAAGCACAATGGGACTCAAGTCAACAAGGGCACACATAATCCAGCACAACATATCAGCAAGTTACTGTAAATTGGATAGGAGGTACGTAAAAAGGACAAGCCAAGTTGGATGGGTCACGTCAATGAATAAGCTCTAAAAATCCGTTAACATGGTGACAGTGATATATGCATTTTCTGTTTAGCTTGCCAAAATATATATTATTGTTCTTAATAGTCGCTCTTTCTGTATGCATGTGATCCTCGATAATAGGATGGCAGTTTTATCCATTTACCCGTGGCTAAATGCCCTAATGGAGGCAGTTTTACCAATATTTGATGGTTACAACGCATGAGACAATTGGGCCAATCAAAACAACTAGCGAAATTGAGGAGCAGCACTTTGATCAAATGACGAACCAAGACAAGTCAGAATACCGGCATACCTGGAGTAAGGAGGCATGCTGGAGGTCGTCCATGGCAGGAAGTCCATATCCGGCAGATGGTCCATCAGGCGTTGCCTCTTCACCTTCTCCTCGTCGGGACCTGTCATAGCTAGTTCGTCGGGACGTGTCAGAGCAAATTCGTCGGGACGTGTCACAACTGGTGTGAAGCTGAGGCGCATCATAACAGGACGATCGGTGACGCCAGCGCCGCTGCAGCCGTCGTTGCAATGGCCGTCACCCTCGAGCTGCATCTGCCGCAGTAGACGCTCTCTCTCCGGTCGCTCCATCTCCCAGTGGTATCTGCAACCGCGCTCCCAGAGCTCGAGAAAAGCAGATGGATCGGAGAAAACTGCATCCATGATCCATCCATCCATGAGCGACAAATAAGAAACAAGTGCAGTTGAAAAAGGAGATCGCGAGAGATCGACGTACCGTCGGGGCGGCTGAAGGGGGGAACCATCCTCCCTTCGTGCTTCCTAGAAAATTTCTCGATGATCCCTATCCGTTGCACCTCGTCCAGCGCGGCGAACCCCTCGTCGGTGAACATGAAGCACATGGGAGGTCGTCGCATGCTATCTACTCCCTCCATCGGAGTGGAGGACGACGGCGTACGGATCGGCGGATCCGAGAGTTTCTCTGGGTTTGGCGATGAACTGCCCGCAGCAATTGGAGATTAGGGATTCGAACGATGCGCCCAGGCCCCAAGCGCCGCCACATATATTGACGAGAGAGACCATCGGCTCCGTATCCGAGTTGGCCTCTCCGTTGCGTCTAGTGCTGGTCAAATGGGCCGTCCGGCCCGGCACGGTACGGGTCCGGTTAGGCACGACTTATTCCGGTTAGTGTCTTGTTAGGTGTCGTGCGGGCGATCCATGGGCGAGTGGTAGCTCGAGCACGGCCCGAAGCGAGCATTCATCTGCGTGCGGTCGGCCTGAGCCGTTTATCTGCGTCGGGCGAGATCACGCTTTGTTTGACCCATCGAAACAAAAAAATCCAAAAATCCAAAAAATTCAAAAAATTATAAAAATGTGTAGAATTCAGAAGTAGACATGAAATTTTAAAAAATTGAGACAATCATATTAAAAATGTAATAAAGAGCTTTATTGATGTCCAACTGGCTGCCTCGTTAAAACCTTTGCTAAGTAAAAACTCAAAATGAGAAAACCTTGGCAAAGGAAAAAGAGTACAGCCTATAGTTCTACAATTCTACAGACATGATACATCTTTGTTCTATGTGTCGGTGTCATTGTCTAAGTACAGACTTTCGAACACCTCCAACAACTCTGGATTTTTCACAGAGTGTTGTGTTCGCGAATCAGCTTGTTCCCAGTCCTTCACAGTTAGAAGGATTTTCACCATCTCACTTGTGAGACTTGTTCTTCTTTCCTCCAATATTCTTCCAGAAAGACTGAAAGCAGACTCGGAGGAAACCGTAGATACAGGAACAGTTAACACATCACGTGCAAGTATGGATAGCACGGGATATGTTAACTTATGGGCTTGCCACCATTGCAAGATGTCGAAGTCTTCTGCGTTGAAATCCACCGTATCATTTGTCGGATAGGTGGATAGTTCCCGCTCCTTGTGGCTCTTGGTGACGGTATTTGGTGCGAAGAAGAAGAGGGCGAAGACCTTGACTGGACACGGAGGAAGAGGCACCAAGATCGTGCCCCACATACTTGTCTTCCAGCTTGAGGTGGGGGCTACTAGAGGTCGTTCTTGGCGGACTCCGGAACTTATTTTCATACCTTTGGTAAACCTCGTTTAGCGAGAGCGAACTTCGCAAAATAGTTAGTATAGTCTAGCCAGTAGCATCACTAAGAAGATCAAGTACAGTACCAAATGCACCCATTTTAGCCCTAGGATCTAAAACAAATGCAAATGCATATAGGTAAGGATTTCTCTCCAATATTTAAGGTATTTAGATTTCATGGAAACAATGACCTCACATAAAACTAAGTCATTTTCATACATTTTCAATTGAGTAGCAATCAGTAAGATAGTATGCACAATGATAGGAGATGTTGGATAGTAGGCAATGGACAAAGCAACAGTTGCCTCGTAAAAATTTCTAAAATGACAGTACCTTCTCAGCAACGAACCAATGTTGCTCAGTTAATAGCAAATTACCGTCAGTGCTAGGATAGTGTGTTTGAATAAAAACAGAAAAAGTGCTCTTGTATGGTAAAAGATGCTTAAGCATGAGGTAAGTAGAGTTCCACCTTACCGGCATGTCCAAACCGAACTTTCTTGGACGTACACCCATCGCCCTGCAGAAGTTCTTATATTGTGCTATTCTTACGTTAGAATTATTCAAGAAAGAAATCGCATCGCGAAAAGCTCTAATATCTGGACTCAACCTCTTGAGACCACATTTGACTATAAGGTTGATAATATGACAAGCGCATCGTTGATGTAGCAAAACGAATCGGCATATGTACTCAACACCGGAGTAAGAATGTCCATGGCCCTAGAGTTTGAAGCGGCGTTGTCTAAGGTAATTGCGAATATTTTATACGTAAGACCAAAGTCTTCCACGACTTTGATATCTGCTTTGCAATATTCTCCCGTGTATGCTACATCAATTAATTTCAAACCTATAATCCTTTTCTCCATTACCCGATCGTCATTAACATAATGCGTAACTACACTAAGATAATCCTCCCTAGCCCGACCACTCCATATGTCCGAGGTCAAGGCCACGAAAATGTGCACGTACTAAATAGTTCCTTTATTTTATTACGATGTTCATTATAGTATTTCACTAGATCCTTGTTGTTGTCTGTCAGAAAGCGGAAGAAAATCTAGGATTATCTTGCAATCCTAATGTAATTTTGGAAAAAAGCGAGACTCGCCAAAGCCTAACGGTAAATCCTCGAAGCAATTAAGCAGCAGAGAGATTGGCGGGCTACGAGGATCGTAGTCCCGACTAGATCTGGTACCATCGGGGTTGTATTGCATCTGCGTCTGCCTCATCGCCAATCTTTGCTTGGTTCGACACCTTGTAGCATGTCTAAGCAAGTGCCCCGTTCCACCTGTAGACTTTGCAGACAATTCATTGCGACAAATTTTACAAATAGCATATGGTACCTCATTTCCGCTGCGTCTTGCGGATTGTCTGTCGAAATTCTCCCACACTCCGATGTAGAGCGGTCTCGATCTCTTTGCTCGGTTGTTGTTGAGCCCGATCTTGATGTCGAGCGATGGCGGAGCTCCAAGACTTGCTCCTCGGTGAAACCTCCGGTTCGTTTGAGGCAGCCGCAATGCCTCCATAGACGCAATTTCGTCAGATGAAAGTCCGAACTCACTAAGAGCAAAGCTATCGTAAGGACCGCCCATAACTAAAACGCAAAATCGAAACTAACATTATTACTACTTTAATCTTAGCATAACAATAATTGACAATAAAAGTATTACAAAAATAGTATTGCACCTCTTTATTTGACTTGTCGATTTAAAATTGAAATTTCAAATTTTGGCATAAATTTTTGAATTTTGCCAAATTAGCTCAATCTGGATTTGAATTTGCACAACACAATTTCAAAGAGATTAGAGAATGAAGGGTGCTGAATGAGGGGGTATGATGCCTATTTATAGAAAAAATTTCGAATTTTGCAATTTTTTGCTATTTTTAAGCCCCTAACGGTAAAAATATGCACTCAATGGTCAAAAATTAGTCCAACGGTAAAAAAAAGCATTTTGTTTTTCGTCGTGCCGTCTTGAAATCTTGAACCTGACCCACGACCTGACACGGCCCGACAACCCGCCGCCCGCCCCGCCTTCTTCTACCCAGCGTCGCCCTCGCCTCGCTTGGTTCGCCTCGCCTAAATCTGTCCTCGCCTCGGCCTCACGCTCGGCTCCCGGGAGGCCGCGACCTGCCGACCCCGCCTCCTCGCCTCCCACTCCCGGTGTGGCGCGACCCGCCGCCTCCTCGCCTCCCATGGGCCTTGACCCCACCGCCTCCTCGCCTCACATGGCGCTGCCTGCGACCTCGTCGACCCGGCCTCCTCGGCCTCCATGCGCGCCGCCTCGGCGCCTCGTCGACCCAGGCCATTGCCTCCTCGCCTCCCGAGGCCCGTCTCCTCGGCGCCGCCTCGGCGACCCGCCGTCTCCTCCGTCTGCTCCGGCCGCTGTGCACTGCCGTCTTGCATTGCTGCCCGCATCTTCCTCCCTCCGCTTCCGTGCAAGAAGAACGGCATCACGGCCCCTCGGCCCTCCCCGCCTCCTCGGCTCCTCCTCCTCCGCGATGGGCAAGACCGCGGCACCTCCTCCTCCTCCTCCCCTCCGCGACAGCCAAGAAGACGGCACCTCCTCCTCCTCCGACCCTTGGACGGCCAGCCTTGACACGTCTTGGCCTCTGCCTCCGCTCGCCTCGGTGCCGTGCCCGTGGCGGCCAGGTGTCGTGTCGTCTTGCCGTCTTGCGTGCCGTCTTGCGTCTTGGCCGCCCACCGTCTTAGGTGGCGGCCAGCACGGACACAGGGCCTCGTCTTGCAGCGGCACGCCTTGAACAAGGTCGCGTCTTGGGGCCGTGCTCGTCTTGGCCCTCTGATGGCGAGCCGTGCCACCATTTGACCCGACCCATTTGGGCAAAGACTAGTTATGTCGTTTAGAACAACTTCTAGCAGATTCACGTCACCGTTATTAAAGGGTTGTCATATCAGTATTTATGTATTGTGGAGGAGAGAAAGTGAGATTATTTCTAGATAAAGAAACTAGCAAATTGTTAATACCAAGACACAAGAAACAACCAAATACTCTATTGAAGATTTATTTGTTACCTAAAAATACATTTTGTGAGTCCCACTGTCTTAAAGCAAAATATCCACCAAATCATTTGTGCAGTCCGACTTCATTATTAATATGATAAATGAGTTAAAACATGTAGACCACAAAGTTGTACTTTATTATTGATCATCAAGAATCATACACACTTGTAGCAATTAAAGTCTTAGACACAAACTCAAGAAACAATTCATTGGAAGACTTGTTTCTTTTTATTAGATTGAGTACTCTCTCTCCTTTTAGTAACACGTTAAGAAACAAACTATTGTAGATACTCTTATGAGCCTCAGGGAAATTGGACAGCTGAAATTGAAGTTGGCCTCAGCCCACCCCCAACAACTTCTCAGCTTTGATTTCTTTCTGCCGCTGCCGTTGGTAACCCTCACCTATCGCAAATCCGTTAATCCGCTTTTGGGCGTTCTGTCGGACCCGTTAATTACACCAGTAATCTTACATTTCTTTAGTTTTCCTTTATAGATCATTTTTTCTAGTTTTGTTTTTCTCCGTTGAGTTCTAAGACGGATTTTAAAATCCTGTTATAGTTTTTATCGGACCAACTCACCTAGACAACGATGGTGAGGCCTAAGGGCCTGTTTGCTAGAGCATCACTTCTCATTTTTTCAGCTCTCGGCACCTGCTCCTCTAAGGATTCACTCCTCTAAGAATCTGAAACTGACTGAGGGAAGCGATTGGTAGTAAGTTGGCTTCTAAAACCCTGAAATAGAGGATTGGAGGCCAAAAAAAAATACCATGCTACCCCTGGTTTTTAAACTTCAAGTCTATTTGTATCTTACTCCTTTCTATTTGAACACAATTTTCTAAAATTTATTTGCAATTGCCACATTCTTTTTGGATCCGATCCATGTACGGTGACTTGCTAATATTTTAGTTGAAAGTATGAAATACAATTGTGATTACTTTCTCGTGACCGAATCAAAATTGTAACCTCCATATCCTCCAAGTATGGTTCATTCATTCAAGCATCGAAAAGGAATCAACATGCCCAAATTAATCCTTTCTCATACCGTATGATTATACAAGTGGTAAGAATGTCGGTTCAGCAACAACATAAAACACAGTGACATATATAGCAGCATTATTTTATGGTACACTGGGTGAACATCAAACACATGCTGCTCTGCTAAAAAAAATCATCCCATAACTATAAAACTACATAGTCGAAAAGCGAAGCATGGCTGTTGAAAACTTCATATCATCGTGTGAAAATTCAAATGCTCAATAAGCTCAATCTCCTCGTAGTTCAAATTAATCAATCTTCACATTTGAATACACGAGGGTGTCCCTGGTAAGTGGCACGTTCATAAGCAAGCAAACCTACACAATCAGCACAACAGTGTCATCAGAGATACTTGTCAGCCAGGTAAGCACAATACTAAAAATGTCTCATGCATATCTAGACACATTATCAAAAAAATTTACTGTGCATCTCAAGCTCAACGCGGGAGAGAGCAGTGGGAATGAACTAAAGATATGTAGAGTTACCAGAAGCTAATCAATTAACAAGCCTATGAGGAATTATGCTCACCCCAATGAGAGTTGAAACAAGAAGGATGATCCCAGTAATCCATGTCAAACTCTTTCTAACAAGTTACTCAGAAGTTGTAGCATTAGTTTGGCTTGCTTCTTCTAGCCGTCTTGAAATGTGCAATGAAGATGGTGCATCAATTATGGATCCTAAGGATGGCGAAGCCTCCTTTGTGAATATTACCAGCCCAACAATTTTTCCTAATTAACAAATGATAGTTGTTGAAACCAAAACCAAATTGTCATCGGTGCAAGTTTTGTAAATAATAACAAGTGCAGTAATTGCCAAGGCAACAAGCACAACAATTTGATAAAGGTAGGAGAGGTGTAGTTCAAACTCTGGCTTGGCTAGTGAGATTAACCTCAATAGCTGGTGTAAAGGAAGGACCAATACACTTCTTCTATGTGCAATTCCAAAACAAAAGCCAACCAAATACAGATTCATGCAGCTTGCGAATGTTAAAAACTATAAGATGCTATAGCTCTTAATTCATCCATCAGAATAAGAACAAAAGAGAGTCTATTATTGTAGAAAAACATAGGCTCCTTTTATGAGTAGAACATGAGAGTCCAGACAGGTGTAACTGTGGGATAGCTCAAATATCAACAGCACAAGGTAATGCACCTCTATATGCTCACTGTAATAAATTAAATGCTTTAGTGACAGCTGCTCGAACTTCTTCAGTTCTCTGCTTAACGATTTCCACAGAACCACATCCATCTTCTAGAGTCTACACAAACCAAACCCAAGTCCAACCTTGAACCTCCGACTCCCCGGCTACCATGGCTGCGCAAACAAAAAGAAGAAGAAGCACTCAAGCAGATAGCAGAGCAACGGGAAGTGGGAACAAAAGCGTGTGGGCCTTGCCTTGCTGAAGCAACAAAGCCCAGGCCCAACTCACATTCACCCACGTCCCCCACCGGTCCACACAGCAGTCCCACCTCACGTTCCCCTTCCCTTATTGTTCTCGTTCCAAAATTCCCTATTCAATCGAGGCATCAAGTGACCACTGACCTGAGGAGGGAGGCCGTCGGGCCGAGGCAGGGAGCCGGCAGCCGAGTGGGGGAGTAGATCTGGGCGGTCGGGCGTGGGAGCTGGACCAGCCGGATTCAATCGAGGCATCAAGTGACCACTGACCTGAGGAGGAAGGCTGTCGGGCTGAGGCAGGGAGCCGCCAGCCAGGTGGGGGAGTAGATCTGGGCGACCGGGCGTGGGAGCTGGACCAGCCGGAGCGTGGGGGGAGCGGGAGCCTAGAGGCCGGAGGAGGCGAGGGGTGGGCCAACGCCGAGGAGGCCGACTGGGTGACTGGCCGAGGGACTGAGGGAGGCCGCCGGGAGCCATCGAGGAGGCGAGGAGGAGGGAGTCTCGGACTCTCTGCCAGCACTTGGCTGCCGAGCTGCTCTACTAAAGTGCTGAGAGGAGGCGAGGTCGTTGCGAGGCGAGTACTTGAAGTGCTGAAGTGCTTGAAGCTGCTCTGCTGAAGTACTTGAAGGCTTGAAGCTGCTCTGTCGGCCTGCGGGGTGCTGAAGTGCTAAAGCTGAAGTGTCGAACTAAATCACTAATCATCTAATCTGTTGACTGTTGAGTACTTGAGTGTTGAGTGTTGACTGCTCTTCCTCAGACCTCAGTGTCTGTGCTGGTATATACTTGTTGCTCAATTACCAATTTGTTAGTAAGTTTGATATAGTGTGGTATATACTCAATTAGCAATTAATTCATAGGTTTGCAATAACGGAGAAACGAACTTTGCGTAATTATTTCACAAGCAATTCAAGTAGTACTCCCACAAGGTATCAGATGAGTAGCTCAATGATTTGATGGTGTGCTACACCGAGCGAAACATATTTAGATCCATTGACGATGATAGAATCATAAGATCCTTCCAAGGCATGAAATCGCGCAGAATGAATTTGCCTCGTGAAAGTTATGATTCAAGCTAGCATCTTAGTGGTATGGTTCTTTTATTTTAAATGGCCATGGCCATTTAAGTACAATCTGCTATTGTATCACTAATTTTTCTAATTTTGATGTACAGGTTGTCACCTACTGAAACCATATTTACATGTTTTGGGGACGCACTTTCCATTAGCGAGGTATCTTCATTGTACTTATCTGTTTTTGCTTTGCTTTTATTTATGTATGAATTTGATTGCACAAGAATACACGACTATGTTTGTTACAAATTAGTTTAGTCATTCAAGGCTTTGAGTCCACCCTCATTTTTCATCTTAGATTCGCCACTGCAGATCACGGGTAGGATTGAGCGTGACGATCTAGATTAGTTTTTTGTAGACATTTAATAGAAATCAATTACCCAGTTTCAAATCACCAACTAAAGATTTATGTTCACAATTACCGTAATGCCTGTGAAGTGGCATACTAATAACTCTGCATGGCTCATGATGCCTCCTGAGAAATATTCAGGAACCTGAATACCCCTTTTGATAGTTTTAAGACGGGAGACCAAGGTGGATGCAAATTCCAAGTATGCTTTCTGTAAAGAAATGCAAGATTAGGAACTACAGAAGAGACAAGATGAATGTGAGACTGCGAAGGGCCTACATGTTAGACTGCAAATCTCCAAAGCCATGTGAATTCGTATCATGAAGCACACAAACTAACTCAATGCAAAACGTGAGCATATGGGGATTTTTTTTGAAATAATATTATTTTAAAAGAAAATTACAAAAGTAAATAGTCAATTTTTTTTAAAAAAATAGGCTACTGTCGCATTTTGAAATGACAAAATTGTCCTGTCGCCATTCCAAATAGCGACAGTAGCCTGGAACAGTGCATAGATGGTACTGTCGCCACTTGGACCGTCGACATGGTCCTGTCGTCAGTTGAAATGGCGACAGGACCCTATCGCCGATCCAAGTGGCGACAGGAACCTCTACCTGTTTTTTTACTGTCTATTTTCGACCACATATTTTAAGGACAAATCACAATGATATTACAAAACATTCAGCACAACCTCATGACATATTTTGTCAACAAATCACAACGATATTACAGAACATTCAGCACAACGTCCTCACATAGTTTGTCGACAAATCACAATAATATTACAAAGCATCCAGCACCACGTCATCACATATTTTGTCGACAAATCATAATGATATTACGAAGCATTCAGCACCACGTCATCACATATTTTGTTGACAATCACAATGATATTACAAAACATTCAACACAACGTCATCACCTAGTTTTTCGACAAATCAAAATGATATTACAAAGCATTGCGCATAACATATTTCAACAAGACAAATATTTCTCGTGGCCGCGACCTCAATGTCTGCCATGTCGACTGCCTCGAGTGGGGCGGTCGGATGAGGTCCCACGGCGTCTTCCGGACTGCTGATGTCTCCGTCATCCTGTGCATTTCTCGTATGACATTTTTTGAAGGTGTGCCCAGACTACCTGTAAATAGAGCACTTCTTTGTACGACACCTGGCTTCTGCTTCGTCCATGTCGTTCCTGATATGTCGTACTTGTCATCGGCCAGCCTTTCCCTTCAGCCTATCAATGTTCGCGGCCCAGATAAGATGCTCCCAGGTTGGATGGCCAGTGAAATGGCCAACCACCGTAACTATATGGCTCTGCACTCCAGGTTTGCATCACCTCTTCCTTGTTGAAATAATCAGAGAGATACTGGCCGAGATGCTGCGCCACCATCGAACATGCGGTCATGACATGTGAGTAGGGCCTATGCAGAAGAAGAGGCTTTGTTGCAAGTGCATATGCAACTAGCGCGGTGTAGCGTTCACTCGTGGGTGATCCTCTCACGGTTTATCCCGCGACGTCCTTTATCTCTGCACAGTATCTCGAAGCGAAGCTCCCTTGTGCCCATCTTGAATGCCCAGTGCATCTCACCCTTCTCGCTCTTCTCCTCCATGTACTTAGTGATCATGGTGGAGTACAGTAATCTGTCATTTGCCATGGAGAGTGACACGTTGTTGCTTTTGTCAACAAAGTAATTTATGGTACCGCGAAAATTGACTCCACAATACCAACCAGAGGCACATAGCGCCGCGCATGATTCAATTGTACACATCGGCTATATTTGTTGTCATGACACCATATTGAGCACCACAGCTATCATGTAGCAGCAACCACTTCTCCTTAGACTTGTGCTCAATCCAGTCTGAAAAGCATTTTACCTGTGCCCCCGTCTTCCTCACCACACCATGACCATCTGTGGGTAACTGTGGCAATACTTTAGGGTCTGGTCAGCGCTTATAGCGGCCTTGTTCACTGCCTCCCTTCTATGCGTCCAAGTCCGCTCATCTAGAATCTTCCAGAGTGCGTCAAACTTTCCTTCTTGGTTACGGTTGCCTGTACCGCTGAACAGTTCATCGATCCTTGTTATGGAACGCTTCTGAGTTTGCACCCAAGTGCCTTATGCACCACCTGCTCTGCAGATCCACTCATGAAAGTGGTTCGTTCTCTCCTTGTTGTAGCTGAGTTATTGCTCTCAGCAGGCCCGCATGTTAATCATGTATGACACATACGTTAGGACGACCCTGTACAACAAAAATCCTCAAATTCCTTAGGAACCACAAGTCCACAACTAGCCGTCCATGTTATCGCTTTCAACTAATGCGAATGTCACGGGAAGAACCCGATTGTTCCCGTCCATCGCTATTGTAGTCAGTATCTGACCCTTGTACTTCTCAGTCAGGAATGTGCCATCCACGCACAAGATTAGATGACAGTGCCAGAATGCATTGATACGTGGACCAAAGGCGAAGAATGCTTGCTTCAGTACCCTCTTATTGCCCCACTTCGGATGTATGGAATCTTCAATGGCGACATGAGTATCGGGATTCCTATCCTGCATGACCTCCTTGCATTTGTACTTGGCTCCTTGCCTGACCTCGCTCTGGTTGTACTCCCACAACGCATAGGAGCCTTCGTTAACGACGAGATTGTTGAACTAGTATGTGTTCCACTCGGATGGAACCGTCTGCTGCTCCACAACATCCTCGTCGTCGGATTCTTCATCTTCTGACAGTGACAGGTAGTCCTGGTCTTCGAGATCCATCCTTTGGACTAGGTCTGCCATCTCCTCACCCTCATCAGCAATCCCACTAGCTTGCCTAACTGAAGAAGCTCCTTCTACACGGTCTTCATCGACAACATCGTCAACTCCCAACCCTTCGACCACTGTGTGTGTCCGTTGTGGCTGGAGTCCCTGACTTCTTCTTCGGCATCACCATCCCCTTCTTGTTCAGCCGCCGATGCAAGAGTGGGCTTGGCATATACCTGGGCCAAAAGGACTAAATCCCACCATTCTTCCCTCGCCCTGTGTGAGAGCCGTCGGGCGATTTAATTTGTAATGCTTAACCTTTCTGTTGGTCCTAACATCACAAATCAAATTTCCCCGCTCTCGGTGAATATGTACTTCCCAGAACTGCAGTACACACACACCTTACAAAAATTAAGCATCAACTCCATACACAAGTTATTACATTACCAAACTTTTCATAATTTACAACATTTTCAAAATACGACTAAGATAGACAACAAAACAAAGTACTAGTATTGCAGTGGAAACACATGCCATAAGATAGCAGTAACAAAAGCCAACCGGTTTGCCTTTTCCCACAAGGCAACCGACCGAAAACGTCGAGCTAGTCGTTGAAATCAAAGTCGAAGTTGGTTTCACAAACGTTAACCCCTTGGGGGTCAACCTCCTCTGCAGCAAATGAACATAACTGAGTCCTTGACGAGAAGCTCATGAGGTCTCAATTGCCTTGATGCATAAGCAACTACTTTGCCTTCTTGCATAAGAACATAACTGAGTCCTTGACGAGAAGCATCGCAATAAATATCAAAACTTCGATGAATATCAGGAAGAACAAGGACTGGAGCTGTGGTCAACCTCTTCTTGAGTTCTTGGAAACTCTTCTCACAATCGGCGGACCACTCAAACTTCTTATCCTTCTTGAGAAACTCTGTCATTGGCTTCGTGACCTTGGAGAAATTCTCAATAAAGCGACGATAGTATCCCGCTAAACCGAGGAAACTCCTCACGTCGGTCACCGACTTGGGCTGACCCTATGAAAGCACATCGCTGACCTTGTTAGGATCCACGGCTATGCCTCCTGCTGAGAGAACATGTCCCAAGAATGCCACTTCTTTCAACCAAAATTCACGCTTGCTTAATTTTGCGTATAGCTGGTGCTCACGCAGCTTCTTCAACACTAACTGCAGGTGTTGGGCATGCTCTTCATTATTCTTCGAATATACGAGGATGTCATCAATGAACACCACCACAAACCTATCCAAATACTCCATGAATACCATATTCATAAGATTCATGAAAATAGCAAGAGCATTGGTCAAGCCGAAGGACATGATGGTATACTCGAACAATCCGTAGCGAGCAGAGAAAGCCGTCTTTGGAATATCTTCAGATCTGATTCAGACTTGATGATAGCCCAACCTCAGATCAATCTTGGGGAATAGCCGAGCTCCGGTCAATTGGTCAAAAAGGTCATCAATCCGGGGCAATGGATACTTGTTCTTCACCGTTACTTCATTCAACGGACGATAGTCAACACACATCCGCAGGGTCTTGTCCTTCTTCACAAAGATTGCCGGACAACCCCACGGTGATGAGCATGGGCAAATGAAACCCTTCTCTTGAAGCTCACCAAGTTGCTTCTTCAACTCCTCCAATTCGTTCGGAGGCATCCGATATGGTCTCTTTGAAATCGGGGCGGTACCGGGCAGCAATTCGATGACGAACTCGATGTCCCGGACTGGAGGCATTCTAGGCAATTCTTCAGGAAATACATCAGTGAAATCACACACCACTGGGACTTCATGAATATTCAGAGTTGGCTTCGCTTCAAGCGCGAAAAGATGTGGTCCTTGCAGTTTTGGCGCAATTCCAACTTGCATGCCGGAGGGACTTGTGAGGGAAATGAATTTCTTGGCACAATCAATTTGTCCCAAGTGTTGGGATAACCAATCCATGCCAAGTATCACATCCAAACTCGCTGATTTGAGGAGAATAAGATTTGCCAAAAAACCCCACTCCCTCAATCTCAATGGATACGTCTCGGCACTCGAGCTCAGCTCTCATTTCCGATCCCAGGGAATGAATAATCAAAGGAACATGCATAGGAGTAATTTGAATATCACCATTGACAGCAAAGGATTGCGATATAAAAGAATGCAAAGCTTCGGAGTCGAATAACACTGTAGCAGGACGAGAATTGACAAGAAGCATACCCAACACGACGTCGGGTGCCTCCTGCGCTTCTTCGGCAGAGATGTGGTTGACTCGACCGCGTGCAACCTTCTGAACTTGCTGGGCTACCTTCTGAGCTGGGGGATGACCATGTCCTTGCACTTGCACTTGTCCCTGATTAGGGCGGTTGGCTGCTTCCTTCTTCACCGGACATCTACTGACGTAGTGTCCCTTATTGTGGCAATAGAAGCAAGTGACCTCGGCAGCTGGATTGCGCAGGCCACCTTGCTGCTCCGCAGGTGCACGTGATTGAAACACGGCCTGCGGAGGGTGAGGTACAGCCGTCGACGGCCTCGGTGGGGGTGGAGCCTGAGGATGGGGCACCGAGGTTTGCCCGACGCGAGGACGGGGAACGCTGCTCCCAGCTGCCCTTTGTGCCTCCCACTTGCGCTTGCGGGATTCACCAAGTGCTCGCCCCTTGAATTCGGCAACAATGGCCTTGTCGACCAAAGTCTGAAAGTCAGGGAAATCAACAATAGACACTTGTCCTGCAGCTCCTCAGACAAGCCATCCATGAACTTTTCTTGCTTGGCGGCATCAGTGGGCACATCTTCTGGAGCATACCGAGCCAAGTGGTTGAACTCATGTAAATACTCTGTCACTGATTTACGCCCTTGCTTGAGCGACATAAACTCCTTTTTTAGCTTCATCAAACCGGCGGGGACATGAGCCCGTCGGAAGGCAATACAAAACTCCTCCCAAGTGACAGCCTGGCCTGCAATTTGCATGGCAAGCAAGTTCTCCAACCATGAAAGTGCTACCCCTTCCAGCTGATGAGAGGCGAAGAGCACCTTCTCATGATCTTGGCATTGGGCGATGCTGAGCTTTCGTTCGACCAGACGCAGCCAGTCGTCTGCATCAAGTGGATCTTCAGATCAAGAGAAGCTCGGTGGCTGAGTGCGAAGGAACTCTGAGAGTCCTCCTCGCAGCTGGTGTCCACCTCCTGATCCAGAGGAGCTTGGCAGAACAGAAGTGTTATGAGCAATTGCCTTGAGGATTCGCGTCTGATCCATCCGATTCTGCTCGATCTGAGCGAGAACCTGGGCAATAGTGGGTGGAGGCTTGTGCAGCTTGTAACTCTTGCCCTTTCTATTCCCTTCTCTCTTCTTTCTCTTTGTAACCTCTTTTTATCTTCTCTGTAACTGGTTTATTTTCCCCCTTTTTTATATAAAATTTTCACAGTAGGAGCTTCTCCTACTGTTTTCATCAAAAAAATAGTGGGTGGAGGCGGAAGTTCCTCATCAAGGCTAGCTTGCTGACCTTGCCCATTGCGGGTTCGTCCAGCCATCCTATTCCAGTAAATAGGGTTAGGAACATCACCCGACAGTAGATGCAAAGACGGTAGCTGAAAGAATAATCTACTAAAGAATAATACGATATTACCCTACCTTATACACATACAATTATTTAGCAAAGATAACACTCCAAACAAGTAGGAAGACATAGAAGCCAACACAAAAACCAAATTTTTAGCGCATTAGCAAGGTAACGTAGATCTAGCTAGGGGTACGTTTAACACTATACTTCTATACTAACATCTTCATTGAATCCCCTAATCTGGATTAAATGCATACTCTAGCTTTCGAACAGAGACGAGAGGGGAAAACCTCTTTGGACAAATCAAATCAGAATCAGGTAAGATTAAGAAGCTAAGATAGGTAAGAAGTAAAATATGAGAACTTACTTAAGTTTTCGTCAAGAATTTGATAGTTTGAAACTAAGTTTTTCAAAGACTCTAGTGACGACCAAGCTAAGGGTTTCTACAGTCAGTATGGCTCTGATACCACCTTTTGTGAGACCGTCGGGCGATTTAATTTGTAATGCTTAACCTTTACATTGGTCCTAGCATCACAAATCAAATTTCCCCACAATCGGTGAATATGTACTTCCAGAACTGCAGTACACACACACCTAACAAAAATTAAGCATCAACTCCACACACAAGTTATTACATTACCGAAGTTTTCATAATTTACAACATTTTCAAAATACGACTAAGATAGACAACAAAACAAAGTACTAGTATTACAGCGGAAACACAAGCCATAAGATGGCAGTAACAAAAGCCAACCGGTTTGCCCTTTCCCACAAGGCAACCGACCGGAAATGCCAAGCTAGTCGTCGAAATCAAAGTCGAAGTCGGTCTCACAAACGTTAACCCCTTGGGGGTCAACCTCCTCTGCAGCAAATGAACAATGCAGTTGAGTACAAAAACGTACTCGCAAGACTTACAATTAACAAACCTATACATAGCTACATGCAGGCTTAATTCAATGGAGATGGCTATATGGTTCCTTTTTAGCGTCAAGCCACATTTTATTTGCAATAATGTAATAGATTGAAGGCAATTTATCAAAACAATTTTTTAATTGATCAAATATCAGTGAGAGAACAATTGTAAACATAAATAACATCCTAGAGGTGACTAACCCTAGCAACCACATCAATAGCACACATTACCCATTTGTACCGCCCGATCTCAAGTTTTATCAAAATGTTATAGTCTAACTCTCGAAAGACCTCCCCAAGCGTGTCCATAACCAAGGACTTGGCTATTCGAATAGATTTAACCCTGCAGGGGTGTACAACTTTACCCACACGTCAGACCGCTCCTTTTGCCACCGGATAAAGCACACTTCCGTAGATATGCCGACAGAGCTAAGTCCTACGAGACGTTTTCCAATGAAATGAGTTAATTAAGAGTCGCACGTATGGGCATTAATCCTCCATGAACCAGCTTATCTAGGCTTCCGCGGGGACCCACACGTTGTGTCGGAGACGTCGGTTCAGCCTTACCAACTACCGACGCTCCTAGGGCGAGGGAACTTTACTAGGATCCCACCCCGCACATGCCCTACAACAATTGAACGACATAACATTTTTTCTCTCCTACATCTACCACCAGCGACTCATCAATTAACACATCCCAAAGTACTAAGCTAAGAGGGGTTCCCAATACCCTCATGTGGATGCACGCAATAATGCTTGGTTTAGTGTAACAAGATGTTCGGTCCTTGTTGACTCGGGCACCAAGCACACCCAATAACACACCATCCGACCAATGTGCCCAAGTCCAAAATATTTTATTTTTATTTTTAGTTTTTCCAAATATGATACATACATGAGTACCCTGACTCAAATATTTAAAGTGATATTGTAATGCCATCGCCGAAGCGATGATCTCCAGACTACCGTTCTAAGCATGGCTAAGCGACAATAACCGCATACTAAATATAAAGTGACTAGAGCACATCCAACGAGCTCAAAATCATAGCGGATATTAACCTAGGCTCAGTAATAAAGGATGGATGTTTTACCTATAGTTTATTTAACTAATTAGGTAAACTATCATGGACTGAGAATTAACTTGTCAACATAGCATGCATACATACAGTTGAAATTAAAATATTAACATGCGCAAATAATGGGATCAACATGCATCAAAGGATGAACTGCTTGCCTTGCTGGAGATATTCCACTTTCTACCGAGGATCACTCTCGTATTCAATAGTATTGTAAAACCTATCGAAAGAGCCGAGAAGAACCAATAAGAACGAATAACATCGAATAAGCCAAAATTTTAAATTCATTAAACAAGCATCAAACTCATACAGCAGGTAGAGTATTATTTTAGAAGAATTTAGAAACAAAAACCATTTTATTTGGAGTTAAGAAGAATTTTCTAGGAATTTTCCAAGTTAAAAGAATTTTAGTGTAGCAAATAATCCTAATTGGAAATTAATTCTAACACCAACATTTTATGTGGTAGTGACATGTTTGAAACCTATTCCATGTTGAAGTACAAAAATAATGGAAACCAACAAAATTGGTTTCATTCAATTTGGAGTTAAAATGAAAAAGATATGAATTTTTTAAGTTAATTGAATTAACAGTGCAAAGTTAATTCAATTCGGAAATTCAAAAATCATTAATTACTTTAGATACCCGGGCTGAGCTAGCCGAAGTCAATGACAGACGGGGCCCACAATAGTGCCATGTCGAAGGATGGATCCTGAACACTAAATGGCCTCGGGCCCACATGTCATAGGCTCTAAAGAAACCAGGTTTTAAACAATCCTCTAATTCCGTTCCTAGGCCCGCACGTCAATGAGATTTGGTAGTAATTAAATCATGAACTACACAGGAATCAACGATTAAGACAAGGATTTGGTTCTTTAATGACGCTACTATTGCGGTCTGTTTTCGAACAGGACACAGCGCTCCCGGGCGTGATCTTGCCGGGCATCTCGCCAGCAAACCAGAGCACGGCGGCGCAGCCAGATGGTCAAAATGGAAAGCCACGACCCAGGCGAACCTGCCGGTACCGGCGGTGAGGTCTCTGGTGACCGGAGGCGGCGGCGCGACGAGAGGCAGAGGAGAGCTCCGGCCAACATGGGATATCGCGGAACGATGGCGCCAAAGTAAATCTAACGCGCGCACGAGCGCCCACAGGGTACTAGAAGCTCACCGTGATGACCCGGTGTGGATGAGTTCGCCGGAGGAAGGCTGACGGCGGTGGACAGCGGCGGCGATGGTGCTCGAGTGTGGAGGAGAAGACCTGAGTGAGTAGGAGGGAGATGGGCGGTAGGGAAAGCTTGAGAAGGTTCATAAGATGGTGTGAGTGCGATTAATTGAAAGGAGGAACACCCTACCGGAGCTGGAGAAGAAAAGCAAGCTTTCGGCTGTAGTCGAGGGAAATTCAAAATCCGATGATCCTTGAGCCTAAAAACCAAAATTGAGTGAGCGGAAAAGATGATGGCGATCAAGGATGCAAAAATGATGCGAATAGATTTGCAAATGAACCACTGAAGCTCGGGTAGCGATGAAGAACACCTCGGCCGGCAATGGCGGCTTGCCCTCCCTGCACTCGCTCTCGGGGAAAAAGAGGGAGCTAGCGAGGAAAGGTGAGAGCAGAAGATTTGCGAGGATAAAAAGAGATCAGTGAGCCCAGTGGTGGTCTTAAATAGGAGGGAGGCGGAGATTCATGAGGTGGAGCGGCCGGAGATGGGCTCGGTGCGTGGTGAGCGATAGGAGGTGACCGGGGAGTTAAGGCCGTGCCAGGGGATGGGCAGGGAGCGGGAGATGCGGGCGAGAGGCGAGGCAAAACTAGGGGTGCGCTCGAGGAACCAGGGGCGGCTTTGGTGGTGCACGGGCGAGACGGAGCCGGGGCGAGAGCGCCCGGGCAAGCTGGCACATGGGCGAAAGCCACGCGAAGAAGAAGGCTTGGAGCCGAGGCCCGCACGTCAGTGGCATGGAGAGGTAAGTGGCGCGCTGGTTTGGTTTAGGGGGTTGGGTTCGGTCGCATCGGGGTCAGACTCGGTCAGACCAGTTGTCGCGTCCGGTTGAGGTCGAAGGAATAGTGTTTTTAGATTTTTGATAAGAAGGCTGGGACTTTAGGGATTTTTGGACCTAGCAAAACAACTCCAAAAACCTTGAAAATTTTAAGAGAGGCTACTGGATAAGTAAAGACCACTGAGTAATTTTTCTAGGATTTTTCATGCAATGCATTTCTCTCTAGAAAAGTTACAAGGTACAATCCTAGGGTTTTGACCAAGGAACTACTAGGTTTGACTGGCCTCTTAAAATAGTAAATAATTTCTAAAAATTATGAAATTTTTCAGAGGATTCACTAGGATGATTTAGAACTTAGGAAAAATATTTCTAGAGGATGATCCAAAAGTTTGCTTTAGAAGTTTTCAAGGATTACGCTTCGAGTCAATTGAAGCATTAGGTCTTTGAAAATAAGAAATCCTTTGAAAGAATTTCCAGAAAATTTGAATGACAACATGAGGCATCAAATTTTTTAAATTATCCTCAATTTTTATACATTTGAAACACAAACCATTGTTTAGGATATTACACCCTGCGTACATATGACTGTCATCACCTTGTTCCCTTGAGCTGCACTAACTCCCAATATGTGCCATGTGGTGCTCGGTTGGCAAGGCAACTCAATCTCAGATCATACACAATATGGTCTAAATCGAATGTGTGGAACAACCACCACATCATAGCACCACATGTACGTTGCTCTGATCTTGTTAGGGTCACGGTCGCTGATTAAAAATAATGGAAATCAATCCCCTCGGGACCCTCCAGAATAGACTCTTGACCGTAGTAAATTTTGAAATTGGTGTCGTTCGACATATTTGATGTACTGCACCATAAACAAGATTTACACAATTAACCACATATCTAAAACTAAACTACCCACCGAAAAGTATTATGTACAACATACTACTACATAATTGTATATCTAAAACTATGTAATCCATTCGGTTAAAAAAATTACCTAAAAGGTGGACGACTGAACAGGCAGCGCTTCGCTAGCTTATCTCCTCCCCTCTACTTCTCTCTGCTCCTCTCCCTTCCCTCCCCTCTTTCTCTTTTTTTTTTTGAATAAAAGTGAGTTATGCTAGAATTTTAGGGTCTTTTATAAGGTAGACTATGCCGCCATTTGGAATGGCGACAGGGACTTGCGGGATCCCTGTTGCCATTTGAAATGACAAATTTCCTAAATTTTAATATTAAAAAATTTAGGGATTTGCGGGATCCCTGTCGCCATTTTGAATGACGATTGTTCTAAATTTTAATATTATTTTTTTTTAAATGGGGGATCCTTATCGCCATTTCAACCGACGATAGGGTTTTGTCGCCAATTGGAATGACGATAGGACCATGCCTCCGGTCCAAGTGGCGACAATACCACCTCTGCACTGTTCCAAGCTACTGTCGCCATTTGAAATGACGAAATTGTCCTGTCGCCACCATTTCAAATGGCGACAGTGGCCTATTTTTGTTAAAAAAAAATCGACTATTTTATTTTTTTAATTTTCTTTTAAAATAATATTATTTCAAAAAAAAATCAGCATATGGGAGCTGAGGATCTTTTTTTTAAAAGAGTTGCGGGTCATATTAGCATCAGAAGTCATTGCAAACAATACATGTGAGGCCGGCCATATATTCGACATGCTTAGGAAAGGTAATTATTTTGCTCTGCAACTGTATTAGTCAGGTTATTATATATTTAATACACTTAACACTGATTTTTTAAAAAAGAAAACTCTGATTTGTTTACATGCACATTTGTTAGTTGACAGCTTTTTTTTTTTTAAAGTTTTTCGGACATGCCGATTTGGTGAGTAGAGTATCTTTTAAGCGTAAGTATTTGCAAACTAATCATTTTTCTACGACAACATTTAAATTAAACTGGAGTAATAATCTTTGTAGTACCACGGATTATAACGGTCCGGATTTACCAGAGATAAACAATTACAGTACTGCAGTACAACTCTATTTTTTAACATAATTCATATTTGATATGGTTAACAATAGACCAATAGTTCCGACTAATAGTTCCATAAATTCTCTTTTTAAAAAATAGTTCCATATTGTACTCTCCAAGAACAAAAAACTGATGCTGGGTGTTGATGCGCTTCATATGGTGGATTGACGATTTTTTTTAAAATAATATTTTTTTAAAGAAAATTATGAAAATATATAGTCGTCCCAAAAAAATACAAAAATGTGTAACTGGCGATAGGAACCTATTGCCAGTTGAACTAGCGACAGGGACCCTCTCGCCACTCTGTTGGCGGCCCACGTATCTGTCGCAGGAAGACTGACCCTATAAAACCCCCTTGAAACCTTAAAATTCAGCACAAGAATCATTTTTATTCAGAAAAAAGAGAATGAGAGAAGAGTAAAGGGGAGGAGAGAAGCTAGCAAAGCACTGCCCGTCCGATTGCCTATCTCTCGGATAATTTTTTTAACCGAATGTATTACATAGTTTTAGATGTACAGTTACGTAATGCAGTACGTTTTACATAATACTTTGCGGTGGGTAGTAAAGTTTTAGATATGCGGTTAATCGTGGAAATGTTCTTTATGGTGCAGTGCGTCAAATATATCCGACGTCGTAAATTTCAAAATTTATTATGGTCAAGGGACTATTATGAAGGGTCCCGAGGGGATTAATTTGCGTTATTTACAATCGGCGACCGTGGCCTTAGAGCAGCGTACATGGGGCGCTATGATGTGGTGGTTGTTCCATACATTCTAAGTGGACCATGATGTGTATAATCTGAGATTGAGTTGCTTTTCCCTATGGGTAGGACAACCCATATATTGGGAGTTAGTGCAGCTGAAGGGACCAAATTCATGGTAGTCATATGTACGCATCACGAGAGAGGCAGGGTGAAAATTGGTCCTTCTGATCCAAGCATATGCCAAACTCACTCCTCCTTTGCATGCAAACAAGAAGAGTCTTGCCGACGCCGAAGAGGAAGTCGGGGACTCCAGCCACAGCGCGACGCACACAATGGCTGAAGTTCCCGGAGTTGCTGATGCTGTCGATGAAGACTCTGCGGAAGTAGCTCCTACGGTCAGGCAAGCTAGTGGTCTTGCTGACATGGGTGAGGAGGTGGAAGCCGTAGTGCAAAGGATGGATCTCGAAGACCGAGACTACATGGCATTGTCTGAAGATGAAGGTTCCGACGACGAGGATGATGTGGACTAGCAGGCGGTTCCATCCGATTGAAACACATACTAGTTCGAGAACCTCGTCGTCAACGAAGGCTCCCGTGTGCCGTGGGAGTACGACCAGAGTGAGGTCAGGCTAGGAGCTATGTACAAATGCAAGGAGGCCGTTCAGGACACGGTCAAATTGTGGGCCTTGTCGGTGCGGCGCACATTCAAAGTCGTCAAGTCTACCCCAAGATTCTACGACGTGAAGTGCTGCATAGAGGGATGCCCTTGGCGAGTGCACGTATTTCAACCTAAGTGGGACACCTACTGAAAGTGCTCTGTAGTGGTCCCTCACACATGCGTTGTTTCTGAGTCAGTGCAGTCCCACCGGAACCTGTCATCATGCTTCATCGCTAACCTTATGTACAGTGAGATCGTGGATAATCTAAATTTTGAGCCACGATCCATCATTCGGGCGATTGAGATAAGGTTCCAGTACACAATCAGCTATGCCAAGGCTTGGAGGGCAAAACAGAAGGTATTGGAATCAAGGTGGGGCACGTTCGAGGATTCCTACCACAACCTCCTGGGGCAACTTCGAGTCAAACAAGACAGAAATCCTGGCACCCATATCGACATTCAAGATGCCACGCACCCGAAGTGGGCCAATAAGAGGGTACTGCAGCGAGCATTCTTCGTGTTTGGTCCATGCATCAATGCATTCTGGCACTGCCGTCCAATCTTGTGCGTAGATGGCACATTCTTGACTGGGAAGTACAAGGGCGGACATCGACCGCAATAGCAACGGACGGGAACAATCAAGTTCTTCCCGTGGCATTCGCTTTCGTTGAAAGCGAGAACACGGACAGTTGGTTGTGGTTTCTGAAGAATGTGAGGATTTCTGTTATGCAAGGCCGTCCCAACGTATGCCTCTTACATGATCGGCATGCGGGCCTACTGCGTGCAATAACCCAGCTGCAACAAGGAGAGAACGTACCATTTGCATGGCGGATCTGCCAGCGGTGGTGCATGAGGCACAGGGTGCAAACTTCTCTGAGCGCTTCATAACAAAGACTTAATGAACTGTTCAGCGGTACAGGCAACCGAAACAGCAGCGGAAGTTCAAAGCACTCTGGAAGATTCTGGATGAGCGGACCAAGACATACAGAAGGGAGGCAGTGAGAAAAGTCGCCCCAAGCGCTGACCAGGCCCCCGTAGCATTGCCACAGCTATCCACAGATGCTCCCAGATTGACGAGGAGGACGGGGGCGCAGGTGAAATGCCTCTCAGACTGGATTGAGCACGAGCCTAAGGAGAAGTGGTCGCTGCTCCATGACAGGGGTGGTGCTCGATATGGTTTTATGACAACTAATCTAGCCGAGGTGTACAACTGGGTCATGCGCGGCGCAAGGTGCCTCCCTTTGGTGGGTATTGTGGAGGCAATTCTCCGCGGTACGACGTACTACTTTGTTGATAGATGCAACAACGCATCGCTCGCGATGGCAAATGACAGAATACTCTACTTCGCTATGGTCACCAAGTACATGGAGGAGAAGAGAAAGAAGGGTGAGATGCACCGGGCATTCAAGATGGGCACAAGGGAGCTTCGCTTCGAGATAATGTGCAGGGACAAACCGCGAGAGGGTCACCCACGAGTGCATGCTACGCCGCGGTAGTTGCACATGCACTTGCAACAAGCCCCTTCTTCTACATAGGCCCTGCTCCCATGTCATAGCCGCATGTTCGACGGTGGCGTAGTATCCCGGCCAGTACCTCTCTGACTATTTCACCAAGGAGGCGGTGATGCAAACCTGGACTCGGGAGATGTATGGTTACGCTGTGGTTGGCCATTTCACTGGCCATACAACCTGGGAGCAACTAATCTGGGCCGTGGACATTGATAGGCTTAAGGGAAAGGTTGGCCGGCAACAGGTACGGCTCATCAGGAACGACATAGACGAAGCAGAAACCGGACGTCGTACGAAGAAGTGCTTCATTTACAGGGAGTCTAGGCACACCTTCAAGAAATGTTCCACGAGAAATCCTCAGGACGAAGGAGACATCGGCACTCCGGACGTTGCCGCGGGGACCTCATCCAGTCACCCAACTCGAGACAGTCCACATGGGGGACGTTGAGGCTGCGACCACGAGAAAGCACGAACAATAGTAATATGTTATTGCCAATGTTCTGAATTATCATTTTGATTTAGTGTTATGATGTTTTGCTGAATGTTATGTAATATTAATGTGATTTATCGTAGTTTTGATAGTAATGGCAAGTTCACATTTGTTTCCTTACATAATATGCAGTGCATGTACATGAGCAAGTGTATGAATTCCCGGGTGTATCGCAATATCACTTACCTTTGTACTTACGAATCATTGATACCTCAATTGTCCTCGCAAAATTCTTCAGAAATTCACCACACTAGAACAACATATGACGATCACAAAATGCTATTGCGAGTTTAACAGATTTCGTACCGTTCAAAATCTATGAAAATCACAAGTAGATAAATTAGATTAGGGTTTTAGGTACACATGCTTGATTGAATTGGCGGCAGTACTAAGCGCCAACATAGTGACGAGAGGGTCCCTGTCGCCAGTTGAACTGGCGGGACACATTTTTGTAATTTTTTGGGGCGACTATATATTTTTGTAATTATCTTTTAAAAAAATATTATTTTAAAAAAATTGTGGATTGACACGGCAGAACGATGGCGCGATGAGTGCAATCGGCAATCGAGCTTCTGATGGCACACGTGAGCATGCAGGCTGCTACGAAAGAAAGAGAAGTTGGTGGTGATTAATAGGATAGGGACTTTTTTGTGGATACTGCACTTTTTCGTTATGACGCGGATTTGATCACGGGGGCGGTGTATTTACAAATCACAACATTATTTGGCGACGGCCACCGCGGCGCCAACGCCGAATCACGACACACAGTGTTGGCGCGGCCACCGTCGCGCTAACGCCACTAACGCCGACGCGATGCTCGCCCTGGCGCCACCACCTGCCACGTCGGCACATTTGGCGCATGGTGATGCATGCCATGACCCTTGGCGCAATGCCACCATCGCCCGACCACATATGCTAGTAATTAGTGCATAGTTAGGTTAGTAATTAGTTAGGTTAGTAAGTAGTTTTAGGCTGAAATTTTAAGGAATTTTAAAATATAGCAAATGAGTCCAAAAAATTATAAATTTTTTTGTGGAGCCTCCCGACATCGTGTACTTGCTTGTGTAAATTTTTCATAATTTTATTCGTTCAAAATTGTTATCGCTATTTCGTATAAGTGTCATGTTCGTATGAATCAATAAATGTAGAAAATGAGCTCAAAAAATTATGAATTTTATTTTGAAGGGTCCTCACGTAGTGGACTTGATTGTGTAACGTTTCGGCAAATTTATATGTGTTCTGGTATTGTCTTGAAAATTTAGGATTTAGGTCGCGAAAATTTCAATTTTAGGTTTCGAAAATTAGGGTTTCGTGATTTCATATGACTTGGAATGTATAAAAGAAAGCTACGTATGCTCTTGAGTTGAATTTTATGTTCATATTAATCTAACCGCCACAAAGGCGAAGGAATAGTACAGCCCGCCTTTGAGATAATACATAATACTCCCTTAGTTCAGAAATATATGATGTTTTAGAAAGCGCCCAATCAAACTTACCTAACTTTAACTAATCATATATGGAAAACTATTTAGATTGATTATAAGTGAATAGTATTATTAGATTTGTCATGATAAATATTTTCATAATATAATAATTTTGTAATTTTTTTACAAACATACATATATGAAAACTAATGGTCAAAGTTAGGTATCGGAGACCGCGTCGATGCCCAAAACGTCATACATTCTTGAACAGAGAGGGTACAATTCTATTCTATTGTAATTTTAGACATTTCAGATGGTCTCTAAAGCACAACTTTGACCAATATTCTATTGCAATATATTAGTAAAACCTAATAAATTATAATATTATGAAAGTAATTTTTGAGAAAAATCTACACATATCATTTTGAAGTGTCCAATCTAAATATTCATAAAGATATAAATATCCTAAGTTTAGAAAGTTTAACTATACATATTCCAAAATGTCACTATTTTATGATCGGAGGAGTAGGATCTAGCCTTTGCAGGTGGATAAAATTACTATGCTATTTATCTATATACTATATTATTAAAATAATGTTCCACATTAATAATAAAAAAAAGGAATACAATTTTGTGAGCCTAAATTATAATGGTACATATTGAGCAGATCTAGACAGTTATAGCATAGGAATACAACTGTACTTTTACATGCAAAATGTGCTCTGCAATCACCGTTTTCAATGCACTAACGCAATCAACTATCAGTTTTGCCACTGTCGTAGCATAAAAAGGCTAGACAGTGGGTACGGAGTCTTAGGAGAGGAGCTAAATGCTTATGTGTCTTGCTCATATGTGAATGAGAAATCCCCCTTTGTACATGCCCTTGGGGCTCTATTTATATGAGGGCAAGAAGGGACATTTACCTTCTTACTCTCACAATGTTGAGAGAGAGAGAGAGAGAGAGAGGGTATTTAGGCACATTTGCCTAAATACGCTATACAGACTCGGTCTATACATGTACAGTATCCCCGACGGCACACTGGTATTCCTGATGACCCTAGGGTGCGGGGCACTCCCCGGTGCCCTGCTACGACAACTCCCTCATCTGCGTGGTCCGAGGTCGCGAGGATAGGTCCCGCGGTCCAAAGGGGCGAGCGGACGCAATCCTGTCGCCCCCGGCCCCTCGAGAGTTGGGATACCCCGGGAGACGTCGGCATGGAGCCGTCACGCCGAGGTGGTCGACGCGGAGCCTCCCCGCCGAGGAATAGGCCTTGAGGCGGGCGTTTGGGTCGCCTACCGAGGCTCTGACCTCGAGGCGAGGCGGTGGCGGCAGCAGAGTCTGTGACGGCAAAGTCGGTCTGAGCCGCCTCGGCGAGAATGGGCCTCGAGGCAGGTGGAGCGTCGGGGCCGCCCCGCCAAAGCTCTGACCTCGAGGCGGGGCGGTGAGCAGTGGAGCCGTCTTGGCGAAGTCGACGCGAGTCGCCACGAGGCGGCAAAGATGTCGGGGCCGTCCGCCGAGGCTCTGACCTCGAGATGGGTGGTGGCGTGGCGGGGCTGTCTGAGTGAAGTCGTGCTGGCCGCCCGCCGGGCATGGGCCTCGAGGCGGGCGGTGCGTCATGGCAGTCGTTACTGCCCTTGTATTTGATTACTACTTCGGTGTGACCGTTTGCGATGCTCCTGCTGGGGACCTGGTACCATCCCCCCCTTCGGCCGCTCCTGGTCAAGTGTGCCTGTGACTTGGAGGGGCGTGAAGGGGTTTTGTCCATTTGCCTGAGGAGGCGGCCGTTTATAGTTATTATTAGGCTCGTTTGAGGGCCCAAAACCGACGAGGGGGAGGCGAAGCCGATTGCCGTCCCCCAACTTTCTTTAATTGGGCTTGTTTGAGAACCCAAAACTAGTGAGGGGGAGGCGAAGCCGATCGCCGTCCCCCAACTTTCTTTGATTGGGCTTGCTTGAGAGCCCAAAGCTAGCGAGGGGGAGGCGAGGCCAATCGCCGTCCCCCAACTTTTTTTTGACTGGGCTCGCTTGAGAGCCCAAAGCTAGCGAGGGGGAGGGGCCAAGCCGACCGCCGTCCCCCAACTTTTTTTGATTGGGCTTGTTTGAGAGCCCAAAGCTAGCGAGGGGGGGGGGCGAAGCCGATCGCCGTCCCCCAACTTTTTTGATTGGGCTTGTTTGAGAGCCTAGAAGCTACCGAGGGGGAGGCGAAGCCGATCACCGTCCGCTAATTTTTTTGATTGGGCTCATTTGAGAGCCTAGAAGTTAGCGAGGGGGAAGCAAAACCGATCGCCGTCCACCAACTTTCTTTGATTGGGCTCGTTTGAGAGCCCAAAGCTAGCGAGGGGGAGGCGAAACCGATCGCCGTCCCCCAACTTTCTTTGATTCGGCTCGTTTGAGAGCCCAAAGCTAGCGAGAGGGAGGCGAAGCCGGTCGCCGTCCCCTAACTTTCTTTGATTCGGCTCGTTTGAGAGCCCAAAGTTAGCGAGAAGGAGGCGAAGCCGATCGCCGCCCCCAACTTTCTTTGATTGGGCTCGCTTGAGAGCCCAAAGCTAGCGAGGGGGAGGCGAAGCTAATCGCCGTCCCCCAACTTCTTTGATTGGGCTCGCTTGAGAGCCCAAAGCTAGCGAGGGGGAGACGAAGCCGATCGCCGTCACCCAACTTTCTTTGATTGGACTCGTTTGAGAGCCCAAAGCTAGCGAGGGGGAGGCGAAGCTAATCGCAGTGCCCCAACTTTATTTGATTGGGCTCGCTTGAGAGCCCAAAGCTAGCGAGGGGGAGGCGAAGCCGATCGCCGTCCCCCAACTTTTTTGATTGGGCTCGCTTGAGAGCCCAAAGCTAGCGAGGGGGAGGCGAAGCCGATCGCTGTCCCCCAACTTTGTTTGATTAGGCTCATTTGAGAGTCCAGAAGCTAGTGATGGGGAGGCGAAGCCGATCGCCGTCCCCTAACTTTCTTTGATTGGGCTCGCTTGAGAACCTAAAGCTAGCGAGGGGGAGGCGAAGTTGATTGCCGTCCCCCCCAACTTTGTTTGATTGGGCTCGCTTGAGAGCCCAAAGCTAGCGAGGGGGAGGCGAAGCCGATCGCCGTCCCCCAACCTTTTTTGATTGGGCTCGCTTGAGAGCCCAAAGCTAGTGAGGGGGAGGTGAAGCCGATCACCGTCCCCTAACTTTTTTTGATTGGGTTCGTTTGAGAGTCGTCCCCCAACTTTTTTTGATTGGGTTCGTTTGAAAGCCCAAAGCTAGCGAGAGGGAGGCGAAGCCAATCGCCGTCCCCCAACTTTCTTTGATTGGGCTCGTTTGAGAGCCCAAAGCTAGCGAGGGGGAGGCGAAATCGATCGCCGTCTCCCAACTTTTTTGACTGGGGGTTTGCGCAAATGAGCACGATGTGAGATGTCTCCCCGCTGGGGCGAGGCCCTCGCGGCGGGAGACTCCCTGGTCACCGAGGCGGGACCGTCGGAACGATTAGGGCTTTACGTGTTTTAGCGCGATGTGAGATGTCTCTCCGCCGGGGGGAGGCCCTCGCGGCGGGAGACTCCCTAGTCGCCGAGACGGGATCGTCGGAGCGACTAGAGCTTTGCGCGTTTGAGCGCGATGTGAGATGTCTCTCCGCCGGGGCGAGGCCCTCGCGGCAAGAGACTCCCTGGTCGCCGAGGCGGGACCGTCGGAGCGGCTAGGGCTTTGCGCGTTTGAGCGCGATGTGAGATGTCTCTCCGCCGGGGCGAGGCCCTTGCGGCGGGAGACTCCTTGGTCGTCGAGGCGGGACCACTGGAGCGACTAGGGCTTTGCGCGTTTGAGCGCGATGCGAGATGTCACTCCGCCAGGACGAGGCCCTCGCGTTGGGAGACTCCCTGATTGCCAAGGCGGGATCGTCGAAGCGTGGGATTTTTTTGGGTGCAGGCACGGCTGCATCTAGCTGTCCAGTCCAAGTGCCCGTTCCTTGAAAGCACAAGAACCATTCATACTTCGGAGCTCAAGGCGTGGCTGAAGGGGCGAGATGGAGGTGGAGTCAACCCGAGGCCGGAGCGGTGCCGGCGAAGGGGAAACCGCCGAAGGCGACCCGTGGTGGAGCCGGAGCGGGCACCGGGCGCAACGGAGGCGAGGGGAACCGAAGGACCTCGTGGGGGTGCCGAAGTGACTTGACGCCATGCGGAGTCCGACAAGTTTGTCTCCATCGGAGCGGGTGCGGTGAGGAGGCGGCTTCGACTCGGGTGCTTCGCGTGGCTGATGGTCCTTTGTCCGACACGCGGAGGTGCGATGAGGCTGTGCGATAGTCTTCCGGAGCGAAGGCGGTCTCTTGAGCGTGGGCTGCTTGGCCGGCCGCCCGGTGAAGGGTGCCGAAGGAGGAGCCGAGGTGCCGAGACGAGCGCGAAGGTGCTCCGAGGGTTGACGGCCCGGCGCGGAGGTGTTGTGGATCAAGGGCTCCGGAGGGGCTCTGGAGGGCACACAGGTGGAGGCCTCGGGGGCTTCTCCGGGCGGAGGCCGGATGCAAAGAGCGGTGCCCCCGAGGCGGTTGGGGATGCTTGCTAGAGGATCTGTGGCGGCGACGGCCCGGCACTGAAGAATGCGCGCCGACCGAGGATCAACGTCGAAGGGGCACTGCCAGGTGGCTCAAGGCCGTGGGCGAGCCAAAAAAAAAAGGGGTGGGGAACCACCCGAGGCGACCAAGGCAGCAAGTCGGTGAAGGGGGGAACCACCTGAGGTGGCCCGACGGCAGTGGCGGGGTAGGTGAAGGGGGGAACCACCCGAGGCGGCCCGAAGGCAGTGCGCCTTGCCCGAGGTGGCTCCGAGGGGGTCTCCGGGGGCTCCACTCGGCTGCGAAGGGGTTGGGGGGGGGGTTGAGGCCTCTGGCTGTTGGTGTGCTCATGCAGAGGAAGGGCCGGAGCTGGAGGCGGCACTCCCCTTCGTGCGGTGGTGGAGGGCTCCAGAGGATGCTGTGCTGTCGACGAAGGCGGAGACTCGAGGGTGCTCCGGGTGGCCGATGGGACCTCGCTCCCGAAGGGGCCGAAGATATCGGAGGCGAGGGGCTACGGGTGGCCGGTGGCGCCTCGCTCCCGAAGGGGCCGAAGATGTTGGAGGCGTGGGGACTACGGGTGGCCGGTGGTGCCTCGCTCCCGAAGGGGTTGCTTCGAAGGGCCTCCGGACCAGAGGCGAAGCTCCCGGATGCTCCTGTCGAAGGTGCGGGATGGGGGCTTCGACCGAAATTTTGCTTCTGGCGAAGGGGGCTTCGGCAGTGTGGGGGTGTCTTCAGCTCCTCTCGTTTGTAGCTTCTTGTTCGGTCCGCACGGACGGCGCCAACTGTCGTAGCATAAAAAGGTTAGACAGTGGGTATGGAGTACCCTCCGTACCCTTTGTCTTGGGAGGAGACCGGAGAGGAGAGGAGCTAAATGCTTATGTGTCTTGCTCATATGTGAATGAGAAATCCCCCTTTGTACATGCCCTTGGGGCTCTATTTATAGGAGGGCAAGAAGGGTCATTTACCTTCTTGCCTTCATAATGTTGAGAGAGAGAGAGGGTATTTAGGTATAATTGCCTAAATACGCTATACAAACTAGGTCTATACATGTACAGTATCCCTGACGGCACACCGGTATTCCTGACGATCCTAGGGTGCGGGACACCCTCGGTGGCCTGCTACAACAGCCACCAAATCAAAATAAAAAATTCTGAAAAAAATAGAAGATGTAGTCCATAGAGAGTTCTAGCACCCTTTAAAGTGTAAACTAACGATAAGTTTGTTGTAAATAGTAGCATTTGTCTTATTCTTTTCCCTTTTTCGTTTTCATTTATCATTTGTCAGATTTTTCTCGCTTTGGTTACTCAGCAAAGCGAGGTTGGTAGGGATGCGTCTTGGAGGCGGTTGTTGGAGAGGTAGAGCAGCGTGAGGTTGGGGAGCGCGAGCGATTGCGCATCGGGCGTGGGTCCAGTGAGGCTGGCGTCAGCACTGTGGGACGTGGGCAGAGGGGAAAAAATTTCTCTAGCGAGGGCCTGCCTCATCCACAGCTCATCCTCCTCCAGAGAATTTCCTTCCTGAGCAGAGCGGTCAAGAGTGCACTGTGGGACGTAAGCAGAGCGGTCGGCACAGCAATGCAAGAGTGGTACGATGAAGCATGGCGAGACGGTTCCTGAATGAGAGAAGCTTGAAAAGTAAAGGCAACCTAAGGTTTTGCATGCTAGATGTTGTGGACCCTGGTGCCACAGGGCGTGCCGCCGTGGTGCCTAATTGTCCATCGAGATTGAAGCATGCAGGAGAGATTCAGGCAAAGAGGACCAAGACACGTGAACAAATAAGGTTTTTAAAAAAATGCTTTTAACCAGAGTGTATTTGAACAATACGTGTTTATAATACCCTAAGAACTACACTGATTTAAAAAAAAAATTCTACTGAAACTTCAATTAAGTTTAGTCGAGATATATTCTGGCACAAGGTTTTTCATAACTTAAGATGTCTATCTAATAGCACAGAAATATCTCAAGACTAATCCAATGGTCAGTAAAATAGAGCTATAATTCACGGAAAAACCAACATTGCCAAATACTAATATTTAATATGTGGACGATAAGTAATAAATCTAGCAGCGTAAATGCACGGACCACCCAGCTAGTTTATACGAAGGCAAGCATCTAGAAAATGAGAAGAACTGAAAGCACAATATAGAGGGCAAAAACTGGCAGACAATACATCATGTGATCATTTAATCGATTAATCAAAGGTCCAGACATTTGAGTTGTCAGCTAATGGTGCTGAGCAATTGCAGATGACCGATTTAATCAATTCTGTAACCCTGAGGAGCTTACGCCCACCACTTGATAGGCGGGGAGGGAAAAGGAAAAAAACGATAAAAATAATCAAATCAGCTAGTAAACGCCTGTACAGATGCTCTTGATGAACAAAAGCCAGCGTGTTCGTCGATCTCATGTCACAACTTGTTTATGAGCAGATAAGCTATCATGCTACATGCTGCACAATTACCTCTTGCAGTCATAATCAGGGTGAAATGAATACTTCAGACTAATTCTCCAAACCAAAAGGAGTTGGGTTACCTGTAAAGAGATATCAGATAATAAGAAGGCAAAACAAATTTTGATCAGAGGGCAAAACAACAATTCTTTGTAAAACTCACATTTGCTTTCTATGGCCAAGATCAGGCCATCTAACGGTAAGCATCTGTATTGCTTGGATCACAGTGTTGATGAGTTCCAGCTTGCATCAACAGCCTCTAAAATTCTCTGATGAAGCAATGGTCCGGAACAAGCTATTATGCCTCTATCCAAACCCTCCAAGTAAACACCCCTGGAGAAGTCTAACGGCCGGCCTCCAGCATCTGTGATCATTCCACCAGCCTCTTGAATAATGACCACCCCTGCAGCATGATCCCATATCTTCTCCTTGTATCCAGCTCTAGCGAATTTCATGAAGATCTCTGCATCTCCACGTGCTACTGCGGCATATTTCACCATGCTGTACACACGCAGAGGTTGCTTCCTGGAAACCAAGCAGACAGATATCAATAAGCAATGTTCAAAAGCCAAAACTTCCAATCCGCATACTACTGTAAATGAACAAGAGTTAAATGCCGGCACCATTTTGTTCTGCTAGCAATGTAAAATCAGTATCATATCCAGGAAACATCAGACACCAACTAGCAGATACCAGATGTAAATCTATGGAATAATTTTTGCAGTAGTGAAAATGTGAAATAATATCAGCTAGGTTAGGAATACTGCATAGACAATGAGATTTAAGAGCTGACCTTAAGCCTACACTATGAGCAAGTCCTGCAGTGAAGGAATGGCTCGAGTTGGCTTTCTCAACAGGTTCACAGAATGTTGCTGAAACTGGATCACTGATGGATGAAACTCGAATCTCCCTTGAGTTATGCCAATCAAGCTTACCAAAGTCATGAACCAATGGCTGCATCCAAGCTTGCCCGCATCCTTTGTGAGCATACATCACACAACCCTTATGCCAGGATCCTGAAATAGGGGGAGCAACCTTAGACATCAACCTGTAGTATCGTTGGTGATAGTTGAGCCATTCCTTCTTCATTGGATAATTTGGGCACCCAAGAACACCAAGTACAACTTCCCCATCTTCAATTAAGGCAAGAGCAATAGCGTATTGGTCTCCACGCACAAATCCAAGCGTGCCATCCACAGGATCAAGCACCCAAAATCGTCCTTTCGGACCTCCTGTAGAGCTGCACTTCCGTATAGCTTGGAGAACATCGTGAGCTCTGAGCTCTTTCTCCAGGGATTTCAGCCCATACTTTGGAGCTTCAACCAGGCAACCATTGACAGCAGCGACAACGGATTCAAGAAAAGCCGCGCCATCGCTACTAGATAGTGTCTGATCATCTTCTTCGGCTACAATCGATACGCTTTCATCATGAAAGCAATTTGAGAGTAACCAGCTTACTATCGCTTGCACACCCCAATCTGGCATAAAGAACAAAGGAAAAATTATTAGGTACTAACCACAAAGGAACAATTTTTATTGTATCTAAACATCTGACAAAGTTGCTCCTAAACTCATGGGGTAATTATTAGACCAAATTGTGTTTCATCAGATTAATGTATAAGCTACTCCTGGTATGTTGGAACTTAGAACAAGGACTGTCATTTCATTGCAAGACTGCAACTTTGCTTAAATTTTTTTGCAAGGCTGCAACTAGAATTGCAGTTCATTAATGCCACGCTGTAACCGGCCAACCAGTCCAAGTGCAAATATTTAATCTTCCTCAACAAATGGCAGAAAGAAGAGTACCAAACATACAGTACTGCAATTTGAAAGTCAACAATAATTAATTAAGCAGCATTCCATTTAGGCATTGAGATTCAACTAAGCATAATTTGTCAATGCACTCCTTAATTTTCTAATGCGACACGAGTCTAGTTTGACTAATCCTCGTTATTAGTTGTGTTTAATTCTTTGAGGACATGCTAGTGTGAGATGATGGTGTGAGTAGTACTAGGAAGGAAAACTAAGGGGATAGACAATACGAACCAGCGACGGTGACCGGGGAGCGGTCGAGCTTGGAGTGGACGCGACCGGAGCCGGAGTCGGAGAGGAGGAGCGAGTCCTGAACGCGCTGGCACAGGGTGCAGGCCACCTGCACCACGCGCACCGCCACCTCCATCTCCTTGGCGTAATCCCTCCTTCCTCCCCCGATGCCGCCGCCGCGGCAATCCCAAAGCCACTCGTACTCCGTCCCGACCCGGAGCCGGCCCGCGCCAAGAGACGACGGCGCCGCCGACGCCGACGGCGGGGACAACGGGGCGCAGCGGCGGCGGGGGGCGAGCAGTGCGTGGTAGCGGCGGCGCCCGCGCCACTCCGGCGCGGACGACGGGAAGCCTCGCGCGGAGGACGCGGCAGACCAAGCGGAGAGGCGGAGGCTGCCCATGGCGATAGAATCCGAATCAACCAATCCAACCCTACCTTTGCTCTCGTTGCTTGAGGAATTCGGGATTCCTCCTTTCCTCTCCTGCTTCGACCGATCGATCTGAGAAATACTAGCCGGAATCTGCTCGTTCCGAGATGCTTCTCCTCTCACCTTTCGTTAGCCGCCGCCTGTGATTGCGAAGCAGCGCAGCCCCCGCACTGTGGGTGGTAACGAACTCCATGTCATCCTCCTTCCCCTGTTCCCATTTTCCGGAACAAGCACATAGAGTTTGTTTGGTTGGTATTCTGATTCCATGTCTGAGAAAAAGTAGTATTTGGAGGTAGTCTGGAAAGTAGATGGTTTTTACTTGATCAGGCAAATCTGAAGATGGATTGTTTGGTTGAAAACATATGCCTGAAATTGGTGAATGAAAAACAGATCATTGGATCAAATAATCAATGGTGGATTGAGTCGCTGGAGGCTGGCTCCTAGCGCTCATTTCTCGCGCTTTGAACTTGACGCCGAACACAAAGAAGCAAACAAGGAAGCGGCGTCATCCAGGGAGCTCTGCCGGGCAGGCAAATTTTGCTAGGCTCGGAAGCAAACATACCCATACTACGTCCCTCAACTCTTTATTGTGTTTAATGTTCGTCCCTGAACTACAATACTGGGTAAAATATATCATCTATCTATGAAAACCAGATTTTATCTCGGTTGGCATCCTACACAGATCCTCGTTGGCACCTTGGCGCTAACCCGGATCATTGTTGACAGGTAGGGGGCCACCGACCCTTTCTTCTTCTCTTCCTCACCTCTCTTTCTCCCCTTCTCTCTCTTCTCTCTTCGTCTCCCCCTCTGCAGCACAGACTGTCGCCATCCCCAACTGCTTTCTCCCCGGTAACGAGGAAGCTCCTGTCTCGTTGTAGATCAGACAAAGATGAGGAGGTCGCAAAGGAGGAGGTCATAGTTGCAGCGGAGCGGGGGGTGATGCGGTGGGACTCGTCCTCAGCCTCGGCAGCGGTGGACGAGGCGATGATGTTCGACGGCGTGGGGGATCGGGCCGAGGCGGAGCGGTTCCTCCACGTGGTGGACGACCTCCACCGCCTCGCGTCGCCGTCTATCGTCGGCGGCGGGGGGAGGGTCCAGCGCCGTGCAGGTCGTGATGGCGCGACTCAAGGATGAGTTCTGCCACATGTTGTCATCCCGCACCCTCGACCTCGAGATCGAGGCGCTTGTCAACCTCGACGGCTCTTTCTCCATCGCCAATGACCACTTGAACTCGGCCTCGTCCGTTGACCTCCCTGTCGTGGATGAGGATGACTCTATGTCCTCCTCTGTCGGCTAGGTGTACGCTCCTATCCACAAGCCAGCCGTTGACGCCTACCTCCGCCGGCTCGGTGTTATCCCCTTCTCTCTCTTCTCTCTCCGTCTCGCCTTCCTCTCAGCCCGAGCCGTCGTCATCGTCGATTGCGTCGCCATCGGTGAGCTCCTGCAATCATCGACCCCACTATCATAATCCTAGTATCGCATTCTACCCCATGCTCTCTTCTTCTTCATTGGAGCTTCACTGGAGCGTCGTCAACCGCCTCCGCCTTGGCCACCGCCCCGTCGTCGTTGGCGCCACTGTCGTGCCTTTCCACCTGTGATAAAGCTACCCATCTGCTTCCCGAGGACGTGCCGATTCATTTTTGTCGTCGCCCATGCCATCCATGATGTCTTTCACCGGCGTCGCCGGCCTCCAAAGCCACCAAAGCCGTCCCCCTGTTTCCCCTTCTCTTTGTTCTCTTCTCTCTCTGTCTAGTAGGACCCACTAGTCAGATTCCAAATAAACTAAGTGGTTTATTTCTTTTTAACCTATCATTTTCCTTTGCCTCACTGACATGGGGACCGCTGCCAGCGTGGACGCTCTCGTGGCATAAAACAACCCTCAAACGGATGAATGGATTGATTTTGCATGGTATTGACACTTTGAGGATGTGTTTTACCTGGTATTGCAGTTCAGAGACGAACATTAAACGCATTGAAGAGTTGAGGAACGTAATATATACTTAATCCTTTCCCCACATAATAGAACAGAAATGGAGTAGCATTTTTTTTTGCCGATTTGGCACTGTTTGTGCCTGGAATAGCAAAAGTAGCCTTGAAGAGGATCTAATAATCCTCAATTATTTATTTATTTGTAATTCTTATTATATATAACAATATCATTATACTGATCTTAAGTATACCCCTTTATATTTATATGGAAGAAACTTAACTAGGTGGTTGTAAGCCTTCCTACGACCACCTCATGGTTGTAAGCCTTTCTACGACCATGTCATGGTCGTAAGCCTTTCTTCGATCAGGTCAGCTACGGCCACCCTGTAATCGATAAAGCCTACATACATGTAGGCCTAATCAATCAGGGAATCTTATGCGTTGTGTTTAAGACACAGAGTAGCTAGAATATGCTGTTATTCTCTAAAATAACTGCATTATGCCTCTGTCTCTGACGATAACTGCCAGGCGACGTGGTGGTATCATAACCTTGACAATAACTTCCATCAACGTGCATGTTACACCAAACGACGAGGCGTCTCTTAGTCTGGAAAAACTGTCACCACTTCGTGTGCTATATAAAGGCAAAAGTCAGCAAGCATGGGGGAGAGGAGTAGGAGGAGGAGACATTAGGCATAATTCTTCTTATTCTTGATTGTAATCGGTATAGTCAATACAAGAACACAGGAGTAGGTTTGTTATTCTCTTCGAAGAAGGCCTGAACCTGTCTAAATCCTTGTGTCATTTTCTACATGGTTCTAATTCTAGGAGACCCCCGAATATTTATTCGTAAGATCAATACTAGATCATCGACAAGCCCCATATTTGAAACAAGTGCAAAAATATCACCGTGGAGCCGCGCAGACGTGCCACGTAGCGAATCCGGCCCCTAGGGGCACGGTTTTGGCTAGTTCGGCCCCCAAGGGCTCAACACTAGCCTAGTCTGGCCCCCAAGGCTGTGACACTGCCAGGTCCGACCCCTAGGGGCATAGTAGCCCCCCACCCCAAGTGCCATCGTTATGTTATGTGAAATTCATCGTTCCGTCGTCATTTCATGTGAAGTTAGGGAATAAAATTTGAAAAATGGAATTGACTAAATTTTGGAATAAAATTTGAAAAATAGAATTGATGAAATTTCAGAATAAAATATGAGAGACTTCACAATATAATTTGTGAATTACATGACGCGCAACGGTTGGTTACGTGCATTGGAAACGACAACATGCACGAATCAACAAACCGGAAAACACCTACGATACACGCTTGACTTTTTTGGAATAAAAAAACAGGAGGATCGAAATTAGTCTTGGCGACGCATCGGTCCCTTCCCCTTGTCTCCTAACTACATAGGGCGACGACCGGTCTCATGCACGAATCAACAAACCAGAAAACACCTACGATACACGTGTGACTTTTTTTGAATCAAAAAATAGGAGGATCGAAATTAGTCTTGGTGACGCATCGGTCCCTTCCCTTGTCTCTCGATCGCATAGGGCTGACGGCCCGATCTCGAAGAAGCCACTGCTTCGAGAGCGGGGTGGAAGGTTGAATGATATTAGAAGAACTTAAGGCGAGATCAATAATTAGGATGCAAATTAAACAACACTTACATCTTCGATCCGGAGTGTGCCAGGGCAGCGAGGAGCTCTAGGACCGCCACTGGTCTCACTAGCCGGAACCTTCCCCTTATCGACCGGTGCCTCTTCAATAGGATCGGGTATGTAAGGTTTCCATCATTGGAAGGTCTCGGCTCACATCTCGTAGTTCAACATATACTTTTGCTCGATGAACGCCCTATCGTACTTATCCGGGTCATCAATCCATTGGAAGAAGTTGCAACGCATCTCAAGCTGCCATGATGCGTGAATGAAGTTAGAGATATGTGGATAGAATGCAACGTAAGGTGTTTAAAATTGATGTGTGCGTAAGATTCACTTACGAGGATGTTCCCGCATGTGTAGTACACCTGGGCGGCGATGGCTAGGTGTGTGGACTGGATGATCTTTGTCTATTCTTCGTACACACATTACGGCGTGGAAACTCCGGTGGTACCGGCGCATCCTTCATAGAACAATCCAGGTATGGTTTAGCCCTCTTGGCAATCCACTTACGGTTGTGCGACATCTTCGCATAGAAATCCGACGACGAGTCCGACATCTCCAAGGCCGACCTAATATTTTGCTCTAACTCATAGAATAAGGGTGGGTCAGTTCGAAACAAATAGAATGGAAAAATACAAACCCGTTAAGAAAAAATGGCGTGCACAAAGGCTTAAATATGATAATACTACTCGTTTACATAAAATGAGGGTCCCCTAACATGCAAACGATATAATTAATTACGACACAAAATGACACCTAGACGAGCTTGGTCTGTTGGGGCAATCCTTCGTGGAATTGTTAAGGGTCTTGCATGTCTAACACTTCCTCGCGCGGCTTAGGCCCCCATGCTAGCTGTTATCCATGTTGTTTCAGAAGCACCGTGTCTGCCATCGTCCCTTTCTAGTTGCCTTCAAGGCTATGTTCGGGACCTATTTCACCCTGTGAAAGCATCTAGGCCCCTAAAAATGATTTTGATAATTAATGTCAATGTAACAGCCCAAAATCGCTAAGTTGGATTAGCTAAGCATCTACTGTGCATTTATGAAATTTTGGACCTTTTTAAAACTTTTTGTTGCAAAGCAAATAGGTTACAACCTGGTTTTCCAAAACCAAGAAATGAAACTTCTAAAACAAAACAAAGGTTTGTAAAGAATTTGAAAACTTAATTTAGAGTAGGGTATAAAACCCTATGTAGAAAATCCTTTGATTTTGAAGACTCAATTAAAACCTAGTAATCCAATACTCCTTCTCTCATTCAAAAGCCTAATTTGAATTTGAAGCAAGACTAAAAAGGTTCCAGGTGTGGGAATGCTATTTTGGAATTCAACTTAAGTATAGTAAAACCTCAAAGGCCCCTATAATGCCTGAGGTAATTTCAAAAGCATTCACAATTTCAAACTTGAAACTATACTTTCTTTGCCTCGGAGTTACAAACCGTCTTTTATTTTGGAAATATAGTAATACCCATAGCTGGGAATATTTTATATGGATTCAAGTTTCTCTAATGTGCTTGTTTGAATTTTGCTGGAAATTTTGGATGATGTTTGGTGCCTTATTTTATTTGCGTGTTCGAAATTGAGTTTGAATTTAGACTACAAACAAATCTTTTGAACAGTGCCTGGAAATATTTTTCCTAGATTCTGGAATATCTTATCAACTCACCTATAAAATTTCATAATTCTTAGAAATTATTTGCTATTTTAAAACAATCAGTCAAAGAAGAGATTTGAAAGTCAAACCACAAAAGTAGGAACTACATTTAATTTTGGAGAAATATATATTACATGAAAAACCCTAGAAAAATTACAAAATAATATTCACTGTATTTTCAGCCTTCCCTAAAAATTTCTTAATTTTTGGAGCTATTTTGCTCTGTCTAAAAATTACCTAAACACCTCAGCCTAATTACAAAAGAATCAGAAAAACCCAATTTCTAACTCTCCTACTTTTCCTCCGACCGAACCCCTTCGCCGCTCGGGTCTGACCAAACCAGCTCGCCCGAGCCACCTCCTCCCTCTTCCTTTGACAACCCGGCCCCGCCCGTAGTCTTCTTCCTCCACGCGGTCGGGCGCCCAACGCCAGCAGCGCCCTGGCCGCCATGCAGAGCGCCAGCACGTTGGTTTGGCCAGCCCCGCCCCCGGTCTTGGACCAGCGCCCATGGTTTCGCCTCGCTCCTCGCCGTATTGCCCGTGTTTGGCCCACTGGACAGAGGTTCTTCTCCACGCGCTGTTTCATCCCTACCGAGCAAGCGCGCATGGGTGCCACGCCCGCCTCACAAATCTTCCCCCTCTTCCTCGCCCGCGAGGGGCGTGTGCCTCGCAACCTCTGCGTCGCGCCCATGCAGCTCGCCACGCTACCCCATCTCCCTCTCTCCCCGGCCTTATCTCCCTCTCCCCGAACTCCACTCGGACAAAGTCTTATTGCCATTCGGCCATGGCCGCCGTACCACCTTGAAGCAAGGAGGAGGTCTGAACCAAAGAGATTCAAACCAACAAAGAGATCCAAAGAGATCTAGCTCAGAGAGAGATCTGGACATAAGGGCACGTCCCATTGAGAAAAGGTCTGAGCCCCCCAGGAGAGGTCTAACTTCAAGGACCACTAGGGAGGTCCAGGCCACAGAGAAGGTCTAAACCGAACATAACACAAAAGAGAGGGACTGAGGGGAGAACTGGCCAACATATAGAAGGGTGACAACATAAAACTTAAACCTCTCCAACGAACCAACTATGAATTCTCATCAAAACAAAAATAGTTTTATTTTGTTTTACAATTTTAAAAGGACTTGAAAAATCAGGATGTTACACCAGCTCAATTAGGCCGCGCCCTCCAGCCAATCACCTGTGGTGTAATGGGTGGACATAGTCTTTTGTTCTCCGCTGCGTTTGTGTGCTCCCTGTTGCTGGAGTTGTAAGCAACCCTTGTAATCAAACCTCCTTTTGCTGTTAATAAAGTCTTGTGGATGTTGAGGTTATCACTTGTTTCTTTGTGAGAACCATCGATGATCTCTGAAATTTGGTTTGGATCACAGAGGACTTTAGGCTTGCCCTAAGCCCCACGATCTCCTCGGGGTGGTTCCTTCGACCTCCCTCGAGTGGAGACGTGGAGTTTTGGGGAGGTCTGAGGTCCAGCGACCTCTGCGGGTCAGGACCTCTCAGACCTCCGAGTGGTCCTCTCGGACCTCTCGGGAGGTCTGTGCGGTCCTACCGGATGTCCTCTCGGGACGTCCTGGGGGCTCCTCTCTGGATCTCCTAGGAGGTCATAAGGGACCTCCCGGGTGTGCCCTGGGCCGGGTCGTTACACGCGAACTACTCCTGTGACTACCCCAACCGCTGTTGGGACACGAGCAGCTATCGACAACCAGTAAGGACCATTTACAGTATGTTCCTCCACCATTTCTCTTACAAAGTACACACTAACAATCTCTCCCGTCTACCCGTAGTCCACGGATCTGCTATGTGGCTACCACAAGTGGATCGACCTAGAGATCCATCCACACGATCAGTGGACTCTCGACTACGAGGAGTGAGATGCCAAAAGGGCCCGCGAGATCCGAGAGGAAGAGCACCACAACGAAGAGCAAAACGAGTGTATCTGTCGAGAGACGAAAGCTCATCTCAAGGCGTGCAAGCGCATGGAGTGCGAGGCTCATGAGAGGGAGCGCGAGAAAAAGAGGGAAATGGCGGCCAAGGCCAAGGAGGTCGGCGAGGAGTTCAACGCTGAGCTCACAAGGAAGGGCAAATAGCCCCGGTCCACGTAATAGGTCAGGCCATTCCGGCCGTGACGGCCGAATTTATTTTCATTCCAAAAAGGTGCATATGTATCGTAGGACTACTTTGGTTTGTTGCATCGTGCAAGATGTTGTTTCTTATCCATGTAACCAAACCATGTGCTCCGTGTAATTTCCATCTTTTTTATAAAGTCCATTTTAATCTGCAACTGCAAATCTCGTCGTCTTTTCGTATTCCATTCTTCTCGTAGTAAGGCATCCAACAACATAAAAAAAAACTACGTGTTCTGGGAATAGGCACGAAATAGTCTATGATCCCAAAGTGACAACGAGCACTACCTATCATTCCAGTAGAATGTCTATGCATCTTTCCTTGGCGGTACTATTTACCATATGTCCATCCTTGGGCATCATGTTGTACCACACAGTCCACATATTAGTCATTTTTTTCAGGATGTAATATGTATCACTTCTACCAAATACGTTTCTACGATATGCCCTATATTTTGTTCCTACATATATGTCATGCCCTATGTTGTCGATGTTCTAATATTTGTCTTTTTTGGGTAACCGCCTTTTGGACACTGTGTTTATGATGGATACATACGCTGAAGTGTCAAAAGTTATCAATCCACAAAAAATTATCTGTCCATATATGTATTTACTCTCAGTTAAAAGGATGGTGTTATATTTGGTTCATAGATAGATTCTCTATTTTTAAGTTATGGATTGTTAAATGTTACATGTATATGCTGTTATGTATCACCGTAGCTTAAATTATTTTTGATTTTCAAAAGGAAGTCTCTTTGTTACCATCTTATCACCAAATCCAAAGGTTCCAAATCTATAAATCAAGTCCAAACTAAATTCAACCATGAGCTCGATTCATAATTTAGAAAACCAACTGCAATCACGCATGCAAAAATGAATCACGTTAGGCCCTGTCACGCTACATATCAAGGTGTGACAAGGCAGAATTGTCACACCATGGGATCTGGCATGACTACTGCAACGCAGGCTTCCACGCTAGTCTGGCGGGTGGACGAGGGCTTGTATGGCATGTTTTGCTATGCCGAGGTATGTGGCGTGAGGTCAGAATTAGAAATAAAGTTCGTGAGAGATTAACCTTAAAATAATTTTAAAAAAGATTAAATAAAAAAGAATTCCCTCTAGGATTACCTTAGCACCTGGAAATGTGCATGCTCTTGCTGCTCCGAAACATATTGTTGATGTTTCAAGTTAGTTATGTTAAACGGGTTTAAAAAATAGTTTAGTCGTTTACACTTTCTTTTAGATTAAAGGACATAGAAGGTATGTTTTCTTGAGAGGATGACATGCAAATTTTTATGAGTTCAAGTTCACTACCAGATATACGAGATGTGCGTGTATGATGGTGTTTACGCATTAACAGAGGCTCTTATCAAAATGAAATACTTTTTGCCGTCCAGCGTTCTTGGGCCGGCTCAATCGGAGCGGTTTATTCCAATCTTGATCTACCATGGCGCGGCCCATAGACGAGTAGGAGTCAAGAGAAGAGTCGTATCACACTACACTGGCACAGAGCGGTGGAGTTATCGAGACCGGCAAGCAACTGCAGTGAGCGAGCGGACGCGAGGAGCGAGGGAGATGAGGGCGGTGGTGATCGCGCGCGCCGGCGGGCCGGAGGTGCTGGAGGAGCGCGAGGTGGAGGACCTCCCGGCGCCGGGGGAAGGCGAGGTGCTCGTCAAGGTGGCCGCCGCCGGGGTCAACCGCGCGGACACGCTCCAGCGGCACGGCCGCCACCCGCCGCCCGCCGGCGCCTCCCCCTACCCGGGGCTTGAGTGCTCCGGTACCATCCTCGCACTCGGGCCCAACGTTCCCTCGCGCTGGGCCGTCGGGGACCAGGTGAATTTACAGCCTCCCCCCGCCTGCGTGTTCCTATGACGATTGCTGCTGCTATTGTGATTGGTTTTGTGCATTTGTGTCTGCCTTGCAGGTGTGCGCGCTGCTTAGCGGCGGCGGGTATGCGCAGAAGGTGGTGGTGCCGGCGGGGCATCTGCTACCGGTGCCGGAGGGGGTCTCGCTGACGGACGCGGCCGGCCTGCCCGAGGTGGCCTGCACCGTCTGGTCGACCGTCTTCATGACCAGCCACCTCTCCCCCGGCGAATCATTCCTCGTAAGAAAGCGATCTTTGTTTGTTCCCCATGACTCCGTCCACGGGACGATTGCAACGGCTTAGCAATTCACTAGACTTGCTTCTTCTTGGAATCTTGGGGATGTGATTGCCTATAAAAAATCTGCACATGCCTTTGACTCCAATGTTGTATAGATCAATCGGTCACCACCACATATGATCTCTATGTGCTGAGCATTCACTGGGATCTCTTTTGCCACAACAAATTTCACATGCCTTGACTAACTGAAAAATAGCAAAGTAAAATATGCTTACTCAAAGGGAGTATGGAATACTCCCCTGGCAGGCTGGTACCAACTGGGCTGCACGATTCACTTTTCATTAGCAATTACTTATATGCAAGAAAAGGTTCAGAATTGGTGTTTTGACCATGAGATTAAAAATTAATTTCTCTGGCTGTGTTTGTTCCTGATGATTGAGTATCTTCAATGTTTCCAGATCCATGGTGGATCAAGCGGAATCGGTACATTTGCTATACAGATTGCAAAGCACCTTGGGATTAAGGTTTTTGTTACTGCAGGTCCGTTCGTTATAACAAAACCAAGATATAGTCGGATGTTCCTGAAATTGCCCAAGTAATTCTGTTATACTATTCTAGGAAGCGAGGAAAAACTAGCTGCCTGCAAAGGTTTGGGTGCTCATGTATGCATAAACTACAAAACTGAAGACTTTGTAGCACGTGTCAGAGAAGAAACCAGTGGAAAGGGTATACCCTACTCCCTATTTATAATGCTTGATACTCTGATGCAATTTTTTTTGTCGGCAGAGGCTACTATTGTACCGAGTCATACCTGTGAAGTTTATATACATCGAACTATAATATGAAAATATCTCTTCCAGGTGTTGATGTCATTCTGGACAATATAGGCGGATCATATCTTCAGCGCAATCTGAACAGCTTAGGTGTTGATGGTAGACTTTTCATTATTGGTTTCCAAGGAGGCGCTGTAGCTGAAGTGAACCTGCAGGCTGTGCTTGCCAGACGATTGACCATACAAGGTTGCATTGATCTATAGGCAATAACATCCCCTCTAGATTTCTGTGATTCTCACTCTTGCCATTTTGCTATTTAGAGTCTTGTGTCAGTGTTTGCTTTATTGCTTATGTGATTGTACGATTCCTAAATGTTATCACTGATCTAAGCACTTGGTTGAATTTCCATGATTTTGTGCAGCTGCTGGACTGCGCAACAGAAGTCTTGCTAATAAAGCTCTGATCGTCAGCGAGGTGGAGAAAAATGTTTGGCCCGCTGTCGCGGCAGGTAAGGTGAAGCCAGTGGTTTACAAGACGTTCCCTCTATCTGAAGCAGCTGAAGCTCACAAGTTGATGGAAACAAGTTCCCACATCGGCAAGATACTGCTGCTTCCATGACTGGTGTTGTGTGGTGTCCTCTTCTGGAGCTACTTTGAGCACCACTTGTGTACTGAACTCTATTTATGTATTGGCATGTCTTTTTATCTTGCAAGTTGGTCCTTGAAGTGCTGATGAGCCTGGACATATATCTTGAAAATTATCTGTTAATACATGTTGGGAGTCTTGTTCTCTAATATAATGGTCCATTTGGGTACGAATACGATTGCTTGGATGAAGCCCTCGAGTTTGCGTCTTGATGATGATGTTATTAGATCAGATCTTAGTAAGCAGGTAACCAAATGACGTAATCTTTTCATTATTACTACTTCAGGCATTTGAATAGGTTGCTGGAGCACTGGATGATGACGTAATATTTTCGTTATTATTACTTCAGGCATTTGAATAGGTTGCTGGAGTACTGGACGTTGGCTTGGTGAACAGTGCACACAAACCAAACAGAGCCTTATATTTCACCATGATCAGGGAACTTTACATAATTTCACACTAGAATATGTCTGCTCTCATTCGGCGTTGAGAGACAAGCCGAGTACAAAATACATCTACTTTGAAGAAAAAGGGAACAAGCTGTGTAATCAAATGGATTAGCATGGGTCAATGTAAAAATTGTACATCTACTTGCAAGAAAAAGGAACTGGATATTTACAGCTACCGAGAATCCTTACAAATCCAGCATAACAAAATTGAACTACTTAGGGCATATCTAATAGTTAGAGATAATCTTGTCTCTAACATATAGTACACCATATCTAAAGGCAATATCTCTAATAAATAGTCTCTGACATACCCTTCAACAATTATATTTTATAATTTTTCTTTGAAACGGGTCTACATATCAACTAGAGTAGATTAATGCATCATGTTTTATTTCGTGTGTACGACAATCTCTTTAGGAAGAGACGACCTATGCTCTCTCTCTCCTTCACGTAAGATTTTGTTGACGTGGCATAGCTAAGACACTACAATAAATACACTATTGGAGCTGCTCTTACAACTAAAGCTGCAGGTTGCATTGGTACTCACGAGTTACCACTTCAAATATCGTGCAGGAAAAAAAACCCACAATAGCCATTTCTCCTATTATGTACTCCCTCATTCTGCTGCGGTACAGTCAGATGCGAAGACGATGAGAAGCCGTGGCGATCAAGCTTAACGCTTCCCAAAACCCGATTCGCCTAAACCCAGACAGATCACGAGGATGCCACCGGAGACACCGCCACCTGCGACGGTGCACGCCTGCACATGGATGTATGTCAGGACCCCGGATATACAACTCCGAGACCCTCTGTGCATTCTAAACTAGTCCAAGATCAATAGCTAGTCTACACAGTTTGCAACATCGATGAAATCGGGTCCATACAACAACGTAGCTAAGAAGCAGACAAATTAATAACTTAACAGCAAAAGGACCTCATGGTCAAGGTTTTATAAAGCTTGCCACGCAGGGCTAAAGTCACGACCAGGTCCACGACCAGATCTATGACCAGAGTAAACTTGCAGCGGAATAAAACAAACTCATAGAATCCATTAGACATGCCCACAAGCAATCGAGTGGAGAACGTATCCTAGTTCGTATAGTCTTCGAAGTACTTCTCTTCATAGAACTCGGTTCTCCCGAGGTCTTCTTCGACGATTGATCAACAAATGGCGCAAAGCCGTGAGTACTTAAAGTACTCAGCAAGTTGTAGGGATGTAGGATCAAGGATAACCGACTAGAGGGGGGTGAATAGGAAGTTTTTAAACTTTTTGACTATTTAACAAATTAAGCCAATTATGAACTAAGTCTAAACTAGATACAATTCTAGCTAAGCAATTCAACACAAGATAAATGCTAAAATTGTAAATGCGAAAAGTAAAGACTAGAAATAACCACAATAGAGACAACGATGTTTTCCCGTGGTATCGAAGACTTGCCGGTCTTCACTAGTCCATGTTGAGGAAGCTTGAACAAATCAAGCCGGCTCCATGAATTAAGCATTCCCTCGATCACTATTGGTTGTTCTTCCTCCGCTCCGAAGATGGCGAACACCAAGCCAGTCACAATCTTGGCACCGGGCCTCTTCACAATCTTCTTGAAGAGATCACCGTGCAACCTCCGCCAAGCCGTCTAGGTGTTTGGCAAAACACCAAGAGTAACAAACCAATGATCTTCGCTTGACGTTACTCAAGTGCAATAGATCAATCTAGTATGATGCACTTGAATTGGCTCAACTACCTCACAATGAATGCACAAGTGTATTTGAGTAGTTGAAAGGATGCTCAAGGCTCTAAGGATGTTAAATGAGGTCTAGTTAACTGTACTTGAGCAGGTAGAGGGGTATTTATACCTCCCACCAACAAATACGACCGTTGGGGAGGAATTCCCCAACTTTCAGCGAAATGAGGTACTACCGCCAACCAAGGAGCGATACTACCGCACCCATGTTAGAGCACAATAACGGCTAGAACAGTAGCATTAACTGCTCTGACATAGCTGTTGAAAATTCCAGGGCGGTACTACCGCCAACCAAGCTACGATACTATCGCTTGGGCTGGTCATACCGCACAATGGAGCGGTACTACCGTTCGCAGGGTTTTCAACTCAAGCCGAAAAGTCGCTTCTCTGGAAATTACATACTGCCATCTAGAAAACGGAACAACCGAGGAGCGGTAGTTCCGCTGAACATGTGGTCGTACCACCAAGTAAAGCCCGGAACTACCGTTCCCAGGGTGAGGCACCGAACCAGAAACGGTGTCTCTCTGTTTTTTTACGTACCGCCAACTAGAAATCAGAACGACCGGGTTGCGGTAATACCGCACCACAAACCGGTCGTACTGCTGAGCGACCAGATCAGCTTAGCTCGATCGGACAAATTACGTGGACGGCTCAGATTCGTTTGGCCGTTCGGACCACAGGTCTTAACCGCACGATTGGATTGCGTTCGGACGATCCGAACGTCCACCGGTAGTACCGCCAAAGGAAATGCGGTCATACCGCTATGCGGTAGTTCCGCCATGTATACCTCGGTACTTCCGATTGACCTGACAATTTCACAGTTGGCTTTCCAATTCAAATTCAAATGCACGCATGATCCTAAATTGATCCAATTTGCACAAGAACAAGCTAACAAGCTACTAGTCATGATCTCTCTTAATAGTATGGCATTTAACCTATAATCCGGTTTTCCAACCATTTCTCCTAAGACCGGAAAAACACAAAAGGATCCTAGACTACTTGTACCTTGTCTTTGAGCCGTGTAGATCTTCATGTTGTCCTTTAGCATGCATCTTCAAGTCATCAAACTCACCAATAGGACTTAACCTTGTAAACACTCAACAAACCGTTAATCCCATATTCACATATTATCATTAATTACCAAAATAATTTTTAGGGGCCTAGATGCTTTCAAGGGAACAGTATGTAAATAGTATTCATGCAAGGCTTGACAAGGATGGCTTTATATTTAATTTGTAGAAAGCAGTATTGACAGTAAATACAGTAAGTAGATTGTAAAGCACAATTCGAAAGATTATTACATAAGTAATCTAGTTTCTTTGAAACAACTCGTGAACACCCGGTTCACTTCCCGAACAACTCGTGAACACCCTGTTCACTTCCCAAACAACTCGTAACCAACCACGACAATATTTTTTGTGAAATCACCCGGCATTGTCCATAACTGGGGACACGCCTATTCGAATAGTTTTATACTCTGCAGAGGTTGTACAGCTTGACCCACAAGAGATAATCATCTTATATTGTCCGCTCACATATTTTTTAGGTGTGCGACTAAGAGATTATCACAAGGCCTTTACAAAGCTCTGTTTTGACTCGATTCTGATCGCTAAGGTTTCGCCTCCAACTGGCTCCACAACTCCCAATAACCACCTTAAAAAATAACATCCCAGTCGACCGACCCCCTCTTGCGCCAAGTGTGAATGTCTATCCCAGGGTTCACACTTCCACCAAAACAGAACCAAATCAAGGCATAGCTAATTAGTTGGCCAGGTCCACCCCATAAATGGACTTGTGGTTGCACGATATGGCCCAGATCAATGCCGCACAAAGTTAAGTTCTTAGTGGTTGCTCAGACGAGACTTTTCGCATCCTAATGTGCATCCCGCACCCACCTTCGCCACCGACCACTCGCCCGAACATAAATCATTTTTGGTTCAACCCGACCAAATGGCAACCCTTGCCATGACACACAAATTTTATCAACAGTGGCTCCGCCACAGTTCCATACATCATTAAGTCAAATTTATCATCTTAGAATCATGTGATCGAGAGACCATCGCATAACTAAAGCAGGATTAAGCATAATACGCACCCATATTAGTATCACAACATGAACATGTCGGAGGGGAAGCTCGCGGTTGAAGGCGAAGAAGGACGGCAATAAAGGAGTCGGCCGGGACTAAAGGAGAAGAGGAAATGCGGACATGTGGGGATTCGGCTACTCAACATGGTCGAAAGAAGGGATTCGACTACACGAGTGGTCGAAGGAAGGATTCACCTACTCAACGTGGTCGAAAGAAGGGATTCGACTACACGAGTGGTCGAAGGAAGGATTCGACTACTCGATGTGGTTGAAGGAAGGGATTCGATTACACGAGTGGTCGAAGGAAGGATTCGACTACTCGACGTGGTCGAAAGAACACGAGAGAGAACAGGGCACGAGGAACTCACCAAGACCAAGAGAGAGGCCGGAGGAGGTCGGTGGATGGCGAACGGTGGAGGGGAAGCTCGTGGTCGAAGGCGAAGAAGGACGACGATGAAGGGGTCGGCCGAGACTGAAGGAGAAGATGAAATGCAGCGGCTCCTGTGAAACAAAACTGAAATTGAGTGAGGGGATTGTTTCAAGGAGCTCTGGGGCTTGAATTGACGTGGGTAGAAGAGGAGGGGGCTGCACTGGTGCAACGAGGATGGAGAGGAGGCGCGCGACGGCTTGATCTGGAAGCTCGGGGCTTCAGACAAACCACAACAACAAGAGCGAGAGAGGGAAAGAAATGAAGGGTTGAGGGAAAAACAAGAGGGGGCAAAGGGCTCGCTGGTGTTCCATTTATAGAGGAAGGAGGAGGATCAAGCGGCGAGATGGAGCAATGGGATTCATGGGCGGCAAGGCTTGGGCGCACAACCAAGTGAGAGAGAGGAACAAAGCGGTAGGGGAGGAGACAAGAGGGGGAACGGGCAAGGCGGAGGTGATGACATTTGATACACAAGGACTTTTGCGATGGCCATGACACGACGGAGGGAAGACGGGAGCAGGTGGGGAGGAGACAAGTGGGGCTAGTCGAAACCGAGAGGGTGGTCGAAACCAAAAGGCTGGTCAAAACCGAGAGGCGGTTGAAACCAAGAGGCTGGTCGAAACTGAGAGGGTGGTCGCAACCGATAGGATGGTCGCAACTGAGATGATGGTCGAAACCGAAAGGATGGTCACAACTGAGATGATGGTCGAAACTGAAATGATGGTCGCAACTGAGATGATGGTCGAAACCGAAAGGATGGTCGAAACCAAAAGGATGGTCAAGACTGAAAGGTTGGTTGAAGCCAAAAGGGTGATCGACAACGAGAGGTGGTCGACAACGAGGGGATGGTGGAGACCAAGAGGATGGTCAAAACCAAGAGAGTGGTCTAAACCAAGAGGCTGGTCGAAAGGAACAACCGACAAGAATTCAAAACAAACAGAGAGAATGGACTTCAAATACCAGGGAACTCCAATAAACTCAAGATAAACCAAATTTTGAGAAACCCTGAAAACTAGGATGTTACAATGTCGAAGCTAGAAGCAACGCAGCACAAAGGAGCGAAGGATAATGGTTTTCTCTCACGAGTACGTCTGGATCTAGATGACGTCTCCTCATGTAGAAACAGATGAGCTTGCACGTGGATATGACATGCCATCATGCAGGTTTATGAGGTGTCCGCACACAACCATACACGAAATTGTCGCATCATTCACGCGCATGCCAAGTGGTCGGGCGATGGCGTGGCGAGCGAGCTCGCTCGTGTGTAGTCTTCTTTTGCTTGCTTTAACTAGGTAAGACCAACTCTCCCTTATAAGTCGGTCTCCTCCCACCTAGACTAGCAATATGGTATTAAACTTCTCACCCTCTACCATACATGAGTGAGCATTTGGGATTTTCTAGGATTTTTGAAGAATATTATTTGGGCCAAGCCCATAAACTCCAACCAGCAGTAGGTAGCCATTAGACAATTGCACGAATACTCAACCAAGCATCACTGGTTTGCTCCAAACTCCCAAAAAGCACGCTGGTTTGCACTTGGGTGGATATAATATTATACGGTGACGCTGTGCTGAACAAAGACCACTTCCATCAAAGAGAGAAGGGGCAGACACCAGGGTAATTACTCATAGCAACGACAGAGCCGCACAATATCCCCTGCATTAACATTACTCAGCTGTGAGACGGAATGCGAACGGATGAGATCGACCACCGCAGCGCAACCCAACCAGAGGTTGCTACAGTATTTTATCTATAGTGCTCTGTGCAGTGGTTGCTACAGTCATATATTTAGATTGAATACATGGAAATCATATATGTAGATTCATCTCGAAAAGTAATTTCATAATATTATAAATTTATTGGGTTTTACAAATCTATTATAATTCTAATTAGTAGTTAAAACTGTATTTTATAGACATGTCCAAAACGACTTCTTTTGATGACCTGGAGAGTAGTATTATGTATAACTCTCTTCTACTTATAATATAAACCCAGCATAAGCGACTTGGGTCTTTCGAGGAAAAAATGTTGGGTGTTTTGTCCTTTTAGGCTTCTTCCGCCACCCAGAGTGCTTAATCTGCTCGGTTAATTTCATCTTGACCCAACTGATGTGGAAACCCAAGCATTCCTCTTATTCTATTTTGTGCAGCGATTAGCTCGCTTGACCAACACAGGCGGCCAACATTACCTGGTATTATAGTGAGTCAATTCTCAGATGAAAAGCTCTTGCCTGTTACACTAGCTACCAGTGCATCTCAAAAGAAAGAGAAAGAAAGCTAGCGACGGTCTCTCGAGTGACTTCGAGTTCAATTCATCTGTAAGGCTCCACCCGTTTAGGAAAATATCGTCGTGTTCCAAACAAGGCCTAAAGTCAGGCGGCCACATACATGATGCGTCGATCTTATCCTCACTTTTATAAGGAAAAAACTAGTCTAGTCTAGTCTAGGAGTGATATTACTATTGCATCCAAGCTATAAGCAGCTGCATTCTTCACCCTCCAACTGCTTCATTCGACGCTTTCTCAGGCTGGAGGACGTACTAGAGTGGTGACAATAGAGGACCAGGGACAATCAAGGATAAGCTAGCATTCTTCCTGGGTTGTCGCAGGTCTCCAAATATTTTATGACCAATCCATCCTGGTCCTTACCTGGTTTTCTCCTCCTAGCTTGGCTCCTCTGTGGAGTGGTCTGACCGTCCCCCCTAGTGGTCTAACCGGCCTTGGTCCGATCTGACCAGCCCTTGTGAGAGATGTCAGTTCGGTCTGACCAGCCCTTGTGAGAGATGTCAGTCCGGTTGAGCGTCCAACGACTAGTTTTTATAGCCGTTGGAGCTAGGGCGGTCTGACCAGCTATTGGTTGGCGGTCAGACTGGGAATCTCTGTTTTTCTGCAGATTCTCCTCCAACGGCTAGTTTTCTTATGTGGGAGTATAAATACCCCTTGTGGCCGGTTGTGGAAGGGTGGTTGTGCCATTTTCGTTCCCCTTGAGCAAAGAGCAAGCCCCTTCTTTTATTTTGTGCATGTGTTACACTTAATGAGCTTAGAGAGCAGAATTCTAGTGCATGTATTGTATTAGGTGTTGGATTTAGTATCCATTGAGCTTAGACACTTGATTCGTTCAAGTGAGCATCTCCGACTTGTTACTCTTAGTGTTTGCCGACACATAGATGGCTTGGAGGAGTTGCGCCGGTGATCTTCTCAAAGAAGGTTGTGAGAAAACCTAGGTGGTTGTAGTGGATTGGTGCTCGTCATCTCCGGAGTGAAGGAAGAGCAACCCCAAGTGGATTCGAGGTGTAGGCTTAATTTATGGAGTCGGTCCAATTCGTTTCGCCGTACCTTAACGTGGACTAGGGGAAACCGGCAAGTTCTCGATTACCACGGAAAAATTCCAAGTGTTCTTGTGGTTTACTTTCTGGAGCTTTACTTTTTTGTAATTTACATTTGTAGAATTAAATTGCTTGTTTGTCTACTTAAGATTGAAATTCTTGTCTTAGTCTTAGTTTCTTGGTTCACTTAGTCAAGACTAGTTGATTTAGGTTTTAAATTGTGCAAAACCGAATTGATTTACAATTCCACATAAAACTCGGTTTTACCAAAAGATTTTTTAAAACCGCCTATTCACCCCCTTGTGAGAACCCTAACACTTAAATTAATCTAAAAGACAACAAACATTAATATGCAGTAAATTAAACTCATTAAAACAGTAATTACAGACAAATTGAACACACAACAAATCAATAATATTCGGGATTATATTACCAGACTTTACAACGAGTCTTCTGAATCAAAAGTACATTATAAATACAGCTCAAAGTCAATTACAAGAATTCATTACAAGCGGAAGTAAAACATTAATACAATCTCTGAATTAATTATAAGAATTCATTACATCAGAACAAAATAAAAATTACAATATTTAGTATTACAAAAGAGACTGCATGCTTGGCGTTCCTTCCCTTGTATCGCCCAGAAGTAGAGTCCTCCACCGCCAAACACCCCAAACCCTGCAACCACTCCCTTTCTTTGTAAGCAAAACCAAAGTACCGATAGCAATCCATAAAGAAATGAAAAAGGAGAAAAAGGAAAGAAGTAGTGCTGTCAGATAGCATGAATGCTCATCGAGGTTCCCAGACCATCCGGGGCCGGTCGGCATCCTCCCACTAAAGTGGGCTTCTTCATCTGGCAATAGAAAAATCCAACGCCCACGTTCTATCGACTTACCTCCTGTAACACCCTAAATTTTCTGAGCCCCTTTTTTATTTTCAAAATAAAAAGAACCATTTGGTTTTGTTGAAGTCCTAAAACTTAACCTGAGCTTTACATAATTTGAGTGTTTAAAATGACTAAGTCAAACTTCACCTAATCCCAAAAGTTGGTTTATTTGGTGTTGATCGAGCTCTGGAGATATCCTTCCTGACGAGGATCTAATAATCCTCATTTTATCATTTATCTATAATTCTTATTATGGGTAAATATGACGTCATATGGTCCCTGAGTATACCCCATATATTTACAAGGGAGAAGCCAACCAGGTGGTCGTAAGTTCTTCTACGACCACCCCTATAGTCGTAAGTCCTACTACGACTACCTCATGGTCGTAAGTTCTTCTACGATCACTATCCAATCGTAAGTTATTCTACGACTACCTTATGGTCGTAAGCTCTTCTCTGACCGTGTCACCATCGACCACCCTATGATCAATGAACCTCTGCATTTGTGGGTCCAATTGATTGAAATTCAAGCGATCAATATCTGTTGTTATTCTCTGAGTAACAAAGACATAATACTCCATTATCTCTGACAAGTAACTGCCAGATGGCACGGAGGAGTTAATACCCCGGTGATTACTGCAAACATGGGCCCGTTATAGGAACTAATGAGGCGCCACTTCACTTGGAGAAACGGCCACTCCTTCACCGACTATATAAAGGTGGCGGTTAGAGAGGAATGGGGGGGACAACAGAGAACGAGACAGAAGGCAATCGAGAGGATAGGCACTATCCTCTGTAATAGTCTTTGTCTTTCTCCTGATTGTAGAAAATACACTCAATACCATACACACACAGGAGTAGGGTTGTTATTCTCTCCGGAGAAGGCCTGAACATGTATAAAAATCCCCATGTCAATCTCTCTGCGTGATTTCATTCTTGGAGATCCCCCGAATCAAACAATCTTTACGTAAGATCGGTTCTAAAACACCGACACTTCCCTTTCTCTGTTAGTTCTACTCTCCCTCTAGGCTAGCTCTTGTGCCCAGATTTTCTTTCCTTCACTTTGCCTGGACATTCTCTTATGTCTAGACCTTCTCAGTGTCTAGACCTCTTCTGTGTCTGGACCTCCCTTGCGCCTAGACCTCTTTGGTTCAGACCTCTCTCCTTGTTCAAGACCTACCCTCGTGTCTTTTGTTTGAATTTCCTTTAGTCCAGACCTCTTTGTTGGTTTGAATCTCTCTGTGGTTTAGACCTCCTTTTGGTCCAAACATCCTTCTCTGTTTAGACCTCCTTGTGGTCTAGACCTCCTTTTCTGATTGAACCTTCTTTCGGTTCTGACCTCCTCTTTGAGTCATGACCACCCCGTGGCATCCTAGTTCGGGTTTGTGTTTCAAACATCTTTGATTTCTGAAATTCAATTTGAGTTGAAAATCTCCTTTCTGGAACTCTCCTGTTTAATTTTCTATCCTCCCTTGTGTTCATTTGAACCTTCCTGTGTTCCTTTGGACCTCTCTGTGTCTATTTGGACCTCCCTATGTCCGTTAGGACCTCCTTGGCCCTTCATCTTGACCGTCAGGACCTCCCTCGAGTTCATCCTGACCGCCAAGACTTCCTTTGATCTCATCTTAACCGTCAAGATCTCCTTTGAGTTCATCTTGACCGTTGAGACCTCCTTTGCTCTCCATCTTGATCATCAAGACCTCCTCTGATCTCATCTTGGCCGTCAGGGCCTCGTTTGAACCACCTTCCGTGGATCTCCTCTGTTGGGTCCCTCTTCCTTCAAAACCCCCCCTGCCCAGACCTCCCTTGGTCTGGATCTGATGGTCCAGTCCTCCTTTCGTTTGGATCTGAAGGCCAAGACCTCCCTGTTGGTGTTGACCTCCCCTCGGTCTAGACCTCCCCGCGTGACCCAGCTCCGCGCCTTTGTTTGGAACCCTCCGATCTGTGTTGGACAGCTCGATGTTGTTGGCACGTTCGGCTAGTCCGAATGTCCCATCCTTTTTGAGCCACCCGATCTGAATCAGACGGCTCTGTTTCACTATGCCTTTCCCTTGCCCTTTTGACCTCCTTCTCTTCAGGACCTCGTGGTCTTTTTGCAAAGACCACCCTTGTGGGATTTTCTCAGGACCTCCTTGTCCTCCCGACCTCTGGTCTTTTTGTAAAGACCACCCCTTGTGGTCTTTTTGCAAAGACCATCCCTGCGGGTCATGACCTCCTCTTGGGCCGTGATCACTCCTTTTTGACTAGACTGTTTTCCAAGTTGACTGGTTCCACTTGACAGTCTTGCTTACCCTCATCCTTATCCGCCACCTAAGGCTTTGTGCATTTAATGCCATTTGAACCGCATTAACAGCAGTCACTTACGTGGCCCCATGCTTTTTCTCCTTGTCCCTTCATCTCACAGCATATCTTGTCCTTTTTATCCTCTCCTTTCACCAACTGGCCTGATCTTATCCTGTTCTCTCTAGCCAACTAGCCATACCCTGTCTTGTCCTTCGACTACCTTTGACCCATGTGTCTCTGAGTCTCTCAGTGACTCTCTCTTTTTCTTTCTTCGCAGGCTATTAATAGCCGGAGTAGACCTTCTTCCTCACCCTTGGCTACATCCAACTCTTTTGCTCTTGCCTTGCTTTCTCCTTGTTTGGAGTTTCACCTAGAAGGCAACTGGAGATCACACCATCGCCTCCTCGTCGCCAAGAAGACCACTGGAGGTTGCGCCGCCGAAGGAGTTCGCCAGAGCACTCGCGCCGCCATCAACCATCGACCTCCCCCTCCTCTTCTATCTCCCACTCGGCCTTAGTGAGTGTCCCTGTGCCTTGATCTTTTTTCCTTTATTTCATACGACCACCCTGTGTAGTTGTATCTTTCCTAGGACCTCCTCTTGAGGATCTCCTCGGGACCTCCCTGGTCTTTTTGCAAAGACTACCCTCTCGGTCTCTTTACAAATACGACCCTCTTGGGTCCTTCTTGGGACCTCCCTTTCAAAGACCTCCCATGACCTCCTCAGGAAATCCTCTTCAGGACGTCCCTTGAGCTCCTTGGAACCTCCCTTTTTGCAACGACCACCTTCTTGATCTTTGCCGCCCTTTTGATCTTTTGCAAAGACCACCCTCTTCGGTCTCTTGCAAAGACCACCCTCTCTAGTGAACCTCCTCCTAACCCATTGGACCTCCTCCCGAGAGCCCTTTTTCTAGTTCTATTAGTTCTGTTCTTTGCTATTTGTTTCTGTTTGGTTTGCTTGGAGTTCATTGGATCTTATTTGATCATTGTTTGATTTGCTTGGTTCTCTCGTGTAGATTGTGTTATCACCGGGGAGCCCGAGTTATCCAAAGGGGTAGATCCTTAATCTTTCAAGCAAGAGGCAAGTTACACTCTTGATCATGTTGCGCCCAGTATCTCAAATTATTTAAGTTCTGTTTCAAAATTACTGCATGCTTATTTATACTCAGTATTTCAATACATGTCTTTAAAATTTATAGATATACCGATTCCTTTGTGTGTCCATTATTAATATTGATTCCACCCTGTTGTCACCATAGATAAAACCTGGCTGATGCAATAGTGTGAACCAGGATCATTTGCAAAATCTAATGCTTAGCCATGCTTAGACCAAAGTTCTCGTTTTGGGAGATCTTGCTGCCAAATGACCAGTGTTGTCAAAATGTTTTAAACCATGACATTGGGTTGTCATGGAGGTTTTGTAAATATTTTTTAAAATCAAAGGAAAAGAAAAATGGTTTGGACTTGGGCGAATCGGTTGCTTGGTTGGTGCAGGTTCACGCACGGGCTCAACCTAGGTAGGGTTGAGGCCTAGAGTTTGTAAAAGTCGCCCAAGTCAGTTGAGGACCGGCCTTTGAGCGTTCCTTTGCTATGCCTATAATGGGCTATGCCTCACCGTGCAACTACATGTCCTAAGAATAGGGAGGGGACCTGGCCGATTAATTTGCAGAGTTCCATCGCGGTTGATCCTGTTGGTACGTGGGAGGTCTTTTATGACTGTCTTTCATGACTATGTTTTACCACCTAGCGCAAGAGGGGGGCCCTTGATCTCTGCGGAGTCGCTATCCGTAGGGTGGGGCGAAACCTTAGCGAGGCTGGGCTGCGGTGGAATGATGCATTGTAAAGGCCTTGTCATGAGCTCTAGACCACTTACCTTCGGAAGTGAGTGGTGGCATTGCCGGTCGCCAAACAAACTAGAGAAATCATGTCATGTGGGTAAAGTGTACAACCTCTACAAAGTGTAAATCTATTCGAATAGCCGTGTCCACGGTCATGGACATGCTAGCAAAGCCACTCAAAGTTAGATTTTGGTTTTGGTTTCCAAAGGATTTTATTAAACTGTTTTGGATCTCTATCCAAATGGGTTTGGGCAGGGAGCCTTGTGACAGGAGGGTATCCTTCACCACCTTGTGATGAATGTTATCCAAACCATAAAATTGATTTGAGAAAATGAGTTTTAGTTATTAATAACTGCCTTGGAACTTAGTAGTTGTATTTAATAAAACTTGGCTTTATGCAAATCAACCATATTATGCCTTCCTTGAGATATCTATTTATGCATGTCATTCTGTTATTTGACGGGTGTAACTTGCGAGCACGGTTGTTGTGCTCACTCTTGCTTGATCATGTTTTTGAGCAGGGAGAGAAAGCTTGAGGTGAGTTGCACTGTGGACCAAGTGGTCCTGGCCGACTAGGATGCGCCCTCTAGCCGATTGCCTGTGGTGTATCGGATGGTCTACTTATTTGTCTTCTGCTGTATTTTATCTTGTTGGCTGTTAAGCCTCCCCTTTGTAATCAACTATGTTGTTAATAGAGTTTGCGATTGATGTATGTTACCACTTTTGTATGCTGTGAAGAGTTAGCTATAGATCCTTGGGACTAGCTCGGTTCACACTAAGGACTTGGGACCTCTCCAGGCCCCACGACCTCCTCGGGCTTGGTCTCTTGACCTCCCCCGAGCTAGGTAATGGCACTTGGGGACATCCCCCGTGCCTCACGACCTCCCTAGGACTTCTCGGGTGGTCTTGCTAGACCTCTCGAGTGGTCTGTACGACCTCTCGGGTGATCTTGTAAGACCTCCCGAGTGGTCTGATAGACCCCTTGGGTGGTCCTGGAGGTCCCCTTGAGCGATCCTGCTGGACCTTTTAGGAGGTCCTGGTGAACTTTCCAGGTGGTCTTGGAGGACCCCTCAGGTGACCCCAGGTCGGGTCGTTACACCTCCGTCATAGAAAATCCGAAGCATAGTATCAGTGACCTCCCTTGGACCAAATGTCCTTAGGCCAACAGTCAGCCTTGAGAATAGAAGGGATAAGGTGAGGGCAAAACCGGCATGCACAGGGCAAAGGAGAGAGAGGGCAATCGAGAGCTCCTCCTTATTAAGCCTTCCTCCCTCACAAGCCCCACTCGTTCGATTCACAACCGAGAGCAACCACACCTGAGCAAGCAAGCCAACACAAACCCCCGCATCTCCCCCCACCCCCATTTCCTTCCCTCAACCGAAGGCCATCCAAAGACAAAGCAACGAGCCAGTGCTCTGCTTGGCCAAGAACAGAGAACAAGCCAAGCCTCACAACACCATTACCACATCCAAAACCAACCACAGAGAGGTAGTGAAGGAGGAGAGGAGCTCAAAGGAGACGGGGAAGACCGATGGAGTGGGGACGGCAATAGTGACGACATAGAACCGTCAACAACCACCGGGGACCACGCCAAGCCGACAAGGACAAGGAGGGACAGAAGGGACCGACGGGAACACATGGAGAACTCCATCACCACCACGGCCATCATCACTGTCCTTCCATTCCCAACCCGGCCAAGCTAAGGAAGGTAGCCCACCATTCGTTCCCCCACTTTTATTATTGTCCAATAGGAACCAAACCATGTGAGCTAAACAGTGCACAGAGAGCACATGCGACAATAGCCATAACATCAACCGAATCCATCATAAAGCAAGGGAGAAACGGGGTAGAGAGAGAGAGAGGGAATAGAGAGGGAAGTAGAGGAGAGGTGTACCTCGGTGAGACCATTGCAACGACGACTTACTACCGTCGACATAACTACTTGCACCCGACGGCCTTTGCACTCCCCGACGTGTGGGAGGCCTCGAGCCACGCCATAGCTAACCAAGGTAGCCCACCTCCGTCGCCTTCACCATGCGTGAGCAAAAATCAACAAAAAATAGAAAATAAATCAAGCCCAAGCATTGAAAACGAAATAGCAAAAGGGGGGAAAGGGGAATCGAATCCGAGTGAGAAGGAAGCCGATCTCGGCCCGACCACAGATCCAAAGGTCTAGTGGCCGAGCCGTGCCGGCGCGGGGAGGCGAGGTGCCAAGTGGGCCCAAGAAGATGGCGTTAGCGAGTTGGCGCCAGAGATCAACCAGAGAGAGAGAAAGAGAAAGAGAGTTCCTCAGGAGCAAGCCATTCATCTAGAGCATCACACCAGAGAAGAAGAAATGAGGAAAAGAGGAAGCAGAGAGTGGTTGGCCAGAGGCCTTCGGTCGAAATGAATGAGAGAGAGAGATTAAGTAAAGAGAAAGGAATTAGGTAAGGGGCATGAGTTCTAGTGAGGAGTAGTAGTAGTGGAATTAGTAGTAGTAATGAGCACTACTAGTAGTAAGTGTTGGTGCTGTGTAGATGTTGGACCAAACAAGTTTGTGCTGTGAAGGATTAGATGAAGTAAGAAACTAGTGTAAAACTAACAAACCAGTGAGTGATTTGGTGAAACAATTAACTAGTGTGTGTGATTAATTAGGTGAATGATTAACTAGTATAGGTTAATTAGTGGAGTGAGTAGGCAGTATGCGTGTGCACTCTTGTGCTTAGTGTGGGTGCAGTATAATAAATAGTGTGTGTAGTGTAGTGCAGTAAGTGAATAGGGTAGAGTTAACTTGTGTGCGTGATTAGTGTGTAAGTAATTAGGGGATAGATATATGGTGTTTAGTGGCGTCCGGTATTTTTTTCGTTGTGGGAGTGCGGTGTAGCGCATGCGCTGCATACCTATGGGTACCGGACGAATCACAGGAAATACAAATTTGTGAGCCATGTGAGGAAAGATAGGAGCAGACCGACCGGTAGAAAATAAAAGCGGGAAAAATGCAAAATTAATTTAAGGTGCTAGAATTAAATTGCTGACCAATAAAATCTCTAAACTAGATAAAACTCGGTAATAGATCATTCGGCCCAATAGTGATTGAGGGGAGGGATTAATCTACTGATATCACTTAATTAAATCAGTACAGCGTGGGTACGTGTAGTAATTTGGGCGGTAAAATGCGAGAGTAGACAACCAACGATTCCAGAGATAGTAGGCCATAGAGCAACCGCAGTTGGGGAGTGTTAACCTAACAGGGATCCGAAAAGTTTATTAAATTAAAATCTGCTGAAAAAGAAAATCACCTGATTAATGTATGCATAGTAGCACCAAAAGCAACTAAGTATTTATCTATTATCCGCGTCTGCCGTATAATTGCACAAGACGAACCAACTCAGGCAGGAGTAGCTGACCCAGAACTCGTTGAGGCCGATCTTTACAACGAATACGAAGGCAATCCTATCTCTTGAACATCAATCTAGTTATATTAAATGTAAAAGTTACCTTTTTGTATCATTATACATATGTGCATGAAAACTATCTCTCAAAATCAAATCGGATAAAAAGAGATAAGAGAACAGAGATGAGAAATGAGAAAAGAGCAGTATAGTTGAGATAAGCAGCGGTATTGTAAGAGAACTATTAGGATGGTAAAAGGGGCCCTTGGCAGGAAAGAGAGGGAAGAGGTGGGACCCTTTACATATGGATAATATATAAGGACCAACAAAACTCTTACTTGGATAAGGGGTCGTATTTAAGTGCCAACTATTTTTCTGTTTCAGTGGGCAGAAAATGCTACCTTGTTACGTGATTATACTCTCCACATCGGGTAAGTAATATAACGTGTGAGTTATGGAGGAACTCAAAACCGGTAGCGCAAGTCCGGAAGTGAGGGATCCAAGGCGCTATAGTAGCGCAAGTGGAGTGTTGGGTGAAAGGATAATCGGCCCAACCAACATTATGGGAACTCGGTGGAGAACTAGGTGAGCGCCCGAGGACACCGACGGAAAATAATAGGTGGAGACTTAATCACGTAACATGGAAAACGTTCCGTACTCTGAACTTGAAACCGCATCAAAGGAAATGCGGGAGACCTAGCCTCAAGAGAGCTCAGAGTAGCTATGGGTAAAGTGGTACAAGCTCGCACAGTGCTATAAATAAACCGAGTGATAAGTAGTCTTTTCATAATTAAAACTTACCACTTAAATTTTGATGAAGTATTTTCTAGAGAAAGAGATGAGCTAGAAAATATGATAATCAATAGAGAAGAGTCATACAATGCATCTTTGATAATAAATGCTTGCTAAGTACTCTAGTACTCATCCTTACTATTATCTTCCTTTGTTAGATCCTAGTCTGGCCAGGAACTATCCCGAGTGGGATGAAGGATACGTAGATGCCAAGGAGACCACAGGAGGCGAGGGGGCTTACTACGAGGACCAGGGTGAGGTGGACACCCTATTCAGCGAGTGGGACGAGTAGACGTCCGGTGGAGCAGGGCAGGCAAACGAGTGGTTTAGTCCCATTTTGCAGTTGTAATTAAGTACTTGTATTAAATACCATAGCCTTGTGTGGCTAACTGATGTAATAAAGTATAATTTCTATCTTATTGTTCTACTGCGTTAACTTTGGTAAGGCTTATTATTCGTTGGAGCGGTGTCCTACCGAGCAAACGAATAATAATCCGTATGCCTAAGTGTGATTACCCTCGAGGTAATGACACGGGGCGCCACACCCCTCCTAGCCGGCCTCCTCGACCTTAAAGTTGGTCGCTCCTCGTCTTTGACGTTGGCCAACTCAATGTTATGGTTTTCTCACTAACCGCGGCGACGTCTCATCTTCCCTAACGCTAACATGTCTGTTTTAGTCGCTATCTAACGATACGGAGAATCTTCTCGCCATTGTTGATGACGATGTGCCCCTCACCAGCGATGGCATGCTCCTAGCTACTGATGGCCTCACATCGTCCGTAGTTTGTCTTCAATGCAAAACTCCACCTCCCCTCTGCCAGGAATTCTCCATCATTGAGATTATTTGCCGACTAACTTCTTCACAATGCCAATGCTCACCACTCGTCATCGCGTCCCTAGCTCCTTCGACTCTGGTCTTTCTCTTCAATGGCTCTAGCAAGCAGCACGACATTGTCATCGTCGAATGGCTAAAGTGAGATGCACGACATTGTCCTCATCTCTGCCGCCGCCACCTCGGCTCTTCGATTCCCCGTGGGTCAATGTCTTATTGCAGGACACATCAACGCCATTGCATTCTTTCATGGTCTCCTCCGACACCATTCGTGCTATCCTTATTATAACTTTTATTATAGTTCAAATTTTCAATATTTTTATTAGAGTTTTTATACAAATCAAAATGCTAAATTCATTTAATTTATTCTAAATTTTATTCACTTTAGGGATTTTACTTTCAAATTCCTATGGAAATCAAATTGCAAATTTCCTTTTATTTTTCATTCCGAATTTTAATTATTTTGTATTGGAATTAGTATACAAATCGATCGCTAATTTTTCTTTAACTTTTATTCTAAATTACAATTATTTATTAATTTTACTTTGGAAATCGTATGAAAATCGAATTGCTAATTTCATTTTATTTTTATTACGCGTTTGAGCTTATTTTTGTTGAAACTCGTATACAAATCAAATTGCTATTGATTTTATATTCCAAATTAGTATACAAATCAAATTGCTAATTTTTCTTTAATTTTAAATTTTGAATTACGTTATGTAGGGATTTTATTTTGAAATTTGTATTGAAATCAAATTGCTAATTTTATTTTTTATTCCAAATTTCAATGATTTTTTGTTGGATATCGTATACAAATCTAATTGCCAATTATTGTTTAATTTTATTTCTTATTACAATTATTGGAATTTGTATTGAAATCAAATTGCTAATTTTGTTTTGTTTTTATTCTCGAATTTCAATTTTTTGTTGGATTTCATATACAAATCTAATTGATGATTTTTATTACGAATTATAATTATTTATGGATTTTACTAAATCAAATTGTCGCTTTTATTTTTATTTTGAATTTTAGTTTTCTTATTGGATTTCTTATACAAATGTAATTGATAATTTTGTTTATTTTTATTTATAATTATTTAGGGATTTTACTTAGGAATTCATATGGAAATCAAGTTTCTAATTTTACATTATTTTTATTTCAAATTTTAGTTTTATTGTAGAGCATGCATGACCTTTAGCATCCAAAGTAGGTGCTAAGATGGAAACATCACCCCTCTCTCTCTCCGCAAGACTATTGTTATCTATTTTTGCTCCAACCCTTAACACCATCTGTAGGTGCTAAAATCAGATATTTAATTCGAAAAACATTCAACTTTTCTGATCTTAGCATCAGCTTCTGAAGTTTGTTCCAGTGTCATACAATCTAGGCTTAGCACCCACTTCTCTATCTATTGGCATCGACGCTAAAAAATCTCTTCCACCTCTAGTATTACCTTAGCACCTAGAATTGTGCATGCTCTTGCTGCTCCGAAACATATTGTTGATGTTAACGGGTTTAAAAAATAGTTTAGTCGTGTATGATGGTGTTTACGCATTAACAGAGGCTCTTACTAAAATGAAATACTTTTTGCCGTCCAGCGTTCCTGGGCCCGGTCCATAGACGAGTAGGAGTCAAGAGCAGAGTCGTAGCCGTAGCAGAGCGGTGGAGTTATCGAGACCGGCGAGCACCTGCAGCGAGCAAGCGGACGCGAGGAGGGAGGGAGATGAGGGCGGTGGTGATCGCGCGCGCCGGCGGGCCGGAGGTGCTGGAGGAACGCGAGGTGGAGGACCTCCCGGCGCCGGGGGAAGGCGAGGTGCTCGTCAAGGTGGCCGCCGCCGGGGTCAACGGCGCGGACACGCTCCAGCGGCAAGGCCGCCACCCGCCGCCCGCCGGCGCTTCCCCCTACCCGGGGCTTGAGTGCTCCGGCACCATCCTCGCAATCGGGCCCAACGTTCCCTCGCGCTGGGCCGTCGGCGACCAGGTGAATTTACAGCCTCCCCGCCTGTGTGTTCCTATGACGATTGCTGCTGCTATTGTGATTGGTTTTGTGCATTTGTGTCTTCCTTGCAGGTGTGCGCGCTGCTTAGCGGCGGCGGGTATGCGCAGAAGGTGGTGGTGCCGGCGGGGCATCTGCTCCCGGTGCCGGAGGGGGTCTCGCTGACGGACGCGGCCGGCCTGCCCGAGGTGGCCTGCACCGTCTGGTCGACCGTCTTCATGACCAGCCACCTCTCCCCCGGCGAATCATTCCTCGTAAGAAAGCGATCTTTGTGTGTTCCCCATGACTCCGTCCACGGGACGATTGCAACGGCTTAGCAATTCACTAGACTTGCTTCCTTTTGGAATCTTGGAGATGTGATTGCCTATAAAAAATCTGCACATGCCTTTGACTCCAATGTTGTATAGATCAATCAGTCACCACCACATACGATCTCTCTGTGCTGAGCATTCACTGGGATCTCTTTTGCCACAGCAAATTTCACATGCCTTGACTAACTGAAAAATAGCTAAGTAAAATATGCTTACTCAAGAATTTTTTGCTTATTTAGCCCTGTAGCGTTCGGAAATTGCAAAACTAACCCTCATACGGCCGTATTTGCAAATCTAGACCTCGACGACGCTTGGAGTCTTTGGCGGTGACGCAGTGTCCCATTCAAGCTCGTGAGCGCTGAACGAAACCAAGCGGAAAGACCAGCCTTGGCGGGAGGCGTGGGGTAGCCCACTGCATACCATGAGGAGGCGGAAGGTGGTGGTGGGAATTAGGGTTAGTGCGTTTTAGGGTTTGTGTATTTTTCGGTTTTTTTTTTCGATAGGGTTTGGGGATTACCAGCGATATAGATTTGTAATAGGATTAGGGTTTTTAGTAGGATGATTAGAGTTTTACAGGGCTAGGATATTGTTACGGTTAGCACTTTTAGGAATATGAAATTTTTTCATCATTTTAGTTAGGGTTTTAACGAGTATTTCCTAATTTGTAAGATAAACATTATAAAGGAAATTGGGCACGGAGGTTTGTAAATGAGGTTTAGTTTTCTCGAAAATCGAGGTGTCGTCGTGAATTCAAATATTGTTTGTAGTAATTTAGAAATATAGCAAATGAGTTTAAAAATTACTTAAACTTTTTGTTGAGCCGCCTCGGTCCAAAGTGTTAAGAGAAAGGATGATTGATAAGCATGTTAGGCGATGTATGACCTTGAGGATATTGTGGAAGCAAAGTTTGTGTGGTGAAACACTTATTGTCTTATTGAAGTGGGATAAAAATGCAGGAGTACTATTGGAGTATGTCCTGGATGAAGTCGTCTGAACATTTACGCGTATATAGCAATGTACTTCAAGAAGCTCATGTAGAATGCAAATGAAGGGCCTGAGAACGCTCGTTGTGATTATGAAGATACCCTAAAACATCGAGGATTCCACTAGAGGAGGCATACTTGCAATATAGGCTAGCTTTGATGGCTCAACGGAGGCACGAAACAAAACGTACATTAGACAGAAGCACGTTACACGTGGTTACATGGCATGATGGTTCGGCTAATTGCTTTAGTCATCGTCGCTACTACTACGGTACATTGTGACAGAATCATCCGGACCATGTATAGATGCCTTTAGGGGATAGTAAAAACCAAGGCCATTAGGGGGACTACTACAGAATGGTAGGACCTACTGCGTTGACCGAGGCCACTTTCCTTCCTTGCTAGCTCGGCGTTGAACTCCTCGCCGCCTCTTTGGCCTTGGCAGCCATTTCCCTCTTTCTCTCGCTCTGAGCTCATGAGCCTCGCTACCTGCGCGCCGCCTCGAGATGAGCTTGTGTCTCCATGGATCGCTCGTTGTGCTTTCGTCGTTCTTGGCGTTGCTCCTCCGGATCTCGCGGCCTCTTTTGTCATCCCACTCATCGAAGTCGAGACCACTTGGTCATGTGGGTGGATCTTTTGGTCGATCCACTGCGGTAGCCGCATAGCGGATCCGGGGACTCTGGTGAGCGGGAGAGGTCGTTAGTGCGAACTTTGAAAGAGAAATAATAGAAACACATTATAAGCTGGTCCTTCTGCATTTGCCGATAGCTGCTTGTGTCCCAACGTCGGTCGGGATAGTCACTGGAGTAGTTCGCGCAACCCCAGTAACGCATTCCGAGGCTAATGCGGTCCTTGGATTTGAAGAACTTGCATGGGTCTCTGCACCAGCAGAGGGTCTCCTCTGGCGGGTGTTGCGCTAACGCCCGTGGAGCGTTACGGAAGACGCCTAACGCTACGGGGGCCTCATTGCGGAGACCTTCAAGCCAAGCACGCGTCTCTTGTTTGACCCGGGCCGCAGCAGCCCTTGCTCGCTCTTCCCGGGCACCAGCAGCCCTTGCTAGTTCGCGGATCCGGTCCCATTGCCTCTGTCAGTCGTCCATCCCGAGTGGTGAATGCTCTGGTGTAGTGTTGGGTTTGTTTTTAGAGATCTCTTCCACCTCCTTTTATAAGGGAAAGGGTTGGCATGGAGTGTTGTCCTTTGGTTTTATCACTACGCAAAGCCGCCGTCTGGTCTTATCCTTTGCGCCAAAGTCGCCCGTCTGGTCTTGTCATTTGCATAAAGTCGCCATGTCGGTCTTGTCCTCGCGCAAAAGTCGCCATGTCCGGTCTTGTCATTTGCAAGAAAGTCGCCCGTCGATCTTGTCCTTTGCGCAAAAGTTGCCATATCGATCTTATCATCTGCAAGAAAGCGGCACATCTGGTCTTGTCAGCGCAAAGCAAAGGATAAGACCAAAGGACTCACTTTTGCGATGACAAGACCGAACATACCGATTCTTGCAAAGATGATAAGACCAAAAGTCGGCGTATCTGATCGCCGGGCGTAATCCGTATGGACGGCGTGAGTTATGAACAATTTACATCCTTCTTACGATTTTCACTATACGGTGCACTTACATCATGGAATCGCAGGACATGGGCGACTTCGTCCACACCACCCCGCCGTGGGCAGATCCGCGACAAGGGCAAGGAAAGGCTCGACACGGAGCGGCCGGATACGCTATGGCGGCAACAAGACATAATAGTACAACACGGTAGAACAAGACATAATAGTACAACACAAGAGAACAAGACATAATAGTACAATACACTAGAACAAGACATAATAGTACAAAGACACTACAACTCATGGTCGCCGCCTCCTCCGCCTTTGCCCACAGCAGAGCTGCTTGCAAGAAGGAATGTGAACTGTCGAGAGTGGCGTGCCTCTCGAAAGTCATCTTGGGGCTAGCTGCGTGGGAGGCGGTGTGACATACAACTCATTGTATGGGCCGGGTGAGGCTGGAGCATATCATCCACCCACTCGTCTGCCGAGTCGGAAGTGCAGAGTCGCGATCCTTGGCCTTCATGTCCGAACCGGTCACTCGCACCTACAAATTCGGTGGCCTATGTGAGTTTACCGTAACATACAACAACAAGATTGAATTAAATGCGTTCTGGTACACTGTGTATGTGGTTGTGCGGACGATGATGCTCCGGCGATTCGCGTCGAAATAGTGCATAGTGCTTCTTCAAACGATTGCCAACCACGGGTTGCCCTCATATAGGTTTGATCGGGCGCCATGTGCGAACGGGCAACGCCGCCTCGACGCCGGGCGAAGCCGTCGGTCGGTGTCAAGTCGCACCTCTGGACTCGCAACGGCGAAGGTCGGTCTCAGGTGTCGGCGCCGTGGACGGCGGCGGCGATAACAGTCTTTGTCAAGTCGCGAATCTTTGAAAGAACAAGCGGAAGTGAGATATCGTTAGAAATAAGAACGCGTGCAAGCGATTAGGACAACCAATCGTAATTAACATACCGCTTGCCGAGGCCGAGCTGCGTGGACGAAGGGCGAGTGTGGCTCGTCGACTCGAGTCTGACGGACGTGTAAACGGTGGTCTTGAGGAGGTCTTGAGGAGGTGGCGAAGAGGTTGTCGCGTCGTCTCGGCTATGTCATCGTGTCGACCGCAACTCATGGTCCTCATTGCCTTAGCCGAGTCGTGCAAGACTCTTTGCATCATACCATAGATCGAGAACCGGTCTTTGGTCCTCCCACGTCGAGACCACAGGCAACCTCGGCGTTGATTCTCTGAAGGCGCTTCATCTTGCAAGGAAACCAAAAAAAGTTACACACGTTTCTTTTGCTTAAAAGCTGCGATGAATATTTTACCGTTTCCTCTTCGCGTCTTGCTTAGATGAGTGTCGGGACTCGCTAGTACACCGGCGTCGTCGTGACCTCCGTGGCGCGTATGGCGCCGCACCGATAAGCGCGCTCTGGTGCGCGGGCGCACCATCTCAAGCACGCAGTGTGTGTCTCGATGTTATACTTGTGCGTGCCTCTGCACGGCGTCCATCGCCGCTCTCTCGGCCACGGCGTCGTCCCACGGTGGTTGTGTCTCCCTCTCGATCGTCGCTCTTCCGCCTTGCCTGGTTTGCTGCGGTGATTTTGCACGTTACGGAATCCAAAAAAGAGATGCAACCAACAGGTTAACGAAGTAACAACATACCTGTGGGCCTTCGCTGCAAGAGGTCGTCCCGGAGGCGGTGGCACCTGCTGGTAAAGCCCAAACTGTCTCATGACTCGCTGTGGTGAGTACGGCTCGACCATATGGGAGAACACTAGATGGCAGGTCGTCATCCAAGATCGTAGTCTGGATCAGACCGAGAGGACAAGTCAGTCGGGTCATCTCCACAATGATCTGTGTAGACCACGGGAAGTATCTGACCTCGGTCTCGTGCAGAGTCTCGAATTGGTTGTGGAACTCAGGGTACACACGCCTTGGCCTCTCCCTAGCCCACCCTAGCCGACCACGTGTCCAGCGAGTGCCCATTGTGGGGCCCTCAACGGGTCGGCGCCATGTCCTCACCGTAATACTCGGGATGTCTTTGGAAAGGGTGCAGGCGTCTTGTACGGTGACCAGCCAACCGAAGTACTCCCGACCCACAGTACAAGAGGATGTAGCATACTGCGAGGACTGGCTCCCCGGCCGTACTACGCTGTGAGGCATCACACAAGCCTCGGTATGTGGCGCAAAGCAGCGAAGCCCCAATCATCTCAAGGCACCTCATCTGCCATGCGTCCGCCAACGCCACGAAGAAGATGGATGTAGCTAAGGTGCACCCGATCTCCTGAGTCGTGAAAACAAGACCCACCCAAAGAGGAACAAAGAGTACGCAAGGAAGTGTGTCCGTATGGCTCGCTGGTCGCGTCGGCGAAGCGGAACCATGTCCGTCGTAGCTGTGAATGTGGCACACCCGATCATTCTCCGGGATCGGTCACCGAACCTATCGACCAACCGCGCCTCGGTCTGTCGCTTTGGAGGTGGCACTCTTGCATGACCCGCGGTGGTAGTCATCCCGTAAGCATAGCGACGTCTGTAGAGTAATGGTCATCTCCCCACCGAAGTGGAAGGTGTGCGTCTCCGGTCTCCAACGGTCCTGGCGCGGACAACAATGGTGCATCAAATCAAACGTGTGCTCCAGGTCAACAGCGGGCAATGGGCAAAAGCCCTGTCCCGTAGTAGTGGGGCGTGCTTATTTGGTCCAAAGGCCGATGCTCTCTAGGACTCCCCGAGGACAAAGCACGGAGGGCCCACGCCGGATGACCACGCGTGGCATCGGTGTCCCGATCCCAACAGGTCCAAGAACTGACGCTGCTGCTGTCGTCGTCGTCAAGAAGTGCGCCATCTCCTGAGATATGTACAAGGATAAGTTAGTGCGCAAATAAAACAGGATGTACAAACAACAAAAAGAAAAGCGCAACAAGTAGCATACATAGAAAACACACAAATGACAAGAACCATTATCCGACATATTGCAACATATAGAACACGATAACACTTGACAGGACTGCGTAATAACGCATTACAACATACATATAGCATACATAGCATACATATATGGCCGATCAAACTTCGTCGCTACGGTGCGTTGCTTGACCCAGGCCTGTTCGGACAGGTGGCCAACGCGTGACCAAACGTCTTGCACAGTCTGCATCTCTGGCGCCTAGCCCGTTGCCTACGCTGGCTATCATCCATGTCATTACGGATGCGTCGGGATCGCGTCTTCCACTACCGACCTTCTTCGGTCGTCGTTCGCACCCACTTCACGTGCCCAGCGAGGTCCCTCGTAATGCATGTCTAGCCCGTACGAATTGAACTCGGCACTCCAAGTGCCGTACAAGTGGTGAATGTCGTAGAACTCTGAGATGTATTGCGATCGAAGATCGCCGCCATCACGCGACGCCACGTATACATGGGAGCGGGGCTTGTGAAGAAGTCTGCGGCTTATTGCACGCAGCGCGCCGCTTCCCCATCGACGAGCGGCACTTGTTTGCGATCACCCCTAGCTTGACCCGTGACATACTTACGCTTTAGACGGATCTCAAACTTCTTCTGATGCCATCCATGGTTCTAACAATTAGGGAACGAGACTTTTGGATCTTCTTGTCGATGTAGCTGCGCCGCCTCAAAAATTGCTTGCCTTCGTCCATATGCTTCTTCGCCATCATGGCTCTGTTTCACGGCACCCCCCGGTGCGGTTCGGCTCTCCTCAACAATTGCGGTGATCGGGAGGATCGGACACCCTTCAGACACCGTTGTACACCTCCGACATGTTGGTCGTCATGATTCCGCATCGTGCACCAGCGGTGTCATGCAAAGGCGACCATTTCTCTAAGTCCGGTGGTCTTGAGAAGTTTACCCATTGTGTGAACTCCCCAACCGTGATGGAGCCTCCTGCGCTTCCCTGCCTCTGCGTCCCGCGAATTCCTTACATGCTTGGTAGTGGCCTCGTCCAATCGCTCTCCACGACATCGAACTTCCGCCTTTGGTTCTCGCATGCATAGCTTCTTGAAGGTCTTCATGAGGTCATTGTTTGAACCTTGTGTGGAAGTTCGCCGCGAGATGCCTCATGCACCATCGGTTCGTCGGTCGTTCCACCGGAAGGAGGTCAGGTGCCATTTGCATTGTGGTAAACGCGCCAAGAACTCCAAAGATTGCGGTCCGAGATGACACACACACTGGCCGGTCTTGAACCACCGTCCGCTTCACGTTTACAAGGAACCACGACCAACTATCCGTGTTCTCGCTCTCAACAATCGCGAAGGCCACGGGAGTAATCGTCATTCGCGTCGCTGCTACCGCAGCGGGATCTTTGCTCTTGTACTTGCCAGTGAGGAAGGTGCCGTCCATCGACAGCACAGGACGACAGTACTTGAACCCTCTGCTCGCCTGCGGGAAGGCCCAGAATACCCTGTCAAGGATAAAATAATTCGGTCCCTTCGTAGGATGGACCCGGTCCAGCTTGTCAATGAATGTCCCGGTTCGTCTCGCAATCGATGGAGCAATCTTGGGGCGAAGTCGTCGCCTCTTCGTATGTGCCAAACATACGCTCTAGACCTTCGTTGTTTACGCCACACCTTGTCAGAGCTAACCGAAGCCCACGTATTGACAACATCGCCAGCACCTTCGGTGAGACGGATACATCACCTACGACGAGGTGGCTTATCAACTCCGCAATATATGACGATGTCAGGTTGCGGTGCCTATGAAGTGGCTCTGCAAGCTCGCATGTGTGATCCTTCAGCACCGTTATGCGGAATTCCGTGGCGGCACTCCTCAACCGCTGCGCACGAACCTTACCAGGGTAAGATCCATCCACACACTTTACGACGTAGGTGTCAGGGTTGGACTTGTGCACCCGATACGTCCGGCTAATGTTGACGGCGATTCGCAACGGGCCTTCCGCGCCGCTCTTGTTGAGAAGCGCCGCCCTAAGAGCAACGTATCTTCATTGAATCCCCACTCCGCCTCCTCGTCGCGGCAGAACCAGGGACGTCGCTGCGATGTCATCCAATCTAGACGACACATACGCAACGTCCGTGGTCAGAACACCAGCAAAAACACCTCCCGTAGCAACTTCTCCATCAGACTCCTCTCCAGAACTAGCCGTATCCACAACCTCCTCCTCGCTTTCAACCTGGTCGGCAAGGTATTCGTGGCAGTCAATACGGGCTGCCCACCACCTTTCCGCGCCTTCGTTCGGCTCGAAAGCCTCCGCACGCCTCCTCAAGTCTCCATCACCCACTTTCTCACCCACATCTCCGCCAACAGCAGCGTCTGCATCAACTCCACCAGAACCACCCATGGCGGATGATTCCGTCCTCTCCACAAACTGGACATACACCATCGGCCTGGCGTATATTGCAGCGGCCGGGTTGCACACAACCTCCATGTACTTGGTCCACGAAGCGTCACTGCTCACCTTGATAAGTTGCCAAAAGATCTGACCTTGATTCCACCACCGAGGCATACAATGCCTCGATCATCGTAATCTTTCATTCGGTGTCTCGATCGAGCGCGAACGGACACACCTCCTTAGCTCGCATAGACTCATGTTCTTTAGGCACGGTGCGGATCTGCGTCCGGTCACAATTTGACAGGTCCGCTCGTCAGACGTCCTGTCACAGTCTGAGACCATCGCCATAGAACACAAACAAGTCTTCAATCGACATGTTCAAATAAGACGGCGTTGGGTTCTACTCAAAACAACAAACATAAATAAATAAATACACTTGACTACGTGATGTTTGTATCAAATAACAGATTGGATTAATTTTCCCGTACTAAGTCACATTTTTAAATATATTCTATAGTTTGGCTATGTGGCTATACGCTATTGATTAATATCTTTGCTAATATCCCACTAGGTCCAATGATTTTTCACCCCTAAAATTACATGCTACCAACCGGATAACACACACAACATGACATAACTACAACATACTTATGTGTCTAATCGAGACAATACAATAATTTTTTCCAGCTCTTTAAATGCATACATACGTACATATGCACATGCAGTTTCTTTAAATGAGCTTGGACAATGAGTACTATGTACTACTGATCATTCCAGTTCTTTACTGTTGTTCTCTGAATCTTTATGAACCTATGATCTCATGTAAGTACTTTACCTTGATTTCCACTATATGAAGGAGTACTATATTTACGTGCTAATTAATTTATAATGATATCCACATAAACTAAACATTTACGTCAACTAAGCACGCTTACTTAACACATTCTACATAATCAACAAGCTATTACGGTAATACAAAATAACTACGCTACGTGCATGTGTACTTACGTAATACTCACATGACCACTAAGCTAATTACTTGCTAATCAACTAGCTAAAACTATAGTCGCATGTATATAAAAATTACCTTTTTGTGAAGCTCACAAGACGATCAACAACTTTTGCACTTCAAAATACCCCAAAATGCAGATAAAAACCAACCAAAATCAAACATTTCTCTCCTTCTTTGTGTCTCTCTCTCGCTCTCTTCTCTGCCTCTTTGCCTCCGTTGAACAAATGAAGATGAGTGAAAATTTTCACTCGTTTTAAAGCTCGAGAGGAATCACTCCCGTGAAGACATAGCGACCAGGTGTCTGCGCGCAGCACACGGCCCGAAAGCGGCCTTGACTCAGCGTGGGAGAACGAGCTTCTGCGCGTCGTCCCACCGCGAAAGAAAGAAGGCACGCCACCGCTTGGCGGGTCGGCAACATAATGCGATCGTCGTGACCGCGGAAAGTGGGCTCGGACATAATGCGGTCTCTGACCGCGGAAAGTGGGCTCGGTCCCACCGCTTCCCGCGCTCCCGCCTCGATTCCGCGCCGACCTGGCCTCCCGCGGTGGAACACCACATTCCGCGCTCGCCAAGCGCGGTACGAGACACGCGTCGCCCATCCGGCATTTCCGCGCTCGTCCGGGGTCTACAAATGCAAATACGCCGCAACGGGGTCCATATTTGCAAATACGGCGCGCTACAGGGTCAGATTAAAAAAAAATTCCTTACTCAAAGGGAGTATGGAATACCCCCCTGGCAGGCTGGTACCAACTGGGCTGCACGATTCACTTTTCATTAGCAATTACTTATCTGCAAGAAAATGTTCAGAATTGGTGTTTTGACCATGGGATTAAAAATGAATTTCTCTGGCTGTGTTTGTTCCTGATGATTGAGTATCTTCTATGTTTGCAGATCCATGGTGGATCAAGCGGAATCGGTACATTTGCTATACAGATTGCAAAGCACCTTGGAATTAAGGTTTTTGTTACTGCAGGTCTGTTCGTTATAACAAAACCGAGATATAGCCAGATGTACCTGAAATTGCCCAAGTAATTCTGTTATACTATTCTAGGAAGCGAGGAAAAACTAACTGCCTGCAAGGGTTTGGGTGCTCATGTATGCATAAACTACAAAACTGAAGACTTTGTAGCACGAGTCAAAGAAGAAACGAATGGAAAGGGTATATCCTACACCCTATTTATAATGCTTGATATTCTGATGCAATTTTTTTTGTCGGCAGATGCTACTATTGTACCAAGTCATACCTGTGAAGTTTATATACATCGAACTATAATATGAAAATATCTCTACCAGGTGTTGATGTCATTCTGGACAATATCGGCGGATCATATCTTCAGCGCAATCTGAACAGCTTAGGTGTTGACGGTAGACTTTTCATTCTTGGTTTCCAAGGAGGCACTGTAGCTGAAGTGAACCTGCAGGCTGTGCTTGCCAGACGATTGAGCATTCAAGGTTGCATTGATCTATAGGCAATAACATCCCCTCTAGATTTCTGTGATTCTCACTGCCATTTTGCTATTTAGAGTCTTATGTCAATGTTTGCTTTATTGCTTATGTGATTGTACGATTCCTAAATGTTATCACTGATCTAAGCACTTGGTTGAATTTCCATGATTTTGTGCAGCTGCTGGACTGCGCAACAGAAGCCTTGCTAATAAAGCTCTGATCGTCAGCGAGGTGGAGAAAAATGTTTGGCCCGCTATCGCGGCAGGTAAGGTGAAGCCCGTGGTTTACAAGACGTTCCCTCTATCTGAAGCAGCTGAAGCTCACAAGTTGATGGAAACAAGTTCCCACATCGGCAAGATACTGCTGCTTCCATGACTGGTGTTGTGTGGTGTCCTCTCTCACTTCTGGAGCTACTTTGAGCACCACTTGTGTACTGAACTCTATTTATGTATTGGCATGTCTTTTTATCTTGCAAGTTGGTCCTTGAAGTGCTGATGAGCCTGGACATATATCTTGAAAATTATGTATTAATACATGTTGGGAGTCTTGTTCTCTAATCTAATGGTCGATTTGGGTACGAATAATGATGATGTTATTAGATCAGATCTTAGTAAGCAGGTAACCAAATGACGTAATCTTTTCATTATTATTACTTCAGGCATTTGAATAGGTTGCTGGAGCACTGGATGATGACGTAATATTTTTGTTATTATTACTTCAGGCATTTGAATAGGTTGCTGGAGCACTGGATGTTGGCTTGGCGAACAGTGCACACAAACCAAACACAGCCTTATATTTCACCATGATCAGGGAACTTTACAGAATTTAACACTAGACTATGCTCTCATTCAACGATGAGAGACAAGGTGAGTACAAAATACTAAAGGGAAAAAGACTATAATCAAATGGATTAGCAGGGGTCAATGAAAAAATTGTGCATCTACTTGCAAGAAAAAGGATCTGGATATGACCATTATGTCACATCTCCAAATTAATAAAGAGATTTACTGTACATCTCATGAGCATGCATCATTGTTTTCAAGCATTTGCATAATTTGTTGCACTTGAAAAATCTTGTTCAAATATTGAACCTACACTTAAAGAAGTAAACTTCAAAAGAAAACTAAAACAAATGCTACTGAAGTTCCCCTGGAAATAATTTATTCAAATACTATAATAATTATATTAAGTTAATATAATTTTTTTCCCAAATTTTTGGGATTAGTTTCAAACCCTAGAAATTCCCAACTCAATCCATTAACCATTTTCAGTTGTGGATTTAAACTGCTCAAAATATGATATGCACAAAGGGGTTTCAAATTTTGTCTGGGTACTAGGTCATTCTAGGAACACCTCTAATTTATTTCATATTTTTAGGAATTTGATTCCTATTTCTAAACCTCTAGTCAAAGTTGAGGAACTAGTTTTAAATCTCAGTCAAACCTAGACTCAACCTCAACCTTAGTACTATTCCTTGGGCTTGAACCAGACCAAGCCACTTGACTCGGCTGAGTCAACTAACTGCACCCTGCCGCTCCAGCCGCTCAGGGCGCATTTGGACCGTCCGATGAGAAATCAACGGTCCAGATTAAGTGGGACGTTCGGACGGTCCGAACGCGCCACGAATTTGGATCGTCCTATGCGAAATGAACGACCCAAATCAATTGGGCCATTCGAATGTCTGAAGGCACCACGATTGTGGACCGTTGGATCTTAATCTAACGGCTCACGAAAGTGGTTCGAGCATTTCGCGCAAGCGACCGCGCCACTTTCTTTCGCTGACAAAGCGGGCCCACACTGTCAGCGCCTTCTTCAACCTCGCGCAGCAGCTGAGCTCCACGCGGCCAAGGCAATCTGCTCCGATCCGTTGGGGGATTCTCACATCGTCAATCCACTGCCCCTGGCAACCAATCCTAGAGCTCCTCCGTTTAACGCCGCCTCCACTCCGTCACTTTGCCAAACTTAAGTAGCCTTCGTGCTCTAGTTTTTCCTCACTTTTCCTCTCGGTGGCGGAGGAAAGGGACGCTCTCTTTCGTTCTCTACTCTGGTAAGCTTTGACCGGGTGGTTCCTCCATGATTTTTTTTCATCCCCGTATCCATTTTTGTTAATGCGAGTTTCTCTGGTTGCTTGTAGCTGTCGGACCAACGTGATGCCATTGCAAGCTCTAGAGCACACTCCTGTGGACACCACCGTGTCAACTTCACTTCCAATGAGTATTATCCTAATTCTTTCGCGTCATCTCGTGTCTTTTAGCATGAGGTTAAAAACCCCTAAGTTAATTTGGGCAATGCACGACAGGATCGAGTTGATTTGAAGTTTGGACCATTTTCGACTGTAAAAGCAACTTTTGATCTCCCACTTGTTTTGGTAAGTCATTGTCCGATTCCTTACGCCTACATCATGCTCTTAGGATCTTTGAGCTAACCCGAGCACTCACTTTGTTCCGTTTTGCTCAGATCATCATCTCTTCGTTGAGCCGCATCACTGTCGTTGTCTTCTCCGGCGCCGACGCAGCTCCATCTGCTTCAAGCTTCTCCAAGCACTATCCTGCTCAGGTAGCTTTCTTAGAGTCCTTTAGACACTTGGGCACCCGCTTATCTGGACCGCTGCGGAGCTTTTCTTGTTGCATGCATTTGGCCGTAGCTCTCTCGCTGCTCAACTCCGGCTAGCCGCCGGTGTAGGCCATCTCAGATGCTGTAACCACTCACACTAGGTGCGCACTGCTATTGCACATCTATCTGTGTCTTTGGTTTGCGCCGCCGTGGCGTGTAGCGCCGGCGAGCCGCTGATGAATCGCGTGGGACGCAAATTCCGTTGTCATACACGGACAACTAATGTAGCTCATCATTAGAAGTTAATTACAATGATTAGCTTTTAATAACTCAATCATTGTCGGGAAACCAAATTAGATGTGTAATGGTGGGCTAAGTACCTATGACATGTGGGCCCAAGCCACTTAAGCCCCCGTGCCCTTTTCACGTGGCCAACCCAAACACAACTAGGACCTTTTGGACCGTTCGATGCGAAATCAACGATCCAGATTAAGTGGGCCGTTCGAACCGTCCGAACACGCCACGAATATGGATCGCCCGATGCGAAATGAACGATCCAGATCAGTTGGGCCGTTCGGACCGTCCGAACTCGCCGCGAGTGTGGATCATTGTGGGGACCCCGAGATCAGATCCGTTTCAAGCTAAGTAATTACGCTGAAAGAGCACAATACTTAACATGAAACGAAAACGATTCCGAGTGCCCGGATATGTGTCTCATGTTAGCTCCCAAGGATCAGTGACTAACATGCACATATCCAAATACAACATTGCATTCACATCCATACACAATATACAAGAATAATGGAATCGTAAATACAACATCATTGAATAGAAACATAATGTACAAGTTTGTATAAGAGGGCCAATCGGCCAAAAGTAATTATCAAATGATAAATCGCAGCGGAAGACAAACTTAAAATATAAAGGGAATAACCAAGTTGGCATGCTCACAATCCCACAAGCAACCAACTGGGATTAAAGTCGTAGCGTCTGAAGTACTTTACCCAATTTGAATGACTTCTCACCTGAACAAATGAACAATTTTTAAGTACAAAGTTGTACTCGCGAGACTTTTCAAGAAAAATAAGGATGCATGTAAGTATCAAAGGAAGGCTACTACACTAGTCAATTTTCAGCATAAAGCAAGTTTTGCAATTAGATAAACAGTATAGATTCAAATTGCCATTTATAAAACATTGTATAACAGTAAGCAATGATCATCAACAGTATAATCTCCAAATATAATCAACACACGAACATCCCATTCGTGACACAATTCATTCCATAACAAAATTAACAAGCGAACATCTCGTTCGAGATAACATTTCAGATCTGGACAAACTAACATAAAGACATAACATTTTTAACCATAACTCAAACTTAATTTTCCATAAGCTAACTGTGCATGCTTTCCCACAAGTGATGTCCATAACCGGGGACACGGCTATTCGAATAGATTTATTTAGACTCTGCAGAGTTGTACAGCTTTACCCACACGATATGAATACCTTGTAATGTCGCCATGCACTCTTCCGTAGGAGTGTGACTAAGATATCATAACGAGGCCGTTACAATATCACGTCCTAACTATCAAACCACCCGGGGATAGTCCCATGGCGGTATCGTTTAGCCTAGAACCATGGGGAACCCGTTGTATAAGTAAGTCCCTTGCGCAGTTTCACAGCAAACGCAAAAGACCCTTAAGGGCAAGAAAAGGAAAAAAAATAACAAGCCCCCACTAGATTGACAAGAGTACCATTAGACCCTAACGATAACAATTGTCAATCTAATTGTGTTTTGATAGCTAACACACAACAAATTATTAAGCCAAGCCTTCGCCATTATCCCGGCGTGTGGTTGTACGTAAGACTTGGTTCATCACACCACAGACCGGTCCTCAAATACCCAGACGAGGCTATGCGAATCCAGGACCACCCCTTCACCCTATCACCCGTCCAAGTCGTCCAACACACAACAACAACCCATCAACAAGTTCATAATATTCAGATACGAAGATCTGGACATTTTTCTCAAATTCAACATAATCAAATCCATATAATCCTCAAATTTCATTAAGATTCAATTCGATCCATCGGCCGATGGACTAGCTCCATCAACCGTTATCGACTACAACTACTAGCACGACTAAGCATCGTTCTACAAATTAGCAACAATCCCATATAACATATAGCCTCAATCAGTCAAGGTAAAAGGGTAATCAACATTCAAAGGAGGGCCAATGCAGCAAGTAGGGAATTAACTACTTCTACCCATGAACATACTTTTCAACATAGCATGTAATTGAGAGATTAAAACCATACAAAACATTTTAAAATCAGTAGGAGCAATATGGTCAAGAGGAGGGTGCTTGCACCTTTGCTGTACCACCTGTTCAATCTCAGGTTACACTCATGTATACGTTCGTATCGTCGAGAAATCTATCGAAAGAACGATATTGCAATCAACACCAAATAAGCCAAAAATTTAAAATACTAAAAAATGCATGAAATTAATACAGTGGGTAGATTATGATTTTATATGAATTTAGGTGAAAGATTCATTCCATTTGGATTTAGTATGTGAAAGTTATGGAGGTTTGAATTTCAGTTTTCAATATGTCTTAATTCATGTAATTTAATTATTTAGCCAAAATTTGTAGAGTAGTGGTGAGGCAAAGTATTACATAGATAGAAAGAGGATAATATTATAAGACCAAAATAACTGAGTTTATCTCATTTGGAGTTTTTATGAATTAGTTATACATTTTTAAAGTTATCGACCTTTTTCTATTGTAAAAATAATAAAGTTATGGATCATTTTACAAAACTATATTCTCTGCTACAGAGACATGTTTGAAACCTATTTTAAAATAAATTTTACATAAAATGAAAATTATCAAAACTGGTTTCATCCATTTTGGAGTTAAGATGAAATAGTTATGAATTTTTAATGTTAAAGGCATTTTTCTAGTGTATAAATAAATTTAGTTTTGGATCATTTTCCACCAAATATATTTTCTGAGACAGAGACAAGGTTGAAACCTATTTTCATATATAGTTCATGTAAAACTAAAAATAACAAAATTGGTTTCACTGTTTTTGGAGCTAAAATGAAATAGTTCTACATTTTAGAAGTTATTCAATTTTTCAGTGTACAAATAAATTGGATTTCGAATTTTATAAATCATTCATTACTTTTTTTCATTTTCCAATTAATTTTCAGTGTACAAATAGCCTATGACAGGTGGGGTCTACTAAATAGTGCCATTTTTCATTTTCCAATTAATTTTCGGTTAAAACCGATAGGTGGGCCCTACTTGTCATTGACTTGGTTTACAAGCACAGTTCATGGACCAGAAGCCAAGAGCTCGGTCCACGGGTTCACCGGGGCTGGACTGTGCACTAATGGCCTTGGGCCCACATGTAAAAGAGACACTCATCTTTTAAGACAACTACTTAACTGGCCTAAGCAATTATTAGCGTTAAATTAAATGAGATTTGGTTAATTATCACTACGGTTACTGTCAGAACTTCCGACAACGCAGAGGAGGGCGACGCCGCGGCGTTGCCGCACTCACCGGCGGTGAGGAAGCGGTGCCCTAGGCATGGATATTGCTAAAATGGAAAGCTAAGGCTCGGATCTACCTGCCGGAGGTGTTGTCGCCGGCGGAGGGGCACGGTGGCGCGCCAGCGGCGGAGTTGAGCGGAGGAGCATGCGGGTGCCGAGGGCGCTCGATGTAGAGGCCTCCTCGGGGCGGTCTGGTGCTGGATTCGAACTCCTGAGGCTTCCGCGACTACTCAAGCCAAACACGGGGATCAACAGTTGTCTTCTCCGGCAACGGCAAGGTCCAGTCATGGCGGCGGCACACCATGCACGGCGACAACATGCGGTAAGGCGAGGAGCTTCAACAAGAGGCAGTGCAAAATGCTCAGGGGACCTCCAGGAAACTCACCAAGTGCTTGGTGGAGGTGGGGAGTGACCGGAGTGCTCCGGCGACGTGAGCCGGCGGTGGTGTGGTGGAGGTCACAGTGGCGAGGACGTTCTGGGGACAAGGAAAGAAAATAAGAGGTGGGAATAGCACCAGGGGATCCACGAGATGGTTCCAGAGGGTGGAATCGAAGGGGAACTCACCGTGCCGGCGTCGGTGAAGAAAATGGGTTACGCGGCCGAAAAGGAAGAACCCCAATAATTCCCGAGCTCCTGCAGATGTTTGAACAAATTGATTGAGGGTAATGACTACTAGTGACCTAGGATGCAAGGTGACGCACATATGAGGACAAAGGGCTCACCAGACACGAAGATGACGAAGATCTACTCGGCGGTGGCCTTCGGTGCGCGCTCCGGAGACAAGGAAGACAACCTTGGAGTTTCGAGCGCTACAAGCGAAGACAAAAGCTCTGGTCAGAGAAATGGAGGCGGCGTTGGATGAAGAAGGAAGAGGACGCTCGGGAGAGGAGCTTACCTGAGCTAGGTGCACATAATAGCGTCCTCCTCCTCTCGGACATGAGGAGAAGTGCGGCGAAATGAGGGAGCAGGAGGGGGTTTAAGCTGAAGGAGATGATGGGAATGGACACGGTGTCACACGACGATGCTCAGGGTTGGTCAGAAGGAACGGTGGATTGACACCGTCGCCTGCGCTCCAACGGCTTGCTCAGCCGCGTGGTGCACAGAGCCTGAGCGCACTCTACTGTGAGGAAGAAGAAGGCCTCGACGGTGGGCCCCACTGGTCGATGGTTCAAACCAAGCCGCCGAGACTGGTCTTGATGGCGCGGTTAGGCAGCCCAGCCAAGTCAGGTGGCGCGGTGCAGCCTGAACCGAAGTCTGGCTCGAGCCCAAAGCACAGTGCAAAAGTTGACTGATTTTGAAATCAACATTCCTACTTTGACCGAGGCTTAAAAAATAGAAATAAAATTCTAAAAATTCTGAAATAAATCATAGGAGTTCCTGGGACATCATAGTGTTCATAAAAATTATTAAACATTACTGTTCATGATTTACTTGCTTAGTTTAAATTCAAACTTGGAATAGGTTATTGATTTGAGTTTGAATTTTCTTTGGGTCAAATTAAGTTCCAAAAATTTTGGAAAAATTATATTAAATCATGATAATTATTCTATTATTTGAATAAATTATTTTCAGATGATAACCACAAGTTTTTGTTCTTGTTTTCTTTTAGAGTTAAATTTTGAAGTGTAGGTTTAATCTTGTTTTGAGATTTTTCCAAGTGCAATAAATGATGCAATTGTTTTCAAAATGGCATGCATGCTGATAAGATGCATACTAATTATCATTAATTAACTTGGGGATGTTACAATTGTTGGATCTTAATCCAATGACCCACGAGCATGGTCTGAACATTCACTCACGCACACGCACCGTAGTATATCGCTGACGAGACGGGCCCACTTGTCAGTGCACTTTTGACTCAGTAAACAAGTTAGGAATCGATCTTGTCTGCAGGCCCATGATCGATGGATCATGGCTAGCGCAGCCCTCGGTAAGAAAATGAACAAATACTTTAGAAAATCCAAAATGTATTAACCTGTGCACTGAAAATGTGAATAACTTTAAAAATGCATAACTAATTCATAAAAACTCAAAATGAGTTGAACCCAGATGTTTTGGACTTGTAATAATATTCTCTATTTATCTGTATAATCCTTGTATCCCCTACTGCTCTACAAATTTTGACCAAATAATTAAAACTCGGTGAATAATAACAGATTGTATTTTCTAGAAATCCAATCTTCCAACTACTATAGCTTTCACACACTAACTCCAAATAGAAAAATTCTTTCACCTATTTTCATAGAAAATCGTACACTAGCCACTGTAGAAAAATCTTGCATTTTTGAGTATTTTGATTTTCGAGGTATTTCTCGGTGTTTATCGATATCGTTGTTTCTTTAGATTCCAGAGAAATCGATATTGACTCGTACACTACTGAGAGCGAACAACTGCTCTACCAGCAAGGCAAGCATCATTTGAACTTTCTTTTGCATCATATTGATCCCAATTTTGGTTAAGTTAGTGCAATAATAATTGCTTGCATTCTATTTTGATAATGTTGCTATTTTTGTAATGTGTAGAATAGTTATATCCTGTTCATTGAGGTTAATCTTGAATTACTCCAGTACCACATGCTTAAGATAGGAATGTGTGAATTATATTGTTCGAGTTTGCTTAGCCATGCAAGTCTAGAAACTGTAGTTTTATTGTCAGGAATTACCCGATAATTATGGAAAACACTCTCTTTCTTATATTATTTATATTTCAAATCTTCGTATCTGTTTTATGAGATAAATTTTATCATTTTAAATGAGTTTTGAGGTCTGGACAAGTGCTTGCTAGTGATGGCGCCTTCATGTACGAGACTTGGGTATGTGGTTTGTCTTGTCCGGACTATTAAGGACCGAACTTTGGTAACGTCAAGTAGGTAGATGCGGGATATGGGTGTTGTACGGTCAAGTAGGGAGAAGGTTTTATTGGATGAAGTCTCATGGTGGTGTAAGGACATAGAGACCATGAAATCCTATATTCCTTAGGAGCCGATGTAATTTTCTATAGTGTGCAAGAGACGCACCATTTTGCATTATTTACATTGCATCGATATTATTTCCCTGCAGTTCATATGACAAAGGAAGACAAGTGCTAATCGGCCAAAGATGCCCGAGACTCCAGTATTATCCTTATTGTTGTGTAAGGTTCAATGGAACAGTGCAATTGCATTGCAGTTTCATGAATTCAATCTGCTTCTTCAACATCTCATTATCCTGCAGCGATGAAAATGAGCATAAGCAAGGAATACACATCAGAGTGAAATAAATCGAGAGGAAGCATAATCTCATATTAAAGAGGAGGATAAAGCTAAGATTATGATACAATGAGAAAAACACTTATGTTTGCCGCGAATTTACCTTTTGCAACAAGTCAAGTCTCCTGGTTGAAGCAGACAGAAAGGCCTTAACCTGTGAACAAAGTTCGCAAATGAGCATTGCAGATGGAAATTGAAGGAGCATAACTGTGTAAAAGTACATATACTATAAGTAGAACAGACCTTTAAAAGTTCATCTTGCAGCTGCCTGTTTTTCCCAAATTCTGTGTCATATTTCATTCTCCATTCGGCAGATTCATCCATTGCTTCTAGGTTGGCACGTTCAAATTGTCTCCTGCAAAGGTTGATAAAAAAAAGAAATGCTTCGTATTGTTTCTGCCGAAACGTCAAGAATTCAAGATAACATGAACAAACATAGAAAATTTTGGGTATGTCTAGCTTAATATTTTCACCACAAACAAACAACCGAAGAATGTCCAATATGAGTAAGGCAACAGCTTAACCTATGCCAGTCAGAAGACAATGGCAAACATGTATTATTAGAGGAAGCAAAATTACAAGGCAATAGCCTCCATCAAACTCCCTTGAATCGTTGATGAAGTCATGAAAATTGGCATGTTAGTTCTCAAGTCATCTATACTGAATGCAGGTAGTCAAGAAAACTAGAAAAGATGCACATCTAGAACCTCTTTTGTGTATGTGGGAGCAGGGTTGGGTCATTTTTGGAGTTGATCTCATATTCTCATCCCAGCTGTCAAGGACGAGGATACACACTTCACAGAAATGCCTTTATTTCTGGATCCATGTATTCTTACGCACAGATGGATATCGTAGCACTTAGTTAACACGAAGGGCCAGTAATTCGCTCCTAGGAATGCATTCTACAAAAGCAAGGCGTCCTGAATTTCCCCCTAGCTAGTCATGATCCATTCATCAAACACAACAGCCAGAGTCTACCGAGAAGGCCTTAGGATTCCTCAGCGAAAGAAAGGAAGATTGGGAGGAAAGACGGGCGAACCGGAGCTCCTCGCGATCGTCGGCGGTGAAGGAGGGGTCGTTGGACTGGCGCGCCCAGATGCGGAAGTAGACGGCGGTGCCCATCAGCAGCGCCACCGCGAACGCCACCATCAGAGCCTGCCTCTCCTGCCTCCGCCCCACCCCTCCTCCTCGTCCCCCCACCATCCTCCTCCGCTTCCTCCTTCCTCCTGCCCTGCCCTCCCTCACAGGCACACCACCACCTCTCCTCCTCAGACTTCAGGCTTCAAGGTCAGTCCAAACTCAACGAGATTCAGCCATTGGCCCCAAAGGCCCACCCGGTGGCGCATATCAGCCGCATACCGCATTCGGCCTTTGAGCCCACTGGGCTGAACCATTTCGAGCCCAACACACCGTTGCGTCTTCTTTCTTTTCTTCGCCATGACTTCTTGACTCCCGGTGAAATCAAGCTTCACTAGAATCTCAAGATAAAACTATCACCAGGAAACGTACTGGGGAGTAGGACAAACAAATGAGGAATAACTAGTAGAAGACAAAATGCATGGGTAATTAATCATGTAGAAATTAGCTACAAAAGGGATGGCTGATCCTCACAACGTTTATGTACACGTAGTAACTCAATACATGTGTGACCAAGCGCTCGGCTTGGTTGCTGCTCTTTATAAACTCTGAATCTGAACTAGCCGCGGCGGAGGCACAGGCGGTGGCAGCTTGGGCAAGTATTCCTCCGACAAGAAGACCATGAAACGGTGCATGCCAATCGCAGCGGATATGACCGAGATAACAAACACGTTCCAACTCACCCTAATCATCAGGACGGGCTCCTCTCTTAAATCCCTGAGGAACTTGGAAAATATGATCTTCAGCCTGCGATCTCTTACTGCCTCATGGAACATCATCAGGGTTGATGCTTCTTTGGACAGCCCCAGGTCTCCCTCGTTCTTCCCTGTAGTCATGCGCGCACAAGGCTCGAGCTGTCTGACTCGGTTTAATCCAGTTACCTTCACCATCCACTGGCAGACGACATCGGCAAGAACCCGACTCAGGAGCGCCCGGAAAATCAATGCATCTTTGGAGATCAGGTCACGGGCGAGAGACTTTGCATTCTGCACAACCGGACATAAAGTGAGCTCAGGGGTAGTTTAGCCTTGAGCCAGTCAGGAGAGCCAGCTGATTCACTTAAAGGGGTGCCCAAAAACACGGGACGATACATACCGCTGTCATTATAAGTCTCCTTATCACAACGTTATCCCTTGATAATAAAACCTTCAAACACAGGTTTGCAGTATGCAATGCCCTTTCTGGTGTAGCACGATCAAGTGAAGATGCATTACTGATCTCTACAAGGTTTGCAACATTCACGCCCTTTCTCTCAGGCAAAACTCCAGTACTATGCCTGAAGTTACCCCTTCACATATGAAAATCATGTCAGCAGGCATATCACATCTTCAGCAAAAACTGATTGCTTACGTGGTCATAGGCGGTTAGGCACACATATATCATGATTTCGAAGGACTGAAAATTAAGCATCATGATAGACGTTTCCAGACCATTTTAGAACTTAGAAGCAATTCTGTTTACTAAGTTTTCTAAAAAAAAGGTCCAGAAGTTGTGGTATATCCACAAGTCCACGATTAATAAAGAAGGTAGTTTTATACTGACAGAATGTAGTATATTTTATCACTGTTGATGATTTGAGGACCTCGAATAAGAAGATTTGCTTAATGTACCCCATTACTATTAGGCCTATAAAAAATTAAGCAAAATTATGTCCAACTTACCGGTTTCTGCAGGATATTAAGAGGATAACAAAAAAAAAAATTAGCAAAAGCCATTCATAAGTAATCAAAGTATCGTCAAAAATTCAAATTTGAATGTTAGGTAGGTGAACATCACATGTGGAACTGCCATGCAATGCTCAATACTTAAGTTTCCATTAGGAGGCTATTTGTACTTCACCAAGCAAAAGACAGACTATTATTTGTGCAATTTGAAAAGAGGATTGAAAGAGTCGATACAGTAGAAAGAAAAAGACTGCAAAACTGACCTTGCTGACGCTAGTTTTAGAAATACTGCAATCTTGTGCCACTGGAACTCTTTCCTTTTGTTGAAAATCACCTACATTGGCAATACAATGATTGGTGTCAGTGATACGACAGATGTTTTTTTAACAGAAAATCATATATGCTTTTTTTATTGGATGTTTTGTATAAATGAACTTACAAAATGCAGCCTTGTTCACCTTAAATACAAAATGCAAGTTCACACCAAAATGTAATATCACAGGAGAGCAGTACATGGTTACACAAGTCAATCTGTAGGCTTAATAGAAATTAGAAAACAAAAATAGCAGCAGATCAATTTACAGCCTCATTGTACTAGTCAAGCTCCACATCTTTCTTAAACATCCGTGTCTAAAACACGAGAAAAAGTGGTGTTTTAAAAAAACAGCAGTGCACCGCAGACCAAGGGTTGAAAACCCATTACCGGGTTATTTCCTGCCGGAGGTCCGGTACCGGTAACCGGGCCGGTTACCGGTCAAACCGGATTTGGTTTGGCCGAAATTCGTTCAAATTTGATTAAAATTCATTCGAAATCTGAAAATTTGAATTTGGATTTGAAGAAACCGCCGGGATTCCATTTCCCGGCCACCCTCCGGTAGCCGGTAACCGGCTGGGATTTTTATCCCTGCCGCAGACCATTGAACTTGTGACCTCCTGCTTCCATGTTTTACCAGTCTTACATATCGCTTGAAGACTGAAGAGGCACTTGGGAGCCCGGGGCTGGAGCCAACAAGCCTTGGCCTTAGCACCCGCGTTACAGTGGGTTGTTGCTAGCTCCAAAGTAGTTGACATAAGGATTTTTCTCTGAAACATTCTTATAAGCACAAAAACAAAAGCATGCAAATATGTAATTCTATTGCTGAGTGCTATCTATTAACTTGACAACTTGTCATTATATTGCAGGAATTCTATATTGCTCGCATAAAAAAGGACCTGCATGATGTCATGTGTTTCAAAGGGTAGCTTTAGCTAATTAAACAAAAACATCAGAAAAGTGAAGCGATCAATTAAATAAACTTAACCATGAATACCATTTTGGAAATTAAATGAGATAAAAGGAGTAGTACCTGATACAAGATTCTCCTTGTCCCAAGTGAATTATCAGACAGAAGCTTCTGAACAACATATGGGTATGCTGCTTGAAATGTTTTAAAAGTTCCATCTGCTGCTATGGCCAGTCCTATCAATTACAAAAGAAGGTTGTTATTGATAAACCTCTGAAAAAACAGAGCGCAATCAAAACACAGACGAATCTGGAATAGGCAAGCCATATATAAGAACTAGTTCAGTATCTTGACTTCAAATGAACAAGCTAACCTTCCAAAGAGGCAAGTGATCGGAGGACCAGTGTGTAGTATGGTGGCATACGGAAGTGATATTTAAATGCTACAGACCAAATTTTTCCAAGCACCTAAAAGATGTAGTAGCAGTTTAACAAGCACAACAACAATGTGAAAAGAATGTCATTAGGCGAAGTAATCGGTTCGAAATAGAAGATAGAGATGAAGACATCAGACCAACACTTTACTCAATTGAACTTACAGAGAGACAGAGAGAGAAGGCTACCCACCCTACTAAACTTGATGTCTGGAATTCCATCTTTAAAGGTTACCTCACCCAATGCATCCTCTAAGTCCTAACACATCAAAGATAATATTGTAAGAACTAATTACAAACATAAATAAAATTCATCGAATAACGCACTAAATCACAGTGAAATGTATATTTGTTATGAGTTAAGAATCCCTTCTCTTTGTCCAATTGGTCATGGCAGAGGCAAGTAGATCGTTGTGTGGTCAATGAATCCCACAACATTTTTTGGGGAAAAATCATATATTAAAATATTATATAATGGTCCGAAGGAAGTGTAAAGCTTAAAAGTAACTGACCCTACTGAGCGTCCATGATAATTGACCCCACTAGTAAAGAAGTCTGGATCCACCACTGTGAACTAGCATGACTTTACCAGAAAATTATTTAGCTTTTATCAATGCATTCCAATAATACAATCAAGCTCTGATTAACCAGTTCTATTTACAATCTTAGTTCATTTAATTGTTGTCTTGTGTTCAATCATTTCACTTCATTTCAGCCAGCCATCATACATGTAAGTGACAATTTTCAATGAACTAAAAGGATAAAAATACATGATGTCACTCTGCATGAAGAGCAAGACTAATTATCCCTAAAATACATGATGTCACTCTGCATGAAGAGCAAGACTAATTATCCCAAGCAACAAAGAAAGCATATTCTGCAGTTCAATGAATTACCATTGTTACTCGGCGTAGATTAGTTCTTGGTGGAACAACATCCATTTCAGTCAAATCATAAACAAGGGAAGCCCAATCTCCATTTACTATGTGCACGATGCTTGCAAGCATAGCACGCTGATGTTTCTTCTCCATCATACAAAGCAAACCAAAATCAAGAAACCTAACATATTCAGGAAAATGTTATGATAGCTCAACAAATATCACAAAAGCTTCGTGTCCACTATTATTCCACTGAAAGAATTAAATATCTTATATGAAGCCATACATCAGCCTATCTGGCATGTGAGTATATGATTCTACCAATTCTTGTAAGAACTAATAAGTCATTTACTTGTAGGGCATGCATCAGAAGATGAATTGCCACTTACCCAACACGACCTTCAGGTGTATAACGCAAGTTCCCGGGATGAGGATCAGCATGCAACAAGCCTGTCTCAAGGAGCTGCACTAATGATGCCTCGACACCTTTATTGACCTTATTATCAGAGTATTTAACAAAATGTTAAACATATTGCTCAGCAAGCTCAAACTGATTCTTGAAATGTACAAATTGTTGGTAAACCCTTTATACTACTAGCACAACAGGCAGAAAAAAAAATACCCTTCAAGATTCAAGAGATAGATATTTTAAGTTCCATGATTCTCAAACAAGCACAAGATGGTGCAGAACTACCTAATGTCCTAAATTGCAACTTCTAAGTGATAAAGAAGCCATTTCCATTTCCCAATAAACACAACTTCAATTCCAAATATATGCTACCAGGAAGTACTGGTTCGTTGGTAATAAATTTATTTATCGCACCCATCTTTTGTCAGATGAGATCACTAATTAAGGAATTGTTTATCAAAGCTATTAATACATACCAGGTCAAGAAGGCGGCCTTTTGCTTCCAACTTCTGCTTCTCTGACGATTCAGTAATTTCATCAGAAATTCCTTTAGACAAAGAAAGCAACTCCTTGGGGTTTTCACCAGCCACCCACTCCATTGTCAAAACCCTCTTCCTAGTAAGTTGTTTGAGAACCTTCGGAACCAGCATAAATGAATATCTGGAATGAAATTCCTGCAAGAGTAGTGAAAATCATGAGCTAAAACAAAACCAAGACTGGACATATGTTAGTAAAACATGGGTGGGATACAAGACCAAAGAAGCACCAGGAATTTGGTGGCATTAGCAGCTTCAATATTGTAGTCCAACTCGCCAACAAAACCTCTACCCAATTCATCAGCATAGAGGGAAATGTTGCTTTTTCGCTTTGCTACCTTCCTCACGAAAGCAAGCTGCAACAAATGGTAAAAAGTAAACAACTGAATAGAAAATGCATCACAAGAATAAGGCAGTAAACCCTAGCCTAGAGTGGAATACCACAAATACCCTTAATACCCCTCCCCCCCAAAGCAAGGTATATGCAATAGCATTGCATTTGAAAGGGTTGACACTGCAATAGGGAAAATCCAAAGTCCGAGTTTTGGTAATATCGTCGTAGCATGCAGCTCTTGAAAAATATGTCGAGTATCAAAAGATCTCTCATCCGTCCGAGGTCATGCGACAGCCCGAAAGCACAAGGTGCAAGGACTGAGAAAGTAGATGCAAGCGGAAGCAAAGTCGACCGCGACAACACAACGAAGAAGATGATGAAACAGACAGAAATAGAGAGATCAGTCAAATCAAGCCGAAGGGGAATGGATAGAAGCATGGCGACGCAGATCAAAGCCCGAGACAGCAGTGGCGCAGCGCACAAGAAGCGCAGCGGCCTTAGAAACTCGGGGCGACGGCGCAGAGAGAAGCGGTGGCATCATAACAACTTCTACGATCTGCAACGGCTCAGAGAGGAGCGGCGGCTGCGGCTATGCGAAAAGGAGACGAAGAGAGCCACACTCGATCCAAGAGGACAAACCGTGGCTAGCAAAGCAATCAGCTGACTGACAAGGAAATTTGTGGACTCGCACGGCTTAGACGAACTCAATGATAGAGTGTTACGGACTTGGATGGACTCAAAAGGGAAAAAGGACTTAAAGGAGCAGCAGATACTAGCAGCAGTACTCTTTAAGAGCGGAAGAAGTTGTAAGAAGCTAGAGCCAGAGAAGCCGAAGCCCAGCTGTATCAAGAGGAGAAGCTGAAGCCAGAGCCGGAGAAGCCGAAGCTAGCTGTACCTAGAGGAGAAGTGGAAGCCAAAGCCAGAGAAGCCGAAGCTGGAGCCGGTGAAGCCGGAGCGGCTCCGGCCAAATCTGGTTATAAACCAGATCATCCACTCTTCCTCTCTTCTTCCCTTCTAGTAGACTTCCCTCCTCCCCTCTTCTCCCTCCGGTCGGCTCGGTGACGCGGCCGAGGAGCAGAGCCAAGCCGGGCGGGACACGGGCGCCGAGGTTTGGCAAGACAAGACCTGGCGGGCGGCGGCCGTGTGCCAGGGCGCCGATCGTCAAGCGCAAGGGCGGCGGTCGAAGTCAGTATGATGGACGACGCGAGGCCGTATGGCGAGACCCGACAATGGCGACGATGCAAAGACAAATGGCGGCTCGATCCGGCTGCGGGATGGCTCGGAAGCAGCCGGCGGCGCTTTGGTCCGGGCCGGATCCGGAGTAGGAGAGGGGTGGCGGCTCTCGTGAGCTAGCTCCTGAGGCGGTGGTGCCTCAGTCTGGGCCGGATCCGGAGCAGGCCAAGGAGCGCAAAGCCGACACCTCGAGGCAGGGTTGTTGACGGCGGATGGATCCTGGAGAGTCGACGCCGACGACGGCCGGATCCAGGCGAGGCAACGCTGGGTAGCACCTCGAGGCAGGGCCGACGGCCGGATCCAGGCAAGGCAACGCTGGGCGGCACCTTGAGGCAGGGACGTTGTCGGCATGTTGCTTGTTGTGCTGCTGGTTCTACTAAAAGAAAAGACTACGACTAGAAGGAGGCCGCCCCTGAGTGGAGATTGCTCCTCCCAGGGCAACGACAGCGGAGGACGAGCAGAGGTTAGGAGAGAACCTAGTGCTCTGATACCATGTTAGATGAAGAGGGAGAGTGCAAATGTGAATGGTTGGTTGTATTGCAATAGCCCAAGAGGCAATATATAATATAAGGACATACACAAGAGTAAACCCTAGATTAGATTGTAATACCAAAAATACCCTTAACAATTGGTTCACCAAACAAAGAGCAAAAGGAAGTTCAAGAACAGGGAAGCTAAACAGTAAACACACATTTACTATCCATATAGCAAGAAACTATTGTGTAGTGTTTCTTGGGTCAGGACAGGTTCCAATAGTTACACTATCACTCTAAAGTTGCAGTATTTGGAAAAAGTAAAGCTTGTTGAAAATTACCATGAAGAGGCCAATGCAAACAATAAAATCACACATAGCATAGCATTTAAGGAACGGTAGAATAAAAGCACCAACAACTATGTTGATGCTCAGGACCATATGATGAGACAGGCAAAGGGTGTCACAAGCACAACAAAAATCACTTGAAGACCAAAGATCTTGTAGATTCAATGCAGAGATAGGACCATGTTTTAGTAATTGAAAATTTACAGACCCCAAGACGTAGAATATAGATGTCCCTCAATACAGGCGGAAGAAGATTCGGCCGCTGAACCTTTATGGCCACAAGAGCACCATCAACTGTACGTCCCTGATAAACCTGAAGTAAAACAAGCGAGAGTTCATTTAGCATAATAGTTAAATTTTATGGACATGATACCCAAAAAAAAGAGAACAAGAATACATCAGCAACTTCAAACAACTTGTAGGATAGTAGATGCAGGGGGGAAGCTCTTGAAGAAACAATTACCTGTCCAAAGGAAGCTGCGGCAACAGGCTCATCAGAAATGTAACTGAAAACCTGCGATGCAGGGCACTTAAATTCTCCCTCAATGATCTTCACTGCATCCTCTCTTGGGAAAGGAGGAACTCTTTCATGTAACTCGGCGAGTGCCTAAAATTGAAGAGCTATGGCCAGTTAATTTCCAGTGAAAGAATACGTGTACTATTTAACTGTCAAGCAAATGCTTGTTAAGAAGATGAAGCAATGAAAATGCAGAAATGTGGTGGTATCCTGTAGTAATTTTACCTAACCTCAGAAATCTCCGAGCCTATGATATCAGGCCTCGTTGATAGTGATTGTCCAACTGCATACATAAGATAGACATGTCAAGAGCAACCCGAGCCAGGTGGTCACTACCATTGCTTAAAGCTATCAAACATGCATACCATACCTTTAACAAAAGTAGGCCCAAGGTCAAGAAACGTCTCCTTGAGAAGCTGGCCAACCATGTATTGCGAAGCATTGAAACGCTTGCTGCTGATGCTACTGTTGTTGGTAGCATCTGTGATCAAGTTGACTCTTTTAGAAATTTGCATCTTTACCGCAGCTGAGACAAATGCGAAGAGTATCTACAGAGTAGATATGCATATCACATCGACCCATTAGATAGATCAGCGGAAGCAAGTAAAGCTTAGTAAAAGCAAAGAGGGGGCTCAACTGTAGCTTACCTGAAAGGTGCGAAATGCGAGGATATGAGGACGCGAGGCGAAGTACTGAGCGAGGAGATCGGGATCGTAATGCTGGGGCAGAGGAGTGGTGAGAATGGCCGAGTAGTAGTTGATGTACAACTTGAGGGCTTCCAGATCGGCCATCATCAGCTCCATACAAGACAGCCCTACCAAAAATCAGAAACTAAGTTAACAATGTGATCACTGAAGCTTAATTCATATCTAATCTCGCTGCGTAGCGTGAGGAACCTGGTGGGTAGGAGAGGGGAGGGAAGGCCGGGGATTGAAGCATCTGCTGCTGCTGCTCTTGCTGCTGTAACTGGGGTTTGGGTTTAGATCTTTGTTGAGATTGAGGTTGCTGCTCGCTTCCGAGGAATCGGAGCGCTAAATTGTGCCGTGAGTGGCCGATGTACAGCTTGAGGGCTTGGAAATCAGCCATCATCAGGTCCACGCAAGACAACCCTACCAAAATTGGGAGAAATGTGGTCAGCAACAAGGCAGTGTGGGCTTAATTGAGATGTGCTCTCCCCGCCGGTGAGGAACCTGGCGGATAGGATGGGGGAGGGAAAGCTGGGGCATGACGAGGCGCCTCCTCCTCCTCCTCCTGCTGCTGCTGTGCAGGCTTAGGTTTCGGCTGCTTCCGCTGCTGCTTCTTCTCGAGGAAGCGGAGCCAGAAGATGTTGTGGAGCGGGCCGCCGGCGGCGGCCTGGAGGAACTCGCCGTCGCGGCGGAGCACGCCCAGCACCTGGTCCAGGGCTCCACCCCCTCCTCCTCGCCTCCCATTTCCGCCCGACTGCCGCGGCTGGTGCGGCAAGCTTTGTTTGTTCCTGCCCCACCACGACCGCTGCTGCCGCGGCGTCCACTTGTCGTTGCCGCCGCCGCCGTCCCTCATGACGCAGACGGGCAGCACGGCGGGCCGCACCAGCGCCGCCATTGCTCGGCCCCAGATTTCAGAAGCTTCTAGGAGAAGGAGAGCGCGAGCGGGGGCATGGTGGTGGTGGACTGATGGTGGTACCCTGGTACGGCGGCATAAGTGTGCAAGAGACGACTGACTACTGGTCACGCACCGCGCACGTCATCAGCTCAGCGCCCGTCCGTCTACACAGAAACGGCAAACGAACAAGAACAACTCGCCAATCCGCTTGGGAATCATCGCTTGTCGCTGCAGGCCCAAGGCTCGGCCCAACAAAGCAAAATAGATTGCCCCCGGTGGGCCCACAGCTACAGACTCTGCACGGTTGGGTCATGTATTCTCCAACGTCCAGCCCAATAACAAGGCTGGTTTAGGACAGCATAATTGCTACATCCATACAGTATGATTAGGATCATCGTAGATATACGACAGCATAATTGCTACATCCATACAGTATGATTAGGATCATCGTAGATATACAGCAACAAGAATTTTAATTTCATCATAATGCACAAGAATCCTTACTGCATTGAGCAGTGTTACCATCAGAACAACATTTCAGACATATCATCCAAAGGTCCACGAAGAACAGCAGGAACTCATGCGTGCCAAAGAGAAGGATATTATCACAAGAAAGATGGGACCATTTGTTGCGTTCACGATTACAGGTACTACCAGCGTCCAGCAAACGAAAAGGCGTATATCCTCGCAAAGTTAACAACCAACCAGTAAACCACACTTCCATAGTCTATACATACACGAGTTGATGCTTTGTCAGTCTCCTATGTACGTAAAAAGGAAGCTTCCATGGACTGTAGGATACTTGCGGTATCAAACCTGAAGTTTCTGAAGCTTCTACCAGGGCGGTTGTCAACATGTTGTGGGTCAGATCCTGCTCTAGTGATAACAGGGTTCTCAACAGGTGCAACGCCACTCGAGGAATTCTCCGGTCTCCACACGGTACCTGCGAAATGATGTGTTACCATAGATGTTATCACAACCATATAGGAAAATAATGCATGTTCCACCAGGTACACCATGGGTATCTCTAATTCTCTATACACTAAGCACTAAAAGTTGCTCGTAAAGACGATCGTGACTATGTCGGACTCGATTCTGTTTTATTTATGTACTAGCTGATATTTGGTTCGCTTCAGAAAGAAGAACTCAGTGGATTGACTTTTGAGAGCAGAACTTGGTAGCTTTGAAGTAAAACTGTTAACGCGAAATTGGTTTGCGATTATTCAAGAACATTTTTTTCATCCTGACCACAATGGGCAGAAGAGGGGGTAGAATAAACCTCTAGCAGATGTATCTGACTTCTGATACAGTGGGGGAGGATGTGTGGCTATCCAAGCTTTTAGCCCCCTGGAAAAAGAAGCAAAACAGTAAGGCACCAAATAATGCAGAACCAACAAATGTACAGAGAGATTAAGAAACAGAACCGAAAAATCATGTAAATATTTTGACAACTACCACGGTGCTAATGCCCATAACAACATCTGCACAAAGAAATAATATAAAATGTGGGTAAAAAAGATACTGACGTCAAAAATGGTGCAACCATATAGAGCTTAAGCCCATTCACTCCACGAGATATTGCATCATCACTAGCAGGTAGGAGATCATCAATTCTGTGCCACGAGATCTCCTGTCAAATTCGCAAAGGGCCATAGCTTAGCGTTGGTCATTTCACTTTAATAAAACAAAAAAAGATTACAAAAGAAACGAGAATAGTAAAGGAAAACCAACAGTGCAAACAACAATAGCTTCAAATTTAAAGCAGACACAAAAAAGTAGTGAACACAAAGTTACAGCAAATAGAATTGGGGATAATAACAAGAAATTGCGAGCAGTTTGCAGACCAGAATAAATAAGAAAGTGCTACAGTTGCAAGCAAAGATATGTGACTGCAAACCACAAAAATAAGAGCATGTAGTCATTCAGCCCTTAGAATAATACTAACATGATTACATAATGCCACAACACTACTCTTCTCATCTGGGTTGCAATCTTGCACCAGGGTTTAAAGAACCGGTCCGGAGCACTTTCCCGGTTGCTGGCCGGGGAAAACAGTAACCAGCAACCTGGATGAAATTCGCTTAGATTTGATTAAAAACCAGTCAAAATTTGAAATTTAGAATTTGAATTTGCAAAAACCGGAAAAACCGGCCGGGATTTTGTATCCCGGACCCCGGACAGTGACCGGTAACCGGCCGGGTTTTTTTTCCTGTCTTGCACAACATTGTGATCATTATATAGTATCATCTTTAGTACAACATGTTATTCAGAAAGTAGAAATCCTTTCCTACGTACTAAACAAACATGAAAGTTTTATGGGTCAAGCAACCATGTCATATCATACCATTTCCTTTTTCTTTTTGAGATACCAAGCCTGAGCTTTGAACAAAATCTCTTCATAGCATGTTTAGATATAATCAAGCAGAACAGCAATGAAAAGGTATAAAAGCAAAAATGGCATTTTACCCAATAGAAAGATGAGAAAAGACTTTGAAAATTTGCATACACTGATCTCCTTCTTAGTTTGAGGTGCAAAAACAGTATCTTCCTTAACACCAGTTATGATATAGAGCCGAACTCTTTGTTGTCCAATCGAAACTTCAATGTAATCATCCATTTTCAAAAGCTTAGAAACATCACACCCAGTTTCCTCCAGAACCTGCGTTGTTATGCAAATAAATGTCACTTAAAGACAATTAGTTATGTAATGAACAAGGAGAAGTGCAAACTGCAAAATATGGACAAGACGAGCTCCAAATTATACAAAAGCTGAACTATGATCGCCTGCAGATCTTCAAGTAATTTATGCAGAGAGCTAATGGGCAACACAACTAACTGATGCTAAATTGTTTCATTCTCTTTTTAAAAAAATGAGGCGGACCACTAGGGTGCTTGACACTCCCACTTAGCAAAGAACTCTTTGTAAAATACAACCTAACCTATCCTTAAAATATACATCTAAGAAGGAAATAATAGCTCTAACATAGTACCTTTAACTTTCATTGTGTACAATGCTACAAACTGGAGATTCACTTGTTATATTTGACACTGCTATATCTTGCCAAAAAAGGAAAATAACTCCAACAGCAATGTCGTTCATTGTTAGAGGGAATATTAGAATGGCCTAAGGAGACACCCATATGCAATAGAGAAAATATGCAGATGTTGATTTAAGATTAACAATGAGAAGTGTTGGGGTGTGGTAGAATATCTAGAGCTTTGAAATTTGCATTGTAGAAAGCTGATCTGTAAATTTAAACAACCAATCAAGGACTACGATTGTTCAGCGAACCAGATAAATGACTGTTCAGCAATATCTAAGAACATCATTGTTTTGCTACAAGTGCAATACGCTCAATGTAAACTGCAAAGCACAACATGGATCCAGCCCAGAAGTTTACTTCTCTAACAGCACAGGTATGATCTTCTTCATCTTTGCTCCTCTTTCCACGAGGAAAGCTCCAACTGGCGCTAGACTTCCATCCCTTCACAAGTAAGGACTGCAGAGAAGGGGAAAAGTGAACGACCTTGAGATACGACAAAATTCCTGAGCAAATTGAAGGCTACAAGGGTCAACGCTGGAAATTTATGTTCAGTGCATAACAGAGTGTGAAATTGTATGTATTGAGAATTGAGGCAACTATGTGATAGACCATCTATAAGAGACTATCAGTGAAAATAGCACACAATAGAATTTAAGTTGCAATTTTTCCAAGCAGGGTAGTTGGTTTAAGACATGCTTATTTTCAATCTTTAGTACAGCAATATGTTGCTGTTGCAACCTAGCAGTCCCACTCCAAATTCCTAAACCTCAATTAGGCAGCAACAGCAAGTAATATGGTCTAGGATCAGTGGAAAAAAAGAATAAATTACCCTCTCATAGGTGTCATCGAGGATGATGGCGCCGGAGACGGGGACGCGGAACTTGTAGTGGGTGAAATCCCTGTAGATTTGGTCTAGGTGCGCGAGGTAGGGCATGAGAGCAGCACAGTTATGGAACACTACACACACAGCGACGGTGACGGCGAGTTAGCAATCAAACAATGATGGCACCAAGAATTGGATGCGGTTTAGGGCTCTAATGCACACACTGAGAGAGAGATTGAGAGGGAAAGGAAGAAGCAAGCTTACTGAGGGAGGTGAAGTCCTTGAAGGAGAGGGACTTGAGGGAGGGGTTGTGCTCGACGGAGTTGTCCTCGTAGAACCAGTGCGCCTGCTCCAGCAGGAACAGGATCCGCTCGAACGACTCCAAGTCTTCCTTGGGCACGTTCAGCACGAAGCGGCTGCGATTCGATTTGGTTTGATCTGAGCCAAGCCATGAACTTGCGAAGATGGGGATTGGAGGTTAGGGTCGGGCTACCTGCAGAGATCGTCGAGCAGCTCCTGCGGAGGCAGCTGCCCCCTCGATGACGATCGGTTCAGTCCGCCGCCGCCCGCCATCGCCATCCACCGACCGCCGCGCCCACTCGCACTCGGCCACCCCTCCTCTCTCTCCCGTCTCCCTACAGGAACTAGCAGCGCATCGCAGCGCAGCAAAGGCCGGAATGAGGAGAAGAAGCACTCGACTACTCGAGTGGAAAAGGCGTATAAAGAAGCTTTACGTAAACCAACTACTAAGACGTATATTTAAATTATGTAAACTACGAAAGGAGACGGCATTGTGCAATTTACGTAAAGTGGCCAATGAAGGCTTGTCCAGACGCGGTTGCGCAGATTAAAAATCGGTGGGGACTGGAGGCAGCGGAGGAGCCAAGGCGGAGGTCGGAGGAGGAGGCCATGATGCCGCCAGCGCTGCTAAGCTTATCTCGCTCTCCGTCATCGTCGGTCTCCTCTACTCCTCTCTATCCCGGACGCCGATCTGCAGCTGCCGTCCGGCGCCACCGCCCTCCTTCTCCTACAAACCCGCCGCAGGTCCCTCCACCCTCCACTCGATTCTAATTCTTGCCATTAATCACATCTAGTTCCAGTTGAAATCCTCTGTACGATTGGGGCATTGGGTTAATTTGACACCACATAATCGGGCATCCATAATTCTATATTTATGTCTCTTGATTGAGAATGGAAGTTGTAGCTTAGTAATTCGGCCCAGTTGTGTTTGATGAACACGTTAATCTCCTTCTCATGTGTCCGATGACTCATGAGCTCATGTGCTCAAAGCTATTTCATTTGGCAACCGTAAAACGGTAAAAGCGCCAATTTGCGCATTTGGCTTGTAGTGTGGTCGATGCCTGGCTCCTGTACCGCCGCAAAATGAACCTTAATTCGACATACTGAACCCAGTGCATTTGCACATTTAGTGTGTCATATATTGTTCGCGTACAATGCAACCACAAATTTACTTCGTCAGGGGCATTCTTTATTTCTGAACATCATCTTAACTAGAGACCGTCTCAACTTGCTGTTCAGTGGTCATTTCCCTTGACATTTTTGGCTTCCATGGTTACTTACAGGAATATGCTGTGCTAGTCAAGCGGTTGATTTTGCCGTCTTTGTGCCCGGAGATTGTTGTTCGAGATGCACGGCTAGAGGACTGCTGGGAAGTAGCTGACACTCACTGCAGCTCTTTCTTTCCGGATTACACTTTCCCGTTAGACCTTGTTCTACGGATTGATCATTACATTGCTCTCCTATCTGGTTTTTCGGTTCCACCTGGCTGCATGAGAACCTGCCTTGTCGCGGTTAATACTTCAGTTAACAATAGTATCAGCATCGAATGTGGAGATCTGAGAGATGCCGAATTTCAGGGGAAATATGGTCTCAGTAAAGGCTCTATAGCTGGGATTCTTACGATCGACACTGTGGCGGACTATCTTCCAAGAAGGGGACCTCTCAAGCAGAGAAGGTACATCGTTATTTGTTTGAAGCAAAAAAAAAAGAAAAAAAAAAGAGAGAGAAGATTTTCTCTGGTCTATAGATGCTTAAATTGTTAAGACAGATAAATGCAACTGCAAGCTATAAATGTTCCTACAGCACCCATGTCATCGACGTCATCAGCTTATTCCTTGCAACTTCAGTGCTTTCACTTACTTTTTCCAAGCTTGCCTGTTTTATCCTTTCTACTTATATGTATTTACTACTACCATATTGTCTTGACATTGATGTTCCATATGTTTGATTTCTTCAAGCCAAGTCATTCCTCATCTCGTTAGCATTTAAAATGTATGGCTATCAACTTATTAAGTATCAACAGGGCATACCAAGCTCGTAAAATGGCAGAATGCTAGTAAAATACTGCGACGCCTTTTCATTCTGAAGGACATGTAAAAGGGAAGATTAATATCTTGACTTGTCATGGAAGACCAATAGTATGTTCTAGTCAAGAACTTAAATTTATAGTGCAATTGGAGGTAGTAACCAAGATCACGTGCTACTATTGATCTCTAATTCTCTATGGAAGGCCAGAAAACAGATTTTGATTATCGTCAACTGCAAAAGCGGGGAACACCTGAGCAAACATTGGGTTGACCAGAAGGTGAAAAGGCTAAAATTTTCAGTACATCAAGCTAAAAACTCAATAATATAACCTTTGATACCAACAAAACTCAAAGGTTAAATATGCTTTACCTTAGCTAGTTATGGCAGATGACTAGAAGCATAGGAAATAAACAATAAATAGTTGACTGAAAATACAGCTATGGTCGTCCTTTTGTATCTCCTTGCTCAAATAGAAACAGGTACTAAAGTAGTACTATGTTTTCTTCCCCAAAATAGAAACAGGCTGGGGAGGCAATATCGAGGGTTTTGCTCAAAATAGATGGAAGTTAGGGTTCCATTCTCTCGTAATAAAGACAAGGTAAATGCTCCTTGCCTCAAAATAATGACCGAAGGCAACCATTTTCTTCAACCCACTGGAGGCAAGGATAAAACACCCAAACTATGTCATTTAAGGCCTTGTTGCAAGTGCATTAAAAAAAACTAAAATAACTGAAAATAACTACTAGAACCAAGATAAAATCGTTATTGATTCTACTCTAACTTGGAACACAAAGTTTTACATTCTTAGTGATATGGAATGCTAGATGTGTATAGAACTCATCAACTCAATCTTTGGACACACCTCTCCATTGGGATAAAAATCTAGCTCTGCCATGCTAACAACAAGAGTGGAGAAACTTGACGTGGCCACACTGCTAGTGCATGTCACAGATTTGTAAATAGCAGTATCATCTTCTCACCATCTCAATCTTCTAAGAACTAATCTGGTGAACTCCCTAGATTGCAAAAACCTACACAATCCATAAATTAGATCAATCACGAATAACAAAATTACGATCTTAAGCATAATTACCTAGGATGTGGTGTGCTCCGCATTGTGGTCCAGGATTGCATAGTCGATTTAGTCGTAGGTTGTAATATAACATGATTTATTCCTCATCGCACTAAAATGAGCCGTCACATGATTTCCTCCTAACCATGTTATTATGTAATTTTGCATCTTTTTTTTTGTAATACCCTTGGCTCATGTCATTCTCAACTAACTGATACATTTCAGTTTCTCAAAAGAGTTGTTGTATCTCGTCCGGAAAGCCTCTACATGACTTGTTCTGATTCCTTTTGTGGTTATGGATTGGTATGGGCTCTGAAGCACAGACACTCCGGAAAACTACCGCATCCGTGTCAAACGCCGTGTCCGACACGGATACGTGTCGGACACGTCTCGAACACGTGTCGACGGCGTATCGGCTACTTTAAAATTCAACTTAAATTACTAAAAATCTCGACACGTGTCGGACACGGTATGACCGCGTGTCCAACACAGCATAGGACACAGCCCACACCCCAGCACCACCGAATGCCCTAACCCTCATCCAAATCCCATGCCCTAGCCGAAGCATACTGCCTCCCTCCCTCGCACTCGTCCTCCCTCGCGCCCATCCACCTCGACGCGCCGCCGACTCGTTGCGTCGCCGGATCGAGCTCCCTCCTCCCTCGCGCCACCGGATAGAGTTCCCTCCTCCCTCGCTACACCGCGGATCGAGCGCCCTCCTCCGGTCCTCCCTTGCTGCGCCGCCCCCAGATCCTCCTCCCTCGCACCGCGACTCCAGCTCCTCCTCCGGTCCTCCCTCGCTGCGCCACCAGCCCCAGATCCTCCTCCTTCGCACCACGGCTCGAGCTCCTCCTCCCTGGCTCCCTCTCACCGCGGGCTCACTGCGCCTCGCCGGACCTCCTTCACGCCTCCAACCTCTCCTGCGTAAGTCCCCGGTCCCCCTCTTATCTTCTTCACTTCTTGTCTTCTTGATGTCGTCTGGTTGATGTTGATGTTGATGGCCACTGCCACCGCAAGGGCACATCTCCCAGTCAATGAAATGAGGCAGAGCCATAGAGCTCCTCCCATCTATCCAGAGCCCAGATGCTGAAGGCCATTGGCCAGAGCCCAGATTCTAGTGCTAAATGTGTAGTACATACATGCAGAGAAACGTAGAGAAATATAAATGAATGCAATGATGCACTATCACTGATGCAGATGCTTGTTCAATTGTTCTTATGTTAAATTGTTAATATGTTATTGATTGCTTGTTTTTCATCATTTTAGAAAAATGGAAACCGGTAATTCTAATGCTAGAGAGGAGCAAACCACCAACAATAGGTTCAAGCCTCCATTGTGGAATCATGTTGACGCTGTAGACAAGGGTCCCATGCTGCATTTTATTTAGCATTGCTACTGGAATTTGATTTTGTTATGTAACTTAAGTTAAACCACTCCTATGTGGCTATGTTGGGCTGTTGGCTAGTGGCACATTGCTTTTGGTTGAACCCTGCATTTAAGTTTCTATATTTGAACTTGGCTACTTGTTAATTTTTATCACTTGTCAATTATCAATTGTTGTTGCTCTATTGCTTTGAGCCTTTGATTGTTGAAGAATCAAGTATTCAAGTATATATATTATCTTTATAGTCTTGCAACTCTTGCTGATCATGTTACTTTTTTTCAGGTTCGTGGAATTATGATTTTTGAAAATGGTATTCATATGAACAATTGAACATATCATGATTCATGATTCATGAATTGACTGCAAGAAAAATGAAGAGACAAGGGTCATCTTTGAGAGGTACATATTCCGAGTTTACTTTACACTTTACAACATTTCAGTTCGACAAGCATGAAGAAACATAAAAAATGATACATATGTGTACTTTATTCTTATTATTTAAATATATATAGCCGTGTCGCCGTATCAGTATTTTTGGGAAAATGGCAAATTCCCATGTCGGTGTCGTGTCGTGTCGACATATCCGTGTCCATGCATCATAGGGTATGGGATTTGGGGAGCCCATGCCCTTTTTTGTTTCCTTGGCTCCCTTTCCATGCTTGACTGAGAACCTATAGGTGATAGTCATCTAGGGCTAGACAAACACAGCTTCATGTGCACACTCCTTTCCTGTGTTGACAATCTAGTGCGCCTACCAACAACATGGATTGCGAAATTAATGGCATATTTGCAGATGACCCTTTCCTCTGCAAATAAATGACATGATTCAAGTACACTTGAACCAGTGGGTCTAACCAGTGGGTCTCGCCCAGTTTTACTTGTACAAGATGAAAAACAACACCTGTATAAGACGAAAGAACTCAGTCTACCTACAGGTTTTTAAAGAAAATGCATACCCAACCAATTTAGTGGCAAATGAATCAACATATTACAGGTTCGTTGTTGCTTATTTCAAGAAAGTCCTTGTAAACAGTGCCTGACACAATTACTTGAGTCACCTCACATTCTAAAATATTCCCTAAAAACTCAAATTCTAAAACAATTGTGGTAGACTAAATGAAACTTCTGCGTGTAACATGTAGGGAATAAGTTATATTTGATTGAATACAATGAATTTGTGACATTGGTTATGCTATTCTTCTGTATGCATGAAGTGCTCAAATATGCAAAGCCTTATTCTCATCCACATCGCTCCGTATGAGATGTGGAACAGTTGTCATTATTGCATTTTAAGAGAGTTCTAAATATGCATGTACAGTGGTTTCTTCCCCTTAAAAGTCATCCAGGTTTCTTCCAAATTTATGCAGAACAGGTATTGCATATATAGCAAATGTCGCGGTTCGAAAGGAGGAACGTCAAAAAGGAATTGCTAAAATGCTTGTTGCAGAAGCAGAGGCACGTGCAAGGAGTTGGGGATGCCTGAGCTCCTGACAAGTAGCCTGGAGTTGGACAACCAAAGAAAAATCTGACAACTTCCATAATTCTTCATTGTTGTCGTATATATAAGTTTCTTTTTTTTCAGCACGGAGTTTATTCTGTTATGCTCGTTTCTTCTTTGGCTCATTTTTTAACTAGCAATATTGTGAAGTGTGTGACCAGAAAGGATCAGATATTCAGAATGCAATGGCATGGTCTCACTGTGCTGGTTCAAACATATTTGTCTGGTCTGTATCATGGAACCGCAATGTAAGTTAATGGTCCGAGGTACATGTGTTCCACATAATTTTCAGCTTCTTGATTAATTGTTGATACAGTAATACAATGCTTGAATCCTAAACAATGCACCCTGAGACTGATGCATGGTAACAAGATCAGGGTGGTAGTATATATGGGCTGTGTGGTCTTTATGATGTTTGGCACCAACCTGGTAACGCCCTTTCTGAACTGTATGGTTGTTGGAGCATTGCTGATAATGTTTTTGTAGAGCCTGCTCCTCTGCTGATTCCGTTGAGGAAATGAAGAGATTTTGCTGTTGAGTGGATGGGGTGGGGGAGACTGGGAGGAGTTGGAACTGAAGAACATGTCACATGGGATGCATTCACGCATTGTCCTGGAAGAAGCCCCTCCCTCATCATCTTCGCACCAAACAGTATAGACAGATCGTTAGATCTGTGCATAATGCATGTGACCCAACGAATTTTAACATCATTTATCTCCCTTTATCACCCCCAACATTATGCAATACACCACCAGACACATGGCCTTCCAGATTCAGATCAGCTATTTTTTTATAAAAAAATATAGGGATACTCGCACATGCATAGTGCTCAATGAAAATATGACAATTGACATCGAGCGTGAAAATTTGTTTCTTAATTTCCTATACACGCTTAATCTCAGATGTTGATTTTTTTTTTATTGAACAGCCTTTCGACAATGTCCTCTTCCTTAACTTCTCATGCAGTACGTGTTAGCATGCGAAGTGTTGAACAAAGAGAGTTCTCTTCTAGTTTTATTTGTTCAGGCATTGTATATACTCGGAGCCATGTAGTGGTATTTAGTTTAGGATCTGTCAGCGGCTAGAATAACTAATGTGGTTGGGTAGGGTAATTTGACTGGGACAATTTGACATCTCTGCTTCGATGGAAATCCCGAGGCAGAAACAAATCCTAATCAAATGCGAGTCAATTTATCAGGTAGTGCAGAAATGTGGGGCTAGCTCACCGGCGATCGCCGGTGCCGGGTACAGGCTACAGGCGGTGGAGTCGCCGTGTCGGTGACCGACGCTCGGGCCGGGGCCGCATCGGTGCCCGGAACATAGGTATCACCAGCACCTGATGAGCTGTAGTTTTTTTCTCTGTTGGCGATGAAGTAGCGAATCTAGTTTTCTTCTGGTGAAATTGATAAAAATGGTATCGTGGTTGAATAGGCAGGCGATATGCGTTCCATATAGTACTCTCGGAGCAGCAAAAGGACGGGGTGTGTGGCAAACGATCTACCGCGGTCTCGGTTCGTGGCAGGTCGCTTGTCGTGATCACATTTTGTGGCAAGTGGCTTTCTATGGCAATTTCGTTCGCACGAAAGCTAGTTGTACTATTTTGTTTGAAAAGAGACTAAACTCGAAGAGTTGTGCCACAAAATTTGTATTTATTCCGTAGGGTATTAATTTATGTAGCATGTGTAGTGCACACTCCTACCATGCATGCCCCCGCATGATCGACGCTCCGTTCCCTTCTTTCCCTTTCCCATGTCTTCCTTTTCTTATACTTTCCCATTCCGTAGTCACTGTTGTACTAGTGGTGTGCATGGCCAACATTAGCCTTGTTTGTTTAGGTTTTTTCTTTGGTTTAAAAGCAAACAAAATCAAAGTCTAAACAAATATGTGGCTTTTTTAACTGGCTTATTAAAAGTTTAAGTCACTTTAAGCATATAAGCCAAAAGCCATGGGAGTGATGTTTTTTTGGCTTTTGCAGAATAGAATAACTCTTTGCCACTAGACTTTGCTGAAATTACCCACAAAATGCCATCGCATATAAATCAAAACCTTTTCGTTGTTTTCGCCATCGTTCCTCCTCCCACCCCCTCACCCGACGCCGATTCATTCCCCACTCCCTCCCCTAGTCCGACACCGCCTCCTACTTTGCCGCCTTGCATGCCGCTTCTTCGCCTAACGCCGATATTTCTCGCCGCCGTCTCTCTCCTCGTCCGACGCCGACACCTCCTCATCTGTCGTCGCCTCCCTCAGTCCAACACCGCCTCCCCTAGCCCGACGCTACCTTCCGTCGCCCGACATTGTCCTCAGATCCAGATCAAGGTGAGTCATGCGAAAAATTGATGTGTTTGTGTATGGTTTGAATTTCCAAGAATTTGATGTATCGTGTATGATCTGAATTTCCTAGTATTTATTGTCTCCGTCTATGATATGAATTTCCTAGAATATGTGGTTCTTCGTGCATTAATTTTGGTGTCCGAGGTCTTCTGATAATCTGATTTTTGCTGCTAACCAAGTTTCTTTACCCCTAGTTTGGAGTGAATCCTGAGCAGGGAGAGATCTGCTCTTAGATCAATTGTTAGGCTGGTCCCAGTTGGTAGTTTTTTACTATAGTTTCTTATTGCATGAAAAGCATTTAGATACCACCTTCTCAATGCATGGTATCCTAGAGTGTGGTATCTTAGGCCTTTGATATAGAGTATTTACTAGTATTTCTACCTAGGATACTGTGTATGAGTGGTATCTAAATAAGATACCACCTGCTCTCTCTCTTCCTTAATTACAGTCTTGCATCGACTTTTGGTATATACGACGGCTTTAAGAAACTTGCCAAGGTGAAGTATTGGGACCAGCCTTAGCTGTAGCGCTGCTAGTTCTAGTTTCCCTTTTGGTCCCGGGATTGGGTGAACTTGTTAGCCGCTGCGTTCACTACAAAACATGTATTAAGTGGTTGCTAGACTAACAACAGCTTGTCATAACGAACACAAGTGCTCCAAGATCTTGAAACTAGCCTTTATGTGACTATTCTAAGCCTAAACAAATAGTGCCATTGTTTGTCAATTTATGATAAGTCTAAAAAAGAACAGGAAAAATTATACGTACAATATTCTTACATGAAAAAGTTAGGACCAGTTACTATTGGGATCGTGCCATTGGGACAGTATGTCGGTGATCATTCGTAACGATTTTTTACACAGTAAATTGTTGTATTCCTAAAGATTAAAGATTCTCCTTTTCTTTATAGGCGCGTAACATAATCAATAGATTAGTTAGCCCACTCGGTCTAGAATATGGAACCTCGGTGCACACGCAAACATCGTGATCCCATGTTTTCCATTTCTTTCCATTTCCCTTTTCCTTTTCCTTTTTAAATCATATCTTTTATGGTTGAGTATGCAATTCCAGGTATCCCTGGACAAACATCGTCACCTAATAGCTACTAACTCGAATAGTATTTGTAACAAGGGGACTTCTATTTCATCAGCGTCGGGAAATTTAGAAAATCACAGTCACTTTTTTCTACAGTTGGATCAAGATTCTATAACTCACATCTCTTCCTCTCTCACCAATATAACTCACCTAACACCCTAACCCTCATTTGCTCCACACCCAGCCGCCACCGCCGCACCCCTAGCCCCGCCTCGCCGGCACCGCCTTGGGCGTCAGCGATGCTCGCCGACAAGGTCCTCTTCTCCTTCGCCCCGTCTCCTAGTCCCACCACCGCCGCCTCTCTTCTTCCTCCTCTCCGACGAGATCCCTCCATGTCACCTCCTTCCTCGTCTTCGGTGGCTACCGTCGTCGGATCCGCCACCACCTCCCACCGCCTTCTAACCACTTCGGTCGTCGCCACTCTCCACCAATCCTGCCCACGCCGTCCTCCTCGCCCACGTCCGACGATGCCATCGCCGCCATGACGCACCGTTGCCGTCGCCAATCCGCCGCCCTCTAAGCCCAGGGGCATCGGCGAACTCGAACCATAAACTGGTGAACTATAACCCTAATACATCGGCCTCTACCAACACCATCGCCGGGCGTCAGAGAGGAGAAAGACGACTTCGCCGAAGCACGAATCTCCATGCCGATCCGAATGTGAGAAAATCGACTGTGATTTTGCAAAATTTCTGACACCTGTGATAGAGCAAATCCGTTGCAGTAATGATGCAATGGACTATCTTAGAAGCAATACCAACGCAAGTACATGCGAAAAGATGCATACCAAACAGGCGAGTGCAATGTTGCCGAAAAGTCTTGAGGCTAATATCACTTTTCAATACCAACACAAGTACATGCGAAAAGGAAAAGGTACATACGTACATGCATACCTAATTGGTGTGTACAATATTGCCGAAAATTCGAGGCTAAGATCACTTCTTGCTGTTAGAGCCGACTCTAACCGAACTTTTTTATATTAATTAACCTTTTTTAAATTTTTATTTTAAAGTTAACCCTAACGCATTTTATTTTCAATTCTGACCCCTTTGATCACGCCACCACCCGTGACGTGACAAACTAATACTGTCACACCATAGAATAAGTCCGCTAAATAGCACTTTTGGTCACGCCACTGGTAGTGACGTGACCAAACAACATTGTAACGCTATGGGTGGTGTCGTAACAAGAGCTTGCCTCAGATACAGTCTGGTGTGATAACGTTGTTTTGTCACGCCATGGGTGGTGACGTAATAAGACCAAAAGGGTCAGAATTGGAAATAAATTGTGCTAAGGTTAACTTTAAAATAAAATTTAAAAAGGATTAATTAATATAAAAAATTTATTACACCATACGCAGTCCAAAAATTTCCTATAGTCGACTCGAAACTTAAATTATAATTTCTTAACGTCCAATCCTCTCCTCTCCTCTCCCTTCTGAGCAGCCTCACCTCCGCCTTCTCGCCGTCTGCCTCCTCGCAGCGGCTTGAGGATTTCGTGAGAGCGCTGGCGATCGGAATTGGGGGAATTGGGGACGGGCGGGGAAAGTAGGCCAATAACTGTTTTAAAACTCTTTGATGGGTCTCACCACAAAGGCTAAGCATTGCATTGGTTTTTTTGCTAAGTAGCTCCTGCTTGCTTGGCTCTCCTAGCTCCGGTCCACATTGCTCATGTCCTAAGTATATGCATGCTTTATAGCTTAATTTTATATACGTACCTAAACAGTCTTGCTCCTGGTATTAATTAGAGTAGTATAGTACTCCAATCGCATGTATATACTCCATCTGCTCACAAGAGAATGTTGTTTTGGGATGCGTGCAGTCAAACTTTATAATATTTGGCTATCAATATCTTTTTCAATAGTTAGATTAAACACATGAAAATGGCATGTATAAATTTGTCTCGAAAATAACCCTTATAAAAATATAATTTTACTTGGTTTTATAAATCTATTACAATAAAAATTAGTGATTAAAGATGTATTTTTTGGACCGTATCGATGTTCAAAACAACGTTTTTTTACTAGGTGATTAAGAAGTTGCAACGGTAGCAGTGGCTAAACAAACACCACAAGTTTTTCTTCTGGTGTGCATCCTAGGTGGCGACGGCAACAGCTTGTCAGCTTGTGCCAGCTAAAAGCAGCAAGTGGCACGTCGGATTCAGGGGCGATGCCAGGTCAGTATTACAAGAGGTCGCAACTCACAAGCTAAGCAACTGGAGTACAAGTACTACTAAGCTAAGCATACATGCATGCGTCCCATGTAGTAGTGATGTGCCAATACAATACTAGTACGATACAATACAGTAGACGAGTATAATAAATGAAAGAGATTAATGAAACGGAATTGAAATGGACAGGTTTTTGTGTTGTACTGCTAGCGTCCAAAAGCGCTACCTAATTGCCATGACCTTCTCTGAGCTCGATCGATCGGTTCTAACTAATTGAGCTTATATAATTGTTTTCATCTTGTTCGCTTCCAAGTCTAAGCACCCAACTTTACTAATCCACCGTGAAAACGATGGATCAATGGCTAGCAGCTAGCTCTACGTCGATCCCCAAATGCACTGCACCGTTTTTGTGTTCCTTCATGTCCCGCGTCTCACATATCAAATCCCCTTGCTCAGGGGCGGACCAGGGGCAGCCGGGGCTGGCGCCTCCTAATGGCCGACTTATGGTGTATCCTTAGTACTATCAGTCTATCCATGCTTAGATAGACTACCGTTAGTCGGCAGCAACTCGACATTCGTTAAGCCACATGCAAATAAGCACTAGTAAATTTTGATCCTGCGTCAACCACTGCCTTTGCATAGATATCACATGAGAAATTGGTGTCTCAATTTATTCCTCGTCGTAGACAATCGATTTCTGGCTGTCATTTGGTGCTAACTAATGCTTTTCCTTTCGTCGATCAGTCGTTAATTGAGGCGTGTGATACCTAGATGTGGCAAATTAATTGGCAGTACAAGTCAGGAAAAGGCAAAAACCGACAGAAATAATTTTTCGGACGGCTAACCGTTAGGCATAAGCCGTCAGCCATAGGATAATGCGAAAATATAATTTGTCTGGCGGGCAACCGACAGGAATAATATTATGACGGTAATTCTCGACAGGAGTCGTCAGAAAAAATTCATTCATAAAAAATAATAAGAGAAATCATGGATGAAAGCTGTGTTGTACAGCAAGGGGGATACACCTGATTGATCACCGAGATTTTGGTCTAAATAACACTGTTCCGTGGCATATTTGTAAATGTGGTTCTTCTCGTGCGGTATTTGCAAATATGGTAGTCCGGACGAGCCTCACGCCGCCATGTGTGCAATTCCGGTCGCCCATAGCCCAGAGAGGCTTTATTCGTGCGGTGCGCGCGCGGACGTGCCAAAATTCCTGCGCCCCTCGCCCGGTTGTTTCTTCGCCCGACACGTGTCTCGTCCACACTCCCACCGCTCGGACACGGCTTGTCCGCACATCCACCGCCTGAACACAGCATTTTTGCAGGCCCACCGCTCGGACACAGCTTGTCCACACAGCCACCGCCCAGACTAGCGACGTGTCGCACGGTCGACCGGCTCTACCGGTCCCTCCTCGCCCGGACCTCACCCACGCGCGGCAACCAGTCCCTGCTCCGGATTCCTCGTCACCATCCATCACGTCCTCCATCGTCATCTATCACTTTCACACTTTATTCCCTGCCACATCTATGTCTTTGCATGCATATATGCAAGCCTCATGCGCGGGAGGGAGTCTGATTCCTACCGTCGCGGCTATAAATTCCGAGGCAACGACGAGAGGGTTTGCAAACTCTCATCCTCGCTTGTCCGCTTTCTCATTCTCACTTGTTTCGTTGATTTCGTTTTCACAGACGATTAAGCATTGTTTACAACCGTCATTATCAGTCATATTAGCAGGTAATTTTTCTCTCGTACGTACTTTCTTTATTAATTGTGTAGTTAGTAAATTAGCTATAGTGAAATATTGGTAGTTAATTAGTTGTACTTATTTAAGCGTACTTAATTTAGTTGTTTTCAAATTTTCGTAATAGAATTTGTGTGAGTTTATTAGTCATAGCTAAATTAATCTTACGTAATTAATTAGTTGTAATTATTTAAACATAGTTAATTAGTTACCAATTAATTAGTCGTAATTAGTTAGTGTTACTTAAATAATTAGTTGGAATTAATTAATCGTAGTTCGTTAAGTCTTAATTAATTAGTCATCATTAAATAGTCATCATTAATTAGTCATAATTAACTTAGTCATAGCTAATTAGCCATAATTAATTTAGTGGCCTTATTAAGCGTAATTATTTTTAACTAATCTATGGTAATAAATTAGTCATAATTATTTTAGTGATATTTAATTCATCGTAATTAATTTAGTCCTTAAAAATGTAGTTGTCATTAATATTTAGTTTGTGGTAATAAATTAGTCGTAACTATTTATTTGTAGTTCATTTGTGGTAATTAATTAGTCTTATTTAATTTAATCATAACTAATTTAGTCGTCATTAATTTGGTCGTAGTTAATTAGTGTATATTAATTTGTTGTCTGTATTTAATCGTAATTTTTAACTTCTAGTAACTTATCGTCATTATCAATCTTTTCATTAATAATCTGTCTCTTCCATCTCTTGTAAGCCATGCCTCTATCGGAGCTTCTAGAACCCTTCTACGATGAGAATCACCGATGCAAGTCATGGATCGTCATGCGGATGGCCCTCCACCCCTCGTGCTTCGATCTAGGAGGGATGAAGAATATAGACCCATCATTATGTGTTAAATAGAGTATTTTAGTAATTAATGACAATCGTCATGTGGACAAATATTTTCATGAGTTGGTAAAATAGGTTAAGTCACATGATGATCAAGAAAATTGACGGCTCAATGTGTTGAAGGTCATAAAATCAAATGAGCTCAGAAACCCAATCTCGGAGAAAAGTGTGGATCACCATCCTAAAGCTCCAAGTGAATATGCAAGGCAAAGGTATGACTACCATAGGATAAGGATGTATTCCTAGTCTTTTACCGGTCTTGGTGTTTGGTGTAAAAACCGGATTATTTGTATAGGTTGCCATAATATTAAGAGGGGTCTTGACTAGTAGCTTGAGTGTGTCATGTGTTGATAGCTTGTTTTGCTTGCTCTAGCTCTCGTTAACATGTTGCCGATATTTTGTGAATGTGTTTTGCAAATAGTTGAGACTCATGCATAATCCTTGTAGCATGTGACTTTAGTTTGCAAATATGTCTTACAAATTGTTTAAGTTCATGTACCATATTCCTTTTGGCGTGATTTTAAAAGTCAGCAAATGTGTTTTGCAGCTTATTGAGAATCTCGCCTTCAACCCTTGTTTGCATCTCGCATCAATCGGCAAATATGTTTTGCGATTTGAGTTGAAGAGAAGTGCAATATGTTTTTCAGCCTTCTCAGATTGGCGATTTGACCAGAGCATGGCAGTCTGACCGGCCCTTGAAGTGGTTGACCAAGTTGAGTGTCGGTCAAAACCTCATGGCGGTTTGACCGCCAGTATTGACCGACCTGACCGGTGGGCAACCAGCCTAACCGCCATGTGTTGGCCGGTCTAACCGGTCCCATGGTCAGCAGTATAACCGCAAATATAAGTGTGGTGCTACCGCAATGCGGTAAGACCGTTTTTTAGTTGGTGGTTTACTTTTTCTAGAAGAGTTGTTTTTCTGGTACTGCTTGATTCCTCTGTTGAGTGGTCTGACCGGCCCTTGTGAGGGTAGTCAGCCTGGATGTGTGTCCAACGACTAGTTTTACAGCCGTTGGAGTTAGGGCGATTTGACCGGTCATTGGTTGTTGGTTAGACCAGTTTGTCCTATTTTTCTAAAGATTCTCCTCCAATAGCTAGTTTTCCTTGAGTTGGTATAAATATCCTTTGTGGCTGGTTGTGTGGAGAGTTGCTGGTGTCATTTTCATTCCCTCAAGCAAAGAGCAAGCCCTCTCCTCTCTTTTGTGTATGTGTTGCACTTAGTGAGCTTAGATAGCCAAATCCTAGTGCATGTATTGCATTAGGTGTTGGATTGTATATCCGTTGAGCTTAGACACTTGATTTGTTCAAGTGGGCGTCTCTAACTTATTACTATTGGTGTTTGCTAACACCTAGATGGTTTGGAGGAGTTTGCACCGATGATCTTCTCAAAGAAGGTTGTGAGAAGACCCGGGCGGTTGTAAGTGGCTTGGTGCTCGCCATCTCTGGAGTAGAGGAAGGGCAACCCCGAGTGGATTCGAGGTGTAGGCTTAATTTATGGAGCCGGTCTAATTCGTTTGGGTTTACCTCAACGTGGACTAGGGGAAACCGGTAATTTTCCGATCACCACGGGAAAAAGTTCAAGTGTTCTTATGGTTTGCTTTCTTAAGCTTTACTTTCTTGCAATTTACATTTATAGAATTAAATTGCTTGCTTGTCTCCTTAGGATTTCATTCTTTGTCTTAGTCATAACTTGTTGGTGCTCTTAGCCAAGACTAGTTGTTTTAGGTTTTAATTAAACAAAATTGAGTTGATTTACAATTCCGCATAAAACTCGGTTTTAGCCAAAAGAATTTTTAAAACCGTCTATTCACCTCAATCTTACAAGGCATTACTAGCAGCTGGACGCTCGCTACGTCTCAATCCTTCGGGACACGGACTTGTTGCCCTTTGCGAGGCTGCTCTCCGTCGGACGCCACTTCACTCTGGACGGCAGTCTGATATTGGCACTTGTCGACAGGTGAAGACCCGAGACACACACACCTTTCACTTTCGGTGGGGTGAGATGACGGTCACTCTCCAGGTCTCCAGGACGTATCATTCTTGACCGGTCTCCGGATCAGGGGTGAGCCACTTGTTCCAGACTATCCGTCGACGGACTGGAAGACCCGGTTGGGGCATCGGTTCGGTATACCTGTCCCTCCCCAATTGATTTTAATGCCTTGTTCGGCCTCCATTGCACCATGTCCAGCCATATATCCCTATAGTTCATGTCTAAGTCATATAAGTGAAACTTTGCAATTTATGTACCAAAAAGGTGTTGTATGTCATAGTACTCGGAGATATATGGTGTAGACATCTGCCTCATTTGCACACATGCCTTGTACACATGCGAGCATGGCTTGTGCAGGAGCTTCGGTTTGTTGCAAGTGCAAGTAGCCACGTCACCCAGGGTGCATGCATGTTTCCTTTCCCCCTGGCATGACTGTTGATATATTTTTGCCGCAGCCTAATCTCGTACTTCCTCCTAAGGCCATCAATCACTTAGATATCATGCATTTGGGCCTTCTGCATCTTTTGGTCCATATACCTCTGCATGTTCTCGCACCACTGCTTCTCTTCTTTCAGTTGTCGTCTCGCTATGGTGGCTCTATTGACGAAGTAACCAACCGTGCGAGTCCATGTCTCCTCAACGATCATTGTGATAGGGAGGCACTGCACATCTTTGAGCACGCTGTTGTACACCTTGGATATGTTGGTCGTCATAATTCCGTACCTCGCACCGTCTGTGTCATAGAGCAGGGACCATTTCTCCAACTCAAGAGCGTGGAGATTAATAGACTACGTGAAACTTATGCTACTCCTGGATTGCCCGCTCGCGGTCTGCTGTCCCTCCTGTGCCTCCGGAGTGGACTCCCTTGTATGCCTCGTAGTCCGGTGTTCGAGATCTATCCAGATGGACTCAAACTTTCGTCTCTGGTTCTACAGGCACAACGCCTCGAACGTCTTCATAAGTTCCTGACTATGGAATCGCATGAAGAAGTTCGATGCAAGATATCTAATGCACCACCGGGTTTCCACGTCGTTCCATTGGTCAGGGGATTCCGTCCCATTCTTTATGGTGTTAAGAGCTAACAACAACACAGCATTTCGGTCTGTGATAAGGCATACGCGGGTCGGTCCCACACAACCGTCCGCTTCACATTTTCTAAATCTCAATTTTTATAGTTAGATAACATTCATCAACAAGTGGTAAAGGATATCCCCCTATCATATGGCTACTTGCCCAATTTCCCATTTGGATAGAAATCCAAAACTATTTAACAAGTTTTTTGAAATCAAAACCAAAATCTAACTTGGAGTCAGGGTCCAGGTGGACATGGTATATGATAATTTCATGGTCGTCCCGCTGGAGATTCGCTCGAACAAAGACATCAGAACACTAGGAATTGCCATGCATACTTTTATCTTGTGGCCTAAGAAGGACATCGCCCTGGACCCTGCAGTGTCGCGACCTCGACACGACCATTCCTCTCCAACGGGACCTTCGATGACTCCACCTCAACCTTCGCTTCAGAAGGCCACCTCATCGGTTCTCGTGGAGAAGACACCGAAGGAATAAGAAAAGTGTGCTGCCGTATTGGTTCCCAAGTCGTCTCACAGGAAGACGTGTAGCGGGCAAGTCGTTAAGGCCAAATCGAAATCGAAGAACATTTAGACGCCTCCCAAGCCCGGGAAATACTCCCTCGGAAGTCCGTTGGCCTCCGACACAGTATTAACCCGCGCTGGAATAGGTTGTCAGGCTTTGCATGTCTCGTACATACGGAAGACCAAAGAGAAGGGGTGTGATACTAGAATCACCGTCAGATACACGAATGAGCATTTCTTCCACGAGCCGAACCACTTCGTCGTGGGCTTCGATGACTTATTCGACCTATTCAACCTCAATGCCCTCGACGCCTCGCTTCTACGATACTGGACACTGTAAGTGTGTACAATCAAGTTCTACATTCACGTAATATCGATAAATATCACAACTCATTGCTTATGTATAGATACATGATGAAAAATACCCGGGGATGGCAAGAACCGGTGGGTTTCCTCGACCCACACGTGGTCTTTGAGCAAACCATCACCGAAGACACATCCTACGTCGTGAAATACATAACGAAGGGATTGTTTGCTCAGGACGACAAGGACTACATACTAGTGCCCTACAACCAGAAGTAAGTGCTTCACTACTTGCTATACAAATTTTATTTGTACTTTATACGTAGCACGAACTTAGATTTAATGACTATAGTGACATACATGAGTAGGTTCCACTGGATTCTTTTAGTCATTGTACCAAAGAGGAACAAGGTAATATACTTTGATTCCCTACTCAACAAAACCCACGACTTCACCCTTGTGGAAGGAATACACGACAGGTATGCTCATTTCCGCCATACATAACTCTGTTGTAGTTTTCATTCGTTTGAAATGGCCGAGGATAACTTTTTGGAATCATGTAGGTCGTTCAACGCCTATGTTGCTGAGGAAGGGCCATACAAGGAATCAAGCGCCACACTGCAATACAGGAAGCGATTTCTGGTACGACCGACAACACAATAATTCTATATCACACTTCGTAATAACGTCTCTCGAACTGACTATACCTATATATGTAATTTTATTTTTGCAGTGCCACTAGAAAAACAAGATCACCTATGTGCATTCTACGTTTGCCGTTATATGCAACAAACCATGGGTGCTAAGACGAATGATCCAGAGATTTGTCAATCTCGCAATAATTATTTCCTAATTATAAATTTAACTACATATTCTTACTACTTTACTCCTGCTAGCGACAGGGCATGATACTCGATTTAGATTCATTCGCTATGACCGAGATATCGGATGTTCGAGGAGCGCTCTACGGCTTCATCAAGACGGAGATCGTTAACTCCAGCGGAGAGTTTCACTTCGTCGACACCGCTGAACGACCTTCAAACAATTGATTTAATTGTAATTCACTTTGAGTAGTTGTAATTCAATTGTAACTCTAGTGACAATACTTGAACATATTCTTTTGTAATTGATTTTGAGTTGTAAATGACCACTTTGGGTTGTCAACAATTGATTCATCTGTGATCTATTTGTTTTCTGCTTGCTTGTTTTCAGAGGGCATGGCTAGCAATTCCTGAGGCTAACCAAAAATCAGAAAAAATTTAGTTTTGTATGAAGAACTATCACAGATGGTTCTTGGTAAAAACCGTCCGTGATAGTAACCATTCACAGACGGTTTTTAGTTGAAACCGTCTGTGTTGTGTATTTTCACAAACAGCTCAAAACCGTCTGTGATAACCGCCTGTTATCACAGACATACAAATTCAGACAGTTCAAAAATCGTCTGTGATGACGGTTCCAAACCGTCTATGATGAACTTTTGTGTAGTAGTGTCTAGTGAATTCTATGTCGGTATTCTACTGAATTCTATGTACTTAATTCTATATAATTCTACTCGCTATTCTACTTAATTCTACTCGCTACAGCTCAAATATGTGCTTAATTCTACAAAATTTGACATAATGTACAAAGTTGCAAAAAAATGTACCTGCAAGATGGCCGACCGAATCATATGCTCTGTCAATCTCTCTCCTCCACGAGGAATTAGCAGAGCTTTGCTACCTTTCTTCTCTCCCTCTCCTCCTCTTTTCTGGTTTTTTTGGAATTAAAATGAGCTTTGAAGTGATTTTCGAGGGTTTTATACATAGGATCCTGTCGCCGGTCCGTCTTCCTGTCGCCATGGCGACAGGGAGCTATTTTTGTAATTTTTTTAGGTGATTATTTATTTTTGTATTTATCTTTTAAAATAATATTATTTTAAAAAAATCTATTTGTACTCATGTTGTTGAACTGAGTTGTACGATCGTATCGAGTGATCTGTTTGGAATGGGTCAGTCGGTATGTTTTGGACTTAATTTTTCACTGTGATATTTACATGATCTGCGCACTCTACAAGATAAATGCCACGGCGTAGGGTTACATGCGGCCACTTTTGAATTTTGATTCGGGAAAAATAGAGTAATTATGATGGGATTCACAGCTGAAGTGCGTGAGAAAATGCATCAAGAAACTATTCTGCAACTGAAAATGATGACGATGCTCACCTACGAACTATATTATATATCGTGACATGTTTTGTTCGTAAGTACAACAACAATAATTCAACCATGCGGCTAACTTGATCGTTTCGGTGCCGTAGGTTATGTCGGACCCTACTTACATTGATTATCGAGGAGAATCATCACATCTAAGAGCATGTACAATAGTGTGATATTAGCTATCTGTAAGTTTTGACACATAAGACACGAGATGATGTGAAGGAGAGAGAGCGTGGAGAATTGAGTCGTCTCTCATGCAATAGTCGACTGTAACACGAGAAACAAGATTTTAAGCTAGGATCGCATTCCAAGTTCTTTAGATGATTTTCAACTAAATTGGTTGAATAAGAGGGGAGCTAATGATTATAACCTTGTCATGTTTAGTTTTACAGCATCACCTTGGAATCTATGAAAATATAGGAACAAAATAATGTTTGACAAGAATTTCTCTAAGCAACCATTGGATGTGATTTTCAGTTTTCTATCTTGTTTGTAGCACTGGAGTATTCTCATCAAAAGGGGCGACAAAGAGCAGATGAGGTGTTTCTTGTCGACTTTTGAAGACTGGATTAAAGACTTTTGCGCTATGAATAGTTCTGATCATCTCTGTAATAGGCTAGATTGAGCTTTGATTAGTTATGTTCTTTTTGTAAGTCTGGAAGAAGGTTTTTTGGTTCTCATATCCTGAATTCTGCATGTTATTGTAAGCTGATGTTCCCATCCTTGTTCTTTCTTTTCCTTGTAAGAACTTTTATGTGCTTTCTATAAAAAGCTGGATTTTCCTTTGTCAAAAAAAATTTGTATATGGATGAACGGTCTATAGATATATGTAAAAAGATAACTCATTGTAAAAATTATTTTTAGTGTTGTCTATAGATGACATGGAGGGATACTATTGACAACAATTATCTATACTATTGTACATGCCGTAACAAGGCGAAAGAAACCTCAATCTAGTCTACAAAACCCGACATGGAATTCTCCATGGTTAATTCCTCGCGACCACAATGTGTGCCTAAAATTCACCCACTGATTATCCTCCGGAGACGCCACAAGTCCACTCGCCGACGCGTGATTCCCGCACATAATTCCCTCTTCTTCCATGCCCATTGGATTCGCAATCGCCGGCAACGACGCATGCCTCCCGTGCGTGGACTGTCCCCGTTGTGTCTCATCTGTTCTATCCCTCCTCTTCTTCTGTTCTGCTTCCCGGTTAACGATACATGCGTTGTGGCGGCCCAACCCTAGGGCACCCGAGAGGTCCTCCCAGGATCTCCCAGGAAGTCCCTGAGGACCTCCCAGGAGGTCCGGTAGCACCTCCCAAGACCCGGGTAGGACCTGCCCCCGGTAGTACCCATCGAGACCCCGGTAGGACTGCTCGAGGATACCACCGAGGGAAGTGGGAGCCACGGGGAGATCCCTGATTGTCACAGCCAACTCAGGAGAGGTCGAGGGACCAGACTTGAGGAGGTCGTGAAGCCTGAGAGATCGCCCTATGATCCCCAGCGTGAACTGAGCTAGTCCCAAGGATCACAAGCTAGCTCTTCACAGCATACAAGAATGGTAACATCCACGACATAAACTTTATTTACAACATAGCAACTGAGTTGTTTACAAAAGGTGGTCTTGGGCCAAAAGCAAGTTTACAAAAGAACAGAAACAGACGTCCATCCACTATACCACAGGCAAAATGGTTGGAGGGCACAACCTACGCATCCTGGTCCTCTTCTTCACTGCTATTGTCTTCTCCTGGCAAAGATTTCATTGAGCAAGAGTGAGCACTACTACTGTGCTCGCAAGTCACACCCGTGGAGTAACAAAATGACATGCATACATGGATATACAAAAGAAGGCATAATATGGTTGATTTGCGTAAAGCCAAGTTTCTTTCAATTACAAATACTAAGTTCCAAAGCAGGTTTTTAATAGATCAAATTCATTTTCAAAACTTGATTTTCAGTTGGATAGCATTCATCAACAAGTTGGTGAAGGATACCCTCCTGTCACAAGGCTCCCTGCCCAAAACCTATGGGATAGAAATCCCAAAACAGTTTAATAAACATTTCCAGAAACCAAAACCAATATCTAACTCCGAGTGGCCTCTGCCAGCATGTCCATAACCGCGGACATGGCTATTCGAATAGATTTACACTCGACCGAGGATGTGCACTTTACCCACATGACATGATTCCTCTAGTTTATCCAGCATCCGTCAATGCCACCTCTCACTACCAAAGGTAAGAGGTCTAGAGTTCATGACAAAGCCTTTACAATGCATTGTTCCACCACAGCCCCTCCTCGCTAAGGTTTCGCCTCCTTTGGATACAAATCCGCAGGATCGGGGCCCCCTCTTGCGCCAGTGGGAACATAGGTTATAAAAAACCATAGGCCATAGAAGACCTCCCACACATCCAAATGGAACAACTGCGGTGGAATTTCTGTAAATTAATTGGCCAGGTCCCACACCCCATACTGGAGACATGTGGTTGCACGATTTTGGCATAGCCCATTATAGGCCTAGCATTGGAGGCTCAAAGACCGGTCCTCAACTGACTTGGGCGACAACCACAAACCCCTGGACCTCCACCTTATCCAGGATAGAGTCCGTGCACAAACATTGTACCAGCCAAGCAAACCAATTTGCCCAAGTCCAAATCAATTTCCATTTTCTTTGCTTCCCCAGCAACATTTTCATATTCCCATGACAACCCAATGCCATGGTCAAAATATTTTAAACAATAGTTGGTCATGAAGGTAAAGATTTCCCAAAATCAAGTACTTTTGGTCTAAGCAAGACTAAGCATATGGTTTTTCAATTGCTCCTGGTTCACACTATTGTATCAACAAGATTTTTGTCTAAGGTGACAACAGATTTGGTTCAATGTCAAAGTTGGCCATATGAAGGAAATAGGCATAACTATGTGTCAAAGACAGGTATTGAAATAACTTAGTAGAAATAAGCATGCATTATACTTTGAAATTGAACATAAATAAATTGAAATATTGGGTGTAATATGATCAAGAGCATGACTTGCCTTGCTCACTGACTTGGGAGTCTTCTTCTTCAGTACACTCACGTTCCTTAGTGTCTTCGCGATCTATTCGGGAGAAAAAGGGGACAAATTTAAACCAAGTTCCAAATAAAGAGCCAAAAGAACTTTAAAAGAAAATCCAAAACTCAACCAACAGAAGTATCTCACGCTCAAAATAGGTTCCTTGGGAGAGGTCCCAACTTACTGGGGAGAGGTCCAATGCGGAAGGTCTTCACAGAAGACCAGAGGGGTGACTTAGCAAAAGACCAAGATGATGACACTTGCGCAGAGTCCAAGGAGGTGATCTTCAGATGTAGCCATAGAGTTCCGAAGAGAATCCAAAGGAAGAGGTCCTGGAAGAGACATAACCTCTTATTGTGGCGATAGGAACAAGAACAGATCAATACACAAGGAAACTTACCCGCAATAAGAAAGATGTGACGAGTGAAGGAGAGGTCGAAGGCAATATGGGCGGCTAAGGTCGGCGCCCAAGCTCCGGTTGAGCCTGCAATGGTGAAAATACGATGAAGGGGGGTGCTCCTAGCAATGCTCTTGGCAGAAAGGCCTCCCAGGAAGCTACTGAGTGTGAGCCAAAGTGTTGAGTGTGGAAAAAAGGTGGCAAGGAAGGGCTCCTGGGGCTAGTTATAGTCAAAGGGAGTGAAAAGATCAGTCGACGCGTACATGACTTGGTGGGCATGAAAAATAGGCAAAGCAGATGCGGGGTGTCAAAGGAAAATAATAAAGGACATTGTGTCTTGTTGCGGGGAGCAGAACTAGAAAAGACACCAATAGTGTCCCAAAATGACCCCATTCAATGGGAGCGACCACTTTCATGGCTGCATTTAATCGACAAGACATGCATTAAATGCTCATGGTACTAGTGTGGCGGGGAAAAATAAGACTGGGTAAGCCTGGCAGGTGGGACCAGTCAAATTTAGAAACGGTTGGGTCAAAGAGGGGGGGGGTCCCGACCTGCAAGAGAGGTCAGGCTTAGGAGATTCTAAGATCCAGGGAGGTCTGGACGGTTAAGATTTTCAAGGGGAGGTCTTGACGGTCCAGATGTTCAAGGAGGGAGGTCTGGGTTGTTAAGATCTCAAGGGGGAGATCTTAACGGTCCAGATTTACAAAGAGAAGGTCTGGAGGCTAAGAGGTCCTGATATACACAAAGGAGGTCTGGACACGAGGTGGTCCAAATACATATAGAGGCGGTCCACGTGACTAAGAGGTTCTGACAACTAGGATCTCATCAAGGGAGGTCCTGGCTGAGGGGATCCTTGCAAAAAGGAGGTCCTGACTGTTAGGATCTCTCCAACGGGGAGGTCCTATCAGTTAGGCTCTCACGAAGGGAGGTCCCACGGGCTCAAGGAGGTCTTGAGAGGAGGTCCAAAGAACTAGGTCGACAAGGGGAAGTCCTGATCGCTAGGATCTCCACAATGGGAGGTCTTGGCGGCGAGGATCTCATTATAGGAGGTCCTAGAGGTTCGGGAGGAGATCTTCGGAGGTTAGGAGTTCCTAAGTTAAGCGAGCAAGGAGGTCCAATGGATGGGGAGGTCCAAAGAACTTAAATTCGAAGGAAGGCCTAAACATATAGGCACATCCTAACCAAGAGAAGGTCTGGGCCACATAAGAGGTTCCAACCGTATTCATCATAGAGGAGGTCTAGACCGCAGAGGTCTAAACCGAACATAACACAAAAGAGAGAGACTGAGGGGAGAATTGGCCAACATATAGAAGAGGTGACAACACGAAGCTCAAACCTCTCCAACTGAACCAACTTTGAATTCTCATCAAAACAAAATAGTTTTATTTTGTTTTACAAATTAAAAAGGGTTTGGAAAATCAGGATGTTACATGCGTGCTGCTGCACCACTCACTCATATTACGTCAGGGTTGCAAGGGACTAGCCCATGATTGATAAAATTCTTTATATAGTTTTTAGTTTGTTCATATAAAATAATAAAATATTTATAATTAACACCCCTCAATATTTAATTCTCATCGTATAATCTCCTACGAAAAGAAATTATGGCTCCGTTCCTGGCTACGCATTTTATGCATTGCAACCACCGTCTCTCTGTCTTCCTGATGGGAGGCCCAGCTGCAGCCAGAGAAGAATAACACTCCGAATATAATACTCCCTCTATTTGTTTATATTTGACGCCCTGTAGCACTAAAGATCACATCACAGCAATCTTTTAAAACCAGAGGTAGTAATAGCCGGTGCATTCTATTGTATTGGATGGATACAACTAATAAAGCAGGTGATCCCAAACTAGCATTAGCAACGCATCATCATGCACGAGGGGTAACGCGCATGCAGATTTGGTAAAAGACTAAAAGTAAGTGGTTGTGTACTTGCACCCACGTCTTTGTTTAGTACTACCACTACTTAACTCACGGATTAGGATCCACCTAGAGTAAATGAAGAGGACACCGTATGAACAACCTTTTTGTTAAGTACTACCACTACTCAACTCGCGGATCCGGATCCTCTCAAGAGTAAATGGAGAGGACACCGTATGAACAACGTTTTGTGTTATGTGAACAGTGCTAAGTACTGTGACGGTTTTACTGTAACAAAATCACTGTGGCGATTGATCTTGGCCCTAACTTTTCGATGGGATTGTGAAGATCGTTGCTAATTCCTGGGCACTATAGTATCTCTGAACTGAAAGTAACAATACAAAGATTGTGGAGATCGTTCCTAATTCCTGGGCACTATAGTATCTCTGCACTGAAAGCAACAATGCAGAGGATTCTCTCCCTCAACTCACACCACTAGTCTTCTTCCTCTCCAGGCAACTCACTGTGTCAATAGTTTTCCTTCTCTTGTTTCCTTCCATCTTTGCCGTTTGCCTTTCCTTTCTTTATCCTATTCCTGGAGACGTGTATAGCTAGCCATGTACTTGCACTTGCTGTGCCCAACCACGCTAGAAGAAGCCCGCTATTTGCGCCACCGTCGCCGCATGCGCTTTCCTCTCGTCTCGTGCATCGGTCGTCGCATCCCGTTTTGGAAATGGTTACCGGGTCAGGTATCTGCCTGCTCCTGCATCATCCAGAACATATCAGCGGCTGAGATGTAATCTGAGAGATTAACCTTCTTGCCGATCGAACGGCAGGCACGCGCATGCATACGGGCTCTTGTTAATCATTCGAGCGTATCCGTTCACAGTTCGAAAATAGCGCTGGTTTCGGCTAAGCGTGGTGGTCCGAAACGGATCTGTGCAGGGAGGTTTTGACTTATTTAGCCTCTTTTTTAAATGAAATAGTAAATTTAGTCCTCCGTGTGATCCGAAGTGATAAGAATATCATCGCAGCAGGTTTGTCAAGCGGCACGTGTCCCCTACCTTGCTAGTATCCAGCCAAATTAGACCATTGAGAATCCATGATCTGCCTCGCCCAGAAGCGCCCGCTTGAAAATATCAAAAACTTAGAATAAAAGAGGAAAGAAAAGGAGATCCGATTTGACAAAGCACGATCCACATGACGTGCCTGCATCACGCAGAGGCTCGCGACCGAGTTACCTCACAAACAGGAAGCTGCGACGCGCGTATTACCTCTTCAACATTTGACCGGTCGAGAGAGAGGGAAAAAAGAGAACATTTTGACAAGAGTACAACTCTGAAGTGAAAGAGACGAACCAGTCATTCTCATTTGCTACCTAGGCTGTGGTCAATCTCGATGCTTATTCTAAAAAGACAGTGACGCCAGGATAATTACAGAGCCAAGTTAACTCGTGCATGCGGTTAATCTCATCATCTTATCCCACGGTGAACGGGCATTCCTTTCTTTACTACATTTTTCCTGCGTTAGTTAGTCCAAGGCAATTAATCAGGCTCTGGTCAATGCAACGAATAGATAACTACTAGTGCTACTGTGCTCTAGTGTATAATGGAGGGGAAGCACATGACATGATCTCCTTTGATTTGGACTGTATCAATGCTGTGCGTGCATGCATGCGATGCGCTGACCAGCAGGGACGGGATCACGGGAGGTTGAGCTCGACCAACCTGGGCGTGGCCCCCGTAGCATTTCATATATTTTTTTTAACGGTATGTATTCAGTGCACGGCCAGCTAATTTAGTTAAGTCTTGTCTATCTAGAAGCCTAACTATTGGTGCTTGCTACTAGTTACGATACTACTTAGCAAGACAGCGACTTTAATCGTGCAACAGCAGGCGGCGGCAGAGCACGAAAGCAGCAAACGAGGCGTTGGCTGCCGGTGCGTCGCGAACTTGCCGCGACCGGGCCCGACGGCGACGACAGATGCATAACTGACGGCCAGAAAGCTAAGTCTGTGCGCCGCGCAGGACGTGTAGTCAGTAGTGAGTAGTGTGCTTTTGAATTTTACTGGTGTTGTCTTATCTTGGTTGATCGACTTGATTCTTCCTACAATATGGAGTCTTGCTGACAGTAATTTGCTTTGATCTTTACACCTCCTCCCTCTCCGCTCCGTCGAAATTTTGCTTAAGCTCCGTCACCGCTAACCAGGGACAGCAACATGGTGGTCAGATCGCTGGATCAGCATCGATCCATGCACGCAGATGCGGCAGATGGCTAGCGACCGGGCAACCAACACGGCGCCAGAGTGAGCTTGCAGCCACATGCTCGTCGTTCGGTGGGGCATCGATCACGCAAACACCACTCATCTCACTACTGGTGTATAATTCTATTTGTATGTCTAATTCCAATTCTACCCCTCGTTTAGGAACCATCCATCCATCAGTGTCAAACTGGTTAGTATTACTCCACCACTCGGGGTTGATCCATCCATCAGTGTCAGACTGATTTTGTTTGTGTCTGTGCATTCAAAGGCACAATTGGCGGTCTAACAATTAAAACTCCAGCCATGTGCATGCTTTCTTGCCTGAAGCTTCCTTTTTATCTGTATTTTATTTAACCAATTTTGTGGTTAATTAGTAGAGTGAAACTAGAGAAAATTCTGAGCAGTTAGGATGTCTCGTATCTCACTAGCTATGATTTAACACTTCTTCCTCTCCTGCTCTTACCCAGCTGGTAGTTGGATCGTCATTTGCCAGTTGCCACACAGCACCATCGTATTACATATGGACACATGGCTCTGCCCTGCCCTGCCCTGCCCTGCCGCTGCTCGGTTGATTCCATTTCATTATCCATCTAGAATGCTTTTACTTAGACGGGAGAATCTTCCAGCAGTGAATGATCAATCAGTCAGAGTCTCAACTCACAAAGACTAGAAATTTGAGTAGTACACGCTACATTTGAATGATTGGTCTGCTGTAACTTTATTTGTTAAACTGCACAGCACAAGGGGCATGTTCAGCAATCATAATTCGATCCCCTAGGGATCGATGCAGGGACTTGTATACGCCAGAATTGTCAGAGATCGGGTGCTAGCTCTTTGTCGTCTCTCATACTGATTATCACTCCTGCTGCTGCTCCATCTTGCCAATATAATGCAATCCAATCTGATTACCTGGCTAAGTAGCACAGTAATACAGCTCTGACTGACTGACTCTACGAGTAGTTCCCCTTCACAGAGAGAACCGCCCAAAACAAAGGATGCATGTGTCCACTGTCCATGAGAAATCGTACATGTTTGTTCGCTACGCACCAAACGAGTAGTTAACGACTCACGCTAATTGCTAGCTACGAACCGGTCCCGTGAGCTGGTGAGGCTAGCCAGGCTTGGATCGCTCGCAACTAACCATAATTAATCCCTGTCCGCGCGGAACGCACACGCAGATGTTGGAGCTTGCGAGGCGAGACAACCTGTGTACGTCGTACTGGTACCGCCAATAATGCGCCACTAGTACCATTAGATAGCTATAGGGGTTATTTGGTACGGCAGTAGCTTTTCTGAAAAATAGTTTTTAGCTGGACTGTATGGCTGAAGGTTTTATCATATTATACGCGGTTTTCGGTTTTCGAAAAAACCGATGGGAAAAGCCTCCATTTGGGACTACTTCTTGCTTTTCGCCTTTATCATATTATACGTGGTTTCCAGCTTCCAAAAAAAACTGATGGAAATAACCTTTTGTTTGGAACAACTTTCGGCTTTTTCGGACGAAATGCCAAAGCCATCCCAAACATGCCTAGAGCTTCGTTTGGATGGAGCGTTTCACTTCGTATATGCAAGAGGTGATCGAGATCATGCAGGGAATCAAGGAAATAAAAGGGAAATCGTTGCTTGCTAGCAATGCAAAGCGACCGACGGGGTGAGAGGGAGGTGGCAGTTGGATCGATCGATGAGGTAAGAAGGGATGGAGACACGCACGCATGAACGAACGATCCGACACCAACAAATTGAAGCCGTACCTAGCTAGCCACTCCAGTGAGCAGCAGCACAAAACGCCCGCTCGCTTTGCCCCCACCACACTGGCCATCGACGGGTTGGCGCCGCCTGAGGTTAACTAGCTAATTGGCCGACCTTACTGCCACCCTTTGCTAGGCAGAAATCGCTCGCACAGTGCTAGCTGCATGCTATGCTTCGGCCCCGTCGGTGGCCAACATGTCACACACGCATTCCTGCTGCTTCCGCAGCCAAAAAAAGGTCATGGCTATTACGCTCAACTCAAGCCTCGCGAAAACCGCAGCGGCAACCGCAACTACTGAAAAAACAGAGTCGTTTTTTTAAAAAAAAATCTGTAGTGATGTGGTATACTTTTCGATGCTGCCGTGGACTGGCCTGGCCTGCTGCTCTGGCTGCCTGGCTGTGGGTAGCGAGTGAGTGGAAGGGAGAGTAAAGCTCAAGGCATGGATGATGCAAGGAGTGCAAACCAAGTTAGTTATGCGAAGGCAGAGGAGGGGGAAAAGTTTTTCCTCAGAAAGGGCGAGGAGAGTAGCGGAGTGGGTCCGTCATATGATTTGCGGGCGGGCGAACAACCATCGGTTGGTTGTGCGGTCACTTTACTCTTCCCCCTTTCCTCTTTTCTTGATCCTCCTCTTTCCCCACATTTAATCCCTAATCTTCGTGCGATTTTCCAACAGCAGCAGCTAGTAACTGTTACTAATCACATGTGCAGGACAAGCCTTATGCGGAAATAGTTATACTCCTGCTCCTACGCAGACCGACGCGACCCACTTGATGCCATCGCTCATGTGCTGCGGTGGCAAAAATGTCAGGACCAGGATTTAAATTTCGGCCGAAAATCAGTGAAACCGGATTTACCGGTGGAGGCCGGTAGGATTGCAAATCTGCTCCGAAAAAATTGGTTTTGATGAATTTTATCCTAATATTCGAATTTGCTTGAATTCTATTCTAATTTAATAGTTTTAAATTTTAAAATCCGAAAATTTCGAAAATAATTTGAAAATTTCGGATGAAATTTTCTGATTTTCGGCCTTACCGGCCACCCGGTAAAAAAACAAACCGGTAAAAGAAACCCTGGTCAGGATAAAATTAAATCAGGATACATAGGCATTAACTTAGCTATATTACTACTAGCTTATGTTTTCTGCTGCTCCCATGCTAGTAGTAATTGTACGGGTGGAGCAAGTTCAGTAAAGATCGACCACTTGAGATAACCGTGCATGCCAGCGTGGGTTGGCCGGTTGGGCAACATAACAGAACAGAAGATGGTTCAGGCAAGGAAGCACACTGCCTAGAAGCAGACAGAGAAATGGAGCTGAGTTTGATAGGTTTTGAATCCATCGTCCATGCACCGTCTTTGGACCGAGAAAACGAGCGCGGAGTCGGGTTCGCGTCCTTCTCAATCAGGAGGCAATTCCGCAGCGTCTCAAGCCGGCCGACCCAGCGGCGACCGAGAGACGTACGTACACGGGCAGGCGAGCCGAGGCGCGGGCCGCGTCTGCGTCGCCCCTCGCGGTATCGCATTCGTACGCCGCTACCAGCCGCGCAACGCGTGCGGAATACGAGTCAGCGCCCATACGCCGCGGCAAGGCGCGCGTGCGAGGCCGCCCGGTGAATGCGCGGTCGCGGCCGCGGCCGTGGCCGTGCCGATTTCTAGGCAGCCGCGCCCGCGATGGTTCTGTGGAGCTGCCGCTAACCGCGACACGTCTGGATGGTAGTGCGAGCGTTCAAGAACCGTGCCGGAGCTAAAAAAATTATGTTATGTGCACCATTAATGTTAAAAATATGGCAGTTAAGTAATTATTAGTTGAACGAATGTTAGCATCGGGTAAAACATGTAAATATTGTATTCACGTGATACTTACAAAATATGGAAAAAGGGTATATAATTCTCTTAAGTATTATCAAATTACAATCGAGTTCAATTTCATTTAGGACTATCAAAAGAAGTATATAAGATAATTTTAAAAAAAAAGTCAAGGGTGTTCATACATACCAAGTACCCAGCTGGCTCCGCCCATATAGGCATATTCTAGACTTGTAGTAGCGGCATGTTACTACGGCTGACTGGCCGAGACGCAGAAGATCCGAGGGGGCGAGCGGTGGCCGTCGGTTAGCAGTGTGAAGAGGGGAGAAGGAGAAAAGTCGTGACAGAAAGAAAGAAGCATGGTGGTGGTGTAACGCCATGTGTACTACAGGAGTACACAGAGAGAGAGAGTCTGAGGCGGTGTTTTTCTTCTGTCGAGGTACAAGTGGATCGCCCACGAATTCTCATCGTCTTAACATTTTGAATGAATGAATTGGTTACTTCATACAACCCGGTGTGGTATCAGAGTCAAAAAGTACAACCAACACAATAAAAAATTAATAATTGCAATCCACTTATATTCCAGATATTGTGCTCGAGAAAGCCCTACACGTAAGAGAGAGTGTTAAATTATAAATTCATATTTCTTACCGATTTAAGCTTATCAAAGCAAATTTAGAAGCACACTATTCACTACTAGTTGCATGACCTGCGCGGCGCGTAGACTTATCTCTCCGGCCGTCGGCTGTGCATCTGTCGTCACCATTAGGCCCAGCCGTGGCAAGTCCGCGACGCACCAGTGGCCAACATCTTGGCTGCTGCTTCCGTGCTTCGCCGTCATACGATTGGAGTCATTGTCTCGCCGATTAGTATCGTAAATAGTAGTAAATAGCAACAATAGACCTTATAAATTGACCTGACCTAATCAAATTAGGTCGACTATGAGTCATATACAAATTGTTAATTTTTTTCTTCTAAAATGCTAGAGACCATGGCTCATATTGCCCGAGGGAATGCTCCGTCGCTGTTGGTACATACAACTCAATAAATATTTTCGCATGCAAGTCAATATTTTCTTTCTAGAGTTTTTGTTCGTGGTCTGAGGGAAAGAAAAGAGGAGAGAGAGAGGGGGGAGGAAACTTCAACGTCACGACCGGAAAGGAAGGGGAGGACAGCTAGCTAGCGGTGAGGGAGGAAGGCTCACCTACCGTCCTCCCTCCCTCCCTCCCTCCATCTCCCTGTAGCACTTACTGCTGGCGCTCAATTGTGGTTGCTTGCTGGTGCCCAATTACCACTAATCGTAACCGTAATTGCCATTTAAATAGTATAGTTGCTGGGTCACCGGCCGTGCTAGCGAGTGATTGACGGGTGCACCGTGCCGTGCCGCGCAGCTTGCTAGCTGTTTGCACCTCGTCGTCGTCCCTTCCGTTCAGTTCCAGCTCGATATATCGTCTCTTTCTCCCTCTCTTCCCCGCGTGTGCTAACAAGTCAGTCGTGTGTGTAAAAGGGGGAGGAGTGGATCTCCACTCCACTGCTTGCCTGTCCTCCAACGTTGAAAACCCCTCCATTATTTTCCCCCTCTGATGAGATGAGCTCTGCCCGCCTGCCTGTATAATATACTCGTCCCAATCTTGTTCTCTCCTGCGCTTCCTCCTCCTCCTCCCAGCTCTCGAATTGAATTCCACCGACCCACGCACCTCTCACCCTCTCCATTTACCTCCACCTATATAGCTCTCCATAATTCCACCCTCTCTCTCTTGCGAGTACAGTGCAGTGCTCTCCATATAATTGGCGTGGTTCAAGGCAGGCAGCAACTTTCTTCTTCCTCTATCTCTTGGAGCCAGGCCAACCCAAACACAACAATGCAGGAGTACTAGATAGAGTTAGCTCGCAGCTGCTCCCTTGTTTACATACGCATTCAAATAGCTCCCTTCTTGATCGGCAACAGCAGCTAGATAGAAAGCCAAAGGAGCTCCATTTTTGTACACCAGGCAAGCCGGGAAGGAACCTTCAGCCAGCCGGTGATCGATTGCAAGAGACAGAGCAATTCGCAGGTGAGTCAATCGCCGATGGTGCATATATTCCCACTCCCAATCCCACCCGTCTCTGCAAATTAGCCGTTTCTTCCCATCCAAAATGGCAAGAAACAATCAAAATCGGAAGCAGCCCTGCGTAGTCTTTCGTTTCTTCTGGCCATTTTTTTGCATTTTCAATTGCCATTTTTACCAGCACGTTCGTTGCCGTATCGAATCCATGCATAATTGCGCCCGTTCGTTCGTCTTCCCGGAAGAGATAGCATCGGGGAGGGGGGAAACGCCTCCGATTTGGACTCCTTCCCAATTCGAAGATTCCCAAATCGATCGCTCCTGCGGTTTGAGAAGGGAAGCTTCCGATTACGACGCCATGGCATGGCGTGCTACTAGATGGATAGACACGGTACGAATCGGGATGGGTGAACGGACGGGATGCTCAGGCTCACACGGTGTTCCATTCCATTCCATCGTGTCCTGCCAGCTTTGTCCACCGCGTCCACTGTTCTGTTTTGTACTTTTGCACCCCGTCCTGTGCTTTTACAGTTAGACCACCCTCCTCCAGTCTGGATTCTCTGGAAGCGGAGATGGGACAGGCACAGAGAGGGGGGGGGGACCCCTTCTATTTACTGGCCATGCCAAGATTCGGTGCATGACTCGTACCTAGCAACAGGGTGCAATAGAATAATATTTCGTTTTTTTTGTTGTCTAATACAAATAGCATCGAATAATCATTGATATCTTACATATTCGTTCAACAAGCTTCGATCAATTAGGAATTAACCCTACCGTGATGAGACCAGCGCAGTGGAAACGGGGAAACGAGGTGGAATTCGTAGGTGTTTCAGCCGAGGACTTGTAACAAGCAGCGGCCATGTGGCACGCAAGTGACGCGTCCGGGCCAATGGCGTGTCCCCACGTCAGCGCGTCCCCTTTGACAGATCCCTCGTGCTGGCAGCCACCTCCTTGGTGAAGTAGCGAACCAAACAACCACTCTGATTTTTCTCTTTCTGCGCCGCATGTACGCCACCCGTATGCTATGCTTGCTTCAGGATAAAGAAAGCGCGAGAAATCCCACCGGCGCGTCACGTGCGCGTGGTCACAACGCACATGCGCGTGGGCCCCACCCGGCCCGCGTCATCATGCACCGCGTACAAATGGAGCCCGCCCTGCCGTCACTTTGGGGGGAAACAAATCTCACCGTCTTTCTATCTCTGCGTTTATTTGCAGCTCAGAAGATATTACGTTTCTGTATTAGTAAGGTCTCATCTCATCATCCATTCATAGTATTCTACTGCTACTACATTTGTTGTAGCCAAGAAATAGAAATCCATCCGATCCATGTATGCAATGCAGGGGAATCATATCTTTGGAAGAGTAGGAAATAGTAGGTGAATAATTCGTCTTGTCATAATTTGCTTCCATTTTATCGCGGATGCTGACTAATGCATGCATATCCAAACACGATCTCGCATGAGCATTAATCCGGCGTCTCTTCCTTGTATTTTACATACCGTGGATGCATCTGGGCGCAGGCGAGAGATTGCGAAGCAGCAGCAAGAAGGCATGGCGAGCGGCGGATTCATGGAGGAGATGATGAGGGAGCAGAGCCTCCTGGAGGCGACGTGCGGCGACCTCTTCGACCACATCGACGACCTGCTCGACTTCCCCAAGGAGGACTCCGCCGCCGACGTGCTCCTCCTCGACGCGCCCGCGCCCGGCAGCCCGCTCTCCGCGCGCATCATCGACGTCGGCCACGGCAAGCCGACGCCGGCCCCCGCGGCGTTCTTCGACGCGCCGGGCGCGCTCGGGGCGGAGGTGTTCGGCGGCAAGGACGGCCACATTGGCTCGGTGAGTCCCCGACTTCCTTCCCTCCCTGTGCTGCCTACCGTTTAGTTGGGTGGTTGCACGTATGGCTGATTTTAAGGAGGAATTTGGTCGAATCATACGAATTCATCAACCTCCTCGATCGCCCGCGGGTGCGACCACCACTCCCCTGGCCATGGTTGCATTGCCGCTGTCGGTCGTGCAAGGCAAGCCCCTTTTTTTCAAAAAAAAGTTCGTCTTTCCGGTTCAAAACAGCTGGGCGCCAATTAAGCGAAGAGCCCCGGACCCACGCACCGCGCACAACAAAGAAAACACGTATCAGTCACAACTCACAAGGCGACTTCACCACCTGGTGTCTGCGCCTGCCCGTGTGAATGGTTGGGTCATGGTGGATGGAGGAGGTGTCGGTGGACGGCGGGACATCGTGATCAGAGTTAACGCAGCATGGTTTGGTTGGATTTTACGGCCGGGCCTCCTTGCTGTGGGGGACCAATCCGTGTTAACGTAGGAGGGAGTACTGCTATCTCCATCTGCAAATAATTGAACGTTCCATATAATAGAGTAAAATTAACCGACTGTCTAAATATGTGTAATTGATGATTTGTTACTGATGTGAGTATGACATGTGGTTTTAGAACTTATATATCGTAATCACGTACAGTATTAAATCCTAAAATTCACCCTGCAAATGATCATTTATTCCTTTCCACTGCTGACCGTGGCCCATCGTCGGTAGCTAGCCAGCCCAACAACTAAAATTGTGTGGTAAGGTACTGCTAGTCCTAGCAGTAGCTTTTTCCTCCGCTTTAAGCAACCAAGATTAAACCATGGGGTCCTCCTGTCCGTTCTCCTCTCACCGTCACATCCCCTGCAAAGCAAACGCAAATGATGTCATGGTAGCGGCGGCTACTCAACTAACGACAAAGCCAACTGCAGTGAACTAGCAGTGTGTAGTGTTTTTGTTGGACTGGAAGAATTTCATCTGATCTGAAGTGGCAATGGTTCTTGCTTGCTTGCAGTGTGATGAGCTGGACATGGACATGGACATGGCGCAGCTGGAGTGGCTGTCGGGGCTCTTCGACGACACCTCCATCCCGCACGAGCCCGCCTTCCCCGGCGCCAACTGCCCGGCGCCGATCAAGGCGTCCGCGCTGGCCGCCAACGCCGGCGTCGTGCCGCCGAACAAGACGGAGGACGCGCTCTTCCGCAGCTCCAGCCCCATCTCCGTCCTCGAGCACAACAGCTTCAACGTCGCCAACAACGGGGGCTCCTCCTCGTCCTCCTCCTCGGCGTCGTCCTCCTCGGAGTCCTTCTCCGGGAGCGGCCGCGCGTGGTCGGCGCCCTTGTCGTCGCGCCCGGACCCGCCGGTCCTGGTCATCCCGGCGCGCGCGCGTAGCAAGCGGTCCCGCCCGCCCGCGTTCACCGCCGCACGCGCCGCTGCGCCTGCCGAGGAGACCACCATCCTCGTGCCGACGCCAATGTACTCGTCCACCTCCTCGCACTCGGATCCCGAGAGCATTGCCGAGTCCAACCCGCACCCGCCGCCCATGAAGAAGAAGAAGGCCAAGAAGCCGCCGGTCCCTGCTGTGGCCGCCGACGCCGACGCCGACTACGAGGAAGATGGTGCGCGCGCGCTCCCACCGGGCGCCGTGCGGAGGTGCACGCATTGCCAGATCGAGAGGACGCCGCAGTGGCGCGCGGGGCCTCTGGGGCCCAAGACGCTCTGCAACGCCTGCGGCGTGCGCTACAAGTCCGGCCGCCTCTTCCCGGAGTACCGCCCCGCGGCCAGCCCCACCTTCGTGCCATCCATCCATTCCAACTCCCACAAGAAGGTGGTCGAGATGCGCCAGAAGGCTGTCCGGAGCGGCGACCCGTCCTGCGACCTCCTGCAGTACATCCGCCGCGGGGATTGATCTCCCGGAGGCGACATGCGTCGTCGTCGGACGGTCGGTCTCGTCTCCCTTAGCTATATATGTATACATGTTAGTATGTATGCATGCATGCTTGCTTCAGTCGTCAGTCATCAATGTCGTCGTCATCACCATGGACATGGACAGTATCATCCATCATCGCCCTGCATTGGTTTCTGTCAGCGTTCATCCATCCATCGCCGGTCATCCTGGCGTTAGTTCACTAGGACTTTTCTTTTGGGTTTCTTTTCTTTTCTATTGATTAATTGGTTCCCCCTAAAATTATTTTTTGTTTGTATAGAGGAGGGTGAGGAGGGCGGGAGAAATAGATGAATCACAGTGGTTGTTGCATTGCAGTTGCAGTTGCTTGCAAATTAGGTAGGTAGGTGAGAAGGAGAGCTAAACCAGCAGCAGAGGGAGACAGATTTAGTGAGGAAACTTTGCAGCTAGTCAGTCAGTCAATTAGAAGAAAAAAAGGTGGTGTTTTGAAGGAAGAGTGAGAGGGGGGGGGATTAAAGGGGAGTTTGTTGGTTTGCTAATTAGAAATTTCTGTCTCAAGTAGCTATCAGGAGGTGAAGGAGGGGGGCATCCATCAAATAGTTTATATTGGAGCTTGGTTTACTGAACTCTGAAAATTCTTTTTGCAGTTCATCTATGTTTAGGGATTGATAAGTGCTATTTGGTTTCTATACTAGTACTACCCTTTAGCCATTGATTATGTTCCCCTCTTGTTTTCACCTGCCTTGTTGCCTCTAGTCTATACAAGTTGTGATCATCCAATTTGAGGAATTATAATCCGTAAGCTCTTCTTCACTTGATTGTGGTGTGGGTTACCTCTGCTACAACTATGCATCAACAGTGACTACTGACCGGTGACTATTAACTTTGGGGCTTCTGAAGGACTCCTAATATTGTGTTGGACCACTAGTGAGCACATGAGCATTGCTGCCTCTCTCATGAAGAATATGAATATGCACTAATGTGCCTGATCAGTACAATAATCACACAGGATGCAAACTAATGCTGACAAACGAGGAGGAAATATAGAATGGGATAGAAACAGTCTTCTGATCCAAGGTGTAGGTGTTCATAGGACGACACCAACTGAAGCCGTTCTTATATGAACAGGCACTCATGGAGCAAACTCATATATGGCCTATCCATCTGTGATGACTATGTAACATTGGCCTGCTCCACCCCAGATAGAGTCAGATACTGAACATTCATACATTGGTCATGTGTTCTAGTTCTACAACTTATCAGTGTATAGATCAACAGCGTCCATGCCATAAGAGAATGGGTCACATCTTGCAGCCATCCAAGCCGTAATAAGAGATTCACTTCGAGTATTTACAGGGTGGGTTTATCAGTGTTTCGTGATAAACGATCTACTGTTTGAGAAGGAATCAAAGGATGTAGAGAGGGTTCGTGAAAACAAATAATGGCTCAACTCCTCTTTAGATTAGACAGTGGGCTGCGGACTGCTAATAGGGAGCCTGTCAAGGCAACCCTGAAACATCATATATGTGGGCTTTCTCGGTCAAAAAATGGTAACCGAATGCTATCGGTTCTTCACAAATCAGCAACATCGTGTGCAGTTCCTCTGCGTTGTTTTCTAGAAACCCAGGGCAAAACCCCAGTGCCATTTTTGCAGGTGAAGCTGAAGCGATCTCTGCATTTTTTTTTTCTCTGAAAGAGAGGATCTGAACAGCTATCAGAGCATTTTCCCCAAGCTGAATGCTATAAAAAGAGTACCATCCCATTTCTGATCATAGTTGCGTTTGGTAGACACTAGACAGGTATGAAACCATCACATCACATGGAGGAGCACTGGAATGCTGGATTGTAGTACATTGCCAGATTGCCTTAAGCATCACCATCCCAAGATTCTCTGATTAATCATCATGCAAGATACAGCTAACACCATGGGCTTAAGAGAGGAGAGGAATTGAAGACTATACATAGAGCTAGAACATGCCTTATTGAGTTGTATTCTCCATGAATCTGTACTTCCCAAATCAAGAACGGCAATAAAGAGTAAAGACAAGCCACTTTTGGCTACATCTTTACACATCATCGATCCCACGCAGCGCAAAAACGCGCTCCACCTCCCTCCATTTGGAGTGGTAATTGGTGGAGTACAAAGAAAACGATATAACAAAATCACAGCTAAGTACAATACATTGTAAAGATCATGAGGAAATTAAAGAATAGTTCATGTGCAGTAGTGTGCAGATCGAATGATTGATGAACATATGGAGATTAGCATGCATGCAATGCAGCCCGTATCAGCTACCTCTGGATCAGAGATCAGAATATGGTGCAGTTTCTGGGCAAGCCTGTGACGCGATCGACGGCGACGAGCTGTGTGGCGCCGCAGCTGATGACGTCCTGCCCGAGCTTGGCGCCGGCGGCCTTGAGCCCCTTCATGGACACTGCCTGGTTGAAGAGGTTGAGGACGGGCAGCTTGGACGCCGGTGGCATCTTGCCGGAGGGAAGCAGCGGCGCGAAGTCGTCGGCGACGAGCGGCACCTCGAAGTCCCTCTTGTCGTGCTTGACGACGTTGTCCTTGGAGCTGATGTGCGCGCCGGGCTCCATGTGGTTTGTGGAGAAGCTGGTCTGGTTGGGGAAGTTTGGGTAGAGGCTGACGTAGCCGCGCAGGTACATCATGTCAATGAGGAACTTCTTCCACGACGCCTGCCAGCCGTTGGTGCGCGACCGCGGGATCTGCACGGGGTTCTGCTTGGCGTCCTCCGTGAAGCGCGCCGCCATGTAGGCGTAGAACTCGCGCCAGTGCTTGGGGAAGAAGACGGCGCCCCAGCTGCAGGGCAGCTGGTGCAGGTACGGCGTGTTGGGGTGGTGCGCCTTGCCGAAGAAGGCGGTGGCGTTCCACTTGGGCCGCTCCTTGACCACCTCGACGAGTCGCGGCGTGTAGAGCGAGATGGACGAAAGCTCCGGCAGCGACACCGCCGGGTCGTAGTGGTAGGCCAGGAGCGCGTACTTGATCCACAGGTAGTAGTAGGGGGACACCTCGATGTCGTCCTCCAGCAGGAGGCCGTAGTCGTCGTCGTCGGAAGGGTACCAGCTCTCGCTCACGGCGCGGATGAGGCCGCCCTGGATGATGCGCCGCCGCAGCGTCTTGGGCCCGTGCGGCCACTCGAAGGAGCTCACCACGTTGAGCGTCGCCGCGTCCACCCGGCTGTCCATGTTGAAGCTGATGGGCACCTCGTCGCCCAGGTAGTAGGCGCTCCGCAGCGACGTCAGCAGCCGCAGCAGCGACTTGGCGCGGTTCTGCGTGATGATGTTCACCGAGATCCGCATCCTGTTCCAGTCTGCACACGCCGGCAGATCCAAAGAGTACATTCAGCGCAACTTGAAACTCGATGCAATGGTAGATGACGATCAGAAAGAACTTATATATTGATGCTTGAATGCTTACTTGGCAGTGCGGTGGGTCGGAGGGTGGCCATCCAGAGCACCTTGGAGATGGAGCTCCTGGGGAGGAGGACGAGCGCGGTGCGGTTCACGGCGGCGTCGGCGGCCATGCGGAGCGCGTCCTTGACCTTGCCGTCGATGTCGGCGACCGCGACGACCAAGCTGGGGTTGTACATCCGGACGAGGCCGCGCATGCTGGAGTAGACGGCCTGCAGCACGGGTACCTCTGACCGGGATGGCCCGGACAGAGCGCCAAGGCCAAGGTCGAAGATCTTGAACCGCCTCTCCTTGCACACCACCTTGGGCCACTTGAGCACCGTGGCGGCCTCCTCGCAGGGGCAGTGCCCGCCGCCGGACACGACGAGGTAGGCCTTCCGTCCGGCCGTGGTGCGGAACCGCTCGAGCAGCGGCGCCAGCGCCCTGACCTCGCCGAGTGAGTGCGCGTAGAAGAGCGCGTCCACCTTCTGCGGGTGCATGGCCGCCCACTGCGTGATGTATCCGGAGGTGAGCGCGCGCCACCACTGCTCGTCCCGCACCTGCACGATGTCCTTGAAGATGACCGTCGTCTCGGAGACGTAGGCCAGGCGGTGCTCGCTGTCCCCCCACGTCTCCCTGTCGGCGGGGTCGACGGGGAGCACGAAGGAGCCGGCGCCCATGTACTTCTGCAGCTGGTAGCTGAGGTGCAGGTCCTCGCCGGTCATGAAGGTGAAGGGCGTCTCGATGAAGAGGGCCTTGACGAGGTCGGCGGGGAGGAACCAGGAGCTGGAGAGGAAGTCCACCTGCACGATCCTTTCGACGGTGATGTCGTAGGCCGGGTCCGGCAGGTAGAGACCGGCCTCCTTGGAGCGGAACTTACGGTAGCTCGGGAACGTGTAGTCCTTCTGCCGGAACGGCAGGATCCGGCCGATGCTGCCGAGCACGGCGTTCCGGTACTTGTCGGTGCCGCCGACGTGGGATAGGATCTCAAGCATACGGGTGCCCGGGATCATGTCGTCGTCGAGCACGTAGACGAAGTCGGACTCCGCCTGCAGTGCCATCTGGAAGCGGCCGTAGTACTTGAAGTCGTAGCCGGAGGAGACGAAGCTGACGCGCGAGTCGTTGTAGCTCTCCACGATGCGGCGGAGTGACTCCTCACTGGGGCTCCCGAAGGCGAGCACCCACGCGCGGTGAAACGGCAGCGTCTGCCGCCGCAGCGAGTCCAGCTGCGCGCACAGCGTCCGCCGCTTGAAGTGGTTCAGGATGACCGTCACGCGCGGCGCGTTCGGCCCCGGCGCGGCGCTCCACCGCGATCGCATCCGCAGCAGCTCGGGCAGCGTCTCAGCCCCGAAGCTCCGCTTCTGGAAGGCGAGCACCTCCTCGTAGAGCTCCCGCTTGAGGCGGATCATGAGCGCGTCCTGCGACTTCTTCTGCTCGAAGTTGATGCTCTCGTGCTCGCACACGTCGAGCGGGGAGAGCGGTGGCTGGTCAGCCAGGCCGGGCTGCGCCATTATGTTCTTCCAGTGCTGCGCGATGCGGGTCGCCCAGGCGAAGTCCGGCTTGGCGCGGAGGTCCACGGTGGGGCTCATGTAGTAGAGGAGGAAGGTGGCGTACATGGCGAAGGCGAGCTGGAGGCAGGTCAGCGAGGCCACGAGGCGGGACGAGTGCTTCGGGGCGCGCATGGCCTTGGCCGGCGCCGCCTTGCCGCCGACGTAGTCGCCGAGCATGCCCTCCAGGGAGTCATTCTTGACGATGTGCGCGCGGGTGATGCCCATGGCGGGAACTCGCACCCAATGCGACGCCTGCTGGTTTGATTTAAAAAAACCACAGAAACAGACTTCACTTATGCCACTGAGTTGGTGACGGTTTACAGCCTAAAGATTGAAGGTAATTGCACATCAGCAAGCAACGACGTAAGAGCTATGGATTGCAATTCTCTACTATTTTAAAGAGCATATAAGGACGACGAATTGCTTAGTCAGTCAGTATCCAAGTGATGCAGTAGGAATTCAGCAAAGTGAACAGCGATTCAGCGAAGAGCAAGCCCGGCCTATGAGGCCATGACTTGCTTAGGTTCTTTATACAGCTAGTTCAAGGAACGAAAGAACGATGCAAACAAAAAAAAATGGCATAGCTCAAAGGGAGTATTACTGTTACCTTAGTAGCAAATAAAAAGCCAGCACGAACGCTTTTCAGAAGCACATATGGCGGGCAAATTAAACCGGCATGCAAAAGCAGCAGTTTTGCAGGAACCGAATGAGCAGCGGTTATTGAAGCTGCAGGTCAAGCACAGAGTTGCGACAAGGGAATCAAGGATTCTCTGATGAACCACAGGGAAAAGAAGAAACTAAGACACAGGAGAGTCGACCACAGATAGAGGAAGGCGAGTGATCATGCATGGACTCTAGGTTGCAATGTATTATGTCCTCTCCCTTTTTATAAGCTAATGCAACTAGGGAGAGAGAATATGCCATTGCACAAATCAGCAAGCAGATCAAATCGCTTGGCGTTGTGGCAAAATTAAAGCTTAGAGAAGGAGGAACAAGAATGTGGTGTGCGTGGGAACACTAGGCACGACGACGAGGAGTGTGAAGAAAGCGAGATCAAGCGAAAGCTGCACTGCACAAATGGCTCTCGCCTCACATGGAAAGATGGGGTGGTGAACACAGAGCTAAGCTAAGGTAGCACAGCATGCATGCATTGGCGTTACCTTCACATCTTGTCATGCACAACACCATGTGGTATGGGTCATAATCTAGATGATGAACAATTAACATCATTGTCAGAGAGTTTAGAGGAAAAAGATGAGCGCCTATTCACCCCACTCTAATCGATAACACGGTGGTATGGGTCATAATCTAAATGATGAACAATTAACATCGTTGTCGAGTAGTTTAGAAAAAAAAATAGGCTCCTAAGAACGGGCGCATTGCCCGATAAGCCAGAGACTGACACCACATTCTACGGACGCAAAGGTGGCTTTTGAAATTTTACTGATCTGAAGAGAAGCGTTGCCATGAAGCTAGAGTTTAATGCAATGCCGGAAACAAACAAAGAACCAACTAGTGCTAATGTGTTTCGTCTCCTACTAGACCTGAAAAACTATGGGAGTAGGGATACAGACCACATTATTGTTTTTTATTTTAAAAAATGGCGGTTAATTTGCTGAGGAATATTAGTTAAGTCTAGCCCACCTTACCACGGGATTAGCATTTTTCTAAAAAAAAACCTTTTATCTTCTCTTTATCAGGAGAACTAAACATTATTGTCGATGCAAATCGTGTGAGACAGAAATGGCGATTGAAGAATTTCACAGTAAGTAGCATCGCTTGGAAGTCGAAATAGAACATCAATTACGCGTCGGTTAAGCTAGCAAGAATGCTAAAATGTAGTACTGACAAACAAACAATGCATTAGCCCTCTCCAAGACTCCCAAGTTGTTGTAGCAATTGCAAGGTGAAAAACTACATACTACTAGTAATATTGAAGCCACGAGTGAGACGACTAAGATAGTTCTTACAGAACTAACTGAGCTCAGTTCCCAAGAAGGGAAAAATCTACACAGAATGTCAAAGACGTAGCGTGAATCCTAGTTAAACCAAGGTACAAGGTGAAGGGGGGATCACAGGCTGAGAGAGGCGAAGGAAGGAAGGAAAGGGGAAAAGGGCAAGCATGCATGCAGCTAACCCAAGCGAGAGGCCGGCGCATCAGAGTAGGTACGTCGACCACACCGGCATTCATGGATCTTGCGACATCTAGAACACCGGTGCTCCAGACTAGTAGACCGGAATACTGCTTATGTACGCGAACATTGCGATCCAGTTTGCTGCAGTTTGAGGGCAAAGATGCTAGTTTGAGTTGAAAAACCAATCATCTTTCTTGTTTCCTGAGCGCAGCCGATGGGTTGTACTCAATGAAGTGAATGTGACTTGTTGGAGATATTAGAGATTAGGAAAGAGTCTAGAGTTTAGGTAAAAATTCAAGTCGTGTTAGAATCGAACTATAATATTCAACACTATAGATAAAGGGTGTGGAGATCCCAAGAGGAACACACAATATTTCTGAAATTCTACATGGTATTAGAGTCTAATCCTAATCCCTAGACTCACCTCATATCCGATTCGTAGCCGCCGCCATCCCCGAAGCTGTCCCCACATAGCCAGCTACTAGCCGCTGCCACCACACCTTGGGCACGCGGCCGCCGCCGCCAGCTTTGCGGGCCAGCCGCAGCCAGCAGCCCACGCCTTGGCAGGCGGGGCGGGTTGTCGCCGCCGCTTGGGCCACTGCTTGCCACTCGGGCAACCGCTTATCGTTTGGGACTTGAGGAGGAGGATCCGGTGGCTGCTTGGGGAAGGAGGACGCTCGGGGGAGAAGGCTGTGCTGCGAGAAAAAGAAGCTCGGGGAAGGAGAGGCACTCGAGCTTGGGAAGAAAAAGAGGAAAGAAGAAGCAGGGAGGCGCTCGGGAGGAGGTTGCGTGTGGCTGCCGTGCTTCGGTGGTGAGGAGGGGATCCGAAGGAAGATCGTGTGGCTACCGTGCTTCGGTGGTGAGGAGGGGATCCGGTGGATCTGGTGTGGTGTTGCTTCGGTGGGTGGTGAGAGGAAATCAACTGGTTTTGGGGATGGTTCAAAAGGTGTTGGCAATTGTGTTTGTGATCATGGAGTCGTAATCCGTCGATGCGTGAAGAGGTTGGCGTGATCGTCAATACACGCAGCAATAGGTAGGAGGGGACGATTTGGTGAGGGGTGTGTAATTGGTGTTGAAAGTAGAAGATGAATCCTGAGGAGATTAAAGCTGCGAGAAAGGCTGAGGAAGAAATTGTACAAAAAGCTGCGGAGAAGAGTATTGTGACCATGGATGGGGAAGTGAAGAATCTGTTGGAAATATGCCCTAGAGGCAATCATAGAGATGATTATATTTTATTGTGTTCATAACATTGAATAATATGTTATCATGTTCCTAGAACAATATCGATAATATTTATTATCAAGTATGTGACTTGATTGTGAAACTCTATATTTCTGTGATGATTATTCTTAAACGTTCACTGGTCGGAAACATACGAGAACACATATGAATAGACTAGCATATGTATTGGTTGATGACTATGTTTCACAGGTCATAGATATGGAGATATCAAACCAATAATATGGACACATGTTAAAGAACATGCTGTTGGATAAGACCCACCTTGAGACACTGTTGAGATTGTTATGATTTCGTATGTCATCAGTTGGTCTCAAGCAATGATGATGTGTAATCCTTAGACCTGAGATCAGCATGATTTTCTACATATATAATAGCACTCTTAGGGGTTGCCAAATGCTACTCGTTACTGGGTAGTTATAAAGGTAGCTTTTGGGTATGCGATGAAACGTGCAGAGAGATGTGACTGGTCGGATATGAGATTTGCCCCTCCTAACATAACCGGAGAGATGTCTCTAAGCCCCTCGGTATGGTCGGATAAAGAAAGTGCATGGCCATGCTACTAGTGGTCGAAGTGTCAACCACATGAAGTTATTCAACACTTGATCGAGAAAGTATTGAACAGTCCATGGATGACAAATAATCTCACCTGGAGTTCAACCAGATGTCGTAAGGCAAAGGGATAACACATAAACAGGTTGTTCAGTTCGACCAGATAGTACGGTTAATATCCTTTCTCCACGTGTTGGAATAACCGCTTTCTAGGACCTCCTTTGCCTGGAGTGGTCCTGGAATGGTCCGGGAGTGGTCCTGGAGAAACCTATCGAGGAGGTCCAATAGGATGTCTCAAAGCTGGTCGAAAACTGGTCGTATGGAGATACGAGCTGGTCATAGACTAGTCGAACATAATTACGAACTGGTCGTAACTAAGTTTGGACTGGTCGTGACTAGATACGAGCTGGTCATAAGTGATAAGGATCTGGTCATAGATCATATTGCATTAAGGTTCGTCCGATATATTCTATGTGTGTTTGGGAATCGTTATGTGCTGCTAGGTACCACTGACGACTCATGGTTGAAAAAGAGTTTCCGAGTCACAACCGATTACACATGAACCTATAGGGTCACACACTTAAAGGGCTAGGATTTAATTTGAATGGTGATCTGAGTCCTTGTAGGCCACGAGTTCCTAATGGGCCTTAAGTTCGAGACCCTTCATGGATGTCTATATATAGAGGGGCGGTGGCATAGGGTGAAGTAAGCTTTTGAAGTATTCCTGAAACCCTAATAGCCACGCCTTCCTCAACCACGCCGTTGGCGCTAGCACTCCAACGCGTGGTGTCCCTGCCCCGTACGTGTGGATATCTTGGAGGTGTTGTTGCGAAGCATCAACACTAGGACGATCCATAACTCGTGACGATCATTGGAGCAGGAGGAGAAAAAGCACGGCAAAGTACGACTATGACTGCATTAACTCGCTACATCAACTCTACTTCCGCTACGAGTCGACGTGTCTAGTGGTAATCTCATGATCTATTACTAGCGGAGGTTCCTTGGTTGCGCGGTAGAAATTTTGTTTTGTGCTATCGTAACTTACCCGTAACCCAATAAAATCATCTTTGGTCACAAAAGGTGAAATGAGAGGTATATTGCAGGACTTTATCGTGATGGGTTTGATAGGTCCTAGAGCTGAAACGAGATCATCAGAGTTGAAGCTGGAATTGATGTCGAATGATGTGAAGCTGGAAGGGAGTAAGAATTATCTGAGTTGGTCCAGGAGAGCTCAGTTAATTCTGAAGACGAAAGGGGTAGAGTACTATCTGCAGGAGACTTACGTCGAGCCTGTGGACAAAGGGAGTACTGATTGGAGGGTGTGAAACACCACCAACTCTGTGGTGGTGGCATGGTTGTTGACTTCGGTGCCCTTGTCCATTGCTAGGATGGTGGAGGCGATCCCAAGTGCAATGGTGATGTGGAAGACGCTGGGGAACATGTACTCCGGAGCTGGTAATGTGATGATAATGGTGGAGGTTCAGGGCAAGGTAGATGCTCTGAAACAGGGGGAGAAGAACTTTCAAAAATATGCCACTGAGCTGCAGCAATTGTGGGCAGATTTGGATCAATATGATCCACTACAACTGACATGTGCTGATGATATTGAGTTTGGTAGGGTGTGGCTGCAGCGTAGAAGGGTCACTCACTTCTTGAAAGGTTTAAACCCTGAGTTTGAGAGCAAGAGGGCTTCAATATGTCATCAGGTGATATTGCCAACTATGGAGGAAGCTATTTCAGCTATGGTTGTCGAGGAAACTCGACAGAGGGTGGTGGTGGGTAGAAACCCTATAAGATCAGCGTACGTCATAGCTGATGACAAGGAGTGTTACAACTGTAAGCAAATAGGACATTTGAGTTGGGCGTGTCCTCTCTCACGTACTAGAGGTCGCGAGGGTGATTGGATTTGCCGTGCTGCGAGATGCGGCAACTCAAACTTTGCAAGGAGGACTGAGTGTTATAAGTGTGCGGCATCTCGCCCTAGTAGAGGTGGTGGTGGGAATAATAGATCTGTTAAAGGAGGTTAAGGTGGAGGTAGAGGAAGAGGAAGAGGTGGCCCCAGGGCCAATGCAGCCATGGCAGAGGAGAAGACTGCACAGTCGGAGAAGTGACAGAAGGGAGAAGAGGATTGAGACTGGAGTTAAGTGTGATGGGCTATGGCAGAGGTGGTGGAGGCCGAGACTGGGGGTGTATGGGCAGAGTGGTGGAGGCCGAGGGTGGTTGGGGCATGAGGATAGAGGAAGATGAGGTTGAGGTCGGACAGCTGGTAGATGGTAGAGATGGATTTAGTGACGCCTCTGGTATCATGGTAGTTTGGTCTTTGTGATGGTATTAGTTATAGAGTTAAGGGATTAACTAGCACCCGAACGTCCGAAGGATCGGACGCCCGGGTCATCTTTTTTGCTTTTTTTAGTAATCAAAGCATTATCCTTTGTAATATGGACTCTAATGAAATCTAGGAATAAATTGTTTGGCACCGTGTTGTAAACAATATCGCATCAGCTTTCCTTTTTAACATCTTGATTAGCAAGTAGCTCATTGTTGTCTACAATTTCCTTTTGGGTTAAGAGTAAGAAAAAGAAAAAGAAAAGGATGCAACTTAAATTACGTCGTTGCATGCAACATCCCCTAGACAATGGTTACAACAACCTCGGACAACGGTTGCAACATCTCCGGACAACGGTTGTAACATCTTAGGATAATAGTTGCAACATCTCCGGACAACGGTTGCAACATCCTAGGACAATGGTTGCAACATCTCCGGATAACGGTTGCAACATCCTAGGACAATGGTTGCAACATCCCCGGACAACACTTGCAACATCCTAGGACATTGGTTGCAACATCCCCGGACAACGGTTGCAACATCCTAGGACAATGGTTGCAACATCCTCGGACAATGGTTGCAACATCCCGGATAACGGTTGCAACATCCTAGGACAATGGTTGCAATATCATCGGACAACGGTTGCAACATCCTAGGACAACAGTTGCAACATCCTAAGACAATGGTTGTAACATCCCCGTGAACAGTATGCAACATTTTTTCCTATGGTTGCAACATCCTAGAACAATAGCTGCAACATCCTCGAAAAACGGTTGCAACATCCTAGGAGGTTGCAACATCCTAGGACAACGGTTGCAACATCCCTAGGACACGGTTGCAACATCCCCAGACAATGGTTGCAACATCCTAGAACAATGGTTGCAACATCCTTCGGACACGGCTGCAACATCCCCGGACGACGGTTGCAACATCCTAAGACAATGGTTGCAACATCTCCGGGCAACGGTTGCAATATCCCCAGACAACGGTTGCAACATCCCCCGAACACGGTTGCAACATCCCCGTACAACGGTTGCAACATCTCCGGACAACGATTGCAACATCCTCGGACAATAGCTACAACATCCCCGGACAATAGTTACAACATCACAAAAAAAAACATCTGGAAAAAAATACGTTGGAAAAAACTACAACATCACCGTGAACCGTATGCCCCGATGTAGTTATATTGTTGCCTTTATTCTGCATAAGAACTGGATGAGATCGATTGGATCGGTTTCTTTGGATGATGTTCGCTAAGCTGAAAGGTATTTTGATACCTTGATCCTCGCTTCTCTGTAATCAGTGGTGAAAAGGTGAGTTTGATCGGCAGTGGGCGCCATGATGTCTTCATTGGCTGACGTAGGCTGCGGGTCGTCCGGAGTTTCGGACGATCGAGCCGTATCATTATCCTAGAGTTAATGGTAGGTTTGGTAGATTCTTATAATGGTATTGCAATATGTAACAAGATAGGCATTTTTGTTATCTCATGCCCATCTTGATTCTTGAGGGGGAGAGTGTTGGAGATATTAGATATTAGGAAAGAGTCTAGAGTTTAGGTAAGAGTCCAAGTCGCGTTAGAGTTGAACTGTAATATTTAACACTACAAATAAAAGGTATGGAAATTCCAAAAGAGACAATATTTTCGAAATTCAACGTGATTGAAGCAGCCATTCCTCGCTATGGCGAGACCGAAGGTTCTGCGGTGTGCTCTGCTCATCTTGAGGCCTGCAAAACACAACTTTTCATAGGTTTGTAGTGTGTCCTGCAGGCAGGACCGCAGGAGGGAGTTCTGAACCCCGTCGCAAGATGCATTGTGCTATTACTTTTCAGACGTTGTAGCGTTCGACTAGGGCTGTTATGGATTGGCTAGGCCATGGAAACATGCAGTTCAATCAAGATTACAACCTACCATTAGTACCAATCCGGTGGGTCTACAGGCTGTGCATGTTTCCGAAAGAAAAAAAAGGGATTTGGTTAAAGGACAGGAGGTGCCTACTTACCAGTACATTGTGTTTTAGGAACGGCCCATCGGCACTGGCGACCTAGCGAAGACACCAAGTCAAAGGTACATCTCGATCTACTCGAATAGTACCATGTACCCATTGGCATATGCCGAATGGTATAGGATGACAGAAGAGTTCAACACACCCTGTAGCGAAGGGGGTCCAGGGGCCCTCGCTCTAGGCCAACTCACACGGAGCGAAGGGGCCCAGGCAGCCTTCGCTCTGGGTCTGCCTCGCATGGAGCGAAGGGGGACAAGACCACTTGCGGACCAGGTGTACAAGCGTGGTAGACCAAGCCTATGGAGGTCTACTGTACGCCAGAGGCTACGTCTAGGAAGGTGTAAAGAGTCTAAAGCCTCTATAGACATAAGACATTTTCAAAGGTAGAATTGAATCTCATGTACCCTGTATGTAACACTAAATAGCCTATTTCCTCCATGTGGTTAAGAGGAGACTTTTTGAGCAATAAAGACACATATTTAATACACCTTGATGTCGTTTTCCCATCTCTCAAGACCTTCGGGCTTCCCCTTCACATCTTTATTGTCTAGTTTGTAGCTAAGACACACTTAACAGATTGGGTGCGGCTATATGACGCTATACCGTCGAATGCCGATTCAACGGGATAAGGCAGAGCCCTACGATCTGTTTCCATCCAACAATCCACTAGTGTCTTCCTCTCGCGTGTCTCCCAGTTCCCGTAGGCACCGCGTACACAGCGCACCATCGAAGTGTCATCGTGCTCCACAAAGCAACTGTAGCAACCGGCTCCGTCCCCCACTCCACGCGCACCTCCGGCACCAAATGCGTCACCAAAACTTCCACTGTCCTCCTCTCCCAGCAACTTGTTCCTCTCCTCCCTGCTCAAACAGTCATGAGACTTGGGATGAAAACTTCATGAAACTATATGAAACACGATGAAACTTGGGATGAAACTTCATGAGACTTGGGATGAAACTTAATGAAACTTAATGAAACTTGATAAAACTTAATGAAACTTCATGAGACTTGAGATGAAACATCATGAGACTTGGGATGAAAACTTCATGAAACTTGATGAAACATGATGAAATTTGGCATGAAACTTAATGAGACTTGGGATGAAACTTTATGAAACTTCACGAGACTTGGGTTGAAACTTCATAAAACTTAACGAAACTATATGAAACATGATGAAACTTGGAATGGAGTTTTATTAAGTTTCATCGTGTTTCATCAGGTTTCACGCAGTTTCATTAAGTTCCATCCCAAGTCTAATGAAGTTTCATCGTGTTTCATCTAGTTTCATTAAGTTCCATCCCAAGTCTAATGAAGTTTCATCGTGTTTCATCTAGTTTCATATAGTTTCATTAAGTTTCATGAAGTTTCAACTAATTTTTGATGTGTTTCATGAAGTTTCAATAAGTTTCAGATAAAAAAATTCAAGAAATTTCAGCAAGTTTCAACAATTTTCGTCAAAAAAAAATCAAAAAAAGAGCAAAAAAGATTCAACAAGTTGCATTAAGTTTCTAGAAACCAAAAGTTTCAAAAAAATGTCAACAAGCTCACCTTGGCCCAACCCCTGACGGCAGCGCTGAGGTCTGACCAGAGCAGGTCGCAGAGCAGGCCGGTGTGCGGCACGTCGGTGGGCCTGGGCAGGGCCCTAATCTGGTCAAGGCTGTGCAGGTCCGATGAGATGCCGTCGTGCATGCAGAGGATCCTGTCGTCCACGAGGGCGGCGACGGGGAGGCAGTTGAAGCAGTCGGTGAAGAGCTTCCAGAGGCAGATGTTGTAGCGGCGCTTGCACTCATCGTAGAAGCCGAAGATGCGGTTGATGGAGGCGCACTCGTGGTTGCCGCGGAGGAGGAAGAAATGCTCTAGGTACTTGAGCTTGTAGGCGAGCAGCAGGCAGATGGCCTCGTTGCTCTGCTTCCTACGGTCCACGTAGTCGCCCAGGAAGTTTCTGGGCCAAAAGATAGAGATAGATAGAGATGAGTAGTGGGAGAGATGAAGTCACGGATAAGAGGATTGAATGGTTAGATGCTATGCCGTTACTTTCTCTAGCGACGGTATAGCGTTTTTTAGCTTTTCCCTAACAGATTATGCTTACTCAAAACATGTTAGACCCCTGATTCTGTGATTCATTGTTCTATGTCCTTCAATAACGCAATCAACAACCATTTTTGAGTCCTTCACATGTGGTGAAAGTACCTAAAAAGATCTATTTGAGTCCACATACCGTCTGTAACCATATTGTGTTCTTTTTCCAATCAAAGCAAGGGACCCTGAAAGCTAGTGTCAGGTGAAACTTGCATCACAAACATGGCATAACGTGCCATCTCTGCATACATGTTATTACTGAGCGAGAGAAGAACGATTGTATTAGCATTCGCAATGCTGCATCCAATTGTCCCATGCAGGGGCGGATCCAAGGGAGGCCTTGAGATGCACAGGACATCGGCAGGGGCAGAACCAAATTGGTTTACCCGGTGTCACAGGACACCGGGTTCAATAAATAATTTAGCGGGGATCAATTTATATATACCACATGTGTACCTCCTATTCCAAAAACTGTGCACCCTGGAGTCATCTCAGGCGGCGACTTAGTACAATATTGTTTTAAAAAATTCATGTGTTGCTATATGCATAGTAAAGTAGTGAACTCCGGTTAAATTCGTTCTAGTTCCGCCTCTGGACATCAGGTCCAATTTTATTTTACCTTATCAAAACTCTTGTATATATAGGTGTACATACCGCAACATAAGCTCAGTAACCTCATACACATGCGATGATATGTATGAAGATATCTGATTATTTTTCTTCTAGATCCGCCACTATCGCACCGAGGAGGAAGCCATCATCTTTTTATTGTGAAGCTTGGCACCTCCAGGACGCAGGGGTCAGATTTTGACTAGATTAGATCACCGTGACCTTGTGCCTTGTGCCCTTTATAAGTAGCTCGGCAAAAGACAGAAAATGGCACGATCTGCCATGCTAATGCTATTTGTATACACAGTACTGTATATGCATGCACTAGCGTACAAGCATAAGCCTACTTTTCTTTTACTACTAACTGGTGTTGACTTTAGGAGGCGTGGACTTGTGGTGACCGTGGGATCCTCAGAAAGGAGAACCGTGGCGGCGAGATTGAGCTCGGACGCTAGGATGCAGCAAGTCAAAAAGGGCCTTAAAAATTAGAATGCGTGCGTACGCCGATGCATGCACGATTGATGATCGCCACCTGAAATCTACAGGCGCAATTCCCTCCAGAGTTCCAACTGCTCGCTACAGCCTCCTCTTGCACGAATTTCACAGCAAAAAAAATAATACAAAATCATTATGATAAATTCCTAAACAAACGGTGAGACCACGTGAAAGTCGTCCCATGGTGTGTGATAAGTATTTAACTTTGTTATGCATGCGTTATCGAAGTTTGAGTTTGATTTTAGATCATATACAATGGGTTTACATTAGCTATCTATAGCATCTGCCACGTAGAATAAAGAGAAAAAAATATGTTGTCTACAATCTTGTAGCCAATTGTAGTACCAAAACCAAGAAAAGCATTAAAAAATTGTGTGTTGTTTACAATCCTGTAGCCGACTGTATCACTACAACTTATTGTATGAGTTGTCTTTAATATTATCTACAGATGACATGAAAATTTACTATAGACAGCAGCTATCCGTACTATTATACATGCCCTTAGGAGTTTACAATTCTAGAGCTGCTGTCAGACCACCAGCCACTGGTCGGTTTTGACCGATCAGAAACCTGACAGCAGCTAAACTTCGCTAAAATAAGAGTTTCTCAAATACCTCAACACTATTGTCAATTGTTCAACCACACTAAGAATAATCTAACCATGATCTCCACACAACACTTCCCCCCCCCAAAAAAAAAAACAGGACATAATATGGTAAGATACCCCCCAAAGAGTTCATTACCGTTTCAGTCATCATTTGTGTGACCGTGTTTACCTCGAAGAAAAGGGAAAAGGCAGGACAACAGATCACAGATAGACCACCCCTGTTATGTTCAAATTCAGGCAACTCAATACATACATCGGTCATAGCAAACAATGTTCAACCTAAAAATACGATGGTCAAAGCGATACAACGGCTGATTCTAGCCGCAACACCGTGGGGTCCCAAACACTTGCAACCCAACTTCGGGTGCCAGACAAGATCAAGAGGACACACAGTTTCAACAAAATGGTACAGACTTTTATTGTCCATCCAGCAAGAATGCTGAAACAAATCATAAATGTTTACTGGAAAAAAAACAACCTATAGAGAAATTATACAACTACATCGAAGCTTGTAATATCAAGGCTTTGCATCCAACACAACACAGCAGTTGCAGCATCGCCTTCATTCGCATGTCATATATTTAGTAGATACAGTATCCGACATGGATAGAAAAAAGAACAGTGATGAAAATTATACCCCCCAACAAAAGAAATCATACATAAAGAAAGACCAGGTGAGCAAAATCGAAACGCCCAACCTGTTTCTCAACCCATCGCTCGTAATCCACGGCACAGTATAATCTCACCTGTACCCACCGTATGGCTGCTGACCACCGTATCCAGTACTCATTGGATTGTATCCACCAGGCATTCCACCTGGACCCATCCCCATAGGAGGCCGCATCTGCATCCCCTGGTTCATCCCCATGCCCATGTTCATCCCCATTGGTGGTTGGTTCATCCCCATCCCCATTCCCATCGGTTGTTGGTTCATCACCATCCCCATTCCCATCGGTTGTTGGCTCATCCCCATCCCCATCCCCACGCCCATTGGCCGGTTCATTCCCATTCCGCCACCGTAACCAGCACCGATACCCATACCAACACCCCTGCCTGCACCCATCGTGTTGGAAGGAGGTGCCATGGCACTCGCACCAGCTTGACCAATGCCAGAACCAGCTCCCATGGCTTTGCCCATGGTGACTGTAGATACCACAGGTGCTTGAGAGGGTTTCTTTTCTTGCCTTTTCTCCTTGCGATTAATTGAATCAAAGTCAACTCCAATATCAGCATGTGGATTGGTTTTTCCTGTAAAACACACATACATAGGTCAGATCACACAAAGGTAGAAAGTTGGCATTGCAGAAAAAGACAACCAGAGACAAGCCACTTACGTCCAGAAATGTTCAGATTGACTAGACCTCGGCTCAATGTATCAGCCCAAACTGTAGATTTGGGCTCGAATTTCTTCGCTGGCTCAGTCTGACTAACTTGCAAAGCTGAAATGATTGTTTCTGGGGGAGCTGATGAACTTGACTGCAATGGAAAGTTGGCACCAGAAGGCATTGAGTTTGGCGCAGCAAGAGGCTGAGATGCCCCGCGAGATATTGCCTGTGTAGCTGATGTGGCAGTTTGTGGGAGGAAGCTTGGCTGAGATGGCTGTAGATTTGCTGGAGTTGCAAATTGAGAAGACTGCGAAGGAATGTACGATGGTGCTCCATTCTGTGATGGAACCCCAGACAGGCTATCAATGCCGGGACCTGAAGATGGTTGCATAAAAAAGTTTGACTGGCCTGATGGTAGATAGGGTGCTGCAGGCTGAGGCACCTGCGAAGGAGCAAATGATGTAGCAGCAGCCTGAGGAAATGGCGATGGGTTGGTGTCTGCAGGATGAGATGCTTGCGAATAAGCAAACGCGGGAGCAGCCTGTGGAGCATGTGGATTGGGTGCCACTGCTTGAGGTGTTTGAGAAGGAGCAAATGTAGCAGAAGCGACGTGAGTAACAGGCGACGGGCCAGCAACTGCAGGCTGAGGTGTCTGGGAGGGAGCATAACTTGGAACTGCCTGTTGGGTAAGTGCAGATGGATTTGCAGGTGATACCTCTGAAGGGAAGGAGGTGGTGTTTGAAAAAATATCATTATGTCCGGGTGCAACATTTGATGCAAAAGTGAGATCACCAAGAGTATCTCCAAAACCAAAGCTTGCAGCTGAAGCAGGCTGGAAAGGGTTTGCATCTGCACCAGGTCCGGAGGCCTGAAAAGAACTAGCCGGTGCAGCATTTGTCTGATAAACTGAAGGGATATCTTCATGAACCGCCTTGAAAGGAGTAGGGTCCCCAAAAGGATTTGTAGCATCAATCGGCTGCACGGTTAAAAGCCAAAAGGATAAGCTGAACGAATCCGTAGATTTAGCTATTATGACTAGATAAACTAAAAGAGAACACAACAGCCATTCCATCACCAAAATAAGTTACTTGGTGTTGAATTCAAAGCATATCTACTGACTGAAATTCTGCTATCATTACTAGTTTACTACTGATGCTTCAAGGCTAAATACAGTTCACAATAACCACACCAACAAGGTTTTGCCGTTTATAGTGCTTAGCTGATCCAATTTGTCAAACTGCGCAAAATTATAGGGCTATTTACACTGTTTTCAGTAGTACCGATACAAGCCAATTTAAGAAACCATGCAGTGTAAAATCGCATCACAACCCCTATTAGAACAAATCACTAATATAACGTGAATGGCTGCAAGTTCTGCAGATGCATACCTCGCTGAATCCAGTAGAAGCTGGTGGCATGCCCATAGAACTATTTGTTCCAAAGCCTGAATTTGCTGGTGGCTCAACATTTGGGGTGGTAGTTGGCTGAGGCACAGATACCAAAGCCAATGAACTAATAGGATCCGATCCAAATAAATCCATCTCCAAACTATTCATTGCCGGTGACGGGTTCACTGGAGGTGAATCATCTGAAAAAGGATACAAATCAGCAAAAGATAAACATTAGTACTTATTTACCACCAAAACATACTGACAACAACAACATGCCAAGTTAGGCACCATTCCTCCATACATTTGTTCTGGTATATAAACAAACCGGAAAACAAACTATTCATACAGATGCCTTCCATTACTTTGCTTTACTCATGCAATGTATTGACTGCCAAAAAAGAACGAACTATACCTGGTACTGATCCACGTGGATCAAATGCATCAAAACCATTAGGTTCAGCATGAGCAGGTGGTGGTGCAGGTACATCTTCCACACCATTATTATGAACACCATTCACCTGTCCTGGGGGGGCGCTTGTTCTAGGAGCGGAAGGAGAAGACAGCTTTGGTGCAGCAGCTGGCACACTTCCTCCATTTCTGAAATTGATAGGTGATTCAGAGGCCATTGTGCTTCTATAAAGTAAGCATTTTTAATAGAAAACAGACCTTTCATCATGAAGATTGTCCTGGGCATCTCTTGTGACATCTTCATAGCGCGGTGGTGAAGCAATCTGCTGGTCAGAAGGCTTGCGCTCTATAGGCCTGTCAAAGCAGGTAATAAAACTTAGACAGCTTGCTTCCAATAAGACAAGCTAAAACGTTTGAACTTGACGATTCTCCGTTATTTACCTCTCATCCTGAGTAGGTCCATCAACGTTGCTGCCACGGCCACTGCAATGGAAGTGGAAGGATATTAGGGTCCACAAAGAGCCATAAAAAATAAACAGGGCCATATTGGTGATTTAAAGAAATTTAAATCTATCTTGTACATTATTTATTGACAGTACTATGAACAGCATGTAAGAATTTTAAGTCAAAACAAGCAATGAAACAGACCGGGATGAATAAACCTCGTCATCGCCGTATGAATCCCTCTCTCGTCCATAACTCCTGCGACCCGATCCTTCAGCATATTCATGGTTGCTATGACTTCCTCTGTATTCATCTTCTCTATATTGATCTCTCCCATAGCGTTCATTAGAATCCCTAGAATAACGATCTCCTTCCCGATTGGGTGTATCTCCAGCACCACCATATCTGTCATCATCCCTATATCCGTATTCTCTTTCCCTCCCAGAGCCATTTCTGTTATCGTATCTACTGCCATAGCTGCCTTCATAGCGATCATTGTCATAGCCACCATATCCACCTGGGCCCCTGTGTGTCCCACCAGTGGCAGATGCACTCCGATACCTACAGATAAACAGAGAAAGGGGAATATACATGTCCATCAAACACTATGCGCCGATCACATATCTGAAGCAAACACAACATAAAGTTAGAGTACACTCACTTGTCCCTGGTAGCTAGTGCTTTCTGCCTAACTTCCTGTATTCTTTCTTTATCATTTACTAAACTAACGAGGCTCTGGGATTTTCGTCGTACATTGCCACCTTGATCTCTCCCACTAGAATCGATATACTGGAAATCAGCTAGTGTCTGCAATTTTAATCATAGTGTGAGAGCACCAAACAAGTACAATACAGAAATCTAGGATGTTTACACAAAACTTGAAGCAGGTATTACGTTAAAGCATATGATACAGAACGAGGATCGATAGCATTACCGATATCTGATAAGCATGCTCCCTTATGTCATCAATAACTCGCTCGGTACCATGCGCTACCAGGTAATCCAGAACAATCAATCCCTACATCTCAGCAAAATATAGCATCAGACTCAACTGTTCAACATATTTTGTGATTATATGCACTCTCCATCCATATTTGCCGAGAAAACCAGAGGTTGAGGAAAAACACAAATATTCAAACCACACCTTGTAAACATGCCGCCAATTTTTACCCGTGTCATTGATCCTCTTCCACACAACATTCATGATCATCTGATACTCATAACTGCAAACACGCAAAGCACATTAGCACCCGGGAAATTGGGTTCTATTTGGTGAAAAGCCAATCAAATAACAAAATCCCTAAAAACATACTGGTTATGTGTTGCTTCGCCAATGTCTGCCAGGAGTGATCCATGTGGGCCCCACGGCTCGTTGCTTGTGGCATCAAGAATCTGTTTAGGGCCATTGCGCAAAATGGAATAAGAAGAGCAGTCCCATGTTAAGAATATGATTCACAGCAATTAAAAGTAAGAGCAATGGAATGGAATGGATTAGCCAAATAGCATGGTTAGCACATTTTTTTGCATGAGAAGGCGCCAGAGATCTGACCTTTTGTTCTATACCAGGCACCTTGAGGACCTTTTTATTCACCTCTCTTTTTCTGCAAAAAAAAAATAAAAACCAGAACAAATTGAATTACGACGTCGATCTACTATACTAACAAACGAACAAAGCTCGAATTGCACGAGATTGATAACATGATGGCATGGAAATCACGTACAAATCCCGGACCGTTTGGCCGAATGCTTTCTTCATGGTGCCCTTTCGAATCTAGCTTCTTGTGGCTCTCTCCTCCTCGGTAGGAGACCTGTACAATTTATTGGTAAGATCCAAACAAGCATCCATCACTAACATTTCGATTTCCATTCCGGTTCCGAAATGAAGCATGAGAAAGCATCACGTCCCAGCGCCCCCGAAAGGAAGCTCAAAACAAACAATCCGAACGAGCAGAGCAGAGGAATCCGGCACGAGAAGCGGACACAACTCCACCAACCAAAAAGAAGAAGAAGCAGATCTACGCGAACCGCGTCGGTGGCAAATTCACAACAGCGCCCATACAGCACGCCCCAGATCTATCAGCGCCGACAACCTCCGATCCCCGGAGAGATCTAGCGCGCCCCAGCCATTCCCCACCCAACCCTAAACCCAGCCAACAGCGCGGAGCAGCAAGCGCGGATCTGGCTGCGCGGCGGGGGGGCGAAACAGCAGCAGCGACAGGAACTCGAAACGAACCTGAGGAGGCAGGACGAGCAGCTAGATCGGGACGGCGGCCGACGAGGCGAGGCGGGAGTCCAAGGGGTTTCCACGGGAGGAGAGGAGGCGAGGAATGGGGGGCGAGGCGGTCAGGTGAGGCTCGAGTCACCCGCCTCCTTCGCTTTCCTCTCCTTTCTCCCTGAGTTGTCGCTCGCTCGCTGCCTGCTAGGAAAGACAAGTTGGAAGGGAGAGAGAAGAGAAGGTGCGCGAATAATAATTTGTTTTCTTTTTCGCTTGGGTTTAGTGCTTCATCTAATCATTAACGTGTTAACCACGCGGGATTAGTCGCTCGCTCACCGCAAAAAATCTACTCCCTCCGGTAAGTTTTTGAAGGCGTACAGTCAAATTGTCGAAATTTTTGTTGTCGGTATCTTTTTAAATATTTATATTATTTACATAAAAATTGTATGTTTAAATTCATCTCAAAAGGTATTCTCATAGTTTTATTAGGTTTTACAAATATATTATGACAGTAATTAATAATTAAAGTTGTGTTTAGTGATCATGTCGATATCCTAAATAACTTGTTTTTTTTACAGGAGAGAGTACTAATTAACGGGTCAACTAAGGATGAATTTTTTTATTTAACCTTTTTTTTAAATTTTATTTTAAAGTTAACCTCCCGCACACTTTATTTCCAATTCTAACCATTTTTGTCACGCCAACAACTATAGCGTGACCAAACAACATTATCATGTCAGCTCATATCTAAGCAATCTCTTGTCACGTCACCACCCGTGACGTGACAGTGTTATTTGTCACGCCACAACCAGTAGCGTGACAAAAAATATTATTTTGGATATATATCCTGACGCGTGATAGTATTATTTTGTCACGTCACAGATGGTGGTATGACAAAGAGATCAGAATTGAAAATAAAGTGCGTGAGAGATTAATTTTTAAAAATAAATAAATAAAAAGTTCACTAAGGATGAGCTGGAGTCGGGAAAAGTGAAAGGAGAATGGAAACTGAAACAGGTTTTTTTTACTCTTCTAATCGGGATTATTATACTTTTCGTCCCGTGAATTGCTTTGCTTTAATTACTAGTAGTTTTGTACATGATGAGGGGTTATAGTTACTTATTCCTGGCTGGATTGGCTGGCCGGTGGTGGGCCCGCCTGGGAATAAAGCCCGCGTTTGGCGACGGTGTCAACTGTCAAGCCCTCGTTTCTTCTAGAGAAAACTCGAACCATTTCGCATTTCCCTTTAGGCTCAAATACAGAGGATCTTCTGTAACTCGATATTCTGTAACTCTCGGCCTTATCTAGAGGAGGGGATCCTCTATTTTGCCTTGGAGATTTAAATGCAGAGGATGAACAGTTCTATGCATTAGGAACAATTCTCAACTATCCGATCAAAATCTAATGGTTCAGATCAAATGCTACAGCGTACATACTACAATACAAATTCTTTCCCACGGTAAAATCTATTATTATGCTACAGTGCAAAATGTTACATTACCATTCAGTCATTGTTGTAGTAGACTCATATTATCGTGTACACAATATCCATCTACGGCACTGCAGACAATCTGGAGTCCCACTGAAAAGGCATGGGCACGGTAGTTTTTGGCTAAAATAATGTTGTTCGCGTGCAAAATAACAAATATACCCTCCGCACATCAAAGACAAAAATGACATCTTATACATGCCCCAGATGACCGGATCTGTCTTGCGGGCGACACATGGCCTCGTTCGGCCCTCAGGGGCACGAATTCCCCTTGTCGGACCCCTAGGTGATGAGGACATCAACCCTAAGGATGCAACTACTACTTTGACCCGCTACACTACATCTTCTCCAATAGGACTTTCGGCTAGTGCTATGTCATATTCCCCAATGGGATCGAGCTACTTCTACTCCTACGAGCCGAGCTACGTCTACATACCATTGTGCTGCGTCTACATGCTATGGTGTTGCGTCACCAATTGTTGGCCTACGGGCTATGTGAAGTATTGGCCAATTATATGGTGTTGGGTCTAGCCCATGTCCCTTGGCCAGCCAAACCCTAGGCCCATATGGTGGTCAGGTACTATTCACATGTGAACATTGCCGGCCCCTCCCTTCCCCTCTATTTGAGATGGCCGCACCTCTCTAGTTTTCTCGGGTTTTTGTTAGATTGAAATTTAGCTTTGCTACTTTATACTTTATCCTCTTGTTCGACAAGATTAAAAGTGACATTGTCTTTGAAACCCCACTTATCAATACGAAAATATTTCCTATTCACAATTTTCAGATTGCTTATTTATCGTGTTCTTGCTTCTTCTTCGATTGCATGTAGAAATAGACCTTCGTAGTCAGATCGATCGTGCTTCTAGCAAGGTCGATAACAATCACGAAGTTGGTTCAGCGATTACGGGCATATTGGTCGGGTGCGATTAGCAGCTGAATCGTGAGAGTCGTCTCCACCAAATCGAATTATCCATCTTATCGAAAGATTAGGACATCCATTGTCGAATCCCTAGGAGCGCGGAAAATACCTTATCCGGCCCCCAAGGGCGCAAATTCCCCTCCTCTAGAAAAGCCTGAGAGTTGTGGTGATTTCTAAATATAGAAAATGTGCTCCAAAATTTAAACATTTTTGTGAAGGCTCCTAACAAAGTGTACTTGCTTGTGTAATTTTTTTATAATTTTATTCGTTCTGTATGTTCTCAACAGTTACTTTAAGACAACTATTTGTATGCAAATGAAATAATCGATTTGAGGATACAAATGAAATAATCGATTTGAGGATAATTTCAAAAACATGCTCAAAATACTTTCCACATTTATTCTCGGTATAATTATCCCAAGTTTACATTTCTTTTGAAATTTTCAAACCACTAGGGCGGATTTGCTTCATCCTAACCCCTAGGTCCCTAGGGGTGTGGTACCCCCACCCTTTGTTTTTTTTATATTTTTTTCAAACTAAAATCTTGCTTTCAGCGTCTCCGAATTCTCACTAAAATCTGAAAAGTATTGTTTGATACGATTTCGTCACATGTGACAACACCCCCTCCCCCGACAACAAAAGTTTGATTTGATCAGCAGAGGCGGACCAGGCAGCCGACCACATAAAAAATTGCGGAATGAATTTTTTGGTACATGTGATAATATTTACTTCTTTTTACCTCCGTAAAAAGGTAAAAATAGTATCGAAATGTTTCCGTAAAGTCAGAGTACGATTTCCTTTACGTCCCGGTCGACTTCGGGTACCAATACCATTTCCCTTCGCGCTCCGAGTAGTACTAATCGTACTACTACTTGTACTATCTAGGTTTTTTGGTTTTGTCCGATCTGATCACTCCATTTGTGGACTTTTACTACCCATGTCCAAGTGTAAGGTAAAAAGAAGAAAAGGGGAAGACCATGCCATGGGGGGCGCGAAGAGATTTTTGGCTAAAATACCCCCTGTGGTGCCCCGTGTCATTACCCCAGGGGTAATCACACTTAGGCACACGGATTACTATTTATTTGCTCAGTAGAACACTACTCCAACGAATAGTAAGTATTTACCAGAGTTAGCACAGCAGAACAATAAGATAGAAACTATACATCTTTATTACAGCAGTAGCCATGTAAGGCTATAGTCTTTATTACAAGTAGTAATTTATAACTGCCAAAAGGAAATAAGTCCCTTCGCTCACCTACATTGCTCCACCTGCCGCCTACTCGTCCCACTCGCCAGATAAGCTGCCCTTCTCGCCCTGGTCCTCGTAGTCAACGCCCTCGCCTCCTGCGGCCTTCTCAGTACCTGTGTGTCCTTCATCCCACGCGGGATAGTTCCCGACTGGACTAACATCTAACAAAGGGGAGTAATAGCAAGGTTGAGTACACGAGTGTACTCAGCAAGCATTAATAGCAAAAATGCACTGGATGACTCATCTCTGTTCATTATCACATTTTCTAACTCAACCATTCTCTGAAAAATAATTTACCACAATTTAAGTTGTGGTTTTAATTCTAAAAAGACTGCTAGTCACTCGGAGAGAAGATAGACCCCTAGCGGTTCCCGTAGACTCCAGTCCGGGAGACTGGCATGAATTCATAATTTTGTTTAGTACTGCGCAGGCTTGTACCACTTTACCCATAGCTATTCTAAGCTCTCTCTGAGACAGGTCCCTAGCAATTCCTTATATGTGGGTTCGAGATGAAAATACAGAACGTTTTTCAAGTTACGTGATTAATTCTTCCACCCATTACTTTCCATAGGTGCTGACCTCGTCAGGATGCTGATCTCGTCATTCACCGAGTTCCGGTAATGTTGGTTGGGCCAGTCTTACCTTCACCCAACACTCCACTTAGTGCTATAGCGCCATCTTGATCCTACATAATTACTTACCCGATGTGGAGGACATAATTACGTAACAAGGTATCATTTTCTGCCCCGTCGAAACAAAAAAAAAATGGTTGGCACTACGACCTCAAATCCGAATAAGAGTTTTGTTGGTCCTTATATATTAACCATACGTAAAGGGTCCCACATCTTCCCTCATATCTTTCCTGCCACGGCCCCCTTTACCAGCCATAATATTAACTCTTTTCTCTTCTCATATCTTTCAACTTTTTCTTCTTTCATTTAGCTGATTGATTTTAAGAAATAGTTTTGATGCATGTACAAATATAATATAGCAATATATGGTTTACATTTAAAATAACTAGATTGGTGATCAAGAGGTAAGCTTGCCTTCGTAGTCGTAGAAAAGATCTGCATCGATGAAATCCGAATCAAATACACCTGCTTGCGTCGAATCGTCTTCTCCAATTATACGGCAACGCGAATAATAAATAAATAAATACTTAAGTATTTTTAGGAGCTATTATGCATACAATAGTCAGATGATTTTCCTTTTTAGCAGATGTTAATTTTAATAGCATTTTTTGGATCCCCCGTTAAGTTAGCACTCACCAACTACGATGATTCTAGTATGACAGCTCTAGGATCAAGGTTACTTAATCTTGCATTAACGTACGAGAATAAAATACTAAACGAATCCTGCATGCAACTAAGTATGCTAAATTGTACGTGTGCAATTAAATGCCTGATGGATTTTACGCAGATGTTGTTTAATCTAATTACTTTATCTCGCTTTAAAAAATATTTTCTAATGCTCTAGATAAATAGTCCAATTTAATGCGGCAATTCATTTTGTTAAATAATCCCTGGTTAATTTACATTTTATTGATCATGCGCTAATTATCTATTGTCGGCCTACTACTACGTAAATCATACGCGGCTTATTTAAATATGTTGGTCTAAGAATTACCCCGCGCCGATATTTAATTTACTAGTGCCCAACTAAATTTGTTACTACTAATCTCATTAGATTTTATTTAATAGCCCTTCCCTAATTACCAGATCCTACCTTTGATTCATAACCCTCTTTCACCTAATCCCCTATTTCCTAATTACTTCCTAACCTATTTTCTTGCTATGGCCGAATTTTCTTGGCCACACCTTTCTTTCCTTCTTTACTTTATCCTACTCCCTCTCTCTCTCTCTCTCCTATCTATTCCAATCGAGCAAAGCTCCCAGTGCTTCTTCTTTCTTGCTTCCTCTCTACTTCCTCCAATTCTACCTCCCGGTGGCCTTGCTCCAACCAGAGCTGGAGCTCACTGGCCACGCTTATGGTCAGACTGCTCGCTTCTCCTTGTCGCCACCAGACTTGCCTCCTCTCTCACTCACCCCCGCTTCCCTCGGTTCGCCCGGCCTGCGGCCTCTCCTTCGCTCCTCTGGCGACGTCTTGGCGGCCCGCCAGGCTACTCCATGGTGGCCCTCCCGTGCACTCCTCTCCCCGCCTCGGCTCCCTGTTGGCATGTGTCGCGGCTCCAATTCCCGGTGTTGCACCGCCGCCGCCGGTGGCTGCTAGCGCCGCCTCCTCCATCGGCAGCCCCACGCCTCTCTCTCTTCGGCTTTGGTCAGACCCAGCTTCTTTGCTCGTGCCTCTCCCCCCTCTAATTTCCCCTCTCTCTTCTGCTTTAATTCTGATTTCTTGTATGTGTTGAAGTTTTGAGGTATCTTCTGATGTTTTGCTGATGTTGATTTGTGATGCTAGTAGTTTAAGCATGAATACTGTGATGGAGGTGGCTTACAGATGTGCGTGCATGCAAGAAAGAGGTGGTGGAGTGAGCTTCTGTCGGTGGTGGTGCTTGGCCTTCAGTGATTGCTTGTGGTTCAACTGCCAGTGTCGCCCTTGCTCTTCGGTCTCCCCTTCTCCTTGGTTCCCTTCCACCTCCATGCTCCTGGTGGATAGGGATTGGCTTGTGGAGAGGCAGTGAGGCGAAGGTGGCTTAGAGTGGGGCGATGGTTTCAGCGGTGTCGAGTGGTGGCTTCGGCAGGTGGCTTAATATGGGGGGCGATGGCGATGGTTTCGGTTGTGACGGCTGGTGGCTTCAAGAAGTGTGTGGAAAAGCTTCTCGCTCTTACATGACTTATCTAACGCCTGACTTATACTCAACAGTATCTTGCTTGTGACTTTTGTGCTTCTTTGTGCAGACAAAAGCTTCCCTGTGCAGTGAGGGGTTGGGTTAGGATAGTTTGCTTGGTTGAGCTAGCTGTGAAGGAGAAGAGATTGTGTTGATTTTGTGAATGGCTGTGAAGGAGAATAGGGTTTTAATTAGGGGGGGGGGTGGTTTGACTACATGCAATGCAATAATTTTATTTTTAATCTTTTGTACTCGAAGCTTGTGTAACTAATTCAATGATTGCAATATTGTTTTATTCTGCTTGTAAAGAATGATTGTAAATGACTTTGAGATTAATCGATGATTTAGTCTTACGGCAATAATTTATATTTTTTAATTTTGCTAATGAACTCTGGATAATATTATTTTATATGAAATTTGTTTGGCGATGCGATTAATATTAATATGAAAGTATGCTTTGTTCGTGTTTAGAAATTTTTTATTTACTGCTAATTAGCGATTAGCGTTGTTTTAGAATAGTCTAATTTTCCAAGTTCTCACACCCCCCCCCCCTCATTAAAGGCAAAAATGGCACCGCGAAGCCCTGTTTTGCGAGACGAGCTGAAAGATCGAATGTTTTACTATAACATATAGAACAAGGGTGAGTCAGTTCGGGATAAATAGGGTTAGTTAGTAATTAATTACGACTAATTAGTTGTGATTTATTAATTACAACTATTTTAATTAAGACAACTATGACTTCTTAATTAAGCCTAATTAATTATGACTAAATAATTTATAGTATTTAATGTAGCTTAATTAATTACTTATAATTAATTACGGTTAAAAATTTAAGACAAATAAATTGCGACTAGTTTATTACGACCAATTAACTACCACTACATAGTTAGGATTAACTAAATAGTTCTATTTAATTAACCCTAATTAATTATGGATGATTAATAACTAATATTTTAGTTCATACTAACTAACAACGACTTTTCTAATTAATATGACTAACTAATTAATACTTTTTAATGAAGCCTAATTAATTATTATTAAATTATTACGTTACTTAAATACAACTATTTTAGTTACGAATTTTAATTACGACTAACAAACTGTGAGTAATTAATTACGGCTAACAAACTGCGAGTGAAAAATTTCGACTAACTAGGACTAATTGCGAATGAAAAATGACGACTAACTAACTATGATTAATTAATTAGGACTAATTAATTATGGTCGGCTAATAATTACGACTTCATTAAATACAACTAACTAATTTGCAAAGTAAAATAAGACTAACTAATTACAACTATTTGGTACATGTGATAATACATTTTTGGAATGAAATTAGGTTATTTAATCTGAAAAATATTGTTTGATATGATTTCATCACATGTGATAATACCCCCTCCCCCGACAATGAAAGTTTGATCCAATCAGCAAGGGCGGACCAGGAGGCCGGCTATGTAAAAAAATTTGCGGAACAGAACTTTTGGTACGTGTGATAATATTTACCACTTTTTCACTTCTGTAAAGAAGATAAAAACTGTATCAGAATGTTATCGTGAAATCGTAGTACGATGTCCTATACGTCCCGGTCGACTTCGGGTACCAATACTATTTCCCTTTAAGCTCCGAGTAGTACTAATCGTACTACTACTTTTACTATTTACAATTTTTAGTTTTGTCTAATCTGATCACTCGATTTCTAACATCCAAAAAAACTGTAAACTCGAGATAATCATATTGATAATAAATGTGGAAAGTATTTTGATGATGTTTTTGAAATTTTCCTCCAATCGATTATTTCATTTCCATACAAATCGTAGCACTACTACAAAAAGGCCAATATCGACGCCATCACGCATTTGCTGACCAAAACCGCTCAGATAAATACAATCACGAGCGGTTTTGGTTTAGTAGATCGCTCGTATTTACTAATCGCGCTAAAAACCGCGTGAAGAAGTAATATCACGATTTGGTTCGTGTTGAAACCGTCAGTGAAGTATCATAGACGGTTAGATTAAAACCGTCTGTGATATATATCATATCACGATTTGGTTTGTATTAAAACCGCCAAGAACTCTCGATTTTACCATGGCTTGAATTTTCCTTACTCTGCAATTTTACCATGGCTTAAAATCACTAACACTCGGATTTTACCATGGCTTGGAATCACTTACACTCCGATTTTACCATCTGTGATATGTCGTCACAGACGGTTTTTGTATGAAACCGTCTGTGATTAGCAACCATGAGTTCAAAAATTTTGAACACGCTACGGAGGCAAAATGTTTTGGCGCCGTCTTATATATTATAGCCACCCCAACCTTGTTTTCCATCGCCTCTCCTCTCCTCCCCACACCGAAGCTCCCATGACCACCCTCGATTCCCGTCGTGGTTCAATGAGGAGACACAATGACGCGACGACGAGGAGGAGGATGCGGAGGAGCTCCTTGTCTCACCGCAGAGGTAGATCATTGGAAGGTACATGTACATCCCCATAACATACACAATTTGTTGGTTGTTTTTTGTAAAGAAAATTATCTTAATTTTGTGTTACCTAAGGTCGGAGCGCCGCTGGAGGTTTTCAGTCGTCTCTCCTTATCGACGAGCTTGAGTCGAATTCGACGACATGCAAGAACATCTTGTGATATGCTGGTGAGGTATAAAGAGAAGCTCACAAGACCAATCTAAGAAGCCGATGAGTTCTTCAGGAGCTTGGAGACATAGATAGTTTCTAGCTAGTTTAACTTTGTAACTTTATTATTTTTTTCCCATTCAAGGGGCGCTAGAAACCTTTTGGTTTTCCTTTCCTATAATGTGTTTGCCATCGTAATTTTAATTGATTTTAGTTGTCTTGCTAGAGGTTGCATATGGAAACTACCGCTCAGCAATTGATTGGTTTGGCTCAAATTCGATTTTTTTTTGCAATAGAAAAAACTATCACAGACGGTTACAATAAGAACCGCCGTGATATTACTATCACAGATGGTTCTTGTTCGTAACCGCTCGTGAAAATAAACTATCACAAAGCGGTTCAACAAGAACCGCTCAGGATAGTATTATCACGAGCGGTTCTTTTTTTCGTAACCGCTCTGTGATAGTTTTTCACGATTTGTTCAAAAACCGCTCAGATGACCTATGTCATTATCGACCCATAAATTCAGACGGCTCACGAAAACCGCCTGTGATGACGTTTTTGAACCGTCTATGAAGACCTTTTCTGTAGTAGTGTAGCCTTAAAGGAATATTTGAGAAAAATACATAACATATAATTTTTTAGAAAAATTACAAACAAGTACACTGTGTCGTCAGCCTTCTAATTTTTTTTAAATAATTTTTGGAGCTCATTTGCAATATTTAGAAATTCCTACAACCATCAGTCTTTTATGGAGGAGTTATTTCCGCACCCCTAGGGGCCAGACGAGGTATTTCTGTGCCCCTAGGGTCGGACGAGGCATTTCTGCACCCCTGTGGGCAAGATGAGGGGAATCCGTGCCCATAGAGGCTTGACGAGGTCATGTGTTGGCTGCACGGAAAATCCGGTCCTCTGTGACATGGACACGGTGTCATTTTTGCCTTTGATGCGCACCGGGGAGGGGGCCGGAGGGGGGGGACTAGATTTGTTATTTCGCACGTCAACAATACTATTTTATTCAAAAACTCATGGTTACAGTAGCTCCTTCCTTTCCCATAAAGCATCTATCTTCTCTTTTGAAAATCGAAGAATAAATAATGATATACAAAAACTATCAAAGGTAAAGTTACATGATGAGTGTCGAGTGCACGGTTAGTTCCTGGACTACTGGTTGAAGCACAAGCTTCAGTATTAATAGTGATGTTTCTATGGATGTATTTTTTTGCGTTTTTTGTGCCGTAGTTACACCTCATCTAGCTTCTTACTAGCTACTCTTACTTAGTACTAGTAACTAGGAAACAGATGGTTTATTGAAACATGTTAAAAGTGAACTTTTTTTAATTAATTAACTTTTTTTTGAATTTTATTTTAAAGTTAACTCCCGACGTACTTTATTTCTAATTCTGATCTCTTTGACCGTGACAAAACAACACTGTCACGCGCCAGGATAAATCTCCAAAATAGCACTTTTTATCACGTCACTGGTTGTGACGTGATCAAATAACATTGTCACGCCACTTCCAGTGACGTGACAAGAGTTTGATCAGAAATGGACTGGTGTGACAGTGTTATTTTGTCACGCCACGGGTGATAGCGTGACCAAATGGGTCAGAATTGGAAATAAAGTGCGCCGGAGGTTAACTTTAAAATAAAATTAAAAAAGGTTAATTAATAATAAAAAAAATTCGTTAAAAGTAAACAAAATGGTGAAGCGGAAGAGTAAAAATTGCCCAGCCACAGAATCGCCAAAACTGATTTGTTGCTTTCTCTCCTGAGCAAGAGATGGAAATGGGGCAGTAGAAGCAGGTGCCAACCGACAGGTGGCCTCACGGGTCATTGCTGGCCAGCCCACAATGGAAAACCACGTATCTACTCGTGCTGTGAACCCAAAAAATACACCGACGTTGATCGAATGATCTGAATGAAGCTACTTATATATAATAGTCATTATCCAATTCTAAATAGCCCTCCAATATATTCCTGACCGGTTACATCTACAACGACAAAAGAAGATTACAACCAGTTCAGATTACAATCAGATCTGTTATGACCACTCTATGGTCGATCAATCTCACAGACATGTGAACTTTATTGCCTAGAGATCAAGTACACTACGCTCGACTATGCGTGGTAGTTAACATGTGCGCGCATATGTCCCTAGCATAACAGTGCGTACTTTTCTCTGTCTCTAGCAATAACCGTTTAGCGAACATGCAAGAAGGATGACCCACCGACGTATTCAACATGCGTATTCAAACAAAACGTCAAGACATCTTCTATCACACAACTAATGCCACCATTTCAAACACTTTGTAAGGGACATGCCAACAGACAAAGAGGGGAAGAGGGAAAAAACATAAGCCGTTAGATTTAGTTCTAGTGGCTTGTTGTGCTTTATAATCTCATTTAATACAATAATATAAGAATATAATTGTTATTTTTTCCCAAGAATGTCTGAATTGTTTTAAAAAAACATCCGTCTCTTCTTGCATAATATTAAAAACCATGCTCTAGCATTTTTTCTATAAGATCGATAATAACTCATCGACCACACCTAGCAACGGGAGGTTGGCCTCGAACGGGATCTGTCTGTAGGTTCCGCTTCCCTTTTCTTCTCTTGGAAAAGGCCTCTGCTCTCGACTACCGCAGCAGCAGCAGCTAGCATTTTTTTTTTCTGTTTCTTTATTTCCTTGCGTTCCATCAGCTGGTGCCTGTGCACCGACGCAGACGCCACGATTAAAGATAGATCCAGCTTGTTAGTGACTCCCTGGCATCAGTGGTGTAGCCGGGTACGTGGCTCGTTTTTCTTTCGTCTTTCTTAATGCGGGAGCAGGCAGGATGTAACCCAGTAAGGCGATGGGCGATGACGTGTGTAGCGTGCTGATTTTGCGCTGCTTGGCGGAGGGGCGAGACCGGCGCCACCAAAGGAAATAATTGATGGCTGCACGGATGGAAGTTTGGCAGAATGGCACGGCCCAGTATAGCACGGTTCCTTCCGCGTTTCTCTCGGGCCTCTACCGCACAGGCCACAGCCCGTCACGGCTAACCGCGGTGGCCCATTCCACCGTCGGTATCGTTCTGCTTTGGGGAATTTTTTTTTTATATGTCAATCTGCAGTTCCTAATTTACTATTGCAAAGCGACATTTCCCTTCCATATCACTTTAAACTCAAAACCACACCCTTTTATACTATTGTTAACCAGTCAAGCTGCGATGTAGCAGTGAAAATATCATTTTAACCTTGTTGTCTTCTTTCCTTCGCTGTTGCGCACAACACACAACTCGCCGGCTCCGCCAAGCTTGCCAGCACCGGCCTCGACCCCTCCCCTTGGTCCCTCCTGCTCTGCTTCCCAAGGCGCCACCGCCGCCCCAACCTCCTCGCCGTCTCCCCGGCATCATCCTCAACGCCGCCACCTCCTTCCTGGTCCTTCCTGCCCCTCCTTCCATGACGTCACCACCGCCCCTACCACCTTGTTGCATTGCACACAAGATATACAAGACGCATAATGCGCGCTTCAAAGATCCTCGGTCCTCGACCTTGGCTCGCTAGCCAACGTATACCTACAGCACCAGTAGCAGCTTAGCCACCACCCTTACGGTAAGTATCGACGATCAAGTCATCGATCTTACGAAATAAATAGAGAAAAATGACAAAGAGTTCTTCAGAGAGAATGAGATTGCTCTTTATTGCTATGAACTGGATTATTTACAGGAGGTGCTCTCGACAAGGCAGTGGACTATTTCTAATTACACTGAGCATAATGCTTGCTATGCTATTAAATCAGACTTGAAACATGAATCTAATGTTCATTGTTGTGCCTCAATCTGATGTCTTTGTTACTCCGTGCCTCATCTTTAAATAAACATCGAAGGGGTGATAGTTACTCCCGGAGAAGATGTTTGTTGGAAGTGACGCGTCTGGTCGGAGGGTCGGTTACAGTTAGTGAAACAGTAACTGATCGTCAGTTGGTGTCTGTGAGACACTAAACCGTATAATAGTTGTTGTTAGTGTCTTAGAACCATGAAACGCCGTGTGATATGGAGTAAATATGACATGTGTTACATTTATCACACGGTAAGGAATATACTTGGACTTAGATCCAGATGCCAGTTCATGACTTCTACGAGCAGTCATCTGGTCGGGGACCGGGTACATATCTCATTCGACTAGGGTACCCATTATGTAACCTCTAAAATCCTTACGACCTCAGGGGTCATTAGCCTTAGGGGTTACGACCATGAAGACATGTAGTCTTTTATTATGTATTAAAGTAATACATAAAGAGCCAGCCCCCGAACTTTAAAATGAATTGGTTGTGTGAACCTTCTCCCGAGGAAAGTCGTATTGGGCAGACCCTCATTTAATGCCGTGAGAAACGAGATGGTCTATATTCACTTTAAAGTTGAGAAACTGCCTTGGAGTTTTTCTGTCCGTTGGAGAAAAGGTTTGTGTCCGTTGGTCTTTGGGTAACTCTTGATTGCAGTTAAAGAATTACGGCTATAAAATCCCGTCAGCGCGGGGCTTTAGGGGTTTTAAGCTCTCAAAATTTTCTCCAATCCTTTTCATCTTCTTGCAAAGAATCTTCTCCGACCTTCTCTCACTCTTCCGTCGAAAATTTCCTCCAACCTCTGTTTATCCACTCAAAGATCTCATCATGTCAGACTCGATCACCAAAGCGATTGGTTCCAAATCTAAGTGGGTAAAAGCTCAAGGCGCTGGAGGAGATCGGGATGCTTACGAACAAGGGCTTGATCAAATGGAGGTCGGCGACCGAAGAACACTTTTCGAGCCGCGAAGAAGGGGAAATCCCGATTTTCCTCGCCTACATCGAGTGTAGGCTCATGTTCCCGGCTCACAAGTAAAGCTTATATTACAATGCATCTTTTTTTGTTTTTCATATGAATGCAATATGATACAATGAGATGCAAAAAAAGCTCAAAAAGCCTAAAAAGATTAAAAAAATGATCAAAAGGTTCAAAAGAAGATCAAGAAAATATCAGATGAACAAGGAAAGATTAGAAAAGATTCAACTCCCCCTCAAACCAATCTATAGGGATAAATTACCCCTAACTCACTCCTCAAGGTGGCAAACCTAGTTAGGTCTAAAGGCTTGTTGAGGATATCAGCCAGCTGAGCTTCGGACTCCACAAAATGCAGCACAATATCACCCTTCTCTACATAGTCTCTAAGGAAGTGATAGTGAATGTCTATGCGCTTGGTCCTAGAATGTTGCACTGGGTTTTTAGCAATATTAATGGCAGAAGTGTTATCACAGAAAAGAGGAACACTAGAAAAAATTAACCCAAAGTCCTTAAGAGTGGACACCATCCACAAAATCTGACTACAGCAACTAGCAGCAGCTACATATTCAGCTTCAGCAGTGGATTGCGCAACAGAGGACTGCTTCCTAGAGGACCAAGAAACAAGAGAAGTGCCTAAGAAATGATAAGTGCCAGAGGTACTCTTCCTATCTAGCCGACAGCCTGCAAAATCAAAATCAAAAAACTCCCGAATGGACAAGGAAGAAGAGTAGGAATACCAAATGCTATACTGGAGAGTAGAGTGAAGGTACCTGAAAATGCGCTTAACGGCTTGGCGATGTGTGGTCCTGGGAGACGCCTGAAACCTCGCACAGAGGCAGACCGCGAAGTGGATGTCCGGTCTTGAGGCCGTCAGGTAAAGGAGAGAGCCGATCATGCTGCAGTACTCGCGTTGATCCACGGCTTCTCCATCCTCGTCTGGATCCAAAACGGTCGAAGTCGCCATGGGAGTGGCGATCAGCTTGCAGTCACCCATCTCGAAGCGCTTGAGCAAATCCTTGGTGTACTTCATTTGATGGATGAAGATCCTCTCCTTGCATTGCTTGATTTGAAGCCCTAGAAAGTAATTGAGCTCTTCCATCATACTCATCTCAAATTTCCTAAACATGGTCTCAGAAAAACTAGAAACAAGAGCATAAGAAGAACCACCAAAGATAATATTATCCACATAAATCTGAGCAAGCAATAAGTCATTGCCATGCCTAAGAATGAACAGGTCTTGTCTACCTTACCCATCTCAAAATTATTCTTAAACAGTAAGGTCTTAAGTCTATCATACTAGGCTCTAGGGGCTTGTTTAAGACTATACAAGGCTTTGTATAGCTTGAAAACATGATGTGGATACTTGGGATTCTCAAAGCCTGGGGGTTGCCTAACATACACTTCCTCCTCTATAAAATCATTTAGAAAGACACTCTTGATATCCATCTGATACAATCTAAAGTCCTTAGATGCTGCAAATGCAAGTAGAATGCGAATGGCTTCTAATCTAGCAACAGGAGCAAATGTTTCATCAAAATCTAACCCCTCAACTTGGCTAAAGCCCTGAGCTACCAATCTAGCCTTGTTTTTAATCATAGAACCATCCTCATTTTGTTTGTTTTTGAACGCCCAACGGGTTCCTATCACATTATGACCACTAGGAGGCTCTACTAGGTTCCAGACCTTGTTCCTCTCAAAATTATCTAACTCCTCATGCATGGCATTGACCCAACTAGAATCAGATAAAGCATGTGATATATCGCGGGGTTTGAAAGAAGCAACAAAAGCCGAATGGGAGTAGAGACTCGAATCATGATACCTGGAGCGAGTGACTCGCTCATGAAGCTGACCAATAATTTGATCCAGAGGGTGATGCCTCTGTATGTGAAGTGGAGCGCCTAGGGGGATAGCTTCTCCTCAAGCTCCGCAGGTACTGCTGATGATGAAGTAACAGGAGCCTCAATTGGAGGTGAAGCAGTCGTAGCAGGTTCTGAAGCTTGGACAGGAGCATCAGCAACAGGTGGAGGAGCAATATCAACTTCATCATCATCTTCTTCTACAAAAATGCTCTCCGTCTCCTGTGTATCACCTGAAATGTCTGATCTAGCTCTAGGGCTAGTCTCATTAAAAGTGACATTGCATGTCTCCTAGACAACGTTAGTCTCAACATTAAAAACCCAAAACCCCCTCGAATGAACAGGATAACCCAGAAATAAATCATCACAAGTCCTTGACTCAAATTTATCTAGATTTCCTGTCTTGAGAATGAAACACTAAGATCCAAAAACTCGAAAATGAGAAACAAAGGGTTTTCTACCAAAGCGAAGTTTATAAGATATCTTGTTCAAAGATGGTCTCAAGAAGACACGATAGGCAATATGGCAAGCTGTAGCAATAACTTCGGTCCAAAACCTCCTCGAAGTGCTATACTCATTTAGCATCGTCCTAGCCATCTCGACTAAGATTCTGTTATTCCTTTCCATAACGCCATTCTGTTGAGAGATGTGTGGAGAAGAGAACTGATGCTCAATTCCACGCTCAGCACAAAAAGAGGCAAAAGAGGCATTCTTGAACTCCGTGCCATTTTCACTGCGAATCGCTCTCAGGGCACCAGGAAGTTCAGAAGCCAAGCGAAGAAAAAGATCATGAAAAAGATCAAAAGCTTCATCCTTCGAAGCAAGAAAGAACACCCAAGAGTATCTTAAAAAATCATCAACTATGACAAGAATATACCATTTGCCACCGACTGACCGAACCCTATTAGGACCAACAGTATCCATATGAAGTAATTGTCCTGGTCCGTCAGTCATGACCATAGTCAATGAAGGGTGTGAGGCGACAACTTACTTGCCATGCCTATAGGGCGCACAAACAGCATTCTTGACGGCTTTGAGTTTAGGCAAACCTCTCATGAGATCAATGCCGCTAACTCACGTTAGATGATCAAAAGCAATGTGCTCCAAACGTCAGTGCTAAAGTCAGATATCAAAAGAAGATGCAATTAAACATTTGAGAGATCTAGTAAGAGATTCAAAAAAATCAGCTCCAAAAATTCTACCAACTCTAGAAATCCCAAAAACAAGCTCACCGACAGAATCAAGTGCACGACAGACATTTTTCTTAAATCTAGTTTCATAGCCATCATCAAGAAGCTGTGAAACAAAGAGCAAGTTGTACCTTAGCTTGTCCACAAGAGCAACGTCTTTCAGGATGAATTTGTCGTTCACCTTGATCGATCCCGTTCCTTCAATCCACCATTGTGTATCATTTTCAAAGGTGATGAAATCATCACTCGTCGATCGCGTGAAAGAGGTGAACCATCTTGAGTCTCCGGTCATGTGGCGTGAACAGCCGAAGTCGACGAGCCACGTGTTCTTCCTCTTTCCGCGGTGATCCTGAAAATCAAGGCACAAAAGATCGATGTGTCTCAATACTGGGGTTAGTTAAACATGACTTGGGAACCCAGTACTGAGACACACGTCTACGAGTAGTATGCAAAGTAGAACTGATATCCTTAATTTTATTTGAAATTCTATTATGAGTAATGGTTATACAAACATGAGAAGCATCCTTTCTAGGGACATTATGATGATGAACATGTGAAATAAATCCTAGTCTAGGTTTCTTCTTTTCTAAATGATCATGTCTCATAAAAGCTCTAGGTTGATGAGATGAAATTCTAGCAAGATTTTTCTTAGTATTTTTCAACCTACACCAACAGAACTCAACCAAATGTCTATTCTTCTTGCAATAGTTGCAATGATACTTGGTACCACTGGAAAAAGTACCTTTTGACTCAAAAGATTTTTCCCTTCTGCGTTTGGTGGTGGTGGGCTGTGGTCGCAAGCGGCGAGCGCACCTCGCCTGCCGCTTCTGCTCCCCGCCGTTGCGCGGTTTTGGTGCACAAATCCGCAAGAAATCGGCCGAACGAATGCCGCGCCGCGCGCCGCCGTTCCACCATGACCGGTGGTGACTGATCGTGCGGTCTGCCTCCCTCTTCTTCTGCAGCCATCCCTGCCTGTGTACGGCAACTACTCCATTGAAGGCAGGTTTAGGTGCAACTCCATTTTGTTATCGCGTCCAGATCGAGTAAATGCTAGTATGTCACGCAGCTGCATTCCCTTTCTAACAGCAACATCAACTGGTTTCAGGTTTCATCTCATCAGCCAAGGAGGATGTGTATCTCCTACATTCAACAGTGGGATGATCCCCATCTCCTGATACAGCAAATTCAGCATCACTTGACTTCCATGCAACAAGGATGTCAAAAGCAGGCAGCGGCTAGCAACACCTCAAAACACTGTTTGCAGCATGGATAAGAGCCAGTGTGCAAGCGATATCTCGGCAGAAGATACAAAACAAACACAGATCACAGAGACCAGGATCAGAATTTCAGTTTTTTCAAGAAGAGGCAAACCTTGCAAGGATCAGGTATCCATCCCATCCTCAACAGTTCATTCGGTTCACAAATGTATACCCTTCTCTTATGTACATCAACACACAAAGGAGCTAGTACAATACTGGAGTATACCAAGTAACCAGCAAGGAAGAAAAAAAATAGCCACCCTCTCTTACCCATTTCCCCAAGACTTATACCATCCTCTAACCCCCCACAGTACAGAATACCTTAACCCTTTACCCCCCACCACCCCCCAAATTAATTTACACCATTACATCTCCTTATACCACACAAGCTATACCCCCCATCCCATCCTCCCGCCATAAAACCAAGAATTCAACTGACACTGCTACTTTCACAAAATCACATCTGGGCTTTAGCCAAATCATTATTGCCATCGGCAACATCGGAATGCAGTTACCTAGGCTGTGGGCGTGCTGGGAACGATTTCGCGTGCCTCATCTGTGGAGTTTGTTGAGGGGTCAACGAGCGGCTCATTGTCTGCGAAAGAAGCAGCATGTCCACCATGGATGAAGTCTGATAGGCCTGGATTAGGCTCTCGCTGTCTGTGGAGTCGCCACGTGCAGTTGCCCTCTGCCATGAGTGTGAGCTCAAGCCCGAGAGGACATAAGCCCGACCGGATGCCTCGTACCTCTGGCGATTCGCCATCCTCTCCTGCATCTCCTTCAGCTCAGCATCCAATGCTTGGCACAGCCGATCACCGGACTGTCCTGATGCTGACCCCATTATCATCCGCCGGCAGTCTTCGAGTAAAGAAACAGCATGTGTCAGGTCACCACGCTCTGCATACAACCTTGCTTCAGCCATGACCTCGGCTGCATGAAGACGGTTCTTTTGCTGGTCCACCTCGATCGACACGCTTTGTACTGAGACGAATGCTGGCCTGGAGATCTTCACTTGCACATCAGCCATGTTGACGGTCTCCTTCATCAGTGGATCTTTGTAGACACAGCCAACTTTGAAAAGTGTCGTTTCCCCACAGCCAGGGGGAACATTTACAGACACAAGAAAATCCCTTTCCTCTTCGGCATACAGATCACCAACATCTATGGAACCGTTCCTCTTATCATCTGTAATCCTGCTTGAATAGCTGCCTGATCTTATGGAGCCAAAGTGTACATCAGGGTGGAGGCTCTCCACCTTTACATGCAAACCCTGTGCAACTACGCTCAAAAGTCCACCAATACACTGGGCGAATGCATCTTGGATGGCAGCCTCTGTCTCGATGAATGAGAAGGTCCCACCAGAGGTTTGTGAGATTGAATGCAGCAAGACTGGATCATGGTCAGCTCCAAATCCAAAGACATGAACTGGAACCTGCTGACTACCATTAGTAGATGGCAAGAGCGCACAATATTCCGGGGCTGCTTTGTGTACACCGGCAGTTGGTGAGACTGTATATGTATCTTGCCCATCTGATAAAAGGATGATGCTGCAGACTGGATTTTTGGCCTGCCGTTCTTCAATCACTTTGGAGCCTTTCCTCAGGCCCTCAGCAATATTGGTCCCACCAATTGACGCCAGCGAATTGACTGCTAGCAAGCTTTGCTGAATACCAGAATTGGTCATTCGGCGGAGGGGGAAGAGCCTGCGTGCAAATGACGAGAAGGCGATGACAGAAAGCCGATCCGAAGAGCCAAGGTTCTGAATTACAAATCCCATGGCCCTCTTCAGCAATGCAAGCTTGGTACCAGCCATGCTGCCACTGACATCAAGCACTGTGATGAGATCAACAGGGGCTCGAGTTGTGATCGGGCCATTGCCATCTCCAAGACTGCTCTGTGTCCGCAAATTCTGAGCAAGGGGTGCCTTTAGATGAATTAGAACGGTGAAGTTTCTTTCTGAAGTACTTTCTGGTATTTCGGTAAACTCAGGATATGTCTGTATCTCTACTGTTCTCAAACATCCCCGCTGAGGGTCCTCAATTGCTTCACATAGCAAGTCCAAGGGTTCATCGTCGTTGAAAATACTAGGGTCAGGCAACAATGAAGTCAGAGGATCTAGCCAACCAGAAGAACGGGCACGAGGGAGTGGTCGCAATATAGTCATGTGGCCGCCATTTTGGTGCCCATTAACGGGATCAATCCTTGCACTTCCTCGAGGGAATTCAGAAGGCAAGGGACCTCGAAATGGAAGTTCCTTCCATTTGATGCGGCAGACTGGGCAATTGTTGCTTCCATGCTTAACATTTGCAGCTATACAATGGAAGTGAAAGGTATGTGAGCACTCTGCTGTGAATAGGGCATGGCCCTGACCAGGTTTCATTGTGGTCAAGCATATCGCACATGTTTTCTGCAACAAAAAAAAGAGTATAAAAGAATTAAGATATAGACATTAAACATTGGTCAAATGAAACTTGGAAAGGTTAGGATGCATCTTTTCATGTTATACAGTACTAACAAGTGATGCTGCAAGAAAGAGCAAACAAAAAACCGAACATTGCAAAAATAAATGCATACCCCGTGAAGATGAAGTTATCCATAACCTTTGACCATCAGATATACTAGCGTTTACTAGGTTTATTTCAATTTATTGAAGCAGCTCTTGTATAATAATAGTATTGACATTGCAAGGCAGTGGCATCAACAATGATCAAAGAAGCAAAACAGTGGTAGAAACGTGTAGGTAGAGAGTCTGGCCGGCCTTTACGTCCTTTTCTTTCAATTTTTTTTCATCTCTAAAGAAATTTAACCTTGGTCAGACGCTGTAGTTTCAGACTTTCAGTCAGAAGAACAAGTGTGCTCAAAGAATTACAAGAGTAACTTGTCTCGTATAGAAGAAAACATCAATTGTCAGTCATGTGGCAAGGTGAAGGCCACGGTCAAGCTAATTTACATAGGAAAGTAGTAATCTTTAACATTATCAAGTCAGGTAGGTGCCTTAATCTGAATTAGTCATTGCTGACTAACTAGTACACCTCACCCTCTATGAAAGAAGAATACAAGGGCTGACCTCCCACAAACATTTAAAAACCCAATACTAACAGCGCGTCTCTGTTTAGCACACCCACCCTGATGTGGTAAGAGTAACTAGGATGCTGCAATTTAACAACTGCAAATGGGCATGATCTGAATACTACTTTCTTTTCTAATTCTGGCCTCTGGGCGCCCTAGAGCGAGACGATGGTGGGCTCTCGGGAATCCCTGTGTTGTAAGCTGGAGCACCATGAAAGAATGCAGCAGAAGGGATCTGAGAACAGTACCTAAGCTGTTCTGAAAAGGATGCTACTATGGCTATGCCACTGCCCTCTTTATGCCTCCACAAAAAGAAGAGAAGTGAGAGGCTAGGGGAGGGAGGAAAGGAAAAAAGTGAAGAGTGACGAAGAAAAGAGGCGTGGACTATGGGCTATGGACTATGGAGTGAGAAGAGAGGAGCAAGCGGGCGAGAGAGAGAGAAGGGAAACGTATCTCCTACCATTACATAGCAATGTCACGGGTGAACAGTACTGTGACATTGCATATGGACTTGTTGGATCGAAAATAAGAGGCTTAGATCGAGGCGTGCAGTGTTTTGAAGCACCGTAGCAGGTACTGGTTAGATTACTACAGCATCACTGTAGCTATTGATATCAGCCGTTCTTTTTCTGGATCCAACTGGATCCAACGGCTCAGATCTACTGTCATGGCTATGTTCCTCGTGACATTCCAATTGAAATGACAGAGGATGCCAATCCAGAGAGGAGGGGGACCCCATCCTTAAAGAAAGACAAACTCCCCCCACCTCATCATTATATTCCACCTCCACCATTGCCCCCTCTGCCCATCTCCTCCTGCATCTCCTTTTACCTATTGAGTTCTGCTCTTCTCTTCTCCTCTGTGCATGTGTGTGTGATGAAAGCAAGTTGCATGCATCATTTGAAGCAAAAGAGCATCACAGGTGTACAGCCTGAATAAAAACTTGCTACCATAGTTGAAACTGAATTAACTGAGCAAGCATAAATCAAGAAAAACATAATATACATCGATGGATCTTGGATGTTTGCCCGCAAGTTGCGAGTTCCTTATTTAATTAATACTCCATAGAGACGGATGGATGGACATGTGGTACCTTGAAGGATTTGCTGCCGGATTTGGAGAGGCGAAGGCCGGCGGAGGTCGGCGTCGGGGTGGTCGGCATCAGCGCGCCGGCGCCGCCCATCACCTTGCCTATGCTCTGCTCCGCCGAGGGGGTGGTGTTCGTGCTGGTAGCAGCTGACGACGAGGAGGCTACCGGCGACACCAGCGCCGCCGTGGAGGAGCCGGTGGACGGTTCGTCGTTGTCCATCGTCCGTGGGACGTAGACGCAGAGGTTGAGCCCCAGCGACATCTTGGCCTTCCTCCATCTGCTCTCCATCCGCGCAACCAGCAGCAAATACGGCTCGGATGCGATACTACTAGTAGTCGGTAGTCCTACCACAGCTACAACTAGTTGAGCTGAGCTGAGAGCTTAGCTACGCTACGCTACTTGTAGGTGCGGTGGTTGGTGAGGTCAGAGGCGGAGTTGCCGGCGCTTTTGCTCCGTTGGGTCGCTGGCAGCCGCCGCCGTGGAAGCCACGGGGAGCAGAGCAGCACCCACCAAATGGAGGAGAGATAGCTTAGCTTGGAAAAACAAGAAAGGAGGGAAAGAAGAGAGAGAGGTGTGGATGGCTATTTGACCTCAAACCAAACCAAGCCAAGGCAGAGCAGTGAGTGCCTCACTGACTTCTGTCTGTGTGAGAGATGAGAGAAAGGACGGAGAGAGAGAGAGAGAGAGAGAGAGAGAGTTGTAACCTGTGAGTGAGGGAGCAGCCTTTTAACAAAGAGAAAAAAAAAGAAAGCAGTGAGCAAAGCAAGCAGGGGAGGCACAGGGCGCCTATGGCCCAAAAAAAAGGTTTGGAAAGAGGGAAATGATGGTGAAGAGTGAGTGAAACTCTCGAGGAAGGGGAGAAGCTCAGCTCAAAGTTCAGAGCTCAAGTTGGAGATGGTGCTGAATAGTGGCGAGTGTGAGATATATAAGTGCAGAGGGAGGCATTCCACGTATTCTCGGCGATTTTTTCGCATGTGTGTGTTCTTCCCGACACGCCGAGCTGGATCTCTGGTTTGCTTTGGCGGCAACTGCTGACTGTCTCTGCATCTGCCTGTATTCAGAAGGAGCTCTCGCAATTTTTATTTTCTGGTCTGTTTTGTTTCCTTCTTTTTTATTCTCCCGATGATAAAAGAAGAAAAGCACGCCCAATTCTTTCATTTTTCTTCCCTTTCCTGTTTGATTGTTGGTTCTCCTTCGCTGTCACGGGTTCCCTCGTGTCGCCGTTGATGAGCACAGGCATTTACAATCGGCGAGTGCTGTTGTGTACTCCGCACCACTAGTGTTATTATCTGTGGGTGGTTTTTTTCCTTGGTCCACTAGTAGTTCAAGTGCTAGTATTATCTCGTGTATTTTCTTTACGGCCATCCAGTCGGACAAAACATTTTCTCGGAAGAATCAAGTCGAAGTAAACATTTCTTTATGGCCATTCATTCACATATTTCATCCAGGGGGACCTAAAACATGTCCCAAAAGTAAGGATGAGTGAGCGGGGGAAACTAAAACAATAGTCACACAGAAAAAGCTAGCAGGCTCGCCTCTCCGGCCATGACTCTATAAAGGAGGGAATGAGAGCAAATGCATGGAGTAGTAATGTGTGTCGCTGGCCACTTTTGCCCTGCTGCAATGTCTGTCCTTGACACTGATCAGGTCAACTGCAACTTTGGGGGTCTTAGGTTAAATTAGCATTTTTTTTAATAGCAAAAGTGGTAATCCTAGCATGAAATTGTAAAAATAGTACCACGGGAGGCATCTACCGCACTCTGTACTCCTAGTCCGTGGCAGAAACATGCATGCCCGCAGTAGACACGTGCGCATGCCATCCTACCGTGAACTGGGAGCGTGCTATGTGTCCTGTCGCGGGCTGAGAGCGCGGTAGGGGAGACGTGTCTCCTGTCTAGCCTACCGTGGTGTCAATTTTGTCATTTCGGATGCAGTGGCTACATTTGCTATTTTGTTTAGAAAAGAGGCTAAATGAGCAAAAAAAAAAAGAGAGAGAGCAACTAGGGCACGCTATACCGTTGGGAGCCTTTCCTAACGGTATAGCATCTAGCCATCCATCACAATGGAAGTCTTATGGAGTTTCATCAAGTATCATTGTTTCTCCATATTGTGTAGAGTAAGTTTCACCAAGTTTCATGCAGTTTCATTAAGTTTCATCAAGTATCATTGTTTCTACATATTTTGTAGAGCTAGTTTCACCTAGTTTTATAAAGTTTCATTCCAAGTCTCATGGAGTTCCATCGTATTTCATCAAGTCTCATGGAGTTTTATCATGTTTCATATAGTTTGATCCTAAAGTATCATTGTTTCATTCCAAGTCTCATGGAATTTCATCATGTTTCATCCCAAATCTCATGGAGTGTCACCGTGTTTCATTAATTTTCACTCAGATTCATGCTAATTTTTGAAGTGTTTCATGAAGTTTCATCCCAGGTCTCATCGAGTTTCATCGTGTTTCATCAAGTTTCATAAAGTTTCATCCCAAAGTACCATTATTTCATCCTAAGTCTTATAGAGTTTCATCGTGTTTCATCAAGTCTTATGTAGTATCATTGTGTTTCATCTAGTCTCGTGGAGTTTCATCCCAAGTCTCATAGAGTTTCATCAAGTATCATTTGTTTCTCTATATTGTGTAGAGCAAGTTTCACCTAGTTTCATGCAGTTTCATCAAATTTCAACTAGCTTCATATTAGCCAAATGTTTTTACATACATAAGAAAAACGTCTGGGTGGTATTGCACGCACGTACATCGGTCCCCTGCCCCCTGCCGCCGTGGCTCCACTGCCAACGCCGACGAGGACGACGTTGATGGCACGCGCACTCCTCCTCCAATAGCCATGTATACGCAAGAGAACAACCGCGAATCAATCAATTGAAATGAGTTGCGACCTGTGAGAGCTCGTCGTAGGCTTGTCATCAGCACCGCGCCACCAAGAACCGTTGCGCGCTGTCGCGGAGAGCTACCATGCCATCGTCGCTGAGCGCCATTGTGCCTCCTCACCAAGAATCGATGGGCTCCTATTGGGGAGAGATAAGATACAGAGCTTTAACATTTGGAGACTTCATAGCTCTGGAAGGATCGAGGCAATTCCCCATCTTATGGCTAATGGCATGGTAGACCCCACCTAATGAACAATCGTGTCCTATAACGTTTGATGGCTGGGGAACGGTATACCGTTGCCTAGTATTTCTTAAAAAAATGCAACTTTGGTCGTCATAGTACTGGAAAATAAAGATATTATAAGCTCAACTTTGGGAGTCTTCTAAATTGATTTTTTTTGTAATAGCAAAAATAGTCCTCAATCGTACTAAATTGCATAATTAGCACCACAACAGTCACCTACCGCGCTCCCAGTTCACAGAAGCCACCTGTCGCGCTCCTAGTCCACGACAGACCACCTGTCGTGCTCTCAGTCCGTGGCAGAAATGTGCATGTCTGCGGTAGGCACTGCGCATGTCATCCTACTGCGGATTGAGAACGCGACAGGGAAGACGTGTCGCCTGTCTAGCCTATCGTGGTGCCAATTTTGTCATTTCGGACGCATGTGCTATATTTGCTATTTCTTTTCAAAGACAGACTAAATGAGTAAAAAAACTACAACTTTGGTTGTCGTAAACACAAAGATATTATAAGCTCTTTTTTTTCCTGCTCATTTGGCCTCCTTTGGAAACGAAATAGCAAATCGAGTCCCCCACCCCCACATGACCAAAATGATAAAAATGGCACCACAACAAGTTAAGCAGGCGACATGTGTTTCCTATCGCGCTCCTAATCCGCCGAAGCCAACTTTCGCGATTCCCGTGCGTGACACCCCCTACCACGATCCCAGTGCGCGGCAGTATGACTTGCGCAAGTGGGCACCGCGGACAGACACTTTCCTACCGTTGAGCTGACCGGAAGCACGATAGTTGGCTCATCACGCACTAAAAGCGCAGCATGTGGCCTGCCTCACATGGAAATCACGGTATAGGCACCAGACACCCGCACGAGGAGCACGTTAGAAGTGTCCTTTTTCAAGATTCGTTGTTCCGTTCCAAAAGAGGCCCAAATGAGCTGATACGCCATTCAAATCAAGACATGGATTGGATTACTCCGAAGAAAGCACACGTGCCCTGCATTTATCCTTCGTTGACGATGCGAGCTCCACCGTACGATGGCCGTGCGCGGGGGGGGGGGGTGCATGTCGTCTCGGCAGTTGTCCACGTGATTATCTGCGCGGTGGTTGTGTGGACCCAGTGCCAAAACTGCAAATTCTTTGCGGCAGACGCTACTTCTGTAATTACCAATCGCAACAACCCTAAATCGGCAAAAAAAACTCGTCAATTCCCTGCACCCAGCTGAGCCGAGCCACCGATCAATTCCATTCACAGCACTAGCACGCTATCTGCACGGTTTCCAGAAGTAGCAAACAAGACAACCCATTTCCGCAGTGCCAGCCCACAAGCGGCACCACCACCACTCGGTCGCCCACTGCGCCGCCTAGCTGACCGACCTCGCGTCTCGCCCTTGCCTCCGGCGGCATGCATGGCCTCCGCAGTTTACGTGTCAACGAGGGAACTAGCCAGCGATACACGTACACTCGCAGCTCGTAGTTCGAAGTACACACATTGTCTCGTTCACCGGTACTTGCCCCCGGCGGTCAGCCGCATGGAAAGCAACGCTGCGCTGCGAGATCTAGAGCGTTCTCTTTTTCATATAACCCACAATTGAGATAAGGTTACCGTGATTTAAAATCGGATCAGAGCCACTACGGTAGAATTGTATTTTAATATCAAATCGTAAAATCTAATGTTCTATCTTATTATACCGAAAATACATTTTTTTTCAGTATGTCGTGTATCCTAAAAGTGATATGAGTGTTTATTTGGTCATTTTGTCATCTAAATTGATTGATAAATGTCTAAATCGTAGTTTAGATTCTATGTCATGTAGAGCTACGGCTAGAATATCAATTTTAACAATCTTGCCATTGCCTGAGCATTTTGCATAAAAATTAAAATATATAAAATAATTTGTATTATTCCAAACCTCCAGATCTTAATAGGGGTGTCAACGAATTGAATACGAATCAAATAGTGGTATTTTCGTATTTGTATTCGTACACTTTACAGACGATCGAGGAGTTCATGTCGTCAGATGCCCAAACCTCTTGTGCAAGCAGGCGCCTAGCGGTGGTGGCCTAGAAGATGGAACCCTCCAAGTTAAAGACAAGACAATTTCAGGACCTTGCAGAGCACGACCACTGATGCTGCAGACCCTACCTCTTTTGCTTCATTGTCTTTGTTTTTTTCTATGTTGTTTTCCTTTTGTGAACTGTGGAAGGTTTATCTACTGCTGCTGTTGGTAGACCACTTGCTGTCTACATGCTCTTCGTGCTTCCCTGGGTTTTGTCTGGGTTATTTACTGCTGCTGTTGGTGGATCATTTGCTGTCTACATGCTCTTTGTGCTTCCCTGGGATTTTTCTAGGCCCGGTGTCCCTGCCAGCACAGATGCAGACCTTCGAGCGCTCTTGCCGTGTCCCTCCGACCTGCTGCCCACCACACGTATCCTCTGTGCCAGTCGCAAGGTCTCCCAGGCCACAACCCCTTCCAGAGGTAGGTGCCTCCAAAACTGGGACTAGCCCCTGGTGCTATGATTTTGAGCCCGCGGAACATGAGATCAAGTTGGTGTCGATGGTGACTTCAATGATGAAGCCGGACCAGCAGGACCTGAGTCACTCGCGCTCCTTCCGGGCGCGACTCGTGGAGGCCACCCACTTATACTCCGTGCCTTTCGACTGCTGGATGAGACCTACAGAGCAGCATGTCGTGGAGCAACAACAGCTCATTCAAGTTGGCGAGCCACAGCAAGGACAGATCCACAAGCTGGCCGTCAAGCTCGCGCGGTCGGGGCTCTGCGCAATCTTCCGCGTCCGGAACAAACCAGAAAGCGTCCCGCACAACCCACCTGTGGGCTACGCTGCCGACGGCGTGGAGCTGCTGATTGACACGCGCCGCCTGCCGTTCCTGAAGCCCTCGGCAGCGAGTCACAGTCGTATGACCTCGAGTGCCACCTGCACGGCTCCGCTGGGTGTCAAGGCAAACATGGCGAGTTTTGATCTGGTGGTTGACCGGGACGTCGCGCTGGTGAACAATTTCGATGGGAAGTGGGTCTTGGAGGACCTTGAGCCCGACTATGAAGACAGTGTCGCATCCATAAATGTCTAGGCCAAGTATCGACATTCTTTGCTGGAACGTGCGGGGTCTCAACAATCATGCCAGGAAATTGCTTATTCAGGAGACCCTCACCTCCACAACGTGCCACTTAGTTTGCCTCCAGGAAACCAAACTTGCCTCGGTCGACCAAAACCTCGCTTGCACCCTTGGGGGCTACAACCTGTGGAATTTCGCCCATAATCCGGCGGAAGGCACAAGGGGTGGTATCCTACTACTCTGGAACAACGAGTACATTGAGGTGGTAGATGTTCTTAACTCGGTCTTCAGCCTGACGCCGACGGTTATTTTAAAAGAGTGCAACTCGTCTTTTCACCTCACGATAGTTTACGGACCTTCCCAAAGCAGATACAAGTCGGCCTTCCTTCAAGAAATTGCCTCCTTAAAACCCACCACTGGCTCCAACTGGCTGGTTTTGGGAGATTTCAACCTCATCTATCGAGCTCAAGACAAAAATAATTCCAACATTAACTCATGCCGCGTGCATGGCGCGCTTCATAATACACTCAACGCTTGCGAGCTAAAAGAAATTCATCTTCAAAATAGTAAGTTCACAGGTAGTGAGCGTCGAGACCCACACCGTCAGCCGATGAGTCTTCTCCAATGAAGGCCGGACACCCTCTTCGACAACCACATCCTGCGAGCCTTCGCCCTCTTGATCTCCGACCACCGCCTCTCCTTCTCTCAACATTTCCGGACCCGCCGTCCCAAAACTTTCGCTTGGCTTCGGATCAAGATGCCAAGGTTTTTCGAGACGGTCAAAAACGTCTGGCTAGCTCCCTGCAGGCACACAGAACCCATGCATAGGCTGCATCACAAGCTAGCGGCCACGGCATCCGCCCTTAATCGTGGAGCCAATCCCTCTTCCCCCGGCCAAAGCTCTTTCTCCACATGGCCTTAGAGCTCATTCTCCGGCTTGATGTGGCACAAGAGAACAGGGACTTGTCTTCACTTGAAACGCTCTTGAGGGCCAACCTAAAGAAGAGAGTTTTGGGTCTGACTGTGATTGAGCGAACTAGGAAACGCCAGAGCTCCCGGATCATCAACCTCAGAGAACATGACGCAAACACACAATTCTTCCATATTAAAGCAAACGGCCGCAAAAGGAAAATTTTCATCCAAAAACTTCAGAACGATCAGGGCTGGGCAGTCTCGCACTCAGAGAAAGAAGACTTAATTCAAAAACATTTTCAAGAAATGCTGGTCAGACCGGCCCCGCGCGATACGGACCTCAATTGGGAGGCTCTGCCCCCCTCGTCGCAAGATTTGCAAAATTTGCAGGAGGCTTTCACGGAATCCGAAGTGCGCCTTGCTCTAGACCATCTACCGGGAGACAAAGCCCCGAGGCCGGATGGTTTCTCTACAAATTTCTACAAGTCCTGCTGGCCAACCATTAAAGCAGATATAATGGCAGTCTTCTTTAGCTTTCACTCCCTTCGCACATCGCACCTCCATTTATTCAATACAGCTAATATTGCACTTATTCCAAAAAAGGAGGGAGCCGACAAAATCCAAGATTATAGACCTATCAGTCTCATTCATGGGATTGGCAAGTGGATTGCCAAAATGCTTGCGCGACGGTTGGCGCCGTTCCTCAACAACTTGGTCTCGCGGGCCCAAAGTGCTTTCGTCAAGGCAAGAAGCATTCACGACAACTTCCTCTATGTCCGTAACCTGATCACAAGACTTCATCGCTCCAAAACCCCCTCTCTATTCTTCAAGCTAGACATAGCCAAGGTCTTTGATTCTGTCCGTTGGGACTACCTTCTGGATCTACTGCACAAAAAAGGGTTCCACCTTCGATGGACAAATTGGATGGTAGCCCTTTTAAAGTCCGCCTCTTTGAGAGTCCTGGTTAATGGCATCCCTGGCAATACGATTACCCATGGGCAGGGGCTGCGGCGGGGAGACCCCCTTTCGCCCTTCCTCTTCATCTTGGCCATCGACCCCATTCAACGTCTCCTAGAGGTGGCAACGGACTTGGGTTACCTCGCCCCCCCCTGCGCGCGATTGGCTCGCCAGAATCAGAACCTCTATCTACGTGGACGATGCAGCCATCTTCATCAATCCTACTCCTAGTGAATTATACATAACGACCCAGATCATTCACAACTTTGGTAATGCCACTGGCCTGCATACCAATTTTCGAAAAAGCACAATTCTCCTCATCAGTTGCGACCACATAGACCTCACCTCAATCCTACAGGACTGCCTCGCAATTCGTTCAACTTTCCCGATCAAGTATCTGGGACTGTCGCTTACCTACAGAAGGCTCCGCAAAGTGGATTTTCAACCGCTTCTCGACAAGGTGGCGGGAGGGTTAGCTGGTTGGCAGGGGCGCCTTCTTTCTCCAGCAAGACGGGTTATCCTAGTCAAATCAATCCTCATCTCAATCCCAGTTTATTTCCTCATAGTCTTCAAAATTCCCAAAGCAATCCTCAATACCATTGACAGACTTAGGCGTCGTTTCCTTTGGGCTGATCACGACATTTTCTCGCGTGCAAAGTGCAGAATCAACTGGGAAAGAGTGCCATCCAACCCAGCTGGGTGGTTTGGGCATCCTTAGTCTGCCGCAATTCTCTTCGGCAATCAGATTGCACTGGCTTTGGCAAGAGTGGAAGAACCCGTCTAAACCCTGGGTTGGCATAGAAATCCCTTGTCACGACTTGGATCGTAATCTCTTTGCGGCGGCAACAAGGATATCCCTCAGGGATGGTAAAATGGCTAAATTCTGGTATTCGGCTTGGTTGTTCGGAGAGGCCCCCAAAGACATAGCTCCTTTGATCTTCGCATCTTCTTTCCGCAAAAAACAGACTGTCTTCTCGGCCTTACAGAACGGGCGATGGGTGCAGGACATCAATGTCTCCATAGGATTCTCAATCCCTCACATCGATCAATTCGTGCGTCTGTGGACCAAAATCAACCAAACCCAATTGATTCAAGGCACCCCCGACGAAATTTCATGGAAGCAAAGTCAGACCGGAACCTACTCCTCAAGATCCGCCTATGCCTTACATTTTTTGGGTTCCTTAGTGACCAACTTCAAACCTTTAATCTGGCAAACCCAAGCCCCTCCGAAGGGGAAATTCTTCGTCTGGTTAGCAATTCAAAATAAACTCTGGACCTCAGACAGGCTTGAAGCAAGGGGGTGGCCAAATCATCGTTTCTGCCCCCTCTGCAGACACACCCCAGAATCTGCCTTGCACCTTTTGGTACAATGTCGCTTCTCATGTCGTATTTGGAAACACATGGCGGACTGGACAGGATCTAAAAGTATTCAACTCTCCACTTGGCCACCTTGCACGAACATCCTTGCTTGGTGGTCCAACGTGGCAAAGGCGTCAGGTTCCCTTAGGAAGACCAAGACAACGACCATCATCTTAATATCTTGGGAGATTTGGAAGGAAAGAAACGCGAGAACTTTCAACAATAGAGCAACAGCGCCTCTTGACCTTATAGCTAAGATTAAGGAGGAGGGTAAAGTTTGGTTCCTAGTGGGGGCTAAGTCTTTGGAGTGTTTTAGTACTTTGTAATTAAGGCCTTGTGTGTCCTAACTCTGGTTCCTTGCGAATTCGCTCTGCTTCTTCTCTATTAATATAACGGGCAACTCTCCTACCGGTTTCATTCAAAAAAAACTCATCCCACTAGTTAGCCATACTGCAATAAACTATGTATATATTTTTATCGAATTCGAATATGAATAGTGAGGATAAAATAACATTTTCGGATGGCAAAAGTCCATATTTTTTTATGCGAATACGAATATGAGATATATTGTTAATCGGATGAAAAAAATCTAAACCATATTCGCTACCAACCGAATTCAGATGCCGGAAAAAAACAGATAATTCTGATTCGATTGACAACCTCAATCTTAAGAGTAAATTTCGCAAAACTCCACATATTTTGTACAAACTATCACAAACCTTCAGATTTAAGGCTCAATTTCACAAAACTCCCGATTTAAGAGGGGTTGTTATCATAAAACTCTAGGTTTTGGGTTCCGCCGTTAGGCACCGTAACTCTAACAAGGTGGGCCCACATGGCAGCGTCTCAACATGCATAACGGTGCCACGTCACTTCGTTCCCTTTGGCAACATCACACTGCGTGGTATGGCAAAAACACTTTGTCACGCCACGGACCTCGACGTGAAAAACGAGTGCTGTCATGTCACTTCTTTTGGTGTGGCATGACTTAGCCACGCACCTCGGTGGCGTGACAACACAGTTTGGTCACGTCACAGGTCATAGCGTGACCAAAGATGTCAGAATTAGAACGACACCTAACGGTGGAACCCAAAACCTATAGTTTTGTGATAACATACCTCCTTAAATATGGAGTTTTATAAAATTATGCCTTAGATCTGAAGCTTTGCGATAGTTTGTACAAAATATGTTGAGTTTTGTGAAATTTACTCATAATCTTAATATCTAACATACTAACTACTTAGTACTTATCGTACAACTTGAATTGAGGGATATGGCACAACTAAACACTAACATCTTTTATAATTTGAGATGATGCGTGATTCTACATGATTATATCCGATTCCACGACTAAGAGCGCAATTCTACAACTAGGAGCACGACTATATTGTGATTCTACCCGATTTTACGACTATAAGCATGATTCCACCACGATTCTTCTAAGTACGACTCAACTCACTCAAGGTACGATACAGATCGCACCGGTGTCGTGGGATCGTACGATCCTACTACTAGAAACACGAGTTTAACGACTTCGGTCGAGACATAGAGATAACATTTACCTTCACGTGCACTACGAATCAAATTCTTAAAAAAATGGAGAGGATAAAAATCTCAGTAACATCAATAGATCTTTCATACATGCATCTACAACGTGGGGCTAATTAGAGCACACAATCTGCAAATGCTACTGTCATTTGCTTCGAGCATGATCCTAATCTTGGATAGAGCTGTCGAATTACTCGCGCACGTCCGTCCACCGCATTCTTTTTGACCCGGGAAAGCAGAGGAGGCTCTGTTTATTAATTTGATGCGCTGCATTATCACCCACCACACCAGCAGGAAGCGGCAAATCTGATGCTTCTTGGACGCAGCAAATCAACGACAAACAATTCACGAACGCCGTCGGCAGTGGGCGGCATGTGGACTGCGCTGGATGAATTGACGAGTTCCCCACATGTCAATCCACGCAACAGCGCCGAGATTGTTTTGTTTGGTTTGGTTTGGTTCGTTGCGCGCCGCTCCGCTTGAGCTGAGATGCCTGTGCCTCCGTGCCTGCCTGACCCATCCATTGCATGCGCCTTTCTTTGACCTCGCGACCAAACCCATGATGCCTACGCTCACCCACTCCGACATCGCTTGTTGCTGCCCATCCATGCATTCATTCGTCCACTGATATTTTTCTGTACAATAGAGTAGTGGAGTACTGTTTTCTGGTTTTCGGCTTATTTACTTCTTCAACGAAATAGTAAATCTAGCTCCCGCGATGAGAGTGATAAAAAATGATATCGAGATAGGTTTGACAGAGGTACATGTCTCCTACCATGCCTGTCGCGCTCTCAATCCGCTGCAGGATGGCATACACACGTAGGCACAACAGACAAACATATTCTTGCTACAAGCTGGGAACACGGCAGGTGGCCCACGGCAGCCAGCAGGAGTGTGTTGCGCACGAAGAGCACGAAAACAGTGCCATTTTTGTCATTTTGAATGCGATGAGTCTAGATTTCTATTCCGTTCTTTAAACAATGGGAAATTGGCTACAGGGCACTGTAAATTCGCGTCATTTGTCAATAAACATCCAAAAAACGTGGTTTCGCCAAAAGACATTGTAAAAACATGTAATTTTGCTCTAGGACACCAAGGGCACTATTATATCATTTCCGATCCAGAGGGGAGAGAGAAATAACATGAATTGTCAATTTTGCCCCTGGCATTCCCTTTCTTCCTTGTTCTTCTTCTCTCCATGATTCCTTTCTCTATTCCTCTTTCATCCGTTACTTTTCCTCGTGTTATTGCTCCCTGTCGAAGCTCCCAGTTCTTGCGCCGCCCCACCGACGGCGCCCGGCTTCTGTCGCTTTGCCATGCCCCGCTCGGCCTCGCGTCTTTGGTGCGCCCATCGTGGTTCGGCCGGAGAGGTGTTAAGCCCCCCAATCGTCCCGTCGCCGCCTCCTCTTCCTCCTCCAGCCTCGCCGTCTTGGCGGCGCCCCGCCACTCTGACCCGCCTCGTGAAACGCCACCTCGCCGCCGCTTCTGCTCTCGAAACTCTTGCGCGTCTGCGCCGTTCCTCGCCTTCTCGGCCGCCGGCGCAGCCACCAACGCTAGCATGCTCGAGTCCATGTTCGACACCTCGCCGGGCGACCTCACCGCTGACGCGCCCGCCAGCCCAGGCTACGCCTTCGTGCGATTGCTACAGCGACAGCGGCGACTCCTGCTCCGAGCCCTTCAGCGAGTGCGGCAACGACGACCTCTCGTTCACGCCCGTCGCTGCCGCGGGCATCCACCGGCTGCTGCTGTTGTGCGCGGCGGAGGTGTCGGACGGCGCGATCTCCTCGCTCGTGGGGGAGCTGGAGTCGCTGTCGTCGTCGCTGGATTCACGCCGACGCGCAGCGATGGAGCTACGACTGCTAGCGAAGAACAACCTGGATGTGTTTTAGGCTTCGGTTTGGACTTTGGATGTGTTTGCTTGATGCCATGAGGACAATTAGTGTTAAGTGTAATAACAATTAGTGTTAAGTGTAATAGTTAGCTGTTAATAGTTCATTAGTATTTTTGTATGACATGTGGGTCCAAAGCCATTAGAATTGTAATTACAGCTACCAAGCTCGGCACTGTAGCTGGTTGAACCAAACCGCCTGAACTCAGCACTGCACATTGAGGGCATTGAGGACATTTTACAAGGTTTCTCTATCATAATCACTCAGATATATTATCTTAATAAGAGGAGTGTCTAACAGTAAAATTACCTGTTTTTACAGTGTCTTGATGAAACCATATTTTCTAAATGTCAATTATCAAATGACGCGAATTTATCCTGTAGCCAATTTCCCCTTAAAAAAGCCCAGACCAGCCGATAGCGGGTAATAGTAATTGGGGATCATGTTCCGTCCCCCAAAAAAAAAAAAGGACCAGGATTAATAGTAATTAGGGATCATGTTAGGCAGTAATCCCGTGCACCGGCAGGCATTTTTGCATGGTCGATGCAAGAATCGAATCACTGGTAGACAGGCGGATGCGGTCTTCTATGCATGATGGATTAAGCCAAGAAGCGAATAATCTCCCCTCCCAAGGAGCGACTCAGTAGACGGGTCAAAGTTTTTTAGCATCCACATGCATATGCATGACCCGGCACATGCACGCTGAATCCGGCTAGGTCGATGATGCAACTTCTTCATACTATCTTGCCCGTGTCTTCCAAAGCCTGCAAACTCTACACTAGAGTCTAGGAGTAGCCTTCTCATGCATTACAGCATAGGTCACCGAACTTTTTTTTATTAATTAACTTTTTGTTAATTTTATTTTAAAGTTAACCTCGACGAAGTTTATTTTCAATTCTATCCTCTTTGATCACGTCACATTCGTGACGTGACAAAACAACATTGTCACGTCATAGGATAAGTCCACTAAATAGCACTTTTTATTTATTTGGTCACGCTCGTGGCATGACCAAACAACACTGTCATGCTACAGGTGTATAGCACCCTGGTTTTGAAGCCTGTTTGAAAACTTCAAAAAAATAAAAAGAACCATTTGGTTTCGATGAGAGTTCAAAGCTTAACTTGAGAATTTCAGAATAGATTTCAATTGACTAAATCAAACTTCAACAAAAAGTCTCTTTTGGTTTGTTGGGTTTGTTGGAGCTTTGGCGACCCCTCCCTTTCTGTGCTTGTTTTGTCCAGACATTTCCTCTTTGAAGCTTCTCTGGCTTAGACCTCCCCAGGCCTAAGCTTCCTCTCATATTCATTTGAGCTCCTTTTGTGTTCTTTGGAACCCTTCGGTGTTCACTTGCCCTTTTCGCCTTGATCTTTGTAACCATCTCTTTGAAAATTCCTTCTCGTGCCAACCCAGTATTGCCACCATCCAACTCGCGGTATTACCGTTTCTCGAGATCTCTCAAAACCGTGATTGGACTGCCCCGAGCTCCTTAAACATCACTGAGTTCATTTGGACCTCCCTATGTCTTCTAGGACCTCCCCTATGTTCACTTGGATCTTCCTCGCGTCTGTTCAAGCCTCCCGCTTGGTCCAGACCTCTCCTTTGTTAGATCTAAGGGTCCAGATCTCTCCTTTGTTAGATCTAAGGGTCCAGACATCTCCCTTGCTAGATCTAAGGGTCCAGACCCCCCCTTTGAGGATCTGACCGTTAGGACCTCCCATTGATTTGATCTGACCGTCAGAACCTCCCCTTAAGAGATCTGACCGTCAAGACCTCCCCTCTGAGGATTTGACTGTCAGGACCTCCCCTTTACGAGATCTGACCGTCAGGATCTCCCTTTGATTTGATCTGATCGTCAGGACCTCCCCTTTGTGGATCTAACTGTCAGGACCTCCCCTTGTAGATCTTGACCGTTATGACCTCCCTCGAGAGATCTTGACCATTGGACCTCTTGTGAACTGTGAGCAGGTCTTTTGGACCTCCTGTTCTCAGGACCTCCCCGTTGTTGTATCTTTTGGACCTCCTGTCCTCAAGACCTCTTCGTGTCTTTAGGACCTCCTGTCCTCAAGACCTCCTTGTGGTTAGGACCTCCCTTTGAGGTCACGACCCTTGGTCTTTTGCAAAGACCTCCCTTGCGGCTGAGACCAACCCTTTGACTGATATGTTCTCTTGAGTTTGACTGGCCCCACTTGTTAGCCTTGGTCACTTTTCCCCATTTTTTCGCCTCAAAGCTTTGTGCGCATTTAATGGCTGTTGTATCACATTAAATACAGTCACATCTGAGGTACTTTGTTTTATTCTTTTGATGGCATGTACTGTCCTACCTTGTCCTGTCTACCAACAATCTTTGACACGTTTGCACAAGCCCCTCATTGTTTATTCACCAGCTCCGGCTATAAATAGCCTGGGCATGCTTCCTTTTGTCACCTTTTTGTTCATTTCTAACTTCCTCGCTCTCGCCTAGTTTTCTTCGTGCTCAAGACCTCCCCAAGGAGCTCTCCGAGGCTGTGCTGTGCCTCTTGTGTTTTGGTTTTGGCTGAGTTTGTTTAAGCTCTTTTTAGTCTTCTTTTGAGTTCTTTGCTTGGAGCCGGTTTGCTTATTTGGTTCTTTGGTGAACATGTAGATCCCGAGTTTGAGGAGGAGTACTTGGACTCAGCAGTTTCTACTAAAGGCTCACCACTACTCAACGAAGGCAAGTCATACCCTTGATCATATTGAACCCAGTATTTCAAGTTATTTATGTCAGCTTCAACTAAATATTGCATACATATTTGGATTCAAATAATTTAATCCCTGTTTTTAAGCTCTTAGATATTCCTGCAATCTTTTGTACAGCCAAACTTGTTGTTGTCCTGTCACCCTTGATACCCTAGATGAAAACCTAGTTGATACAATAGTATAGACTAGAGATATTGCAAAACTTGATGCTTAGCTAAGCCTAGATCAATTCTTGTTTTTGGGAGATTTCACTGCCAAAGACCAATGTGTCAAATATTTTAATCCATGACATTAGGTTGTCATGGAGTTTTGTAAAAAGATTTATAAAAAAGCAAACAAATGGAAAATTGGTTTGGACTGGGGCGAATTGACTGCTTGGTTGGTGCATGTCCATGCACGAGCTCAACTCGGGTAGAGTTGAGGCTCAGGGGTTATGTGGAAGTCGCCCTAGTCAATTGAGGATCGGTCTTTGAGCCGCAACTTGCTATGTCTATAATGGGCTTTGTCTTACCGTACAATCACATGTCTCCAGAATGGGGCGTGAGACCTGGCTAATTAATTTACAAAGTTCTACCGCGGTTGTTCTACTTTGATGTGTGGGTGGTCTTTCATAACCTGTGTTTTCCCACTGGCGCAAGAGGGGGCCTTGAACCTGCGGATGGCTAATCCAAAGGGGGCGAAACCTTAGCGAGGAGGGGCTGCGGTGGAACAATGCATTGTAAAGGCCTTGTCATAAACTCTAGACCTCTTACCTTCGGTAGTGAGAGGTGGTATAGACGAATGCCAAACAAACTAGAGGAATCATGTCATATGGGTAAAGTGTACAACCTCTGCAGAGTGAAAACTATTCGAATAGCCGTGTCCACGGTTATGGACATGCTAGCAAAAGCCACTCAAAGTTAGATGTTGGATTTGTTTTTAAAAAGATTTTGGATAAGTTGGTTTTGGGATTTCTATCCCATGAGATTTACTTGGTTGCCTCCTCTTCCACGATTGGCTGCGATGCTAAGCAATTAAGCTTGGTCGCTATTAAATCCCGTGAAAGGAGGCGCCTTTTCCTTTCTTCGAGTCGCCCGATTGCGATCAATGACGCGACCCCAACCCAAACCAAGCCACATGGAGTCGGTAGCATGTTAAATTGCTGTTGCATCTTGATACTCCCGTCGCATTGGGCATGGACACGGTCCATGCCCAATGCGACGTCAAGTATCTTGCAATCTAAAACTCTAGACCTCTTACCTTCGGTAGTGAGAGGTGGTATAGACGAATGCCAAACAAACTAGAGGAATCATGTCATGTGGGTAAAGTGTACAACCTATGCAGAGTGAAAACTATTCGAATAGCCGTGTCCACGGTTATGGACATGCTAGCAAAAGCCACTCAAAGTTAGATGTTGGATTTGTTTTTAAAAAGATTTTGGATAAGTTGGTTTTGGGATTTCTATCCCATGAGATTTGGGCGGAGAGCCTTGTGACAGGAGGATATCCTTCACTATCTTGATAATGAATGCTATCCAACTGAAAAATTGAATTTGGAAAATGAACTTTAATTATTGTTAACTGCCTTTGAACTTATTACTGGTATTTGAAAGAAAATTGGCTTTATGCAAATACAACCTATATGCCTTCCTTTGAATATCCATGTATGCATGTCATTTTGTTACCCCACGGGTGTGACTTGTGAGCACGATTGTTGTGCTCACTCTTGCTCAATATAATCTTTGGGCAGGTGAAGACATTAGCAGCGAAGAAGAGGACCAAACCGACTAGGTTGTGCCTCCACACGATTACTGTGGCGTCTTGATGGACTATCGTTCTTTTTGATCTTTTGTATTTTATGTTCGGCCCAAGGCCGCTTTTGTAAGCAACTCTGTCGATACTTCGTTAATACAAGTATGCCTTTTGGATGTCACCACTTTCGCTACTATTTGGGCTAGCAGCTGATCTTGGGACTAGCTCATTTATACAGATGTCTTGGGGTCATCCCTAAGTTTCACGACCTCCTTCGGGTTATGGTCATGAGCTTGGGGGTGGTCCTGAGCCCAACGACCTCTCCTGGACCTCTCAGTGGTCTGGATGGACCTCCAGGAGAGATCCTGCGGGATCTCTTGGGAGGTCCTAAGGTTCCTCCGTGCGGTCTGGACCTCTTGGGGGGTTTTGGTAGACCTTCTGGGTGAACCTAACCTCTCGGTTGGCCTTTAAGGATCTCCTAGGTGATCCCGGGGAGTTTCTAGTCGTCACAAGGTGGTAGCGTGACAAGAGCTTGCCCAGATACGGGTTGGCGTGACAGCGTTGTTTTGTCATCAGAATTAGAAATAAAGTTCACGGAGGTTAACTTTAAAATAAAATTAAAAAATAATTAATTAATAAAAAAAAATTCTAGATCATCGTGTGAACAATGCTCTAAAAGATTAACATAGTAAATACCGTAGCGCAGGAGGAATATTTACCGCGCCAATTTTACTGTAATAATACACTGTATATATTGATATCAAACTTTAGTTTTTGATGAGACGGTGGGGATTGCTCCTAATGCGATACGTCGTAGATCCTCTGTATTTAATACTTCGATGCAGAGGACCCCAATCCCAATCTCATATTCACCCTGCCTTTTGCCAAATAGGTTATATATTTAGGAGTGAATCACACCGCTTAAACCAAAACAAAAACAGATCCTTTTTGTTTCTGAAGAACAAAGTACAAAATGAGCATGTGAAAGTCTTGCTTTGTCCCCTACCATGCAATCGCAATGGCCTAAAAAGGAATAAGTTTCTTCTGGTTCACATCGCCAATCCACCTCCCACTTCAGCACCTTGACCCTAATTTAAAGCTGTAGCAGTAATCCACACATCGACAAGTGTCCTTCTTGATCGTCACGAGCAGTCGCTGACGGGCGGATCCCACCGACGGATGCGCCTATTTGTCAGCGACTGTCCTTAACGATTTCGCGAAAGAGCGGAAGCATACAGAAGACTCGAAGATTTGCATCGTGTCGCCTTCATCACAGCTGTGTGCGATGGATGCATCGGAGTGGGTAGAGAACAAAAGAGGAGTCTACTTGGTTGCCTCCTCTTCCACGATTGGCTGCGATGCTAAGCAATTAAGCTTGGTCGCTATTAAATCCCGTGAAAGGAGGCGCCTTTTCCTTTCTTCGAGTCGCCCAGTTGCGGTCAGCGACGCGACCCCAACCCAAACCAAGCCACATGGAGTCGGTAGCATGTTAAATTGCTCGCTGCATCTTCAGTACTCCCACGTCGCATTGGGCATGGACACGGTCCAAGGAAGGGGCAAAAACTACTATTTACCCGCTAATTTTTAGTATAATATGCTGTTATAAATCACAAAACATATTATAAAAACATAATTCCGTAACTAATATCGAATCCATGTGACCTGCCTAGAAACTCCCCATTCAGAAACATACGACGTTTTAGAGTGCAATCAATATATATATATATATATATTGGTCATGTGAAAAATGGTATGTTTAGATTAGTCATGAAAAATATTTTTATAATATAATGCTTTTATATTATTTTATGAACATATGAGTATGAAAAATAATTATCTAAGTTACATGTTAGAGACCATATGGATGTCTCAAATGTCCTATATTTTTGAACAGTGAGAGTACTATATATATATAATCAAAACTACTGGTGCTACTGATAGTCTTCGAGATGCTCTTTTCTTGTCTTCCACATGCGCCACTAGCTAGTGATTCACTGGATGTTTTACCTGATGTGCACGCTACGATTATGCTGCGCCTGTGCATTAGCCGTCACACATAAGGTTAACATTAGGTTCAGACTATTTGTCATAAAAAAACAGCATTGGGTTAATACTTAATACTGGGAGTCACCCTCCAGAAAAAAAAGGGGACTGGGAGTTAAATTCAAGCTGGATTCTGATTTAACTGTATAAATTGAATGAATTTGTCTCGACCTATGTATGCATGTATCAAGGTATGCATCAAGCAGGCCATATCAACCGATCGATTATCTGTTCTACAACTCCCCTCTCCTTGATCATCATGTGTGCACTTTTCTACTGAAGAATGATCGAGTGAAGATGACTATTTCTTGTGGTCTCCATCCTCTGGTATGCAGATCAGCAGTGTCAAACCTAATCCGAGCTCACTTGCGATCATTATCTCCAGTAGAAGTTAGAATCTTTATTACCCTTGCATTTACTGAACTGAAGTGATGTGGTGATAAAGCCGGTCAAATTGTGTTCCAGCTCGAACCTGATTACGATAGGTTGCCTCTTGATCAGGCTGCTCAGCTGCTGATGGGTGTCGTTTTGACAGGATTAAAAGGTGATCACTTGACTGGATCGGATCAGACTAGACGTCCCTTCAATAATTGGACTGGGCGTGTGGTCATGTACTTCGCTCAGGACAGGTCAGATCAGATAGAAACCAGCAGCAAGCATGGCCGGCCAGAACGCCATTGCCTTCAGAAAACTGCAGTATTTTAGCTTTTGTTTGGCCCTTTTTGAGGAGGAATATACATACTGGTAGTTCCCACGGTAGGGAATCCCCAAATAGTCGTCTTCCTTACTCTTGTACGAGATTGCAGAGTTGCTTCTACGCAAAAAAAATATTCGTTGTAGAGTTTGTCATTATACAGACAGACATGTGGGTAGGAACAACTTGTGTGTCCTTTGTGTGTGTATTCTATCGTATACAGATGTTCTAGTCTCCTCCGCAATCACTTGCCATTTGCCAACAAATACAATGCTGTCCATTGTGATATCTTGTCAGATATTGAAGAACAAGAAGGCATCAGGATGAGCAGAAAAGTTCGCTGATCGATATAGTGAGTTCAGATTTTTCAGTTGCTAACCACCTGATCTGATCTGCTACTAAAGATTGCAATCATGTTAGTGATTGCTGATACTGATGAAGCCAGGTTAGCTAGTGTAGCCAGCAGCCTACCTGGTTCCTTCTCTGCAGAATGGGAGGAAAGGAAACTGCAGACTGCAGTGATCCGCTGGATCAGTGACACCAGCAAATTAAAGCCTGAATGATTACAAGCAGGAACAAGCATCTATCTGCCAATCCGTTCCAGGATAGTAGCTGAGACGCGCAGGAATAAAATGCCCACCAGGTCTTGAAATGTTGCATCTGATTCCCAATTCCTTTGGGCGCATCCATCACATCATCTCTCCCTGAGAATAATGCCATATTATAAACTCTCGATGGGGCGAGAGATTGCCGGATGGCCAACGCCTCCACGTCTTTGCTTAGGCGATTCAAGCCCAATGGCGAGCAGACACGTTCTCCAGGCCGTTTTGGTCGCGCGCCAGCTTGCGAACCGCTTCATGCCAGCATTAATTGTGCGTGCTGTCGATGCGCTTCCAACGCCCCATTTATTATCGCTGCTGATGAGAGCCACCGAGCCATCGCGACGTGCAGCCCGGATTACTCGCGCACGAGCCAACAAAATATCATGAGAATCCTATGGATGCCTACTGTTCGATTGTGCCATGACATATGCTTTTCCGGTTGGGTGTTCTGATATCCCGTTTATTTAACTGGGTAATTAACGATTAAGAAAGGGAATTGAATTTAGAAATTAGTGGATTTTTTTTGGAGAGATTGGTGGGCCGCCGGCCCATACTTGGGCCACCACCCCTGCTCTGCTGGCCGAGCCTCCCTGCGGCACCTTCCCCTCTGCGAGCCACCACCTCGTCGAGTGCCCTGCTGCCGTGGGTTGCAGAGAGGAGGAAAGAAGGGCAGCAAGGGAGAGGAATGAAGGAAGGGAAGCTATAGTTTGCGATCGTAGCAGATTTTTCGTGGGTAACAATATGTTAAACCCTAGGTTGATCTTGGTCTGATGTTTATTCATGTTGTAGATTGGTTTCGTTAAACCGTACTGAGAACCTTACAGGGGGATTTAGGTGTATCTCCACTCAGAATCATGATTTAGCATGGTTAGAAAAGTTGTAGCTTGATTCCTTAGCTTCTCGGGAAGCTCTAGATCACTAAATTTGGATAAGTGGGTAAACAGATATGGCCTCGGGAGTACTGTTGTCCAGATTTTCATTGCCAACGGCAGCAATCGTGTAGATTGATTAATTACGTGTATTAGATAAAATAATTTAGTTGTGGTCATAATTAGGATAAGCTAGATAATTCTAAGTGTATTATAGAAATATTATGGTTTACTATTTTTCATGTTGTAGAAAAATAGCTGTGAAATTGTGAAGTCTACTGTCCTATCAAATTCCAGTATAACCTTTGTGGTTGGAAACGAGAACCTCAATGGTGAAATCAGAGGGTATGCATAACTAAGATATTGTGGATAATTTCGTTTAGTTTCCAGAAAACATATAGTTTACTATATTTGGAGCCCATAATTGAAAAATATGGTCGTTTGATCACCGGAACAGCGGGTAGGTCATCTGGTGAATTCAAGTTAAGTGCATCGGGTTTGCGCATAGAAGCGAGTTTGAATTGTTTGATGATTTGACACTGTTGTGGTATATTTTAAGTGTGTTATTGATTGTTTGTCCAGTTAGTGTGCTGAAATTTAATGTTAATAAATGTTTAAATTGATAGCTAGAGTAGTTTAGGTAACATTCTGGGCTCCGTATTGGGCGGGGTGTTACAAGTGTTGCCATGTTGGTGTTGCTACTTGTAAAAAATGAAGTACTTTTTATGCTCTGAGAGAAAGTTCTTTTTATTTTTGTTAAAGAACAGTAGTGCATTTCTAATTCAAAAGAATTAATACACTACATAATCTCCTTTTCAAAATTACAGTAAAAAGTCGTAGTACTAGTGGACCATAGATACATAAATCTATGTCCAGTGATATCTACCAGTGCAGCTCATCTCCCTTCCCTCAATTTTAAAGAATTCTATATCCTGTTTCCTTTTACTAGAAGAATATGGAATTAGTACTCCATTTATCCACTAAAACCATGCTTTTCTTCTAAACCAAGTGCTGGACTTCATTAACCAGCCATTGAGTAGTTAATTGGGAGCAAAACCAAACGTAAGAAAGATGCCATTAAGCGTGGATCCAGCTGCCTGAGCTGAGGTGAGGTGAGCTTAGCCTGAACCTTTTTCATTATTCAATCTATTTTTAAAATATTTTAAAGATGATCTTTCTATAACTTTATTTTCAATTCTGACTCCTTTGGTCACGCCATAACGCGCGTCACGACAAAAACACTCTGTCACGTCACGTACCACGGCGTGACCAAAGCTGCCACGATAGCCATCCGAGCCAACACGCATCTATTTTTTGGCTAAGTCTTGTTACGCCAAGAGGGACGACGTAATAGCACTAGTTTACCACACCAAAATCCGTAGCGTAACAACATATTTTACCACGTCACGTGTTATGGCATAGCCAAAGAGGATAGGATAGGAGAAATAAAGTTAGAGATATTATCTTTAATTTTTTTAAATGAATTAAATCATAAAAAAAGTTCGATTAGCCTTTACTCAATTTACACTTTTACAGTGACAACTGAATAAATGAGGTGTCGGTCTGGTTAGAGAATAATCAATGTGATGTGGAAAGCAATGTGGTTTGTCGGACAGCAGCAAAATCCCCGTCCTTTTTATAGTACTACCACTACTACTAATACTACAAGGACAAGTATACAAGTGAAGCTAAAAAACAAATGCAAAGTTCGTACCTTTGAGAGAAAAAGATGCATACCAAAAATTCTTTCCTTAGCTCATGTTTCATTGGTTCTAAAAAAAAACGCTCATGTTTCAGAATCAGAATGAAGCGGCCAGCCAAATTAGATCGACTAGAGTTGCAGTCCAGCTTGACATATATCGTGCTATTGGAGTTGGGGGAACAACCACATACGCTGGAAGGAGTTGAGGGCCAGGAGACCAGCAGGGACAGCGAAGAGAGAGTGACAATGATGCTTGTCCTCTTGCTGTTTGGCTACTCAAAGGAGGTTAGGTCGGGGATTACCTAAGTGGTGATATCACGGGCGATCAGGTACATCGCTGACGAGATCTAATAATCCTCGAGTAATTAAATTATTTATATGTAGATAATAATGTATCTTATACAACATTTAAAGGTACCTCTTAATATCAATAATGATGGAGATTATAAACACATAGTAGCCGTAAGTTTTTACACGACCATCCTATATGGTCGTAAGCCATCCTAATGTCACTTTATGATTGTAAGTTGTTCTACGATCACCTATTGATCATAAGTCCTTCTATGATCACCTCATGATCTTAAACTTTACTACGACCAGGTCATTTACGACTACCCTATAGTTAATAAGAAAGACAAACATGTGGGCACAATCGACTAGAGATATTTGTACGCTGTGTTTAATACGCACAATAGTTAATATGTGCCGTTATTTTCTAAGATAACTGCACGTATCAAACTCGGTCTCTGACATAATTGTAAGGCGACTCGGGGGGATATGTCTATGACAATAACCACCTTTGAACGTGCACATTGCATCAAATGTTAAGGTGCCTCTTGACATGGATAATTGTCACCCCTTCGTACGCTATATAAAAAGTAAAGTCGGTGGACAGAGGAGAAAAGAGATTCGACAGAGACAACCATAGACAGAAGTCATCAAGCCTTAATTTTAGTGTCTTTCTCCTTGTTGTAAACACATCAATATTGTGTTCACAGGAGTATGATTATTATTCTTTCGAGAGAAGGTCTGAACCTGTATAAATTTTCTCTATCATTTTTTATGTGGTTTCGCTCTAAGAAAACCTCAACATTCATTTATAAGATCGATACTAAAACATCGACAATCACCGATTTTGTTGATTTATTGCAGCGTGTGTATCAGTAGATGCAAAAGTAACGTGGGGTGTATGCATTCGTAAAAAAACCACATAGGCAAAGGTGAATACCAGCCTTTAAAAAATTCCGAGAAATGCAACTGGTTCCTTATGACTCATGAACGATGTTCCTGCATGGAGAATGAGAATGAGAATGCAGGCAGGAAGAGAAGCTTTCTTCAGTGTGTCGCAAAAAAAAAAAAGGAAAAAAAGAGAAAGCTTTCTTCAGGGGCGGCAGGGTCCAAATCGTTTTAGGGATTTAGCCCATTTGATCAACATTATAGCGGCCCATCTTGTAACTTGGTCGGCCGATGCAAAGCCCATTCTACCTCGGGCTAGACCCATCATTCCTGTCCAGTGAAGCAAAAAAAAGCACCTCCTCCTCCTGTACTCTTCTCGTTTTCTGACGGGCTGATGACTGTTTGCTTCACGTGCCCGTGCCAAGCCGAGACACAACGGCAGAACGCCGGCCTGTCCAAGTGTTGCAGACCGGGCCTTTCACCTGAAAAACGGTGACTCCTAGAGATCCCTGCATAGTTATCATCGCCTGGAAAAGTAAAGCGCAAATGCCGCTGCATCTACCTTTGGGCTTAACAAGGCCTGAACCTGAACCTGAACCTCCCTGTGAGAAGCAGTATCGTGTCAATTTTTCAGCAGCCCAACCGCCCAAGCAAAGCTAGGCAATCAGGGGCAACGGGGAGTGTATCTAGACACTAGACAGTCCAAGAAGTGGCAATCAAATTGTCTGTAGCCCATCGTTGTGGTTTAAAAAAAATATACGCGCCAGGTTAAACTTTCTTAACTAATATGTAAAAAAATATTTGTACGTATCATTGGATTAGTCATAAAAATAAATTTTTTTAATGATATAATAGTTTTATATTATTTTATGAACATGTTCATATAAAAAGTAATTGTCGAAGTTGTATACTGGAGACCGTATCGATGTCCAAAAAGTAGTATGTTCTTGAACATAGAGAGTAGCAGATATTACAGTTGACAATAATGTGGCGTACGAAAATGATATCTGACGTGCACACTTTTGCAATTTGCAGGAGGGGAAGGGAGATTTCATTTGAGACGCCAATCGCCATCCAAAGCAGCAGCAGCAAGCTAGCTTTCCAGGGCGCCGAACGTGACGATAGGTGGTGGCTACAAACCCTTTTACATCCTTCAGAACTGTAGTACTTCTTTAGCAACAATCTATAGTTTGTACAGCTTGTAAATGTATATGGTAGCTGCAACTTGCCACACATGGACATGGCAGCGGTTGAACTTGTTGGCTTCGCAGCCATGGAAATGAGACACCGCAGGAAGCCTAGGGGCTGTTTGGTTCATGACCCTCATAAATTAAGTTAAAATTTGGTATAGTCAAAACTTGGGCAAAGCTACAATTTGGTAGAAGGAATGTTGTTTGGATTGTGACCAAGTCAAATTTTAATGTTACCAATTTTTTGGTGAGCGATTTACGGCCATCGGATTGCCCTCGTGTGACATTGAATTTCGTTGACGCCACCAATTTTTTGTTGGCATTAACAAATATTGATAGCAAACTAAATGATATCTATTTTTTTTGCCGTTACCAAAATTTGGTTCAATTCATGTTGGTAATAAACCAAATTGGGCCCGGGTGCTCACGGGAGAGGGGAAATCTTTTGCTGCGGCAGACGGAGGAGAGCAGTTGCTTTGCTAGCAGGGTGCAGAACGTGACGAGTACCATTTGTTCAGCAGGGCTAGCTACCTGCGGTTGGGTGTACTTTCTTCTTGGCAGAAACTGGCGTCACGGTTTGTGCAGCAGCAGACGGCCCATAACCACCAGCATGCTGCGAAGATTAGCAAGCAGTGAAAAAGATTACGGCGGAAAGAGAGACGCTCGCTGCACGTGTTTGCAGTAAAGCACTCGGATTTCCCATATGATGGTAGTTAGAATGAAGTCCAGAACCATAGGATCACGGGTCGATGCCGCGTTTTATTTACTGGGTTCATCGACCGATCTGGGCACGATTTATAGAACGTGATAAACCATTCCTATGTAATTTAAAAAGAAAAGTGGGGACCCAGGCAAGGCAACCACTAGTATCTGCTAAAGGGATTCATATTCTCTAACATTGCAAATGTCACGATAGATCTGAGCCATCCGATCCAAAAAGAACGGCCACATCTACTGCAACAGTGTTCATAAATACTGCTGCTGATACAATATTTTTGTCTATAGTGTTCGCTGCGGTTGCGAACGCGATCTCATCCTTTTCGATGCGGCGGCTACTACGCAATGTTATGGTACTGTAGCACTTACGCTGTCAGAGGATACGTTTCCTTTCCCTGCCGAAGCTAAACCACTAGGAGCAGAACGGCCGCCAAATGCAAAAGAAAGCTTTGCGAGTGAAACTACCAGCACTGCAGAGGGTCCTGAATCTACACGGTGTTCATTCGAAGCTACATAATTAATGGCTTGTAAAATGGGAGCAACACATGAGTGAAGTGTACAAAAACATTCTGATTTTTTTGTGTTCCATTTTCCTCTGAACAAGTCTGTCTACCCCTCTTCAGCGGGCAGAAGAAGACTGTACATGGATCACAAAGTAAGAGCAAACAGGACGAACAGACTCAGGTGGAAGCCCTCGAATTCCAGCCTCGCGAAAGCTTGTCCTAAAAGGATGCACAACTAGCTAGCACTAGTACGGACTACGGAGTACTACTAAACTCCGGCACTAGTCTGTCCATAGCCGATCAATTGCCAGAAGCAAAGCAAAAATTAACAGCAAATTAAAAGAGTCGTCTTCTCGGAAGAAATCTATCTACAGATGGAGCGCAGCATCTTAGTTGATTTTAGCGCACCGCCGCGCTCCCCCCGCGGCTCACAATCCATGGATGCCCTGCGAGAAAACACCGTCCAATCCAAACATTGGCAACCATTTCAAGCAAGAAACAAGCATTTCAGGGAAGCACGAACTGCATGTACAGGTGGTAAAAAGGGGGAAATGGAAGAAGAGGAGCGGTGATTTGCGTCGCGTTGCTTACTTAGGACTTGGTCGGCGGAGAACCTTCGGGAGACGTCCTTGCAGAGCATGCGGCGCATGAGGTCCTTGGCCTCCGGCGAGACGGACGCGAACGAGCGCGGCGGGAAGCGCAGGTTGCCGCGGAGCACGGACTCGAAGATCTCCGCGGCGGTGGCGCCGTAGAAGGGCACCGTCCCGGAGAGCATCATGTAAAGCACCACCCCGGCGCTCCACACGTCCACCTTCTCGCTGTACTCCCTCCCGGCCACCACCTCCGGCGCCACGTAGTACGGCGTGCCCACCAGCCCTGTCATCGGCCGGCCATCCCCGAACCACTCCGCCGACCCGAAGTCGCCGAGCTTGAGCACGCCGCTGGCGTCGAAGAGGACGTTGTCCGGCTTGACGTCGCGGTGGGCGACCCCGCGGCGGTGGCAGGCGGCGAGCGCGGCCGCGAGCTGGGCCGAAAGGTCGGCCGCCTCGGGCTCCGGGACGCGGCCGCGGGCGGAGACGAGGGAGAAGAGGTCGCCCCCCGCGCAGAGGTCGAGCACGAGGTGGACGGCGTCCGCGTCCTCGAAGGCGGCGTGGAGCGCGACGACGTGCGGGCTGGCCGGCGGCGCCGATACGAGGAGGTGGACCTTGGGCTCCTGCTCGGCGAGCGTGAGGTCGAGCGGGTCCGCCTCCCGCAGCGGCGCCTTGGCCGTGGACTTCACGGCGAAGACCTCGCCCGTGGCGGCGTCGTAGCAGCGGCAGACGGTGCCGAAGCGGCCGCGGCCGATCTCGTCGCCGATGACGTACTGCTGCCTCAGCTCCTCCTCGCCGCCGCTGCTCATGCTATGCGATGCTCTCTCCTGGGTTGGCTTTGGTCGGGTCTGCATTCTCCTAACGGCGAGGGTGCCTTTAAATTAAGCGCATCGTCCAAGGGCGGGGAGCCAGGGAGGCCGAGCCGAAAGCGAAAGCGATAGCGAATATGGGCTTGCTTAGGCTAGTCCCAATGGATGATTTCTTATTGCAGTAAAAATATTTAGATACCACCTTTTTAATACATGGTATTTTAGAGTGTGGTATCATAGGTATTTGATATAGAGTATTTACTAGTATTTCTACCTAGGATATTGTGTATGAGTGGTATCTAAATAAGATACCAGTCTGCTCTCTCTCTTCCTTAATTACAGTGCCACATCAGACTTTTGGCTATGTGGCAACCTTAAGAAACTTGTCAAGGTGGAGCATTGGGACCAGCCTTAAACCCCCACTATTAGTGCAAGCTATAGTGGTGATTATTATGTTGGGCAAGCGTTATTAGCTAGTAACTTAGTATAACCGAGCAACAGATTTTAAATAAACCATAATATAAGTTATAAACTTACAAAACCAATATACATAAGGCAATTACCTCTATAAATAAAAGTTTCACACATAATTTGCATACAATCAACATGCCACATATAATCTTATCACAAACCATAAACATAGATAGTTTAATTATTCACAGAAGATTCTTCAAGTATCTTATACACGTATGTACATATTTATCTATAAAAGATCACACTAACTCAATGGGGTAGATACCAGACTCACCATTATCATCAAGACCTTCTTTTATAATAGTTGGTTAGTAAATCAACGGAATAATTTAAAAAATAAATTTGAGCTAAAAACGAACCAGATACGCATTTCCTGAGATGGATTAATCGCCTTGCCCAGTAATTCTGCCTTTCTTTGAAATTAGGAGATTAATTGATATTTGTTGCCTTGTTGGGAATGTTAGAAAAAGAGGAGCAATGAGCGGGTTGGTTTTGGTAATTGGTAGTTTGTGCTAATGGAAAGGGTGGGTGTATGTTTTTTTAAGGGATTGTCTATGTGTAAGTTGCCTGAAAATTTATTGTTTTTTCAATCACTTTTTTCACATTTAGATTTGTATCCGACAGTAAAGGAAAGATTCAGTACATGTTACGGGCCAAAACAGATATGTGATGTTGTTTGTGTTAACGGATCCGAAATTCAGAATGTGGACCCATTTTGACCCGTTTGTTTTTGGGTTGTGTTTCACTGGTTGCATGTGTTGTGTTTAGCTGTTTTCGAATGGGTTGAGCTATTTTTGGTTACCGGGCCCAGAATTTTAAGTCTGTGACCCGTTAAGCATAACAATACTCATACGAGGCCAGAACAAATATCAAGGGCAAATAATAAGGCCCGAACTTTTTACGAAGAAAAAGAAAGGCCCATCCAAACAAAACATATCAAAGGCCATGTAAACAATTCGAAAAATTCACAAAAAAAAAATCCAGGCTAGTACCAAGAAAAATCTCCATAAAACAACCTTGTTATTTGTGAACTAGATAGAATATAACTAATTATTTGTGAACCCTAGATAGAATAAATTAAATTTATAACCTAGATAGAATATAACCAATTATTTGTGAACCCTTACAAATTACTAAGACATAAAACATAAACTAAAACATACACAAAAATTTATATGAACACATATATGAAAATTTGCACATAATTTTAACTAAACTTGCACAATTGTAACGCTCTGATTTTCAGAGCCTTTTTGAAAATTTTTAAAATAAAAAGAACCATTTGGTTTTGATGTGAATTCCAAGCTTAACCTGAAGTTTTCAGAATTTGAAGAGTTTAAAATGACTTAATTAAATTTCAACTAATCCCAAAACTTAGTTCTTTTGGTGTTGCTCTAGCTCTCTAGAGCTACCCTTCCTTCTCCCGGTAAGATTCCTTTCCTCTATCCTACATCTGGACATTCTTATCTGTCCCTGCACGGTCCCTCTTGTTTGACTTCTGTTGTGGTCATCTCCTCCATGTCTTTTCTGTCTTTCCTCTCCTTTGGAAATCTCTCTTTGTTGAGACCTTTGTTAAGTTTACCCTCTGGTCCAAATTCCATCCTTTGGGGTCGGGACCTTCCTTAATCTCAATTACGCTTAAACCTCCTCTCGTGTTTAGATTCTTCCTTGTACCTAGACCTCCTTTGAAGATCGGACAATCTTCTATACTCGACCTTCCCTCCCGTCTGCTATCTCCTCGAAGCCATATCTCCTTTATGTCCGGAGCCCTTTTGTGAGTCTAGACCTCCTTGGTATCTAGACTGCCTTGGTACTTAGGCCTCTTCTTTGTTGGCCTGAATATCTTTATGGTTCAGACTTTGTCTTTTCCTCTTTGTTCATCTGAACCTCCTCGGGTTCATTTCAAAGCCCTTTGGTGCTCCCTTGAGCCCTTCAAGCTCCAATGGACTTTCCTTGGATCCTCTGTGTGTGCTCATTCGGACCTCCCATGAGCAGGTCTTTTGGACCTCCTGCCCATAAGACCTCCTCCCAGTCTCTTTGCAAGGATCTTCCTTGCAATTTGAAGCCACCCTGTGGTCAGGACCTCTTTGGATGCTCTCACTCTTCATGGTTTGGACCTCCCTGGAGGTTCAGACCCGTTGGTAGTTTAGATCTCCTTTTGAGGTCTAGATCCTTTATAGTTTGGACCTCCTGTGGGGTCTAGTTCTCTTTTGTATTTAAACCTTTGAGGTTTAGACCTCCTTTGTGTTTAAACCTTCTTTGGTGTTGGACCTCTTTTAGGTTCAGACTGTAACATCCTGGTTTCTAAATCCTTTTTAAAATGTGTAAAACAAATTAAAACTATTTTGTTTTGATGAGAATTCAAAGTTTGGTTCGGTTGGAGAGGTTTGAGTTGTTGATACCTCCTTTTGGTATGCTCCGTAGACCTTCCTTTAGCCTATCTCTTTTGGGCTATGTAGGTTTAGACCTTCTCTGTGGCCTAGACCTCCCCAGTGGTTCTTGAGGTTAGACTCCCTTGGGGCTCAGACCCTTTTACACTTGGACATATTACATGTTCAGGCCTTTCCCTTTGAGTCTGATCACCTTGGATCTCTTTGTTGGTTTGAATCTCTTTGGATCAGACCTCTTTTCTGTTCAGACTTCTCTTAAGTTTAGACCCCTTGTTGCCTGGGCACTTTCTTATGCCCAGACCTCTTTTTATTTGGACATCTTATGTGCCTTTGAACCTCTTGAGTTCATTTGAACCATCTTGACTTTTACTCTTGGCCGAAGGGACCCCCTTCGGGTGGAACTCCTCTGTGGAATCCCTCTGGAACCCCACCGTCTGGACCTCCTCCTTTTGTTTGAATCCAACGGTCCAGACCTCCCCGTGCCCTATCCCTCTGAGGACCTCACCTTCACGTTTGATCTTGGCTGTTGGACCTCCCTCTTGGAGATCCCACCGCTCGAACCTCAACTTGCCCTTAATCCTAACCACAGAACCTTCTTGTAGTTCTCTGGACCTCCTATCCGAGACCTCTCCGTGGCCTTTTAGACCTGGCTCTGGACCTCCTTGCCAGACCTCTCTTGTGAGATCCTAACCGTCAGGACCTCCTTTTGTTAATCCTGACCGTCAGGACCTCCCCATGTCCAGACCTTCTCTGCATGTCTGGACCTCCTCCATCTTTAGACCTCCCTGTCCTTTGGGCCTAGGACCTCCTAAGCCTTTCGGACCTCCTCAAGGATCTCCCCTGCGGGGCAAGACCTCCCCTCTTGACCTGACTGTTTCTAAGTTGACTGGCCCCACCTGCCAGTCTTAGTCATTCTCATTTCCTCCGCCACGTTAATATCTTGGGCATTTAATGCATGTCTTGTCACATTAAATACATCCATATACGTGGCGTTCTACTTTGAATTTGGTCATTTAGCGCCGTACTCTGACATCCTTCTTTGTTCCTTCCCATAGCAACGTACGTTGTCCTTCTTCGTACCTTTTTACCCAGGGTGGTAGTGACACCTGCCCTGCCACTCACCTACCTTTGACCCATTTCTATACTTATCCTTGACACGTATATTTCTAGTTTTCTTCACCACCTTGACTACAATCAGACCAAGAAATTCTACCACATCACCTTTCTCCACACTCTGTTATCTTAGCTCACGATCAGTGGCTCTCCAGGGAAGACCTTGCTGTCCACGACCTCCCCTCCATCCATTGTTCCTTCTTGTCCCTAGTGAGTCCCTTGGCGATCTCCTCCACTCTTGTTTTTTCCACTGCACTGAGCTGGTCGTGTCCTTCTCAGGATCTCCCCTGGTGGACACCTTCTGGATTTCTATGGCCTTTATTTGAGGACCTCCTCTCTGGACTTTGCGCAAGGATCATCTCTCAGGGTCTCTCTGTTGTAATACTTAAGTCGCTCCTTTGGGGTCTTTTGCTAAAGACCACCTAATCCTGGTAAGCTTAGACCTCCTCCAAAAGAACCTATTCTAAGTACAGTACTCTTCTGTTAATTGAGTTTTGAGGTTCCTCTGGAGTTCTTTTGGTTCTTTGCTTGAGTCTCTGTTGGTTCTTTATTTGGAGCTTGGTCTGAATATGTTCTTTTGACCGTATAGATCTTGACGTTTCCAGAGAGCCAGAGCTGTGAGAGAGAGTAGATCCTTAAGCTGTCAAGCAAGAGGCAAGTTACGCTCTTGATCATATTGCACCCAGTAATTCAAATTAATTATGTCCTGTTTTAATGTATAATGCATGCCTATTTCTACCAAGTATTTCAATACCTGTTTTAAATTTATAGCTATGCCTACTTCCTTTGTATGGCCACTATTGACTTGAACTGAGCATGTTGTCACCACTAGATCAAACTTGGGTCATGCAATAGTGTGAGCCAAGACCATTTGAAAAACATATGCTTAGTTATGCTTAGACCAAAAGTATTGATTTGGGGAAATCTTTACCATCATGACCAAACACTGTTTTAAATGTTTTCACCATGACATTGGGATGTCATGGAAGGATGGAAATGTTGCTGGGGAAGCAAAGAAAATGAAAATGGAGATGGATTTAGACTGGGGCGAATTGGTTGGCTTGGTTGGTGCAAGTTTATGCACGGGATCGTGTCTTTATGGTAGATCGATGCCCTTGGGTTTGTGGAAGTCGCCCTAGTCATTTGAGGACCGATCTTTGAGCGACCAAAGCCATGCCTATAATGGGCTATGCCACAATCGTGTAACCACATGTCTCAAGTGTGGGGCGTGGGATCTGGCTGAATAATTTGCAAAACTCCACCATAGGCTGCTTCATTGGAGGTGTGGGAGGTCTTATATGGCCAATGGTCTTTTATAACCTCATCGCTCCCACTGGTGCAAGAGGGGCTTCACCGGATTGCATCCATAGGGGGTGAAACCTTAGCAAGGAAAAGTCGTGGTGGAGCAATGCATTGTAAAGGGCTTGTCATGAACTCTAGACCTCTTACCTTCTAAGGTGAGAGGTGGCACTCACAAGATGCCAAACAAACTAGAGAAATCATGTCGTGAGGGTAAAGTGCACAACCTCTGCAGAGTTAAATCTATTCGAATAGCCGTGTCCGCGGTCATGGACGTGCTGGCAAAGGCCACTCAGAGTTAGATGTTGGTTTTGGGGTTTTCCAGAAAGGTTTATCAAATCTGTTTTTGGGATTTTATCCCATGGGTTGGGCAGGGAGTCTTATGACAGGAGGGTATCCTTCACCACTTGTGATGAATGAATATCCAACTGAAAACAAATTTACTAAATGAATTTTATTTACTATATGATGCTTTGGAACTTAATACTGGTAATTGGAAATAACCATGGCTTTATGCAAATTAACCATAATAAGCCTTCCATTGTGATATCCATTTATGCATGTCATTTTGTTATCTGACGGGTGTAACTTGCGAGCACGGTTGTTGTGCTCACTCTTGCTTGATGCTGTCTTTAGCAGGTTATGGAAGCTTTAAGGTGATATACTCAGTGGACCAAATGGTCCAGATCGACTAGGATTGCGCCCTCCAGCCGGTTGCCTGTGGTGTATCGGGTGACTCATGTGTTTATTTTTCTATGTTTTGCCTACTGGCTTGTAAGCTCTCTTGTAAACAACTCCTTTGGCTATTAATAAAGCTTGTGTTGTTGCTATGTTACCACTGGTGTTGCTGTGAAGAGCTAGCCATGATCCTTGGGACTAGCTCGGTTCACATAGAGGACCTTGAGAGCTCGGCCCCGACCACCCTCGGGTTTGTGCGTGTGTGGTTCTGGGGTGGTCTCAGTTCTCCACGACCTTCTCTGGTGGGTCGCAGGAGGGTCCTGAGATGACCTCAAACCTCCACGCCTTCCCTTGGTCTGGCCGTGGGAGATCATTGGGGGTGCTCCTCGGCTCCTAAGACCTCCTGCTTGTTCTCTCGACTTCCAGAGGTCTGCTGACCTCCCGGGAGGTCTTAGGATCGTCCGAGAGGTCCTTTGTGGACCTCCTGGGAGGTCCTGATGGACTTTCCAGAAGGTCTCGGAGGACCTCTCGGGTGCCCTAGGATTGGGTCGTTACAACAATGCCTATCGCTGAAAGTTTAGTTAAACTTCTATGCAAGTTTTCACACTGACTAAGAAATCTCCATTCTAGGCTAGAACACCAATAAATATGCCTAAAGTTTTGATAGACAAAGAAAAATAAACTCAAAAGTTTAGATGAATTATGGGCTATGACAGTAATAAATCTGCACGGAAAAAGTCTCCATTCTAGGCTAGAACACCAATAAATCATGTGCTAGTTCTGATATAAAAGTCAGGTTTCATAATTCATACGGACAGAAAACCAAGTAATTTATCATCCACAAAAAAGAAGAAAAAAAAACTAAGGATGCAATCAAATCTAGGAGCTGTCAATGTCATAGTAATAATCTGCATGAAACCTTTCTGATCTCAAGTATGATTTAGCAATGACAGAATTTAGTCTAACCTAGACAAAGACAAAAGGAACCTTGGTGAACCCCAACAAAAGACAGAGGAAAAAACTAAACAAATCCTAGGTAAACCCCCGTAGGATACAAAAAAAAATACATATAAAGATTATCAAGGAGGTTTCTCCCATATGCTCATTATAATACTAATGTGCACGACTGATGTTCTGCCATATAGGTGTCCCCAAAAAATATCATTATATCAATGAAATCTACACGGAGGCAACTGGGAGGAACACATTAAAAAAAGATCGAGGTAAACAAGACTACTCTCATTTATTGCAATAACATTATTACAAATAAGCTTACAAACAATAATAGAACTTCTAATATACTTACACTTGACCGCACTGCATTTCTATTGAAAAGGAACATGTTAAATGAGGTCAGCATGGGAATTGCACTTCTACAATACTAAAATTGCACATTACATGGAACCAAAAGTTCAGTTTATATAATATGCAAGTTTTGACATGATATGATATTTTCAAGTTTTCATAAGTAACTCCAAGTAATTGTTCATATGTTATTTCCATGGTCTAATAACACCTATAATGATGGAAACATTGGACGGATAATAACAAGAACAATGACAATCACAAACCATGGTGAACAAGGAGGAATAAGAGAGGTGGGAATGCAAACTTCAAAAGTAAAAATAGGAAACAAATATGGAGAGACCACAACATGCAAATAAGAGATGTTAACATGACACTCTAACACAATTGGATACATGCAAGGAATAAATAGCACATGACCTTATGACACAGCAATATATACTAAACCTTATGATACTGCAAGTTTCGAATTTCAGGCATCGATTGTGGCTATGCCGACAAGTGAAGTACAAAACACCTGCTTTTGAAAAAAAAGAATCACATGTTCATGATAATCAGTAGGATTGATGACCCACATACCTACCAAGCCAGAGATATGTGGATAACATACAAGATACTAAGTTTGACAAAATGGACAACATGCAGTCATTGGTGTTTGCTTACAAACTAACCAAAGAAAAATACATTAGCGTACTAAGTCGACGCTAAGTGAAAGAGAAATATCTTATATGAGCATCTGTCATATAGTATTGTCACAAGAAGGGAGCAGCACATACACAAGTTTGATTTGAGAAAATGACCAACATAGGACAACTTACTAGTCAAAATTTGCACGTAAAGACTCTCTTGGGAAAGTAAAGGACACAAAAATTAAATGGATGTCAGCAGTATAGTCTTACTAGCACTAAAAGAAACAGAAAAGACATGCATAGATAAATGTTTAATGCCAGGAAGAAAAGAACCCCCCCCCCTTGAGCAGCCTGCAGGCATCAAGTCTATTAACAATTTCATAGTTCATATAGAGTTTTCATTTAGAAGTATCATATATAAGTTTTATGCCTAATATTGATTAATGTTGTTTAAGGATAACAAAATGTAAACATGAAGGTTTTCTACAGTCTGAAAAGTCAAAAATGAAGTGGGTAAAATGAAATATGTTCTAAGAATGAACATGAAAAAAAATAAAGAAGGATGTTAAGAAACAAAATATATCAGTCGATGGCTATCAAGTAGTTTTAGGAAAAATACTACATAAACTTCTGGTAACAGAAATAACAAGAAGACAATGCAAGGCCAACATTAGAAAATAAATAATCAAATGTTTCATCACAAAAACTTGATTGATGAGTTAATGCCAAGATATGAACCAGGAACATGCATATGTTATGGTCAAGCATGTGAAGTTTGCAACAAAGAAAGCCACCAAGGCTATGGAAGATGCAGGCAAAGGTACTCCAAAAGTTGAAACTATGGATCTTCTAAAGAAAAAGTTTGATCAAGGGCAAGTATAAAAAAGCCGTGACAAACACATATAAGTTCTATCATAAGTCATAACTACTTTGGAAAAACATATGACTAGTTCTTTTTGACAGAATCATTCACAAAAATATAAAATCAATCTTACAACTTGAAGTCTACTAACTTATGAGAACCCTAATAGTGACACAAATATTTGGCATTAACTCATAGAGATAAGAGAATAAGAGAATACATAGACATAAAGACAGATACAGTCCTGATAAGTGAGTGTATATAATTCTAACTGTGTATAATTCTAAGCAGCAATAAATCAAAACATCTCCTGATAAGTGAGTCCTAAAAAATATTTTATTCACTTATGCTCACAGTGAACCACATGATACAAGCTAGAAAAATTACATAATACAAGCTAATTATATTCTATCACCCTCCCTTACCTTCTCGGTCTACACAAGCTAGCAACTAGCATACATGGGCAGAGAAGATGGAGAGGTGCGTACCGAGCAAAGACTTCATTCCAGCTAAATAATCTTCCCTGGCCTTGCAACATTATGATGCAACAATAGGTGAGAGACTCTAGAAAATCCAGAGTAGCCATCCGAAAAAAAACTATAACAAAGAGTTAATACATAAAAACATGTAAAGAAAGCACTTACATAGTAACTACAGCAGTTATATCTTCATTAGTGAGACTCATTCCTACCATTTTTATTTGGTAAATCCCCCATAAGTCAACCCCTAATTAAACAAATCCAGTAAGAGCAAAAAAATAAAGGAAAAGCATATATTTAGCAAGGAAACAAACCATAAGCTCTGCACAATAAGAGTGGATCATAGCAGATATACATGAACACTGAACCACACATAAAATCCAGTAAAAAGCCGAACTAACAAAGGAAACAATTCAACTTGCATTTGCAAAATACTATAGTTGCACATTACACACAACTGCAAGGTCAAGTTTAATATTGTGCGGCTATATACATGACCTGTTATTTCCATTTTGTATGGGTAAAAATCCCATACACTTGTCAATATTTAATTCATACGGAAATGGATAGATGAAAACATGAGCAAAATCAGAGATACATGAGTAATAACAAGTATGTAAACAAAAACTTGTATTCTCAACTCATGATTTGTAAAATCTAACATACTAATATCTACGTCGTATAGAAAAGCTAAATGTCAACCTTACACCTGAAGAATATGGAGTTGCACCCACACACCGAGGGTGACACCCCATTTTGAACTTAAGAGGAACTTCCATTACAAAATAGCTTTGGCATTAGATCGAGCCCCCACAAAACAAAGTGGTATTTAATACAGACTAACCCACACAAGAAAGAATGTTTGAATGCATGTTATGATGCATTCTACCATCCCCAACTTCTAGTCCTTCAGTTTTTTCTCATGCTCCTCTAGTGGTTCATATCCCAATAGCAGAACTGGAGAAGGGGGAGGACATATAGAGAGGAAAACACATAGAGACATGGACAGAGAGACACGTATGAGGACTGATAAAATTCTTGATACGTACATACAAAGCTAAATACCTAATAACATCTCACGACATGGGTACAAATTTCACAAACCCTCAATAAATTTCACAACCTAATAACATCTAACTAAGAAACAGCAGGACCAATTAGTTACTACAAACCACAGTTAAATCCCAACAATTTGGAGCAAAATGACCAGCAATTGGACAAACAACGACATGGAATTAAACATTGACTAATAAAAAATAGATCATACCTCTAGCAACCTAGCCTCCAAGCGTACCTTGCGCACACAATTTTGTCAGTCGCCGAGCAAGGAGGAGGCAATTCAACAACCAGGAAACCACGGCTGGGTGCTGCTCGCCGGAGATCGCCTACGATCCACCATTCGCCGGGGAAGTCACCTTCTCTTTTACTACTCCTTCGCCCCTGTCTCTGTCTCTCAAGGAGAAGACAAATCCACGGCCGGTCGAGGAGGTTGGATTAGAGCCGCTAGATGTAGGGGTGGAAAAAGGCTCATTAGTTGGGATCATTGGCTCGGTTCAAAATTACTTCAATTAGACTCGTTATTTGGTTAAACGTTGAAATGAGTTAATTTCGAATGAAATTGGATTTCACTCTGCCTTGGCTCGGCTCGTTAGCTCGATTCTAAAAGTACTTCCAAACTATAAATAAAATGATACTAAATCAAACTGTGTCAATTTTGAGAAAAGCTCGGTAAGACGACTACCTAGCTCGATATCCACCCCTAGCTGGATGCTAGGAAAACATGGCTAGGGGCCGCTCGCCGAAGATCACTGTTGATCCGCTGCTTGCCGGGGATGTCGCCTTTACTTCTACCCCCTTCAGTTTCTCGCCTCTCTTCTCTCTCAAGGCAGAAATGAAGCCACGAGCGTACCAAGGAAATGAAAACAATTCTTAACTGGTTGGAAAATGTGCGGGTCGGGTTCAAAAAAAGAAACCACAACCGATAGCAACAAAACCGAGTCCAATAACCTGAACATGCAAAGCACAGATCACAAAACAGACCAGACGGTCCTGAGAATCGACTGAAAGATTAGAAAATTTCAGGTGCTTGAAAAATAGCAAATCCGTTTTTTAATGGGAGGGATGGGTGGTTTTGTGATAAAATAATGCAGAAGCTGATGTAAACATTGGTGTCAAGTGTCGGTATGGTCCGTGGGGCCCAGAGAATAGTGAGTTATTAGGGGCAGGCCACGCGGCCTATCTGGATCTGGAGCAGACGCTGTAACGTAGAGTATCATCTTGCGGACAGCGGTGTGCGAGCGCGCGAACAATACTCGGCAGCGTACTATAGCAACACTACAGAAATAGTAGAAAATTCACTGCAACAAAAACAGCGTAGCAAATAACACTGTAGCTTTCAAACTAGACACTTGTTTTTTTGTGGAGATCATCTTTGAAAATCAAGTACCATAAACATTCGATACGGATGATTCATTTCCCCTCTTCTATGTAGACAACACTGATGTTGTAACACGTGCTGGACATCACATTGCCACCGGACAGGAGTACAAGACCAGGAAAACACACTAAAGAAGAAAAAAAAATGCGAAGCTACAGAACGAACAGATAAATAATGTAGCGTCGAATGTCGAGCCGTCCAAAGGCTGAAACGGACTAGGATCGGAACCGAACTTTCGTTGCTACTTCGAACCGCGACAGTTGCGACAACCAGCGAGCGGAATGTACGTACGCTGTTGGGTCGTAGGCAATTCCATTCCGTTCCCATCGTTCAGGATCTGGCTTGACCACATGGGCGACGCGCGTTCGCTCTCCGCGGCCGCACATGCGAGTTTTTTTCCCCCTTCCATTTAGCTTCTTTTAGAAATAAAATAACAAATCTAGTATCACGCTCAAAATGATAAAAATAGCATCATACAGTTCAATTTTACTGGAGAAACCACGTACCGCGATACTTGTCTGCAGCAAAAAGGCATGCCAGCGTAGCAGATGGCTAGCCTACGCACGTTCCTGCTATGAACTGGAAGCACAGCAAATCGCCAGCCGCTGCATGTGATCGTGGCACGTAGCTTCCGAGACAAAATCGCACGATAAAGATATTTTTTTCAGATATATGACTATTTTTACTACTTTATTCCAAACACACACCATTCTAGCGAAAGACACTCCCGCACACGCCTGCCCGCGGCTGCAGCAGCCCCGCGCGCGCGTTGATTCCGACCGAGCACCCATTTGGACCTATACCGCGCGCGAATCTGGTTCCGGCTTCCGAAGCCGTCGACGACGACTCCGCGGCAGATCATCGACTCCACGCTTTCCAAACTGTACACGACTTTTGTTGGACTAGTGTGCTTGCTATGGGACCTGGCGCTGGGGCGTTGACAAGACCAGGAGAGGGAAATGGCATTCCTAGTTGCATGCTAAAAAGATCCCTCTCCACTCTGCTCTCGATTAAAGGACAAATTAAAATGCTTGCTTGATGTAGGTCACTAGTTCCAGGATGCCTTGACCTGCTGGGTATAGTTTGTTTTTCTGGGTGATAGACACCTTGCACCTAACAGGAGGTAACCACTAAGAAAATGAGGTTATATATACAACCTTACCCCCTTCCTACGGGAAGCGGACCCTCCGTATTAGCACAATAGATATGCATTAGATCTTTGTCTTCACCGTCCGATCTAAAATGAACGGGCTAGATCAAGTGCTACAGTACCAAGGGTGCGTTAAAACCGTTGTCATTTATATTCGCCGTAGTAGACATTTCACAGTTTTCTACAATATTGCTATAGTGCTTCCGCTGAGCTCTATTCGTGTAGACAGAAAATATTGTTCAAACAGTGCAGTAGGTCTCCAGCAAATATGCAGTAATGTTGCACCTGTTGCGTAGTAGACCGATGCTGACATCACTAAAACATATTCGATATGGATCTCGTTTTGTTAAGCTACTTTTGGTGCACAACAGTGCAAACAAATCGAAAGTTGGATAATTGGTCTAGGAGATGTCGTCCTTCAAAGTTTAAAAGCAACCCACGTTTCTCTTTCTATTCCCCCTCCTCACTCAGACAGACCATTCATCGTCTTGTGTCTACTGCTCTCTATGTATGTGTTTAATGTAGTCACTGGTCATGTGTCTACTGTAGTTTTTGATCTTTGTACAATGCAGTTGGGTATGCGTCTACTAGAACGTTTGGTTTATGTCTACTACAATCGCTGTTATGTGTCTATTGCAGTTTTGGTCTCTATATACTGTAGTTTAGTTTGTTGTCTACTACAATTTTTAGTATTTGCCTACTGTGGTTATAGTTAGATTTTACTCTTTTTTTTGTGGAAGTTTACAGCATTGCGTACATACTCAATAAAATAAGAGCATCTAACATCTCATCACACTAGCCCATGTGGGTGGGATAGTTAGCATATGTGGGTTTGAGTCCTATATTTTATTGATTTTTAAATCGGATTTAGTGAGAAGTGCCGGCTTTTCGGAGGGGAGAATGGGAATGGGAAGGTTGGTACCGGTTTATTGGAGGGGAGGACAAGATCTGGGAGCAGGTTCCATCCAGGATGGGAACATGAAGGGTGGAGCGGTTATTTTATTGGTTTTAAATCGGTTTTAGTGAGAAGTATCAGTTTTCTAGAGGGGAGGACCACAAATAGATGGGTGGTACCGGTTTTCTAGAGGGGAGGACGAGATCTGGGAGGGGTGGAGATCAAACCGAAGGGGGGAGGGTGTAACACCCTAGCCAAACACCGAGCCCAAAATGTCACCTAAACTATTGTACAGCTACCAATTTAAACCTTAATTAACAATAATTCCAGTAAGTATGCATGGAATAAAAACCCAACAAGGGTCACAAGAGAATCAATTAAAGCAAAAGTACATATATAAGGATAAAAGTTCACAACTTGGTCAGACGTGCCAAGAACGCTCAGGTCACACACGCCTGAGAACGTTCAAGATACACACACTCGAGAACCGCTTGGGATACAAGCACCAAGAAACGTCGGAACCATGCTTCCGGTACATAGGATGGAAACAAGTAAATAATTAGCAACTAGTAATAAAGCAGGTAAGGTTTCAATAATTAAACTAAGCAATATTCAAACCATATAAAGTTCTAAAGGGAATAATCATGTCTCAATGTTTAATGAAAGTAAACTAAATGAAACTATCTGTGTGATAATTTGCATGTGATGTACGTGTCCTACTCCATCCCATGCATGTTGTCATCAACGGTGACCTAAAAACAACAACAAAGCAAGAGTGAGTCAAAAACTCAGCAAGTACATTGCAGAACAATAAACATATAGTTCAATATACAGTTTAGTCGTTGTCATTAATTATCACTCTTATACTCAATTAATCATATTATCTCTCATGTGTGCAATGCTCCAATATACTCATGCTCAGATGCAACTTCATTAGCTGATACCGGTATAGCGGAGTGATCACCCGTTGGAGAACCACTCTATCATTCACTCCTGTGAAGTCCCCACCAAAGTAGATTTTTATCTAGAGCACTCCGGACTAGTCATGTAACATTACTCATCGATCTCACCGGAATAGTTACATAGCTTTCTCATCGACTTGGCTTGTGCAACTCCTATCATGATGAATGTAAACAATGCAACATCTTTTAATTGTTCATTAACATAACACATTATCATTTTTACCATATCATGTCATCAACCTACCATGTAATCAATATTTCATGTCATAACATCATTAAATCGTTATCATAATGTCATGGCATTTAAGTAAGCATAAATAAAACATGAATAAAAGTCATATCAATTCAATTGTGAAGACAAGGGTTGACAAACCGATGTCTACCGCTCTACCACGCACTTGACATTTGGCCACAAAAGTCGAGACGATGCAAAGACGACACCAAACTCGAAGCAACACTTCCCACAAAATTTGACGAAGATCGAACGGGAAGTGCAAAACCCTAGATTCTTTCTTTCTTTCCCTTCTCCTTCCTTCCTTCTTCCTTCTTGCTCCTTCCTTGCTGGACCTCCTTGTCCTCTCCTTGTTGGCGTCGGCCATAGCAGCACATGGGCGACAGGGCAGGGGAGGTGGCGTGGGGGTGCCCAGCCAAAGGAAGGGTCGGTGTAGTGGAGGGAGCTGGGGCGGCAGCGGGGAAGCGCAATGGGCTAGGGAGGCAAGGGCACAAGGGAGGGCAGGGGCCTAGCCGGCTGGGGTTTGGGGCTGCCGGGCCCCTCCCTATCTCCTTCTTAATGGGTTGCCGACCCCCTTGCCGAGTCCATCTCGGACTCGGTTGGGGGCCCAAAACCGGCCCAAACTCATCCCTTTCCTTTAATTCTTGAATTTTCTTTTCTAAAATCCAAATTGCTATTTTCTAATACTAGATAAGTAAACGGGGTATTACCGAGGGGGAGCGGATCGGGAGGAGGGGGAGCCATGTGGTGGATGAAGGGTTTGGATGAAAGGCGTAGAATAGCTATTTTAAGATGGCGTAGGATAGTACTACTCTGTATATACACACATTTAAGTTATACCAATGATGCTGCCGAACAAATGTTTGTCTCCACTGTGCGCATGATGGAAGCAGACTCGAATGAAATGTTCGCTTCTGCACAAGTTGCCAAGTTAATTAGCTAATTGCTATACGCATATAGCGTGTTCTTTATGCATATATATATATGGTGCTACTGCTCTCCATAACTCGCGGTCACCTATTTTCGATGAGTGAGCAACCTAATTTAGATGTTTAGACTCGACGCTGGTGATATTGTAAAATTTTCTCGGAGCAGCAAAAATAAGTATTATTTGTAGTTGGAGATCGACAACACTACTAGCTGTAAAATACCATTTTTTTTTAAATATAATCACAGTCAAGTTATGAACCATCTCGACAAGCCAGGATCAAGTACATACTGGGGTAGTAATTACCTAGCTAGTCTTTGCCATGCATGCGTTATAATCAGAGAAGGACATTTGGATGGTAATTGGCGAATTTTTCTTCTTACTAAATGCATGAGCCATTCAGATGAGCCGTGAGGGGCACGGTGGGTACGTGCGAAAGCAGGCTAGCATGCACTTGTGTTGAGTTAATTGGCCGAACGGTGCTGCTGTTTTGTCATGGATGACGACGCGTACACTGCCTGATAAGCAGCAGATAGCAAGCACCCAAGCAGATAGTAAGCACCCAGGCATGCATGCTCGGTGAGGTCATACGTATGTATGCATCTGCGTACTAAAAAATTCGTGCAGCTAGCGACCGAGTTTTTGGCTCGTTTAGCGAGTTTTTGAAGCGAAATATTAAAAATAGTCTGCCGAATAAAAAGACAAAAAGAGTATTCTATCGAGCGAAAACGTCACGACAAAGGACCCAGAGCACGGTAGAACACATGGCGGTGTGTCCTTCGGCGACAGGCGATCTGCCACGACACCTGCCGCAGATTAGGTTAGCGACAGGTGGTCTACCGCAATATGGATGCATGGTAGGCTGTCTGTCACAGATTGGGTGCGCAGCAGGTCCCCTAGTGGCACCCCGTGTCATTACCCCGGAGGATAATCACACTTAAGCATACGAATTACTATTCGTCTGCTCGGTAAGACACCGTTCCAACGAATAGTAAGCCTTATCAAAGTCTACGCAACAGAACAATAAAATAGAAACTACACTTTATTACACAGTTAGCCACGCAAAGGCTATGGTCTTTAATACAAATAGTAATTTACAACTGATAAATGGGACTAAGTCCCATCGCTTGTCTTCCTTGCCCCACTGGTATTTTATTTGTCCCACGCGTTGAATATGGCGCCCATCTCACCCTTGTCCTCGTAGTCAGTGCTCTCGCCTCTCGCGGTCTCATCGGTACCTGCGTGTCCTTCGTCCCACTCGGGATAGTTTCTGGCCGGATTAGGATCTAACAAAGGAGAATAATAGCAAGGTTGAGTACTAGTGTACTCAGCAAGCATTAATAGCAAAAATGCACTGGATGACTCATCTCTGTTCGTTATCATATTTTCTAGTTCATCTATTTTTCTGAAAATAAACAACTCGTTAAAACGTTAAGTGACAACTTTTAATTCTGAAAAAACTACTTGTTACTTGGAGAGAAGATAGACCCCTGGCGGTTCCCGTAGACTCCAGTCCAGGAGACAGACATGAATTCATGATTTTGTATAGCACTGCGCAGGCTTGTACCACTTTACCCATAGCTACTCTGAATTCCAAATGAGCCAGGTTCCCTGCATTTCCTTTGATGCAGGTTCGAATTCACAATATAGAATATTTTTCAGGTTACGTGATTAAGTCTCCACCCATTACTTTTTGTTGGTATTGACCTTGTCACGATGCTGACCTAGTCATCCACTAAGTTTTAGTAATGTTGGTTGGACCGGCTCTCCCTCCAGACCAAACACTTCACCATGCAGTACTATAGCGCCTTAGGTTGGGCCGGCTCTCCCTCTAGACCCACCCACTCCCACATATTACTTACCCGATGTGGAGAGGTTAGCCACGTAACAAGGCATCATTTTCTGCCCGCCAAAAACGGGAAAATGGTTGGCACTTAATTTACGGCCCCTCATCCGGGTGAGAGTTTTGTTGGTCCTTATATATTAATAGTATGTAAAGGGTTCCACCTCTTGCCTCATCTCTTTCCTGCCCCGGCCCCCCTTTATCATCCATATTATTCATCATTTCTCATTTCTTTCATCATCTTCTTCTTTCATTTACCCGATTTGGTTTTTGAGACATAGTTTTTATGCACATATATATAACAATACATCAAAGTACAATTTACATTTAATATAACTATGTTGGTGATCAAGAGATAAGCTTGCATTCGTAATTGTAGTAAAGATTTGGGTCGAAGAATTCTGAATTAGCTACTTTGGTCTGCACAGGTTCGTCCTCTGTAATTATGCGGCAGTGCGAATAATAAATAAATACTTAGTTGCTTTTGGGTGATATTATGCGTACAAAAGTTAGTGGATTTTATTTTGTTAACATATCTTAATTTAATAATATTTTTCGGGCCCCTATTAGGTTAACACTCCTCAATTGTGGTCATTCTACGATCTATTCGCTCTAGAGTCGAGGTTGCCGAAACTCACGTTTTAACAAACAAAAATATCTTACTACTCGTACTCGTATGCAATTATGTTTATTAAATTTTATTCGCGCAAATACGTCTAATTGATTTTATTTAATTGTGTATGTATTTATTTATTTTTCTAAATAGACTTGGGGTTGTTTATTTTAATTATTTAATCATGGTAAAATTATTTTTAACACCACGATAATTTGTCTAATTTATTGGGTTCTACCGGTAATTTATTTATTTAAAAAGGTCTCATATTAGTATTTTACATATTTTTCTATTCTTATTTTAGACCGGTCTATCTACTGTTATTTACCTGTATGGGGTTTAAAATTTTATTTTTCTGGTGATTTGACCGAAACTCACAGATAATACATCAAATTATTTATCTAATGCAATAACGGTTTTATTAGATTTATTTTACCTCTTTTTCTCTGCTTTTATTTTTTTGGTCGGTTGGTCCGCTGTTAAACATTCTAACGTGGTTTAAAAATCCATACTTTTGGCGATTTGTTTGAAAATCATAGGTATGCTGCGCATGCGTTCTCTATACCTATTTTTATAAAAAATTTTATTTCTAATTCTTATTTGACCATTTTTTTTTCTTTTCCTCTCTTGTTCCCTTTTTCTCTCCTACCCTACCCATCTATTCCTCCGGCCGAATGTGTGCTGGCCACTCAATTGTTTCCTTCTCTACTCTAATCTACCCCCTCTCTCTCTACTCTAATCTACTCTCTCTCTCTCTCTCCTGCTTGTCTCCTCATTCGTCTGGACACTGTCCCGGCTTCATTTCTTTCTTCTTCTTCTATCTTCCTTCCTCCATTCTTTTTTTCCAAACAGGCAAAAGAGCCCAACTTTTATAGAAAGCTAATTAACCAGTTTGACAAAAGACCAGGAACAGACAAAGCTGGGGACACCAACTAACCATCCAGACTCTAGATCAACACACGCAGAAACCAGCCAAAATAAACTGACAAGCAACAGCCTGCTAAGACAGGACTAACCAAGATTAACCAAACAGTAAACAGAAGCAACAACTGGCACTACTTTGAAGTACAAAAGGACTTCATCCAATCTTCAGCTATCTCCAAGACTCCAACAGCTTTTCCAACTTCATGCAATCAGTTTCTTTGGTGAGGATACACCATCGCTGCAAACAAGACTTGAACTTGAACATAACTTCAACTGGTTGTTTAGGATAAATCTTCTCAATTGCTTCTTTGTTTCTGACTTTCCAAAGGGTCTAAGCCATGGCTGCAAAACTAAATAAGCCAATATTATACCCATTAGCACCCCATGAATCAAGCCACCCAATATGCAGATCATCTAAAGAGTCTGGACATCTATCCCAATGAAGCATCTGTCTCATGCAACATCAAGCAAACTTAGCCAAAACACATCTAAAAATCACATGATTAGCATCATCAGAAACCTCACATAAACTACACTTGTCATCTCCCTTCCAGCCTCTCAACTTAAGTTGCTCTGTAGTTGGAATTCTATTCTGATACAATTTCCAAAGAAAAATCTTAACTTTGAGGGGAATTCTACTAGCCCATACTCTTTGAAATTTTCCATTCTCTCATCTCATCTCTCTCTCTCTCTCTCTCTCTCTCTCTCTCTCTCTCTCTCTCTCTCTCTCTCTCTCTCTCGGTTTGCTCTGGCCAAATGGAGCATTTTGAGAGGCTCCCTCCCTTCTCTCCTGCCCCCCCATGGCACCACCCCAGCTCACCCTCATGCCGGCCCGGCGCGCCGCCCCTCTTGTCGGCCCGGTCCTGCGTCGCTCCTCCCTAGCTCGGGCTGCCTCCCTTGCATCCCTGCGCTCCCACCGCCACTCAGCTCTCCCCCCCCCCCAGCTCCCTTTGCTTGGCTCGGATTTGATTTCTCCCACTGATTCCCCTACCCTTTTCTGTTACTTTTGTTTTAAGGTTTGATGTTGATTTCATTTTCTGAGGTGGGTTACTTGTTGATGTGCATACATGAAGGGGATTAATGTGGGTTTAATCTTGTGTTCGTGCAAGGTGAGGTGATGAACGTGGTGTGCTACCATGGTCCACTGAGGTAATACCTACCCCTCTACTCTACCCTGTCCCTTGCTCTGTGATGTGGACACTAAGAGCTATTATTGATGATGCTATTGTGATGCTATGGATGGGTGATGTGGGCTTTTGGTGTATGTGCATTTTGAGCATGTGGAGTTCATATTTTTTGGTTTGGGTAAAATGGAAGTGAAGCAAATGGTGGGTTTACCTTGTGGGTTCAGTTTGAGACTGGCAGTGATGGTGGCCGGTTGTGTGATGATGGTGCTGTGGTGTGGAGGTGTTCTCTAGTGCTTTCCTCTGGTTCCTCTTTGTCCTGTCGTTTGGCGTGGTCCGAGGGTTCAGTGATGGTTCGACGCTGTCACCAATGCCGTCCATGCTCCGTCGTCTTCCCTGTCTCCTCTACTCCCCTTCTCCAGTTGCTCTCTGAGGGGGTTTTGTGGGTGGTGGTGATGGTGTGCTGGGCGACATACAATGCAATATTTTTATTTTATTTTATTCTTTTCTTTTGTATAACTTTTATTTAATCTTTTGTAATTAGTTCTTGTAATTAATTCTGTGCTTGTTTACTATTTTACTTATACCTGCAATGAATTCTTGTAATCCGATTGAGAATGTAACCATGTCGTTTTATTACCTTTAAAAGTCATATTGTAATTCATTCTGAGATTGTTTTAATATTGTGTGTTCGCTTGTAATGAATTCACCTTGTGATTTATCTCAGATATTGTCTTAAGGTTGTTTGTCTGCTAGCGATGAATTATTGTGATTGACTTCAAGTTACATCGGCGATTTATTCTTGCGGCTATAATTTATATTGTAACTCCTGCAGTTGAATTCGGATTGTATTATTTTATATGAAATTTCTTGGCGATGTGTTCAAAATAATTCTGGGCTTTATGTTTTGTTCTTGATTAGAACATTTTAATTTACTGTTAATCACCGATTAACGTTGTTTAATTTAGTTTAAATTCTATAGGTTCTCACACTCATTTCGTTTCTAGGTTATTTTGCTATTTTGCTATTTCACTTAAAAAAATGTGCCAAATGAGAGAGAAAAAACTCCTGGCAGTACCTAGTTCTGATCTTCTTTAATTTCAGATGTTATTTTGTCTGGTTTAAGCAGGTAGCCGTGCTCCTAATTTTCTCCGTCGTTCGCAGCGGACGAAACAGTTCTAAAATCGATCAACAATGCTGCTTAATTTGTTTGCCCGGCGACACGAGTACATGATTCCTCTCTCTCTGCAGACTGCATGCACAAGTAAGTTGAGACTTATAGTATGTGTCTTGCACATGAGAAACTTGTGGTAAAACATATGTCATATTAAGTCTGCACTCCGTATACATGCCATGGCTGATGATGCGCTTGAAACGTTTGAAAAGTCACGGACGAGGCTAGGCTGCGGCGCACGGAGGCCGGCCCTGACGCTACGGCCAAAGCTATCCTATGGATCCGGATCCTCTGTAGTATTACAGAGGTCTACTATATAAACAGTGTTTTACGAGAGATAAACAGAGCTCCGATGCGGCACTGTGGCAACAACTAGGGAAGCACTGTATTGGACTTTGCTCTTGATCGGACGGTGGATGGAGATCGCTCCTATTGCATATATTCTAGATTGACTCCTTCAATGTAGAAGATTCCAATCCGTATGTGTACTTCTCGCTAGTACTGTGATAGAGCACCATTCACTCTTTCGTGAAACACTGTTTACACAGTGAATCTATGTATCCTGTCCCAGTTTGACCTAGCCTTGTGACTTGTGATCTCTTCCAACAAAACCGGCAGGGAATCAACTCCGGAATAACAACGCGGTCGTTCCATGTATGACGGAGAAATTCCTGAATCCGCACCACCAACGTACAAACAATGACCAGCACCGAAAAAAGAAGAAGGTCAATATTGGCAAGCTGCGGCAAAATCATTGGAACCAGCACAAGGTATACGTGCATGATACACATGCAAACTAGATCACTCTACCGCCCTAACAGCAAAAGTAGAGGTGGAGCTGGGCCTCGAACCGCTAGGGCAATAGCTGACTTACGATTAAAAATCACCAAATACAAGTTCGGCTTAAGATCAAAACAGCTTGCCCGGCCAAGGCTTGGAATGTAGCCGGCTCTGCCCATGAGCAGAAGGATACACTTTCTACCTAAGATTAATGTTCGATTTACACAGAAGAATATAGCTGAAGGATACACTTTCTAGCTTCTAGCTAAGGTCGATGTTGGATTTACACCGAAGAAGATAACTGTTGATCAAGCATTAACGGTATTTTTTCTCCTTTTGATTTCTTTCTATGCCGAGCTAGATCATCTGAGCATGGAATATCGCGCAATGTGGCGTCACTCCGTCCGGATTCGGATCCTCTATAGTACTACAAAGGTCCACGACATGAGTGAGGTTTTGTGAGGATGCGAACAGTACTATGTAGTGAAACGGAGCAAAACACTATAGCACAGCGGATTAAGTACTGACTCGATTCTGCTGTAGCATAATAGATTTACACATTCAATTTTCAATCGGATAGGTGAGACCACTTCTAATATCAATATCATGTCGCTATAGATCCTCTGTATTGTTCAAAGCAGATCCCAATCCCACTCCATCTCCCATATCCGGGATTTTTGTCGGGATTTCTCGCAGCGATTTTTGGCTTGCCAAGAGCTAGGCAGCACGAGAACCCGATGGACGTAGCAACGAATCGGATCTGGGCCGACTCTTTTCCGTGGGCGGTGCATGGCCTCTCGTTGTCATGAAGTCCATCGTGAGTCGTCACGGGAAACAAGATGCCGGGCCTTCCTTATTCTTCGGTAACGAACGGCGAGGCCCAAACCGCCACAAGTGGAACGGCGCGGACAGGCAGACATGGAGGCGCCGCGCCTCGTCGTCGTCGGGGCGGCGTTGCCAACCCCACCCACCGCCACCTCCTCGTCCTCTCCGGCACCGACCTCTCCCGCCTCCGCGTGGTGGTAAGCATCGGTTCCTCTTCTCGCGCACGCGCGCCCCTCACCCGGTGCTCCTACTCCAGGTACTGATAATTCCACTACACTCGCACTACTCCTACTCGTAACACCTCTCTGTGTGTGTGTCACAGTGGCTTATTTGGTTCGATCCTTCGATCTATGTATCAGGAAAGGGAAAGGCGATGCTCGCCGTAAGCCCCGCCGCGAGAGATCCAGGTGCCCGTGAGCTCCTCATATCTCTATTACGACTTGATTTCTATTACTTGGCGCAGCGAGTGGTTAATTTTGTGAGTTTATCTATGTCGGGGGTGGGAATTTGCGAATTTTGGACTTAACCACCATAATTTCTAAAATAGCCTCATTACCATTAGAACTCCAATTTTGGACCTTTCAATACTGCTTGCCGTCGGGGCTGCGAGGTTGCCGCCTCTATCTTTGTGTCGTTAAGCGACCAAAATTTCTTGCCATCGGTGTTGGCAGCAGCCAAGGTGCTACCGTCGTGGACAGCAGCAGCAAGGTGCTGCCAAACCACATGACAGCACCTTGGTGCTCTCCTTGCGGCAGCCAAGAAGAGTGAAAAAAATGAAAAAAGAGGCAAACTATACCAACGTGGTGTTAAAACTAAGACAATAGGCATGCATAGTACCTCCTATCCTTTTCAGAAATCTATTCTACCAAAAATAATTCCAAGAGTATAAGGTAAGCCACATATTTAGCAAAAGCGCTCTAGTCTGTACCGTGATGTTTAGTTTAACATCAATTTTTGGTAGTTCACAAATTATTGGTATCGATAGTCCATACGCTTTAAATGAGCTGGCGATTGAAGTTTGGAAATTTGAACATCGATAAACAACCCATTCGGGGCGAGGCTCAACTTAAATCCGCCACGAAGGTATAGAGCTAGCCAAGTGGGTAATAAGCAAAAAAGAAAAAAAATGCATACCCAAACTTATTCATACATCATCGGACCAGGTACAAAATAAATGGGAAAAGTATCATGTCGGTTTGTCAACCATCGGATGCGTGGTGAACGGATGAGACGAGAGAGACGTGCCTACTCGGTTCGATGTGTGTATATGTTCTCCTTCACGCACGCGAGTATCAGCCTGGGTACCGACGTGGCGCAACAAATGAGCCATCACTCACATGCCGTTTTTGCGCCACAGTGACAGGCCATTTTTTGCGCCACGTCGGTACCCAGGCTAACACCTCACGTGCGTGAAGGAGAACATATACACACTTCGAACCGAGTAGGCACGTGTCTCTCGTCTCATCCGTTCACCACACATTCGACGGTTGACAAACCGACATACCACTTTTCCCATTTATTTTGTACCTGGTCTGATGCTGTATGAATAAGTTTGGGTATGCATTTTTTTTTCTTTTTGCTTATTACCCACTTGGCTAGCTCTATACCTTCATGGCGGATTTAAGTTGGACCTGTCCTGGATTGGGTTGTTTACTAGGATGTTCATCTTCCAAACTTCAATCGCCAGCTCAGCTTTAGCGTATGGACTTCCGATACCAACAGCTTATGAACTACCAAAAACCGATGTTAAACCGAACATCACTAAGATGACTAGAGCGCTTTTGCTAAGTATGTGGCTTACGTTATACTCTTGGAATTATTTTTGATAGAATAGATTTCTGGAAAGGATAGGAGGTACTATGCATGCCTATTGTCTTAGTTTTAACACCACGCTGGTACAATTTGTCTCTTTTTTCATTTTTTTTCCACTCTTCTTGGCTGCCGCAGGGGGAGCACCAAGGTGCTGCCGTGGTTTGGCATCACCTTGTCATTGCAGTCATTCACGACCAAGAACACCTTGGTCATTAAGCCAACACCGACGGCAAGAAATTTGGTGTCACCGACACACAACAAGCAGAGGCGGCAACTCATGTCCTCGACGGCAAAGAGTAATCGGGAGAGGGCCAAAAATGGAATTCTAATGGTAGTGAGGCCACTTTAGGAATTATGGTGCTATAGGGGCCAATTAAACGTCCAAGCAAACAGCGACCAGGTATGGATTGACAGTTCGACATTGACACACTATCAGTAACATGCCCCCTTAATCTTTTATCTATATTTGCCTGCTCTTCTGGTTTAATTAAGAGGATCGGGAATTTAATTAGAGTTTCTACTATTGCAGGGAATAGGTTTGGCTGATGATATTGGTCAGGGGCGCTAGATTGCTGGGCAATGTGGCGATGGAGATTTTTGGGGCAAGAAGAACGTGGACGCCGTGGATCAAGAAGGAATGATCTTGGTGGCAGTCAGTTTTTGGTTGTTCTCTATTATCTCTTTGTTTGTTTGCTGGCAGTTTCCGCTTGATACAATAGCGGTATCTGAGCCTCACTTGATGTTTTAGGTTGTAACTGTTGTTTGCTTCTTTTTTTGTTGTTCTAGTTGTTGTTTGAACTTTTGTAATATGGTTTCTTTTAATAGAAACAGGAAGACATTTTATATATAAAAAATAGGTTTGGCTGGTGAGCAACATACAGGGGGGGTTGACATTTGGGGGCTCTTCTCTAGAATTTTTTTTAAAATTTTTGGCCCCTGACGTCACTCAATTGTAAAAATAGCTCACGTGCTGTTTTATTTGCAAATCTAGCCCCCTCTCTTTCTTCATGGTCGGTGAGCACTTAACGTGGTAATCAAGACAAATCTCATGAAATGGACGGCGATCATGAATCGGGGTTTCGTGCTCGGCCTCCTCGGAAAGTCACCTTCTTGCGCTCACCCATCGCGGCAAGTGGCCGGTTCCGCGCTGGGCCACCCTCCGGTGCCTTTCCGCGCTCGGGGAGCGCGGAAAGTGAGCTTCCCCACTCCCCGACCACGGAAGGTGAGGGATGGGGTCTAGATTTGGCAAAAAAACGGTACGAGGGTCATTTTTGTAATTACGTAGCGTGAGGAGGTCAAAATGAAAAAAAAAATTCCTCTTCTCTGAGGCACAAGGGAGTAATTAATCTTCCTTTTCTTTACTCAAATTAAGTGTTACGTTTTGAACCGCAACTTAGTAATAGTATCGGTTAACGTGTGTTAGTTTGCGTCACAAGGTTGGAGCCCTTTTCGTTTAGAATCATTACTTTGTTGTTTACTAATAAACAAGTGGTATCTGTTTTTATGGCTCGTATTTTACAGATATCCTGTACCTTAACAAGGCTTGTGACTGCAAGATGAAAATAAACCGCTTCTTTCAAGAAATAGAAGTACTAGAGATTGAAAGGCAAGGTGCGGTGAAAACCTTCCCTATTAGCACAAAATTTATGTAAAGGAACCAGAATGTGAAATTGCACAGCATTTAGCAATTCTACGCCACGTGTTGATCTGATCATTTTACTTTCCATTTCTCATTGCTAACTTTAGAGGTAAAGGTAAAACACAGATCTAAAATTTGATGTCATATGCCTTTGATTTTTTTTTATTTAATTTTATTTTAAAGTTAATACCTCGCAAATTTTATTTTTAATTCTGACCTCTTTGACCAAACTGTACTGTCACGCCACGTACCTCAGCGTGACAAAACATGCTACGCAAACCCTTACCCACCTGCCGTGTCAGCATGGAGACTTGCGTGACAGTAGTCACGCCAGATACCATGGCGTGACAATCCTGCTTGTCACGCCTTTATATGTGGCGTGACAGGGCCTAATGTAACAGGTCTGGTCGAGCTAAAAAAAATAGGAAATAAATCCCTAAAATTATAAAAAATTTCAAAGGTGTTCATGGAATGATCTAGTATCCAGATAAAATTTCTAACCTTACTTTTCAAGATTTACTCTTCTTATTTTAATTCATTAACAGCAAAGGCTTTTAGAACTTGGTTTGAGTTTTTACAATGTTGAATTAATATCTAAAAATTTGAGAAAAACTATATTTATGCATGATAAATATTATAGTATTTAAATAAAGTATTTCCCAGAGATCATCACATGTTTTTATGCTTAAAAAAATTATGGTGCGATAGGGGCTAACGTGATTCACTTTTGCATGCGTGATTGCAGTTGGTTTCTAAATTATAAATCGAGGTCATGATTGAATTTAGTTCGGACTTGTTTTATGGATTTGGAACCTTAGGATTTGGTGGTAAGATGGTAACAAAGGGACTTCCTTTTAAAAGATCAAAAACAATTGAAGATACAGTGATACATAACACTATGTACATGTAACATTTAACAATCCATAACTTAAAAATAGAGAATCTATCTGTGAACCAAATATAACATCAACCTTTTGAAACTTCATACTGTGAACCAAATAGAGAATCTATCTGTGAACCAAATATAACTGAGGGTATATATCGACACTTCAACATATATATCCATCATAACCTTTGACACTTCAGCGTATATATCCATCATAAACATCTGCACAATATTTCTAGGCCGTGTCCCAAAAGGCAGGCACCCAAAAAAGACAAATATTAGAACATCGACAACATAGGGCATGCCATATATGTAGGAAGAAAATATAGGGCATGGCATAGAAACGTATTTGGTAGAAGTGATACATATGGTAAACAGTACCACTGATAAAAGATGTGTAGACATCCTACTGGAATGATAGGTGGTGCTCTTTGTCACTTTGTGGTCGTAGACCATTTCGTGCCTACTTCCAGAACTATTTTTTTATGTTGTCGGATGCCTTGCTACGCGAAGAATTGAATGTGAAAAGATGACGAGATTTGAAGTTGCGAATTAAAATAGGCTTTATAATAAAGCTGGGAATTACACGGCGCACAGGGTTTACTTACGTGCATAAGAAACAACATCATGCACGATGCAACAAACCCAAGTACTCCTACGATACATATGCGTCTTTTTGGAATAGAAATAAATTCGACCTTCGGGGGACTAGTACGGAATGGGCCGACCTACTACGTGGACTCGGGCCATTTTCCCTTCCTTCCGAGCTCGACATTGAACTCCTCGTCGGCCTCTTTGGCTTTGGCCGCCATTTCCCTCTTTTTCGCTTCCTCTCATGAAGCCAGACTCTCGCTATCAAGCGCCTCGAGATGAGCTTTCGCCTCCGACGATATCGCCATTGTGCTCGCTGCTCTGCGCGCTCCTCCTCCCGGATCTCACGGGCCCTTTGGACATCCCACTCCTCGTAGTCGAGAGTCTACTGGTCATATGGGTGGATCTCTAGGTCGATTCACTTGCGGTAGCCACATAGCGGACCCAGGGACTACGGGTAGACGAGAGAGGTTGTTAGTGCGTACTTTGTAAGAGAAATAGTAGGGGAAGACACTGTAACTAGTCCTTATCAGCTACCGATAGCTGCTCGTGTCCTAACGTCGGTCGGGATAGTCATAGGAGTAGTTCGCGCAACCTCAGTAACGCATGCCCAGGCTGAGCTGCTGCTTGGACTTGAAGAACTTGCATGGGTCCCTGTACCAACAGAGGGGCGGCGTCTCCCCCTCTGGCGGGTGTTGCGGCGAACGCTCGGTTGGAACGTTCTGGTAGGGGTTGCTGCTACAGGGGGCGTCATTGCGGAAGTTGCCCTCCGGCACTCTCCTCTTGTTCGACCCTGGCCGCAGTAGCTCTTGCTTGTTCGTCCTGGGCCCCATTAGCCCTTGCTAGTTCGCGGATCTCGTCCCATTGCCTCTTTATTTTGTCCATCCCGACGTGGTGAAAAAATCTCTGGTGTAGTGTTGGGTTTGGTTGTGTAGTGATCTATCCCAGATCTCTTCCATCTCCTTTTATAAGTCAAAGGGTTGGCATGATGTAGTGAAATTCATGTGAGTAGCCAACGAGGCAGAGTGTTGTCTTGTCTTTCTGAAAAGTTGTTGGCGAGACAGAGTCCTGGCATGTTTTACTTTGCAAAGTGTTGTCACGTCCTGCTTTTGCAGAGTCCTGTCTTTTCGATTTGAAAAGCTGAGGAGGCAGAGTGCTGTCACGTTTTACTTTGCAGAGTGTTGTCACGTCCTATTTTTGCAGAGTCCCATCTTTTTGGCTTGAAAAGCTGAGGAGGCAGAGTGTTGTCATGTTCTACTTTGCAGAGTGTTGTCACGTCCTGCTTTGTAGAGTCCTTTCTTTTCAATCTGAAAAGCCGAGGAGGTCAATGTTGTCAAGTCGATCTGAAAAGCTGGCAAGACAGAGTATTATCACGTCTTACTTTGTAGAGAGTGGCGTCATAGTTGCAGTCAGTAAAGAGAGTTAATCGGAACCCTAAAAGCCTAACCCCTAAAATCGTAAACCCTAAAATAATTTTTTTAAATAATATTCTTTTAAAAGATAATTACAAAAATAAATAGTCGCCCCAAAAATTACAAAAATGTGTCCCTATCGCTAGTTCAATTGGCGGCAGGACCTGTGACTTCCGTCGTTGCGGTCCAACTACCCGTGAACTGGCGATGAAAAGTTGAACGAACTCATGCGGCAGTATTCAGCCTATAAACCCCCCAAAAAAATCATTCCATAATTCATTTTAATTTCAGAAAAAAAAAACAAGAGAGAAGGGGAGGGAGAGAAGAAAGGTAGCGAAGCTCTGTCAGTTCGTTGCGGAGGAGAGATTATCGGAGCATCGAATCTTATCGATCATCTTGCAGGTATAAGGCAGGAGTGGTGGTAGTGTCCCGAGACCAGGGCGGTGGCAGCTGCCTAAGGCAGGGGCAGTGGCGGCGGCCCGAGACTGAGGCGGCAGAGGCGGTGGCGCTAGCCAGGAACAAGGGTGGCGGACACACGACCTGCAGGTATGCTACCAGTGGCACCGAAAGGTGTGACACCGGTGGCCACGAGATCTGCGGCGGGATGGCGAAGGAGTCGTCGGTAGTAGCCATCTGTGGTGACTTGATCGGATCCGGAGTCGGGAGACGGCGTGCTCAGGAGAAGAAGCCCCGGGCAGCGGCTCCAGCTAGATTGGGAGCCGGAGAGAAGGAAAAGCCAGAGAGGCCAAAGAAGCCGGAGCCGAGGTGAAGTGGAAGCCAAAATCGTTGGCTCTACGTAGATCGGTGGAGCCAGAGTGAAGCCGAAGCCGCCGACTCCACGTAGATCTGTGGAGTCGGAGGCAAGCCGAAGCCGCCAGCTCCACATGAATAGAAAACAGAGCACAAAGCTCTTACGCGGGTGTTGTCGGTGTTTTAGAATCGATCTTACGTAAAGATTGTTTGATTCGGGGGGTCTCCTAGAATGAAATCACGCAGAGAGATTGACACGGGAATTTTTATACAGATTCAGGCCTTCTTCGGAGAGAATAACAACCCTACTCCTATGTGTGTATGGTATTGAGTGTATTCTGAACAATCAGGAGAAAAACTAAAGATATTCCCAATAGAGGGGAAACTTTTGACAACGAGCGTCTTGAGAAGGTTTGGTGGGATCAAGTCGAGAGAGTGGACAAGCTGAAGAATCCAGAGCTGTGATTATTTTTGCTTTCTCTTCCTCTAGGAGTTTACTTTTGCTTGACCAGTCTTATTCTTTTCAGAGCAAGTGGTCGAAAACAAACAACTCCGTGAGGCTTCGACTCGTACCCAACAGGAGATGGAGATGATGAAGATTAATCTTCGAGGCAATATCACGCTCCTGAACAATATACTTGGTGAGCTACGTACTGAGGGAAAAGCTCCTCAAGATGATACGATAGCTGCTCACATAAGTACTATTGGGGAACAAGTCGGGACTTTGCAAGAACTGGTGACCACTCTGAAGGCCAACCAAGCTGAGTCGATAAAGGAGGTGGTCGAAACTGCAGTAAGTTATGCATTGGCAAAACTTAAATCTCATGACCCCAGCCTTAATGTGCAACCAATCGAAGTCGACTTCGATTGCCCTGAAGCAGAAGCAAGGTAAATGTCGTCTGATGGAAGAAATGCAATCGATTAGTTTAAGGTTTGGAGGAGATCTTGATGGGCTCTCCTCTTGAGTAGTTTGTAACAAACCTGTGAAAAACAAGCTTTTGTTGATGTATTATATAATCCATCTTGTTTCCTGCAAATCATCTTGTCGAGTAGTTAGTAACTCAAAAGATAATTAACGAAAGAAAAAGACTAAGAATTGAAGTCAAATTAATAACTTTATCCTAGCCCCCAACTATTTGCTTAGTTTGTTTGGACAAACTAAATAAATAGTGTGAAAAAGGGCTTATGAAAACAGAGAGGTTTGGTTAACTTGTAAGTTTTGGTCACGACTGTCATGCACTGGTCGAAAAAGTGGGAACGAATCGACACTAGAAAGTTTCTTCTAGTGGGCAGGACCACGTGCAGAGAGAAAAGTCTTCGACTAGGTGATGTTACCATCTCTGACTAGATTAATTTAATCGAGAACAATAACTTGAGTTAAACAAACATCCAGAGGGCTTCAAAAAATTTGTTCGCCCTTCTTTGGAGGACTCGATAAGTCTGTCCTGGTAGCCAGAGTAGGAAACTGAACAATGCTAGGAAGTTCCTTCTAGTGGGCAAGACCACGTGCAGAGAGGAGAGACTTCGACTAGATGTGTTTCTTCCTCCAACTTAGTTGAGACAAATCGAATACACCAAAGGCAGTTGAATAAATCTAAAAAAGCGCACTCTGCTTAGAATACTTTTCAAAAGAACTGAAGAAATAATCTAAGGTGAAAAAAGTTGGCTTTTAAAAATATTTCGACCAGAAAAGAACCCGAGCTCTTTGTACTGATGGCAAAAGTGAGTAACGAGTCGACACTATGAAGTTCCTTCTAGTGGGCGTGACCACGTCTTGAGGAGAGACTTCGACTAGGTGATGTTACGCTCCTTTCACCGGTGTAAAGGCAAGCGGGTGTTTGGAATGTAGTCGAAAGATTATGAAAGCACTACTCAAAATTAAGACAATAGAGGTAGAAAGAACCTGAGCCTTTATTGTCTGAATGGTTAGTTACACATAAAACTTGCGTAACTGGTCGATGTTCCAAGAATTCGAGAGAACATGACCGTCTTCCATTGCCAATCGTATCGACCCTGGCCGAGTAACTTCGACCACTGTGTAAGGACCTTCCCACTTGGGAGAAAGTTTGTTCCGATTAGACTTGGATTGGCGAGCCTCAATACTAAGTCACCTCTGACAAGGTCATGCGAGGTTGGACCTTACGATCGTAATATCTGCACAGGGCTTGTTGGTAGACTGCTAAACGGATTAAGGCCTGGTTTCTCCTTTTTTCGAGTAGATTAATATCATCCGATCGAAGTTGTTCCTGGTTGGAGTCTTTGAAAGTTTCGACTCGTGTTGACCGTATCTTTAGTTCCGGAGGAAGCATGGCTTCAGCTCCGAAGACCAGAAAAAATGGTGTTTCGCCTGTAGCCCGACTGGTAGTCGTATGAACTGCCCATAATACAGAGGGTAACTCTTGTACCCTAGCCTCTGAGCGTTTGATGAGCTGATCGAAGACTCGGGTCTTAATTCCTCTCATTATTTGGCCGTTTGCACGTTCGACTGCCCCATTACTTTGGGGATGGGCCATGTAGCATAACACAACTTGGTACCCAACTCGTCATAAAATTCCTAAAATTTTGCGCCGAAAATTGCTTACCATTATGCGTAATTATTCGACTCGGTACTCCAAATCGAGTAATTACGCATCTCATCATAAACCGTTTTGCCGCTTCCGTTGTTATCCCAGTCACAGGCTCGGCTTCAATCCATTTTGTGAACGTATCAATAGCCACAAAAAGGAATTCGAAACCTCCTGGAGCTTTGGGGAACGGTCTTAGGATATCGAGACTCCAGGTTGCAAAAGGCCAAGATAGAGTATCGTTTGTAATGCTTGAGCTGGTTGGTGTATTTGCCTGTTATGAAATTGGCATTGGACACACTTTTTAACCAACTCTTTAGCATCGTAAAGGGCTGTTGGCCAGTAAAAACCTTGTCGAAAGGCCTTACCGACCAGCGTTATGTAGGAAGCATGATTTCCACAGATGCCACCATGTATGTCGTGAAGGAGTGTTAATCCTTCGCTCTGCGGAATGCATCGCATGAGCACCCCTTGAGTACCTCGTTTATAGAGGACTCCTTCAACCAAAGTATACATTTTGGCTTTTCGAGATAAGCGATCTGCCTCGAGATCGTCTTCGGGTACAGAACCCTTCTGAAGAAACTCATAAATGGGCGCCATCCATGTATCCTCGTATTCTAGAGAGGCCGTCTCAATAGGAGGTGTCTCTGGTTCGTCGACCAGGGACGGCATCTGGAGTTGTTCCAAGAAGACTCCTTTTGGTACTACAGATCGGGAAGAAGCTATTCGAGCAAGCTGGTCTGCGAGGAAATTATCCTTTCGAGGGATGAATTGTGCCTCAAACCTAAAAATGCTTTTTCTAGCTTACGACTTCCGATAAGTACGAGACATTGTCGGGTTAGAGCACCGGTACTCTTTCCGACTTGATTCACGACTAGTTGAGAGTCTCCTCTCACGAGTAGTCGGCGAATCGAGAGCGCTTCGTCAGATGTATGCCTAGCAAACCTTCATATTCTCGCCACGTTGTTAGTGGCCCGAAAGTTTAATTGTATGGCATACTTTAAGGTCTCTCGGTAGGAGATACCAGACCACCACAAATTTTCGAGCCACTTAAAGTAAGCGACCCATCAAAGTACATCGCCCACCGATCGTGGGAATCGTCTTGGGGATCCCGAACAGTTCAGATTTGTTCATTCGGCGACAAAGTCCGCCAAGATCTGGATTTAATGGCCGTTTGGGACACGAATGGATGTCGAACTCCCCAAGTTCGACCGACCATTTTTCCATCGTCATTGCTTCCCTATTGTGGAGGATCGCTCTAAGGGAAACTCGGGCAACCTGACTATTTTGTGCGCTGAAAATAATGACGCAGTTTCCTCGAAGACATGAGGAGGGCATATAGAAGCTTTTGAACCTGAGGGTAACGCTCCTTAGGCCCGTGTAAAGCTTCACTTATGTAGTAAACCGGTCGCTGTACGTTTTCACGTTCTACGACTAGTATTGCGCTTACTGCCTGTGGCGTGGCAGCTAGGTAAATTAAGAGTGTTTCTTCTTGTCTCGGAGAGACCAGAATAGGAGCACTCGTAAGGTACCTCTTGACATCCTCAAAGGCAGCGTTTGCCTCTTTAGACCACTCAAAACCCTCGTGTTTCCTTAGAATTTTAAAGAAAGGTAGTCCATTTTCTCCTAGTCGTGCGATGAAACGACTTAAAGCCGCCATGCACCCCGTGAGTTTCTGGACTTCTTTCCTTGTGGTTGGAGGGCGCATTTGGAGAATGGCCTTTATCTTTTTAGGATTTGCTTCGATTCCTCGTATAGATACTAGGAATCCAAGTAATTTTCCTGAAGAGATTCCGAACACACACTTCTCAGGATTGAGTTTTAAGCGATTTTTTCTGAGATTGTCGAATATTTCCTGTAGGTCAGTGATATGATTAAGTCTCTTCATGCTTTTAACGACTAGATCGTCAACATAGGCCTCTAGATTTCGGCCTAGTTGAGATGAAAAAGTCGATTGCATCAAGTATTGAAAAGAAGCACCGGCATTTTTTAGACCAAATGGCATTTTGACATAGCAAAATATACCAAATGGTGTAATAAATGCGGTCTTTTCTTCATCGTCTAGACACATATTAATCTGGTAGTATCCAGAATATACATCTAGAAAACTTAACATTTCACAACCTGCAGTAGAATCAACCAACTGATCGATGCGATGTAAAGGAAAATCGTCCTTTGGACAAGCTTTATTAAGATAAGTAAAGTCTACGCACATACGCCATTTGCCGTTTGACTTTCTAACCATTATAGGATTAGCCAACCATTCTGGGTGGTTGACCTCTCTTATAAAGCCTGCTTTAAGTAGCTTATCCAATTCTGATTTGATGGCATCTCGTCGATCAGGGGCAAATCTCTGTAATTTTTGTTTTACGGGTACTTTGTCAGGCCATAAAGCTAGCCTGTGCTCGATCACCTCCCTGGGGACTCCGGGCATGTCGGATGCTTGCCACGCGAAGACATCTGCGTTAACTCGGAGGAAGGTGATGAGGACGTCTTCCTACTTGGGGTCGAATCCCGATGCAATCGATCTTGAGGGCTCCCTGCCCGGAGGAACCTCTTTGACCTTATCGTTCGGCTTTGGTGCAACTTTAGGCTTCGACTTGCTAGTCGAAGGCTGACTTTTTTCTCGAGTTGGTATTTGTCCAACCATCGCGAGGGATCGACTGTCGCAGGTATGCACCATCTTCTTGTCACAATGAATTGTGATTACTCCTTTGGGACCTGGCATCTTAATACATTGATATCCATAATGAGTAGCCATTAGGAATTTTGCTAAAGTTGGTCGTCCGAGTATGGCGTTATATGCCGACGAAATCGACCACATCAAAGGAGATTTTCTCGTCACGAAATTACTTGGTGAACCAAATGTTAAAGGAAGAGAGACTTGGCCAATTGGTTTGGTGAAGATCCCTGCACGATCCCATGGAAAGAGTATCGCATCGGGTCTTACCTTGGTCCCGGTACTTGCATGTCATCTGGGGCACTCGTAAACAAAATGTTTAACGAGTCGCCACCATCAACCAAAACTCGATTGACCCGACAATTGTTGATGGTGGGTTCGACCACGATCGGATACCGACACGTCGAGTCGAAGAATCGGCGATCACCCTTCTCGAAGGAGATGGTGACTTCCACCACTTCAATAATTTATTGACGAGAGGAGGATCTATGGAGTTTACCTCGCATTCAAGCCTTTAGCGATCGCTTTGATTCATATGTCAAGATCCCGTAGATGTCTTTGCAACGGTGTGTTGCGGATCCTGAACCAGATCTCCTCCTCGTCATCCGAGGACTTATGACCACTGCTTGTCCTACCTACTCGAGAGTGGGAAGTGGTCCTTTGCCGTTGTAGTAGTCTTCAAGCTTTCGTTGAAAGACCCGGCAGTTGCGAAGGTCATGTCCTTCCTTTTTATGAAAAGGACACCACCTAGGCTTATCATTCTTCCGATCGGGGTGCTTACCTTTGCCTCGGTCGAGTCGGCTTGGAGGTGCGTGGCTCTTTATCATTTACGACCAAAACCTCCTTGTAAATCACTGGCTTGGAGTTTTGACCCTTCGCCTTGTTCTTGGACTTTTTGCTTTCTTATCTTTCTTCTTACCAATGTCGCCTGGCTCTCGAGAGGTATTGTCTTCTCTATCTATTGTGTTGTTCCACTCGACCGCCTCAGAGGCAGTCGCATATCGATCAGCCATCTCAAAGAGTTCAATGACAGTGGTAGGTGGATTTAAAGCAATATCTTCTGTTATCCTTCTACTACGGACTCCTTGCTTGAAAGCCCTGATGACAGATGAGTAAGAAACTTCTGGAATTGAATTATGAACTTGACTAAAGCGCTTGATGAATTGGCGCAAGGTCTCGTTGTCGTTCTGTCTCATCCGGTGCAAGTCGTCCTCCTTCCCAAGGCGATTGTAAGTGCCTTGGAAATTCGCCAGTAGAAGGTCGCAGAGGTGTTGCCAAGAATAGATCGACTCAAGTGGTTGGTTCAGTAACCACGATCGAGCAGATCCTTCGAGCACAGTTGGAAGGTAATTTGCCATCACATGTTCTCCTCCTCCTGCTGCTCGGACAGCTGTTGTATAGATTTGAAGGAATTCGATGGGATTTTGGGAGCCATCGAACTTTTCCATGTTCACTGGTCGAAAACGAGGTGGCCAGCGAACAGCTCGGAGATCAGGCGAGAATGCCCGACATCCAGTAATAACTTCTTGACGCCTCCTTTGCAGGAAAGAAGGGTTGATATCATCAGGTGGTCGTACTCGACGATACCCAGTAACAGGTTGACCCAACCTATAATAGGTCTCGGTCCTACGAGGGGAATACTCCTCGTAGTTCATCTGTTGCTGCAGATTTCCATGTCGGAATGGTGAGCGATCACCTCTCCGAGGGGTTTGTTGTTCATCAGTCGTTCGAAAGATATTTCTCTGTGGTGATATGTTCGATCGACTGGTAGCTGAAGAAGTCGTATTGTTACGACTTCCTGAATGATGTCGGCGAGGTGCTTCCAGCCTTGCCATCGTGGACTGAAGCTTTTGTGCGATCTCCTCGACGAAGAGATCGTAGCCTGGTGCTCGGGCGAGTTCTCGAGTTGGATTCTCGAGCAAGTCATTGATGTGCTGGAGTTCTTGAGCTTCCTCTGATTGATATTGGATGCGCCCAGGAAACTTCTTCTGGGCTGCAATCTTCTTTCATCGAATAGCCTCAAGATCTTCCATGTCGGACCCTTGAGACTGCCTCAATGGAGTGGGAGTATGTCGAGGATTTCCCTCGCGTTCATAAAGGTGTTGGTCGTGTTCGCCATCGGTGGTGCCCTTGTCACAGCCACGAGGGGGCGCAGTGCATGATCTTTGGGAAGGGTCCCTATCTCGGTCTCTAGGAGAGTGACCTTGATCCGAGGGAAGGACGCAGACCTCCCGTTGATGATTCTCACTTGCGCTCGAGGCCTCCCCGCTTGAGGAGTAGTCGAGACACACCATCTGGCGACTTGGAGCAATCCCCTCCAGGTAGGGGAACTCTGGGTTATAACCGTCTCCGTCCGCAGGTGTGACCTGCGGAGAGATGGCCGAATTTGCAGGAAAAGGATGCTTGATCCCACTCTCTCTGTCGTCATCCGGAGAGAGACGATCACCAGATGCTGGTGAAGTCCTGAAATTGTGGCTTCCAGAACTTGCCTCACCAGGTCGGACCGCCTTAGGGGGACTCGGACACTTCGAGGAAAAACTCTCGTCGTGTTGTGAGTCCACCTGGGTGTAGTCCTGGTCAGATTGACCCTTGTCCTTTGAGAGGGTAGATTCCTCCCTTGGACGTATTGTTGTTGGGGATAGGGATCCCTCCTTAACTCCATCAGCGGCATTGTCTCCTGGATCTGCGGGAAGATCACGGAGGCGGCAGCATACCATCGGATGAGTCAATACTCGGCAGATCGTGTCCAAGCATCCATGTCGATGTCTGCGTAATATGCTAAGTCGAACCAGTTCTCCTCGTTCCATTCTCCTGCCATGAGTGCATGAGATTTGGGAAAAAGAGAGTATGTTGACAAGAGATTACCGGAAGATCCCCACGGTCGGCGCCGACTGTCGGTGTTTTAGAACCGATCTTACTTAAATATTGTTTGATTCGGGGGGTCTCCTAGAATGAAATCACGCAGAGAGATTGACACGGGAATTTTTATACAGGTTCAGGCCTTCTCCGGAGAGAATAACAACCCTACTCCTGTGTGTGTATGGTATTGAGTGTATTATGAACAATCAGGAGAAAAACTAAGACTATTACAGATGATAGTGCTTGTCTTCCTGATGGTCCTTGATAGCGTGTGTCTACCCCTTGATTCGATCGTCCTTTCTTGCTCTGATTGCCGCCTTTATATAGTCCGTGAAGGAGTGGCTGTTTCTCTAAGTGAAGTGGCGCCTCATCACATCCTGTAACGGGTGCATGTTGGCAGTAATCACCGGTGTATTAACTCCTCCACGCCGCCTGACAGCTATATATCAGAGATAATAGAGCATTACGTGCTATTACTTCGCAGAGTAACAGCGTATGATGACTGCTTAAATTCCTTAATCAATTGGACTCACTCGTCTGTAGGTTTTATTGATCATAAGGTGGTCGTAGCTGACCTGGTCGTAGAAGAACTTACGACCATAAGGTAGTCGTAGCAAGACTTACGACTATGGGATAGTCGTAGCATGACTTACGACTATGGGGGTGGTCGTAGAAGTACTTACGACCACCTAGTAGGCTTCTCCCTTATAAAATTAAGGGGTATATTCAGGGACCATATGACGTCATATTTACTTATAATAAGAATTATAGATAAAGGATAAAATGAGGATTATTAGATCCTCGTCAGGTGTTGATGACAAGATTTGGCATCTGTAGGAAGTTTTAAAGACCTCTCGGGAGTTCTGGTTTTAGAGCTGTAGTTGATCGGCAAAATTACCATCTAAGCGGTATGACCGTGCATTACTAGGCAGTAGTACCGTATGCTGTTCAAATCGTATTTGAGTTTTGTCAAAATTATGGTTTTTGGCAGGTGATAGCCAAATCGGTAGTACCGGCATGATAAGTGTGGAATTACCGCTTAGCGGTACTACCACAAGTACGTAACGGTATGACCGCAAGTCATTTTGGCTGTAGGATTCTTGGAGATGTTCGATTGAAATCAGACAGTCTAGATTACTGTGAACGTTCGGACCGTCCGAATGTAAAGGGACTTGTGAGACGTCCGATTGAAATCAGACAGTTCAAAAGCAAGTGAACTTTCGGACCACCAAACAGTGTCCGCATCCGATGGCTATAACACGCGATCCGAACGACCAAATCAATCTAGGCCTTTCCACGTGGCACAGCGTGGGTTTTTGAGGTCTTTGAAGCATTCCTGTGACGCGGTAGTTTCGCAATATGAAGCGCTACTACCGCACAAAGGTAATACCACATGTTTAATGGCGGTAATACCGTGTATTGGCTTTCTTAGGGGTGGCCACTTGGCTTAATCAGAGCCGTTCAGGATATCAGCGGTAGTTCCGCAAGTATGCAACGGTACTACCGCAGGTCACTTGATCTGAGTAGATTCTTGATGACGTCCGATTAAAAAAGGACGGTCCAGATCATCGTGAACGTTCGGACCGTCCGAGCGTAAAGGGACTTATGAAGCGTCCGATTGAAATCCAACAGCTCAAAGGCAGGTGAACGTTCGGACCGTCCGAACGTAAAGAGACTTGTGAAGTGTTCGATTGGCCATTTCAATTTGGACCGTCCACATGGCAAAACACGAGTTTTTAAGGTCTTTTGAAGCGTTCCTGTGACGTGGTAGTTCCGCAATATGAAGCGGTACTCCCGCTCAAAGGTAATACCGCATGTTTAATGGCGGTAATACCATTTTCTTGGATCTACTGCTGAGCGGTACTACCGCGCATATGCAAAGGTGAACGTTCGAACCGTTCTAAAGCAAAGGGGCTTGTGAAGAGTTCGATTGGCTATTGTAAGGATTCAGTAAAAAAACTCCGATAGTTGTAGAAAACATATAATACTGGAATTCTAAACAGATCCTAAACTAAAATAAAAGATGTACCAACAACCAACTAATGAACATTAATATACCTCAAACACTAATAGTCATCTAGCATACAAAACATCTAAAATATAAGCAAGGTACAGCAAACTTTGGAGTTTCAATGTACTACCTCAAATCAAAATATGAAAAAAGAAAGGGGAATAAAAAACTACCTTAAATCAAAACATGAAAAAAGAAAGGGGAATAAAACATCTATAAGGAAGAAATAACAAAGCAAAAACAAACTTACAGCGAGAAAATAGATGCAACCTCCAAGCGTCCTTGATGACTGAGAAGCATTTCTCTTCTCATTCTTATATTTCTACACATATATCATCAACCATTCATTAACAATTGTGGACCAATCCCAATCACTCACCTTGTCAACATCTTGCAAAGGAATGAGGTATTTTGGACTGGGATATGTGTTTGAGTTTGGACAGAGAAAGGTGGGCAAAGTAACCACCATAAAATAGATGAAAACCTGCTCTCTACTGATGAAAGCATCTAGGCCCCTAAAAATTGTTTTGGTAATTAATGATAATATGTGAATATGGGATTAACATGTTTATTGAGTATTTACAAGGTTAAGTCCCATTGGTGAAATTAATGACGTAAAGATGCATGCCAAAGGATAACATGAAGATCTACATGGCTTGAAGACAAGGTACAAGTAGTCCAGGATCCTTTTATGTTTTACCGGTCTTAGGAGATTTGGTTTGAAGACCATATTATAGGTTAAATGTTGTACTATTAAGAGGAATCTTGGCTAGTAGCTTGATAGCATGTTCTTGTGCCATATGGATCAATTTAGGATCATGCATGCATTTGAATTCTCTTTTAATTTGAAAGCCTTGTGCACTTTTGTCTAAAATCGGTAGTACCGCAGTTCTCACTGCGGTTGTACCGCTCTGTGCGATATGACCGAGATTTACTTGGCGATAGTACCGAATTTTGTAGGCTGAAGCCAACTGAGCGCTAATGCGGTATGACCGGCTCTTGGAGCGGTGCAACCACATTGCGGTCGTTCCGAAATTTAGTTGGCGGTTGAATAAAAATAGAACCAGTGCATTTTGGCTCAGAACCTCTCTTTGGTTTTCGGTTGAACCACGCTGAGAATCGGTTGTACCGATTTTCGGCTGAACCGATTTTTATATGGCGGTTCAAGAAAACCAGAACCAGTGTAATATCGTCCCAGAGCTCTCTGTGATAATCGAGTGAACCGCATTTGGGAAACGGTTGAACCGCGCTGCGGTTGTACCGATTCTTATAAGGTGGTTCATATTTTCCAGAGAGCATGTCGTTTCAGCAGATTTGGAAACCCTACGATCGGTTGTACCAAGACTTCAATGCGGTTCAACCAAGGGCTATCTTGATTGTACCGTTAGTTATTGGCGGTTGTACCGCAAGTTACTTATGGTTGTACCGACGGCAAATTCCAACGGCTATGTCGAGTAATTAATGCCGCCGTTCTAGCCAAGCATGACTTCGACATTAAGTGCGGTTCAACCGACTCTTAATGCTTGTACCGACCGCTAAAAGTTGGGGATTTGGTCCCCAACGGTCATAATTGTTGGTGGGGGCTATAAATACTCCCCCAACTGCCTTTGGACAGGGGGCTATAAGGATCAACAAACTAAAAAAAATAAGCACAGACTTCCTCAGAGTTAAGGATAAGACATACTAAAAAACACAAACAAGAAAATCAGTTTATGCATAATTGCATACTGCTATATAGTTTCGTTAAAAGGTTAGAAAAATAGTTGAAGACAACATGTGTGTCGTAGCAGGGCCCCAAGGGGTGCCCCGCACCCTAGGGTCGTCGGGAGTACCGATGTGCCGTCGGGCATGTGGTACATATGTAAACCTAGTTTGTACAGTGTTTTCAGGAAAATATACCTAAAATACCCTCACTCTCTCTCTCTCTCTCTCTCTCTCTCTCGCCTATGAGGGCAAGAAGGTAAATGTCCCTTCTTGCCCTCCTATAAATAAGGCCCCAAGGGCATATGTAAAGGGGGCTTGCTCATTCTCTCCCATTTGCACATACATGCAATACTATTCATACATGGTGTGCTTTGGCTCCTCTCCTCCCGGTCCTTCTCCAAGACAAAGGGTACGGAGGGTACTCCGTACTCGCTGTCTAGCCTTTTTGCTATGACTGTTGGCACCGACCGTGCGGACCGAACAAGAAGCCACAAGCGAGAGGAGCCGAAGACACCTCCACTCTGGCCGAAGCCCCAAAACATATGTCAAAACCACCTTCGGCCGCTCATCCCGGAGCTCCCCCACCCCTTCGCTTCTTAACCCGGCCATCCTCCCATATTTGGTCAAGCCGGCTCACCTTCGCCCTTCGCCCGGAAGACCCAAGCGGCCTCCGCTGGTCGACAAAGAAGTTCTTCGGTGGCTCCTCTTCAAATACGGCCACTTGGGGTCCCCTTGCGCAGCACCTTCGTCGAGCCCCCTCGGGCCAAACCTTCCCAACTCGGCGTCCGTAGGAGCGCCGCATCCACCTGTAGCGCACGATGCTACCTCGCCGCCGAAGGGGCTAACTGATGCTACCTGTTATTTTACAACAGTGCTTGGTCTTGTGCATATTAGTATTTCAATCAGTGCAGAGTGTGCAGTGAAAGCCCACAAGGGTGGCATCGTCAATAAGCCCATCACCGTGGCAACAAAGTCATCGCACATGGCCTTCGAGCCCCGATGCACATCGATGCCCCTCGCGGGCATGAGTGTATAAACAAAGTCATCGCGCATGGCTTTCGAGCCCCGGTGCACACCGATGCCCCTCGCGGGCATGAGTGTATAAACAAAGTCATCATGCATGGCCTTCGAGCTCCGGTGCACATCGATGCCCCTCACGGGCATGAGTGTATAAACAAAGTCATCGTGCATGGCCTTCGAGCCCCGGTGCACACCGATGCCCCTCGCGGGCATGACTACAAATGCGCAACCCTAGTCGGTTCGGAGGTCTGCCTCCGCGACTAAGGAGTCTCTCGCCGCGAGGGCTTTGCCCCGGCGGAGACATTTTTTTTCAAATTTGTGCTCAAACGCGCAACCCTAGCCGCTTCGGAGGTCCGCCTCTGCGACTAGGGAGTCTCCCGCCGCGAGAGCTTTGCCCCGGCGGAGATATTTTTCCCAAATCGCGCTCAAACGTGCAACCCTAGTCGGTCCGGAGGTCCGCCTCCGTGACTAGGGAGTCTCCCGTCGCGAGGGCTTCGCCCCGGCGGAGACATTTTTTCAAATTTGCGCTCAAACGCGCAACCCTAGTCGGTCCAGAGGTCCGCCTCCGCCACTAGGGAGTATCCTGTTGCGAGGGCTTTGCCCCGGCGGAGACATTTTTTCAAATCTACGCTCAAACGCGCAACCCTAGCCTCTTCGGAGGTCCACCTCCGCGACTAGGTAGTCTCCCGCCGCGAGGGCTTTGCCCCGGCGGAGACATTTTTTCCAAATCGCATTAAACGCAAGAACCCTAGTCGGTCCGAGATCCGCCTCGCGACTAGGAGTCTCCGCCACAGGGCTTCGCCCCAGCGGAGACATTTTTTCAAATTTCCGCTCAAACGCCAACCCTAGTCGGTCCGGAGTTCCGCCTCCACGACTAGGGAGTCTCCCGCCGCGAGGGCTTTGCCCCGGCGGAGACATTTTTTCAAATTTGCGCTCAAACGCACAACCCTAGCTGCTTCAGAGGTCCGCATCCGCGACTAGGGAGTCTCCCGCCGCGAGGGGTTTGCCCTGGCGAAGATATTTTTTCCAAATCGCGGTCAAACGTGCAACCCTAGTCGGTCCGAAGGTCCGCCTCCGCGACTAGAGAGTCACCCACCGCGAGGGCTTTGCCCCGGCGGAGACATTTTTTCAAATTTGCGCTCAAACGCGCAACCCTAGTCGGTCCGGAGGTCCGCCTCTGCGACTAGGGAGTCTCCCGCCGCTAGGGCTTTGCCCCGGCGGAGACATTTTTTTTTCAAATTTGTGCTCAAATGCGCAACCCTAGCCGCTTCGGAGGTCCGCCTCCGTGACTAGGGAGTCTCCCGCCGCGAGGGCGTCGTCCCGGCGGAGAGATATTTTTCAAATCACGCTCAAACGCGCAACCCTAGTCGGTCCGGAGGTCCGCCTCCAAGACTAGGGAGTCTCCCGCCGCGAGGGCTTCGCCCCGGTGGAGACATTTTTTCAAATTTGCGTTCAAACACGCAACCCTAGTCAGTCCGGAGGTCCGCCTCTGCGACTAGGGAATCTCCCGTCGCGAGGGCTTTGCCCCGGCGAAGACATTTTTTTCAAATTTGCGCTCAAACGCGCAACCCTAGCCGCTTTGGAGGTCCGCCTCCGCGACTAGGGAGTCTCCTGCCGCGAGGGCTTTGCCCCGGCGGAGACATTTTTTCGAAATCGCGCTCAAATGTGCAACCCTAGTCGGTCCCGAGGTCCGCCTCATGACTAGGAGTCTCCCATCATGCGGGCTTTGCCCGTGGAGACATTTTTTCAAATTTATACAAACGCAACCCTAGTCGGTCCTAAGGTCCACCTCCACGACTAGAGTCTCCCGCCATGTAGGCCAGCCTGGCGAGACATTTTTTTTCAAATTTATATTAAACGCCAACCCTAGCCGCCGAGGTCCGCCTCCGGACTAGAGTCTCCCGCCATGAGGCATCGCCCCATGGAGAGATATTTTTCAAATCACGCTCAAATGCGCAACCCTAGTCGGTCCGGAGGTCCGCCTCCACGACTAGGAGTCTCGCCATGTAGGGGCAGCCGGCGAGACATTTTTTTCAAATTTGCGCTCAAACGCGCAACCCTAGCCGCTTCGGAGGTCCACCTATGCGGCTTGGGAGTCTCCCGCCGCGAGGGCGTCGCCCCGGCAGAGAGACATTTTTCAAATCGCGCTCAAACGCGCACCCTAGTCATTCCGGAGGCCCGCCTAGACGACTAGGGAGTCTCCCACTGCGAGGGCGTCGCCCCGGCGCAGAGACATTTTTCAAATCGCACTCAAACGCGCACCCTAGTCGTTCCGGAGGCCCGCCTTGACGACTAGGAGTCTCCGCCATGAGGGGCGCCTTGCGGAGAGATTTTTTCAAATCGCTACCAAAGCGCACCCTAGTCGCTCCGGTGGCCCGCCGACGATTAGGAGTCTCCGCCATGTGAGGGCACGCCTCCGGAGAGACATTTTTCAAATCGCGCTCAAACGCGCACCCTAGTCATTCCGGAGGCCAGCCTTGACGACTAGGGAGTCTCTTCAAAGAAAGAGACTCACATATCACGCCTATTCACAAGAAAGCTCTAGTGCTCCGAGCACCTCCTCGCATAAGTTTTCCCCACATAAACCACTTTCCGATATCACAAGCCCTCATTCACAAAGCCAAGCTACTCTCACTCTCGTTCAACACAACCAAAAGACCACCACTAGCTAAGGCAACATAAGAAAGCAAAGCAAGCTCAACCAAGCACGAATGCCTTCCCAAGAACACCCACAACCGAGCAAACCAAACCACAACCAAGCCTCCCACTGCCATCAGCAGAGCAGCAAGCCAGTACCATCCACAAACACGAACGCCTCGACGAAGACAACGCAGAAGCTAACCTGCACAAAGACGTCCCAAGACCAAAGCATCCTGGGGGGCGTGAGGCCACGCCCCTCGCAACAGCAAGAGGGCTCCCCGAGCCCCATCCTAAAGATATGGGGACAGCACAGGCCACGCCTCCCCCTCGCAACAGCAACAGGGGCTCCCTGCAGCCCCATCCTAAAGATATGGGGACGCGCGAGGCTGCCTCCCCCGCAACAACAGCAAGCAGGCTCCTCAAGCCCCATCCTAAAGATATGGGACGGCCAGCAGGCCACGCCTCCCGCAACAAAGCAAAGATGGCTCCCCTGAGACCCATCCTAAAGGTATGGGGACGGCGAGGCTGCGCCTCCGCCTCAACAACAGCAAGAGGGCTCCCCTGAGCCCCATCCCAAAGGTATGGGGATGGCGCGAGGCCGCCCCCCCTCAACAACAGCGAGAGGGCTCCCCGAGCCCCATCCTAAAGGTATGGGGGACGGCGTGAGGCCACGCCTCCCCCGCAACAGCAAGAGGGCCCCCGAGCCCCATCCCAAAGGTATGGGGGCGGCGAGGCCACGCCTCCCCGCACAAAGCAAACAGGCTTCCTGGAGCCCTATCCTAAAGGTATGGGGGACGGCGCGAGGCTTCACCTCCCCCTCGCAACAAAGTAGTAGGGCTCCCCGGAGCCCTATCCTAAAGGTATGGGGAACGGCGTGAGGCTACGCCTCCCCCTTGCAACAAAGCAATAGGGCTCCCCGGAGCCCTATCCTAAAGGTGTGGGGACAGCGCGAGGCCTCGCCTCCCCCTCGTTGGCCTTGAGCTCTCAAACAAGCCCAATCAGCACAAAAATAAAAATAACCCCTTCACGCCACTCCAAGTCACAAGCACACTCGCCCAGGAATGGCCGAAGGGGGGACGGTACCGGGCCCTCAATAGGGCATCGCAAACGGTCACACCAAAAAAAAAATCAAAAAACGAGGGCAGCAACGGCCGCCATGACGCATCCCATGCCTCGGTGAGGCGGCCCTGACTTCGCCCCCACGGACTCCGCCGCTGTTCATCGCCCGCCTCGAGGCTATCGACTCGGCGAGGTGGCCCTAACGCATTGCCCGCCTCGAGGCTATCGCCTCGGCAAGGCGGCCCGCCCCAGCATGGATCTTCCTCTAGAGCCCCCCAGACTCGCCACTCACCATCTCCCGAGCCCCCAAGACTCCACCTTCAACTGCCTCCAGGACTTTTCGCAGGTTCACCTGCGTCTCCTCAGGGTATCCCGACTCTCGAGGGGCCGGGGGCGGCAGGATTGCGTCCGCTCGCCCCTCGAGACCGCGGGACCTGTCCTCGCGACCTCGGACCATGCAGATGAGGAAGTTATCGTAGTAGGGCCCCAAGGGGTGCCCCGCACCCTAGGGTCGTCGGGAGTACTGGTGTGCCGTCGGGCATGTGGTACATATGTAAACCTAGTTTGTACAGTGTTTTCAGGCAAATGTACCTAAAATAACCTCCCTCTCTCTCTCTCTCGCCTATAAGGGCAAGAAGGTAAATGTCCCTTCTTGCCCTCCTATAAATAAGGCCCTAAGGGCATATGTAAAGGGGGCTAGCTCATTCTCTCCCATTTGTACATACATGTAATACTATTCATACATGGTGTGCTTTGGCTCCTCTCCTCCCGGTCCTTCTCCAAGACTCCGTACCCACTGTCTAGCCTTTTTGCTACGACAATATGTCACTTGCTAGTTATTAGCATGGATAAAGAAATTAAAAAGGATATGAGAGGAGAAAGGGAAACAAAAGAAAGAACACATAGGGCTAAATAAAAATAACTTTCAAAAAAAAGGGAGAAATAAACATAATAAACCAAGGCAAGGAAAAAAGCTGACCCACATAAAAAATATTAGCCCTGAATTAACTACGTAGCCGAGATATATAAGCCACTGAAATTAGACCTTAAAAATAGCACATAAACAGAGACAACATGGGTGACATATTTGAGCTTGGAATATTGTGCAAGCATGATAACATGTCTGAACTTATTTTGATTAACATGGGGTCTTATTGAAACATCAGTACCTTTCTATATTGAAATTGCAGTACCCTACCATTTTACAAAATAAAAAAACGAACAAACAAAAAATAATATAAGGAAAACAGAAAATGCCTTGACCCTAACATAAAATGGTTATACCCTAACAAAAAATAATCTAACACAAAAAAATGTCTTGACCCTAACATAAATCAAAATAAAAAACTAAAGGAACAAAAATTATTCTACCAAAAAAAGAAAGGTCCTGCTAGGTGAAGCCAATCAGAAAATGGTTAAATGGAACTTGCACTGTAAAATAACTAAACTTGCATATTGCATGGGACTACAAGTTTAGTTAAAATTGTATGCAACTTCTAATGTAGCAGGTGTTGTTCATAGATTAACTATATATCATTGTTCATATGTTAATTCCAAAGTCAACTGACAATTGATTAAGTAGAACGATCTACATATAAATCACCATACATACTGTCGGTGTTTTAGAACTGAACTTACGTAAAGATTGTTTGATTCGGGGGGTCTCCTAGAATGGAATCACGCAGAGAGATTGACACGGGGATTTTTATATGTGTTCAGCCTTCTCCGGAGAGAATAACAACCCTACTCCCCGTGTGTGTATGGTATTGAGTGTATTCTCAACAATCGTGGGAAAAACTAAGACTATTACAGATAGTGCTTGTATTCTCGATGGCCCGATTGATCCGCCCTTCCTTCTCGATTGCCGCCTTTTATATAGTACGTGAAGGAGCGGCAGCTTCCAGTGAAGCGGCGCCTCATTACATCCCGAATTCAGCGACGCTAATAGTAATCACCGCGATAACTCCTTCACGCCGCCTAAGACAATATACCGTAGATAATGGAGCATTACGTGCTATTACTTCGCAGAGTAATAGCGTATGATGACTGTTTGAATTCCTTAATCAATTGGGCACACTTGTCTGTAGGTTTAATTGATCATAAGGTGGTCGTAGCTGACCTAGTCGTAGAAGAACTTACGACCATGAGATAGTCGTAGCAAGACTTATGACTATGGGGTAGTCGTAGCATATCTTACGACTATGGGGGTGGTCGTAGAAGAACTTACGACCACCCAGTAGGCTCTTTCCTTATAACATTAAGGGGTATACTCAGGGGCCATATGACGTCATATTTACCTTTAATAAGAAATATAGATAAAAGATAAAGTGAGGATTATTATATCCTCGTCATCTAGCCCCCACCTTCAAGTGAAAGCAACTTACTTGGTAAAGGGTTATAGATGGTCTTACGACCACGAGAGGGTCGAGAAAGATAGTCGAAGGAAAAACTCTTCGTCATTAGTGTACTACTTTGACCAGAAATATGCTTGGTCAAGGAAATTGTTTACGCTATCAAATAGTCGTAGAACATTTCTACGATCACAAGGTGGTCGAGTATGGTGATCGGAAGAAAAACCTTTCCGATTAACATTTCCTTTAGTTAAAAAGAATCTAACTAAGGAAGTAATTTCGCTTGAGGTGTAAAAGCAAACCCGATTTTCTAATGCAGACACTGGGAATTTCAAACGACACCCGTTAGCCTCGTCTGTGGAGCAGCTTCCCAGACGGTGGCAACCTTTGAATACCACGCCCGCCCAAGGCATGCGGTTATAAATACTTACCGAGGGTAAGACTTAGAGTTCACACTTTTCCCCAAATCATCCCAATCGCTCATCAAGTTCTTGTCTTCTCCGCCACCAACTCAATCAAGAATCTCCCTTTCGAGAGAAAATGGCCGGAGGGTCTCAGAGCGGGCCGAGTCGGAGATGGATACGGCGAAGATGCAAGCCCTTGTCAACGCTTTGGGAAGATTCCAGAGAGTTCTCGTGGAGTGGTTCCCTACAGACAAGCAAAGAATGGCCGCCGGGGAGGATGAACAAATCCCGTCTTCCTTCCAAAGTGAGTGTGGTCTTCGATTGCCGGCCACCCTTTCTCACACTTATACTTGAGTATTTTAGAGTGGAATTGGTGAACCTTGGTCCCAATTCCATCACAATGCCGAGCGATTTGTGTATCTCGTGAGGCATACCCGAATTCCAACGGACCTTGAGCTCTTTCAAGATTTCTACTAATGGCTCGATAAGTCGAATAGCCTAAGTCATGCGGTCCAAGCTCCATGATGGGAAGTCGAGGAGTACATTCAGATGTTCACCAGTCTTCGTGGGTCGTCGTGGAGGAAGAGGTGATTTTATCGAAAGTCACCTCAAGACAAATTTTTACCTTTGAGGGAAGGTCACGAAAAGAAAGCCTCCCGGATTCGATTCCCCAGATATCAATGGATTGCCCCTATATTCAAGCCATCAAGGATTTGAAAGCGAGGGGTTAACCGGATGGCATGTGGTGAAGGACTTCATCACACGCCGAATCAGCCCTTGAAGAAACGAAAGTACCTCCTATGTGGAGGTACACGGGCCAAAAGACCCGACTAGAGACTATGAGGAGGGTAAGAAGTTTTTCGACTTAACTCTCGCTTTGGTCTTCTTCAATTGTCTAACTAATATCTTTATCTGCTTTATATGTATCTTTCACACGCAGAGATTGACGCTCGAGTCAAACTCGCTTAGAGAAGCCCCGCCACCCTAATGGCGGTTCTCAAATCTTTGCGGTTTTGTCCGCAGAGGAAAAGGTTGAGCGCCTAAAGGTAATCAAAAGTTGATTTTATCCTTAGGACTTCATAGTCGTGAGAAAGAACTTACGACTAGGTAGTGATCGAGAAAATCTTACGATCGTGATATGTCGTAGAAGAGCTTACGATTGAATCTCGGTCATAGAAAAACTTACGATCGGTCATTGATTCTTCTTTTTCTGCTTTTTCTTCTAAAGTAGGCATGGAAAACCACGGACGATTTAAGAGGTCGAATTGGTGACCATTGGTGCAGGGCGACAAAGAACAAGGGCTCATCTCCTCCGATTTAAAAAGCGCCGACTTACAAGAGTCGCCGACAAGGAGGATCAAGCTCAAGTTCCTTTGTTTCGACCAGTCCCTAAGAAAATCATGCGGCACACATGCTCGCAACAATAGCCGAGGTCAAACAAATTAAATTGAGGACGATGAAGAACCTCTTGTGCACAAGGCTCGTAAGGGCAGGCATCGCCAATGGGCCGAGACCTAAGGTTACTGTGCAATGAGGAGACCAAGGAGGTCGAAGAACCTCCTAGGCATAAAGTCCACAAGGCCAAGGTACCTTTTTATTATGACAAGAAAGCTTTCACAGTTTCTTCCACTTCTAGATTTGTCAAGCAACTAGAAAAGGAGAACTAGAAGGAGTTTATGTCTTTTTGTGAAGGACAACGTTGATCCAGCCGAGCCTACCGTTGAGGGTAGCGCTGCTCTTGGAGTGATCGAGACCAATCTCGGCCCTCCGGAAAGTCAGGAGACCAGAAAGATAGTCCCTGTTCAAGATTCACGACCAGACGTGGTCGTGACCGACCTTTTCTCCAACCTGAGCTGCGACCAGACGTGGTCGTAGAAAAGAAGTCAAAGAATTCTTCTATCGGGAAGATGGCTCCAAAATTTCCGATCAAGTCCAGGATGCAGAGGTATGTGAAACAAGCTAAAGTGTAAGAACAACATTTATCTTTTGCTTTCCACAATTTGACTTGCTATCCTTTTGTTTGTTTTAGCTCGACTCTTCAAATCCCCATAATGGTTTCTATCGAAAAGCCCATTGCAGCCTCTCCAACGATTGGAGAGATGACAACAGAGATGGTCGAAGGACCATCCACAGCTCGGGTTGTGGAAGAAGTCTTGGCTCCTGAAGCGGTTGTCACGATCGCTGAAGTTGTAGCTATGGCCACTGAGGCAGTGACCATAGTTACTTGGTGGCGTCTACAACTACTAAGGTAGCCGCCATGACCACTGATGTGACCGTGGGACCAACAGAGGTAGTCGCAGGTTTCTCTACCCAAGGTGGTGATGTGCGGACCACCGCAAGGGAAGGAAATCATTACAAACCTCCTTCTTAGTACCCAAAGGAAATTACAATTTCAGAATCCCAAGATGAGGAATACTTCAATTTCGCTCGATTTCTTTGGCCTGCGCCCATAGTGGGGTCTTCGCTTTTAGATCTCGCCACCGAGTCCCCCATCCCAAAGACATTCCCAATAGAGGGACACTTTTGACAATGAGCGCCTTAAGAAGGTTTGGTGGGATCAGTCGATAGAGTAGACAAGTCAAGCATCCAGAGTCGGTTTACTCGATATTTGCTCGATCAACCATGAGTGTAAGTATTTGATGATACTTATACATACAGGTATAATCTTCTCTTGTTTCTCACTGCTCACGTAAGTACAATTGGGGAACAAGTCGACTTTGCAAGAACCGATGACCACCTCAAGGCCAACCAAGTCGAATCGATAAAGGAGGCGGTCGAAGTCAGATAAGTTATGCATTGGCAAAACTTAAAGCTCATGACCCCAAATTTTAATGTTCAACCAATCGGTTTACTTCGATCGCTCAAGCAGAAGCAAGTCGTCTGATTGAAGAAATGCAATCAGTTGGCCGGAAGGTTTCGGAGGAGATGCGACTGGGCTCTCCCTCTTCAGAGTAGTTTGTAACAAACCTGTGGGAAAAACAAGCTTTTGTCGATGTATTATATAATCCATCTTTTTCCTGCAAATCATCTTGTCGAGTAGTTAGTAACTCAAAAGATAATCAACGAATGAAAGACTAAGAAATGAAGTCAAATTAATAACTTTATCCTAGCCCCCGACTATTTGCTTAGTTTGTTTAGACAAACTAAGTAAATAGTGTTAAAAAGGGTTTCTGAAAACAGAGAGGTTTGGTTAACTTGTAGTTTTTGGTCACGATTGTCATGCACTGGTCGAAAAATTAGTAACGAATCGACACTAGGAAGTTCCTTCTAGTGGGTAGGACCACGTGCAGAGAGGAAAGTCTTCGACTAGGTGATGTCACCATCTCCGACTAGATTAATTAAATCGAGAATAGCAACTTGAGTTAAAAAAACATCCAGAGGACTTCAAAAAATTCGTTCGCCCTTCTTTGGAGGACTCGATAAGCCTGTCCTGGTATCAAGAGTAGGAAACTGCACGATGCTAGGAAGTTCCTTCTAGTGGGCGTGACCACGTGCGAGAGGAGAGACTTCGACTAGATGTGTTTCTTCCTCCGACTAAGTTGAGACGAATCAATACACCAAAGGCAAATTAATAAATCTAAAAGTGCACTCTGCTTAGAATATTTTTCAAAAGAATCAAGAAATAATCTAAGGTGAAAGGAGTAGGCTTTCAAAAATATTTCACTAAATAGAACCCGAGCTCTTTGTGTTGGCGGCAAAAGTGAGTAACGAGTCAATACTAGGAAGCTCCTTCTAGTGGGTAGGACCACATGCGAGAGGAGAGGCTTCACTAGGTGATGTTACTCGCTTTCACCAAAGGTAAAGGAAACTGGTTGTTTGTAATATAGTTGAAAGATTATGAAAGCACTACTCAAAAGTAAGACAATAGAGGTAGAGAGAACCTGATTCTTTATTGTCTGAATGATTGGTTACACATAAAACTTGCGTAACTGGTCGATGTTACAAGAATTCGAGAGAACCTGGCCGTCTTCCATTGCCAATCGTACCGACCCTGGACGAGTAACTTCGACCACTGTGTAAGGACCTTCCCACTTGGGAGAAAGTTTGTTCCGATTAGACTTGGATTGGCAAAGTCTCAATACCAGGTCACCTACAATGAGGTCATGAGGTTGGACCTTACGATCGTAGAATCTTCGTAGGGCTTGTTGGTAGATTTGAGCTAATTAGGGCTGGTTTCTCCTTTCTTCAAGTAGATTAATATCATCTGCCCAAGTTGTTCTTGGTTGGAGTCTGTGAAAGTTTCACTGTGTTGACCAGTATCTTTAGTTCCGGAGGAAGCATGGCTTCATTCAAGACTAGAAAGAATGGTGTTTCACCAGAGTCTGATCGGTAGTCGCATTTAACAGCCCATAATACTGAGGGTAGCTCTTGTACCCAAGCCCCGAGCGCTTGATGAGTGGTCAAGACTCGAGTCTTAATTTCTCTCATTATTTGGCCGCTTGCACGCTCGATTGCCCCATTACTTTGGGGATGGGCTATGTAAGCATAACACAACTTGGTACTAACTCGTCGCAAAATTCCTGAAATTTTGCGATCGAAAATTGCTTACCATTATCTGTAATTATTCGACTCGGTACTCCAAATCGAGTAATTACGATCTCATCATAAACCGCTTTACCGCTTAGTTGTTATCCCAAATACAGTTCGACTTCAATCCATTTTGTGAACATATCAATAGCCACAAAGGAACTCAAAACCTCCCGGAGCTTTGGGGAACGGTCCTAGGATATCGAGAACCCAGTGTCGCAAAAGGCCAAGATAGAGGTATTGTTTGTAATGCTCGAGCTGGTTGGTGTATCCGCTCGCTATGAAATCGCATCGACACACCTTTTAACCAACTCTTTAGCATCGTAAAGGGTCATTGGCAAGAAAACCTTGTCGAAAGGCCTTACCGACCAGCGCTCAGAGGAAGCATGATTTCCACAGATGCCATCATGTATGTCGTGAAGAAGTGTTAATCCTCGCTCTGCGAATGCATCGCATGAGCACCCCTTGAGTACCTCGCTTATAGAGGACTCCTTCCACCAAAGTATACATTTTGGCTTTTTAGATAAGCGATCCGCCTCGAGATCGCCTTCGCACATAACCCTTCAAGATATGCATAGATGGGTGTCATCCATGTATCCTCGTATTCTAGAGAGGTTGTCTCAATAGGAGGTGTTTCGGTTCGTCGACGAGACGGCTCGAGTTGTTCCAAGAAGACTCCTTTTGGTACTTCAGATCGGGAAGAAGCTATTCGAGCAAGTCGGTTCATGCGAGGAAATTATCCTTTCGAGGATGAATTGTGCCTCAAACCTAAAAATGCTTTTCTAGCTTACGACTTCCGATAAGTATCGAGACATTGTCGGATTAGAGCACCGGTACTCTTTTCCGACTTGATTCACGACTAGTTGAGAGTCTCCTCTCACAAGTAGTCGGCGAATCGAGAGCGCCACGCTTTCGATGCCGCCTAGCAAACCTTCAGATTCTCGCCACGCTTGTTAGTGGCCCGAAAGTTTAATTGTATGGCATACTTTAAGGTCTCTCCAGAGGAGATACCAGACCACCCCACCCGAGCCACTTAAAGTAAGTGACCCGTCAGTACATCGCCCATCGGTCGTGGAATCGATCGGGGATCTTGAACAACCAGATTTGTCCATTCGCGACAAAGTCCGCCAAGATCTGGGATTTAACGGCCATTCGACACGAATGGATGTCGAACTCCCCAAGTTCGACCGACCATTTTGCCATGCGCCCCATTGCTTCCCTATTGTGGAGGATCGCCCTAAGAGAAACTCGAGCAAGACAAATAGTTTGTGCGCTGAAAATAATGCCACAGCTTCTCAAGACATGAGGAGGGCATATAGAAGCTTTTGGGCCCGAGGGTAACGCCCTTAGGCCCGTGTAAAACTTCACTCACGTAGTAAACCGGTCGTTGTAATGCCACGTTCTACGACCAAGATCGCGCTTCGCCTGTGGCGTGGCAGCTAGGTAAATTAAGAGTGTTTCTTCTGGCCTCGGAGAGACCAAAATAGGAGCACTCGTAAGGTACCTCTTGTCATCCTCAAAGGCAGCGTTCGCCTCTTCCGACCACTCAAAACCTTCATGTTTCCTTAGAAGTTTAAAGAAAGGTAGTCCCTTTTCTCCCAGTCGTGCGATGAAATGACTTAGAGCTGCCATGCACCCCGTGAGTTTCTGAACTTCTTTCCTTGTGGTTGGAGGGCGCATTTGGAGAATGGCCTTGATCTTTTCGGGATTTGCATCGATTCATCGTATAGGTACTAGGAATCTAAGCAATTTTCCTGAAGAGATTCCGAACACACACTTCTCAGGATTGAGTTTTAAGCGATGTTTTCTGAGATTGTCGAATGTTTCTTGTAGGTCAGTAATATGATTAAGTCTCTTGATGCTTTTAACAACTAGATCATCAACATAGGCCTCTAGATTTCGGCCTAATTGAGATGAAAAAGTTGCTTGCATCAAGCGTTGAAAAGAAGCGCCTGCATTTTTTAGACCAAATGGCATTTTGACATAGCAAAATATACCAAATGGTGTAATAAATACGGTCTTTTCTTCATCGTCTAGACACATATTGATCCGTGGTATCCGCAATATGCATCTAAAAACTTAACATTTCACAACCTGCAGAGAATCAACCAACCGATCGACACGAGGTAAAGGAAAATCGTCTTTTGGACAAGCTTTATTAAGATCAAGAAAGTCACGCACATACGCCATTTGCCGCTTGACTTTCTAACCATTACAGATTAGCCAACCACTCGGTGGTTGACCTCTTATAAAGCCCGCTTGAGTAGCTTATCCAATTCGATTTAATAGCATCTCGCCGATCGTGGGCAAATCTCCATAATTTTTGTTTTACGGTACTTTGTCGGTAGTAGCTAGCTCGTGCTCGATCACCTCCCCGGGACTCGGGCATGTCGGATGCTTGCCACGCCAAGACATCTGTGTTAGCTCGGAGGAAGGCGATGAGGGCGTCTTCCTATTTGGGGTCGGAAGTATCCTCGATCTGATCAGCCTTCGAGGGCTCCCTGGCCCGTGAGGAACCTCTTTGACTTTGTCGCTCGGCTTTGGTGTAGTTTTTAGGCTTCGACTTGCTAGTCGGTCGACTTTCTTCTCGAGTTGGTATTTGTCCAACCATCTCGAGGGATCGACGATCGCAGTATGCGCCATCTTCTTGTCACAATGGATTGTGATTACTCCTTTGGGACTCGCATCTTAATACATTGATATCCATAATGAGTAGCCATTAGAATTTTGCCAAAGTTGGTCGTCCGAATATGGCGTTATATGCCGATCGAATCGACCACATTAAAGGAGATTTTCTCCGTCTGAAATTACTTGGTGAACCAAATGTTAACGGAAGAGAAACTTGGCCAATTGGTTTAGCCGAAGATCCCGATGCGATTCCATGGAAAGAGTATCGCATCGGTCTTACGCTGGTCCCGGTACTTGCATGTCATCCAGGTACTTGTAAACAAAATGTTTATCGAGTCGCCACCATCAACCAAAACTCGATTGACCCGACAATTGTTGATGGTGGGTTCGACCACGATTGGGTATCGACTGTCGAGTCGAAGGAATCGGCAATCACCCTTCTCGAAGAGATGGTGACTTCCGATCACTTCGTAATTTATTGACAAGAGGAGGATCTATGGAGTTTACCTCACGCTCGGCAACCTTTAAGTCGCCGCTTTGATTCATATGCCGATGATCCCCGTATATGTGTTCGACGGTGTGTTGCGGATTCGAACGGCATCTCCTCCTCGCTATCCGATGACTTATGACCACTCGCTTGCCCTACCCGCCGAGAGTGGAAAGTGGTCCTTTGCCGTTGTAATAGTCTTCAAGCTTTCGTTGGAAGACCCGGCAGTTGCGAAGGTCATGTCCTTCCTTTTTATGGAAAGGGCACAACCTAGACTTATCATTTTTCCGATCGGGGCGCTTACCTTTGCCTCGGTCAGAGTGCGGCTTGGAGGTGCGTGGCTCTTTATCATTCACAGCCAAAACTTCCTTGGAACCGCTAGTTTGGGGTTTTTGACCCTTCGCCTTGTTCTTGGACTTTTTTTCTTTCTTATCTTTCTTCTTCGATGTCGCTTTGGCTCTCGAGAGGTATTGTCTTCGATCTATTGTGTTGTTCCACTCGACCGCCTCGAGGCGCTTGCATATCGATCGACCATCTCAAAGAGTTCAACGATAGAAGTAGGAGTATTCAAAGCAATGTATTCTCGTTATCCTTCTGCATGGACTCCTTGCTTGAAAGCCCCGATGACGATGAATCGAAACTTCAGAATTGAGTTACTGACCCGACTAAAGCGCTTGATGAATTGGCGCAAAGTCTCGTTGTCGCTCGTCTCATCCGGCAAGTCATCCTCCTTTCCGGGCGATTGTAAGTGCCTTGAAATTTGCCAAGAGAAGGTCGCAGAGGTGTTGCTAAGAGTAAATCGACTCGAGTGGTTGGTTTAATAACCACGATCGAGCGCATCCTTCGAGCACGCTTGAAGGTAATTTGCCATCACATGCTCTCCTCCTCCGCCGCTTCGGACAAATTGTGGTATAGATCTGAAGGAATTGATGGGATTCGGGAACCATCAAACTTCTCCATGTTCACCGGTCGAAATCGAGGTGGCAATGAGCGGAGATCAAAGCGAGAATGCCCGACATCCAAGAATGACTTCTTGACGCCTTTGCCGGAAAGAAGGGTTTATATCATCGTGGTCGTACTCGACGATACCCAGCAATAGGTTGACCAGACATATGATAGATCTCAGTCCTACGAGGGGAATACTCCTCGTAGTTCATCTGCTGCTGCAGATTCTCATGTCGGAATGGTGAGCGATCACCTCACCGAGGAGTTTGTCGATCATCAATCGCTCAAAGATATTTCTCGAGTAGGAGATCGATCGACTTCATCGCTGCGCCGATTCCTCCGTGGTGATATGTTCGATCGATCGTAGTCAAGAAGTCGTATTGTTATGACTTCCTGAGTGATGTCGGCGAGGTGCTTCCAGCCTTGCCATCGTGTTCCGAGGCCTTTGTGCGATCTCCTCAACGAAGAGGTCGTAGCCTGGCGCTCGGGCTAGCTTTTGAGTTGGATTCTCGAGCAAGTCATTGATGTGCTGGAGTTCTCGAGCTTCCTCTGATTGATATTGAATGCGCCCAGGCAAATTCTTCTGAGCTTCAATCTTCTTCCTTCGAATTGCCTCAAGATTTTCCATATCAGACTCTTGAGACTGCCTCAATGAAGTGCGAGAATGTCGAGGATTTCCTGGCGCTCATGAAGGTGTTGGTCGATCCGCCAGGTGGTGTCCTTGCCATTGCCACGAGGGGTAGTGTGTGATCTTCTGGGAGAGTCTCCAGCTCGGTCTCTAGGAGAGTGACCTTGATCCGAGGGAAGGACGAAGACCTCCCGTTGATGATTCTCACTTGCGCTCGAGGCCTCCCCGCTTGAGGAGTCGTCGAGAGACACCATCTGGCGACTTGGAGTAATCCCCTCTAGGTAGGGGAAGTCTGGGTTATAACCGTCTCCGTCGGCAGATGTGATCTGCGGAGAGATGGTCGAATTTGCAGGAAAAGCATGCTTGATCCCATTGCTCTCGATGTCATCCGGAGAGAGATGATCACCGATGTCGGTGAAGTCCCTAATTGTGGCTTCCAGAGCTTGCCTCACTAAGTCGGACCGCCTCGGGGGACTCGGACACTTCGAGGAAAAACTCGCTTGTGTTGTGAGTCCACCGGTGTGGTCCCGATCGATTGACCCTTGTCCTTTGAGAGGTAGATCCTCTCTGACGCCCTCAACTCCACTCAATGCACTGCCTCTCTGGATCTGGGGAAGATCACCGGAGGCAGTAGCATTCATCGGATGAGTCATCACTCGGCTCAGAATCAAAACCGCATCCATGTCGACGTCACAGAATTTGCCAAGTCGAACCGCTTCTCCTCGCTCCATTCTCCGCCATGAGTGCATGAGATTTGGAAAACAGAGAGAATGTTGACAAGAGATTACCGGAAGTTCCCCACGGTCGGCGCCAACCGCTTGTTTTAGAACCGAACTTACGTAAAGATTGTTTGATTCGGGGGGTCTCCTAGAATGGAATCACGCAGAGAGATTGACACGGGGATTTTTATACAGGTTCAGGCCTTCTCCGGAGAGAATAACAACCCTACTCCTGTGTGTGTATGGTATTGAGTGTATTCTCAACAATCAGGGGAAAAATAAGACTATTGCAGATAGTGCTTATATTCCTGATGGCCCGATTGATCCGCCCTTCCTTCTCTGATTGCCGCCTTTATATAGTACGTGAAGGAGCGGCAGTTTCTCCAAGTGAAGCAATACCATTACATCCCGTGAACGCGCGACGTTAATAGTAATCACCGGCGATAACTCCTTCACGCCGCCTAACAAAGAATATACCGTAGATAATGGAGCATTACGTGCTATTACTTCGCAGAGTAATAGCGTATGATGACTGTTTGAATCCTTAATCAATTAGGCCCACTTGTCTGTAGGTTTAATTGATCATAAGGTGGTCGAGGTGACCTAGTCGTAGAAGAACTTACGACCATGAGGTAGTCGTAGCAAGACTTACGACTATGGGGTAGTCGTAGCATATCTTACGATTATGGGGGTGGTCGAGAAGAACTTACGACCACCCGAAGAGGCTCTTCCCTTATAACATTAAGGGTATACTGGGGACCATATGACGCCATATCTACCTTTAATAAGAAATATAGATAAAAGATAAAGTGAGGATTATTATATCCTCGTCACATACATTATGGGGGAGGCTTACCAAGAGTGAAGGGGGCGACATGGGGGATAATATTATATTTAATTATGTTCATAATATTGGATAATATGATATCTTGTTCCTAGAATAATATTGTTAATATTTATTATCAAGTATGTGATTTGATTGTGAAACTCTATATTTCTGCGATAATGATTCTTATACAATCCCTGGTCGGAAACATATGATGACACATATGAATAGACTAGCATATGTATTGGTTGATGACTATGTTTCATGGGTCATGGATATAGAGATATCAAATCAATAATATGGACACATGTTAGAGAACATGATGTTGGATTAGACCCACCTTGAGACACTATTGAGATTGTTATGATTCTATGTGTCGTTAGTTGGTCTCAAGCAATGATGATGTATAATCCTTAGACCGAGATCAAGATGGTTTCCTACATGTGTAATAGCACTCTTAGGGGTTGCCAAACGCTACACCGTGAATCGTAGTTATAAAAGTAGCTTTCGGTATGCTATGAAACATGTAGAGGAATGTGACTGTGGGATATGGATTTGCCCTCCTAACATAACAGAGAGATGTCTCTCGGCCCTCGTTGTGGTCGATAAAGAAAGTGTATGGCCATGCCACTAGTGGTCAAGTGTTCACCACGTAAGTTATCGACACTCGATCGAGAAAGTATTGAATGTCTATGGATGACACAACATCTCACCGAGTTCAATCGACATCGTGAGGCAAAGGGAGTATATATGAGAAATGCTTAGTTCGACGATTCTGATTTGTCGATGGAGATACGAGCCGGTCGTAGATCGGTCGAACGTAATCACAATGTGGTCGTAACTCGGTCGTAAGGAGTTACGAATCGTCGTGACTAAATACGAATCGGTCGTATAGAGATAGGACCTAGTCGTAAGTGATGAGGACTCAGTCGAACATAATCACAGAGTGGTCATAACACGTCGTAAGGAGTTCTGAATCGTCGTGACCAAATACAAACTGGTTGTATAGAGATAAGACTTGGTCGTAAGTGATGAGGAACCGTCGAGATCATATTGCATCAAGGTTCGCTCGATATAATTTATGTGTATTCGGAATCGCTATGTTCTCGCTAGGAATCTCACGACTCATGGTCGGAAAGGGTTTCGAATCACAACCGACACGCATGAACCTCTGGTCACACACTTAACGAGTTGGAACAAACCAAGATGGATACGATTCAGTCAAATGTGGTGGGATAGGATCCGCCACGAGCACTATATAAGGAGATGCATGAGGTCATTGGCGACACAAGTTTTACAACATCAAACCCTAGCCGCCATCTTCCTGAGAGCTCTGTCGTGCAACTTGGTGCTAGTACACCGACGTATGGTTGTTCCTTCCCTAGACGTGTGGATACCGTAGAGGTGCTACTGCAACTGTTGCGCTTGAGGACGATCCGCGATCTTCACAAGGAACTGCAGACGTTGCTGGAGGAGACGATCGACTCGCGAAGACGCTGGACGATCGACTACGATCACTACATCGACACGCTCTACATTGAACCAGGCTGCTCCAACCCTTCTTCTGCTGCTCTGCGCGTCTGGTAGTAACGATCTATGATCATCTACTTGCTTGGCTTCCTGAATTGCGTGGTAGAAAAATTTTATTTGTTGCTATCGTAGCCTATCCGTGGCCCAACAGAAAGTATGAATGTCAATGTGAATACAAGCAACATTTCAGAGGAACATTCTCCTGCGTTTACACTCATGCCAATACAAGACCAGGTATATTCTAAATACATGTACAAATTTGTAATAGTTACATTCCCATTATTATAAAGATTTGGATGCCTACATGATTAACTTCTTACAAATGAGAACATGAAAAAGATTCGGATGCCTACATGATTAACTAACAAAAAAGATAGCACTAGCAGCATCAATCATTTGCAAGAAAACAGAGCAAACCACAGCAGACAACCAGCAGAGCATAGCACCAGTAGCATTCAATCATTTGCAAGAAAACTAGATTAGTACTCCCCTAGGCCAACGCACAATAACTGACATAGACAGATAACTATTTTTATGCTAGACAAAAAAAAACCGGGGATTGATCAACCCGTCCATAAATGTAGACATATCTTAATTTTTATGCCAGACAAAAAAAAAGGAACCGGTAAAACGCTACAAAGACATAGACTATTTTGTGTTCATGGCTAGATGGAGTCCTTAGTACTATACTGATAATAATATAGCTTCTGCTCATGAGGACAATTTGACTCAAGAACTGATTGGAGGTGTCTGAGTCGGCTTTTTACTCAACTGAAGACAGCGGTAACAACTCTACAACATGCGATTGGCATCTATAGCTTAACAACTAGCTATTGAACATATGTCACAGAACCAGCTCACTAATGGAGTATGCTTGGAAAAAACAAAATGTTCTACCGAACTACTCTGATGTCCAAACACTCAATCATACACAATCAAACACCAAGCTAAAAATTAGACCCCAGGTATATATCTCAGCCCATATACTACTTAGCCTATAAGGCTCAACCTGAGCAGTGAGCACAACTAGTAAACAAGCAACAGACCACTCATCCACTCTTCTTCCCAAATGTGACAACTCCACCATTGTTAGGTCAAGGTGATAACAAATGTATCAATCAAAACAACTGAAAAAAGGACATCACACAAGAGCTACAAAAAAAAAGACATGAATAAAACTAAAAAAAACATACAAAATAGCACCACCTAATATCAGAAGCATGCATGGATTACCACAAAATAAAATACACCGCAACCCAAAAAACCAAAGGAATCAACTAATACTACCCCTAAAATTCGAAGGTCTGGCTAAAATAACCTAAAATCCGAACAAAACAACAACAAAATGTTTCTGTGACTTCAGTTGAGTAAACATGACAAATACCATGTTTGGTATGCAATAAGAAGATAATGCCCTTCAAACATATCTGAAACAGCAAACCCAGATTGGCTTAGCACATCTTCAGTAATTGCTAATGCAATGCAGGCACCCAAACATGTACTCCATTCAAAAAATTGGTGTAAGAACTTAATGCTACCATACCCATACTTACTACCACACCTAACCCTGCAACCCTCCTGGTCCTTCAGAAATAGCACACACCCATACTAGCTACCACTGACACAATAATTTCACTACATAATGCCTCTCAAACACTAACACAATAAATTCACTACATAAAAATTTGATGAGCCAGAACCAACCAAATTTCTGGAGGCAACAAAAATTCATGCCTCCCAACAAAAGACAAATCTTAAGGCAACAACAGATGCTGCATGAAGGATGATGGAAACGCACCGAGGTTCATGCGGATCTTGGAGTCGAGGCTGCAGTTGTGCATGTCGATGAGGACGATAGGGACGTTCTTGTTGCAGGCCTCGCTGCAAGCAAAAGCATTCGTTCTCGTTTTGGTGAGCCAGAACCAACCATAGACACACAGATGTCGAACTAAAATGTCAAACAAATTTGAAGGAACAAGTACAGTACCCAAACAAAATCAAAATAGCAACAAAATCGACGGAAAAAACATGAATGACAACTTGGAAAAATATCAAGTGCATCGACAAATCCGTGTCGCCACAAATCGGTGACCCCAAAAACTCACCACACCGAAGAACAACAAATCCGTGCCGCCACAAAATCGGAGCACAAAAGTATCATGCCTACAAAACAGACACTAAGAATAACAAATCAGTGCCACCACAAATCGGTGACCCCAAAAACTCACCACACCGAAGAACAACAAATCGGAGCAACCAAAAAACTCAAACACAAATCCGGAACATGCTAGCTCTACTCAACACAAATCGATTCCCCCAAACTATTCAAGCGACTAGATCAAACGAGCATGCTAGCTCTACTCACCACAAAATCGGTGCCCCCAAAAGCAACTAGTCTCTTCCTGCACGCCGGTCGACGCTCGATGCCCTCACTGGTCGCTTCTGCTGGCCGCTTCACGCGAGAAAGAAATGCCGCTCACCGCAAGTAGCTCGACCACCGGGATGGACGCCTTCTCCCTTCCTCCCCTCGGTTTCTCCTCTCAACCTCTCTCTCTCTCTATCTATCTCGAGAACAAAAAAACCAAACAGAAGGTTGTACTCACCAGCGTGTAATAGAGGAGGCGCGAGATACGAAGAAAACAATATAAAAATCGAAATGGACACAAATCGGAAGCGATATGGATCAGAAAAAGAGAAAGGCCCAACACCAATTGTTCAGGCACAAAACGGTAACAAGTCAAACAAAAACCGGAAAGCCCACCACCCGAGAAAAACAAGTCCAGCCGCACGAATCAAGACTGATACTAGATATCCTACCACACGAATCTCAGAACAATCGGACGGTACAAAAATCGACTAAAAGATTATACAATTTCAGTCGCCTGAAAATTAGCAAAACCCTTTTTTTTACAAGCTGTTTCTTGTTTTCTGCAATGGTCATATGTGCATTTTCCTTCTTTCATAGAAAATAATTCACATCTGAATGGATTTGCAAAAGAATGGCACAAATATTATGGCCTACAAGCTAAACGTATATGTACTGCCGTCTTCAAGATCAAGGGCATCTTGCTGTGTGAACTTGTAATTCACATTCCGTTGTTCCATACCAATCAAGCTCTGCCTCTCCTCTGAATTTCCGTCGGCTTGAGCCCATGGGTGTCGCTGGTATCTCCTCAGCATCTCCAGCCTTTCCGCGGCCTCCTTCATCGTCGGCCGTTCCTCCCCGCTCATGCTCAGGCATCGCATCACGAGCTGCGTGATCTCTTCGAGCATCTCATCTCTCATCTCATTCCTCACCTGGGCGTCCAGAAGCTCTTCGTGCCGGCCAGCCTTCACCGCCGTCATGAAGCATGAAACGAGGCTCCTGTCTTCCTCTGGCCCGTCAAAGTACAGCGCCTTCTTCCTGGTCAGAAGCTCCAGCAGGACGACGCCGAAGCTGTACACATCGCTCTTATCGGTGAGTTGGCATGTCATAAGGTATTCAGGGTCCAGGTAGCCGCAAGTCCCCTGCACCAGCGTTGCAATCTCGGCCTCATCAGTTGGTGCCAGTTTTGATGCCCCGAAATCCGAAACTTTCGCGGTGAGCTTGTCGTCCAGCAAAATGTTCGCCGTCTTGACATCGCCGTGGAGGATTGGGGGCGAAGCCGAAGAATGCATGTAGGCGAGCGCCTCGGCGGACTCCACCGCTATCCGAAGACGGGTGTCGAAGGATATGTCAGGCTCGAGGTCCTTGCCATGGATGTAGTGGTAGAGAGTGCCGTTTGAGACGAACTCGTAGACCAGCATGGGCACCTCGACTTCGAGGCAGCAGCCGAGCAGCTTGACGACGTTCCTGTGGTTGATCTGGGAGAGGATGAACATCTCCCTCGCGAACTCCTTGGTCTGGGCCTCCTCCGTCATCTTGGACTTCTTGATCGCCACCACCGCCTTGTCCTCGAGGACGCCCTTGTAGACGATGCCGTGCCCGCCGCGGCCGAGAACGCGGTCGGCGGCGAAGCTATTGGTCGCCTTCTCGAGCTCTTCTGTGGAGAATATCTTGAACCCACCGGCGCCTGCGCCGGCGCTACTGTAGGAACGCATCTGCTGCTGCAGGAGGACGCCACCGTTTTGCTCGAAGAACTTCTGCTTTGTTCTGATGAGCTTCCTCTTCTGGAGCCCCAGGTAGAGCCAGAAGCACATAAATACTGACAAGAAAACGCCGACGCTGACTCCTGAACATGACATTGCAATACTCGTTAGTTTCTTCCCGAGAAGAAATTGCAGACACAACCAAAGAGAAGTTGAAATGCAGAATGATGCGTGATGATTATCTGTTTACCTGTAACTACTTTCAGAGCTAACGTGAACTTGTCCTTTGGCCGGCAACCATTCTTCGCGGTGGCATCTCCACTAGTCCCCGGAGGGCACTGGCAAGTGTAGCTTCCTGGCGTGTTTGTGCAGACGCCATAGCATGGAGTGTCTTTGCGTTGGCACTCGTCGATGTCTTTCGTTTGCAAAGCAATTTCATCGTTTGATCAGAGAAAAAAATACTGGCAGAACACAACAATTCAGTGATGCCGGCATTGTGTTACTACGATGTATACCTCTGCATCCACTGTCGAGGTAGGGGTTGCCCTCGTAGCCTTTGGAGCAGTTGCACCGGTACCCGGCGCCGTTGCTGGAGTCGACGCACTCGCTGCGCGCGCTCCGGCACGCGTAGTCCGTCGAGTTGCGCCTGGCGGCGCTGCAGTTGCCGACGTTCCGGACGGCCCAGTCGAGCACGACGGGCACGTCGAAGTCGTCGGTGAGGTTCAGGTACGCGCGGTCGCTGTACCTGAACCACTCTGCCTCGACGAGGAACACGTAGTGGCACGCCGTGACGTTGGTGCCGAAGGTGGGGTCCCCCTGCCCCTGCGGGAAGTTGAGCTGGTTTGGCTCGAAGAAGTTGACGCCTGTGGGTATGGCGCTCTGGCAGCACCCGACGCCGGTGCACGGCCCCGGCATGGCGTACTGCGACGGCCGGCACACGGACATGCAGCCGCTGACGTAGTAGCCGTAGCCGTCGGCGAAGTAACCGAGGTTGGGGCAGCCGAGCGCGACGAGCCGGTTCTTGGCCGCGGAGAAGAGGTAGGGGCTAGTGCCGAGGGACATGTACGTGCCGGTGTTCCGGCTAACAAAGCCCCCCGTGGAGTTGTAGCACTTGCGCGTCGCGTTGAGGTAGGTCCGGGCCTCGCCGGCGGCGAGGGACAGGGCGGCGAGCCGGTAGTTGTAGCCGTATATGGTGAGGCGCGGAGGGGAGTGGGAGTCGTCGCACTGGAGCTGGAAACCCTGGAGGCCATCGTCGCGGAAGCAGCTGGCGCCGATGCCGAAGGGGTAGGGGACGGTGATGTTGCCGCACCTGTCACGGCAGCCCGGGCGCGCCACGGGCAGTGGCTGCTGCTTCAGCTGAGCTGAGGCCGGCGTGACCAGCAGCCGTGGTAGAATTAGCAGTAATACGGCCAGGTTCAGGGTGGTTGCCATTTTCGACATGTTCTGGTCTTGTTGCTCTGCTTGGACGCTCGATATATACAGTGTGGTCTGTGGTTTGCAAGATGTGGTGGCCTGACGGGGTAGTGTTCGTCGTCAATTATCCAAAGAAGGAAGGAAGGAGCGGCTTCCAATTGGTGGGTGGGTTGGCTGGCTGCTTTGACTTGACTGGTGCGATTGCAAGTGAGGACGCAGCGGCATTGGGGGTGCTGCCGTGCTGGTCAACATAGGCATCGCGTCTGCGTCCAATTGCACATGCCCGCGCGGTTGTTGGTCCGCCTCAAGTGGTGGATATTCAATTCCCTTAACCCAAGCCTATGGCCAATTTGCCATGTAAGCGTGTCACTGCTACACTTCCTTGCTCTCAGCGGTGGATCTAAGATTTTTAAAATAGTTGTTCGGACTTCGAAACTAGATTGTTCAGATATGCAGATACTGTGAGATATCATCCTCCGCAAAAAAAAACACTAATAAGACGATACGCGCATATATATAATTAAATACAAAAAAATATAGAAATTAATGATTTCATATGAGAAAATAGGCGATATAAGGCAAGTATAATGACATGAATTAAACAACATATTATAGATATCAATGACAGTTAAGGAGGTGAAAAACTAGGAATAGAGCTATTTTTGTTCCAAGCTTCTTATTTTACTGAGTTATGTTGTTTTTGCATAATGCAGCCAAGACTTGTGCTTTGTGCTTGGCCGTTATTGTTTTCTCTATTTTTTTTGTTCTGGCTTGTAGCAGCTATATCGCTAAATCTTATTTTCTTTCTCTAATAGTGATCGGTAAAGGTTATGTCTTCTTTAAAAAAAAAAAACTTGTGCTTGGTTTTGGTCGTTGTTGTTTTCTCACTTTTTTCTGTTTTAGGTTATAGCAGCCAGACTGCTAAAACTTATTTTCTTTCTCTAATAGTGATCGGTAGAGCTCCTGCCTTCTTTTTAAATTTTTTTGACAGATGCATATCTTACTGATCCAACTCTTTTTTTTGCTCTTTTCCCATTAGCAAGAACCCCATCTAAGAATGTTTCTACCATAGAGAAAAAATTAGCATGTAAACAAATGTAACAAGGGCCCAATTATCTGTTCATTGCCTGAATCGAAGATTGTATTTTTGTACAACATCCATTGGAAAGAACAAAAAAAGTAGAGGAAGCGGCTGAAAGCATCTAGGCCCTTAAAAATTGTTGTGGTAATTAATGATAATATGTGAATATGAGATTAACGTGTTTATTGAGTCTTTACAAGGTTAAGTCCCATTGGTGAGTTTGATGACGTAAAGATGCATACTAAAGGATTCAATGAAGATCTACATGGCTCAAGACAAGGTACAAGTAGTCTAGGATCCTTTTTATATTTTACCGGTCTTAGACGAAATGGTTGGAAGACCGGATTATAGGTTAAATGCCGTACTATTAAGAGGGATCGTGACTAGTAGCTTGATAGCATGGTCTTGTGCCATATGGATCAATTTAGGATCATGCATGCATTTGAATTTGAATTTAATAAGCTCTAAGTGTTTTTGTCAAAATCGGTAATCTGCATGAGCTAACAGGCGGTAGTACCGCTGAAGCGGTTTGACCGCTTTACTTACGGTATTCTCGCATTACGAATGTCTCGACCAACTAATCGCTAATACGGTACGACCGGCTCTTGCAACGGTACTACCGCATTGCGGTTGTTCCGATTTCTAGTTGGCGGTTCAATAAAAACAGGAGGTGTGTGTTTTGGATCGGGGCCTCTCATTGACAATCGGTAGTACCACGCCATGGAAACGGTAGTATCGCTCAGCAGTCTTGCCGATCCTTATGTGGCGGTACAATTTTTCCAGAGAGCACCACTTTTCAGTGTAGTTGAAAACCCTATGATTGGTTGTACTACCCCTCTATGCGGTATGACCGCATCAAGCAGTAGTACAACAATTTAGTTGGCAGTCGTACCGCGCTAGGATTTTTAACGGCTATATCAGAGTAATTAATGCCACTGTTCTAGCTGTTACTGTGCTCTGACAAGGGTGTGGTCGTACCGCTCCATAGTTGGTGGCCATACCGTATTTCGCTGAAAGTTGGGGATTTCCTTCCCAACGATCATATTTGTTGGTGGGGGTTATAAATACCCCTCCACCTGCTCAAGGATAAGGTGCTAGTGTTCATTTATCATCCTTAGAGCCTAGAGAGCCTTGAGCATTCACTCAACACCAAAATTCAATTATACATTCATTGTGAGGTAGTTGAGTTCATTCAAGTGCATCCATTCATCCTAGTTGATCCTATTGCACTTGAGCGCCTTCAAGCAAAGGTCATTGGTTTGTTACTCTTGGAGTTTTGCCAAACTCCTAGACGGCCTTGGCGGTGGAGCACAGTGATCTCTTCAAGAAGATTGTGAAGAGGCCCGGTGCAAGTTTGTGAGTGGCTTGGAGTTCACCATCTCCGGAGCGGAGGAAGAACTACCCATAGTGATCGAGGGAAGGCTTAATTCGTGGAGCCGGCTTGAGTTGTCAAGCTTCCTCAACGTGGACTAGTGAAGACCGGCAAGTCTTCGATACCAGGGGAAAAAGTCCTTTGTCATTATGGTTATTTCTTGTTTAATCTTATTCCGCATTTACAATTCTAGCTTTTATCTTGTATTGAATTGCTTAGACAGAATTGTATCTAGTTAGACATAGTTCTTAATTGATTTAAATTGTTAAATTGTCAAAAAGTTTAAAAACCTCCTATTCACCCCCCTCTAGTCGGTTATCTTTGATCCTACAAGTGGTATCAGAGTTTGGTCTCTTATTGATTTAGACTTAACTGTCTAAGAGAGAAAAGGATGGCTAGTGAGGGAATTGCTATAGGAAAGGCTTATTTGTTTGATAGCTCTAATTATGCGTATTGGAAAATTAGAATGTCAATTCATTTAAAGGCAATGAGTCCAAGCATTTGAAAAATCATAAACGAGGGTTACGTCATTGCTCTTAATCCACTAGCTCTCACGGATCAAAAGACACGTAATGCTCATTTAGATGCCCAAGCTATGAACGCTCTTTTTGGCGCTTTGAACCCGGATGAGTTTAATAGAGTGAGCAATTTGGAAACCGCTCATGATATTTGGACCACCCTCTTGGAAATCCATGATGGAACATCCGCGGTCAAAGAAGCCAAATTGCATAGGCTTCGGATCAAACATGAGACATTTGTAATGTTGCCTCATGAAAACATCAATGAGATGTATTCAAGACTCAACAACATTGTGAATGAACTCAAAGACCTTGGCACTAACCTTCTTGATGTTGATATTGTGCGCAAGATGCTTAGGACCCTTTCGAACAAGTATGAAACGTTGATGACGCTATTTCTCAACTCTCCCGAGTTGTCAAGAATGACGCCAACGGGACTTTTGGGCAACCTCATCACCAATGAGTTGTTCAAGAAAGATAGGGAAGAACTCTTGGAGTCGTCTTCCTCAAAGAAGAAGATTATCGCTTTCAAGGCCAAAGCGGAATCAAGTGATGATGAGGATGAAGAAGAAGACTCCGATGAGGAGTTTGCACTTTTTGTGAGAAGAATGAAGAAGTTCATAAAGAAACGCCCACATAGAAGCTTCAACTCCGACATGAACAAGAAAGGGCAATCCTCAAGTGGCAACAATCGTTATAGCAACATTCGGTGCTATAATTGTGAAGAGAAGGGGCACATTGCTTTCCATTGCCCTGAAAAGAAGGATGACAAGGGCAAGTCATTCAAGAAGAAGGAATATAGTGGCAAGAAGAAACTTTTCAAGAAGCTTCACAAAGATGGTAAGCATGAAGCCCACATTAGAGAGTGGGATTCCAATGATGAGTCAAGCGACTCCGACTCCGATGAGGATGAGTCTCCCAAGAAGAAGGGACTCGTTGGCATCACCATCAAGGAAGCTCCGTCGCTATTCTCCACTCCTACTTGTCTTATGACAAAAGGAGATAAGGTAAAATCCATTAATAATAATGAATCAACTTATGATGAATTAATGGATATGTTTGAAGACTTAAATGAATATCTTAGAAAAGAAAAATCAAAATATAAGGTCTTAAATAGGGAGCATATTTCTCTAAAAGATTCTATGAGGAGCTAAAGGAAGCTCATGACTCGCTTATCCAAGAAAATTCAAGCAAGTCTTGCTCTAGTTTAGGAATTACATGTGATATTATTGGTAATATGCCTAGTATATAAAATGCTAAAACTAGTGTATCTATTTCATGTAATGATCCTATTGCTTTGCCATGTTGCTCTAGTACTAGTGCTAATCATGATAATGTTGAGCATATTGATGCAAAGCTTGTTATTGAAAACAATGAGCTAAAAGAGCAAGTGACCAAGCTAAGCAAAAGCTTGGAAAGGTGCTTCAAGGGTAAGGCTACTCTTGACAAGCTTTTGAATGAGCAAATATGCTCATTCAACAAAGAAGGACTTGGGTATGTGCCCAAGAAAGGTAAGAAACCGATAAACAAGCCCATAAGGTTTGTGAAGCAAAATGGTTCTTGTTGAAAGCCATAAGTGCCAGGAAATATGACATGTGCAATAAAATTGTCCTATGGGTAAGACTCTATCTCTTGGTATATATGATTCTTGTTATATGCTTAGAAAGACTAAGGATGGTAAAGTAATTGTTAGATTTGTTGGCACTTCAATTTTAGGCGCTAAAAAGAATGCTATTTGGGTGCCTAAATTCTTGGTTACTAACCTCCAAGGACTCAAACAAATTTGGGTACATAAAAGAACTTGATTCTTGTTTTGTAGGTGAACTATAAAACCGGTGGAAAACATTGGGTACTTGATAGTGGATATACTCAACACATGACTGGTAATAGAAAGATGTTCACCACATTCGAGAATGGAAAATGAGTAGACAAGATCACATTTGGCGATAATAGCAAAGGAAAGGTAATAGGATTGGGTAAAATTGTTATCTCAAATGATCTTTCCATCTCCAATGTTTCTTTAGTAGAATCATTAAATTTCAATTTGCTATCCGTTGCTCAAATATGTGATCTTGGACTAATTTGCTCTTTCTCTACTGAAGGTGTTACAATCTCAAATGCAAAAGATAGTTCTTTGGTTTTCAAAGGCTTTAGATTTGAAAATCTTTATTGGGTGGATTTTAGTTCTGATGAATCTTGTTTAAAAACTTGTTTAATGGCAAAAACCTCATTGGGATGGCTTTGGCATAGAAGGCTAGCTCATGTTGGAATAATTCAACTCAAAAAGCTTTTCAAACATGATTTAGTTGTGGGCTTGAAAGATGTGAAGTTTGAGAAAAATAGACTTTGTAGTGCTTGTCAAGCCGGTAAACAAGTCGCTAATTCTTATCCTTCTAAGAGTATCATGTCAACTTCTAGACCATTGGAACTCTTACATATGGATTTGTTTGGGCCAACAACCTATAAGAGTATCGAGGGTAATAGCTATTGTTTAGTCATTGTGGATGATTACTCTAGATATACATGGGTATTCTTCCTAGATAACAAAGGTGAAACCTCCGGCATTTTCAAAAGTTTTGCAAAAAGGGCTCAAAATGAATTTGATTTTAAAATAAAGAAAATCCGTAGTGATAATGGTTTCAAGTTCAAGAATACTAAAATTGAAGACTTTTGTGATGAACTTGGAATAAAGCACGAACTTTCCACAACCTACACTTCGGAGTAAAATGGAGTTGTAGAAAGGAAAAATCATACATTAATTGAAATGGCTAGAACAATGCTTGATGAATACAATACTTCCGATAGTTTTTGGGCGGAAGCTATTAACACCGCTTGTCATGCCATAAATCGTCTTTATTTGCATAAGCTTTTGAAAAAGACTTCCTATGAGCTTCTTGTATGAAGAAAACCGAACATATCTTATTTTCGTGTATTTGGTTGCAAAAGTTATATTTTGAAGAAGGGTATTCGTCTTTTAAAATTTAAAAGTCGTTGTGATGTTGGTTTCTTGCTTAGCTATTCTTCAAATAGCAAAGTTTATCGTGTCTTTAACAAAAACTCCGATTTAGTCGAAGAAAGGCACGATGTGCAATTTGATGAAACTAATAGCTCTCAAGAAGAGCATGAGAATTTAGATGATGTAGGTGATGAAGGATTAAGAAAAGCAACGAGGTATATGCAAATAGGCGATATCAATCCCGAAGACAATCCATCATCTTCCATTCAAGTTGAACCTCCTACCTCTTCCACAAATCAAGTACAAATTGATGAAGAAGATAACAAGGAATATGCTCAACCATCCAACCTACCACCAAGAATTCACAATGCAATTGCAAAGGATCATCCAATAGATCAAATATTGGGTGATGTAAGTAAGGGTGTCCAAACTCGCTCTCGTGTTGCCCACACACACACAAACAACCACACGATGAGAGTGCCAATAGAGATTAGGGCTTGGTGGGCTGAAGTAGGAAGGAAAATAGGCATAATGTGTTACATGGGCCACGTGCGAGGTGTGGGGAGTGTGAACTGAATTCATTTGCGGACATAAATATATAATTTTGGCCTAATTAATAACATATACATCTAATATACCTATTATATACCAGATATTTTGAAGAAAAAAATAGGTGTTCGACTGAACACCCATGACCCCTTAAGGGTCCGCCCATGCTTGCGCTTGGCTTTGGTGCTTTGATCGGGCTGGATGAGAAATGGACCTGCATTGAAGGTGTCACGGAGTTGTGTATTAGAAGGTGATCTCTACCGTCTGATAAAAAAAAACAATGGTCTATAAAAAATTTAGCTATAGTGTTTCCTGTCTTTTTTTAGCGGTATGCAAGGCCGCATCCATAACTAAAATGGTCGGGTGTTCCATATATATCACACATATCTTTAACAATTTCACATTTATCAACATATTGTAAGGCCACCACCATTTGTTCTTTGCAAGCCACATCTCTAGACTCATCAACCGGCAAGCAAAACACATCATGTTCAATTTCTTCAAGAATAAAGTGCAATATTTCCATTGCAAAACAATGCACTATGTCCTTTTGAATGTTTGGAGACACCATCAAATTCTTACATAGAGCATTGTTACCCACAACCTTGCCTACAGCTGGATTCTGCTCTGTTGTATAAACATGAAATTCCTTGAAATTTCCTTTATTGGCGGATTCCTCGGACTCATCATGGCCCTAGGAAGACAATCCTTGCTTCAATAACACTCTAGCAACATTACTTTACTAAGCATGTGTTGGTGTTCCAGGCTTTAGCAGAATTCATTGCCGAATGGACTTCAATAAGCAGTCTTAGCAACATTACTTTAGTTATTCAAGACATCATGCATGTGTTGGTCTTGTGTCAACAAAGCATCACAATCTCTCTTTGCTTGGTCGTGAACACTATTGACATCTTCTGCATCCTTCCTTAGTCTAATTATTTTGTTCCAACTGGACCAACCAGCTGTAACAAATGCATCATACCCAGCTTTCTTCTTACCGCGGCATGTAAACAAGAAACAACAAAAGCAATATGTTCTATCTTTGAACTCGTTATACTCAAGCCAACCTCCAAACTCATTAAACCATTCAGGATTAAACCTTCCATTTTCACCGCCAATCGTTTTATATGAAAAATCAAAAGTGCGAGGTTGGCGAGGCTCATTATCCAAGTAATTTCTCTTTACCACATCCCTTTGATTAGGAAGGTACTACTCTATTCTCCTTCTTTTTCTAGGATCACACTGAATCTCCCCTTCCCAGTTGATTTCTTCTAGAATTGAATTCACTGTATCAGTGGCACCATTCTGTTCATGTGATGGGGCATCATTATCTTCCTGTGGCGGCACTTTCCTTTTAAGAATTTTTTCTATAAATTTGCCTGACATTTTCCAATTATTTGAACACACTATCAGACATTTCATATTTGAATTGCATAATAATATCCATTATCAATTATGCAAAGCTTACTTGCTTGATATTGTGTCTGATGGTCTGATGGTCACATCGATCACTCACAAATTGCAATTTTGCCTCCGATTTGTTATTAGGAGATTCCAATTTCCAAATGCTACCACAAGTCCACAATTAAAAACCCTAAACCTACGGTTTGACAAAAATCAACCAACCTCACAAAATTGAATCCCTAAAACACAAAATTAGACATTGTGCTGGACATAAATCAGAATTATTGAGAGAAATCGGAGGTACCTCGTTGACAATAATTCGTCGTGTGTCCTCACCGCTTGAGCTGTGAACTCCTTCCTCACCGAGTGCGACGATTGTGATCGCGAAGACGGAGGCGAGGTGGCCATGTGGGAGGTGAGGTGACCACGACAAGACCTTCTCCGGCCGTCGGGCGGCAATCGGGTAGGCCGGCGGGGGCGGGAGTCCGAGTGGGCGAGCGGCGTATTGCGTAGCGAGAGCCGAGAGGAACAATGCGAGGTCGAATCAATCAATATATCAATCTGTGCCTGTGTGGCTGCCTCTGCCCCAGGCCTCTCACAAAGTCACAAAGGCTCCCTAGGCCGCTAACCCAGTACGCGACAGGTGCCATGCACAGACGACCTGCTATGGACACTGGGTGCACGACAGGCTGTCGTTTTTGTCATTTCAACTTTGGAAGGGTTATTTTTGCTATTTTTGTGACGGGCCGCAAGCAAAACGAGGCATTCCCCCCGTATAGAAACGGGCCTAACGCCAGGCTTCTCTTTAACAAAGCCGAATCCGCCCGTGGGAAAGACCCGGCCACGTTTAGTAGCACAAGACAAGACCCTGTGAATCCACCCATGACCCATCCGTCCGACGGCGACTGGGCCTCCTCGCGTAGGCGACCCGTTCGCACGGCCCAATTTCGCGGTCCCAAACCTGTCCACCCCCGCGGGCGCGCGGCTTGTCGTTCTCGATGGCATCGTAGCCGCCGATCGGGTGGTCCGCGAACGAGTGACACGAGCCGGCCCACGTCCCCGCGCGGACGCCCAAAACCCTCGCCAAAATCCCCCACTTCCGCTTATCAGCTACTACCACCACCAATCGCTCAGCGGCAGTGCTCACCACCCCCGCCGCCTCCGGTCCCGACGCTCCGGGCGGCGACACCAAGGCATGTACGGCGCTGCCCCCGCCCTCCACCACCACCACGGTACCGCCTCGCCCACTCGCGCTTCCCTCCCCTTCGCTTGTCGTCTCGCTGCTGTTTACAGTCACGCACACACATGGTGCGCGGCTCCCTCCAATTTTAGCTAGGGTTTCGAGATTTCCATAGCGTGCAATTACTGCGTGTGCTTCTTCCACGGCCGTCGCCGCTGATGTCTACTACGCGTTTGCCCTTGTCCTGCGTGTGTTGTAGTAGTAAATATTTCGCTGCCGCATACGCGCCTCTGTCGACGACGAGGGTCGAGGGGGCTCAACGTGAGGCGTGCAGGGACTGGGCCGTCTTAGTGCAAATTGTTTCATATATGTGTGTGTTGGTAGATGCTCGGTTCCCCAAATTTTATCATTGCGCGTATGAATGTTGAATTGCCAGAGGGATCCTAGATATCCTACTTAGTAAGGAGTAAGGCGAATTGGGCTTACCTAGAGAATGGAACTGAGCTGCAGGTCAACTTTTTTGGCCTCTACTGCATCTCTTGTAGTTGGAACACGTTCGAATTTATTTTGTCCATGATGGGGTATGCGATGAACAATTCAGACAAATGTGGACTGCTGTAGTGCAGTGCCATTACCATCTTTGTTAGTAAGAACATTATGGGGTTTTCAAATTCATTTTTCTGCTCGACTAGCTGATAGTGGTGTCTATGATCTTCCGATCACATAGTTCCGTATTATTCAAGTGAGCATCTTAATGGCTGATGTATATAACAATCTCGCAATGCTCAACTCAAAGTCATGGTTATTAAGGCGGTAAGACGAGGCGAGGCGACCCACCCCGCTCACACCTCTTAAGCGATAAGGAGACGACACCTTACGCATCCTAAGGCGACAGTGCAGAGTAGTCTATGGCATTGAGTAGTCGATGGCACATCCCTTGGTTCCTATACATGCCCCTTGTGCCTATGAATGGTATTTCCGCAAGTCAGTTCCATGAATCCTGATTCATGCACATTTTTTTAAAAGAATTCTAGGACTGAAATTCTGTTAATAACTTAATATGGATAAATGCAGAACAACAAGAAGAGAGGGGCAAGTGTGTAGGTTGTGAAATACTAATGCATCATGCCATCATGGGTAGCAGTTGGTCTTAGCATGCTCGCTGCCCGGCTGCCCACTGCCACGTGCTGGTCAGCCCGCCTCGTCTTATCCCACAGCCGTGGCGCCGCTGCTTCGCTTCTTCGCCTCCCACGCCGCCTCCTCAATCGCGTCGCCTCCTCCTCTTTCTCTCGGTCCTCCTCATGCAGTAGTCTCCTCGATTCTTGTAGCCTCCTCCTCTCTTTCTCTCGGCTCTCCCTCCTCCGCGCCAGCCCGCGCCACTCCTCCTCGGCCAGGAGGGCGCCAAGGAGCTCTGTGACAGCGTCGGGAGCCGAGAGGAGCCGCACGACAGCCAATTAGTTGTTAAGTGGATCAGGGTTTTATAAACCACTTCAATACAACACGTATGCAGTATCCACAATGAATGTCATGTGTACCTCACACTTCCTCTACAGTTTTACAAGTCCTTCCTGTCTGATTTTGGAGAGGTGGTCTTTTTTTTATTGAGATGCCTTGTGTAATGTACTACCTAGTACATTACAAGGGATAAACACCATAGAACGGAGACCAACGGTGGCGGCTCGAAGGAAGAACAATGCTTAGAGGAGAGGATACCTATTGATGTAGGGAGAAACTAGACTAGGGAGAGGAATTTGAGACTTGAGACTAATTCATCTTATTACAATATGCCTCGTTATATAGAGGGCTCTCATCATAATTATGGATAAGATCAATCTAAATAATATATTTCCTAACTAATCGATAAGATGCCAAACAACTAATCCTTATCATAGGAAACTAATCAATCCATTAAGGAAATAGATAATTTGGTGAAGAAGAAGCCATCCTCCTCATGCGCATGCTGCTACAGTACCGCAAGTATTGTTTATGTGCAGTAATTTCTGCACATGACAACTTCTCCCTCCCTTTGCGACAGCTCGCCCTCGAGTTGTGGCGACCGTCATAGCTGCAACCCTTGGTAACCCGTGATCTTTGAAAGGCTATGAGCGTTGACCGATCTTGCGATGAAGAACATCATACTCAATGACGGTGATGATGATGGGAAGCCCGCGTGACCGGGCATCCAGTGCATCGAAAGCAAACCTGCACGTGACAAAGGGTTGATGTTTGTCGTGGCATGCCACGCCATTAGAACGGGCACAACGAAGTTGTGTCCCCATTCGAGGCACCCTTCGTGATGCGCATTGCAAACGACACGGCCTCGGCTGGTGATATGGAGATTATGGCCGCGAAGCGGCAATCCTTCCCTTTGATGGTTGCAGTGGCGACGTTGACACTAGGGGCAACGTCGCTCTATCCACTGTTGCTATCATATTCTCCAGGATAGCCTTCATCTTCTCATTGCCAGCCTTCATCAAGGCCAACAACTCATGAGTAGAAGCCATGGTGAGTGGCTCTTATACCAATTGTGATAAACACCGTGGAATGGAGACCAATGGCGACGGCTTGAAGGAAGAACGATGCTTAGAAGAGAAGGCACCTATTGAGGTAGGGAGAAACTAGACTAGGGAGAGAAATTTGAGACTTGAGACTAATTCATCTCGCTTAATAATATTGATTATAATAGGCCTCCTTATATAGAGAGCTCTCCTGACAATTATGGATAAGACCAATCTAAATAGTATCTTTCCTAACTGATGTATAAGATGCCAAATAACTAATCCTTATCTTAGGAAACTAATTAATTTATTAAGAAAATAGATAACTTGGTAAAGAAGAAGTCATCCTCCGCGTGGTCCTGCAGCTACAATACTCGCGAGTATTGTTTATGTGCAGTAATTTCTGCACATGACAACTTCTCCCTCCCTTCGCGACAACTCGTCCTCGAGCTGTGGTGGTGGCCATGGCTGCAACCCTTGGTAACCCCATGATGCTGAAAGGCCATGACGTTGACATAGTGCCGCACGAGAGAACATCTGGACTCCAGCGACGATTGACGATGATAGCGGGAAGCCCGCATGACTAGGGCTGGAAATGAGCCGAGTTGGCTTGAGCCAAGCTCGCTCAAGCTCGGCTGAAACATTGGCTCGGCTCGGCTAGTGAGGATAACGAGCTAGAAGGATGGCTCGGCTCAGCTCGTAGGTAGGCTCGAGCTGGCTCGCAAGCCCTCGCGAGCCAAGCTGCCATACTCTTTGGGCCCACCTATCATTCACATAGAGATAACAGAGATACCAAAGAGAGCGAGACAAACACAAACAGAGCAGAGGAAAGCGGCGAGGGGGCAAAGCACGACGGAGGCGCTCAATCAGCAGTGAAGGTCCGTGGAGGGATAGTGGCGGTTCCATGAGCTGCGGAGAGGAGGCTAGAGGTGGCGCGGGAGGATGGGGACGGCCACCGTGCGGAGCATGGGGTGTTACTGTTCTTGGAAGGAGAGGGCCGAGGATGGTGGGCGGGGCGGGCATGGGAGGATGGGGATGGGCAGCCGTATGAGAGGATGGGGAGACGGGCTGACTCGGAGGATGGGCGCCGGTGCGGAGGATGGAGGAAGGGGATCGGGGTTGGGAGGATTGGGGTTAGGCATAGGCGTGTAGCGAAGGATGGGGGACGGGGCGGTGGCACGGAGGATGGGCACCGGTGCGGAGGATGAAGGACGGGGAGGAAGGGGATCGTGATTGGGAGGATTGGGGTTAGGCATAGGCGCATAGCGGAGGATGGAGGATTGGCAAGGGCGCAAGGCCTCCCTCAACGAATGGACTGGGCCTTCGTGGGCCGCACGAGCCAAACGAGTTGCTCGAGCGGCTTGTTTTTTTGCAAGCCCGAGCTCGTTACGAGCCTAGCCGACTCGCGAGTCTCGAGCTATTTTTCCAGCCCTACGTGTGACTCGGCATCCATCGCGTGCAAAATCAGCACGGGGCAGCAAAGGGTTGATGTTTGTCGTGGCATGCCATGCCATTAGAACGAGTACAATGAAGTTGTGTCCCCATCCGAGACACCCTTCGCGATGCGCATTGCAAATGGCATGACCTTGACTAGTGGTATGGAGACGATGGTCGCGAAGCGGTGACCCTCTCCTTTGATGGTGGAAGTGGCGATGTTGGCACTAGGGGCAACACCACTCTATCCACTGTTGCCATCATCTTCTCCAGGATGCCCTTCATCTTCTCGGCGATGGCCATTGTCTTCTCATTGCCAGCCTTCATCAAGGCTAGCAACTCAGCAATTGAAGCCATGGTGACTGGCTGGCTCTGATACCAGTTGTGGATAGAGCGGCGTTGCCCCTAGTGTCGACGTCGCCACTGCCACCATCAAAGGAGGGTCGCCGCTTCGAGGCCATCATCTACACACTACCGGCTGAGGCCGTGCCGTTTGCGATGTGCATCGCGAAGGGTGTCTCGGGTGGGGACGCGACTCGTTGTGCTCGTTCTAGTGGCATGGCATGCCACGACAGACAACAACCCTTTGTTGCCCCGTGCCGGTTTTGCACGCAATGGATGCCGAGTCACGCGTGCTTCCCACTGTCATCGTCAATCTTCGTTGGAGTCCAGATGTTCTCTCACGCAGCACTGTGTCAACGTCATGGCCTTTCAACACCACCATCCGAGGTCGTGTCGTTTGCGATGCGCATCGCGAAGGGTGTCTCGGATGGGGATGCAACTTTGTTGTACTCGTTCTAATGGTGTGGCATGCCACGACAGAAACAACCCTTTGCTGCCCTGTGCCGGTTTTGCACACAATGTATGCCGAGTCACGCGTGCTTCCCGCTGTCATCGTCATTCTTCGCTGGAGTCCAGATGTTATCTCCCACGGCACTGTGTCAACATCATAGCCTTTCAATATAATATGGTTACCAAGGGTTGTAACCATGGCCACCACCACAGCTCAAGGACGAGCTGTCGCGAAGGGAGAGACAAATTGTCATGTGCAGAAATAACCGCACATAAACAGTACTCGTGGGCACTGTACCAGCAAGCCCACACGAAGGATGGTTTTTTCTTTACCAAGTTATTTATTTCCTTAATAGTTTGATTAGTTTCCTAAGATTAGGATTAGTTGTTTGACATCTTATCTATTAGTTAGGAAAGATATTATTTTGATTTATCTTATCCATAATTGTTAGGAGAGCCCTCTATATAAGGAGGCCTATTGTAGTCATTATTATTAAGCAGGAAGATGAATTAGTATCAAGTCTTAAATTCCTCTCCGTAGTCTAGTTACTTCCTACCTCAATAGGTGATTAGGTGCCCTCTCCTCTAAACATCATTCTTCCTTCAAGCCGCCGTCGTCGGTCTTATTTCCACAGTGTTTATCTCTTGTAATGTATTAGGTACATTACAATTGGTATCAGAGCCACTCACCATGGCTTCTACTGTTGAGTTGTTGGCCTTGATGAAGGCTGACAATGAGAATATGATGGCCACCTCCACCGAGAGGATGAAGGCCATCCTGGAGAAGATTATGTCAACAATGGATAGAGCGGTGTTGTCCCTAGTGCCAATGTCGCCACTGCCACCATCAAAGGAGAGGGTCGCCGTTTCGCGACCATCGTCTCCGTACCATCGGCCGAGGTAGTTTCATTTGTGATGCACGTCGTGAAGGGTGTCTCGGATGGGGACACGACTTTGTTGTGCTTGTTCTAATGGCGTGTCGTGCCGCGACAGACATCAATCCTTTGTTGCCCCGTGCCGGTTTTGCACGCAATGGATGCCGAGTCACGCGGGCTTCCCGCTGTTATCGTCGCTGGAGTCTAGATGTTCTCTTGCGTGGCACTGTGTCAACATCATGGCCTTTCTGCATCATGTCGTGAAGGGAGGGAGAAGTTGTCATGTGCAGGAATAACCGTACATAAACAATACTCGCGGGTACTGTACTAGCAAGCCCACGTGGAGGATGGTTTTTTCTTTACCAAGTTATTTATTTCCTTAATAGTTTGATTAGTTTCCTAAGATTAGGATTAGTTGTTTGGCATCTTATCTATTAGTTAGGTTATCTTTCCTAATTAATGGATAAGATTGAAGAGAAACTTGTCCAACATCGCTTGAGATGGTTTGGACATCTTTAACAGACGCTTTCTGAGGCACCGGTACGTAGTGGAATTTTAAGACGTACTAAAAACGTAAGAAGAGGCAGAGGTCGACCAAGACTGACATGGAAGGAAGCAGTTAAAAGAGATTTGAGGGAGTAGAATGTAACTAAAGAATTAGCTTTGGATAAGAGTGCATGGAAGTTAGCGATCTACGTACCGGAACCATAAGAAGGTTTATGGGCGGTGTTTTAGGCTCTCGACTTAGATAGCAGGATGTACGGTTTAGGGTTTTAACCTTGTAGTTTTTTTTTTTAACAATGCTCTCGTCTCGTTTACCTTGAGGATGTTTCATTCCTAGCCTACCCCAACTTGTTGTTCTTGTATTGTATCCATAATTGTTAGGAGAGTCCTCTATATAAGGAGGTCTATTGTAATCATTATTATTAAGCAAGAAGATGAATTAGTCTCAAGTCTCAAATTCCTCTCCCTAGTCTAGTTATTCCCTACCTCAATAGGTGCCCTCTCCTCTAAGCATTGTTCTTCTTTCAAGCCGCTGTCGTCGGTCGCCTTTGCACGGTGTTTATCCCTTGTAATGTATTAGGTACATTACAGCTTGCACTGCTCTATCTTGCTGGATGCACATATTGACTAAGATATCAATCTTTTTTTAGTCCGGTAGGTGTTTGCCAGCTTAATATTTCCTGCTATCTGAAACCAAAGCTAGCTTGTTCAAAGTGGAACAGTCAGGCACTTAATTTCCCAATTTAATTCATACGAGACTTGCTGTTGCTTACTATTTATTGGTGTTGTCACTAAGAGCAGGCATTTCTATTTGGTTGTACAAGGTGTAAGTGTACCCACACCTGCGCTGTTCTGCTTTAATTAGGAGAATTTGTTAGCTGATTCATGAATATGCACAGAGCTACTGTATGCCCTTCACCTCCACTTTTGAAGTAGCACTGTACGTACATTGGAGATGGACAGACAGGCCACATTAATTGGCTCATACTCTTTAAGCCCATCTTATGCATATGTTCAGGATTGAGCTCTGCCTTATTTGCAGCAGTTCATGTTAGAATATGTTTCTCATTTTCTTGTGACTTGCATTTCAGACAGAAGGTGATTGTGGGCGTTTGCCCCCTTCTGATCTCAAATGACCTATTTATTTCCTTAAATTATCACAAGTTACATGTGTGTGTGTGTGTGTGTCGTAACCGGCCTTGGCTGCGAAGGTTGTAGGGGTGATTCACCGGAGGATGAGGACAGCGAGTTTGGCGAGTCGGCGTCGTTGCCTGCAGTAGAAGGATAACGGGGATAGAAGAGAGCAATTAGATGGGCAAGGAGTAGCAATCAGAAGAAAGGAGATTTATTTCTTGCTTGGTTACAATGATGTTACATGACATCCTTATATAGTGGATGCTGGACCATCTTATCCAGACTAACTCTAGCACGTTTCCTTTCCTAATACGAATCAACTCTCTAATTCTGACTTGAATTCCTAATTCTCCCTCAACTCTAATTCCCAACTCCCTGGCTGAACTCCTGCTGTTGGACACTTAACATAAACTCCTAGGGCTCTCCTTGGACTACGGACTCCTGGGCGTCAAGTTCTTCCTGGACGTCTTTGCTGGCCGGCCACTAGTGTTGCCTCCTGCTCATGCACGTTTGTGCTGCTGCTAGGGCCAGCGTACACAAAGGTGTGTGTGTGTTGATCAAAGTGGGTTTCAGTTCGTGTGGACTTCGATATGAATGTTGCCGGTTGGATCAAGAGTGTTTGTGCTAATGTTGCAATCTTTTGTTTCATTGTTACCAATGTCATGTTTGTTTGCCAACTTTATATATGTCTCACGTGCTGCAGACCATTCCATCCTAAGCTGCCAGTTTTCCCCCTAATCCACCAAGCTTCTTCTAAAGCAATAACTAATGTACAGTGCTTTTGCTGTCCAGGGGTTTCAGTCAGAGCAACATTACCTGTATATCATGGAGATTGCAGATTCCTTCCAGGAGCTTGTTTCCTGAGTAATTCACCTATCTCGGGTCCAATGAGTGTGCCTTTGGTATGTAGTGCAAGCCCCAACAACCATAGGCCGAGGAATTTCGATATGTCACGACAGCAAAAGGGGGGTTCTTCTAGGGGGAAAAGCAAGCTGTACCAAGAAAGAGATGACTCTGAGAACATTGATGAATTTGATAGTGATATAATGCTCTCCAAAAATGGACCACCCATCTCTTTGGCAAGCAATTCACGTCCCCAGGCGACAGTGACTCCAGGGGAAAGAGAGAAGGAGATTGTAGAGCTATTTAAAAGGGTTCAAGCACAACTGCAAACGAGGGGGAAAGGCAGGGAGGACAAGAAGCCTGAACCAGCAAAAGCTCAGGGTGAGAGGGGCAGTGTTGATTCCCTCCTTAATTTGCTCAGGAAACACTCAGTGGACCAAAGAAGGAAGAGCAGTGATGAGAAAGAACATAACTTTGATCAGACACGGAGAAGCAGTGATTCTGGAAATAAACAAAATTCAAGGATCTTCGGCATAAAAAATGACACTCAGGAAGAGCAAAAGCCACCTCCTGCATTCTCCAAAAGGCCAGCTTCAAATTTCAGGCGAAGGTCTCCTGTTCCTGGAGTGAAGTTTCAGCCTGTTGCCAATGCCGACGCAGATGCTGATGCTAAGTCTATCGCCAATAGCATGGCTGATGTTGTAGTGAAAGCTAAGGCACCTCTGGACAAGCAGACTGCTACAGATGAACCTGACCCAGTTTCTCTGTACGACCCTGACTCTGAAATATCACCAGAAGATATATCTTTGGATGATTTTGGTGTTATTTCAGATGATGAATCCAACGAGGAGTATCTGGAACCTTTGGAAAATCCTGATGTTACAGATAGCAATGCACACCGTGATAAGAGTGTGGAATGTTCTTCTGCAGAAGGTTCTGATATAAGCGCTTTGAAGGTCACAGAACTAAGAGAGCTTGCAAAATCTAGAGGAATCAGAGGTTATTCAAAGATGAAGAAAAATGAGTTGGTTGAAGTACTGAGCAGCATGGCTTAATCCATATGGTGACATAGTATGCGCATCTGCTGGAGCCCATTTTGCTTAACTCTGTCCTAGGCATATGCACCAATGCACCATCTTCCAATTCCTATTTTCCCAAGATCAAGCCCTTTTAGATAGAATATTGTAAATGAGCAAGGTTAACATTGTTTTGTTCTGTGCTGATCTTATGCTGGGCTCCTTCTGCTACCCTAGCTTTTTAGTTAATTAGCTGAATTGTGTGTTGAGTTGAGGAGTAAGCTAGCTGGGATATTTGTTTCTGTATTGTACTACTGCAGTTCTAGGTAATCCTTGTGTTTCCCAGAGGTGACCCTGGATTGGTGACCCAGCCAGTGAAGTTATAAAGCTGGACTAATTTGTTGGCAGTGCTGATGTTATTCTGATTAGTTGTTCTCCATCTGTCAGGCTTGACGTGAATAAGCTTCATGTTGGCTCCTCCTGTCAAAAATGTTGTTGCACCATTTTTTTTATATCAATGTAATATAATATTCCAGAATTCTTTTTTCTTTCTTCGGAGGAAAGGTTGGCAATACTGTTCTGTTTATTGACTGCGGCTGCAGCTTTGCTCTTGAAGGGAGGAATAATGTATCAGTACGAGTATCTGTGTGCCTGCGCTGGCTGCATTACTGTTTGGCCTCTGTTCCTTCTGCCGCTAATAGTCGCTCTCAACATGCGCGCTTTCGTGATCCACGAGCGCCATAACACATGCGCACACGACATGATCTCTGCCCCTCGTATGCTTTGATTTCTGGGATCGAACTGTCAGATCTGGGCGATTGGACGGTTTGTTGGCCATCTCACGTGCCTCTGCTTCTGCCCCCCGTCCCTGCGTACCGCCCGGCGTTATTTCCCGGGCCTGCATATTGCGAAACTCTGATTAAACCTGCCCCATTTCGACACGGTCGATCGCAGTCGTAGTAGCAGTCACCAGCAACAAGCTGCAGTCTCGTCAACAAGGAAAAAAAGTTACCGGTCAGTACTACATTGTCTGGTCGCCTCGCATTGCAGGCATAGCAGTGGCCGTGGACACGGCGGGCGAGGAGAGGAGCTGGTGGAGGGGAAGGCACGGGAGGAATTCAGAGGTTTCCACTGGGCGCGGGCGGGCGAGGAGAAGAGCCGATCGATAGTGGGGAAGGGACGGGAGGAACCGAGAAGAGCTTTCATCTAGCTCGAGAGCACGCTGCGATCGGATGGCTCATAGGAAACAGTTCGCACACGATTAATTAGCCCAAAATTGGAAACTAGGGACGTGGAGGGGCTGGGAGCGCGGCGATTCTACGCGCTATAAAGATATCTATCTATATATGCATGGCTAGCTTTCTTTCTCCTCTTGCTTGTCGTCGGTAAACTGAACCGTATGTGTATAAATAAAATGCTCAAAATTAAGAAATACGCATATAAGACGAAAGGAAAGAAAACAAAATGAATATATAGCTGCTGGTCCATGCATGGAGGAGAAGAGACGAAAGATCGATGCACTATCCAAACTACTCTCTGGGAATTGAAGCACGACGAAGCTAGCTTAATTGTTGGCCGGGGTTAGGCTGGGCGCGGCCGAGACTACTGCTCATACATAGGGCAGTGCCCACGCATACAGACAGTTCAAAACTGAGGACGACTAGTCTACATACATCATACGCGCGCCCATGCATATGAATTTCCGATGTATCTCTATCTATCTGGACCATATATATACACTACTGGAGGCGGGCTCTTTGCCGAGTGCCTGTTGCACTCGGCAAAGGCAGCTTTGCACTCGGCAAAGCCTTTGCCGAGTGCAACACTCGGCAAAGAGCCTCCGTCGAATCCCCTTCCGGTAAAGGCTGTTTTGCCGAGTGCCAAATTTCGGGCACTTGGCAAAGGCTTTGCCGAGTGCCGTGCGGGCACTCGACAAAGATTTGACGCCGTCGGCGCCGTCTATTTTTTTTAAACCTCTTTGCCGAGTGCCACAGCACCGGCACTCGGCAAAGCGTGTTTTTATTTTTTTTAAATTTTCTTTGCCGAGTGCAATGGGTATTGCACTTTCGGCAAAGCGTGTTTTATTTTTTTAAATTTTCTTTGCGAGTGCAATGGGCATTGCACTTTCGACAAAGCGTGTTTTTATTTTTTTAAAATTTTCTTTCGAGTGCAATGGGCATTGCACTCGACAAGCGTTTTTTTTTTTTTTTAAAATTTTCTTTGCGAGTGCAATGGTCATTGCACTCGCAAAGCCACCTCTAAAATTCCTTTTTTTGGTTTTTGCTTTTCCATTTAAACAACAATGCATATATATATATATATAATAGAAACCACAATTCAACAACAATAAATTACAAACCACATTTATATATTACAAACGACCAAATTTGTCCGAATCCACAATTTATTACAAACCACAAGTTCATAGTCCACAAGTTCACAAGTTCGATACATAGAAACTACTCATAGCGGCTCACGGCGATCAACTTCAACAGGCGATCCCGACCGTCAGGGTGCGGATGGTCTTGACTTGCGATCTTGGCGACCCTCAGACACAGTTCGACGCGCCCCGATGTCATTGCACAAAAAAGAAGATATTGCACGGTGACAAGATAAAAATGTAAGGAGTTTAAAGAAAAGTTAAAATTTGGCGAGACCTCCTGCGGGGCGTTTCCAAAACACGCAAGAAAAACGCGTCGGACGAAGGTCGACAACCACATTTCAACACGAAGGCCGTCACATCAACTAACCCGCACGAAGGCCCACACATCAACAAATCCGACGAAGGCCATCTCTAGGTTTGACACTAAGCATGAGCACGAAAAGTAAAACATACTCACCGGAGTAGACTGGTGGTGGGCGTGGTGCAAGCAGTGTAGTGGGATCTCGCCAACCTTGTTGCTCCCCAAGTTGTTGCACGAACTGAGCAAACCTTCTTCTTTGGCCTCAACGACTTGTAGCCTCGACGCCGGCCTCCGCTCGGCCGCTCAGCCGCCTTCGGCTTCTGGGCTTCTCTTTGGGCCGGTTCTTTGACTTCGACTGCAACATTTGACCCCAATGTTTCAATATTGCGAGCTAAGGAACGTAAAAGTCAAAGAACGATTTAATGAAATCGAATACTTACTGGCGGGCGGTCTTGGGTGAAGCGCGGCCGGGGGGCTCTGATCAGAGATACAACAAAAAGCAAAAACACCTCACGCATGTTCCCCAAAGAAAAAAACAACACATCATCGATCAATCGACACATATATATATTAGTGCAAGTGCAACAATGCCACAGAGTGGAGTGACGTAGGTGCATGGTACGTTTACAAGTGCAACAATGCCACATTTTGAAAACTTTAGTCATTGATATCTTTTTAAATATTTAGGTTAGCTATATGAAAAATCATGTGTGGATTCGTCTCGAAAAGTACTTTCATAATACTATAATTTTATTAGGTTTTATAAATATATTGTGATATTAATATTAATTAGTGGGCAAAGGTACATTTTGGGAACCGTGTTAATGTTCAAAACGACTTGTTTTTGTGATCAAGAGGGAGTAACCGCAAAGTGTTATAATGTATGTAATTCGGAGTTCAGATGCTTTCATATGGTTCTCTCTAGAAACTAGGATTCTTATGGTATAATTAACGGAAAAGCTAGAAAACGCTATAGTGTTTCTTGGTTTTTCAATGGGATAAATATCTACCATATGTATCATTGCTCTGATGAAAGCGCTATCTGTTAGAATGCATTCCAAGTTGACTAGCAGCTTCCATAAATTAAATAAAATTAAACCGGATCCAAAATAATTTTATTCTACACTGGAGAAATAACCAGAAAACTATATACCAACTAATTTGACAACAATATGATATTGGGAGCTCAGACAAGTCAGCACCATACTCACACCACAGAAATCAATGGAAAAAAAATAAAACATCCCAACCATGCAGTGGCGGATCTAGGATTTGACTATGCCTCGGGCTAAATTCTAATAGGCTAACATATTAAAACCAACGCCAATTTCTACCCACACTAGAACACAACAAAAAACAAGCCACAAATGCTTCATTGACATGAAACTTTAGCAAAAATGCTTCAACATAAAATATAATAAGAAAAACATGGCAAAACATAAATAATATATCATTTTAGAGATAAAAATGGTGTACCTAAATAACGAAGATTCTCTAACCTAGCCCACCATTTCTTATTAACATGGAAAATCGTATGCATGGGTTCGGTGTCTACAAGATGCACATCCTATTTGGCAAACCACAAGACAAGGAGCCAATTCAAGGTCTACAAGCAACAAAGCATTACAGCATCCTGTTTGGCTTACTGACTGAGTCTATGTACTATGCTCATTGACCCATGACATTGATCCTTAGCTGAACCAATTCAAGGTCTACAAGCACTAAAAGCAGTTAAGTCTATGTACTATGCTCATTAACCCATGACAACGAGTCACTGATCCTTAGCCGAACCAAATTGAATGGTTCAATTACCAGTTTACCAATTATGGTACCTTAACACATCAATGTATCAGCATCTGGGGAACAAAATTGGACTTCTAAATGTGTTTTATGTAATTTGAACATACGGTGAAAACTGAAAACTACATTTCAGTGGAAACACAACATGTAAATATTCAAGAGAATTGTGCAAGCTGTATGTAATTTCACCAACAGTCAATCTATTCTTGAGACAAGACCACTATGTACTGAAATCTTATACTGACTTAAGTAATGGTTTAGTGACTTTTGGCATCTAAATGAGTTAGAATGCTAGATTGACTTCAACTCTCCAAGTCTTTGCAATTTGCGGAAAGATGACCTCAAGCCAAGACATGAGACACCAAGAGAAGAAGTAGAGAACGCACAGATCGGCCTGAGAGAGGAGGGCACCCACCACTGGCACGGGCAGTGGCAAGCCGATCCGGGGTGTGGAGGAGGGCAACCTGGCCGCGGCGTCAAGGGAAAGGAGGGCGGCCATGGCGCGGGGTTAGTTGGACGTCCGCTCTGCCACGGGCGGGACGGAGTGGCCCGTGGGCGCGGCGTCGGGTGGGAACGGAGGGCGAGGCGAGGGCGTGGAGGAAGGGAGCGCGACACCGGGCGTGGAGAGAGGGCGCGGAGGCTGGAGTCAGGAGGTGCTGCGTCGACGCGACGACGCCGACACGCCGTCGAGCAGTCCTGCAGTGACCGTCGAGTGACCACAGCCGCCCAAGGTGCTGGTTGACGCTGCCGCTGCGTCGAGGATGGCACGGGCCACCTGGCGCTGCCGGCAGGCGAGACAGATGGATGGAAGGCGGCGCCGGGCGCAGGCGTGAGGAGGCGACGAGCCGGGAGGGCTGGCGCGAAGGCGCAAGGCGAGGGATTGGGTGGGAGATTGGGGAAGGAGCCGGAGGGTGGCCGGATGGAGTGGGGATTGGGGAAGGAGACGGGAGGCGGCGGATGGAGCTGGGATTGGGGAAGGAGCAGGATGGGGTGGGGATTGGGAAGGAGGTGTCACCGCGTCGTGCGTGGTGGTGGCTTGGAATCTTGGTTGGCTGATCGGGCTGGGCCTCGGGCTAAATTATTGTACCAACTATTTTTCCCCCTTGCTGAAAGTCTTTGGTAGGGCCCAAGCACTGCAAAACTTTTTTTTTAAAAATTTCTTTCTTAGAGTGCGGTGGCTCTCGGCAATTTTTTTTTTTTTTGACCCATTTTTGTGAGGCCTTCCACATTATTTAAAACTGCATGTTCAAATTTGGGACAATTTTGATGTCCGGTTTTAGGCATCCCACATCGCAACTTGCTCAAAACCTTCTCAATTTTTACCATAGACTCTATATGCGATAACACGACACTTTCAAGTTTCGGCTATTTTCGACTTCGCTCGATTTTATATAATTTAAATACACTTTTCCCGCAGTACCTCGTCATGTTACGCCAACAAGATGCTCGAAATTTCATGTGAGTTCCCGGATACGCCTCAACATACACCAAATATCATGAATATCGCTTTTTGAACGACCAAATTGATTATTTCATGCACCGCAGCTCAAATTTGAAATATTCCATAAAATTCAACTAAACAAAAAACTAACGAAATATAGCAAAAAAGTCAAAATTGTCCCAAATTTGAACATGGAGTTTTAAATAATGTGGGAAGGCCTCACAAAAAAATGGGTCAAAAAACCAAAAAAAAATTTTGCCGAGTGCCTCCGCACTCTAAGAAAGAGGTCCTTGTCGAGTGTGCCGAAGTGGCACTCCAAAGAAGGGATCTTTACCGAGTGCAGGAATTGGCACTCGCAAAGAATTTTTTTAAAAAATTTGACGGCGCAAGCAGGCTCGGTCGTCAAGGGTCATTTTTTGCCGAGCGACTTTTGTTGAAGTGTTGCACTCTAAGAAAGAGGGCTTTTGCCGAGTGTCGCTTTGCCGAAAGTGCCGCACTCGAGGCACTCGGCAAAGCCACTCTTGTCGAGTGCTAGACTTTGCCGAGTGCCACCCGCCCCAAGACTCGGCAAGAGTGGTTTCACGAGTGCCCGATTTTGGCACTCTAAGAAGTCAAGCAAGACTCTAAAATCTGCTTCTCCGTAGTGATACAGGCATACTGTGTGTATGGACAATCGGACATGCATGCGGCTAGCTAGCTAGCTAGCGATATTGCAAGTCAGTCATGCGCATAATAAGCAGTACTCCGTCCGTTCGTTCTTTTTTATTTGGTCGATGTTTTTTTATCTTTTACTGTCTTCGAAATGTGACTTTGATCATTACTTTTTATAACTTTATATTTAGATATACTAGTAAGATTATAATATTAGAAAGGAATTTTTAACAACAAATATAATGATATAATTTCCATATAGCCAATCTAGATAGTTGTAACAGTGGCGGAGCCAGGATTTTGACGATGGAGGTGCGAACTTAAGACATCCGTTCTAACATAAGTTCAAATGTGTCAAATTACATGTTTGCACTATAACCAACATTACAAAATATTTTTAAAAATTACAACTTGATACGATGTTTCTTCATGTTTTGAAAGCAATTGATGACATCATCATCACTAACTTATAGAAAAAATTCACGTTCAATGTACGTAAATAAGTAATCATTCAATTATTGTTCATCCATGCTATTTATTAGCTTGTTCTTCACATGATTCATTGCCGAAAATACCCTCTACCCTTGCAGTAGCCACAGGAAGGATCAATACTAATTTGAGCAGCAAATAAACAAGTTTATAGTGATCATCCTTTTTTTTTGTCTCAATAAGTTTAATAGATAGCTCACTGAGATTCTTCACTTCTCGAAACCTTGTATCTTGATGCATGTCAGTGATAAACATATTAAGTTGCAAAGAAAGTTGGATCAAATTTGTGTTCGAGAAATCTTTAGGATAAAACTTAGCAAGTTTAAGAACTTTATCCTTGTCATATGAAGCAAATGAATCAGCAGGATGCAAAGATGTCATGCAAAGAAGTAGCTCTGTATTAACTTCATCAAACCTGTCATAAGAAGCAAATGTATTAGTAGGAAGCAAAGATGTCTGGATGGGCAGATAACACTTAGGGCTGACGCCTCCTTGACTAGTTGACTACTTGACTTGGGCTTGATTCTCATATTCTGTTGGGCCTAATGCTAAATGGGTCGCCAGGAGTTAAGGAGTATGTATGTTAGTATGTGTAGTGCATACTTTATGTATTAAGGGGGCTATATACTAGTTTTTTTTGAAAAATTTTGGAGGTGCAACTGTACGCCCATGCATCAATGTAGCTCCGCCCCTAAGTTGTAAACATATTGGCGGCAAAGTTTGACGACATGGATTCTAGGATGTCAAACAAAAAAGCACAGAGGGGTAGTGCGGAGGGGGTAGTGCATTTCACCGTGATACTACCTTCGTTTTTTTCACATGTTATTTTGGACATCGACATGGTATCCAATACACCACTTTGACTGTTATTTTTTCTAATTATATATTCATACAAATTACTAAAAATATAATAATATGAAAGTATTTTTATGACAAATCTAGTAGTATCATTTTCACGTTACAAATCCAGATAGTTTTGTATATAGTATCGATTAAAGATTTAAAATATTGGTCGCACGCATTCTAAAATGACATAAAAAGAACTGATGAGTATATAGCTAGGTCGTCTTTTAATTGCAGCCACTGTTGCCAAGGTCACCCGTCGAGATTCCGTATAAATAGCATCATATGTACAGGACATACAGATGTATACAGCAGCTAGCATTACTACTCGCATATACATTTGCCAAGCTACATTACTAGCTAGCTAGCTAGCTCATGGATCATGCGTGCACACTGCTGCCATCGTCACCATATATGCACACAGCTAGCACTGACCGGCCAATTGTTTTTCAAAATAAACTATTTATTAAAAAAATTACACAAATAAATCATGTTTTAATATTTTTACAAAAAAATAACCCACAATCTATGGGCCACTGTGCAACCACGGCCAATCGTTCGGTGGCCCTGCGATTAGCTGATATGCATGGGAGGTGAAGTGGGGGAGAGTAGTGTGGGTGTGCAGGTGGAAGTTAAGGATGGTGGGACAGAGAATGGTGATGCAGATACAGTGAACAGGCGATTGGGCCTCCCACGCCAACTAATCGCTAGGCAACCAAGTGATTGGATCCAGTCGCGTGGTGGCTCAGTGATTGTAGGTTTTTTTTTTAAAAAAATAAAATATGGTTATTTGTATATATATATTTTAAATGGTTTACCTAGGAAAAAAAAAATCCTGACCGGCCGCGGTCAAGCCGGCATGCATGCTGCCGGCTGCCGCATCCCCGTTGCCGGCATGGGCCCGGCGTATCGACGGTGGGGCACCTCGGCCGGCCGGTGCGCAGCGACTGAGTTAGTGCAACCGGCGTGCCGTGCCGGGGACTAGCTCTCACAAGTTGTGCATGCTGCGACGTAGGCAGCATGATTTCATCCGGCCGGCCGTACACCATGATTAGCGACGCACTGTACGTAGGCCCCCGTTTTTGAATCCGCCGCAGACGACCTTATTTGCCTTTGGAATACAGCAGCATTGTCACACGCCGACTTACGTATATATACTAGTTTGCCCGGCCCCATGCACGCATACATACATACATACATACATATAGACATACATACATATAGAGGTAGCTTTTTTTTCTACTCCCGGGAGTAGTTACTCCCTATTCTGTATCTCACAACGTAGCGAGTATCTTACGCAATCGAGAGTATGTATGTGTAGTATACAGGTATATAAGACCACTTATGTGGTATTTACACTATTTTAGGGGTGGCATGTATAATTTTTTAGACATACTTATTTTTATATGGGAATATAAAGGTATTTACAAAATATGTTAAAAACTATAGACTCTCTTGCAAATTTTTCATGTGATTCGCATTAGAGTATCTTATAATTTGTATATGAGTATACCCAAAGTGATAAAGTGATAAAGGAGTATGTCAAGTTCTTTTATATGGTATATCAGATGTGAGAGTAACTACTCCAGGGAGTAGAAGGTATTAATCCCCCCCTCTCTCTCTATATATATATATGTTTAATGAAGGCGCATATCTAGTGCTAATGGGTAATTTAGTGCTAAGTGGCTAATACCAATCTTGATCGTTGGGTCATGCAGCGTGTTTAATGCAGGGCATTGGTTGCGGGAGTATGCAGGGTGTTTAATGAAGGCATATTGGAGGTGGGAGCATGCAGGGTGATTAAATGGTTTAGGGTATGTACAGTGGTACAGATAGCTACTGTCTATAGCAACTCTCCATATCACTTGTAGACAACACTAAAGACAACTCATACATTGTGTTGTGGTGATACAGTCGGCTACAGGATTGTAGACAACACACAATCTTTTAATGTTTTTCTTGGTTCTGGTGCTACAGTCGGCTACAGGATTGTAGACAACATATTTCTCTCTCTTAATTTTCTTTCATCCACATCAACTTAAATCCTACGTGGCAGAGGCTATGGACAGCTGATGTAAGCCCATTGTACATGACCTTAGAGGTGGGAGCCCGTATTAATCTTCATTGTTCAATCCAGATCCAACGGTCAAGATTGGCATTAGCACCTTTGCATATATATATATATATATATATATATATATATATATATATATATATATATATATATATATATATATATATAGACACACATATACACACACAGCATATGCAAACGCAGCAATATATACTAGCTAGGTTTTAACTGGGCGACTAGCTACATTGCATTGCATTGCATGTGTAGTTGCGCGCATTCGACCATGAACATGACCAAACCGCGGCCTTTTGACCGGCCTAATATATGTATACGTACACGATGCATATAGCTATCTACTAGTATCCAACGCCTGGCCTGTCTAGTTATGAGGATCAGAATCTGAATCAGAGATGGCGCTGTTGCACGCTGTTCATGAACCGAGCAACCAGCTGCTGCTGTGTGCACAGTGTTAGCCTACCTATGCTGTGCGCGAATCGATCCATTCCTCGGGTCGCGCTCGCGTCCCTGAGACCAAACTTATCCTTCCGACCGGTATATACCATTAATTTCATCACCTAAAACGACACAGACACAGAGTAACTTTGTGTTTTACATCGGCTTCTTCGATCAATACCGACTCAATACCGATCAATACCGTCCGGAATAACTTTGTGTTTTATATCGACTTCCATATCGGCTAATACCGGCTCAATACCGATCAATACTGTCTATAACGGTCTCCGGAATGATATCGACTAGTACGCTTGATACCGGCAAAGGCAGGCAGCAACATATAATGCACCATGCATGCGGCCGGTCATTGCATGCAGTAACGTAATTGCATATATTCGCCGATGTGCGTAGGTTCTGAGGGTGCTTTACTCTGCATTCAAGTCATGGAACGGCGAATGGGAAGCCTAGCTAGGCAGGCACTTTCTGCAGTGGTAGGGTAGCTACCACGTAGGCGCATGCGTAGATGACGCTGACGAGGCAATAGGCAAACGGTCAAAGCGCTCAGGGCATAAACTGTTGCCCTCAGTAAATTAATGTACATTTGTTGTATACACAATACACATGCACAGACGAGAGAGAGAGAGAGAGATCATGCAATGCATGCACATGATAGCCAGTACGTAATGTGTATCATCTCTGCATGTGTGCACGGTGCTGGGCGGTAAGAATAGTACCGCCGTGTCAGCTTGTAGGTGAGGGAGAGCTAAGGGAGTGGTGATCCCAATGCGGGCAGGCTAGCTAGTGTGACTATGTAGGCTGGCCGCTAACTCAAGTACTATGCTACTAGTCAGTCATATTCATGCAGATGCAGTGCAGTATACTGGTATAGGGCAGGCCACAGGCAACGCAACCCGGCCGGCCGGCCGGCCAGTCGCCGGCCACACACGCACACTCACTCTCTCTCTCTCTGCTCTCCTTTAATCTACAGTCTCGGTCTCGGTCTCGGTCTCGGTCTCGGTCTCGCACTTTAGCTGCCTTCCTTTACTTGGACCGACATTCTATGGCTCCCCCAACTCCACTGCTCCTCACCGTCCTCCATTTGTCCAACAAGTTGTCGATCTCTATAGTCTATAGCTTAGCTGCTTTCGACTCCCTCCAGTTTGGACTTACACTGCTCATCAATCGATCTAGCTAGCTATCTAGCTCATTCGTCGAGCTGCTGCGCGCAGGATAGCTAGCTATACACGATTCCTAATTAATTCCATCTGCTATATATACTCACCCAGAACTCGTCGATCAATCGATCTTGCTGTCATGTTCGTACATGCATGTATGTATCATCCTTAGTCGTGCACTCGTCGATCAATCGATCTTGCTGTCATGTTCGTACATGCATGTATGCATGTATCATCCTTAGTCGTGTCGTCCTGGCATCTCCTATACATCCATGTGTTATCCTTACTAGATCAAGTACTAGTTGACGCATAGGGCTGAGTAAATGTGACAAGGACCTATATGATGAGTTGTTCAGTTTAATTTGTATCAATGGTTGAGGCAGCCATCAAATCATTCTCAAAGATTTATTTGCCGACCTTGATTTTCAGCTAGCTAGTTGAGTGCTATAATTAACTTGTGACAAGCTAGTCCATTTCAGCAGATTCTATACACATCCAAATAGCTGACGCAAAAGAAGGTACTTCAAGGCTTCAACTAGGCAGAAAAAGAGAGTGATAGGTACGACTAGCCAAATCCAATAGAACACATAGCATACATAAGCGTTTATGTACGTACTTGCAACCACACACAGCAAGTCGTATGCTATTTAGATTAGATTGCAGTCCTCACAAAAAATCACAAAAAAAGCATCATATGATATGCTAGCTCTTTAGCCACCAAAGTTCTAAACTACTAGAAGTATTTGACTTCTCAACAGTTATACTTCTCGCCTTGCACCTTCATCTAGATATATAGAACCAATAACTTGAGCCAAGGCTGTCAGAATCGTGATCCTAAATCCGATCGAAGGTTTTTAGCAGGACCGCGAATCGTAGGTTCGATGTAGAATCTAATATCCTATCTGATTCTACCAAAGATACATTTTTTAAAAAATCCACCACGTATTTCAACATTACTGCATTTTGTAAATTATACTTATGCAAATCGTAATGGACATGAAGAGATTAAAAAAAGCAAAATTTCACAATGAAAAGGATACATGCAAATAATTAATTATAGCAAATCCTACTTTTTTTTTATCACTAGTAGGATCGTATGAAAATTTTGATCACAATCCTACTTTTTTTTTTGTAGAATCGTAATAATATTAAGATTCTACCAAATTACTTCCTCCAATACAAATACATATCATTTTGGACATTGATACGGTCTCTAAAACTCAACTTTAACCAATAATTTCTATTGTAATATAGTTATAACACTCTATTATGAAAATACTTTTGAGACAAATCTATACATATGATTTTCATGTAGCAAATCTAAATATTTTAAAAATATCGATAGCCAAACTTTTAAAAGTTTGACTACACGTATCGCAAAACGACATATATTTGTGACCGGAGGGAGTAAGACTCTACCTAGGATCAGATTAATCCAGTCAATCTAGAGTCGTAGAATCGATATTATGACAACCTTGACTTGAGCCTTGTTGGAGATGATTATCCCATACGGCGGAAATTAAGAGGCCAGAGACTACTTTCCATGCATATTTGTTTTTCTCTTTTTGAGAAAAATCTTCCTAATATGTTCAGTAGTACATCTAGATTCAGGTAATTATACCGTATAGAAGTGTGGATCATATGCATGGGAGGATCCAACAAGGGCTCAGCTAGGGGGGGAGCATCGCCTATACAACCGCCACATTAACCCCGGCCAGGTATATATATTCAACACTGGCAGCAAGTGACCTGTGACTGGAGACGTATTATTTCAGTTCTATTATATATGTATGTATCAAAACGCGTGCGCATGCATACGTAGCTAGTACAGCAGACTGAAAAGAAAAGGACCGGAACTAACGTTGCCCATCGTTGCTCCCCTTTTGCTTTCTTTCTAGAGCAACCGAGCAAGTTGCCATCAACCCGGCCGTTTAGCTAGATCGATAGCTATGATTTCCAGGGATTGGCAGGACTTTTTGACAGATAAGGATCGATGTATCGTGCATTCGTGCTGTGCCGGCGTTGTCGTCGACGTGCATATCATCCGAGCATCTCGCGCGGCCCTGCAGCAACAGTGTCGCTGATTGCTCCATCATGGCTGCGTGCGCGAGAGAATATTCATCCCGCCCTAGCCAAAAACTAAAACTAAAACTAAAACATATATATATATATATATATATATATATATATATATATATATATATATATATATATATATATATATATATATATATATATATATATATATATATATATATATATACTCTACTTCCAATATATCACTTAAATGAATATATTATATTTTTAACACTTTCAAAGATACTTAAATATCAATTATAAGATACTCCTTGAAAAAATTCATTGGAGGCCTTTATTTTTTTTCGATATACCTTTTTCATATATAAAAGAAGTATATATACAAATTTTGCTATAAAGAGTGGACTTTGATGTAATTTTCCACGAACTCACTTTAGGGTATCTTATAATCATTATTGGAGTATACTTAAATTTTTATAAATTGATAAAAAGATATCATCATACGATTTAAGTGGTATATAAGAAGTTGGAGTACGTGCTCCCATACACACACACTAGCCGACTAACCATATGTTGCAACAGACCTTAAATAAACATTATATAAGTTATAAACTTAGAAAATCAATATGCATAGGTAATTATCCTTACATATGAAAGTTTCATACATAATTTGCATCCAATCAACAAGCCACGTAGAGTCTTATTAGAAGCCACATGAACAGATAATCTAATTATCCATATAATATCCTTCAAGTAATATATGCATATATGTATATATTTATCTATAAAAGATCTCAATAATTAAAGAGGTGGCAAGATAGATTTCAGACTCACTATCACCACCAATTCTTTCTTTTACCATAGAAGTAGAGATACATATGGTTTTGGTTCTTCCATCCATGATTTGATTAGTGAGACTGCGACACCCCTGAAAATGACCTACACATGGCATTCTCTTACAATGTACTACACTATCACTTTCATTACTTTTTACTTCAAAAGGTAAAACATGTGCATGATCCAAATTAACTGTTCAATCAGCGCATGAGAATCGATCAATATGGTTCATTTGATCATAAATATAGAGCAAGCTAGCTAGCTTCATGTGCAAGAACAATTAATTAATCTTGACCCAACAAATAAATAATATATATATATATATATATATATATATATATATATATATATATATATATGAGTTTGTTGTTCTCACGTTGATGGGACGGCTACAGTTGCGAGTCGGTATTCTTGCACGGAAATTAAAGGTTCCTTAGCAGTAAATACACACCCCCATACATATAGTACATGCCATCTATGACACTGCATGTGTGATATTTAGGTGCCATACATATGAACTTGTTATTTGAATTAGTTACGTTAGTGGGTTACTGTACGTTGGATGGGGAGAGCAGTAGAGGTGAAAAAAAAATTTGTTAGTGGAACTCGTTAACTCGATTTAAAATTGCTCTAATTACACTCGTTAATTAATTCAACATTTAAATGAATCGATGTCGAATAAAATTGAATTTCATTTAGGCATGGCTCAGCTCGGTTCTAAAAAAAATACTTTTAAACTATAAATATAATGATATTAAATCCATTAAAAAAACCTCGATAAGACTAGGTTGCGCAAGGAAGCCGAAAGGGTTTAGGGTTCGATCGGCGCAGGACGAGGTGCGCCATAGCCAGATCTACGATCTATGTGCTCATAGGCTGGGTGGCCAAGTACTAGTGCACTGTACCCTGTCCAGTGTGGATTCCGAAAAAGAAAACTTCAATTTACCACATGACTAACTTGCACTTGTCACTGTCATCCTCCTCCGTCGATCCAAACAACTTTCAAAACTCACTCTCGGTCTCTCTCTCTCATTTAATTATATCCATTAAATATGTTTGCTACCATGAATGTTTTAGACTAACAATGGACTGGTTATTATTTATATATAAAGATAGATAGATATACTATTACGTAGCTAAGCGCATAATAGCTATTCTACGTCTAACCATCCAATCTTGCCAGCTAGTCTAGGTGAAACGTGCCCGCACTATTCAGCTCCGGGACGTCCCAATAGGAACATATATGGGCCATAAACCTCCCGTGTCCATGTGCAACGTATTATGAAAGTAATTGGGAGTATCTGTGATAGTAATTCGTGTAACATTTTTACTGCCGCTATATGTCGTAGGGTAATGTTTTTTTAGGCCACGGTTACAAGTCTGCATACTTGTGATAGTAAAACACAACGACTAGCAAAATAATTGTGTTAACGTTTTTACTGCCGAATCATACATAATTGTTTTTTTTAACAGGCCACGATCCCACGATCCTCCTGATGTGTGAGGTCACATCCGGCAGTAACTTGGTCCATATGTGAGAGTAATTAAGCCAAACATATTTCAACTTACTCATCATGTCACATCGGACTTTTAGTGTGTATTGGGACAAGGACCAACGACCTTCTCCGCGTGAGATGTGAGGCATCACGTCTGACAGTAACAAAATGTACCACATGCGAAGTAATTTTTGTGATAATAAGCCTACTACCAACAACCACCCACTCATCATTTGATTTACTGTATCAAACATCTACTTGTACTTATGTGTATATAAAAAGCTTACTTTTACAAATATGTGTTGCTCTGTTTAAATATGAGCAGTCCGGTAAAAGCTCATTCACGTAGAGGTAAGATGGATTGTAGAGAGAAGTAAACGTGTCATTTTTTTCTAGCGCTCTCGACGATACTACTTCTTTTTGCATCGACAATAAAATGAAATGAATAATCCAGTAAATAATATTATCGATAACAATAAACTGGAGATAGAACTTCTTTACTATATTTCAGGGGCCCAAATAGCGTGGCCAGTCGCCTATTTACAAAAGACCACCCCTTTTTTTACATTACATGAGAAAAAGAAAAGAAGGAAAAAAGGTCAAAGATGAAGGTCCTAGTGACCAAGGTAGGACCTTATCCCAGTCTTCAAGCATTTGTAAGCCTTCTCGTGGGCTTTGATAGGGGTGGGATCAACGAACATATGGAGAAATGCCTCTACCTGCTTCTCCGCGCTATCGAGTCAAGCTTGGAGCCGTTCATACTGAGGAATCAAGTTGACAATAGGCCAGAAGAGATTGTTACCCTCTTCCACGGTCTCGACGAGGAGGGCCCTCACGTGTTGCCTGCTGAGGCAGTCATCGAGCCTCTAGACCGATGCTTCGACACACATCTCTTAGTTCGAGAGGACGATCTCGATGATGAGGTTAGCCCGCCGAACGTCGGATACCATGACATTGGTCCGACAGAGGAGGAGACCCAGAGGGCGGATGATCATAGCTACGCTCTCCGGTAGACCTGAGGGCGGAGTACGAAGGAGGTCACGGACATAATCATTGTCCACAACCTGGCCTATGTCCCGTCCAGAGAGGTGCTCCACTACTTGAAAGCATCTAGGCCCCTAAAAATTATTTTGGTAATTAATGACAATGACAATATGATAATATGGGACTAACATGTTGAGTATTTACAACGCTTAGTCTCAGTGATGAATATAACAACCTGGAGATGCATGCTAAAGGTCAACATGAAGATCAATATGGTTCAAGGACAAGGTACAAGTAGTCTAGGATCCTTTTTGTGTTTACCGGTCTTAGGAGAAAAAGTATGGAATACCGAATTTTAGGTTAAATACCGTACTATTAAGAGGGATCATGACTAATAGCTTGATAGCAAGTTCTTGTGCCATTTGGATCAATATAGGATCATGCATGCACTTAGAATTTGTTTTGAAAGCCAACTTTGCACTTCTTAGGAAAATCAATAGTACTGACGTTTTGTCAGCGGTACTACCGCACAGCGATATGACTGGGAATGTGGTGCGGTACTACGCAACCTAGTCGTACCGAGTTTTAGTTGGCGGTATATTTTTTACAAAGTGAACCTTTTTGAAGCTCAAGTGCCCCCATGGAAAATGGTAGTACCGAAGCCTATATGGCGGAACTACCGCATGGCGGTATGACCGCATATCCTTTGGCGGAACTACCGGTGAACATTCGGACCGTTTGAACACATGATCAAACCGTGCGGTTAAGATCTGTGGTCCGAACGTCCAATCGAATCTGAGCCGTCCACGTGTTCAGTCCGATCGGGCAAAGCTGATCTGGTCACTCTTGTGAAGCGGTAGTGCCGGGGTTTTGTGGCGGAACTACCGCGTCGTGATAGTACCGCATTTACTTGGCAGAACTACCACAACCTGGTGTAATCGATTTGTAAGCGGTACGTTTTTTCTAGTGATTGCCCTTTTGGACCTCAGTGGTGCGGTAGTACCACCCTTGAGTTTCGGTATGACCAGAGATTGGAACTACCGTGTGATCAACGGTGGTAGTACCGCTCTGCATTTTCAACAGCTAGATCAGAGGCATTAAATGGTGGTAGTATCGCTCTGCATTTTCAACAGCTAGATCAGAGGCATTAAATGCGCCTGTACTAGCCGTTACTGTGCAGTTGGTAGGGTGCGGTAGTACCGGCCATTGAATGGTAGTACTACCGCTTGTGCTGAAAAATCCTAAGTTTTGCCCCCAACAGTCATATTTAATTGTGGGGGGTATAAATACCCCTCCACCAGCTCAAGGATAGACTGAGAGACTTTATTTAACATACTTTGAGCCTTGAGCATTCTCTCTACACCTCCAATACACTTGTTGCATTCATAGGTGGTTGAGCCAAAATTCAAGTGCATTCATTCTATATTGATCCTTAGCACTTGATTGCCGTCAAGCGAAGATTATGGTTCATTACTCTTGGTGTTTTCTAAACACCTAGATGGCTTGGCGGCAGTTCGCGCAGTGATCTCTTCAAGGAGATTGTGAAGAGGCCCGGCGCCAAATTGTGAGTGGTTTGGTGTTCGCCATCTCTAGAGCGGAGGAAGAACAACTACTAGTGATCGAGGGAAGGATTAATTTGTGGAGCCGGCTTGATTAGTTCAAGCTTCCTCAATGTGGACTAATGAAGACCGACAAGTCTGCGATACCACGGGAAAAACTTCGTCGTCTCCTGTCGTAGCAAGAAAGACTAAACAGTAGAAAGAGGGGACCCCTGATATTCACGAGGGTGTCCGAAGGGTCCTCGAAGAGGGGACTGGTTGTCAGGAAGTAAATATGTATTGATTACTTGGAAAAGTCAGTCTGCCCTGTTACATGGGGGGAGGTGGCTATTTATAGCCTTTCTACTAGGTACATGAGATTACCAACCTATCTTGTATAGGGCCCTATGTTAGTTGGGGTTGCAGGGTCTTTTTCTACCCCTAGATGTAGCCTTTGGTTCATAGTGGACCCTCCTGGTCCCGGTCCATCTAGCTGGTGCGCTCGGCTCAGCGGTACAGTGGTCCCTCGAGGGGGAGGGGGGTTCGGGACCCCCTTGCCCGAACGGCCTTGGTCACCCCAGGGGGTTGCAATGCTCCGGACCCTTTCGGCCCCTTCGAACCCCCTCGTACCCTCCGGGACACTTCAGACCCCTTCGAGCCCCTTCGAGACCCTCCAGGCTTCTTAGGCACCTCGGGGCCCCCTCCGGGCCCCTTCGGTAGTTCAGACACCCTCCAGGCCACTTCGAGGTGTGCGCACTTGTGGTGTTCACCTGGTCACGAACAGAGGGCTACGAGGGCGCGCAAAGAGATACAGGCTTTCTGCGAGAGCCGGGGGGTTGCGACTACGCCCGAGGGGCCGCTGCCTCCTCCCACCATGCCCGCTATTTTGTCTAGCTCCTCCGACGCGTCGGACGAGTGTGCCGCGAAGAGGGAGTATTTGAAGTTCATGGCTACCGGGCCATCTGACGAGGAGCTGCTTAAATGGGTGCTATGTGAGGAGCCGTGGGATTTTGTCCCCGTAGATGGTTATGGTCATGTTGTACCTCGGCCACTGCAGCGCTAAGCGTGCGTATTGTTATTGTGTGGGTCACGTTGTTTGGCTGCTGTATGTTGTGTATGTTGAGCTTGTAATGTTACGTGCAATTGTTGCCCGCCTCGCCTTCCATTTTTTTGTTTCCATTTGGGTAGTGGTTTGGCGGAGCCCTAGTTTTCTGCGAGGGGGAGGCGAAGCCTCGCGCCGTCCCCATGCTTTTTTAGGTAGGGCTCCGAGGAGCCCTAACTTGTTTGGCGATGGGGAGGCGAAGCCTCACGCCGTCCCCAATGCTTTTTTAGATAGGGCTCCGAGGAGCCCTAACTTTCTGCGAGGGGGAGGAGAAGCCTCGCGCCGTCCTCCATTCTTTTCTAGATAGGGCTCAGGGGAGCCCTAACTTCTTTTTTTTACGAGGGGGAGGCGAAGCCTCGCGCCGTCCCCTATACTTTTTTAGATAGGGCTCCGGAGAGCCCTAACTTTTTTACGAGGGGGAGGCGAAGTCTGACACCGTCCCCTATACTTTTTTAGATAGGGTTCCGGGGAGCCCTAACTTTTTCGAGAGGGCGGCGGCCTCGCCCGCCCCCATACTTTTTAGATAGGGCTCGGGAGCCCTAACTTTTTGAGAGGGCGCAAGCCTCGCTACCCCAATACTTTTTTAAAATATGGCTCGTAGCCCTATATTTTTACGAGGGGAGGCGGCTGCCGCCGCCCCTATACTTTTTTAGATAGGGCTCCGGGGAGCCCTAACTTTTTTACAAGGGGGAGGCAAAGCCTCGCGACGTCCCCCATACTTTTTTAGATAGGGCTCCGGGGAGCCCTAACTTTTTTACGAGAGGGAGGCGAAGCCTCGCGACATCCCCCATACTTTTTTAGATATGGCTCTAGAGAGCCCTAACTTTTTTATGAGGTGGGTGAAGCCTAGTGCCGTCCCCCATACTTTTTTAGATAGCGCTCCGAGGAGCCCTAACTTTTTTACGAGGGGGGCGAAGCCTCCTGCCATCCCCCATACTTTTTTAGATAGGGCTCTGGAGAGCCCTAACTTTTATGAGGGGGAGGCGAAGCCTCGCGCCGTCCCCCATACTTTTTTAGATAGGGCTCCGAAAAGCCCTAACTTTTTTACGAGGGGGAGGCGAAGCCTCACGCCGTCCCCCATTCTTTTTTAGATAGGGCTCCCTAACTTTTTTACGAGGGGGAGGCGAAGCCTCGCGCTGTCCCCCATACTTTTTTAGATAGGGCTCCGATGAGCCCTAACTTTTTTACAAGGGGGATGTGCGAAGATCGACGCCGTCCCCCCTGGTGCGCTTTGGTTCCAAGATCAAGTGTCGTGCCAGGGTTAGCCTTGTGCGTTGTCTTCATTTATACACTCATACCTGCGGAGGGCATCGGTGTGCACCGGGGCCGAAGGCCATGCACGGTGTCTTCGTTTATACACTCATGCCCGCGAAGGGCATTGGTGTGCACGGGGCCGAGGCCATGCGCGGTGTCTTTGTTTATACACTGATGCTCGTGGAGGGTATCGGTGTGCACCGAGGCCGAAGGCCATGCGCGGTGTCTTTGTTTATACACTCATGCCCGCGGAGGGCATCGGTGTGCACCGGGGCCGAAGGCCATGCGTGGTGTCTTGGTCACTGTGGTGGACTTATGCCACCCTTGTGGGCTTGTTCATTAAACGGGGGCAAAATACCATAGGCTACACTTGCTTTTGTACATGCCCACGCCATACAAAGGCGACGGGGTGATTACCCGGGCGCAACCAGTTTTTACAGTCCTAAGGATAGAATTTTCGGAGGCTCCTCGCGTTCCATGTTTGTCCCAACTACTGTCCCTCTGGGGTTGCGATGTAGAAGAAGCCGACTTGAGTACTGCGGGTGATGATGTACGGCCCCTCCCATTTGGACTCCTGGTTGCCTATGGTCACTGGATTTGCAACTCGTTTGAGAACCATGTCGGCTGGTGCGAGGGGACAAATCTTGATTTTTCGGTTGTTTGCTCGTGCGACGCCCTCGCTGTAATTTGACATGGTTTATATGGCCTGTACATGGTGCTCTTTGAGGACGTCGAGGGAGGTCTCTCGCTCTGTCGGGTCTGCTTCGGATGATGCTCAGAGAGACTTAGCCACGAATTCCCCCGTGGCCATGGCTTCGTTGCCGAAGAGGAGCTTCAACGAGGAGAAGCCTGTAGCCCTCGTTGGTGATGTTCAGAGTGCCCATAGGGCTTTGTGGAGCTCCTCGGGCCAGAGTCCCTTTGGGAGTCCCATGAGGTGTTTCTTCAAGCCCTCTAGTAAGTTGTCGTTGGCCCGCTCGACTACCCCATTAAACTCGGGGTGTCCGATTTGATGCTAAGTATACCGTTATGCCCAAGTTTTGGCAAAATGCTCGGAATGCCACCGAGTCGAATTGGGTTGTAACATCCAAAAGTTCTGTTACCAAAATAAAATAAATAAAGTTATTATTTTATTGGATTTTCTGAAATTTGAAAGAGTTTTATTGCTTTTCTTGAATTTCCTAAATCTTAAAAGTCCAAAAAATAAAATTTATTGAAGTCTTTGAAGTATTATTTGATTTAAATTGAAAAATAAAATTTTAATTAATTTCTAGAATTTTCTCGAATTTTAAAAGCTTTTCCCTAATTATTTTAAAGCCAAAATAAATTATGTGCAAAAACTATTACCAATTATAAGTTATAAATATTTTATTTAAATCCAAAATGCCTTAGAGAATTTATGTGAATTTTCTCATAATTTTTGAATTTTATTTGCTATTTTCTAAAGCTATTTTGAATTACTAGATTTAAATCAATTGCTAAATCCATTTAAATCTCCAAATAGTGTTTGGGCCGAATCTCCAACGGCCCATTCCACTTCCCTCTCGCAAGACGGCCGCTTTTCGCCCTGAATCGCACGCTACCTGCTGTTTCCATTTCAACCCGCTTTACCGTTGGATCATGAATCAACTATCCGATCAAAGGACACGCTCAACGTCCGACGCCTCTCAATCATTGGCGCATCGCCCGATCTAAAGTAAACGGCCAGATCCTGGTTGCGTGTTTGCTCGGTCCGAATGTCCCAAGCGATGTGGACCGTTCGATTTAGAATGAACGACCCGATCATGTTTACACGTTCAGAGCGGTCCGAACGTTTCAATCAACGAGGACCACCTGATCTAAATCCAACGGCTCAGGCACCGCCCGTTACTTTCCTATTCATTTCCTCGCTGCCATGTGGGACCGCCACCATCGTAAGGCCGTCCCCTTCCTTTCCTCCTTCTCGCATTTCTTCGTCAGACGCGACCGCCAAGATCAAGATCATGAGCTTTCCAAAACCATCAAACGCGAATCAATTCCCTTGATTTCGAGCGCATTCACGCGCATTTATTTCCCCTAATTCCGTTGCCTTCATTTCCTTCCGTTTCCCCTTTTCTCGTGCCATTTCGTCGGACTTGGTAATGGCCACCGTGAACCTCGCGCGCGCGATCTCCTCGCCCCAGCCTCCTCTTCTACAAAAGGGAGCACCACCTTCGCATTTCTTCACTCATCCAACTCCCACCACCCACACTACCTCTAATCGCCTCTAGTGCCCATAATGTGAAATTTTCTGGTGATCACCGAAGCTCCGTTCTTCGTCTTCCCCGGCGCCGCCAAGCATTCCTCGGCAACCCCGACCGCGCCATCGACATCGCCGCAACACTGCCTACACGTGCGCACATTCACTTCGCTGGAGGAGCTCGGGCTCGTCTTTGCCGCCGTCGACCTAGAACCGTCACCGCTTCTTCGCTCATCGCCAGTGACTCCTTGACGCCCTTCCTCCGCGAACGCACGCATCAGGTTCAGCATCACATTCTCTTCCTTTTGCGCACATCCACGTCCCTCGCCGCGACGCGTAGCGCCTGCGAGGAAGTCACCAGAGCACCGCCGGCCCATGCCTACATGGCACCGCCACGTGGCGCCACCTCCTTGCCATGTCACCCCCTTGCTCACGTGTCCACCTACGTGGCATCCTACGTGTCGCTGACGTGGCGATTTCTTTAACCGAAGAAATCCAGGCAATGACATCATTAATCTGGTTTTTCTTTAGAAGAATAATTCTGAAATCCAAGAAATTCCAATTTCATCATTTCATGTGATTTGCAAACTTCTAGGGGTTCGTTCTCCTTCATACGAACTCCGATTTCGACGATTCAAATTTCTAAATTCATATAAATTCATTATCTAGCTAAATAAACTAAAATTATTTAATTTAGAGATTATTTGAATATTTATTTGAATTTAGTTTATTTTCGCGTATAGATTTCGACGACTTTGGAGAGTCAGATTTCGACACCGTTTGAGAGCAACTAATCAAGCAAGGCAAGTTAAATCTTTGATCATATTTGATCCCGTTATTTCAAATTATTTAAATTCTTTTTAAATTATTATTGCATGCGTATTTCTATTCAATGTAATTTAAATTCCTATTTTTAAATTATAGTTAATCCCAATACATTTGTACATCCAAATGTTGACATTGAAATATTCATACCTTATCACCTTAGATGAAAATCTAGTTTATGCAATAGTATGAACTAGAACACTTTGAAAAATATATGCTTAGACCCAAAATTGTTTCAATTTGGGAATTTTCAGCCAAAAATCAAATGTTATTTAAATTGTATCTATGGTAATCGAGTGTCATGGAAGTTTGCAAATGCTTTGAAAATGAGATAAACTTGAAAAACTGGTTTGGACTTAGGCGAATCGGATAGTTGGTGGGTGCAGTTTATGCACGGCTCAATTCAATAATGTTTTGAGGCCCGTGGATTATTTTGAAGTCGCCCACCAATTAAGGACCGGCTCAGGAGTCATGGATTGTTAAGCCAAAATCGTACTACCACAAGTCTGGAGTGGGACAGACATGGCTAACTAATTTGCAATGTTTCAATATGGTTGTGCCAGCCGGTGGTGTGGGTGTCGTGAAGACCTATTGTTAATACTCACATGGCGCAAGAATTAATCCGGCGGATTTCTATCCAAAGGAAGCGAAACCTTAGCGAGGCATAACTACGCTGGAATGGCACATTGTAAAGGCCTTGTCACGTGCTCTAGACTACTTACCTAAGGTAGTGAGCAGTGGTATCGACGGATGCCAAGCAAACTAGAGAAGTCGTGTCTTGTGGGTAAAGTTGTACAACCTCTGCAGAGTGTCAATCTATTCGAATAGCCGTGTCCACGGTCATGGACATACTGAGTAAAGCCTTTCACGGATTAGACTATGATTTGTTTTAAAGATGGTTTGACAAAAATGATTTCATAGAAGTTTATTCCATGCGGGAAATTTTGGGCAGAAAGCCTTGTGCAAGGGGGGGTAGTCCTTCACCACTTGTGTACGGAGATTTATCCTATACTTGAGAATTAATGATTAAAAATGAAATTTGATTTTTGATATAGTATAACTACTTTTGAACTTAGTATTGTATTTAAATTGTCAAATATTGCTTTTGCACAAATAACCCTATAAGCCTTGCTTTGATAATATCCATGCATGCATTAACTCTGTTATTAGGTGTAACTTGCGAGCACGAAAATTGTGCTCATCCTTACTTGATGCAAATAAATTTCAGAGGAGAAGGACTTCGCTCTGGTGTGGATCTCGACGACTAGACTACTACCCCAGTCGATTGCCTGTGGCAAATCAGCTGGACTCCACTACTTCTTCGTCTTCCGTTGTGTTCTTTATTGTTGGCTTGTAAGCCTCTTTGGTAATAAATTCTGTTAATTATTAATAAAATTGTGCGATTTATGGATGTTACCATATCTATTTACTGTGTGAACTAGCTACTGATCATGGGACTAGTTCAGAAATGCATAGAGGATTTGGGGTGTTACTCCCGGTCCGATATGGGTACAGCTTGTCTGCGATTTATGTCGCGGTACCTGCATCGCAAATTATACTTTTCCACACGAACCGCTGTGTTGTCGCGGTCATGATTTTGGCGACTGGCTCGACTTCGACCCATCTAGAGAAATATTCGATGACGACGAACGTGAAGCGGAGGCTTCCCTTGGCCGTTGGGTGCGGTCCGATGATATCGAGCCCCCATCGTGCGAAAGGCCAGACAGGAGGTAGGGGTTGTAGCGGGACCGAGGGTGCTTTTATGTGCCGCTGGCCAACTGGCACCCCTAGCAGTGTTGGACGAGGTCATGTGCATCTCGCGGAGTGCGGTTGGCTAGTAGAAACCCTGGTGGAAGGCTTTCCCCACAAGGCCCCGGGGCGCCTGGTGCACACCGCAGAGGCCCTCATGGATGTTTTTCAGGAGGGATTGGCCCTCTTCTTGGGATAGACATCATAGGAAGGGGGCGCAGGCGCCCCCTTTGTAGAGTTCCCCACCGATGACATGGTAATTTCTTGCCCTATACCAGAGGCGCTTTGCTTCGGCTATGTCTTCGGGTTCGTGACCTGTGAGGTATTTAATGATGATGTCTCACCAATCCGCCTCGGCCACCAGGAGCACTGCGCGTGCAACCCATTGTGCTTCGGGCGCAGCCCTTTGTTCTTCGGGCACAACCCCTTGTGCTTTAGGCATAGCCCCTTGTTCTTCGAGCGCAGCCCCTTGTGCAGCCGAAGGTGCGCTTAGTATCTCATAGAAGACGTTGGGTGGGGGAAGTTGGCCAGAACTAGCCATTTTGGCCAATTGTCTGCCGCTTCGTTGTCGCTTCGAGGGATTACTTGGATGGTGATGGCGAGGAAGTGTGTTGATGTTGTACGCACCGTGGCTAGGTACCTAGCCATTTTCGGGTCTCTTGCCGTGAATTATCTGTCGAAGTGTCCTACCACACGGCGGGAGTCACTTTTGATGATTATCCTCTTTGCTCGCAGCGCTTTCGCTTTGCGGACGCCCAATAACAGCGCCTCGTACTCCGAGATGTTATTTGTGGCTAAGAAGTTGAGGCGAGCGGCGTGGAACACGCTGTGTCCGTCCAGGGCGACCAAAATGGCCGACGCGTTGGCTCTGGCGGTGCACCAGGATCTGTCGGTGTACAACATCCACGCAGCCTCAATTTTGGCTGGCTGCTGGTCTTTAGTGTGTGGTGTCCACTCGGCCACGAAGTCTGCTAGGGTTTGTGATTTGATAGCCGTCCGCGCAATGAAGGTGATGTCAAAAGGTGCAAGCTTAGCCGCCCATTTTCCTATTCAGCCCGAGGCGTCTTTGTTCCGCAGCAGCAATGCTAGTGGGTAAGATGTTGGGACTACGATGGAGTACGCTAAGAAGTAATGCCAAAGGTTACGCGAGGCCATGAGAAGGGCATACGCCAATTTTTTGAGTTCTCTGTATCGGATTCTGGCCCCTTGGAGTGCTTCTGAGATGTAGTGTATTGGGCGCTGGCCGTTGCTTTCTTGGATGAGGACTGCGCTTGCTACCGAGGAAGAGGTAGCAAGGTACAATAAGAGGTCTTCCCCTTGCTTTGGGCTTGTCACGCTTGGTAGTTGGGTTAGATATTGCTTCAGGTCCTGGAATGCCCTCTGGCAGCTAGCAATCCAGTGGAACGACTCCGTCCCTCGAAGCATCTTGAAGAATGGCAGGGCATTTTCTGCCGAGTGGGACAGAAATCGGCTGAGGGTCGTGAGGTGTCCGATCAGCTTTTGCACCTCGCGGGAGCTGTGAGGGGGCTTCATTTCCTAGATGGCCCTAATCTTTTTAGGGTTGGTCTCGATACCCCTCTCGGATATGAGGAACCCTAGGAGTTTCCCCGCCTTGATGCCGAAGCGCACTTCTCAGGGTTGAGCTTGATTCCGTCTGTCCAAAGGCTTGCGAAGGTTTCTTACAAGTCCTTCGTTTGTGTGCCTGTGAACTTGCTCTTAACTACTATGTCGTCCACGTACGCTTCCACGTTGTGACCAAGCTGGCCCGCTAGAACCTTCGTGATGAGGCGGGTGAAGATTGCCTTCCCCCCCCCCCATTCTTGAGGCCGAAGGGCATGCGGGTGTAGCAATACATGCCAATTGGGGTGATGAACGTTGTCTTCGGTTCGTCTTCCTTGGTCATGAGTATTTGATGGTACCCGGAGTAGACGTCTAGGAAGCTCATCAGCTCACGGCCCAGAGTGGCATCCACCAGTTGATCGATGCGGGGTAGCGGAAAATAGTCCTTGGGGCATGCATTGTTGAGGCCGGTGAAATCGACGCACATGCGCCATTTGCCCATTTCTTTTTGTACGAGGGCGGGGTTGGCCAGCCACTCCGTGTGTTTAATTTCACGAATGACCCCCGCCTTCAGCAGCTTGGCAATTTCTTTCTTCACCACTTCCAAGCGGTCCACCGACATGCGCCGCAATTTCTGTTTCTTGGGCGATGCATCGCTTTGGATGGCCAAGCGGTGCTCGATTGTTTCCCGTGCTACCCCGGGGGTGTCCTCCGAGCCCCAAGCGAACACAACCACGTTGCTGCGGAGCACTTCGAGGATGGTGTCGCGTGCTTCTGCGGGGAGCTCCGCCCCAAGGGCCATTGTCCTTTCTGGTGAGTCAGAACTTAGAGGGACTCTCCGAAGTTGTCCCTGTGGTTTTGGCTTTGGTGCCCATTTTGCTTATGGCAGGTTTGTTTGGTTCTTTTGGTCTGGCCTTATGGTGTGGACGTGTCGGGTTGGCGAGAGGGCTTCCAGCTCAATGTGCCTTGCGAGGTCCTGGTCTCCCCGCACCGTGACAATGCTCTCTGGCATGGCGATCTTCATGCATAGGTAGTTGTGGTGGGCTATGGCGCCGAAGGTGTTGAGCATGGCCCGTCTCAAGGATGGCGTTGTATTGGTGGGGCATTTGAACAACATCAAACGTGACGATTTCGATCCGCAACGCGAAGTCATCGCTGAATGTGACTGCCAGGTCGATCCGACCTAGGGCCGTCACGAGCCTTCCCCCAAAGCCTATCAAGGGTATGCCCGGGGGTGAAAAGCGATCCCGGGGTATCATCATCTTGTCGAAGGCGTCTATGAACAGAAGGTCCGTCGAGCTCCCTCCGTAGATGAGGACGCGTCTGACCTCGAAGTCTGCGATGTTGGCGGAGATTACGTTGGGATCTTGGTGTGGGAAGTATACGCCCTGGGCTTCCTTGGGGCCGAAATAGATTGGTATTCCGGTGTAACAAGGTGGGCTAGACACAGGGTATGTCGCGAGGTGGTGTATCTGTCGAATGTATGCGTGGCGCTGCCTCTTGGAGGGCATGTCGAGCGAGGATCCTCCGGTGATCATACTTATGATCCTTTGCTGGTGCTCCCTGCGGCCTGCTTCTATGCGTGGTCTCGATGGCGGGGCGGGCAGTTGGTTGCCGGCGCCACCTCCATCACCCTGTGTGGCCGGCTACCGATCGCGGTTCATGTAGTCCCGCATGGCCGCTATGGTGCGACACTCCCTTGTCGTGTGCGACCCTTCGCCGTGGAGGTCACAAAATGGTGAAGGGCCTCCGACGCTAGTGCGGTTGTCAGGTTGGCGACCGCCGTTTCGCGCGCACTCTCGGGCGTGGCTGCGGCCGCCACGCCCTCCGCGCCTTCCCCCCTCGGTGGGTGGACTGCTGTCTACATGGTAGACGTTTTGGCCCTAGTCGGTGGGTCGCGTCTTGGCGGATGCCCCCGCTGCGGCAGCGGAAGTTGGTGCAGCGAGGGTTGTGGCTCTCCGGGTGCTATCCTCCTCCTCCCGGGCATACTCTTCCATCTTGTCGAAGAGCTCCATCGTCGTGTGCACAAGCTTGCGATCCAACCTTTAGCCTTTCTGGAGCTCGCACGTTGCCACGTTTATGACGGTTGTTTCATTGGCACTCTTGACCTAACACTTTACCTCCGCAAATTTTTTGAAGAAGCTGCGGAGAGATTCGCCGGGGGCTTGCTTTACCGTGAATAGGTGCCCTGCGTCTTTTGGTTCCATGTAGTTCCCCTGGAAGTTGTTGCAGAGGAGGTCCCGCAACTGCTCTCACGCGTATATGGAGTGCCGGGGGGGGAGAGGGGGATGGTGAAGAACCATGTTAGCGCCACACCCTTGAGGGCGAGGGAGACGCTTTTCGCCTTCGTAGTGTCATCTCCTCCGGCTGCCTCGACGGCGGTATCATATACCCAGAGGAATTCTGAGGGGTCCGTGCGCTCCTCGAAGGGCATGACCTCCGGTATCTTGAAGCCTAGTGGCCAGCAGGTTGTCTCCAACCCGACGCTCAGTTGGGAGTTAGGGTTCCCCCGGAGCACTAGGGAAGGAGGTGAAGGGGCGGTCTCCACTCCGGTGGTTGGCATGGGCCGAAGCGGGGCTGCGAGGGCTGTCTTCGGCGGGTGTTGGAGGTCCAGCAACTCTTGACGAAGGTCCACCAGTTCATGCTGAAGGGTTTCATACGATCCTTGGCTTGGGCCCCTTGCCCTAGGCGGCGGGCCCCTCTGGTTGCTCGGGAGGAGGGATCCCTTGGAGGGCTGTGTAGCACTCTAGACAATATCTCTATGCGTGGAGTTATTCGCTTCCTCCCCGCTGCCTGGCGGGCGCCCGCAGCTGGCCGAGGTCTCGCTCGCTTAGCCCTCGGGTGCACGGGTCATGTTGTCGCGGCTCGGCTTGGGCCGCTAAGACCTTGGACATGGCCTTCCTCTGAGGGGCCATGCCGAGGCTTCGAGGTTGGGCTTGGTAGCTTTCCTACCGGTCCCCATGGACAGCGCCAACTGTCGTAGCAAGAAAGACTAAACAGTAGAAAGAGGGGACCTCTGGTATCCATGAAGGTGTCGGAAGGGTCCTCGAAGAGGGGACTGGTTGTCAGGAAGCAAATATGTATTGATTACTTGGAAAATTCGGTCTGCCCTATTACATGAGGGGAGGTAGCTATTAATAGCTTTTCTACTGGGTACATAAAATTACCAACCTATCTTGTACAGGGCTATATGTTAGTAGGGGCTGCAGGGGCTTTTCCTACCCCTAGATGTAGCCTTTGGCTCATGGTGGACCCTCCTGGTCCCGGTCCATCTAGCCGGGTGCACCCGGCCGCACGCTGACAAAGGTCCTTTGTGTGTGTGTTGGGGGGGGGGGGTCGGGACCCCCTTGCCCGAACGGCCTTGGTCACCCTAGGTGGTTGCAATGTTCCGACCTCGACCCTTCTGACCTCAAACCCTCCGGTCCTTCTGACCCCTCTGGCCACTTGGGTGTGCGACTTATGTATTCGCTGGTCGGGGGGCAATGGGCTGCCCTACGACATCTCCTTTGTGGTTCATTCTTGTCTTTACTAATTCCATATTTACATTTCTAGCAATTATCTTGTGTAGAATTGCTTAGCTAGAATTGTATCTAGTTTAAACTTAGTCCATAATTGTCTTAAATTGTTAATGAGTCAAAAAGTTTTAAAACCTCCTATTCACCCCCACTAGTCGGTTATCCTTGATCCTACACTACTGCAGAAAAAGGTCATCAAAGACGGTTTCGTGAGCCGTCTGAGTTTATGGGTCAAGAATGACATGAGGTCATCATGCATGCATTTTGAACCGCTCAGGATATGAACAATCATGCATTTATTATTAACTCGTAACCTTCGTGATAGTTGACTATTGCGCACGGTTTGTAGATGAAACCGCTCAGGATAGTTGATGTATCACGCACGGTTTGTGGATGAAACCGCTCTGTGATAGTTTGATGTATCACGCATGCTTTTTCCTAAGGAACCGTCTGTGATATTCTTTTGTATTGCTAAATCTATTTTTGTTTATTGGCTAGCCTCAGGAAATACTAGCCATGCCCTCTTAATCAAGCAGAAACACAACAAGTACATGTCTACATCCAATTCACATTCATTTCAGAAACAAGCACATCCATTTCACAAATCAATTAACTCAAATGAACTAAAATTAACCATTCATGAACAAATACACACATGTACCATTAAGTTCAATCTTATCCCAATCAATTTCAAATATACACCGTGGAACTCCCCATGTGGGTTTATGACCTCACGCAACAAGAAGAACGCAAACTGTCCTCGAATGTATTGGAGCTCGGCCTGTTCTAACGCAGTTGCCACGATGGTCACAACATGTCGCTAGGAAGATTAAAGTCATGCATATATAAATAAATAAATAAATATATATATATATATATATATATATAAGTATGAAATAATTATTGCAAGACTGACAAACCTGTGGATCATTGGTCATCGCGAAACTGAGGAGTACCTGCAGATTGTGGCAAGCATAGTATCCACAGGTGTTGCCCGTTGGTTGCTGGTGGCACTATAAAAATAGAATTGGTTAGTTCGAGAGGCATTACTACAAAGTGTTATATAGGATTAATATGTACTAGCGAATACCAAAAAATTTAGATCGTGTCGTCCTGAACTTGACGTTGACACCCGAGCGCTGTTGTCCATCGGTCATGTTGGCATGTTCCTTGTACCATGCATGCATTCTCTAGCGAGCCAATCCTAGGGTTTGAAGTTGCTCTATCGAGACGACCAACGGCTTACGCAGCACGAATTTTTGGGCCAACGGCAAGAAGGGGATATCATCGGGCTTCTTCGATTTGCCCTTGCCGCCTCACTTTTTAGAGGTTGACTTCATGGGAGTTGACCGGACATGAGGTGTAGATGCATCTGATGCATCGGGCCCTAGAGTCATGACCTCGTCGTTAGCGGGACGACATCGAAATTGGCATGAACACCGTCTACATTCACTTTTGTGAAAACCGGCTCTAGATTTACACCGTGCACCAAGGCCCCAGCACTAGATGGATACGCCTGGCCCCAAGCAGCGTCCAGGGCAGCAGAGGCATATCTCACTTGGAGCTTGCACTTTGTAGCCACCTACATAACGATACAAAATTAGCTACTCCAATAGGTGTATCAATAGATTGAGCATTCTAGAGATAATAAATATTACCAGGATGTCATCGACAGGAAATCTATCGTCGCTTTCAAAGGTAGGGTTGAACGCACAGCTACTCCGACGGTTGGGGGGTTAGCTAGCATAGTAGCAGCGGGGGCTTGTAACTGATTTCCTCTAAGCCTTTCCTCAGTACTCTCTTTATATGTATATGCATATGCATATGCATATGCATATGTATATGTATACATACAAACATATGTATGTATGTATACATAGGTATACATACATATATGTATATGTGTGTGTGTCTGTGTGCGTGTGTATAAATGTATATACATATAGGTATACATATATATATATACACACACACACACACAAGAGACTGTCTGTATTACTGGTTGCGCTAAAAACCGTCTATGAAGACGTAATATCATAGACGATTCATTTTAAAAACCGTCTGTGAAGTATCACAGATGATGCTGAACAAAACTATTTGTGATATTACTAAATATCACAGACGTTTTTTTAAGAATCGTCTGTGATAATTAATAGACGGTTTTAAATATGAACCATCTGTGATAATTAACAAACATGAACCGTCTGTGATACTTCACAGACACTCCTTAACAATAACTGTCTGTGATAATTTTGTATCACAAACGGTTTCTGGTTGGAAGTGTTTGTGATATGTTCAATGCCGCTTCGACTCCCACGCGATGCATCTCTTCGTCTCACGCGCCGACATTACGATGCGTCTCTTCGTCTCGCACACCTACGTTACTCCTTGGTTTATAAGAATGATCATCCACCACCCTACTCCTCACACATCGCTCTACTCTCAAGCACAAACGAAATGGCTCCCCACTCTTCTCCCCTGACGCCGGCATTGATGGCCTACCTAGCCATCTTGTACGAGCACCTCGCCGATCGTACGCGGGCGGAATCTGTGGAAGGACACTGTACTAACAGCGTTCTCTCACCTCCGGCGAAGGTTATGCTAGCGCACGTGACGGTGACGTTCCGCTGTCTTGACCACCTCCTCTGTCGTGTCTTCCGGGTGGTCCGCATCGTTTGGCGAGGTAACCTCGTCATTGACGTAGCCCTACACAACGATGTTGACCGTCTCCAAGAGGATTACTATCACTTGTAATGTGCCATCGAGACGGCGGGCGACCGAGTCGTCCAAGCTGAGACCCCTCAAGCAAGAGAAGAGAGCCTATGTGTGTATTTCCACTTGGTTCTTGAGGCGGAGCGCCTTTGGGCGACTATCAAACGATCGCGTCAACGGTTGGAAGTGTTTCAGGCTACCTGCGTGGATCCTAAATCCTCCGATGCCAACAATGTCGCCTACGAAGTTTTGATAACGGAGATAGCAGACTACTTAGGCCGCTAGAAAAACCTGATCTTTTATTATTTTCTACTTTTTTTAATCTTTTGTAAGAATCGAGTGGCCACGCTTTTAATTTGGCCACATGTAAATACAAAAAAGATTAAAAAAATCTTGTTTGAAGTTAAGTTACTGTCTATGTTGAACATGTTTACTGAATAACGTATTTATCTTACTGTCTTTTATGTCTATGGTGAAAAACAAGTCATACATATTTACTACTGATGTTAGCCGAAAAACACAACATTTTTTAGCTATAGAAGGTACTATCATAGGCGGTTCTTATCACAAACCGTCTATGTTTGATAATCACAGACGGTTCTTAATCAGAACCATTTGTGATAATGCAGGCTTCACAAACGGTTTTGAACTATAATCGTCTATGATATGTATCACAGACGGTTTTGAACTATAATCGTCTATGTTACGTATCACAGACGGTTTGTGGTTGGAACCGTATGTGATATGTTCAAGCCGGTTTGGCTCCCGCGCGATGCGTCTCTTCGTCTCACGCGCCGACGTTACGACATGTCTCTTCGTCTCGATTTGTGATACGTTTTAAAAGAATAATCATCTCTTTCGCACCCTCCATCAACAACCAGCAGAGTTAAAAAAACTCACTATGGTTTTGAAAACTCACAGACTGTCCCGCGCCATGGTGAGCACACGGAGCATGACGGCAAGGACCAAGGCGAGGAGGTTGGTGATCGCCGTCGCTCTTCCTCACGATGTCGTCGTCAACATCATCGGACTCGTGGCCGAGAGCTCTCCTCAGCCCATAGCTGACCCCTGTAGCCTATGAATCACGTACGTATATATGTACCTACAAAAATACGTACTTTTGTTTGTGGCGGCAACCAATTCATGCATACATACATGTTAGCCTTTTAATTTGACTAGAGAAACATGTCCCTAATCTGACTAGCAACAACGCCCTTAATTTAGCCTTTTAATTTTCTCTTATGGAGTAATTCTGACGTCTTGAATTGTGTACATATATTGGAGTTGCAAGGCCATGTACAAGGCGTCCAAGGAGTGCGTCGTGGGGAGGCGCGTGGCGCTGGAGTGAGAGGAGGCGATGAAGTGGCTGGACAACGAGCGCTACCTCACCATCGTTAACCACCTGGCCGGCGCTGGCAACCCAGAGGTCTGATTCATCGTCGGCGTCACGCTCGTCTTTGCGCACCACGACATGTGTTGGGACCCCGAGTAGCAACCCAGGACCCTCTGTGCATTCTGGACCAGTCCCAAGATCAGTAGCTGGTCCGCACAATTTTAACAATGATGTCATCACAACCATACAACAAACTATAGAAAAAGCAGACAAATTAATGATAATAACAGCAAAAGACCTTATGGTCAAGTTCTTACAAGGTTGCCACGCAGGGCTTACAACAAAAGAGCTCGTAGCGAAAAAGTAAAAGAACACGTGGGGGCCATTCGACATGCCCACAGGCAATCGAGTGGAGGACGTCTCCTAGCACGAGAGGTCTTCGAAGACCTCCTCTTCCCAAAGCTCGGAGCTCCCTGGGTGGTCTTCAGCTGCTGATTAACCAGAGAGCACAAAGCCATGGGTACTTTGAATGTACTCAGCAAGCCGTAGGGAAATGTATGTAAATAGTATTCATGCAAGGCTCAACAAGGATAGCTTTATGGTTATTTTGCAAAAAGCAATATTGAATGGAAATACAGTAAGTAGATTGCAAAACACAAGTTGAAAGATTAATACATAAGTAATCAAGTTTCTTTGAAAATTCCCGGACCACTCGTGATCACCCTGGTCACTGCCCAGACCACTCGGAACCAACCAAGACCACATTTTGAGAAAGTCTACCCCTTGCGTGAAATCACCAGGCATGTCCATAACTGGGGACATGGCTATTCGAATAGTTTTACACTCTGTAGAGGTTGTACAGCTTTACCCACAAGACACGACCTCTCTAGTTTGTTTGGCACCCGTCGATGCCCCTGCTCACTACCTTGGGTAAGTAGGCTAGAGCACGTGACAAGGCCTTTACAAGGTTCTGCCTTGACTCGGTTCCGCTCGCTAAGGTTTCGCCTTTCTGGCCCCCTCTTGCGCCAAGTGTGCGTGTCTAACCCAGTTCTTACGCACTTCCACCAAAACGGAACCAAATCAAAGCATTGCCAATTAGTTGGCCAGGTCCACCCCAGTATGGACTTGTGGTTGCACGATATGCCCTGGATCAATGGCTTACAAGGTTAAGTCTGTAACATCCTGAACTTTGGTTTGTGTTTCAAATGTATAAAAGTATGAGAGTTCAAAAACTTTTGTTGAAATTCACAAGTTTGTACTTGTTTTCAAATTTTTGTTTCTAAAATTCAAACTTGTGACATAAAACCAAGATTCTAGTCTTTTTCAGAACAATTTGTGTATCAGAATCTCTAGAAACAATTTTATAAAATACTATATTATTTTTCACTAATTATTATAATTTTTCTAGAATTTTTCAACGTTATCTTGACCTCTTCTAATTTCAAACCAAATCAGAAAGGCTGATTTGCAAACTATTTTATTTTAGCCTATTTGAAAACCAAAACTGGCCATTTTGATTTTTCCTAAGCCCTAGATGAACCTGAGAGCACCCACAAAAATTTTCATAATTTTTAAAATTTTATTTCTATTTTAAACAGCCTGGTCAAACTCCTTTGTTTTCGGTAAAAACTAATTTCAAAACCTAACCCTAGCGCTTAGTTCAACCAACGCTAACTCTTGCGAATCGTCCGATTTTTAGATCAACGGACTGGATCGAATGGGCCGTTCGGACCATCCAAATGCGCCTCTTCTTAAGAGCCATCCAATTTGATTTAAACGGACTAGATCGAGTGGGCCGTTCGGACCATCGCTGTGGATCGTTCGATTGGGTCTCAACGGTCCGAGTCATATAAGCGTGTAAGCATTTGAACCGTCCGATTTAACCTCAACGTACTGGATTGATTGGGCCGTTTGGACCGTCAGAACGTGCCTCTTCATATGAGTCGTCCGACTGAAATTGAACAGACAAGATCAATTGGGCCGTTCGGACCATCCGAACGTCCATCTCAATCTGGACCGTCCATTTTTTATCAAAGTAATCTGGATCATCCATTTGATTTTGACTCACTACACCTTATGTCTCTTTGGGTCGCTGACGAGCGGGTCCCACTTGTTGAAACCGCCCTCGTCCTCGTCGCCGCTCAAGCTTCGTCTTGTTGGCCTATGCATAGCGACCATAAACCCACGCCACGGAGCACACGTGTTTCTTGCGAAGCATCGCCGCCCTTATTTAGCCATCTCCGCCCATCCATTTGTTCTCTTTCGTTTTCCTTCACCGCAATTTCGCTTTCTTCTCCAAAGCCGATCCTCCGCCGCTGCCGTCAATTCGGCTGCGTCCAACCTCCATTGGCAACGGGACTTGGGGCGTTTTGCTCCTGGAGCTGAGGCGCACCCGAGGCGCGCTTTCCCGAAGCTTCTAGGCGTCTGTGGCGCTTTCTCCGCGAAGACCCGATCATCGTCTCCACCTCCGGTGGCCGCCAGCTCGCCGTCCTCCTCCTCGAGCACCCAGGACTGCGTCACAAGCTTCACCAAGTCTTTGCACACCCTTGCATGCCTTCCTCAAGCTCGGAGACCCTCTCAATCGCCAGATCCTCTACCTCGTCGTCGTCAAGCCGCCAGCGTCATTATGGTTAAATGATGTTTAGCTATTTGGGTGATAGGTGGGCCCCGTCCAGATTAAGTGTAATTAGAGATCTAATTGAAATCTTTTGAAAATCTTGGAGTCAATCGCATGCGGGCCCTCGGTTGGTTAAGTGTCTGCGATTAATTTCAAGATTACGTTTTCGAAAGATGAAGACGTATTCTTAGAATGCGCCGACATTGCAATCATTGCCAAGCCAAGCCAAGTGACCCGATCAATGTTGCTTGAACCCATTTGTCGGGTGACCGTGGGTTAGTGTATCTTGTCGGTGTAAATAGGAATTTTAGAATTTTAGAATTTCCGTAGGGGTTCGTTATATTTTGATAATTCCTTTTAACTTGTAAAATCCATAAGTATTTCGTACTAACTCCAAATAGAGTAAAATTAATTTTGCTAATTCTTATTTTTCTTGTACTTTAGCCTGGTTTAAGCTTTAAGCTTGTTGCTATTCCAAAAATTCTTGTTAACTAATTAATTTGTAGTTATGCCTTTAACCTGTTGTATACTTAGAAAAATTCAAATAAATTTATGTTTGACCAGAACCTTAGATCTTTGTTTCTCAAACTCTACCTGCTGTGAGTGCTTGCTGTTGATTTTAATTTCTGTTTATCTTTGTTGTTATTTGTTTGCATTCGTTCTTATTCACTATTTTATTCGGTCGATAGGTACCGACAATTCTATTGAATACGATAGTGATCCTCAGCAGCAAGTGGAATATCTCCAGGAAGGCAAGCAGTTTCCATTGATGCACGTTGATCCCATTACTTTCGCATGTTAATATTTCAAATGTTTCAACTGTATGTATGCATGCTATGTTGTCATGTATTTTATTAGTTGTGATAGTTCACCTGTTTAGTTAAATTGAACTGTAGGCAAATTATCCATCTTTTACTACTGAGCCTAGGTTATACTCGCTATGATTTAGGGCTCGATGGATAAGCTCTAGTCACTTTATATTGTAGTATTCGAGTTGTGTCGCTTAGTCATGCTTAGGACGGTAGTCTGGGGATCATCGCTTCGGCGATGGTCGTTACAACATCACTTTACATACTTGAGTCAGGGTACCCATGATTATTATCTTATTTGGAAAAAACTAAAACTGAAAATAAAAAGGATTTAGATTTGGGCACATGGTTGTTGGTGTGATTGTGGGGTGTGCGGTTGTGTGCCTGAATCAACAAGGACCGAACATCTCGTCCCACTAAACCAAGCATTATTTGCATGCATCCACATGGGGGACATATGGGACCTCTCTTGACTTAGTACTTTGGCGAGTATTCGTTTCAAGTCGCAGGTGGTGGGTGTGTGTGTTGTGTCGAAAAAGAAATGTTCTGTGTGTGTTGTGTCGAAAAAGAAATGTTCTGTGTGTGTTGGGTGTGACAGAGTGGGTTCCTGTCTAGGTTCTCCACTCCGAGGGACATTGGCAGTTGCTACTGTTGGGCCAATGTACCGACACAACATGTGGGTCCTCCGTGGGAGCCCTGTCTGCACACACAAGGGCAGTTCACAGAGGGTTTCACCCATACGGGCGGCTCGTAGCTAATGCACAATATTGGAAACGTCTCGTAGGACTTAGCTGTGCCGGCATACCTAAGGAAGTGTGCTAAATAGCTTGGTAAAAAGACGGTCTGATATATGGGTAAAGTTGTACACCCCTGCAGGGTTTAATCTTTTCGAAAAGCCAAGTCCTTGGTTATGGACACGCTTGGGGAGGTCTTTCGAGAGTTAGACTATAACATTTTGATAAAACTTGAATTTGGGTGGTACGAATGGGTAATTCGTGCTATTGTTGTGGTGGCTGTGGGAAGTCACTTCTAGGTTGTTATTTATACTTATTACTGTTGTCTTTCTGTTATTTGAATCTTAAAAACTGATTTGCTAAACTTGCTTTCAATCTATTAACTATTGCAACCGAAATACTGCTTTATGCCGAAATGAACCATATGACTGTCTCCTTTGATTTAAGCCTGCATGTAGTTATGTATAGGTTTGTTAACATAAGTCTTGCGAGTACAAATCTTTTGTACTCAATCGCATTGTTTATTTCTTTGCAGAGGAGGTTGACCCCAAAGGGTTGGCGAGTCTTGAGGCCGACTACCCTTTGGACGACTAGCTTGGGAGTTTCCTGTCAGTTGCCTTGTGGGTAAGGGCAAACTGATTGGTGTTGTTTTCAGCCATCTTATGGCAATCCTTACGCTGCAAAACTCACTTTTGTATGTTGTAAAAGATGTAAATTATGTCGACTTCAATAATGTATTATGTTGTGTATGGAGTTGATACTTAATTTTTGTACAGGGTATGTGTACTGCATTCTGGGAAGTACATATACGCCGAGAGCGGGGAAATTTGGTTTGTAATGCTTGACCCGGTTGAAAGGTTAAGTATTACAAATTAAATCGCCCGGCGGCTCTCACAAAGTCATTAGGGACTACTCAGGCGAGACATCCACATCCCAATGTGCTTTTAGCACCCCCTTTACTGCATGATCACTCGCCCGAGCGAAAATATTTTGGGTTCAACCCGGCCAATGACCACCCTAGTCATGTGTGACACCCTGAATTAATTTTAGACTCTTTTTGGAGTTTTCAAAAATAAAGAGAACCATTTTGTTTTGATGAGAATTCAGAGCTTAACCTGCAATTTCATAATGGGTTTAAACTACCTAACTCAAACTACAACTAAAGGTTTCTTGCTGGTTTATTGAGTTATTGGAGCTTTGCTGGTCTTTCCTTCTTTGTCCATCTTTTACCCACTTTCGACCCAGACCTCGCCTTTGTTAGGATCCAGAGGTTCGGACCTCCTCTGTGCAGTCCTCCTATGGTCCAGACCTCCTTAGGTCTAGATCCTCCAAGCACTTAGACCTCCCTGGGTCCAATACCCCTCTCGGATCCTCTCTGATCGCAATCTTCCCAAGTCTGTGCCACCCTTGTGTGTATTGGAACTCCTTTGGAACCCTGAGGACCTCTCCATGTCCTCTAGTACCTCCCCTTACATTTATTTGACCTCCCTGTGTCCTTCAAGACCTCTCCATATCCTCTAGGACCTCCCCTTACATTTCTTAAACCTCCCTGTGTCCTACCGGACCTCCCTAGGTCCTCCAGGACCTCCTCCGTGCCCATTTACATCTCAATTGATTGTGAGTCGTCCGATTTGCATTGGACGGCTTGATCCTGGTGAGGTGTTCGGGTGGTCCGAACATCCCACCTCCTCTGAACCCTTAGATCTTCGTTGTATGGCCCGATTTGCTGTGGCGTTCGGGTGGTTCGAACGTCCCAATCATTTTGGACCACCCGATTTAGTTCTAAGGCTGTGATCCAGAGCTAGCTCTGTTGGTCCGAACCTCCCTCTCTGAGCCTTTGGATCTCCAGTGGACGTTCCGATTTGTTGTGACGTTCAGGCGGTCCGAACGTCCCAACCATTTTGGACGGTCCGATCAACATCCAACGGTTCCGGACCTCCTCCTGGCACATCTGGACCGTTAAGACCTCCCCCTTAGAGATCTTAACCGTCTAGACCTCCTCATTGTAAATCTGGACCGCCAAGACCTCCCCTTTTGATATCTTGGCCGTCCAGACCTCCCCTTCTTGGCAGATCTGAATCGTTAGGACCTCCCTTTGGGAATCCTAACCATCCAGACCTCCCCTGGATTGGATCCTACGGTTCTAGACCTCCTTTGCGGGTGAGGTTCTCCTTTTACTCTTGCGGACCTCCTGCAGTGCGCTTGATCTTGACCGTTGGACCGCTCCCCTTTGGAGATCCAACCGTCAGACCTCCCTTGCGGGTAAGGACCTCCCCCTTGCCCTTGCGGACCTCCTCTGGTGCGCTTGATCTTGACCGTTTGGACCTCCCCCTTGGAGATCCAACCATTAGGACCTCCCCGGTGGGTGAGGACCTCCCCTTGTTCACTGCAAGACCTCCTCGAGGTCCTTGGAGACCTCCTGGCGGGTCTTGGCTGCCCACTTGGCGATCAAGCACCCGGTTCTTTACAACTTTGACTATGTCCTTTGGGGCAAGGAAGTCTCCGTAGCATTTAATGCATGTTGTATCACATTAAATGCCCCCACCTTTGCAGTACGCATGTCACACTGATTGTCACATTCCTTGCCTACTCTCTTGTCCTATTTACCAACTCTTGTTGACTCATCCTGGGTCATGTGCATAGCTTTACCTATATATATTTTTAGGAGAGCCCTCCTTTATCACTTTCTTCCTCATTTCTGCTCTCTGTATCAACCGAGCCACCATAGCCCTCCTCTCTCAAGTTTCTGGACCTCCTCCAACTCGAGCTTGGACATTCTCTCTGGAGCTCCAGGACCTCTGATGCGGCCAGATTATCTATAACAAATGTTTCTGATTTGCCTCATTTAATACTTGATCAAAACAATGGGCATGACATTATCAAGGCTGCTGCAGTGCAAGAGGATGTCACGCATGTTGTTCGAAACCAAGGAAAGAAAACTCAATGTATGCATGTTGTACTTGAGCAGTGCATGGAGTAAACCCATGCATATACATGTGCACGCATGCTGTTGGGTGTGTTTGATCCAGGAGGAGGCCATGCAGTGCACGTCAAAGAGTTTGAGATCCTTGAGTTCGACATTGGTACGTTCAGGGAAGGCCACTCGGATTTGTTTGACAAAAAGGAGATCGTTTGACCGGAGATTATGTCTCGTTTTCTCTTTTCTCTATGCAATCTTGGATGGGGCCACCAAGTCAATCAAGCCGATTCAATAAGGAGATATGGCGCACTAGAAGTTAATCTAATAATTACTTGTAATAGGATAGTTTAATCTATTTTCAGCAATTAGAGTAGCTTAAACATCTATGTAAAGTAGGAGTCCTTTTTGGTTAGGATCTTGTTCATGTGAGCAATGCGAATCGGATCTTATTCACATGAGCATGAATCGGACTATAATCTTGTAGCAATTCGGTTACTATTCATCCAAGTCTTGTGCTTGCGTGGGAGGCTATATAAACCCCCCATGGCCGCACCATATAGGTGGACAAGTTATGATTTAGATAATAAAAATCAGAAAAGCCGTTTTGGCGCATATCGTGTGTTCATGAGTTGTGATATGAGTTGGAGAGATTGAGGGAGTAAGATTGAGAGCGAGATCAAGATATCTATCTCTTGCTTCGGAGTACTATTGACCGAAGGCTACTACTTGCAATTCAATCTATTAGATTGGTTTGTGAGTGTATTGATTTTCTTACAATTCAATTCACCGAATTGGTTTGTGAGATTGCTACTGATCTTCGAGTGTACCGTGAAAGATTGGGCCAACAATCAGGATTCATCTAATCAACTAGGTGGATCCTCATCAACCTCTCCACCAAGCTCTTTGGACCTCCTCTTGACCTCCCAGCTTCTCTGTTGGTTTTGTCTTTAAGTTCATTTGGAGTTCTTTGGATTCTTGTTTGAGTTTTGTTTGAATATTTGGTTCTTCACGTGTAGATTGTCAAGACCGTGGGGAGCCTAAGTTCAGTGAGGGAGAGAAAGCAGCTCGAGATCTTGAGCAAGGCAAGTTACATTCTTGAACATGTTGCACCCAATACTTCAAATTATTTATGCTGTTTTCAAAAGATGTATGCATGCTTACTTTACTAAGTATTTCAACGCCTATCTTTCAATCCATAGTTAAAACCTACTGCTTGGTATGACCTCTATCCGTGATTGAACCAACCTCATTGCCACCTTAGATAAAAACTGGTTCTTGCAATAGTAAGGACTCGAAGCTCTTTAAAAATGACATGCTTAGTAATGCTTAGACCAAAATCTTGATTTGGGGAGCTTTGACCAAAAACATCAAATGATCAAATGTTTTGAGCCATGGCATTGGTGTGCCATGGAGCTTTTCGGCCATGACATTGGTGTGTCATGGATGTTTTACTGTGACCTTGGCATTGGTGTGCCATGGAGAATTGTAAAGCAAAGTAAATAAAAATGGTTTTGACTTGGGTGAAGTTGGTTGTATGGTTGGTGCATGTCTATGCACGGGGTCGTGTGATCCGATGCCCTGTGGTTGAGGTTTGTCGCCCAAGTCGGTTAAGGACCGGTCTTTGAGACACCACTTGCTAAGCCTATAATGGGCTATGCCAAAATTGTGCAACCACATGTCTCGGTATGGGCGTGGGATCCGCTAACTAATTTGCAAAGCTCTATCGTGGTTCATCCATGACGCCTTGATGGGTTTGTCATGTTATGACTAGTTGTAGTCCCACCGGCATAAGAGGGGCACCCCATTGACCCGGCGGTGTTTCTACCCAAAGGGGATTATAAACCTTAATAGGGGTGGGCGACGGTGGAGCAATGCATTGTAACGACCTTATCATGTGCTCTAGACCTCTCACCAAAGGAAGTGTGAGGTGGCATCGACGGATGTCAAGCAAACTAGAGAATTCATGTCATGTAGGTAAAGTGTGCAACCTCTGCAGAGTGTAAATCTATTCGAATAGCCGTGTCCATGGTCATGGACATGCTGGCAATGTCACTCAAAGTTAGCTTTGGTTTTGGTTTTCAAAAGGTTATAAAAATGGTTTTGGTGGTTTAACCAAAATGGGTGTGAGCTGGAAGCCTTGTGCAGGAGGGTATCCTTCACCATTGCTATGTTGAATGCTATCCAACCGAAAATGGTTTTCACAAGAATGAATTTTAATTATGGTAACTTTGCCTTGAAACTTAATACTTGTATTTGAAATAAAATTGGCTTTATGCAAATCAACCCTAGTATCTTTGTCCTTTGATATATCCCTATGCGTGTCATTACATTAATTGACGGTGTAACTTGCGAGCACGGTTGTTGTGCTCACTCTTGCTTGATTCATATATTGAGCGATGAAGATTCCTATGATGATGAAGATGACCAGCTCAATTAGGCCGCGCCCTCCAGCCAGTCACCTGTGGTGTAGTGGGTGGACCTTGTCTTTTGGGTTTTGTTCTCCACTCCAGCAACAGGGAGTTGTAAGCAACCCTTGTAAACGAACCTCCTTTTGCTGTTAATAAAGTCTTGTGGATGTTTATGTTGTCACTTGTTGCTGTGAGAACCAGTCGATGATCTCTGGGGGCTGGTTTGGATCACAGAGGACTTCAGGCTTGCCCTAAGCCCCACGACCTCCTCGGGGTGGTTCCCTCGGACCTCCCTCGGGTGGAGACGTGGAGTTTTGGGAGGTCTGAGGTCCAGCGACCTTTGCGGGTCAGGACCTCCCAGACCTCTAAGTGGTCCTCTCGGACCTCTCGGGAGGTCTGTGTGGTCCACCGAGATGTCCTCTCGGGACGTCCTGGGAAGTCCTTCGCGGACCTCCCAGGAGGTCCTGAGGGACCTCTCGAGACGTCCTGGGGGCTCCTCTCTGGACCTCCTAGGAGGTCCTGAGGGACCTCCCGGGGGTGCCCTAGGCCGGGTCGTTACATCATGGCACAACAAGTTTTATTAGCAGCCACACAGGCCAGGGCAACGCATGCCAAGGCAACACATGCCACAATTCCATAATCTCTTAGTCAAATTTAATCATCAATGAAACAAGTGATCGAGAGACAACACATAACTAGGCAGGTCTAAGCAATATACGCACCCTTGTTGGTTATCACAATAAGAATGTCCAACTAAGATTACCCACCTATGGTGCACAAAGGTACATGTCAACATGTTGAACACAAGTATTCAAGGAGTCATACCGACGAGTTGGTGTTTAGCTATTTCTCAAACTATTTTTATACAAATAGCCATGCATGTTGGTATAAAAATAATATAATTTTGCAAACTGGGAACAACATGATCAAAGGTCCACGACTTGCCTTCGTTGAAGAGCTGAGGTTCTTCGGTAGTGGTCGTCAGGTCCAAGAATTCTTCAGAGAAGCCGGAATCTACACGTGCGAAAAGAGCCAAATAAATACAACAAATCCAAATAAAAACAAAAAACTACCAGACTAGAACCAAAAGAAAGGCACAGAAACGGAAGAACTAGAAACGGGCTCTCGGGAGGAGGTCCAACTGAGAGGGTGGAGGTCCTGAGGTCCTACGAAGGATACGACTACTCACGTGGTCGCAAAAGGGACACAACTACGCAACGTGGTTGTGAGAGAGCAAAAGGAGGACAGGGCTCGGAGAAACTCACCCGGACAGAGAGAGAGAGAGAGAGAAAGGCTGAAGAAGATTGGAGGAGGACGATGAATGATGCAGGCGCTCCGGTGAACTCTTCGGCGGCGAGGTGGTCGAAGACGACACAGCTCCGATGGCTCCTTGGCGACGAGCAGGCGACAGCGCGGCTCCAGCGAACTTCTTGGCAAAACTTCAAGCACTGAGAAGTTGGGTGGGAGCAAGAGAATTGGGTGAGGAAAAGGTGATGAGAGGGGGCTGTACAGGCTTTTATAGCCGGGGTGGACGGGAAGAGCAGTTGAGAGACTTTGAAGCACATGTGATCCAGGGTAGGTGAAGGAGGAGATGAGAGCAGGTCTGGGAGGAGACAAGAGGGGGGAAATGGGTACTGCAGAAAAGACAGCATTTAATGCGACACAACAGCATTTAATGCACACATACCTTTGCGTCAGCAGTGACGAGACTGAAGGAAGAAGAAGGTGGGCAGGACTGACATGTGGGGCTAGTCAAAACCCGAGAGGGTGGTCCAACCAAAGGAGAGGTTGAGACCAAGGAGGAGGTCGTGACCCAAGGGGTGGTCATGACCCAAGGGGTGGTCTTGGCAAGTCTCCAAGACCACCCGGAGGCCTTTCAGGACGAGAGGGGGATTCAACGAGAGGGAGGTCTAAACCAAAAGGTAGGTCTAAACCGAGAGGGAGGAACGAAGTGAACAGAGGAAGGGAATTCAACAGCATATAACTCCAACAAACTCAAAATAAACCAACTTTGGATTAGTTGAAGTTGGATTAATTCATATTAAATTGCTGCCAATTTCCAAAATCTCCTAGTTAAGCTTGAGCAATTCAACAAAACCAAATGGTTATTTTTATTTTCGAAAATCTAGGAAAGGCCCAGAAAATTTGGGATGTTACAACATGCAGCACGGCCTCGTGTTCCTCAACCAAGCGACCGTCGCCTACCACAAGGCCGCGACCTGCATGCTCAGCGTCCTCCACTACACGGCCGTCGAGGCGCGCGACGTTGGGAAGCAATACATCAGCTAGGTCGAGGGCGAGACGTCTAGCGGCGGATGCGAGACGGCCAAGAGGACCAACCGAGAGTGCAGGTGGTGCCGAAGGCTCGCTGCAGACGTGGTCCAGGAGGCCGCGTGGAAGAAGATGGCTGGGCCGCTGGGTCAGGTGTGGGTGATGTCGGAGGACTGCCATCGATGCACGAGCACCGGTTGCAGTGTGATGGAATTGTAGGACGACTATGTCGTCTTCTGCAGCGACGACTGTAGGATTTGGCATGAGTACGCCATGTTCTTTGCACAGGTGTTGAACTACTGGTTGTAAAATTAGCGGTTTTAGCAAATATTCAGATATAATTTTAGTTGTAATAATCATAATTAAAGCATGTTGTCGTAATATTAGTGGTTTTAGCATAGTTTTAGCAAATATTCATATATAACTCCTCGCCAATTTTTTCAATATTATTCACTAATTATATTAGTTGTTTTAGCATAGTTTTAAATGAACTGAACTGAACAATTTAAACTGAAATGAACAAAGTTTATTTTGCATACAACTACAGGAAACCAGCTACTTACAATGATACACACACACAATCTTCTCCGGCCATTTGATATGGTCCAGAATGCGCTCCATCTTCAACTCCAGCATATGTTTAGCCTATGCTCCAGCACAACTATAGCGACATACATGAGTAGGTGGCACTATATCCTTTTAGTCATTGTACCAAAGTGGAACAAGGTAATATACCTTGATTCCCTAAACGACAACAACCACGACTTCACCACGGTGCAAAAAGTACTCGACAGGTATGCTCATTTCCTCTATACATAACTCTGTTGTAGTCTTCCTTCATTTGAAATGGCCGATGATAACTTTTTGGAATCATGTAGGTCGTTCACCATCTATGTTGCCAGGGGAGGGATACACAGGGAATCGAGCGCCATACTAAAACACAACACGCGATTTTCGATACCCGCTACAACATAATAACGCTACATCACTCTTCATAATAATGCCTCTCAAACTGACTATACATGTATATGCAATTCTATTTTTGCAGTGCCACTAGCAACTACAAGGCAACGTATGTGCACTCTACGCCTGCCATCACATGCATCTAATCATGAGTGCTAAGACGAATGATCCAGAGGTTTGTCTATCTCATAATAATTATTTCCTAATTATCAATTTTATATATATATATATATATATATATATATATATATATATATATATATATATATGCTTACTACTTTACTCCTAGCTTATTGTGGGCATGACAATCAAACCCAGATATTCGATCTAGACGAACTCTTGGGCGTAGTAGGACAACTCTGTTTCTTCATTAAGACATAGATCATTGACCCGAAAGGAGAGTTTCACTCCTCCGGTGGCACCGCTTAATACATGTTCAAACAATTGATTCAATTGTAATTCACTTTAAGTTGAAATTCAATTGTTAATCTAGTGACAATACATGAAGTTTCTTTCATAATTGATTTTGAGCTGTGAATCACTTTGAGTTGTATATCTGTGATTTATCTGTTTTCTGTTTGCTTGTTTTCAGAGGGCATGGCTAGCATGTCCTGAGGCTAGCCGAAAAACAAAAAGTTTTTTGTGGTATAAACTATCTGTGAAGGCCTTCTATCACAGACGGTTTTGGAGTATACACCGTCTGTGAAGTTCTACTATCACAGACAGCTATAACCAACAACCATATGTGATAAGTAGGATATCACAGACGGTTATTTTTACTAACCGTCTGTGATATGTGCCCAATCACAAACAGTTGGTACATATAACCGTCTGTGATATATCTGATATCACAGACGGTTCTTTTTACTAACCATCTGTGATATATCTGATATCATAGATGGTCCTTTTTACTAACTATCTGTGATATGCATCCAATCACAGACGGTTGGTACATATAACCATCTGTGATGGCCGACGTATCACAGACGGTTCTTTTTACTAACCGTCTGTGATAGTAGGCCTTCACATACGGTTATTTTTACTAACCGTCTGTGATATGTGCCCAATCACAAACAGTTGGTACATATAACCGTCTGTGATATATCTGATATCACAGACGGTTCTTTTTACTAACCGTATGTGATATATCTGATATCATAGATGGTCCTTTTTACTAACTATCTATGATATGCATCCAATCACAGACGGTTGGTACATATAACCGTCTGTGATGGCCGACGTATCAAAGACGGTTCTTTTTACTAACCGTCTGTGATAGTAGGCCTTCACATACGGTTTATACTATAAAACCGTCTGTGTTGTGACTAATCACAGATGGCTCACAAACCGTCTATGATAACCACCTATTATCATAGACATATGACCGACGTATCACAGACGGTTCTTTTTACTAACTGTCTGTGATAGTAGGCCTTCACATACGTTTATATTATAAAACCGTCTGTGTTGTGACTAATCACAGATGGCTTACAAACCGTCTATGATAACCACCTGTTATCACAGACATATAAAATGAGACGGTTCAGAAACTGTCTGTGATGACGGTTTTGAACTGCCTATGATGACCCTTTGTGTAGTAGTGTGGGCCGCTGCCTGGGTAGTGCTACGCGCAGCGCGCCAGCCCATGCTCCCCCGCGCTATATGAGGCGCGCCAGCTCGCGCGTTTTCACATAGGATCGGCGGTAAAACACACACAGCGTTGCAATCGACAGTAAAAGATGCGCGCGCAGCACATACCATATTTCATGTCGTCTAGACTAGTAACATAAGTAACGTATTCCTTTTAATGCATTGCCCGTGCAACACCGATGGACGGATAGCATCACATCCCATCCGGCTACCCTGCCATGATAGAATAAAACAAAAAAAGAGGAGGGGGGGTTGTGTCTCAAAACTCGGCAAGAAAATCAAACTTGAATCTAGAAGCCATGTCATGCAGGCCTGGAAGCATGGAAGGAAACCTGCACCAAAATAATATTACATATAATATCTATCTCGGGGGACCTACCTTGTGCAAACTTGAATCTAGATGTAAATTCTTCATGCGGATCGATCATTTCCATGTAAGATGAATGGTGAGAACAATTTGTATGGAGTATAGTAGTATGATTCAAACTTTGAAAGACAAATGAACAGAGAAAAAGGGTAGCAAATTAAGCAAACCAACCCAAACTAGAGAGAGAGAGACATCTAGCTAATGTGAGGCCAGCCCCTTGTTTTTACTTTTGCTTATTTCCTATCACTTTCTCACTCTCATTCTCTGGCAGTCTGTCTAGCTAGCTACCTATACCCTACTACACCGGCCTTCCCCCTCTCACACCACACCACTGCTTGCCTGCCTAAAAGGCTAAACCTATCTATCATCTCCCCCCCACCCCACCCCCATCCATCTCGTCCCTCTCCTGTCCTCCGGCACTGCCACCATCCACTGTTCATCCACCTCCCTCTCCTCTCTCTCTCTCTCTCTCTCTCTGCAGGTTTTCTCAAGCAGGATGACTTGACCACCTATGCATAGCATTCGTTCTTGGGTTGGTTGTGTTGTTTGGATAAATGGATGGATGATTGGATCGCTCACTAGCAGGCTAGCAGCCAAGAGTAGGAGTGTCGGACATACTCTGCCGAGATTCCAGCACACGCATGCAGCTGTTAGCATTCACACACGCTGAGGAGGTCGAGTGCTAGATCAGAAGCAGCAGATTCCGGCCGGTATGCATCGATCTTGCACCTCTTCCTTTAATTCTTCCTTCGATCCATCTCCATGACCTAGCTAGTATATATCTTGCTTGCATCAGAACAAGAAATGATGTTTCTTGGTTTGTACATGTTGCATTCCGCAGGGAAGAGAGAGAGAGAGGGAGAGAGCCGTATGGATCACCACCATCACCACCACCGCCACCACCATCATCACATGATCCCGAGCCAAGAACCGTCGGCGGCGGACGGCGCCACCCAGGACAATTTCTTCCTTGGCCCCGCCGCGGCCACCATCTTCTCTGGCGCCGGCGCGTCGGGGGCCGGGGGAGACGGGACCTCGGCGGGCGGCGGCGGGCCTTCGCCGTCGAGCTCGTCGCCGTCGCTGAGCCGGTACGAGTCGCAGAAGCGGCGGGACTGGAATACGTTCGGGCAGTACCTGCGGAACCACCGGCCGCCGCTGTCGCTGTCGCGGTGCAGCGGCGCGCACGTGCTGGAGTTCCTCAAGTACATGGACCAGTTCGGCAAAACCAAGGTACACACGCCGGTGTGCCCCTTCTATGGCCACCCCAACCCACCGGCGCCGTGCCCGTGCCCGCTGCGCCAGGCATGGGGCTCCCTCGACGCGCTCATCGGCCGCCTCCGAGCCGCCTACGAGGAGAACGGCGGCACGCCGGAGATGAACCCCTTCGGCGCGCGCGCCGTCCGGCTCTACCTGCGCGAAGTGCGTGAGACGCAGGCGCGGGCCAGGGGGATCAGCTACGAGAAGAAGAAGCGCAAGAAGCCGGCGTCCGCGTCGGCCGCGGCTGGGCCGTCATCCGAGGGGAGCCCCCCTCCCGGTCCGTCAGGCAGCGGCGGCGGTGGCGGCGGCGACACGTCCGCTTCGCCGCAGTTCATCATGCCGTGAGTTTTTCCTAGGTGATCCATCGCCATCCACATCCATTGATCCATCTGAGCTAGCTAGCCGCCGCACGAGTTCGATCTCCTCTCCTTGAAATGCCAGCGCTGGTACAACAACGTACAAGCTAGGCCATTGTTCTTGCCTAGCTTCTTAATTGGCTTCATCTTGCATTTTGCAAAAAGATTTCCTCTCGTCCTTAATTTCCATTTGTTTCACTTTAAGTAAGGTCATGCGTGAGTACTAACTAATTTAATCTTGTTTTCTCTAGCTTAATTTGAATTTATTGGTAACTGTTTGATTTTGTTTTGCTCGGTTTGCTAGCTCGTTCCTCGAGAGGGTTGCAACAACAGTTTGGGAATCTCTAGCTAGTAGTAGTTGTTTTGGCCTGGGAGAAATTTGCGACAACAGTAGCAGAATCTGTAGAGGCATAGCTAGCTAGTGGTAACATCTGTGTAGAATTTGTTCTTGTAATAGCTTTTGCTAAGCCACTAGTGGAGTCCTTTGCTACAGCAGCTAGCTAGCTATTGGCAGCAATGCTTCATTCATTCATGTACTACTACTGCTGGTCATATTTCCTTTCTTAGGAGAGCATGCAAAAGGGCAAAGCTGAGGGACTGAGTGATTTGAAATGGTAGCTAAAGACAGGAAAACATATGTTATGTGTACTCTTGTCTTCTTGGAACACCATCCATATTCCAACTGCAAGATTATTGTTTTATGATTGTGTCATGAGCTGTATGGTTAGTTTCTTTGATCTTTGGTAGGCATTAGAAACATATGCATTGCTTGTTCTTTCCCTAATTTGCAAGGGTTGCAATGCAAGGACATATTGTGGGTGCTAGCTAGTTTGAATGGTAGTACTAAAAGCTAGTTGCAGTTAGCTTCACTTTTACAATGTGCAAAGGGGTAGCACATGAGGAAATAAACAGTGCCGAGCAAAAGAAGCAAGAAAGAGAGGAGTCTTTTGAAAAGAGGAGAGGAAAAGAAGACAGGGCACTGAAAATATACTAGGGTCAATTGTGTGTGTGCCAGTACAATTGGGCAACCCTCTATTTTAGCCCATGCTTTGATGCTAGCTTCCAGCTCCCTTTCCTTATTCATGTTAGACTTACTGGATTTGTCTTGATTTGCCATCACTTGTCTCTTTCCTTATGCATGGGAGTAGTAGAGCACATAAGTATATTTCTATATGCATGGGAGTAGTAGAGCACATAAGTATATTTCTATCTATCTATCATGCACTCAATCAGTGATCAAGTTGGGGACAACTACATATCCTCTTTGTAGTTAAAGTTGATTTACTATCTTTGTTAGTGCCTCACTTTATTCATTTTCCCTAAAAACTATGTATTTTAAGAGTGTAGTGTCTCTATCAATCCAGTGCCACATATATACATATTCTTTCATTTCATCTGGTCTTCCCATGTATATGATATAGTATTGCTACCAGGAGCACATTCAAATTCATGTTTAAACCGTTGGTGGATCTTGGGCCTTTCTTAGCATCCATCACTATCTTAGATTTTGTTTGTCCCTTCAAGCATAGTTGAGAAAAGGTTTTTGATTGGAGAGGGAACAGACAAAATCTATCCTATTCCTTCTCCTACTTTGATAAGGTATTTATATCGATCTTATACCCTTTTCCCCCATAAACAACCAAACAAGAGGATATCTCTACTGCTTGATTGCTGTAATAACTAATCTGGTAACTCCTTTTGGATTTTTGGGATTCAAAAATTGTTAAACACATGGCTTCAATCTTTATGTGAATTGATATGTATGATTGATATTTTTCTGCGCCTCTGTGCAGTTTGCTTGTTTGTGGTTGCATGTTGCAGTTTCATCAAGCTATAGTCTAGTATATATTGAATTCCACAGCATTGTAGATATTTCTTCCCTTCCTAGCTTGACTAGTGTTGTACTCCAGATGGTTTGGTAGGCATTTCACTAGCTGCCTTGAATATATCCTATCCACTATATATTCATAACTTGGTCATCCGATCCACTATATATATATATATATTCATGAAATGCATGAGCACCTAATATAAATTTATAGGTATGGCTGTAGTTAACAACTAACTAGGTTCTCTCTATTTAATGGTTTGGGGAAAAAAACTCACTTTATGCTAACATTTGTGCGCCTTTTGACTTTTGTTTTCTCCCAGGCAAAAATAACTCTTGTGCAGTTTAAATATAAATATGTTATTCGTATTATTTTTCAAAAAAAAAAGATATTTCATTGGTGGATCATTTTCTCATAAATATACTATAAAAAAACCAATATTTCCCAGTATGTGATTTCTAGCATCAATACATGTGGAAAAGTGCATCTGACATGGATTAATTGATTTATCCCAAACCATTATTAACCATGCATGCATGTAGGCTTTCAGCTAGGTCTCTGTAATTTTCTTTCGAGGAGCTAGCTAGCATTGAATCATATCTCAAAACCATATGCATGAACAATAAAAACATAAGTCAGGTCAATTGAGTATTAGCCATGAAACATTTTTTTCTTGTTGGTTGATCATTCGATGTGCATACATAGTTAATAGTATCTTTTATGTAACCATTTTCAACCTTGGATACTGATAGATACTGATGGCACAGCTAGTGGGTACATGTTCCATAGCTTTATTTAGGTTATAGTAGATTAATCACTCTCTAACTTCTGACGTGCTAAACAGAACTGCTTACGTGCGTGCATGGTACATGCATGTATATGGGACAATGTACTGTGTAGAAACATATGAACAAATCCAGGAGCTTATGAGAGTGCATGTTCTCATAGTTTAGATTACTAAGGACTTTTTTTAATAGAAATCTTTATCAGGAACAAGCTTTCCATTGTTCCACCTTTTATTTCTTGTTGTGCTTCTGGTGTTTTTTTAAACTAATTAAGGTGCTTCTGGAGTTAAATATATGTAAAAAAACCCATTAATATTAATCTTATCACACTCCATACCTAGTTTATAAGCTCATTTTGTTTATGATTTAGATTCTAATTAAAACCTAACTTGACGTCCCAACTAAGGTAGACCTTGGTCATTGCCACCCCATATTGGCGTTTGAGGATTTTGCCACTTGATATCTGTGAGGCATTGAGTGACAAATTGGTGTGGCAAATTCTCAATTTTTTTTTAAAAAAAACTAATCTATATAGATGCTATCTTTTGTGGCCTTCTATATCTAATCTAGGGTTTGCTGAAGTGATCTACGTTATGCCGTCCGGTCTGGCTAGGTGGGAAACAAACTTCCTGAAAAAAGCAGAGACATATCCCTGCTGACCCAGCTTAATAAAACTATGATACGATACGTATAAGTCATAACGTAACGACTATAGATTTTGCTCCCATGTTCTTATTATCTTATTACCGTCACAAGGGTTGGCTCAGCTCATCTCCGATCCTAGCTTAATTAGAACTATTTTTATGTGGTACTTAACATCCATTATCGTTCTAGATTAGCCCCATGAATACTGTTCATTGAACGACTGTAGGTAATGTTGCTTGGGATAAGGCAAGCATTGGAAAGGTCAGAGAGCAAACTAGTGCTACTAATACATGTAATCCTAGGCTTCCATTCTATTGGTTCATGTTGCTTGCACCCCTGATCCTTGTACTGCTCCTAGGATTGAAGGACAGGGAGCAAACTAGTGCTACTAATACATGTAATCCTAGGCTTCATTATATTGGCTCATGTTGCCTGCACCCCTGAACCTTGTACTGCACCTAGGATTGAAGAGTAGAGAGTAGGTTCCTGAAACTAAGATGGTTCAAAGCACAGGCACAGACAGACACACACAACACTCATACGAGAGAGAGAGAGTGATATCTGAATTCTGAATGTCATAATCTCATTCTCAGCAGCAGCTGCAGGCTGCAGCTGAGTGGAAAAGACCTACCATCAACTCTCTGATCAGACCAGTCCTATGAAAAAGGAAGAAGAAGAGAGCAGAAAGCTGCTCCTAGAGTACTCCCATGGAGTCAGGAGTAAATGTTAACCGATGGATGGATGGATGTGGTGTTTGCACCTAGGACATAGCCACTGTTGGTGGTGTCATTCATTTGTACCTACCTACTCCTCTTTCACTCGCATTAGTTTTAGTCCTACCACGCGCGTACAATTGCAACTTCGTTACGGGAACACGGCTTGGCCACACACATTGTAACTCCTAGTAGGAAATTTCAAAGCAGTACCGCTGCTCTAGTTTGAATGCGGAACTTGAATCTATTGGTAGGAGGGGTTAGGTTTGGAAGTATTGTTCTTTTTAAGGAGGCTGACTAAAGTTATTTATCATGTAATGTAAATCGATTTTTTTGAAACAGTAAAGATCAACGGGTAATATGCTAATTCGGGAGCGTCCCTCACTTTGAATATTTGTTTATACTGTGAATTGTAAGTCATATTGTTATTAATCCTAAGCAATATATATACACCATGTAGGGTTGTGTACTGTATTAGAATAGTAGTTACGTTGACGTTAAATAGTGTACTTAACTATGAGCTAACAGTGTATGCTACATCGAACTAGTCGTTAGTGTTTCACTATTTTAACCAGTGTTTACTAACAGGTACATCAAGCCAACTGTCAACAACCGTATTCTACGATATAAATTTGTTAGTGACAGCCCAACCTACGTATCATGACTTGATAATCAAATAAATATATCCAATGCTGTAACCAACCATATGTATTGAAACCTCTATTTGTTGTGAGTTTACCATTATTCTTATTTCAATGTGCAACTACTCGAAATAGCCTACAATATTCTCTTTGGTGTGGACCGAACATTTCCAGCGTAGCCAAGTAGAGGATGGGGCTGATCCAAACGATTTTCCTGGCTGGGTAGCTGTAGCGAGTTATCTACATGTTACATGTACCACCACGGGCACCGAGGTAGAACAGAGAGAAAGAGGAAGGCCAACGTGTCAGCGACACGAGGGATGGGATTCGTTTGAACACCGGCGTCCAACCAACGATGCACCGCAGTCCGCATCACACAGTATGAGTGTACTGCACACAAGAGCACATGAAGTACAGGGATTGTCGCTCTGATGAACTCAACGTAAAGCATCTACTCACATTAACTGATACAAGTTATAACTCTGCAACTGCACATTTCTGACATACAAACCAACCAGTAAATTTCGCAGGACACAACCCAAACTCTTGTCCCTGCATTTTACCGCAGATTTGCATCAAGCCTGAGTAACATCTAAGGTGACAAACCATTTGGTTTTCCAAATATCTCCAACTAGAAGCAACCTACTCAACTAGTCAGCTGGATCAAAAGACAGCAGAACATCACAAGAGATAGCAACAGTATGAGACAAGTTGGCTAACATTTAGGAACTGAACTGTATGTACACAAGTCCAGTCAATAAACTGTCATCTGAAGCATAAGAGCAGCTAAAAGGTGGCAAATCTTATGGGTATGGACACAAGAATGAAAAGAATGGGCATGAGGGCAACGGAAGAAGCAAGCCTCAAGAGTTAAAACTGCTTGAACCCGTCAAAAAAATTTCATGCCGTCTAAAGTACAACAGCCAGCCGGTATTTACTCTTGTCAGCACCATTGCTTCGCAATCTCCTCATCGAGAATATGGGCAGCCTGCTGCCTAGAGCTATCGTCCATGTTGCTATTGTTCGACAGTAAACTCCGCAGCGCTAGCAGTTCATCCCGGTTAGCCCTCTGGAAGAGCCCCCTCAGGGCAATATGCGGTGAACCCAGAGGTAACATATGCCGATTGTCGCGATCCTCAATGAAATCATGGGGCCGGGATCTCCAGTACTCTGTACAGATGCGATCTCTATCCCGTGCCTCAATTGCCTGTAAAGGATTGAATAACGGTTTAAGTTACACAAATGTCAGTGACCTATGACTCCAACAAATTAACAGAATAGGACAGGCTGCAGGTGACCAACTACATGCTTAACAAGCCTAGTGTGTGCACACTAGTGTAAATCATTCATGCAATTAAGCAATCTTGAAAACCAAGCACCCTGAATAAGTTTTCGCTTTTCACTGTTAAGTGCAGAATTTAAACTGGTGAAAGAGCCTTGCCATTGCCTATACAGTTTGTTCAGAAATTGGTCAAGTGAAAGTCAAACATCAATGTCTCACCTGAACTATCGCTGGTGATAAAAACCCAAACATTTCAAGACCATCAATTGATCCTGGCGGCTGCAGTGTAGGAAGGTTAGGCCTTCCCATACTGAGTTGCCGCCGTATTTCCATGTTCAGCCTCTCTCGGACCATGTTCCAGCACTTGGTAGGAGACACACTGATGAAAACTTCACCTGGACAGTTCTCTACAGTCACCTGCAAATGCATCAAGCAATAAGATATCAAGATGCTGGAGAACAGGTATATAGAAGGCACAAAAAACTGGAATTTACCATAAACAGAGGTCCCTGCAGCCCAGCGTCCAATATTTCAGATATGTAGTGTGCCATTTGCATTGGATCCAGAATGCTGAAATATTTTACTCTGCTCCTAAACCCTGCATTTACAAAGAGGTAGCATGATAAGTACCCAAACATAGATCGTGTTGCAGAACAAATCAAATGTGTAGTAACTATCTGGTTAATCCAATAATCCGTAACATTTATGAGTACAGGCAACACGCATTCAGATAGTAATAGCAAAACACTCCTATAGAGAGAATTAGCATAAATCAAATAGAAAAAGTGTAGAAGAATGAAAACAGAAACTCCGAGTCAACAAAAACTGGAATATATATTGTGGAATGCCGATTAGCCATGAAAAAACAAACCTTTGGGGAAGATTGCTTGGCTTGAAGACCACAACCTCCCTGATAGCACAACACCAACTTCCAAAGGTTCAACAGAGCATTTGAATCGATGCACAACATTGGCTATGCGAGGACCCTTCTGTGCACCTGCATTCCTGTTGTGAATTTCCAGAGCAGGTTGTGCTAAGGCAGATGGATGCCACCTAGCTGGATTTCCGTCGTTTGGCTGCTGATTACCAAAAGTTAGATGTCCAAGATGGGCACTGCCTGAACTAAAATCCCCGCATGGATTTTTCGCAACAGAAGGATCTATGAGTGGTTTTGAAGCGGAGACGCTACCTGATTCTTCCTGCGACGTACTGATTCGTGAAATAGTTTTGACAAACTGCTGAGTTGATACAGTATGGACCTGGCTGCTGCTTTTCTCAGTCATTACTGAGGCATTAGTCTCCGGTGTTACAAGCACATGATCCTTGTACGAATGACAGAGAGTTGCATTACAGTCAGATGCCATCAACCTATGAGAACTGTTTGAGCTTTCTAAACTGGGCTTCATGTGGGTTCCATCATGAATCATCATTGGTGATCTGTTATGATGCTCACCAAGTGATGACCTACAGTCTCCAGTTCGAGAAGAAGATTCTCTACTCCCTTTCAGTACTACCAAGCCATGCACATTTCTCATGGATTCACTTGAAGTATTGAGGGGTTTTGTCACAATATTGGAAGAAAATGTCTGGATAGAAGAAACTGACAAGCTTGGTGCATAGCTTTTGTTGCCTCCAAGCCCTCCATTATATTGAAATCTTTTGGTATCATTGTTTGTTGGACAGGACAACTCATTCTGCACACACGGCTCCTTCAATGGTGTAACATTTCCCAATTTCATTTGCTCTACAGAAGGGCAAGCACTATTTGTCCCCAGACTAGCTAAGTTCAGCATCTTATTTCCTTTATCTTTTTGTTCGTTGCAAACGAACGAAGGGACCAAGGATACTGTTGACGCCTGTGACATGTAGGACCTTCTAGGACCGTCAGTTGATCTGCGAACAGTCTTGGAATCCTGGACCCTTTCTCTTTTGACACATGAGCTCAAACTTAATCCAAGATCAGAGACGCCCCATCTGTGAATGGCACTCAACTTTCCCCCTAAAGCATCAGCTAAGATATTTAGCTCATTGACATCATAGCGGAATAGGAAGAACCTTTTGTCCCAGTCACATGAGCAAAGCTGCTTTGCATGTACAAGGCAAGCGTATTTTTCTGGGCAACATGGACAGCCAGAAGCAGAAAGATGCAAATCATAGTAGCACAAAGCACACTCCCTATCAGTGGAATCAAATTCAGCATCCATTTTCCTACATTGAGATGGAGAACATAGATTTTGCCTTCGCGTCAACTCCATCTCAATTCGTGCCTAAGCAGGGAGGTTTAAAAAAAATATAAGATTTCAACGAGTTTTAATCAAACAAAATTACAGATGTTGTAACTGGCATTTACCTTAAGTGCTTTGCATATAGTGCTATCAGGTCCACATATACTTTTCCACCTCAAGTTATCAGCATTATTCCTCTTGAGGAATAGGATATCCCACTGAGCTCTTATTGCTTCTCTTGCAGCGCCCAACAACAGCTTATCATGGGAAATAGTTATTTTCCGAGCTTGTTCGCGATAAAGATCTACAGCATTCTGTCCAACTGGCAACCAATCAATAGGTGCCACATTAACAGCTTCTGCACAATTGAAGCCACAATTGAAACCAGCATGGTATGCTCGCGGAAATGTCAGGACAAACTCGCCCTCATGCTGAACACAACGGTACAATTGTACTCCTTCAGATTTAAGCAGTGATGGTGAAAATTGAGTAACCTGCATAAGAAGTTGCAATTGTCATTAAAAAACCACCTTACAAATGTGTTTCATCATGCATGTCATATGTACTAAAAAAGCAACTTGTGCAAACATCACCAAACACATCCCACAGATATGCCATCGTGTCATATTGCCAAAATTTTCCATCGTCTATATTAATTGAAAACACAATGCTATATTATTCAGATGAACCATTTCTTTACTACGTACATGTACAGTTCATGTGGTAGTGTGTTTACACAAAGGGATTTTTGACTTACATTTCTAAAGTGGGAGGATTTTATGTGCCGACGTATGGAAAGTAGAAAGATTCCAAAGAAGCGTGTCAGTTGATGAAACAATTTCCTTATAGAAATGTAGTAGGACAAAGATGGATATAAGAACGCACACCTTCTTTTTGTACAACACAGGGAAAATATATGTTTATTCTTTGTAATGTTATTACAGCCTAATCTTTTGCAAATGTATTTCTTGTGCCACGGTCAGAATTAATCACCTAAAGCTATAAGGGGAGAAAAAAAAAGGAAAATAATAGCTTTTTCATTGCTGAGAAGTGGGAAAACACGATCGCTAAATAGGTCCCCTTATTCAATGTTATCACAAAAGCTTCATTCCTGATGCAATACCTAATAATTGCCGATCAAGAGAAAAACACTCACCAGGTTGTGAAGCAAATCAGGTTGCTCCTCAAACAAGTCAGGTAGATGTTTCCTCATTGCAGACTCCAAATTCACAGCATCCTTTCCTGGAACTCCATACCACATCTTTGGGGCACCCCAATGCATGTAGTTTAATGAGTATAAATGATGGTCTTCGACATGCTATTAGCAGACAGAACACATTGCATTGTAAGAAATCTCAGGGTACGGCAATATCAAACTTGGATAATATAAAACACCAAGCACAGCTGGAACAGAAATAGTCATGATAAGCAACATCAGAAGTTTCTTACCCAGCAGAATGATGAAAAGCACATGCCAACATACACCCAAGGCACTAAAACACCAGAAATGTCACCACCCTCAAAAGAAAGAACTGAACCTTGTAGTCTAGGCAAGTTGTTTAGATTCCAACCAGATTGTGCATAATTATCCTCAAGATCAGATTTTATGTCAGGAGATAACTTTGGAAAACCGCTGCCAAAAGTTCCTGTCTCCAAATCAGCGCCATAGATCACCTACATGATAATACATATTCTGATAAGTTGCGAAGAAAAATTTAAGGTATATGTACACAAAATTGCCCACAAAATATCCTAGAAGTTACAAGAGCACTTAAAGTGCTACGCTTGGACCTAAAAAAATCTCATATGAAAGTGCTATGGCTATGTAGCACTTCATGCAGACCATGAATCATATACAGCACAGCACAACTTAAGTAGGAACTCCCTCACAAGGCCAAAATCCAAGACACAGATATCCCAAACTTATGATTAACAGCATGTGCATTTTCTGAAGTTTGAATTGAGCTATGAATTGCAGAGGACATGGGTATTATTTGCTAAAAATAAGTACAGTACCTCTATCTCTTCTGTGGGCCTTTCAACTATGCGCCAATACTCGCCTTCAATATCTTCTACTGATGGTGATAAATCCACGGATGTATCTTTCCTAAAATACTGCTCACTGAAGTCATCTGCATACTTCTGAAATGTCTGTAATGTAAACTCCGGTCCAGGTTCAAATCCAAATCTCTCTGGGTTTTGCTGCATCTCAATCTGACTGTGATTAATATTACTGTTTCCTTCTGGCTCTGAAAGCTTTCTCCGCTTCTTCATCATTCCACCTCTTCTACTCTTTTTGGATGATTTACGATTTTGGAGCTTGTCAACCTTTTGTACCCGTGTAGAAAATTTTGAGCTTTCCCACGTACTCTTCTCTTTAAGAAGGCATGGAGGCTTCCAGGAAGGTGGCGGAACAATACGGCAAATCCCATATGGTTCTGCCGTTGGCCGTATACTCTCGATGTATTTTAGAGTGTCTTTAAATTCCTGATCCATGAGACAATATATCATAAGATTGGAGTATGTAAATAAATTCAGTAAGGCCACAATACAAGATACAATATGATACATCAGTTAGCAAGGGGAAAGATACCTCCTCAGTCGGATAGTAAACAGGAGCCTCATCAAGAACAGGCCTGCGTGCACCAGCTGGATTCCATCTTGCAACAACCTGCATGATGTGATGTCACATAAGCAATAACAACTTCATGGAAGTAAGTAACCCAGCAATTTGGCAGAAGAATTCACACCTTTTGACAGTCACTACATTCTGCACATCCTCGAAGTACTCCTTTAGGTAATTGTTGTCTGCGTCTCACTGAACTTACACCCTGTCCAAAGAATAGAGCGATGTTGTGGGACACATTAAAATCATGTTGAACTACAGGTGATTGGAGAAGAAATAATGAATGAAGATATATTAGCAAGTACAACCTTTTCTGCTACTTCAACATCAGAATCTTCATCCGAGATATGGTCAAAGCGGCTATAGTCTATTGGAGGTCTGCTACGCAGCGATTTCCTACATGTATGGCTCCCAGAAGTACTGCAAGGTGTGTCATTCCAACACTGAGCTGAACTGGATTGACATTCCAAAGTTTCGACGTCTTTCTTGATACTCGGTAATACTTGAACAGGACTGGAATGAGTATCAGCATGTTTGGCATCTTTTTGGACTCCCCGCAATGCAAGGGCAGCAAAAGGTCCAAATCCAGGTGGAATTGAGGGTTCCGGATCCTCGCTGAGTGTGGCAGTTAAGCACTCTGTCCCCATCATTACTACATCGAAAGAAACACCCTTTGATCAGGACATCAAGAAATATATTATCTCAGCAGGATCACAAAACTAGAGCTGGCCATACAAAAATGCCCACCATTAACAAACTGAGGCAACCACAAGAACATAGCATAGTTCTCTGCTTTTAAACTAATAGGATAGTGTACATTATCACAGTTGTATCGTTTTGTTCAATAAAAAGCACTAGTTAAGCACTAAAACGACACGATAATGTTTTGCATATTGCATTGACATGGAGATATAATATAGCACAACTATAATTATCACACCGTCGTAGCAAAACTGATATACTCATTTCGAACAAATAAGCCACTATAGCTGCAGCAGGCTACAAGTAGCATTGTCTACGGATGAGGAAACGTAGGTTGTAAACACAGTTACACAGATCAATTACCAGGAAGAACAAGCAACTTAGACCCGAAAGACAACGAATATCTAGATTTATGGCTATTGAGTAGACTAAAAGATTCGACATACTGTGAGGTATATTAATGGAAATCATCAATTTCTCTGTAAAGTTTATCACAAGGATTAGTCATGATACACAACCTTCAGAAGAAAAAAATAGAAACAGAAAGAATTTTCTATCCTCCCAACCTACTCACAGCAAAACCCATTGAATTTTAGAGATCAGAGAAAACATTGTCAGATGAAGAAGTGACAGGTTTGGTTAATAACATCTGGATACAGATCTAAGAGTCCTAATGGATAAAAGTTTCAGAAACCGTATCATTTGCTTGAATCAAATCTTTCGTTAGAAGAATTATCAACAGAAAACCATCAACCTTTCTCGAAAAACACACACAAGTAGCAGATCCCTCGTTACTACGAAAAACCTATGAACCTAAGCAAAAAATTACAAACACGCAGAAATCAAATCCAAACAGCATCTCTTGACCAAAATCACAGCAAATCATACAGGACGCATATTCGATCAAACACACAGCGATTAACTAGGAATCACAAAACCCGTATCAAAATCGTGTGAAACCGAATAAAAAACCTTGGAGAAAGGGAGGGGGCCGCACCATCCCTAGAGGATGGGATAGAGCGGAGGGTACCAGATATGGCACCATACGGCTCGGTCGGATTCGATCCAAACTGCAAAGTGGAGCCGAGGTGATGGGGATTCAGATCCTTGCAGAGCACCACTGCAAGATTGGAACACGCGAGGTGGGTATGTTCCCCCAAATTCGTCTACAGCATCCCAATCACGAACAGCCTCTACTTCCCAGGCCCAATCGAGTCGGAAGAAATGAAATTTTCTATGCGCGTTTGTGGCAAGATTGTTGGAGGTGATTTAACAATAAATCGGCAACATCTACCCATCGTTCTAGGTTCAGATCTAATGCAAACAATTTTAATCTAACCAGGAAAAAGTAGGGGAAGGGAACCGCAAGAGGAAGATAAGAGGGACAAAGACCCACAAGATCCCCCATCCAAGCTGATGGGAAGGAGGAGCAAGAAGAGGGGATTTACCAGCTCTTGCAAAGATCCGTCCGGTCCAGTTCAATTGTTGTTGTTCATGTCAGAGTCATCAACATCATCATCATCCTCACCCTGAGGCCATCGTCATTAATTTTTTGCCACAAGATCCCCAAATCAATTCAAGAATCCAGCAACTGATTTTTGCAGCAGCAACAACAAGAGATTGTGATAATATTACCAGTTCTAGTTTTCCTTTCTTTGCTGCTGCTGCTGCTGCTGCCCTGGCCCCTAACAATTTCCAACCCCAATCAATCACCAGCACCAAACCCAACTCCTCCTAAGCCAGGTCAGAGCAGCAGCACATACATACACAAGGGTTCCCTTATTATTATTCTTGTGACCAGATAGATGGATTCACAGATCCATCCACCACAGCACAGCACACAAAGGAGAGAGACACGGAGAGAAGTAATACCAGATAAAAAATACAGGGGAGTGCAGAACAGCAGGGACCAGCCAGGCAGGATAAATAGTAGTGGAAAATCCTGTGGGTGGGGGGTGGTGGTAAACTGGAGTATTACGCTAACCTAACCCACAGAGGAATTGGGAAAGTGCCAAAGTTAGAAAGAAAAGGGTTTGGATTGAAATTGCAAAAGAACACGAGCGAAAGCAAGGCAGCAGCAGCAAGCTACGTGTTTATTTGAGCCTCAAACCATCGAACGCAGTGTTAGAAAGCGAACTCTACCGTCTAATTAAAAAAGCAAATATTTATATTAATAGCTACAGTTTTTTTTAATATAAATATATATTTTTGTTGTTGCTACAATAACGCTGTTGAGTTCTGTTCACACACGCCGGCAGAAACACGGTTCACAACGGCATCCTGTGTGTTAACCCGGATCCTCATACCATGGGCATCCTTGCCTTTGTTTTGGAGTACTATGGTTGGGATTAGTTGTACCAGTCTACTAGCCATACGCATTGATTAATACATTAATTAATTGCATAAACAAAGAAATAATTTGGGGAAGCTACGGGTTGGGACCAGGGAGGATGGGATGGCAGGTAGAGGGAGAAAAGGAGAGGAAAGAGGTTCCGGACCCACGTCAGCTCCCCTTTCCCGTCCATTTTTTTAAAGAAGGGAGATAAAATGGGACGTATAGCATGTGAACTCTTTAAATGCTCCTGCCAAATTTCAGAAATACAGTTTTTGGTTGTTAAAAACACTGCAGCATCCGTGTACTTCCTTCGTGCACCGTTGATGCTACGCGTAGCCTCTGTCTGGAACGCCGGAATAAAAATAGTTCGAATACCGTATTTCGAACGGGACTAAACTGATTACGAGTGAATAATATACGCCCTGTCGTTAAATCTGTAAGTTAGTCAGTAATTGAAGGCTTACTGAACGAATTAGATTTCTTTTGTTAGAGCAACAAAATAGAATTCTTGTACCGGAAAAATAAGGGGGTGAGATTAGCGGTGCAAATGGAGCGAATAATTTTCTACCGATCAAAAACTTACGGAGCGAATACGAAAGAGATAAATGGTTATCTAACCGCTGATTGTGTTCGACTCCAACTCCAAGAAAAAATACGAAATATGGTACAGGATAAAAGATATCGGCCAGCATGTATCCATATATCAGGTGATATGAGGATAGTCTATTGTGACTTCACTTACGAACAGATAACAAATAGGTGAGTTGCTGAATCTGAGCAACGCAGAGGGGTACTAAATTTTTTTTCTTCAACATCTCAGCTATTAGTCTCTCAATGTTCGCTCTGCTTGTATATCTACTGTCTAATGTCCTGTGTAAGAGTGTAAAAGAAGCGGATAATATCCGATCGACCGAAGGCTCATGAAGAGAATACGAGATAGAGAAATAGGTATCTGACATAGTCCGTATCTGACTCCAACTTTAAAAAAAATACGATCGTATCGGCTCACCCCCGAATATACCGGAATTTATTCGTTTGGTGCACCGCATATTAAGCGGCTATTACTCCGCTGTCCGGGCGGACCGACGTGCCACCTAACCTGCCTGTGGACGAGACCGTCCAATCCATCGGACGATGCCCTGCGTTCCGATCCGACGGCTGGCGACGCTCGAAGAGGAGTGGGAGAGTACGGGTAGGCGACGCGAGCACGCGACCAAGTGGTGGGGGCCTCGTCGGCTCCCTCAGCCTCCGTGTCGCGCCGCTTCCTTTCCGTGCACGATAAGGATTATTATTAGGCAAGGTCAGCAGGCGTGCGTGTTCTATGTTCTGTGGCTGGGCCCGTACGTGCTTCCGGTAAGGCACTGGCTTGGCTTGGCTTGGCTGCGCACACACGCTTTGATCACCTCCAGCTACAGAGAAACCGAAACATCCCGGTGCGGTGCTGGGCTTTGGGTGGGTCTGGCCGAGTTAAGCCGATTGCGGGAGTTAATTGCATGGGCCGAGCAGATGAATTCAGAGCTCACTGCATGGGCTGATCGCAATCTCTCTCTCTATGTACGTCAAGCTGGTGAGCGAGGCCAGCATTGAGATGTTGTCGCATAGGCCACTGCTGGAGAGATCGACGGGGAGTGCGCCGGTGAACCTGTTCGAGTACAGGTCCAGGAACACCTGGTTCTGTAGCTTGCCGAGGTCCCTGGGTATATCGCCGATGAGCTGGCTCTCGTCGAGCTGGAGCCAGACCCGGTCAACGCGTTGCCAAGCAGCAGCAACTTGTTGAGCTTCTGCAGCCCGAACACCTCGTTGCAGATGCCGCCGACGAGTCGGTTCTTGGACAGGGCCTGCACGTACAGCTCGGTGCAGTTGCCCAGCGATGGCGGTATCGAGCCGAATAGCGTGTTGCCCCTGTTGGCCAAACCAACTCGGCAGTGACTCGCTTAGACGCTTAACGATCGGAAGATGCCTACGTTTAGCAGAAGCACTCGCAGGAATCAAGACACGCGCGTATTGCTGGAAGTCAGGCGACTAGAAGATGGATTCGCTCGGCAAAGCACACGCTACGAAGCTCTGAAGTTTTTGTGCTGCATGCAACAAAGCACCGTAGCGTTTTTTGGTTTTTTGTATTGCTTCTATCTTACGGTACAGAACTTACAAGACCTAATGTGTTTATAAAGGCTGAAGACTCAAACCGTATATGGACTCGGAGTCATACATGACTCGGATACGGACTCTGCATAAGGTATGCAAAAACAGAAACGAATACTACTACATGGTTTCCAAAAACACTCCTGCTGTTGCCAGCGCAGGATTAAGTCCAACATACTCCCCCCTAATCCTGACGTGGCCCAAGATCGCGAACACCTAGCAGGTGCCGCATTGTTGCCAGCTTCGCCGCCGGCAACGCCTTCGTTAGCGCATCAGCTCGTTGCTCATCTGTGCAAACGAACTCCACAACGATCTGTCCTCCCTCGATGCATTCACGTATAAAATGGAATCTCGTGTCGATATGCTTGCTGCATCTATGGAACACGGGATTCTTCATTAATGCTACCGCGGACTTATTATCAACAAACAGCTTCACCGTGCTATTCTCCTTCCCGGTCAGCTCGCCCAACAAGCTTCTGAGGCACAAGGCTTGGCATGCCGCCGCTGTTGCCGCTATGAACTCGGCTTCACATGATGACAGGGCTACCGTTTTCTGCTTCTGCGAGTTCCATGACACTAGGCATTCCTTGACATAGAACGCCATGCCCCCGGTACTCTTCCTGTCATCGTTGTCGCCAGCTAGATCACTGTCCGTGTACCCGGTGATCACCTCAACATCTCCTCCTCTGGTATACACAAGACCATAATTCACAGTGCCTTTCACATACCTGAGGATCTGCTTGACTACCTTGTGATGCATCACCGGGCCTCTCCATGAACCTACTCATCACCCGACAAAGAAAGGAGAGATCCGCCATGTGTGAAGTAGATACCGAGACAACCGATAACACGGCGATACTCCGTTGCATCCACCGGTTGTCCATCAGGGTCCTTGTGCAGCTGTGATCTCGGTTCCATAGGAAACTTGGTGGGATTGCATTCAATCATCCCAAATTGAGTCAACACCTTCTTGGTGTAAGCTTCCTGCTTGATTGTAATACGGCCTTCTTCTTGCTTGACCTCAATCCCGAGATAGTAATTGAGCAATCTGAGATCACTCATCTCGAATTCAGACATCATCTGCTGCTTGAACGCCGCGATCGCACCTGGATCTTCTCCTGTCACAATGAGGTCATCAACATATACACTGACAATAACTCCTGCCCGGCCTGTTCCTCTTGTGTACACAGCTTGTTCTTGAGCACACTTCACAAATCCAAGCCGCTTCAAGCTTCTATCAAGTCGTATGTTCCAAGCCCGTGGAGCCTGCCGGAGCCCGTAGAGCGCCTTGCTCAATTTAAGCACCAAGTGCTCCTTGTTCTTCACTGTAAATCCCTCCGGCTGGGCAACATACACTTCTTCCTCGAGCTCCCCATTTAGAAAAGCAGACTTGACATCGAGATGGTGAACTTGCCAGCCGCGGTTAGCAGCGATGGCAAGGATGACGCGCACTGTGTCGAGCCTAGCCACCGGTGCAAACACCTCCTCGAAATCAACTCCTTGTCGCTGAACATATCCTTTCGCGACTAGCCTTGCCTTGTGCTTGATCACGTCTCCATTTGAGTTCTTCAGTTTATAAACCCATTTGAGCCCAATTGGCTTGTGTCCAGCCGGTAGCGCCGTGAGAGTCCAAGTCTCGTTCTTCTCAATGGACTCAATCTCCTTGGCCATGGCGTCCTCCCAGGCTTGCTGCCCAGCGGCCTCATGGTAGCAGGACGGCTCCCCGTCTCCATGAGCATGGCCTCTATTTCCATGTCCTCCTCATCAAGCTCCACCCTTCGAGCATCTCTCATGATGTCGTCGATGTGCCTGTAGCGAACAGGCCCATCGTCGGTGCTGCTGCTCCCACCTGACAGTGGTGTGGCCACAACCGAGGCAGGCGTGGTAGGATCATCTGCCAGGGATCCAGAAGCCAGTGTCGCCATCGGAGTGGTGGGGATGTCGAGGATATTCTTTGCGCGTGCGTGCAAAGACGCTACTCGTTGCTTCAGCCCTCCCGGCCACCTCGGCGGCACGTAGTCGATGAAGGGGCTGGGTGAACTTGTGCCGCGAGTGATGGCTCGCCTGCCGGGCCACCCGTGAGCGGCACAACGTCGCCCTCTGTCGACTCAGTGCCTCATTCCTCCTCGACGATGAAATCCGATGGATCCCCGTCGCCTGTGCCTGTACTCCAGCTCCACTCCACATTTTCTTCAAATTTGACATCACGACTTACATGAATTTTCCCCCGCCATGGATCAAACAGGCGGTGCGCCTTGCAGCCGTCCTCGATGCCAAGGTACACCATCGGCTGGCTTCGGTCGTCGAGTTTCTTCAAGTGTGGCATTGTCACCTTCGCGTGCGCCGTGCAACCGAACACACGAAGGAGTGCCAGATGCGGCTTCCTTCCGTTCCAGGCCTCGAACGGAGTGCATTCGCCCAGCGCCTTCGTTGGCAAGCGGTTCAGCAAGTACACCGCGTGCCGCACCGCCTCCCCCCAAAATCTTCCCGCACGTTCATGCTCTTGAGAAGGACCTCGCCATCGCCATCACGGTCTGTTCTCCGCTCCACCACGCCGCTTTCTGTGTGGCGTGTATGGCGCGATGAGTGCCGCCGATCCCGACCTCCTCGCAGAGTCGGGTGAACTCAAGAGAGAAACTCCCGCCGCGATCGATCCTCAACGCCTTAATCGCCACTCGCCGTGTTCTCGACCGCAACTTGAATCTTCTAACACGAGCGGGCTTGGTCCTTCGTCTTGATCACGTACAGCCACATCCACCTTGAGTAATCATCAACAATTAACATAAAATAACTATTACCGACGAGGGTCGAAGGTGTGATCGGCCCACAGAGGTCAGCATGTAGCAACTCGAGCGGCTTCTCGCCAGTAATTTGCATTGCCGAGCAACGGCCTACACGCTTTTGCCACCAAACACCCTCGACACAACTGGTTCGGGTGCGTGATTGGCGGCACGCCCGCCGCCATCTTCTTGTCAACGAGCAGCTTCATAGCGTGGAAGTTGACATGGCCAAGCCTGGCATGCCACAGCCACGCCGGATCTTCAAGGTTCGCCAGGAGGCACACCGCCTCCGCCAGATGCAACTCAATTTGGTAAAGACGATTTGCAGTTCGTCTCACCTTCATGAGCAGCCTTGCATGACTTTTGTCGACCACCTGCAGGGCATCCTCGTCCATGATCACTTTGTGGCCGGTCTCAGTTAGTTGTCCTAGGCTCACGATGTTGCTGCGGAGCCTCGGGATGTAGTATACGCCCCGGAGCGACCATCGATCCCGCTTCTGCAAATTAATAGGATTGATCCCTTGCCCATGATTTGCACCGTTGAGCCGTCGCCGAATTTGACCTTGCCGGTGACATTCTCATCCAGCTCGCGGAACTTCGCCCTATCGCCGGTCATGTGGTTGCTCACCCCGTTGTCCGTACCGACATGACAAGGGGCCTTCTCTCTGCGCGCCTGACTCGGCCTCGTCTTCTCCTCGCTCAGCAGGACAACATCCTGCCGCTCCTGCTGTTTCAGCGCCATCTCCTTCGACACCGCGAGCATCAGGGCCGGCTCGGTGTCGTCTGCGCGCGTGAGGTGCGCCTCCTCCTCCTTCTTCGGGGCCCTGCTGTAACACCCTGACTATGCGGAAGCCATGATGTTACCTAAGAGACTAACATACAACAGCAATACGGAAAAATTTCGACCATTTTATTTTCCAACATTAATGCTTTAACCAAATAGAACTAAGACGTTTCTCTAAAATCCGGCAGAACCTCCTTTGTATAGATGGCTATACCAGAGGTTTAAACAGTTTAATATAGCATCATTCAACAATCAAATCATCCAATTCGACGATTCATCAAAGAACGTCCAGGATAAGCTAAACAGCTGTAGCATAATCAAAAAGGGCATCCATAATCTTCTAATCAACCCTATTACAAATTATTGAGACTCTACTGAACCAATTAATTTCATCAACTCAATAAACCATCAACCAAACATTCTAACCCATCACGAGAATTAAACGAACCCATTCAACATATGAATAAGCACATAAATAGGTCATCCATGACCACAATTAAAACACCCACCACGAAGGATGGCCACAAGACTGAAACTAAAGCAATTATCAATAGTAGGAATTTGTGGATAATTGGTTCAGGTCATTCAGTGAGTTATGTTTATGTGATGTGCACCAAGTCTACCCCTTCCCATGCATGTCGTTGCCTCGAGAGATACCTAGCAAGCACAACACAGCAAGTGTGAGTCCACGACTCAGCAAAGTGCAATAGCAAATCAATCAATAGCATCATACTTAGTCAAAGAAAATAAACAATTCCATCATGAAGAAAAGCATGATATACCACAAACCCATCTCTTATGATAGCATCATAAGCAGTCCAAGGGGATAAACAATCCCATCGCGAAGGATAGCATTATATGCCACCGTTCATCTTTTATGACAGCATCGTAAGTAGTCAAAGGAATTAACAATTCCATCAGGAACAACAAAGATTATAGGTTAAACAACCAAATCCACATCTTATGCAGAAATGCAATGAGTATGTCATGAATGCATCTCTTCACTTCTTAGCAATTACCGGTAATGCCGAGTAGGGTATCCGTCGATACCTACTCAAAGCACGTGCCCTCTAGGCACGTGGAACAAAGCCCACACTCCAAGTCATGTAACAGTTCTCACCGACCTCACCGGATTAGTTACATGACTTTCCACGAAGTGGGGGAACAAAGCCCGTCCAATGCATGATGGGGACCTAACGCCCATCCAATGCCTCGACGGGACCTCAAGAATCAACCCTTGGCTACCACGTAGACCAAGGTTCAGAAATGAATGACATGATGCAAAGTTTAAAGCACAATACCAACTCATCATGGTTATCATTAACAAGGTAGTCTCATTGCTCACCTTGTCTCATCATTATTGCCATCAACATCCAACTATTCTCATGTAAGCATACCCATTTAGACATCATGTACGCATCATCATGTAACTATTAACATGTAGCATCATGTAAATATTCCCAATTTTAAGCATCATCATATAAACACTACCATGTAAGCGTCGTCATCTAAACATTAGCAGGCGTCGTCAGGTAAACATTTCCATGTAAGCTTCATCACATAATGTGGATATCATGGGGATATGCTCACGATCTTAATGTGATGGTACAATTGGAAATAGCTTCCTTGGTTTGTCGAAACGATCGTTTTCGGTTTTGTTGAAATCCTGTTTTCAGCAAGTGTCAGGATAATCGGTAGTACCAGCGTGTAATGCACCTGTACTACCCGATCTTGATAATCTACCGGCTTGTGTTTACGGTAGTACCATTGGCGGTATTACCGCTAGCAAAGCGGTATGGTTTTTCCGAACGAGTGTAACTTGTGTTTTGGATTTCTCGAGGAGCGGTAGTACCGCGCTATGGTTGCTGGTAGTACCGCATGACTGAACGACCGCGTGTGAGCGGTATGGTTTTTCCGAACAAGTGTTTTTGGGAAGTTTTGGATTTCCTTGAGGAGCGGCACGATCATGAAGTCTTGGTACTATTATGATCGCGTAGTACCGCTTAACACTTAACAGTAGTAATCTGATTGCATTTTCAAGTTGGGCCATCTTGGTAAAATGGTTATGGGTTAGGTCAAGTTCATGGGTGTCATGGCATATGTGTTGCATGATGCATGTTTTGACTAACGTGGGTCAAGTTGTGAAGAACTTGTTCCTGGATTCGATTTCTTTGTCTATTGATGTGCGAGGTTGCTTGGAGGTCAATGACGGTCAATCATGAGGATGATCGGGACTAAGCTTGGAGAGCCGAGGTCCGTAACGATCGGGATGTTGGGTGAGGTCAATGGAGTCAAGCATTGCGCAAGAGGGACAAAGGTGACCGAATCAGGCGATTCGGTCGACGGTTCGATCAAGCGGCGATGGGCGGTGCAAGTGCCATGGTGGTTTCGGTGGGAGCGGATGGGAGAGACTTGCCGATATGAAGAGAGCATTGGATCAACCTACACGGCGAAGCATGGGAGGTGCTTCACGAAGATGGGACTCGGTCTTGAAAAAGATCGAGAAGGGGTATTTTGGTAATTTTACCAAATACCACCTTGGTGACCTAATGCCAACCAGCGCGCAAGACGGTGCGGCCAAGAAGTGGATTAGGTCAAGAGAATTGAAGACGGCGCTTTAAAATGCGTGCGTGTGTGACCCGCTTGTTTTGGGCCTTAACGGAGCCCATTAGGGTTACTCTTCTAGAAGGTCTAAGCCTCCACTATAAATAGGGGTGTCTTTGGACAGCCACCCCAACCCTTTCATTACTTGTAAACCCTAGTTTTGCTTTTGTGCTTAGGGAGTTGATAGTTGGAGGTTAGGGTCCTAGAGAGTTGGATTTGATTTCGTGCTCATGTATTGAGTCTTTGTCCTCCATTGATGGAGTGGCTGTAAACCAATACCATATCAAATCAATCCAAAGAAAGTTCCCTCAAAGATGAGTTCATTTGCTTTCTTTCTCTCTATTTGATAATTTTAGTCTTTCTTTGATTCGCGAGTTTTTGGTTGGTTTCTTGCTGTGATCTAACTTGCTGGGACATGTGGGAACCCATCTAGGATCATCAATCACCCACGAGCAAGTCTCTAGATCATAGTTTCGTTTTTGACTCGTTTTGAAGCACACTTCGTTCAAACTGAAAAAGATAGGAACTTTGGCTTGGATCTCTGCGATCCTTGATTGGAATAGGTTCCTAATATCCTTAGGAAGGTGTGTTCCAAATTTGGTGGAGTTTGGCCTTATGGTTTAAAAGTTACGACGATTTTCGATTTCGCTTTCAGTCGTTTGCTCATTGTCGGGATAAAAGGTAGTACTGCTGATTTTGCTGCATGTAGTACCGCTGATGTGGTAGTACCGCAATTACAATGGTGGTAGTACCGATTCTGAGATTTCGCACAACTTTTGTTCTTTGCTCTTGTGCTTTGGGGGTTTGATTAGGATTCAATACAAGGCTTCCGCTATACTTGTATATTGATCTTCATAGCTCTCATAGCTATTGGAGTGAAATTCTTATTGGATCTAATCGATTTGAAAAAGATTTTGAGCTCCTATTCACCCCCTCTAGTCGCCGCTTTCGGTCCAACAAGTGGTATCGAGCCCTTAGTTCAATCTTGATCTTAACCCACACTTTGAACTTGGCGATGGATAAGTACTCAACCAAGCCGCATGTCTTCGATGGGCTCGACTATGCCTATTGGAAGAATCGCATGCGAGTCTTCCTTGAGAGCGAAGGACAAGCTATATGGGAGGTTGTTCGATCCCGCTGCGTTTTGCCGAAGTTGCTACGCCACTTCAAAGAAATTCTCTTAGCTAACAACAACAAGGCAAAGAACCTTCTATATGCCGGGCTTGGTAGGCAAGAGTACGATAGGATTTGCAATCTTGCATCAAGACATGAGATTTGGCACACCCTCGAAACTTACCATGAGGGATCGTCCCGGATCAAGCAAGTGCGTCGAGAATGTCTACAAGCGAGAGTACAACAAATTTGAGTTGCGCCCCGGTGAGAGCATCGATGACGCTCTTTACTCGCTTTTAACAAGGTGATCAATCGATGAAAGTTGTTGACATTGAGTACTCTCAATCTGAGAATGCCACCCACCTCTTGGGTGCAATCAACACCAAGGAGTGGGAGATGAAGGCAATCGCCATAGAGGAGAACGCCGATCTCTAATCTCACTTTGAGCTGCTTTATAGCAAGCTAAAAACTCATGAGATCAAGAGAGGCGGTAATCCTAAGAAGGATAACATGGCTTTGGTGGCTGATCCTCTCAAAGGGACTCTGATGGTTCTTCCGAGTCTTCTTCCGGTTTTTCTCTTGCGTGTTTATCTCGCTATTCAAGAAGAAGAGTTTGAGAGTCTTCCGAGGCCGATTTAGCTCTTTTAGCCAAGAAAGTCACACGGCATATAACAATGTCGAAAATGAAAGAGAGGTGGCCTGTGACATGCTATGAGTGTGGAGAGCTATATCACATCCGCCAATCGCCCTAAGCCGAAAGGTAAGGGCAACCACAAGATTGAGAAGCTTTGCCGGAAGAAGCCTCAAGGGGGCAAGCCCAAGTATGATGCTGCCAAGCTCATGAAGGCTGCTCACCGGGTCCTTGCCACTTTTGGAGATCAATCCATGAGCGATGTGGACTCCGGGAGCGAGGAGCACAAGGAGGAGGAGATCTCTCAAGACAAGAAAGGGAAGGCCAAGGACTTCACCGGCATGTGCTTCATGGCCGACTCCGATGACGCCGATGACAACGATGAGGTACTTCCATCCTATGATGCCCTTTCTACTAGATGCGATAACATGTATGAGCAATTGCTTAGTCAAGATAAGGCTTTAGAGTTCACCATGGCTAGGAACAAGGATCTAGTGTCACAAGTCGAGAATTTGACATTAGAGATTGTGAATGCTAAGAGTCTAGATGTTGATGAATGTTCATCCTGCCATGCTTTGCACTCCGAACTGTCTAAGCTACAATCTGCTCATGATATTGCTTTGCATCAACTTGAAAATGCTAGAACCGAGCTAATTGATGTTAAATCTGCTCCATGTGAAAAATGCTTAGAGTCTAGCAATTTGGATGCCTCGCAATGTGAAATCTAGCTTTGCTCTTTACGCTTAGAACGTGAACATGAAGTTAAGGATATTCTAGAAGCAGTTAGAGCTAAATTTGCCAAGCTTAAGAATACAATTGATTCTACATCTTGTGCTTCTTGTGCTGCCTATAAGCTTGAAGTTGCTCATCTTAAGGAGAAACATGCTAGAGCCATTAAGGGCAAGACTTGTGAATCATGTGCTAATATTGGAAAAGAGAATGCATATCTCAAGGATACTTTAGAAAGATTCTCTAATGGTGAAAAACAGTTGAACATGATTCTAGATAAATCTAAAACTCCTTTTAAGAAGCAAGGTTTAGGATACAACTCTGCCCAGGACATGTCCAAGTCTAATGTCATTCAGGTTTTGGAAAATGGGTTAGTTGAATTCAAAACCCAACCTGCAAAAACTGTCTTTAAATCTGCAGGGTTTGTCCAACCTTCTTTTGACGCAAAAGGTGCTTCTCCCAGTGGTACAAAATACCATTGCACCTATTGCAAGAAGAGTGGACATTTGGTTGAGTTCTGTTGGCGAAGGTTGAAGAACGCTAAGAAAAATATTGCTAGAATGTCATCTAATCAACCTAGAGCTTTTATGAGACATGGTCACATACATAAGAAGAACCCCATCTAGGATTTGTTGCACATGCTCATCACCATGTTCCTAGACAGATGCATCTCATGTTCGTTACAATTGCTCATAATAGAACCGCTAATAAAGTCAAGGATAGCACATCCGCTTTGCATACTACTGCAGACGAGTGTCTCAATCTTGGGTTCCCAAGTCGCTTTTAACTAACCCCATGTTGAGACACATCGCTTTTGTTCCTTGATTTTCGTGATTGGCGCGAAGGGGAAGAACACATGGTTCATCGACCGTGTTCACGCCACATGACCGGAGACTCAAGATGGTTCACCTCCTTCACGCGATCAACAGTGATGCCTTCATCACCTTTGGAGATGATACACAAGGCGCATTGAAGGAACTGAATGATTAGGGTGAACGACAAGTTCATTCTCAAGGACGCCGCGCTTGTGTCTAAGCTAAGGTACAATCTCCTTTCGTCTCACGACTTCTTGATGATGGCTATGAGACTCGCTTTTAAGAAGAATGCTTGTCGTGTGCTTGATTCTTTTGGTGAGCTCGTTTTTGGGATTTCTAGAGTTGGTAGAATTTTTGGAGCTGATTTTTCTGAATCGCTTGCCGGATCTCTCAAGTGTTTGATTGCATCTTCTTCTGATATCTGGCTTTGGCACCGATGGTTGGGGCACATTGGTTTTGATCATCCGACACGAGTTAGCGGCCTTGATCTCATGAGAGGTTTGCCTAAACTCAAAGTCGTCAAGGATGTCAGATATAGCGCTCAGAGGCATGGCAAGCAAGTTGCCGCCACACCCGCTATTGACTATGGTTATGACCGACGGACCGACGCTTGCTTCATATGGATACCGCTGGTCCCGCTAGGGTTCGATCGATCGGTGGCAATTGGTACATTCTTGTCATAGTCGATGATTTTTCGAGATACTCTTGGGTGTTCTTTCTTTCTTCGATGGATGAGGCTTTTGATCATTTTCATAATCTTGTTCTTCGTTTGGCTTCGAACTTCCCGGTGCCTTGAGAGCGATCCAAGTGATAATGGCACGGAGTTCAAGAATACTTTTTGCCTCTTTTTGTGCCGAAGCGCAGATTGAGCATCGCTTCTTTCTCCACACGCCCTCAACAAAATGGCGCTGTGGAAAGGAAGAACAGGACTCTAGTTGAGATGGCTAGAACGATGTTGGATGAGTATAGCACACCGAGGAGATTTTGGGCGAAGCTATTGCTACTTTTGCCATATTTCAAACCGTGTCTTTTTGAGACCATCTTTGGGCAAGACTTCTTATGAGCTTCGTTTTGGTAGAAGACCCTCTGTCTCTCACTTTCGAGTCTTTGGATTGAAGTGTTTTATTCTCAAGACAGGGAACCTAGATAAATTTGAATCAAGAACTTGTGATGGTTTATTTCTGGGTTATCCTGCTCATTCGAGGGGTTTTCGGGTTTTTAATGTTGAAACTAACATTGTCCAGGAGACATGCAATGTCACTTTTGATGAGACTTGCCCTGGAGCTAGATCCGATGTTTCAGGTGACTTACAGGTGACAGAGAGCATTTTTGTTGAAGAAGATGAGGATGAACTTGATTTTGCTCCTTCACCTGTTGCTGATGTTCCCGTGCAAGCTACCCAAGCTCCAAAACTCCTTTCGATCGCTTCACCTCCAATTGAGGCTCCGCCATGACTTCTTCTTCAAAGAAGATCATGAGGTTGAGGAGACGCTATCTCCTCCAGCGCCCTTTGCACATTCGAAGCAACACCCTCCGGATCGATGATTGGTAATCTCCATGAGCGAGTCACTCGCTCTGTATCATGATCCGAAGTCATTTTTCTCACTCTGCATTTGTAGCTTCTTTTGAACCCAAAGATATATCACATGCTTTATCTGATGCTAGTTGGGTCAATGCCATGCATGAGGAGTTAGAGAATTTTGAAAGAAATAAAGTTTGGAACCTTGTAGAACCTCCTAGTGGACATAATGTTATAGGAACCCGTTGGGTGTTCAAAAATAAACAAAATGAGGATGGTTCTGTGGTTAGAAACAAGGCTAGATTGGTAGCTCGTGGTTTTAGCCAGTTGAGGGGTTAGATTTTGATGAGACCTTCGCCTCCTGTTGCTAGATTAGAAGCCATTCAAGATTTGCTTGCATTTGTCTGCATCTAAAGGTTTTAGGTTGCATCAAATGGATGTTAAGAGTGCTTTTCTGAATGGTTTTATAGAGGAGGAAGTGTATGTTAGGCAACCCCCTGGCTTTGAGAATCCCAAGCACCCTGATCATGTTTTTAAGCTATCCAAAGCCTTGTATGGTCTTAAACAAGCCCCTAGAGCCCGGTATGATAGACTTAAGACTTTCTTGCTTAAGAATGATTTTGAAATGGGAAAAGTTGATAAGACTCTTTTCATTCTTAGGCATGGCAATGACTTCTGCTTGTTCAGATATATGTTGATGATATTATCTTTGGTGGTTCCTCTAATGCTCTTGTTTCCAGCTTTTTCGAGACTATGTCCGAGGAATTTGAGATGAGCATGATGGGAGAACTCAATTACTTCTGGGGCTACAAATCAAGCAATGCAAGGAAGGGATCTTCATCCATCAAACGGTACACCAAGGATTTGCTCAAGCGCTTTTGATATGGGTGATCGCAGTCGATCGCCACTCCCATGGCGACTTCGATCGCTGGATCCAGATGAGGAAGGAGAAGCCGTGGATCAACGCGAGTACCGCAAAGATGATCGGCTCCTTCAGACTGACGGCCTCAAGACCGACATCCACTTCATGGTCCGCCTCAGGCGAGGTTTCAGCGTCCACCGAGGACTTCACATCGCCAAGCCGTTAAGCGCATTTTCGGTATTTACACTCTACCCTTCAAGATGACATTTAGTATTCTTGTTCTTCTTCGTTGTCCATTCGGGGTTTTGATTCGATTTTATGGGTCAGAAGCTAGATAGGAAGAGCACATCCGCACATGTCATTTCTTAGGCACTTCTCTTGTCTCTTAGTCTTCTAGGAAGCGGTCTTACTTGCACAATCCATCTTTGTTTAATATGTAGTCAGCCGCTAGTTGTCAGAGTCGATTTTGTGGATGGTCTCCACTCTTAAGGATTTTGGGTTAACCTTTGCTAGTGTTCTCTTTTCTCGTGATAACACTTCGCTATTAACATTGCTAAAAACCCAAGGCAACATTCTAGGACCAAGCACATAGACATTCGCTTTCACTTCCTTAGAGATCACGTTGAGAAGGGTGATATTGTGTCAGCATTTTGTGGAGTCCGAGGCTCGCTTAGCGATATCCTCACCAAGCCTTTAGACCCAACAAGGTTTGCCACCTTGAGGAGTGAGTTAGGGGTAATTTTTCCCTATGGGTTGGTTTGAGGGGGAGTTGGATCTTTTCTGATCTTTCCTTGTTCATTTGATCTTTTATTTGATCTTGTTGATCTTTTAGGTCTTTTGAGCTTTCTTGCATCTCATTGTATCATATTGCATTCATATGAAAAATCCAAAAAGATGCATTGTAATATAAGCTTTTCTACTTATCTTTTAAAATTGATGAAGCTTTGCCTATTACCCTTTGGAGCTTTAGTGTTTCAATTCTTGCTCAATGCCATGTCTAGTTCTTTGACTTGCTAGAATTATCATGCTTTCACATGTGTAGCTAAGTCTTTGTTTGTATGAGCTAGAACTTGAAAAACAACTTGAACTAAGAAATTAGCAATTTGTGAATTGTTTAGCCAGTTGCGCAATTAGTGCTCCTTTTGTGACATTGGCCCTGTCAAAATTACTTTGTTAGCTCTTGAATCTAACTTTGACCATTACTTGAGCTTCTTGTGTTCTTGAGAATCTAAAATTGCTCTTGTGAAAAATGAAAATCAATATTCAAGATTGTCTTTTGCTTAAATTGTGCCAAACTATCTTATGAGACCGCATGTCAAAGACATGAACTTGGAGATAGTTTGATGATCCGCACGATCTCATGGGGACCGCTTGTCACAACCGACATGAACCTCAAGATTTGTCGCCTCGTAAAAGCTTAGGAAGAGTTTGTGGATGGCTCCTAGTCCAGATCTTCTTCACTAAGATATACCTTTAATCAACTTTTGGTCAAGCTTAGGATGAGTTTGTGGATGGCTCCTAGTCCAGATCTTGTCACTAAGTTAGACCATTAGTCAACTTCAATATTCATTGCAAATGAAAAACAGTTGAAAAATGGGCTTTTGAGAAAAATGAGCAAAATGATTCATTTCAGACCTATTTGTCTCTTAATGTGGTCATTGTTAGCTTTTGGATCTCACGTTGACATTTTGACATGGCCAAGATCATTTTAGGATCCTGTTGATGAACTTGCTAGATTTGAAGCCTTGCTTAAAATGCTAAAATTCATTGCTTTATATTGAGCCTTCTTGCTTAGCTTTGTTATACATGTCTTATTATGATCTTGCTAGCGTTGTTAGGCTTGATATGTTGTTTGTGCAACTTTAGAAATGCTAACTTGTTCTTTTGGGTAATCTCCAAAGCTTCTTGTACTCAACAATTGAAAAATACAAAAAATTTGAAACCACTCCATTGCATTTCATGCATGCTCCATCTTATGCTTTTTCCTCATTCTTCATTTGTCATCTCTGGACGAGAGGAAGGCGTGATTCCTTGATGACTCCATTGTCAAAGGGGGAGAAGATATTGTAAAAATGTTAAAAAGGGGAGAAGTTGTTTGAGGAGAAGATGTTTGAAAAAGGGGGAGTTACTTGAAGAAAAATTGAAAATCTAAGGATCATAGTGAGGGGAAGTTTCTTATTTGTATTCTTATGGTTTTATTATCATTTCTGAACTAGAATTGCAATTCTTGATCCTCACAATGATCAAAGGTCATATCGAACAATTGTTCTTTCATATGGACCTTAAGTGAGATTTTGACACCTTTCGGATTTTGAAGCTTTCATGCTTTCTTTTGTCAGATCTCACTTGCGATACTATTCGAGCCACTTGGTCATTTCCTTTGCTTTTTCTTGCATTTGGACCAAGTTATGCCTTTGAACGAAAACATCGAAGTTTTTACTTTTTCAAACCTCAAATTTTGCATTTAGGGAAATTGCCAATGTGTTCATCAAGGGGAGATTGTGGATATCATGGGGATATGATCACGATCTTAATGTGATGGTACAATTGGCAATAGCTTCCTTGGTTTGTCGAAACGATCGTTTTCGGTTTTGTTGAAACTCTGCTTTGACAAGTGTCGGGATAATCGGTAGTACCGGCGTAATGCGCGCGCGGTACTACCGCTGATCTTGATAGTACCGGCTTGTGTTTGGCGGTAGTACCGCTGGGCGGTATTACCGCTAGCAAAGCGGTATGGTTTTTCCAGAACGAGTGTAACTTGTGTTTTGGATTTCTCGAGGAGCGGTAGTACCGCGCTATGGTTGCCGGTAGTACCGCATGACGGAACGACCGCGTGTGAGCGGTATGGTTTTTCCAGAACAAGTGTTTTTGGGAAGTTTTGGATTTCCTTGAGGAGCGGTACGACCGCAGTTATGGGTGCGGTACTACCGCAGTGCGGTAGTACCGGCCTTAACACGGCGGTAGTACCGATTGCATTTTCAAGTTGGGCCATCTTGGTAAAATGGTTATGGGTTAGGTCAAGTTCATGGGTGTCATGGCATATGTGTTGCATGATGCATGTTTTGACTAACGTGGGTCAAGTTGTGAATAACTTGTTCCCGGATTCGATTTCTTTGTCTATTGATGTGCAGGTTGCTTGGAGGTCAATGACGGTCAATCGGCGAGATGATCGGGACTAAGCTTGGAGAGCCGAGGTCCGTAACGATCGAGGATGCCGGGTGAGGTCAATGGAGTCAAGCATTGCGCAAGAGGGACAAAGGTGACCGAATCAGGTAGTTCGGTGCGACGGATTCGATCAAGCGGCTAGCGGGGTGGTGCAAGTGCCATGGTGGTTTCGGTGGGAGCCGGATGGGAGAGACTTGCCGATATGAAGAGAGTCACCGGATCAATCCTACACGGCGAAGCATGGGAGGTGCTTCACGAAGATGGGACTCGGTCTTCAAAAAGATCGAGAAGGGTATTTTGGTAATTTTACCAAATACGCTTTGGTGACCTAATGCCAACTCAGCGCGCAAGACGGTGCGGCCAAGAAGTGGATTAGGTCAAGATAATTGAAGACGGCGCTTTAAAATGCGTGCGTGTGTGACCCGCTTGTTTTGGGCCTTAACGGAGCCCATTAGGGTTACTCTTCTAGAAGGTCTAAGCCTCCACTATAAATAGGGGTGTGGCCGGACAGCCACCACAACCCTTTCATTACTTGTAAACCCTAGTTTTGCTTTTGTGCTTAGGGAGTTGATAGTTGGAGGTTAGGGTTCTAGAGAGTTGGATTTGATTTCGTGCTCATGTATTGAGTCTTTGTCCTCCATTGATGGAGTGGTCAGAAACCAATACCATATCAAATCAATCCAAAGAAAGTTCCTCAAAGATGAGTTCATTTGCTTTCTTTCTCTCTATTTGATGATTTTAGTCTTTCTTTGATTCGCGAAGTTTTTGGTTGGTTTCTTGCTGTGATCTAACTTGTCGGGACATGTAGGAACCCATCTAGGATCATCTTGATCATCAATCACCCACGAGCAAGTCTCTAGATCATAGTTTCGCTTTTTGACTCGTTTTGAAGCACACTTCGCTCAAACTGAAAAAGATAGGAACTTTGGCTTGGATCTCTGCGATCCTTGATTGGAATAGGTTCCTAATATCCTTAGGAAGGTGTGTTCCAAATTTGGTGGAGTTTGGCCTTATGGTTTAAAAGTTACGACGATTTTCGATTTCGCTTTCGTTTCGTTCATCGTCAGATAAAAGGTAGTACTGCGATTTTGCTCATGTAGTACCGCTGATGTGGTAGTACCGCAATTACAATGGTGGTAGTACCGATTCCTGAGATTTCTGCACAACTTTTTGTTCTTTGCTCTTGTGCTTTGGGGGTTTGATTAGGATTCAATACAAGGCTTCCGTTATACTTGTATATTGATCTTCATAGCTCTCATAGCTATTGGAGTGAAATTCTTATTGATCTAATCGATTTCGAAAAAGATTTTGAGCTCCTATTCACCCCCCCTCTAGTCGCCGTTTCGGTCCAACACATAAGCATCATCATAAAAATCATCATCATTCAACTATAGTATTCATGCTCATCAACGTGACCAAGTAGTAAGCATTATCATTAAAGTATAGCATTCATGCCTATCAACATTACCAAACAGTAAACACCAACAATCATGAAATATAACCACTCAATAATACTACTTGCACTTGCCTCAACCGTGAGACAGAAGACAATGACAGAAAAGCTCTAGCCCCGGTGTTCCCACCTCCTCGAAGCATCCACTCGGCCAAAGCTATACTCCACAATACCAGCTCCTAAGAAAGCAAATGAGACAAAATAAGAGCCTTCTCCACCACATAACAAAGGACCCCAGTAGCTAGCGACTATTTCAAACTCACCAAGGTGGGCCGACATCTTAATCTTGTACACTTGTAATTGATCAAACAAAGAGGAGATCTTAAACGTGGTTTATACCTTCTCTTTCCAAAGATCTAGTTGCCATACAACAAAAACTCCTCCATACCTCCTAAGAACAAGTAAGCTCCATCGAAGGAAATTTGAGAGACTTGACCGCTTGAAAGCCAAAGCCATGTAGTTTTCTTCCTTCCTTTTGGCATATTCATGAACTATGCTAGTCAGCTCTCTCTATGGTGCAAATAAACTCGCAAGCAAGATTCTACTTTCTTCGTAAGAAATCACCATGATGACCAAGGCAGAAACTCTATCACAAACGGCCAGTGCATGAGGATTCCAAACCAGCAATGATACATTAAAAGAATCCACCATACCTTTCATTGGAACACTACAGTGCAAGTCTGACAACTTCAGAGTGTCATCGCTAATACCCATATGCTCCTTGCCCAAAACAATAGCAGTCGGATGAGACCAATCCATGTCAAACATAGAAACCGAATCGGCCTCCCAAACAAGTAGTTGAAGTGCGATAACCATGTTTTTTTTCAAAGCATGGAAACATTCTGCAAGCGAGTTCCATAGCTCAATATCAAGCCATTTTCAAAGACCTGTGCTCACATGCTGTTGTCTCTATACCTTTTGTTACCGCCACAGAGATGACATGCACGGACCGCACGCCGAGCACGCGTCGGTGATCGAATGCCGGAGACGCGCCAATGTCGGAGAGCCCTCCACGACTGTGCACACAGGCGTAGCTCTGTTCTCGACGGTGCGGGACAACTCACCGGCGTCCCCGACGCCCCCGCCTCAACAGACGCAGCAGTAGCCGAGCACCGCTTTCGCCGAGAACGCATGGTTTCCTTGCGGCCTTTTGCGGCAGAGGCGCAACATCGCCACGGCGAGGGAAGGCACGAGGGCGATGCGGGCGAGCCGACGGCCCGGCTCCGAGGAAAGGTCACTAGGCGCGCATTCCATCGAGCGGGTCGGGCGCTACCGTAGTCGAGGGCGTGGACCGAGCGCAACGGACGACGGGAAATGAGGGCGCGGCATCGGAAGGCGGGCCGAGTGGTGACCACGCCTGTGCAATACCGTGGGGAGTCTGAAGCGGCGGCGGCCGAAGTAAGAGGCGGCGCCAGCGCCGAGCAACCCGGGAGGAGAAGACGCCAGGTGGTGGGGAGAGCGTGGGAACAATGACGGCGCCATCTCTGCTGGAGGGGATGACCGCCCAAAGGAGGAGGGGGTCGAGAGGTGGGAGACGGAATCGGGATGGAGGGCGATGGCGGCCGGCGTTTTTGATTGGGGTGGGCGGTGGAGGAAATAGAAGAAAGGCTAGGGTTTAGGGGATTGCCACCCCCTAGCTCCACTTAAAGGCCAACCGAACTCCCCTTGGGCCAAAGCACAACATGGGCCTTCGGCCCAGTTTCTAATTCCTCCTTCTCAAGCTAGAAATTCAACCTTAATTACATCTTTTATTTCCTCAATTTCCTATTGAGTTAAACAGGATATTACACCTGCATTCAGATGCATAGTGGCCCATCTTGTCACAGTTAAAACAGCGGATGTGGCTCTTGTCACGGCCACCGCCGCTGGAACCACTCGTGTCGTCTTTGCTCGGTGCCCCGCCGCGACCGCCCTTGCTGCGCCATCTGCCGTGACCACGTCCACTCCGGCCGTGGTTGCTGCTGTCTGCAGGAGCATAGGATTTACCCTTGTTGTTCGACGAGGAGTCGCCGCCATCCTTCTTCTGCCGTGCCTCCCACTCAGCCTGAGTGAGCAGGAGCTGGCCGTCGCCGTTGCTGTTGCCACTAGATGCGCGCGGGCGTGTATGCTCTTCATAAGTCTTCAGCCGCCCCACGGCTTCCTCGAATGGCATGGTGTCGAGGTCGTAGAACTGCTCGATCCCGGCGATCACACTCGTGAATCGATCCCAAGACGGTGTCGAATAGTTTCTTGACCAATGCGGCATCGTCGAGCGTCGCCCCTAGGTTGGCGTACCTGACGGACATGCCGTTAAGCCTTCCAGCGTACTGGTCCAGGGTCTCTCCCTCCTGCATGCGCATGGCGTCAAAGTCACTCTTCAACGTCTGCAGCCGCGCGTTCTTGACGCGATCCGCGCCAACGAACCTTGTCTTGAGACAGTCCCAGACCTCCTTTGCCATTTTCTTTCTCGCCACCTGCATCAAGAGGTCCTCCAAGAGCACTTGGAGAAGATGCGACCTCGCCTTCTTGTCCTTCTTCACGTCGACGGCCGCGCCGACCGCCGGCTCAACTGCTTCCCAGATGCCTTGATCCTCCATCATCGCTTGCACCCGAATCACCCAGCTCGTGTAGTTTGTCGTCGTCAGCTGCGGGTAATGGAACGACCCACTGCCGCTCTCCCGCGCCGCTTCGCCATGAGCAACGATCAACATTAGCGTGCATTGTGCTCTGATACCAGATGTTGGCCAAACAAACTCGGCAGTGACTCGCTTAGGCGCTTAATGATCGGAAGATGCCTACGTTTAGCAGAAGCACTCGTAGGAATCAAGACACACGCACGTATTGCTGGAAGTTGGGCGACTAGAAGATGGATTCGCTCGGCAAAGCACACGCCACGGCTCGAAAGTTTTTGTGCCGCATGCAACAAAGCACCGCAGCGGCGTTTTTGGTTTTTGTATTGCTTCTATCTTACTAAGATGTAACTTACAAGACCCAATGTGTTTATAAAGGTCAAGACTCAAACCGTATATGGACTCGAGTCATACATGACTCGGATACGCATCTGATAAGGCATGCAAAAACAGATACTGAATACTACTACATGGTTTCCAAAACACTCCTGCTTGCTGCGGTAGATTAAGTCCATGACCCCAGAGGAACAACAACTACAACGCCTTCAGTTTCCCCGAGAGGTTGTTCTTGTCGAGCTGAGCTCTGGTGGTATGCGCCTCGTGAGCTGGTTGTCCAATATGTGTAGCTGCTCGAGCGCCCCAGGCACCTCGCCGGTGAGCCAGTTGCCCGACACGTCGAGCACCACCAATGCGGAGCAGTTGGACACCTCCAACGGGATCTTCTCGGATAGGGCATTGCCCTAGAACAGAAGGCTGATAAGCTTTTGTAGCCTCACACTACTACAGAAGAGGTCATCACAGACGGGCTTAATCCACCGGCCAGAAGGTCAAGCCCCCTCCACCGAGATGTCGTAGACGCTGGACTTGACGTTGTTGGGGATCCACTCCACGAAGTAGGACGAGTTCTTGCTATGCACGTTGATCATCCGCCGTCCACCTCCTTGGTGCTCATCTTGCCGCAGAACATGGCCGACGCCGGTACCGCCCGCGCTTGGGTCACGGCGACATCATGTTCTTGGTGTCCCACATCTGCTACATCGGCTCGGCACCGTCACATGCAGATCTTCTTTGCGACCAGCAGCGACGTCGGTGGCGCGAACCCCACCATGAAGAAGTGCGTACCATGGAATGGGATCGTTCACCGCCACCGGAGGTCCGAGTTGAGCTGCCACGGAACCTCAGCTGACCGACGTCACGCCGCATCGTCGCCGATATCGTGGTTCGTCACCAACCGCATTAGCTCATTCATCATGCATCGATCAATTGATCGAGCAATTGTCATTGTGTATTTGAATTTGTGATCAATTGGCATTGGCGCGCAGTGCATGAACTAATTGAAACGCTGCGTCTTGCATGCTTACAAGAAGGGTTGGTGAGCTTGAGGGTGCGGAAGTAGATATCGAGAGGGCCTCGTTGTCGAGGACCATGCACTCGCTCGGCGTTCTCAACGAGTGGTGCACGGACAATGTCGCGTTGTAGGGCTCCACAACGGTGTAGGAGACCTTGGGGGCTCGAACACGGAGAAGGTCAAGATCATGTGGTCGGCCGTCGGTACTCCTCCGGATCTTGGAGATGAGCAACGTGCCCATGCCGAACCAAGGCCTCCTCCCGCATAAAGGGCATACTTGGAATCCTATCGTAAATTTCGTACAAATTTTAGTTTGCGATCCTTACTACTTCATAGTTTAAGGATGCGCTTTTCATTAGCGAGGTGCTTTCATTGTATTTATCTTTTTTTTGTTTTGCTTTTATTCATGTATGAAACTATGAATTTGATTGCATAAGAATACAAGACTATGTTTGTTACAAATTAGTTTAGTCATTCGAGACTTTGGCGGTTGAGCCCACCTCGTTTTTATCCCGATTCGCCATCGATCACGCATTTGGTTCTAATCGTCATCACGAATGATATCTAAACCGCTCGACTTTTATGTGTCTGTGATAATCGCCATTATCACGAGCGGTTTTTTGATCTATGATAATAACAACTTAGACGGTTTCTAGTATACACCGCTCTGCGTGAAGACCAACTATCACGAGCGGTTATATAGACCAACCATCTCGTGAAGACTAACTATCACAGACGGTTATATATACCAACCGTCCTGTGATTATATATATATATATATATATATATATATATATATATATATATATATATATATAGATAGTTAGTAACAATAGCATGCGTGGTTATAAATATAACACGTATTAGTAACAATAACCGCTCAGTGATATTTCTCATATCACAGACGGTTTTTGGTAAAAGTCGTTTGTGATATGTCGTATATCACCGATGGTTTTTTGTAGTAGCCGCCTATGATATCAGAGATATCACAGACGGTTTTCAGTGGTAGCCATCTGTAATTATATATATATCACAGACGGTTTATTGGTGGTAGCCGCCTGTGATAGTGCCCATTCATAGACTATTTTGTATGGTAACCAACTATGATAGTATACATAGCACAGACGGTTTATTGGTGGTAGCTGTCTGTGATAGTATGTATTCACTGACGGTTTTTTGTGTTAACCGTCTATGATAGTTTACATTCACTGACGGTTTTTAGGTGTTTCGACTAGCCTTAGGTAATGTTAGCCATGCCCTCTGGAAACAAGCAAGCAGAAAACAGATATATCACAATTGTTTTGATATAGAATAACTCAAAGTGATTTAAAAACTCAATATCAATTACAAAGTGATTTGAATTACAATTCAAAGTGCATTACAACAAATCGATGTCGCCAGGGTAAAACTCTCCTTTCTGGCTAATGATCTCCTCCTGGATGAAAATGGCGAGCTCTGCTCTAATGTCATGAGTAAGTCCGGATGGTAGGCACTTTGTTCGATTGTCATTCCTCGTAAGCTAGTAAGAGTAAAGTAGTAAGCATATATATTTAAATTCATAATCAGATAGGATTGATGACAAACTTGGATCCTTCATCTTAGCACTCATGATTTCCATCATATGACGACAAACGTAGAATGCACATACTTAGCCTTGTTGTAGTTGTCTTTCGCATTTGCAAAAATAGAAGTGTGATATATATATATATATATATATATATATATATATATATATATATATATATATATATATATATATATATATATATATATATATATTTCAATAGGCTCAAGAGGCAAAGTTACAAAAATGTGATATAGGATTATTGTGTTGTAGCAGTGCAGAAATTTAGTCTCGTGTCGTAGTGTAGCGCCCTGTTCGTTGTGTGTCCCTCCCTCGTCAACATAGGCGCTAAATAACCTACGTGATTCCAAAAAGTTATCATCAGACATTTCAAACGAAGGAAGACTACAATAGAGTTACGTAGGAAGGAAATGAGCATACCTGTTGAGTAATTTTTCCACAATGGTGAAGTCGTGTTGATTGCCGACTAGGGAATCAAGGTATATTACCTTGTTCCACTTTGGTACAATGACTAAAAGGATCCAGTGGAACCTATGAGTATGTCGCTATAGTCATCAAACCTAAATTCGTGTTGCGTATAAAGAATAAATGAAATTTGTATGGCAAGTAGTGAAGCATTTACCCCTGGTTGTAGGGCACCAGTATGTAGTCCTTGTCGCGGTGAGTAAACAATGCCTTCGTTATGTACTTCTAGACGTAGGGTGGGTCATAGTTGATGGTTTGCTCAGAGATCAAATGTGGGTCGAGGAAACCCACTGGTTGTCGTGATCGCCGGGCTTCTTGCATCATGCATCTACACATAAGCAATGAGTTATGACATATATCAGTATTGCGTGAATGTAGAACTTGATTGTACACACTTACAATGTCCAGCATCGTAGAAGTGAGGTGTCGAGGGTTTTGAGGTTAAATAGATCAAATAAGTCTTCGAAGCCCATGATGATGTAGCCCGCCTTGTGGAGGAAATGGTTCTCCATGTAGCTGACGGTGAATCCAGTAGGCCGGTCTTCCCTCATCTCGTCGGTCCGCCGCATATACCAGTCATGCAAAGTCCGGCAAACCAAGCCAGCGTTGTGTAACATTGTCTCGGAGACCAACAGCATTCCGAGGGAGTACGTGACGGGCTTGTGAGGCGCCTTAATCTTCTTCGATTTGGCCTTAGCGCCTCGCGTGCTAATTGTCTTCCTAGAAGACGACTCGGCGCGCTTTTCTTGTTTCTTGGGCGCCGTCTCCACGGAAGCTGATATGGAGGCCTTCTGAAGCGGGGGTTGAGGTGGAGTGATCGATGGTACTGTTGGAGAGGCATGGTCGTCGTGTGGAGATCGCGACACTACAGGGTCAAGGGCGATGTCCCTCTTAGGCCACTGGATATAAGTGTGCAAGACATCCCCTAGTGTTATGATCTCTTCGTTTGGGGGCTTCTCCAGCGGGACGACCATAAAATTATCATGTACCATGTCCACCTGGACATTGGCGTAACTCCTAGCCACCGTGGCACTGCACCAAGATCCTTCCTCGCATGGATACACCACCCCCACCTAGCCTCAACGAAATGGACCCAACCAAATCACACGTAGCCCGGCAGGTATGGGCACCTACGAAACGATATAGAATTAGCTAAGGCGTCCTACAGGTATATCTTTCGAGTATTCCAGAAATGTATATTACCTGGATGAGGTCGATAGGTAATTGGACGTCGCTAGGTTCAGAAAGTGCAGGCGTGGACGCGACACTACTCCGACATTGAGGGGGACTGGCTTCCAAAATCACATGGGCGGCGTGTGACTGGTTGATAAGTTGATTCATTTGTTCCTGCAATAATGTTATCTGTCATTGAAATTGTGCACTAATCTGTGCACCGATCTCCTCTTTCAACTGTTCGTCGCGTTTGGCCTTGGATCTCTTCCGACTCCTATATGCCTCAGCATCGTGTCAGAATGCATCCCTCCAAGTTATGTAAAGCCCACAGCCTCGTGTGCGACCCAGGTGCTCCTTGTTTCCCAGGGCCGTGGATAGTATATCCTTCTCCCTTACTACTTGGAAGGAGCCTTGGGAATATTGAGCACTTAATGTTTGCTACAAGAGACCATCATGTTATTTTAGACACTACGAAGTTATGAACTTATTAACAACTAGGTAGTTCGACATATCTTACCAGGCGTTGGGACATTGCCTCATCTTCTGGGTTTTTGAAAGTGATGGAGCCCGACGACGTGATTGTGGCCCTCGCTCTTAACCATGCATTGGCGCGCTCGTCTGTGATCTCGGCAAATGGCGGAGAGACCTGCGACGGATTGCCACATTGTCCTCACTCATCCGTACCAGGTATTTGCCCGCGTACCCAGCGGTGCCGAGTCTATGGGGGTTAATGTTTTTTGCCTGGATAGCCTTGTGCGCCACACTTTGCTGTTGAAATTCGTCCGTTGTCTTCATCCGCACAAAGGCGTCCCATGTATCTAATGACACGAAACTATACTTCATGCAAGGCGTCCGATCCTTGTTCACGTACTCCATAACAAGCTTACTCTTGAAGGTCTTCCAAGCATGTCCCATCGAGAGGAACGCCGCTCGTTGCACGAGATCGAAGAATTCTACTAGGATATCGAACGACGTTGTAATTTCAATCCACAACTAGTCTTTCTCTACGTCTGTCAGATCCTTCCATTTCTTTGTGGTGGTGGGACCCCAGAGGTACTAACGTCCGTGATGGTCATTCGGCCCATAGGTATTTTCGATATTCCTCTAGCATGTCGCTTAGGTACAAATATCCTCGGAGATCCAGACGCATTCGGCGGCGTCGATGACGGCGGCGAAGAAGGTGTGGATTCCATCTCGCAAGATTAACAAGTCAGTACTGCATCAATAAATGATATTACTACAAGATCAACAAATCAGTACTGCATCATTCAGGATAAAATGCTCAAAAGATAGAACTTCACAACAAAATAAATGATCAATTGAGAGTCCAAAGTCAATATTTCAATTGAACCAACTACACAATATTTCAATTGACAGGAATATAAACATTGGCAGAACAATAATCACAGTGAATAGAAGCTACCAACAGAATGGAGCAAAATGACCAGACAGCATCAACATAATGAAAAAGAGGGATCTGATGAGCATGAATAACATGACACGATATTAGAGAATCCAAAGCGATGAGCTCGTACCTCCCACAACATTACTAAGCAATATCTCCCAGTGCTAGACTCAATCAAATCAGCACAATTTGAAACTTCTACAAGCACAATCCAAAGCGGTGAGCTAGTACCTTGATGGGAGGAGTGGACGAAGATGGAGTCGAGGTCAGGGGTCACAGAGGGAGGACGCCGGTGTGGGGAGAGAGGAGGCTCACGGATTGACGAGGATTAAAACATCTATGTATTATTTTAATATATAATAAAAGACCATACGTCTTCATGGTCGTAACCCCTAAGACTGACGACCTCCTGATGTCGTTAGTATTCCGAAGGTTACTTATGGGTACCACAGTGGGATGAGGCTTTGTGCCTAATCCTCACCGATAACCGCCAGTAAATTATCGAATCGGTATTTCTTATCGTATGATGAATGGAACACGTGTTATAATGCTCCAAACCATACGATGGTACAACCCCGAGACATCGACTATTAACCACCCTACTAAGTTAAGCTTTTCACAAGCAATCGCAAGGAAGTTAGCACATTGCTAACTTCTCTACCGCTCCGACCAAATAGAACGCTTCACCAGGACGCCTTCTCCAGAGTAATGCCGCCACCTCTTGAAGTTATTTAAAGGTGAAGCACAAGAGACAAGAAGGAGAGGCGATAGGCGACACACAAAACAAGGCCAAGGCAAAGATATGCACGAAGCCTAAGCGGTGGAATTAGAAGCTAGATAATCACCTTAGACTCATATTCTAAGTCCGATTGCCCGCTTAAGCATTCCTCCATTCAAGTAATTCAGGGTAGTACTTAGCCACATCTTGTAAATCCAGTTCATATCAATAAAGAGCGACCCCATTCCATTCCGTGATATTCCACGCCATTTTTCTCGCTTATTTTCGTAAGATCGGCGATTCGATCGTCGACAATTTAGCGCGTCCGTCGGGGAAGAAGGCGAAGTTTCTGAAGATTTTTTTTTCGCTCAAGAAAATCCTCGCCAAAAACTCGCAATCGCTCATGCGACTATGCCCGAGTTTGGGATGAGGAAAATCGGTTCGACGGCGGACTCGCCAACCTCGACATGGAAGGATGTATCCGCGCCATGGAAGAAAATGGCAGTCATCCTCCTCCGCCGCTCAACGCGTCGCCGACGTTAGCGAGGTCGACGGATGGATGAAGATGCGCCGCCACTACGGTGGCGCAACCAGAGAACCGGCCGTTCCGACCGATTCGAATGCCGAGGATCTCTCAAGCGGCCTTTTCGGCCGTGAAACAGTGAAGAAGTTTCACCTCATCACCCGAAAACTATATACCATTGATGAAATCATGGTGAAAGATACTCTCCTTGACCGGCAATTCCAGAGTCAACCGTCACCGGTAGCGGTGTCGATAAAACCTCCACCGGTCGTAGGCCATGTGGGGATGATCACACTCGACGATACGATCGGCGGTTCATCGGATCAGGCTGAGAAGACCTCAAGAAGTGCTCATCTCCGACCGATCTCCATCGTGGAAAATTTCGCGTAGCATCGACAAGCTCTCCATTAGTTACGATGGAAGCTCATCGGAAGATCAATCTTTGAAGCACGAGGTCAACGCGATCGGAGATGAAGATCAAGATGCCTGCGACGTCCTACACTCTCTACCACGCCATCACGTGTTGTTAGAGATGATCCGGGCCGCCAAGCACCAACTTCCGGAGGCAACGGAACTAATCGACGCCAATCGCTTAACTCGCTTGCATCGCCCACCCAAAGTGACCGACAGATCGAACAAATCCGAAGGTCGGGGAAGGTTCGACAAAGCGTACACCTCGACGAAGATGAACCACCCGAGACCTTGAGAATCTACAAAACTTGCGGCGATTCAAAACATGTTAAATAATTCGATCTGCTTCTAGCAGAACGCCTAGTTTTGTACAACTCGTAGGTCGGTATCCAAATTCTCCAACAGACCATGCAAATAACGGAAGCGACGAGAACAGAGGGGTTCAGAAGTCGACTAGGACTTCGTCCCCAACGCCCTCCTCAAGAGGGGACAAAGATGGTCATACCAGAGAGCGATCGATACCAAGACCTCCTCGACGATTCCACCAAGGAGTCACGAGGGAGAAGGCTATTTCAAGAGGATACTCCCCATCTGCGCCGAGAAGAACCACCACTAGGACCTAACGATCTCCGACATCGCTTGAACCAAGTGGCGATCGTGGACATCATATCAATGTCCACGACCGGATCGGCATACCGGAGTTCCAGCGTGCCAATCTTAGGGATCGGTCTCCCATCGACATAATCCGCACCTTCCCGAGAAGACGCCATGAATCAATCACAGTTGTCGAGCCTTCTCTGCTGGGCTCCAAGTCGTGCGTTAGCCTAGCCGGTTCGCCGAGCCAACTTGGACAAATTCAATGGAACTCAAAACCCATTGGAATTTCTCCAAATATATACCACCGCTATCGTGGTCTGCTGTGGCGATGAGAATGTAATGGCCAACTATTTACCCACCGTGCTCGAAGGGTCCGCCTGGCCGTGGTTGTTAAACTTACCTGGCCGGATCCATATATACTTGGGAACAACTCGTGATTTTCGATTGCCAACTTCAGAGTACGTCGATCGCATCAGGAAGGAGGACGATCTCCACGTAATCCGGCGAGGATCCGATGAGACTTTACGCCAATATATCAAGAGGTTCAACCAGTTCAGAACTCTATACCCAAGTCGCAGAGTCCTCTCGCTATTCGTGCTTTTAAAAGCAGTCTAAGGAATCGGCGGTTTCATCGAGGACATAGCAATGAACCCTCCAAGAACAACCGCTGAGCTTTTTGATATGGCGACAAATATGCCATCGCTAGTGAAGCAATCGAGTGGTGTGAAGCCATCGATCGGAAGACAAGATTCCCCACCGGTGCGGACAAACAGAGAAAAAGAACAAGAAGTCTCTCAAGAAGAAAAAGAACCGCAGACCGACGACAAAGAAGTCCTCGCCGCCTGCATAAGATCGGGAAGGGCAAGAAGGACTATGCCGGTCGAAGCAAAGCAAAAGTTCCGACCAAGGATTCTGCATTTAATAAGAAGTGGTGTCCACTTCACCAAAGTGGGCATGATCTGCGCTTTGTCGTGTCTCGCGAAGAAACTGGAGGATTATTATGCGGGTAAGGACCATTTCTAGAATACAGAACATGGAGAAACGAGCTCCAAAAAGGACAAGGATGGCGACGAGGAGATGGAGTACCGTGATCCCCAACACACACCAACATGATTTTTGGAGGATCTTCTTCATACGAGTCCAGACGCCATCTCAAGGCCATGGAGCGGAGGTCAACCTCGTCGAATCTCCAAGCGTAATCAAGCACTCGAAGTGGTCGGACACCGCAATTTCTTCAACAAAGACGATCGCACCATCCCATCGACTCGACCGTAGGTTCCCCATCGCCGTTGAACCAACTATTAATAATTGTCGGGTTAATCGGGTCTTAGTGGATGGGGTAGTTCCTTGAATATATTATTTGTAGGAGCTTTAGAAGAAATGCAGTCCCCATGTCAAAGGTGAAACACATGAAATATGCTTTTCATGGCATAGTTCCGGTTCTACCGCTAAACCGATAGGACAAGTTTCCTTCCGGTGACGCTTTGGAAAACCCGACAATTTCCGAACAGAGAAGATCCCGCTTGATGTAGTAAACTTGAATCCGATACAACGGAATCCTCGATCGACCAAAGATTAGCAAAATTCTTGATAGCCACGCATTACGGTTATCAAAGTTTGAAAATGCCGGGGCGAAGGAGTCATCACACCGAGGAGATCGAAAATGGCTTACGATGCGATCGAAAATCCTTTGCATTTGGTTGATGAACTTCCGACCGAGAGGTTAATCCGTCTCCCATGCGTGTCAAGCACTCGGCCAAAGATGACGCCCAAACCATCCGACCGCACCAAGGAGGTACTACTCGACAAAAGCGCTTCTCCCGACAAATAAAGTCGTCACATGGGTCAGACAACCAGATCCAACCGCCAAAGATTCGGTCGGGGCAAGACTCGACCCTAAATAGGAAGAGTCGCTCGTCTCCTTCCTCCGAGCAAATCAAGACGTGTTTGCTTGGCAAGCGTCCGATATGCCTGGAGTCCCCCGGGAGGTGATCGAGCACAGGCTTGCTCTCCAGCCTGATAAAAAACCGATCAAGCAGAAACTACGACGTTTTGCACCCGATCGGAAGGAAGCAATCCAATGGAGATTGACAAGCTTCTCCAGGCAGGATTTATTCGTGAAGTCGACCACCCACAATGGCTTGCTAATCCTGTAATGGTTAGGAAAAATAATGGGAAATGGCGAATGTGTATCGACTTTACAGATCTTAATAAAGCTTGTCCGAAGGATGACTTTCCCCTTCCCCGCATTGATCAACTAGTAGACTCTACTTCTGGGTGCGAGTTACTAAGTTTTTTAGATGCGTATTCAGGGTACCACCAGATTAGTATGTGTAAAGAAGATGAGGAGAAAACTTCCTTCATCACCCCATATGGTACTTACTGTTATATTAAGATGCCATTTGGTCTCAAAAATGCTGGTGCAACTTTTCAAAGGTTGATGCAAAAACTTTAGTCCACAAATCGGTCGGAATCTAGAAGCTTATGTTGACGATCCGTCAGAAGACCACCAACGCGCACCACATTCCCGACTTACAAGAAACCTTTAACAACTTGAGAAGACATAACCTCAAGTTAAATCCTAAAAGTGTGTGTTCGAGTTTCTTTGAAAACCGCTTGGTTTCCTAGTTTCGCTAGAGGTATTGAAGCTAATCCGGCAAAAAATTGCGCCATCGACCGAGATCGCCCTCCCACCACGAAGAAGGAAGTCCAAAACTAATCGGTCAGATGGCGTTAAGCCGTTCATAGCAAGATTAGGGAAAAAGGATTACCTTTCTTTAAACTTCTTCGAAACATGGGAGTTTCGTGGACTAAAGAGGCAAACGATGCCTTTGAGGAACTCAAAAGTACCTTACGAGTACCGGTCTTAGTTTCTCCGAGATCGGGAGAAACATTGCTAATTTACGTGGCAAAGAACACCACGCATAGCTTAGCGGTGTCTTCGTTGTAGAAAGGAATAATATCCAACGACCGGTCTATTACGTGGCGAAGTCTTACATGGACCAAAGGAAAGATACCCACAGTACAAAAGTTGCTCTATGGCCTCCTTATGTCTTCAAGGAAGCTAAGGCACTACTTTCGAGCCCACAAAGTGGTCGTACCTCACCGGATATCCCTTGGTCAAGTCCTTGGAAACAGGAATCATCGGATCTAATAGCCAAATGGGCGGTCGAGCTAGGGCGTTCGATCTCCATTTTATTTCACTTAACAACAATAAAGTCCTGTGCAATAGCGTAATTCATTGCGAATGGACAAACCTCGAACCCACCCAAGGACCCGAGTACGAACACCACGACGAGTGGACAATGTATTTCGACGGTTCCTTGATGTTACAAGGATCGGGGTCGGAGTGGTCTTGATATCCCTCATCGCGAACACATCAAGTACGCCATCCAAGAATTTTCCGCCACCAATAATGTGGCGTAATATGAAGGTTTATCGGCAGACTCGAGCAGCTCGCTCGCTCGGGATTCGCAGACATTAGTGAAAGGCGATTCTCAACTAGTAGCGAATCAAGTGGGGAAAGAGTATCAATGCTCGAGTACCAAGATGTCATCTTATCTCGGCGGAAGTACGAAAACTTGAAAAGCACTTCTTCGGTTTTCAGATCCAACATATTCCTAGAAAGGAAAACTTTCTGGCGCATCAGGTTAGCACGGATGGCCTCCACGAGGTCGACCGTCTCCGCCTGGAGTTTTTCTCGAGCAACTCAATTCACCCTCGGTAGTTGAGCCTTCCGAGAACATACATGATTCTTTGCAAGTTGAACAAACTAATCAAGGAAACATGGATGCTCCACAGTCGCTGACGATTGGCGTATCCACGATCACGGTAGAGAGCGGATGACATCGATCTACAATTATCTTCAAAGATGACACAATTCCAGAAGATGATGTAGAGGCCGATCGATAGCACTAAAAGCCAAATCATACACTCTAATCGAACGTATCTTGTATAAACGAGGATCTCATGGAGTGTTGATGAGATGCATATCTCAAACGGATGGCATTAGATTGCTAACCAAATCCATGAAGGCGCTCAGGAGCACACCATTCCTACAGTAACCACAGTTTAAAGCCTTCCAAGAAGGCTATTATCGCCAACCGCCTTCATGATGCAAAAGAGCTTGTGACGAAGTGTGTACAATGTCGGTTTATAGTCGATAAGTACATCACCAAAGACAAGCCTTACAAACAATTCCTCTTTCTTGGCCTTTTGCAACCTGGGGACTGGACATTCTGGGACCTTTCCCAAGAGCACCCGGGGGCTTCGAATTCCTTTTCGTCATGATTGACACGCTTACAAAATGGATTGAAGCCGAGCCGTTGTTAAAATAACAACCGAGGCCGCTAAGAGATTTCTCTTGAAAAATGTGATCACGCGATTTGGTGTACCCAACAGATCATCACAGCATAATGGTTCCCGCTTCTCAAAGAATCAATTCCGTGAGTTCTGCGATGAACTTAGTGTCAAAATTCATTTTGCTTCATTGCATATCCGCAGAGCAACGGAGCAGCTTGAGCGGCTAATGGTATCCTTATGCGGGATCAAACGCCGAGTATTCACCGCTTAATCAAACGGTCAGCGCTTAAGTTAAAGAACTTCCCTCGTGTTATGGGCGTTCAACCCACGACCATCGTCGCGACCGTGAAACTCCATTCTTTTTGGTTTATGGTGTTTGAAGCCATGCTTCCTCCGTAACTCAAAATTGGCTCGCCGAATCGATCGTTTGACGAAAATGATCGAGAATGAACGACGACTTCGATGACGTCGATTTCCTTGAAGAACGACGAAACCAAGCCCTTGTACGATCAGCAGTCTACCAACAAGCCATGCGAAGGTACCATAGTCGTAAGGTGCAGCCTCGCAGCCTTGCTGTAGGTGATCTGGTTCTCAGAAAAATTCAGAGCCAAACAAATCGCAATAAACTTTCTCCTAAATGGGAAGGTCCTTACACTGTGGTCGAAGTAACCCGACTAGGTTCCGTACGACTGGCTATGTCTGATGGGCAAATTTTGTCAAATTCTTGGAACATCGATCAATTGCGTAAGTTCTATGTTTAATTTTCATTCTTTCATTTCTTTCAATTTCAATTTCATTAAATTCATTAATTAATTAAGAAGTGCAACCTTGCTTATATATATACACCTACATTCTGGTCGTTTATTATTGTTAGTCTGGTCGGAGAAGACATTTTTCTCTCCGATATCCTTTATAAGGATCTCTGATACTCTATGGTCCTAGTCGTGAGCATTTTTTTCAAATGATTCCCACGCGCGACTACACTTTTTTTTTTAAGAAAATGAGTAATCAGAGCACCACACAACTACCTATCTCATGAATGATATGCTTACGATTTTGAAGATTATGCTTCATTATTTCACGATTCTGGGTCTATTCTTGTCGGCTACTGGTCGGGACACGGAAAGCCTCCTAGTCGAAGTCTCTCCTTTTTCGCACGTGGTCCTGCCCACTGGAAGGAGCTTCCTAGCGACGGTTCTTTTCTTCGATCCTCGCTACCCGATCGGATACTGAAATTTGAACACGCTTTCAAGAAATGTGTCGATGCCTTCGTGTCTTAGCATTAGTTCCACCAGATTATGGGACAATAGATATAAACAAAGTTCACTTATAATTTGTTGCATACATATTTGCATTTCTTCTTATGTCAAGTTTGACAAAGTCTTTTTCCCGACCATATATAGTATTTTTGATTGGTATTTCCATTATGACAAACAAAGATCTATAACTAGTCGAAATCATCTGTCCTCGACCACATTTGATTTCCTAGTCTTTAACGATCGCTTTTGTCTTACATGTCCAAACATACCTTCAAAAACTCACATACATGGTTATGACCTCTTTTTATTCTCTTTCTTGGCTCACCGCTTGTACAAGAACGCTCTTCTACTATCAAGCGTTGGGGCTAGGAAATATACGAGAATTTTAAAAAGTCAAACAGATAAACAAAAGCTTTGTCAATGACATAAAAGGTAAGTTTTCATAGATATTCAAATATTTTTACACTTGCAGAACCTACTCTAAGAAATATTCCCCGCCTAACTCTCGCTTGTCGGAGATTCGACCTCCATCTCCTCTACAACTATATCTCCGAGTGGCCCGAGTTCTTCCATGAACTTGGTCGCCTCCTCAGTGGGCGCTTGAAGTCATCTTTAACACTTGGAGATCAATGGAGGGTCGGAAGCTTTCGGTTTTGCCAAAGCAAAACTAACTCCACTTGCAACACCTGCTTTTAGGGCCCAGGCATAATTCGTCCGAGTAGTTTTGACCGTAACTTTAAGATCCCCTAGAAGTTGACCCAAATAGTTCATTTTCTCTATTGGATCTCTTAAGATAGGCACGCTTGATCCTCGATCCCAAATCAAAGATCATCTTGTTCAAAGTATGAATCTTTTCATCAATATTTTGAGCAAGAGCCGCCTCCTTATCCTGCTCAAATTTCGAGTTTTTACTCTGCTTACCATTTGCGTTTGCTCTGCAAAAACAAATCGCTTAATGAACACAAGCATCATTGAAGGAAAATCAAGTTTACGACATATTACCTTTATTTGTTTTGCTAAGTGTTTCATATTTGGTCGTTGTTTCACGATCAATCGGTCCTTAGTCAACTTGCTTCACAAATGATCGTCCTTAATTTGAACTTGCTTCAAAGAAATGATCGGTCTTAGCTTTTATTTCTTCTTCAAGAAAAGCCGTCTTGGCTTTCTCACCACAACCTCCTCTTTTATTTTCTCCAGATCTATCGAATGCGATAAGGAGAATAATTGTAGAGGAGCAAAGTATTGAAGAAGAAATGAAGTTTAAAAGGAAAAGTTCTTACTTTCCAACTCGAGTGCTTTTGCTCCAAGTCCTTAACTCATTGGTCATCCTCCGATCACAAAGAAAGTTCTCGACCAAATGCTACACAATTAGCATTCTCTTTCTTAAGTTCCTTATAAACTTTGTAAAAAGAGTTATCTAACCGGTCGAGAATACTTACGAATTGCTCGGTCATTATAACCGCAAAAATCAAATCGAGGTGCATCTTGAGTGAGTATCCGATACTTTCGCCACGCCTCATCAAGCTCCTTATCCTCGATGAATCGGGACTAAAAGGAACTTGTTAGGTTGGGAAGGGTTATCGCCAGGATCGAACTGTTGAGACCTCTCGAGGCATCTACCTCCACGTAGGGGTTTCAATCACCAAAGGATCCAACTCACCGTTGCCCATGTCACCGCCGGGGGCTTCTTCGACCACTACTTCCTCGGAACTTTGTCCCGAGAAGTGCTCTGCCTGAACTTCCACAGTGCGAGTCCTCGTGAAGAACACAGTGAAATGACCTAACACCGAAGACCTATGCAAACCGAAGATGGAAGTTCAAAATATCAAATCATCAAGGAATTATTAAAGATACATACTTATACGATCACTTTCATTTGTACATACCTTGTTAATTTTCGGATTTGACTCAAACGCGCCAGAGAGAAATCTGTGCCGCTAGCCTTCCTTTTCTTCTCTTCCAATTTTGTCGGTTCTCGACCAAACAGGTTTGTTGAACCTCACATCCTCCAACAAGATGTCGGAAGCTATGTCCTCGACCGGTTCGTCAAGGTCCACATTCCCGACTATCCGGTGGGAGGAGTGGTTTCATCAATCTCCGGATCGCTTGTTTCAAGAATAACCGTAAGGTCGTGCACGACCACTCTGGTTCTCACCTCCGCAGCTACATTCTCATGGCCTTGAGCTTATCCACCTAAATCAAAGAACAAATTTGATTAGGTGAAGAAATCCTTTATCTAAAAAAATTTTCGTACATATATGACTCCAAAATGTTCTATTACCTCGAGGATTCATCTCCTTCAAGTGCCTCGAGGCACGACTCGGTCGGAACCAAGGTGGGGCGTTGATCCTCACCAGATTGTATGATTCGCAATCCGATCGATTGCAAATATAGAGCACGATTGGAGATCCGGTGGAATATATGTATATACATGGTAAAAGGAATTTAATAAATTACCTTAAGCCTTGCAGCCTCCTTCAATAGGAGTTGCGGCTAAGATCTTGGGGCATTCACCTTTTCTCCGAGCTCCCCTTGCAGATCGGCTGACTCGTTCTCTAATTTCCCGGGTAAGAACTTTAATGTAGGAAGAATAGACAGATTTTAAGGTAATACATTTATCAAATCAAAATACCGATCGAATTTATCTCAAAGACTTACCACCTTCCGAGGTAGCTTCATCACGATCAAGGCACCAGAGCGGGAATGAGTCCTGAGCTTCAATGGGCTAATCTGGCGAAGGGTAAAATCCTTCACCACATGCCACGAAGTCAAGCCCTCGACTACAAGAAGTCGAGATGGCATCCGCCCATCTCTTGACTATCCCTATCTTCTTTACGGTTTCCTTCCACTTGGAGTTTTCACTTGCTCTAGTTCCGTAAGTAGAGGCCATCGTCTTCAGAATCGTCATGTAAAACCAAGATTTTTTCCATGACGACCACGAAGATTTCACGTACATGAAGATGTACTCATCGGCCTTCCGTCATGAAGACGCAATGTGCATTCCCCAGAGTGCGCCTCGATTTTGCCGCAGATTTTCCCATCACCATGCGGTAGAAATAACTAAAGAGCTTCAAGTTCGGTTGTATTCCCGGTATGCCTCGCACAAATATGCGAAAATACTAAAATTTGCGATCGAATTTGGGGCCAATTCACCAATTCCACCCGTAATGTTCAAGAACGCGAGGAGGAATTTGTGTACCGTAGTCTCAAATTTCACATTCGATGTAGGCAAGAAAACAGGATTTCGCCATCTTCACGGCTCGGAAAATGCTCTCCGATCGCGGTCTCCAATTAATCGATTCCTATCTGGAGCATTCCCATCTTCTTCAAGGCCTCGAGTTTTTCTTGCCCAATTCAAGGCAACCACTTTGTAATCTGCTCGACATGGCGAAAATCCTCAAAATGAGTAGCAAAAGTTGGAGACTTTGTGGTCAAGAACAGAAAAGACTCGGAGGATTTCTTGGCGAGAAGCTAAAGGGGATCGAAGGGATTCTCGAAGCATAAAAATTCTAAGAGCCCAAATGAGAGGAGATCTTATAACCTTCCGATACTTTCAAGGATTTCTACAAAAGTCCAACCGACAAAAAGCTTTTTTTGTTCAAACGACAGAGGAACTCTTCGCTTCCCAAGGCAAGTTCTCAACTTTAAAGTGAACACAGACCGCAGATACCACGACGTTAAATGGGTTCCGCCGATACGATTTCATCGGGAAAAGGTATATACACGACCAGTTCATTTAAAGTTCGGGGCTAGTAGACGAGGATTAAAACATCTATGTACTATTTTAATATATAATAAAAGACCATACGTTTTCATGGTCGTAACCCCTAAGACCGATTTACCTCCACGGTCGTTAGTATTCCAGAGGTTACTTAATGGGTACCACAGTCTGATGAGGCTTTGTGCCTAATCCCGACCGATAACCGCTTCGAAAATTATCGAATCGGTATTTCTTATCGTATGATGAATGGAACACGTGTTATACGCTCCAAACCATACGATGGTACAACCTCGAGACATCGACTATTAACCACCCTACGGTTAAGCTTTTCACAAGCAACCGCAAGGAAGTTAGCACATTGCTAACTTCTCTACCGCTCCGACCAACGTAACGCTTCACCAGGACGCCTTCTCCAGAGTAATGCGCCACCTCTTCGGAAGTTATTTAAAGGTGAAGCACAAGAGACAAGAAGGGAGACGATAGGCGACACACAAAACAAGGCCAAGGCAAAGATATGCACGAAGCCTAAGCGGTGGAATTAGAAGCTAGATAATCACCTTAGACTCATATTCTAAGTCCGATTGTCTTGCTACATTCCTCCATTCAAGGTAATTCAGGTAGTACTTAGCCACATCTTGTAAATCCAGTTCATATCAATAAAGAGCGACCCCCATTCCATTCCAGGATATTCCACGTCATTTTCCTCGTTTATTTTCGTAAGATCGGCGATTCGATCGTCGACACGGATGACAGTGGCGTAGGGGAGATCGACGGTGCAGAGAGAGGAGGCTAGGGGATGACGGCGGCGTAGGGGAGGTCGACGGCACGGAGAGAGGAGGCTCTAGGGGATGATTGCGTAAGGGTGCTGGGGAAGCGGACCGGAGAGTGAGCTCTGAGGACTGAGGAGTAGGGACGCAAACCCTAGCGGGGCCCTACTTAAAAAAGACTATCACAGATGGTTCTATTAAATAACCGTCTGTGATACGTACGGTTATATTCCAGGACCGTCTGAGATAATCGAACATATCACAGACGGTTCTATTGGAGGACTGTCTGTGATAATCGAGAATATCATAGACGGTTCTATTTTACTAACCGTGTGTGATAATTATCACAGACAGTTTTATTATGGAACCGTCTATGATGTTGGGTGAATTTTTTGGACACGTGCGTGGGAGGGCGCGCGGCGCGGGAGGCAGAATATTTTGGTGCGTCGTTATCACAGACGGTTTATTCCACTAAATCGCCTGTGATAGTTCCTTCTGTTATTTAAAAACTATTCTGTTTTTCGACTAGCCATGCCCTCTGAAAACAAGAAATCAGCTTATACAATCACATATGGATTGATTTCTTAATTAGTGAATCAAATACAATGGAATAATTCCTTAATTACATACCGAGTTTGTTAATTACAACGGAACAATTTTCTAAATAGGTGTCACCGTGTGGGATCATTCCACTTGCTATTTCGTTTTAAAATATAGCCCTTCACGATGATCGACGTGCATATAGCTAGCTTCCTCACTTGGTTCTTCCTCAAGCCTGATGTCGTCTCCGAAAGGAGGCAACTCGTCAAATTGGCGGTTCTTATTTGTCGGGTCCTTTACATAAAAAACTTGAACAACTTGCTTAGCGAGTACAAATGGTTCGTCCATGTATCCAACATATTCGAGGTCCACAGTAGTGACGTCGTACTTGTCGACCTTCACACCCTGTGGAAGTTTGACCCAATGGCACCGAAACAGGGGGATCTTGAAAAGTACATAGTCGAACTCCCAAATCTCCTCTACAAACCCATAGTAGGAGCTCAATCCAGCGGTATTGAACTGCTCGTGAAACGCATCTATGTCGTATCCATTTATGTCGTATCCTTGCCATGTCACAACTGTAAATTTTGACCCTTTTTCCAACCATGGCAGCGTGTCATCATCACTTGATGACGGCCTCCCAGTAAATCGCACCTTTAACCATGCGTTGAACCGGCGGTTGTGCTCTCTTATGATCCAAACCTCCGATCAGCCTGGATTCTGTTAGTGTACCATGTCTTTGTGCTCGTCGATGTACGGAGACACTTCAGTCATGTGTTGCAAGACCGTGAAATGGGCTTGAGCGTACGCGTCTAAATCGGGAGTGATTGCTTTCCTTCCGATGGTCCCGATACCCTCAAATTCCCCTCATGACGAGATAGAGGCACACCTATCGGTTCCACCTGAGCCATGCAGTCGACGTAGAACTCAATGACCTCTTCGGTTGCATAACCTTCGATGATGCTGCCCTCCGGCCGACATAGGAACACAGGGCCATATATCTTTATCTCTTTCACAAGGTGAACAATGAGATGGACCATGGTATCAAAAAATAACGGAGGGAAATACATCTCAAGATGACATAGAGTCGTCACCACCTCGGCCTACAGCGCATCATGTCCTTCAAAATCGATGACCTTCTAAGCAATTGAGTTAAAGAAAATAACACAGCCTCATGATTGCCACTAGGATCTTGTTCGGTAAAATACTTCTAATTTCAACAGGAAGCATTTGTGTCATCAGCATATGACAATCATGAGACTTTATACCAATTAATTTTAAATCTTCCATAGAAACAAGTTTCTTCATGCTGGCAGAGTAACCAGGCGAAACTTTCACACCATGTAAGCTTTGACATAGTTCCTCTCTCTTGGCCTTGGACAGAGTGTAGTAAGCCGGGGGAAGGTACGTTCGTCCTTTATCGGTCTCTTTCGGTGCTAACTCGGTTATTATGTTCATATCAACCAAGTCACGCCGTGCGTTGACACCATCCTTTGTTTTGTCACGAATGTTCAGTAAGATACCAATCAAGCTATCACATACATTCTTCTCCACGTGCATGACGTCGATGCAGTGACGAACTTCTAAGTACTCCCAATAAGGCAAGTCCCAAAAAAATTGATCGCTTCTTCCAAATGTTCATTTGATGGATCCTCAATTTACGTCCCTTTCCAAACACAACATCAATATCCTTGACCATATCATAGACCTCTTTCCCTATAAAAGCTCTTGGAGCTAAACCGTCCTCCTTATTTCCGACGAATTATTTCTTCATCTTGCGGTATGGCTGATACCTGGGAAGGAACTTACGGTGACACATGTACACAGTTTTGTGCGAGTTTTTCAGCCACATACACTCGGTATCATGTAAGCAGTGCGGACATGCTTTGGCTCCATTTGTACTGAACCCCGACAGGTTACCAAGGGCAAAAAAAATCATTGATGGTGCAGAACAACATGACGCGTAAAGTGAAGTTCTCTCGTTTGTACGCATCCCATACGTGTACCCCTTCGTTCTACAGTGTCACAAGATCTTCCAGCAATGGTGCTAGGTACACATCAATATCGTTCCCAGGTTGCTTCGGCCCTTGGATAAGTAGTGACATCAAAATGTACTTCCGCTTCATACACAGCCAAGGAGGAAGGTTGTACATACATATATTCATGGGCTAGGTGCTATGTCGGTTGCTCATGTTACCGAAAGAATTCATTCCATCTGTACTCAACCCAAACCTTATATTCCTCGGTTCCGCACCGAAGTCTTCGAAGCTCCTATCAAAGTTTCTCCACCAGGCAGAATCAGCAGGGTGTCTTATCTTTCCATCTTTCTTATGCTCCTCCGAGTGCCAGCGCAGCTATCTTGCCTCCTTTGGGTTCGCAAATAAACGCTTCAAACGGAGAATTATAGGCAGATACCACAACACCTTAGTAGGAGATCCTTGCTTCACATCAATGCCCTCGCCGTCATCAGAGTGATTCTTACGCTTGTATCAGGATGCTTTGCACACTGGAAATACATGCATGTCTGTATACTCTTTACGGTAGAGGATACAATCGTTCGGGCATGCATATATTCTTTCTACTTCCATTCCCAATGGACAAAGAATCTTCTTGGCTTGGTAGGTAGTTCTGGGCAACACGTTTTCCTCTGGAAGGATGTCCGCTAGGAGACCTAGTAATGTCGTGAAACTCTTGTCGGATCAACCATTGCTTGCCTTCAATTTCAACAGTTCAAGCACGGAGGACAACCTTGTATATTCCGGCTTGCAGCCCGGGAACAAAGGTTTCTCCGAGTCCTCCATTAAGCCCTCGAATCTACCAGACTCTCTATCACTATAGTCTCCTTCTGCATCGCGTAGCATTTGATCCAGATTGTCATCGTACGACCTACCATCATCGAAAGCATAGTCCACATCCGGCATATCGTTGTCTTCCTCGACGATGTTACTACCTTCCGGTATAATATGTTCCTCACCGTGACTGGTCCAACATATATACTCCTTTTTGAAACCCCTTCGAATCAAGTGCCCTTTGATCTGCGCTGGGTTGGTAACCATCTTCAGATTATCGCAATCGATGCATGGACAATCCATAAATTTTATCCCCTTCTTCACCATATCCTGCTCGGTAGCTCTTTTAAAAGCAAACACGCCATCAATGTACTCTTCACTCACACGGTTCTCAACGTACATCCAGCTTCGGTCTATCTACGCACGTAACAAATTGAGGCTCACTACGATGTAAACGATATTATTTTACACAATATAGGACAAGTGAATGTATATATACATATTGCTCATTGTTCTATTATAAATCTTAACTACTAATAACCTCCTCAGATGATAAACCTAGCTATCATCCATGCATCTCTCTAGATTATAATGCATATAATTAGAAGCAAATACTAACATTAGATCACCAAGAATAAATAGATCTACCAGCACACTTGCAAATCTACTAGATTTAATTCTTTCACCAAACGCCTAGAGCAGCCGCCTTCAAAGCAAATAGACATCGAGATGATCACCGAGTCTGGAGGATGTAAGATCGAGGAGGCCGACTAGAGGGGGGTGAATAGGCGTTTTAAAAACTTCTTTGGCTAAAACCGATTTCTAATGCGGAAGCTAATACAAATACGGTTTTGCACAATTAAAGCCTAAATCAACTAGGTTCAACTAAGTGTACCAACAATACAAGTCTATTGATAAATATAACAGTCAAGCAAGGACTTGTAAGCAATTCAATTTAATCAATGTAAATAGCACAAAGAAAAGCAAACATTCATACACAATGAATATAAATGCAATAGTAAAGCAATAGAATGCAAACCACAATTGACACGGCGATGTTTTACCGTGGTGATCGGAGACTTGCCGGTCTCCCCTAATCCACGTTGAGGCAAGCCCAAACTAATTGGACCAGCTCCACGAATTGAGCACCCGCCTCCGAGGTAAGTCCAACCACTTGGACCGATTCCAAACCGAACCAACACCTCGCTCCACTAGGGTTGCTCTTTCCTCCACTCCGGAGATGGCGAGCACCACACCACTCACAAACCTCCTGGGTCTTCTCACAACCTTCTTTGAGAAGCTCACCGGCGCAACGACGCCACCACGCCGTCTAGGTGTCGGCAAACACTAAGAGTAACAAATCTCCAACGCTCACTTGAACCAATCAAGTGTCTAAGCTCAAATGGATACTCAATCCACTACCTAAGGCAACACATGCACTTAGGGTTTGCTCTCTAACCTCACTAAGTGCAACACATGCACAAAAGAGAATGAGAGGCTTGCTCTTTGCTCAATGGAATGTCTAGGGGCACCAGCAACCTACCCACACATGGCCAAGGTCGTCTCGCGGCTAACGGTCGGTCGAGACGCCTGTGCTCCAACGGCTATAAAACTAGCCGTTGGACCATGTCCGTCCAGCATCGCCAACCAAGGTCCGTCGTCTGCATACGCTACCCGTACAACCGTCCAAACACTCATGGTCGTATCGCTCCACAAAGGAGCAACAAATGCGCTAAGCCCCAAAAACATCTGTTTTGAAAATTAGAACCGCCACAGAGAAATCGGATCAACCGATGTGCGGTCATACCGCACTAAGAATCAGTCGAACCGCAGCACGGTCGTACCGCCCATAACACATCGGTACAACCGATTCACAACAAAGCAACACATGCTCAAATGCATCTCCTCTGGAAATAATGAACCGCCAACAAATAATCGAAATAACCGCCTACGGTCGTATTGTTCGAACACACCGGTACTACTGTTCTCAATCGAGCAACACATGCTCAACAAAGTGAGTTCCATTGCATAAGAGCCAAGATATCACCTTAGCCTTGATCGTACACAACGCCGGTTCAACCGATTTTCCTGAGAAGACAACAGATTGCATTCGCTTCAACTCAAATTGCAAAACACATTTGCCAATTTGATACGCAATGCAAATAAGGGTTCAAGTGGGATTCTCAACAAGTTGCAAAACACATTTGCACACTTTTAGAATCACACCACAAGGAATAAGGTACATGGACTTACACCATTTGCAAAACACATTCACAAACTTAAGTCACATGCTACAGGGTTATCCATGAGCCACAACTATTTGCAAAACACATTCGCAAATATTGGCAACATGTTAAGATGAGCTAGAGCAAACACAGTGAGCTATCAACACATGACAAACTCAAGCTACTAGTCAAGACCCCTCTTAATAGTATGGCAACCTATACTAGCAATCCGGTCTTCCAACCAAACACCAAGACCGGTAAAAGACTAGACACATCCTTAGCCCTAACTAGTCATACCTTTGCCTTGCACAACCACTTGAAGCTTGATGACGCACATCCTCACTTCAAGTCCGGGTTCTTGACTTGAATGCTCATCAACACATGATGAGTTCTTCACTTGATCTTCATCAACACATGATGAAGCTTTGCTTCGGGATCTTAACTTGATGCTCATCAACACATGATGACATCCTCCATCCCGAGTCTTGCTGCACTCTTCACTCGACCTCCATCAACACATGATGGGTCTTCACTTGACTTGATGATCAACACATGATCATCTCTTCTTCTTGAACATCATCGACACACGATGATTTCCTTCACTTGACTTTCATCAACACATGATGGAACTCATCTTGACTTGATGGCAATCAACACATGATATCATCCCAAGTCTTCATTATCATGAAACCTAACCTGCTTATCCAACTCATGAAAAATGTTAGTTCCACAATATGATTATCGTTAATTACCACAACATACCATTAACTCATTAATGGTGGGACAAGATACCACAATCATTCCCTCTTTGGTAATTGATGATAACCACTTCAATAACAAATAATTGAATGTAGATAGATATGAGTATATAGGCACCACACAGGTTTAATACCGGTGTAAGGGGAGAAGAGTGAGGAGCCATTTTGTTCATGCTTGAGAGTACGTAGAACGATGTGTAGTGAGGAATACGGTGGCGGATGATCTCGTTTGTGCTTGAGAGTATAGCGATGTGTGAGAAGTACGGTGGTGGATGATCATTGTTATAAAACATGCAAAGAGTAACGTCAGCACGGGAGACGAAGAGACGCATCGCTCGGGAGGCGAAGCGGCATTCAACATATCACAAACACTTCCAACCACAAATAGTATGAGTACAAAAATAATCACAGACGGATCGTATTCAAAACCGTCTGTGATAGTCTTAATATCACATACGGATCATATGAAAAGCCGCATGTGATAGTTCACATACGGTTTTAAATATTCACCGTCTGTGATATCAATAACTATCACAGACGGTTTTAGTCCGAACCGTCTGTGATAATTTCATAAACGGTTTGAAAGATGAACCGTTTGTGACATCACATCTTCACAGGTGGTTTTTACCGCAACCAGTAGTATAGACGTGCGTTAAACTAAAACCGACTATGATTGTATTTAATACAGACGGTTCCAAGGAACCGTCTGTGATGAGACATCCAGTATTAGCCTTTTTGTAGTAGTGTCCCTACGGCGAGCACATCACCCCCGCCATGGGCACAACGTCGTGGTGGAGGGTTCCACAACGGCAGCATAGGTGACGTTGTCGCTGGGAGCAGTGGCAATAGCGCCTTCCCAACCGGGGATAGCGTCGCGCCTGGCCAGACGACCAATGCAGCCACCAAGAACACCATCACATCGCCGACCACCAAGAACCGGGCGCGCCGGTGTGCCATTCTTAGGGCCTCTTTGTTTAGGCTTTTTTTCTGGCTTAAAAGCAAAAATGCCTAAGCCTAAAGCCCTCTTTGTTTAGGCTTAGGCTTTTTGGCTTATAGCTTAAAGCCAGCTTTTTGGCTTAATCAGCTTATAAGCCTCTAAGCTTTTAAGCCAAGCTTTGTTGTTTGGTAATCAGGCTTTTTATAGGATGTTGGCTTATTGAGTTGTGTGTGAAGGATAAAAGGTCTGAAATGCCCTTAAGGGTTTAAAGGACCTTGTTAAGCATGTATTTAAACTGATTTTTGCATAGGGTCTGAAAATATGACGATACATGCATGTGTACCTATGAAACAAAATAGATATCGCTCGTACATGACAAAATTCCCACTCGATTGTAACATATAAATGTTGACAATACAAATCGAGCATTTTAATTCAAGGTCTAAACATTTTACTTCCAAAAAGAAGGTGCAAGCAATATTACAAACACTGCTATAAATATTTTGGCGACCTCTCCGAACATTTCACAAAGGCCAGAAAAAGAGAAGTACAAAATCTCAATGTTTCTAACACTTTTGACAAAATCATCACACAAATATCAGTATGCAGTTCTACAAAGTGCGGTCGCTACGGTTCTTCCTTATTAAGTTTAGCGAGTGCTCGATAAGCGAACAACTTCTCCTCTCGGGCTCGTTTCTTCGCCAAGGCTTCCTCATCCAGCACTTGGATGGGTGACCACTCGGGTAGAGCAAACCAATCTTTGTCTCCAGAGGAATGCTCTTTCAAGGCATGCATGCCATTGAGGGCTCAGCTTTAGTGCAGCGTAGTCCAATGCAAAGGTTCTGCAGAGCAAAGGCGATCCCATATTTCACCGCTCCAAAGTGTCCACCGCAAATACAAGCAAGAATAAGAATGCAAATAACAAAACATCACCGGTGGTTTCAATTGTATATATTGATAAATGACATATAAATGAGTTTCTACCCTTTCAAATGCTAGCTTGAGCTCCACCTTAATGAACACACCGTCATAATAAAACCTTTTGCTTGATTCCATCTATATTATGTGTACCTTTTAGCAAGAGACTATAAAATCTATTTCACTACCTTAACACAACTGTCTCAATAATGAGTAGTTGAGAACCACACTTTGAAAGAAATCGAGCAACAATGTACTATCAACATATCCACAACTAAATTTACGTGCCATGGTACTCAATTACTACAACCATAAATGGCACTACAATATTTTCAAGATAAACAGCGTGTGTACTGCCTAATCTCACATACACACGTCAGAGAAACTCAAGTTTCCTTTTAAAAAGCAAAAAATAAGTTAATGCAAATTGTTTACTAGACAACTCAAGACAACAAAATAGGATTTGATCCAAAATGCCCAAGTCATTAGGCCGTGAGTATATTGTGTAGCATTGATTTTGCTATGTGAGAGCTCAAAATGAACAAAGGATATTCAAGCAGAGATCCATAGTAGAGAATTCTCGATGATAAAATGTGTTGTTACATTGGCAACAAAGTATTGATTTCAATCATCTAGTGAGCATTGTTATCGATGCTATGCTCCAAAGAGCATCAAAGTATAGCATTCAATCATCCTCTAATGCTCCAAAGAGCATCAAAGTATTGATTTCAATCATCAAAGTATTGCTTTTCTTCGTAGGTACTCAATTCTGCAAGTGTGCAACGGATTAAGGATTTGAAGAACACCAAACTCTCGGAGAACAGTCCTAAATTGTCAGAGAGGAAGCTAGAATAGATAGTAGTGTGTCAATTACCTTTTGCAATGCCTCTTATGATGGAAACTCTTGTAGGCCAATCAAGAACACTAGCACTGCTACCATATCATTCAAAGAACCTCAATTGGCACAAACCCATAGAGGCGGCGGGGTTAGGGAAGGGTTGGGGAGGAGAGGGAGGCGCATTGGGGATGGGGAGGGAGGCGGTGGGAGGGGACGGGATTGAGGCGTCGGGGTTGGGGAGGAGAGGGAGGCGCCATTGGGGATGGGGAGGGCGGCGGCGTGGGAGGCGGTGGGAGGATGGGATTGAGGCGTCGCGGTTGGGGAGAGGAGGGAGGCGTCGGCCGGGTTGGGGAGGAGGCGTCGGCGTCGGGGTTGGGGAGGGGAGGCGGTGGGAGGGGACGGGGTTGGAGGCGGCGGGGTGTTAGCCGAACGGTGAAAAGAACGGAATCGAGAGGAAAAAACAAAACGGTATGAACTTATATATGATGGCATTTTGCGGGTAATTTTAACGAAGTTTAGTGGCAAAGGGGTATTTCATTCCGCAAAAACAAAAAAAAGCACCTCTTCCCTGGCTTATGGCTTTTAGGCTTAAATTGGCTTAACTTATTTTAAGCCGGACAAAAAGCCTAAACAAAGAGGGCCTAAATAAAGGGGTGCCTTTTTTGTCTGGCTTATAATAAGTTTAAGCCAATTTAAGCTTAAAAGCCATAAGCCATGGGAGAGGTGCTTTTTTTTAGCTTTTGTGAAATAGAATTTCTCTTTGCCACTAAAGTTCACTTAAATTACCCACGAAATGCCATTGGTATATAATTACAAACCGTTCCATTTTTTTCAATCGTTTCCACCGTCCCAACTCCCAACCCAACGTCTGCCCTTCACATCTCCCCTATCTCCCCTCCCTACGCGCGCTGGTCTCCCATCTCCCCTCCCGACGCCGCCGCTCTCCCATCTCTCCTCCCGTCGCCGCCCTCCCGACGCCGCCGCTCTCCCCTCCCAACGGCGCCGCCTCCTATCTCCCCTCCCGAACACCGCCGCCTTCCATCTCCCATCCCCATCGCCGCCACCTCCCATCTGCCCTCCTGACAGTGCCGCCTCCCCTGCCCCAACGCCTCCTCCCCTGCACCGAATCTGCCTCCCGACGTCGCCTTGTCCTCTAGCACGGACGCCGCCTCTCCTCCTAGATCAAGCTGAGTCCAATTGAGTTTTGTTTTTGAATGATCCTTGAATTATTGATCACTGCAGTAGTGTCGGATGGACTGTTTTGTGTGTGTTTCGTGTCACGAAGATGAATTTGATCGCTGCAGTAGTGTCGGCATGAAGAACTGTAATTGGTTTGGAGAGCTCAGTTCTGTCATATTTCTATGCATTGATCTTTGTTCTTGCTTGGATGCCATTAGGCTTTAGGATTATGATTCACAGCTTGATCTTCCTAATGCACCCCTTATAGATTAAACTTGAGACTGAGCGTGTATTAAATTTATGACTGATGGATTTCACAACATGGAAATTTTGTTGAATGCTGTTCAAGATATCATTGTCTTCTAATGCATGATCTGTTGTTGCTATATGCAAAACTGGCGATGATTCAGTTTGGTTTTTGTGTTTTTTTTTTCAAGAACGATTTTGGTTTCTGTGTTCTTATGTTGAAGATGCAACCTTATTGTCACTAATATCACCAGCTTGACTGTTTGAACAAATCAACAAATCTAGGCATCGTTAGTTTTGACACTATATTTTTTATTACATATTTATGCTTAGAGATAGGAGGGCCTGACGATTCATTTCAGTTCCCACGTCATGCTTGAAGATACAATGTTGTTGCCATTCATGTCATTGCTTTGACAATTTGAACGGCTTAAGTCACTCTGGCATGGCAAAGTTTCAAATTGCATGTCTTAATTGCTTACCCTTACTGACAAAAACAACATTGTTAGTGCCACTCCAAGGGGATATAGGTCATTGTTAGTTTCATGGAGCCTAGTTGCTGCATTCCATAATTAGTAGTGCAATGGCTTCCTTTCTACATGTATATCTCTTTCACCTATGCTGCATATGCATGGATACGGTTGGGGATGTCCAAGGCTTGGGAATCCAACTGCACTTTTTGAATCCAGCTGCACCTTTTGATCATTATATTATGCCGTTACAAATTCTAAATCATCATGTAAATTGTATATATGGAACTAGTAGCTATTAGCAAGGCAACTTGGGATGCATTTGGCAATATGGCATTTTGTAAGATCTGTGCTGAGGAAGTTGGTGCTGAGAATAGGCCATTGGGATGTTTGAATACTAGGGGTTACAAGAACCTTCAACAGAAGTTTTTTGAAAGGACAGGGAAAAAGCATGACAAAAAGCAACTAAAAAATAAGTGAAAAACATTGAAAAAAGAATACAACTTGTGGAACGATTTGAAACAGAAAGCAACTGGGCTTGGTTGGGATCATCAAAAAGGAACTATATCTACATCCAATGCTTGGTGGAAGGAGCACAAGGTAGTTATTGCAGAAACGTCTATTTATTAATGTGTATGATCTCATATTTTAATTTTAGCTAACTTCAGTTTTTTTAAATTATTTTTAGCAATATCCTAAACATTTTCGTGATGGACCACCTGAGAGCCTAGATGATATGGACCGTATGTTTGACAAGGCTCATGTTACGGGTAACACTTCAACCATCCCGGGTGAGCCTACATAAGAAGACCAAATCGTTGTGGACATTGATTGTGCGGAGGACGGCGAGGAAGACGCCGCCGCTGATGGGGAGAACATTGAGGTTGTTCTGACGCGCTCAAGGTCGTAGAAGCGTGGGGCAAATAATATTAATCCTAGCCCAAAGAAGAACAAGAAAAATCCCATCGCTAGGGATTTCAAGCGCATGGTGGACATTATGGCAAAATGTCCTGTTCAGAGTGGTCCATCCATAGCGGATGCTATGGATGTAGTTATTCAGGCTGGAGTAGTACCAGGAAGTGATGAACACTTCATTGCGACAAGGCTCTTTACTAAACTAGAAAATCGGGAAGTGTTTGTCACCATGAAGACCGATGAAGTAAAGATGAATTGGCTCAGGAGGATGTTTGATCTCAAGATGAAGAAAGATTAGATCTTTTTTTTCCATTAATTTTTAAATTTGAAAACTATTCAGTGATAATCATGTAAGGGGTTGAAACTATTCAGTTATGTCGTACTCGTATTATTGTTACCTTATAATATGTTCTCAGTTAAACCATAATGGGGTTTAAACTATTCAGTTGTTGTCGTACTGATCTTATTGTTACCTTCTAATGTGTTCTCAATTAAATTATGTCCTGATATCATGTTCTATGTTACTAATTATTGTTATTATTTGTAGATGAGTTCATCAAGTGACATTGATGGTTCAACCACTGAGAGTGACATTGATGGTTCAACCATCGAGAGCGATTTAAGTAAAGATGATATCGAAAAAAACAAAAAAGAGGAAGTTACCATTTCAGGATTTTGTTGCAGCAGCTCGTTATGTAGGTATGCACTACTACGACACTTATCTAAACAAAAAGGAGAGGAGACAACCACTCCAAACTGGTTATGAATGGGTTGTTGAGCAACTAGACGATGAGAGAGATTGTTACTCGATGTTCCGAATGAGTAGGGCTGTTTTTGATAGTTTGCATGAAACTTTGGTTGCAAATTACGGCTTGAAATCAACTAGGACTATGACTTCCGTAGAATATTTGGCTATGTTCTTGTGGATAGTTGGTGGCCCTCAGTCAGTTACTCAAGTTCAAAACCATTTCAAAAGGTCAATGGAAACAATCAATAGAAAGTTTGGTGAAGTCTTAGAATGTGTCTATCTTTTATCTGAAGATAATATTAGACCAACGGATCAGGAATTCACAACAGTGCATCCAAGACTTCTAGATAACCGATTTGCACCGCATTTTAACAATTGCATAGGTGCAATTGATGGCACACATGTGCATGTTGTTGTTCCGGCGGATGAGCAGGTTGCCCACACTGGTCATCATGGATATACGTCTCAAAACGTGATGGCGGTGTGTGACTTTGACATGAGGTTTACTTTTGTTGTCGCCGGATGGCCGGGTTCTGTAGTGTCGCGGGGTAGGCTACGATAGCTACAAACAAAAATTTCTACCACGCAAACCAGGAAGCCAAGCAAGTAGATGATCACAGATCGTTACCACCAGACGCGCAGAGCAGCGGAAGAAGGGTTGGAGCAGCCTGGTCCAACGAAGGGCGCGCGATGTAGTGGTCGTAGTCGATCGTCCAACGTCCAGCAAGTCGATGCGGTGGTCGTAGTCGATCGTCCCCTCCAGCAACCTCTGTAGTTCCTCGTGAAGATCGCGGATCGTCCTCAAGCGCAACAATCGTAGTAGCGCCTCTCAGTATCCACACGCCCGAGGCGGGAACAACCATACTGTTGGTGTGCTAGCACCAATTCGCACAGTAGAGCTCTCGTGAAGATGGCGGCTAGGGTTTCGGTGGTGTTTTCGCGCACCTCCCAACAAATCATGCATCTCCTTATATAGTGCTCGTGATGATCCTATCCAAACACGCCATTTAATCGTATTCGTCTTGGTTTGTTCCAACCTGCTTAAGTGTGTGACCACAGAGATTCATGTGTAATTGGTTGTGACTCGAAACCCTTTCCGATCACTAGTCGAAGCGGCTCCTAGCAGAACATAGTGATTCCCGAATACACACAAATTATATCGGATGAATCTTAATGCAATATGATCTACGACCAGGTCCTCATCACTTACGACCAGGTCTATACTCTATACGACCAGTTCGTTTGTGGTCATGACCAGTTTGTAACACCTTACGACCAGGTTACGACCACTCTGGATTACGTTCGACCGCCTACGACCGATTCAGATCTCCATACGACGACCAGAATCGATCAAACCGAGTGACCTACTCGTGTATACTCCCTTTGCCTCACGATGTCCGGTTGAACTCCGTGAGATGTTGTGTCATCCATGGATGCTCAATTCTTTCTCAATCGAGTGTCGATAACTTCACGTGGTCGAACACTTGACTACTAGTGGCATGGCCATGCACTTTCTTTATCCGATCACAACGAGGGGCCCAGACATCTCTCCGTTATGTTAGGAGGGCAAATCCCATATCCCACCAGTCACATTCCTCTCCATGTTTCACAAAGATACCCAAAGCTACCTTTATAACTACCCAATTACGGTGTAGCATTTGGCAACCCCTAAGAGTGCTATTACACATGTAGGAAACTATGATGATCTCAGGTCTAAGGATTATACATCATCATTGCTTGAGACCAACTAACGACACATAGAATCATAACAATCTCAATAGTGTCTCAAGGTGGGTCTAATCCAACATCATGTTCTCTAACATGTGTCCATATTATTGGTTTGATATCTCCATATCTATGACTCGTGAAACATAGTCATCAACCAATACATATGCTAGTCTATTCATATGTGTCCTCATATGTTTCCAGGCCGAGAACGATAAGAATAACTATCGCAGAAATATATAGTTTCACAACCAAGTCACATACTTGATAATAAATATTAACAATATTATTCTAGGAACAAGATAACACATTATCCAATGTCATGAACATAATGAAATATAATCATCTCTATGATTGCCTCTAGGGCATATTTCCAACAGGTTCAGCGCATGACACAAGGATTTTCAATAACACTTTGGACAAGTATTCAAACCGGTTTCCATATCCTCTTGAAGGTAATTAGCTTCTTTAATCATATAAATATTTATTATGATAACATTCCAAATTTGTATTGTCAACATTTATAAGTTTCATGTATACAGGGAGATATTGTCTTGTTGATGCGGGTTAGCCCAATCGAAAGGGCTATCTAGCTCCTTACAAAGGACAAAAGTACCATCTACTAGAATTTCGCCATGGTCGACAACTGAGTGGGAAATACGAGGTGTTCAATTACGCTCACTCGTCTCTTCGCAATGTGATTGAGCGTTCCTTTGGCGTGTTGAAGATGAAATGGAGAATCTTGTTGGCATTGCCAAGTTACATAATGAAGATTCAAATGAAAATTATAATTGCATGTATGATGCTACACAACTTCATTAGAGATAGTGCTTTACGTGATGAACTTTTTGAGAGATGTGATATTGACGAAGATTATGATCCAAACGATACACAAACTAGATCATTTGGAGGGCACAATGTTAATGGATCAGCAATCGATGATAGAGATATGTGTGTCTTTCGTGATAGTATTGCTACTTTTTTAATGGCCGCAAGAGGGTAAATAGATTACATTAGTATGATATATACATATTGCGGTGACAAGATAATTGCATCATATATGATTAAATATTATTTTGTTACTATGTCATTTTGTTTGGTTGGCTGATGTTGGCATTTCTATATTAATTCCTCCTGTTGCGCAATGTCCAAAAGAAATACTTGCATGCACTACGAACGATATCCATTTTGTTTCACATGTACAAATGTATTTATCGTCATATTTTTAGGTCCCATGAAAAAAAAACAGTTTAAATACATGCTTAACAAGGTCCTTTAAACCCTTAAGGGCATTTCAGACCTTTTATCATTCACACATAACTCAATAAGCCAACATCCTACAAAAAGTCTGACTACCAAACAACAAAGTTTAGCTTAAAAGCTTAGAGGCTTATAAACTGATTAAGCAAAAAAATTGACTTTAAACTATAAATCAAAAAGTCTAAGTCTAAACAAAAGCGGCCTTACTCCAGCAACGAAGAACCCATGCGAAAACGAAAAAAAAACGTTTTGAAACAACTTGCAGATTTTGTGGGCCGGCACGCCCACTTTCATCGAACCCATCGGAAGAAAGGAAGGTTGGACCGAATCGAGAGGAGGGTTTGGTAAGGTAAGGCCAGGCGGATACACATTTTCATGGCCCACTCGACGCTGGGCTCGTCCAGACACTGGGCCCGGTCAAACATGCTTTAGCTTTACTCTCTGCCAACGCAGCACGAGCAGACAGGTGTGTGGCTCGCATGGTGGAGCCAGACAGTAGCAACACTTCCGCGCGCTGGTCAGAGTAGCACTCACTACGTAAAGCTGGGGCGGTGGTCAAACTAGGAAATTAAGCTTCGATTTCGAGACGTCCGCGTGCGGCCGAACAGCGGCACAGAGCTGCTCGATCGGCGAGCGTGACATTACGGTAGAGAGGATGCGTTTAGTCGGATGAGCTCGGGAGCTACAGTAACACTACAGTACTTATAAACAGCACCTATGGTATAATATTTTCGCTACAGTGATTGCTGCAGTATCTGGGAACAATACATTCCTCGATCTCATCCTCTCATTTTCGATTCGACAGGCCGTACGTAATGTCGTGATACTATTCGCCTGTGATATTACTATGTAATGTAATGATAGAGGATGCGTTTTCCAGCAGAAGGGCAGGGCAAAAAGACGACGCACTTTGCATAATATATGCAACGACATGCCACACGCACAGTCAGGGGTGCATAGTACTTGTTGTATCGAGTTTTTTAAAAAAATTGATAGAGTTTAATTTAATATTATTTTATTTATAGTTTAAAAGTATTTTTAGAACCAAACTAACTTGTAAAAAAATCCAATTTTATTTAAAATTAACTCATTAATTTTTTTTACCATCAACGAGCGTAATTATTTTTTTGAATAGAGCCAGCGCAGCTAACTAATCTTTTTTCCCCCACCCGTACGCACAGCACACGGGAGCACGAGCAAGTCGGTCAAACAAAGAAATGCACCACTGCGGCTGCAGTAGAAGCCAGCCGGTCATACTTTTCAGAAAGTGAAGCGAAGCAAACCACGCTGTCAGGCGCCATGCATGCATAGACTGTTGCTGTGCTGCACTTGCATGCGTGCGTGGAGGACAAATCCCGGCCGGCCTGGCCTGTCTTGTGCTTGTCATACTTTGCTTAATTCGCGGACTAAAAATCTTGGGTGAGATTTTGCCCAACAGCAGGCAGATATGCAAAGATAATGCGTGATAGTGGCCATGCAAGTTAGAAACCAGTAACTGAGAAAACAATATTGAGTTGTATGTACCAATCAGTTTATTAAAAAACTTAAGCTTTCACATGTAGACTCTCTCATATCTAAAATGTGGATATAAATGAGTTGTAATTGTTTTTTTAATTACGCCAACTGGTCTTGAACTCAGGATCTCTTGGCTCTGATATCATATTAAGTTACATGCATCAATTAATTCACTAAAAAACTTAAGTTGACAAGGAAAGACATAATTCACTATTGCCTCAATAATTAGAAACAAAACTCATACTTGAGCAATTAGAAACAAAAGTGGCCGAAATATTCAACCTACATACGTTAAGAAACAGCGTTATATTGCAGACATGAATTAGTTTACCGTGTCCATCTCAATCCTCTCGTTTTGGTTATTTACATCTGACCAAACTCGGTCGATCTGTCGGTATAAAACTATTCCAGAGCATTCTGTAGGAACAAAACCTTACCTACTGCTTCCTTATATTGTACACTACTATCCAATTCAAGCACTGTGCCTTGGTCTACCTTTGGTCATGATCTCACAACTTAGGGCATGTACATAAAAAAAAAACTGAATAACCTAGTAAACATGATATGATCTAACACTAACTGAGAGGGATCGATCTAGTGGAAGTTAAGCCAGGTAGCATCGATCGAGTAGAAAAAATCAACGCATAGGTAGTTAGACACGACAAGTAACATACTAGTACACTAGCTAGCCGCACTTGATCAAGTTAGCATGCATCATCATCATCATCATGCAGTGCACACAAACAGGACCGGATCCACGCCTCGGTGCGGGGTGGAAATTTTGCCGGTGTTAAATCTCTTGAAAATCACCGAACATTCGAGCTCGCCCAAAAACAGCCAGTCCATACCGACGCTTGGGCCGTGGCCGGCTCCGCCCCTACACACGGATCATGTCGTCCAAATTCGATGTGGTCGGATTTCTTTAAAACACACTTACATATATAGAAAGCTAGCCCAAATGGGACTTAACACAAGGCAAATAAGCAACAGAGATGACAGATGCATTGACGCATGCATGCATTACGCTGCTGCCATCCGACATTATTCTGTCGGTGTTTCTATATGAATTAATACGCATGACGGTAGACAATATGCAAGCTAGGGAATGTTACAAGCTTCATCACCGCATTATACTACACTGTCCAGTGTCCAAGTTAGTTGCTTCTAGACAACCCTCTCGGTTAACCTAGATATTAAATGGACACTTGCGCTATAGCTAAATCACGAACATGATGTAGCTTGATTAATCAGCACTCGACCATTATTAGCTATAGCTGGAGCTTGCCATTGTCAGTTTTGTTTTTGTAAACTGAGCTTGCAATTAATTGTCAATTGAGCTAGCAAAGCTTGAAAAATGTTCAAGTCCACTAGCTGCATGTACTATTAATACTTTACCATATCTCTGATGGAATTAGTTAGGTACATAAGCCATTTGAAGTAGCATCCTCTCTCTTTTATATATAAATTAATTTCATTTTGTATATATAGCTATATATCGACGCTCTTATTGGTTAGAGGTCACTGACCGACCTACCGATCTGCTTGCCTCGCGCAGCGACAGAGCCAATTCAGACAGACAGCAACTAATTAATCCCAATTAATATATTAATTATATTATACTAGACTCCGTATCTTGCACAAACTGTTCATGGAATGGATATATCAGAAATGATATGTGAATAAAAAACCATATATATATTTTTTCTCCAGTTTAGAACTGTACACTACTGTGTACGCATGCATTCGATCGTCACACCAGCTGCAAATTAGCAGTTGCACAGACGACAGATGCAACATACATGTTCGATCCGATTTGCTAAACATATATATATAGTATCATCCATCCATATCCCAAATCAATCAGTTTACAATCATAGTCAACATCAGGACTAGTCCTGATCGTGAACAAACATAAAGCTGCAGCCTTCATGGTGTGCCTGAAGATTCCATAAAGATCAACCGTCTTGTTCCTTGAAGAAGAATAAAAGAAATCTTTTGATGCATAAACATGCTTAACTGTGGTCCTATAATATGAATGAAAGGAATCAAAGCAAAGCAAAGGCTGGTTGGTTGGTTGATTGATTGATCGATTGATCAATGGCATGGCGGGGAGGGCTGAGGGGAACGCATGATCGATCAGAAAAAGCGAGCCATGGTCCTGCCCTGCTGCTACGCCATCTTCTATGACCATAAAGTTAGCAGACGCTAAACTGTTTGCATTCTTCTATAGCTAGTATCTCATAATTAAGGAATAATCCAGAGGTGAAAACGTAAGTGAAGTGCGGTAATGCATATGATCCTTCGTACCCTTGTAGAGTCACATACATCTCAATAGGCATGAATGATGCATGGTGTCAATGGTCTGGTATCAATCTTACAAATGAATGTTGGAGATGCTCCTTAAGTTAGATCCACACAGAAAAAAGGCATAGAGATTTAGACAGGTTTGGGCTTTCTCCTGGGAAAATAATAACGCTACTCCTGTGTTGCCGTATTGACTATCTTTTTACAATGGGGAAGAAAATCACTAGAACAAGACCTTAATGACTATTGTCTGCTGTCCGATTGCTTTCTTCGATGTCCACTGACTTTAGTCCTTATATAGCGCGTGAAGGGGTGACAGTTGTTCCATACCAAGAGACGTCTCCACGCTTGATGAAATGCGCATGTTGATGGAAGTTATTGTCAGAGAGACCACATCCCATGTCACCTTGCAGTTATGTCATAGACAGAGGCTTAATACGTGCAGTTACCCCGGAGAATAACAACGCATATTAACTAATGTGTGTATCAAATACAGCGCATAAGAGTCCCTAGTCGATTGGATCCACATGTCTGCAGGCTTTGTTGACTATAAGGTGGTCGTAGTAAAACTTATGACCATAAGGTGGCCGTAGGAGTACTTACGACCACTCATTTAAGTTTTTCCCTTATGAACGATAAAGAGTATACTTATGAATAATATGAAGATATTGCTACCTATAATAACAATTACAGATAAACAACTTAATTAATTGAGGATTATTATATCTTTGTCACATGGTAAAAGATTACAACAATACCAGTTCAATGCAACTATCAATTGTCAAGTAATCTATCTAAATATGGACCATTCTGAAAAGTCAACAATGTTATATGAGTAATGTATAATCTTTTAATTTACAGCATTTTTCTAAGTGTGACCGGAACCAAGCACTGAAAGAATGATGTGTAAGCTTTTTCAATCTTAGAGTGAACGCCATGGTAAAACTTATGACTACTGAAGAGTAATTTTAGCGCACGGGCTAGCTAGCTAGCTGCATATATCGGTCAGAATTCAGAAAGTGTGGTCATGGATCATGCTAGGTGTAGGGCCGGTGGATGCAGGGGAAAGGAGAGGAGAAAAGAACAAACGAACAAAGACAAGAAAGGAGAACATGGGGCTTGTTGTGGGGGCTGAGCGTCTGGCTGGGTGTGTGTGTTCAGTGAACTTCAGTCTTCAGTGATACGTGGGGCCTGCAGCACTGCAGCTAGCAGGGGCAGACACAGGAGACAGGAAGGCACATGCATCTCCATGCATGCTGCAGGACTGGTTCTTCTTCCTAGCTATCTCCCATCTGGGTTAACCAGCTTAACCAACTAGCTGTGGAGTTTTGGCTAAAATGACACGGTTTTTAATTGAAATAGCAAAAATAGTCTCCCGAACGAAATAACAAAAATAGCGACCCTACCACGGAGTTAGCGGTAGGTGACCTGCCGCGATCTGTAGGTGTCCTCGGTAGAGGTGTCATTTTTACCATTCCATTGGTCGAGAGACTATTTTTACTATTTCATCGCAAAATAGTGTCATTTTAGGCAAAAACACCTAGCTGTGCTATCTGCCTATCTCGGTCTTTACCTTGCAGTAGTCTCAAACTCGAAATGTCCATTGCAGCATTGCTGCTATGCTACACAGCTAGTCCACCACCACCATGGACAATGGGATATGCATATACATATGTACATACTGGCTTCTACTCTTACAAGTTACAGTGAATAGTAATGGATCAATCCGGCCGGTTATAGTTAACTTTTGTGGACAATTCCACACATGGATGATGCATGCATGGAAACTAGCAGTCTGCATGTAGTCATTAATTGCGACCAGTGTAATGGAATATACATCGAGCTAGTCAAGCATGCAGCATGCATGTAGGGAAGGAATGTTCTCAAACAGTTAACGTACTTAGGAACTAGGGCACCAGCATTCTGCATGCCGTATGTATGTTCGTTCGATGGCTCTTGAATTCTTCCGCCCCCCCACCATTTTCTTTTGCAGGCAGTAACTAGTAATTCATCGTATCAACAAGGGATCCTCATGCCTATCATCAGTTTTTATGCAGGATATTGTTTTTATCGTCCATCAGTTGAGTCTCAAACTGTAGTGCCCATAGGTATATGCAAACTTATGATAGGAATGATGTAGTTACAGATATTAACAACAAAAAAGGTCCAAATTAATCCATTCCCCCCAACAAACAGAAATCGATCCATACATACATATGTACATGGCAGCAGTTCCTTCAATCACAGCCTAATTAATTATATATCCCAAATGCAACACTGCCACTACAGCACTACTACACTACACAGGTGCATTACATGCACAACGAAATCTGCACAAATGTATATAGATCACGAACAAGTGAAATCAAATTGAGGTGTAGGTTATTACACACTGCTGCATGAGCATGCAGTAGCTAGCTAGCAGCACCGCGATATCACATCTGCATCAGGCTATTGTAATTGTAGTGCTCCTCCAGCCCTAGTTCCATCAGCACGCCACCTGCGCACTGATCGCCGCCGTGATCTCTCGACCCCGCCGCAGCCGCCCCTACGACCGCACCACCGCCGTCGAGGTGCTGGTTGAAATCGAAGATGCTGTTGTAGTTTAGCAGCGCCGTGTTGGGGAAATCGTTCAGATGCGAGCCGACCCCGCCGTGGTGATGATCAGAAGACGGCAGCTGGTAATGGTGGCCGCCAATGGAGGGGAACGGAGGCGAGTAGTCCGGATCATGAGACGAGGAGCTGACGTTGCTTCCCTTAACGGTAGAGGCGCTACGAGCCATGAGGATCCCCTGCTCACTGTCCATGGCGTATTCCATCGTGTCGGCTTTCTTCTTGTGGGAAACTCTGCACAGCACCCAGTCCTCCTGTATATGTGCAATCCAATAAGCATTAACATTGTAATTAAAGACTCGGATACAATGAATTAACACACGTATAGGTACTTAATTAATTAATTATCTATGTAGTGTAAGCAGTTTATCGATCAAATCAAAGCAGTACTAGTATGTATTACCTTGGGTGGGGTGTGAGGGTTCTCCATGCGGAACTCGTGCATGACCCAGCTGGTCTTGATGCCGTTGGGGGCGCGGCCGCGGTAGAAGACGAGGGTCTTGCGCATGCCGACGATGGCGCGGCCGGCCTGCTTGGGGTTGTGGATGATGCGGTCCTTGCCGGTGGCCTTCCAGTACCCTGACTTGGTGGCGCGGTTCGTGCGGAGCCCCGTCGCGTACTTGCGGTCGCGGAAGCTGAAGAAGTACCACTCGTTCGTGCTCAGCTTCGCAACGTCTACCATGAACACAAAACACATGCACAGTTAACAAAAAGCTGCATGTAATCAATCGTCAGTATTAGTGTAGTATTAATTCAGGGGGCATATATATGTTAACTGCGTGTATACGCTAACGTGTGTGCTTGATGTTAACTGCACAATAATTAAGATCGATCAATGGAGACATGAAGTACATATATACACACATGCGCAGTTCCGCGCGGCTCTGGAATATCTAGATATATATGTAGACAAAGAAGAGGAAAGCTCAGTAAGTAGGCAATTACTGCCACATATGTGTAATAAGTACTTCATTTCAACAGTCTATATATCGAAATAATTAGCTAGTAACTATTCAGAAATTTCAAAGCATTAGGGAATATGTCCTCTAAGAAAGAAGAAACATCAGAGAATATGAACTGATTGCAAATATTACAAAATGTCTTTCGGACAATTTTTTTTATTATAATTAACATATATTTGTTGCAACCAAGATTTTCAACATCAGGGGGATTAAATGGGAAAAATATATTAAGGCACACCCAGATCAAGAAAATGTTGATATGAAATGTCATGTAGCTGTGGTTCCTTTTGTCTTAATTTCATCCAAAGAATCATAACATTTTAGGATATATATTGCACAGTTATCATAGATAAACTATAGAAACAGTACATGGAGTACAATATAGCACTAATCCACTAATAAGAATCTTAAAGGAAACTTGTATTAGAAGTAACACTGTTGTAGGCAATATATGTATCAGATCATATGCATGTATGAATATGATCCGTGCATTTTTAATCAATTAACAAAGAAAAAAAGACAAACTTAATTGGAGCCAATTAATAAAAACGTGGTTGCGTGCTTAGTTAGTCGTTCCTTGGAATGGAGTTGAATTAATTAAGCTAGGTAGCTTGCTAGAGGGGGACTAACTAGAGAATTAACTAACCAACCTGGCAGCTCCCACGGCTCGTGGATGTGCAGATCCACCTCGACCATGGTCCCGCCGGCTCCGGCGAAGCGCTCGTTCACCACCTTGTTGTGCAGGTAGTGGCACACCAGCTCCTCGTCACTCGGGTAGAACCGGAACCCCGGCGGAAGCGTCAGCTCGATGTCCCTGAGACCCATGGCTATATGATCGATCTCCTCTGTGGCTCTGTCTATATATCTGTGTGTGTAATTTGTATTGGGATATATATGGATGAAATATATATAGCTAGTTATATGTACATCAAGCTAGCTGCAGAGGGGAGAGAGAGAGATGAAGTAAGAATTAGCTAGAACATATGTATGTCGCTGTAGCTTGAGCTTGTGTGACCTTGGAATGGAAGGAAGGAAATATATAGAGCTTGGTGTTGGATTAATAATATGTAGAGAGAAGTGTAAGGGAGCAAGCAACAAGGAGGGGCGGTACTAGTACTAGAGGGAGAGAGGCCGGGCAGGAAGCTTTCTATCTATCTCTCTATCTAACGATAGCTAGCTCGATCAGGCAATCTCTATTTGTGTACGTCGGCATGAGCTGATGAGGAGGGCCGGCCGGAGAGCAATGGCTATAGCTAATTAGCTATTAACAAAACGGCAGTACTCTATATTGATTCTCTCTTGCTTGATTTCCCTCCTGCGCCTGTCACCTCACCTCACCGGAGCAGGGGAAGGAGAGGAGAGGACGCGTGCGCGCCTGTCGCATTCGCATCAGCGCCTTTTATCTCCCTATTTCGACGATGCTTGCGCAGCACGAACTCGAGCGCTAGGTAGAGAGGACAGGAGGAAGAGCTATAGCTCGCTATAGAGGAGAGGAGAAGAGGGGGATCGGAGGAGGAGATCCATGCTCACAAGAAACTACTTGGCTAGCTAGCTAGAAACCCCAACCCCAACCCCACTTTGATGTGAACTGCATATATGCATATATGCAGCAACTACAGCAACATATATGGCAGTGTCAATAGAGACACATTTAGCAACAGGGTTGCCTTAGCCCATTGCATATCAATCACGATATGACCAGGCTCGTTAATCCATATTCTTTCCTATGTCTCCTCCCTGTATGTGTCTGGCTAGTTAAATTTGCTTAGAAGTAAGTGCACGTGTTTGTACAGATACATACATGGCACTGATTAGTATGGTAATTAAGCAAGCCAACAAAAAATATCAGGATGGGGCGGGGAGAGTTAATGGGGGGATTAATTACTAACAGTGTAGCTTAAGCAAGGTACCCAGTAATATACTACTAGCTAGATTGCTAATTAATCAAGGAGAGGCTATACTAGCTGATGGTCACCGTCATTTCTACTCGTTTTGATATCAATCTCCTCTCCGGCCTGTATACTGTTGTTTTTTTTTCAGTGTGACGATATAGTAAAGATCTACGGACTTGGCGTCTTCTGATAAAAGAGCAGAGAAAAGGAAGAGAAAAAGAAAAGTAGGAGAAAATTTCTCCTACTCAAAGGGAATGGGGATGGAGGAGAAAGAATTAAGAAGGTACATGGGCAAAGCTGAACTGAGATGTCAGCAATAATTTCAGTTCAGCTAGCATCGATCGACCCTAACCTCATGCTCTATACAATGAAGCAGATAACGATATGACGACGGCAAACGATCGCCGGTGTGTGTGTTCATGATCAATTCAATCGCCCGTTGGATTGCGAAGTGCAATAAATGTTTGTATATAGTAAGTATTTGCTGCTGTGTGTTTGTTGTGTCCTTGCTCGCGTATAAAAAATTTAAGGAAAGATATGGAAAGGCAACTGTACATGTACGTTGATTAGGGCACAGTCAGCTATATATATTCCAGAACAGTAGCACGCGACATATCTGTCAGAATAAGAGGAGGTTGTACAAGTACAGTACGTGTATTAGTGATCAGTGTATAGCATAGTACACCATGCGTACATGCATATGGTTGTTGAAGCTTAATGATCATGAAAGTACGCACTCCTTTCCAGCAGGTAAATATCCATCTCTACTCTAGGCAGGAAGATGAATTAAAAGCTGCGTGTCTAATCACTTCACATGTATGCACATATGCACATAAGGAATTAAGTAGGCAAGGGTCGGTGATATATAGATCGATGCAAGTAGGTATATATGCACAACTAATTGACTGAAGATGTACATAGATGAAGATTGATGAGCATGCAATTTCATGGCAGTTGGGATAACTAACTCGGAGAGATGAGTGATGTCATGCAACACGAACCCACATTCCCACAGCAAGGCAGATTAAACGGAAGTAAAGAGAGCGATCATTGGGTTATAAAAACGTGGGAAAATCATGGGGAATAAAATAATTAGCATAGGCTAGCATTGATTGATCGATCAACTAATATATGTTTATATTTTTTTTCTGACGATATGTTGTGCATATACCGGCAACTCTGGAAGGTGTCCAATCCCAATCACTCGAGACAGCGATACCTCTCTCTGCAGGAAGCTAGCGGTCGATCGCAAGCTAGTTAACGGGAGCTGTCCGATCAAATCCGCCATGCATCCGATCGATCCTGCGATTGGATTGCTGAGAAAAGATTATCCAGGGAACATAGATTCAGACGTTTCCAGCTGTAACATTCCATTTTTCAGTTTCTGAGCACTAACATTTCGTTTTTCAGTTTCTGATCAGTGTTTTTAGTGTGTCAAAATCTATTATCTTATTAAAATAGAGTTAAAAGAAGGCATCACATTCGCTTTCAAAGGCTACAAATTCTCACGTTAATTGTGGAAAAAGAGAGATTTACACCACCAATTGTAGTGGGTCCAGACTATAATGGTCTAGATTAAAATAAAGAGTCCATGTCAAATACAGTAAAACTGAAATTCAGAATAAAAATAAAATAAAATCAGCAATTTGATTTTTCATACGAATTCCCAAGTAGAATAGTCCATGTTAAGTACAATAGAACTGAAATTCAGAATAAAATAAAATATAAATTGCGAATAAAATAAAATATAAATTGCCAATATGATTTCCATATGAATTTCTAAGAAAAATCCTAAATAATTATAATTCGAATAAAAATAATAAAAATTAGAAATTAGATTTGCATACGAGATCCAATAAAAAACTGGAATCCGTAATAAAAATAAAATAAAATTAGCAATTTAATTTTGATACGAATTCCAATAATTATAATTTGCATAATAATTAAATAATAATTGGCAATTAGATTTGTATACGAAATCCAACAAAAAAAACTAAAATTCGACGTGTGAGAAAAGATAAGTTCATGGTAGATCGCCCATGGTGCATCGGTATATGCGTGAGTAAGGTACTCTAATACATTATACCATGTAAACAAATAATATAATTTGTCACACACACATAATCAACGTATTACTTGAGATTAAATAGGTACATGTGCATACATACAATTTGGAAAAAAAACTACTAGAGTAAGAATAGGAGCATGTAGCTACATGATCTATGTATGATGTTGAGTGGTTAGTTTCTAAAAACCCCAATAACTTATTATGCTCATTGATTTTCTTCCTTCAAAGCACATACTTCAATTACATTCCTTATGTTGTAATTTCCTTCAAGCTGTTATTGTCATTTCCAGTGTTTAGGATATCTTAAAAGTCTAAATAGTCTACAAGATACGTAAATATATTCTCAGGAATTTATACAAACTTCGAAACAACGCTGGCCACCCTGCTAGTTGTATTTGATTTCAAAGTTTCAAGTCAAAATTTCGCTAAGAGTTTCGATTCCAAAACTTAATTCAAATTAAGTTGTAATTTCAAAAAAAAAACTCCCAAATTCAAACCTCAAAATGTCTGTTTTCAAATTCAAACTTCTAGTTCAAAAATCCTCTTTGGGCTTGGCCCAAATTCTCCCTTGGCTTTCCTCCTGGGCTAAACCCATTTTTCCTTGGCCTTTCCCCCCTGCCGGCCCAGTTGCCCCCTGCCACCTTGGCCTCCTGCCCTTGCCACCCATGCCCTCACCAAGACCTAGGCGCCTGGGCGCCTCGGTGCACCATCTTGCCAAGATCTTGGATCGCGCTGCGTCACACATGCGCCCGCCCACTTTCGTTGTCTGCCGCCTGTCGTAAAGCAACTCCCGCTGCCTGCCGCCCATGCCCGCCAAGTCGCCGCCGAAGCTTACCTCCCCATGCCGCGCGCTGCCAACCCCTTGCCCTCGTCGCAGCCACACCGCCTCGCCGCGCCAGAGCCGCCACGCCACGCCCATCCTCGCTCTCTGCCAGTGTCGTGGCGCCAGCCTACGCGCCGCGCGTGTGCTGCGACCACCGCCACCTCATTGCGTCCCATCCCCACCCGCGCAAGTCACTGCTCTAATGACCACGCCGTGTCACCTGCTCCCACTCTGCTGCGCCCGTCGCACCACCACCTGCTCCCATCCCGATCTTGGCCATGCCGCCGCTCTTGGGACCGAGCGTCGCATTCAAAGCCACCAACGACTCCTTCGGCCCTCCACCGGCTATAAGAAGCCCTTAGCTTTCCCTCGCCTCCCTCCCCATCTTGCTCCTTTGCTCCCTGTCGCCAAGAAGCCTGCAACACCCCTTCGGCCGCCACACACCCAACGCTGTTCAGCCGCTCTAGTGAGGTCCCCGGAGCGCCGGTCCTGTCAGCACGTGTGCTGGCCCCCAAGGGACCTTTTCCCCCTCTTGTTTTGCCCGATTCGCAGCCGTGGAGGGCCCTCACCGCCTCCCCTCCTTCTCTGTTGCTGGTAGCCACCGCCCCGCCACCACAGCCACCCCTAAGCCGCCCCGACCTCTCCTTCGGCTTCCCCACGTCCCCGCGTCGCCCGTGCATGTGCCCCTTTCGCCTCTGCACCGCCGCGCCACTGGAGCCACCGCGCGCCTCCAAGCCCGTGTCGCCGCTGCCCTGGTGCTTCTCCGGCGCCACCGCTAGTGGGACCACCACCCTTGTGGGGCTCCATTCCGCCCGCTTGCTGACCGCCACTTGCCTCCGCTCACCGGCGCCGGCGATGCTCCCACACGCCTGTGGCCTCCCCTGCTTGCCCAAGCTCCGGACAACTCCTATAGCTAGTTTAATGTGGCGAATCTCGGTCAGGTTTAATTAGCAGGCAATCAATTAGCTGAGTTAATGACCCATTTAATCGCTGCCTTCATTCACTGCCTAGCGGGCCCAACCGCACTAATGACTATCTTTTTATTCCACTGATTTTCGTGTGTAGCCGACAGCTGGCCTGACGTTATTGCACATGGTTTCGCCGTGCATTTCTGAGCGTGTCTCACTGAAGTGCGGGACCGGCCAGTCAGTTACCAATTTTCTCTCTCCCTTGTCTTTTTATCTCTTTAATTCAAAAGCAAGACTACAAAAATCCCGTTCTCCCTCATTTTAACTCCAATTTAAGTGAGTTTTGTTTCTAAAAATGTGTAAATTCAAGATCTACCTCTTGGTACTGGTTTTGTTCGGTTTGGAGTTTATTTAGTAATTCTTGTTATTTATTTGTTCTCTTTGCTTGTTTGATCTTTTCCGGTACTTTCATCCGTGTAGAGTTCAAAGAACCGGGAGATCTCCATTTCGATCAAACACAAGACTTCTAAGACTCTCTTGCCTTTAATCCAGGCGAGTCAATACTCTGATCATTTTGAGCCTACATTTTATGCAAATTATATTATTTTAAAATAACAAATTGCATGTTTTAATTCCTTATGCAAATGTATGTCAAATGGTCTTAATGTAGTTAGATACCAACTTGATGATTAAATAATTATTATAACATCCTTTGATAATTGAATCCTTGTCACCCTAGTAACTATATGGTAACTATGCTAGCTATAGGTTGTACTTGAGCGACATGCTAGTCTTGCTTAAGTACTGTTGTAAAAATAATTCATCCATCGCACTAATGGGGCCCGCCTTGCAGAAGACACGCGTACGGGTCCAATTGATGCAGCTATACTCATAGAAGACTGTAATACCCCTCACTTGTACTCATAGCGTAGCCATCCCCCAAGGGGTATTTTGGTCATTTATACAGGCTGAGGAGCCTATAAATACCCCATGTACCTCATTTGAGGAGGGGCTCTCTTGAGCAATAAAGAAGCACATTAAAACTGGTGAGCCCTCGGGGGCTCCCTCCCCGAAGGTAACCCCCTGTTGGCTCACCGACAGGAGTAGGGCGGTCCTCTCGAACCCCCGAACCTGTATAAATCCTCGTGTTATTTTTTACTCTCGTGGACGATAGCCTGTTAGACGGCCGACGTTCACCCCCTCACCTGTGTTTGGTTTTTACACCATCAACAAGTACCGCGGTATTAAATACCCCAATCGTCACCTTTCAATCATCAAAACTATTTTGGACAGTCATTGGATGGACATGACTAAAATAATTGAGTTAAATTGGTTTTACTTCCCAAAACCCTAATAACTGCTATTACCATCTGGGCGGCTGGTATGATGATGGGTGCTAATGTAGCCCAAGAAATGTTAGTATGTGGTTGGTATGTGGAAAGAACCGTCCAGATAACCATAAGGAATTAATCCTGTGATGACCTCCTAATGTACAACAGTGCAACCACAAGTCTATAATAGTGTTGACCTGGCTAAATAATTTATATCCATCAGTACGAGTTGCACCAGGTAAATGACCCGCGACACCATAAGCCTTCGTGGCGAACAGTCGGGGTGCACGACAAAAGTCGTTAAGAGGGTGCAAGAGGGGGCTGGGAAGGGGTTGACGGATCTATATGAGTGTGTAACCCTTCTCATACAAAATCTTAGCAGGTGTAACCAATACTAAGGGAGGCATTGTAAAGGCCTTGTGGTGATCTCCTCTTGATTCACATGTCTACGGAAATGTGTGTACATATCAAGAAAATTATCTCTTGTGGGTAAAGTGTACAACCTCTGTAGAGTATAAACTGTTCGAATAGCTATTCCTACGGTCAAAGGCGGGCATGGGAACTTACAAGAGTTAGTTCTATTTATAAACTTTGCGGATGGGATGAAAGTTATGTCGGGCTCACCTAGCCTGGTATTTGGATTTTTCCTGGGTTGTCGAACTCAGTGTTGTTAATAGGTGGAGGTAACCCCACCTAAATTAATGTATGGTTTAGTTTACATCGTGTATGAATTGATTCAATGATGTATTCTGTGAGTGGTACCTACTGATCCAGGAAATAGCATAGTGTTTTCACAGAAGATTCTGGATTACGAAATCCGGGTCTGACACCAGCATACCTACTGTTAGTGTTACAACGGTCGGATCTGGGCTAACTATTTTATTTTTCAGAGTTTGAATTAAATCTTTGACATCTTGTCCAAAAAGGCAGGGGAAAAGGAAAAGAAGAAGACCAGTAAGGACATCTCCTATAGTGCCATGTCAACTGTCAGTTAGCCCTTCCATGTCAGCAAAATCCACCTACTTCCATGTCAGCAAAATCCTAGGTGGAAGAGAGAGAAGCATGAGAGAGACGGGAAGCCGTCTCTTCCTCAAACAACCATCTCTACACACGAACCAAGACAAAGCAACCAGTGCATGTGAGACAGGGGTGAAGGAGTGGAAATATTATAAGTTTGGTATGAATGTTAGAGGCACTTGCTATAGACAACTTATTAGAGGTGTTGTCTCTAAATCTGTCTTTCGGTGACGTGGAGTTGATATAGCAAAATTAGAGACGACACTATTGGAGATGCCCTAAGTACTACATAGATACATCTTCTGACTAGTTCTGGATTCCGCTGATGATGCAAACAAGAATTAAACGCAACAGCCATAACTGATCTGCAGATACATATAAACAAGTTAGCAGGGTAAAAAAAATCTCCAAGAAAGATATGGTTCAGACAGGAGAATCTGATCCATAAACAGTCTTCATGGTGTAAAAACTGAGAAGTAGTTTGCCGCAATGTTTAGGCTTTCACCTAACTGTGTATTTATATAGCGTTTCTGACGAGCTACAGTACAACAAAAAATGGGCTACGATCCAACAGAAAACAGGCTACGGTCCAATAGAACAATGCGCATGGTATGACCTAAATTGTGAAGGGGATAATCATGGCTCACGGGGCGGCTTCTATCGGTAGCTCCGACGTCCGGGCACCGTGATGGCAGCCGGCGCGCATGGCAAGAGAAGGGGGATTCGGGAAATAGAGAAGGGAGACCAGGATTTGGTAATTTTATTATTTCCTTGCCTCAAAATAGATGCGGTTGCCTTTTATTTAAAGAGAGACATCCTCCCTAACAATCATGTCTAAATTAGGAATGAATACGTATCAAAGAAGGATGCTACTAATCTGAACGTAACTAACTCAATCTCTTTAATTGACTCTAACTCTTATTGCGCCGCAAGGCTACTGCTGGCCGCCACCATCCTAGCCTTGCACACGAGCACGCCAGCAGTAGGGGATACCCCACATAACAGCGCAGTTGAAGCAGAGAGAAAAGAGGAAGTGGGCGATAGATTATGGGACATGGCTTACTCGTTCTAAGCTAACTAACGATAACAAACCACAATGAATATATTTGTTTAACACCCTCCTTTAATCTCGATGTGGTGCAACCAAGTTGAGATTGTTTCTAAACCCAGCAAAGTCTTCGCCAGAACATCTGCAAGTTGATCCTAGGAGGAAATGAACCTAATGTCCAATGCCTTGCATGCAACTCTTTCTCTGACAAAGTGGTAATCCACCTCAATGTGTTAGTTCGTGCATGGAACACTGGGTTGGCCATCAAATAGGTTGCACCGAGGTCATCACACCATAAGTAAGGAGCTCTTAACTGAAACGCACACAGTTCTTTGAGCAAGGACTGAATCCATAGGATCTCTGTTGTTGCATTTGCCAAGGCTTTATATTCAGCTTTGGTACTTGACTGAGAGACAGTGGCTTGCTTCCTAGAGCTCCTGGACACCAAATTGCAGCCAATGAATATTGTAAATCCCCTTGTAGAGCGTCTATCATCTGGGCAACCGGCCCAGTCTGCATCTCTAAGGGTACTTACTAGTGTCGATTTTGACCTTTCAATCAACAACGCAAGTGTTGTAGTATGCTTCGAATAATGTAGAATCCTCTTAACAGCAGACCAATGATCTTTAGTGGGAGCTTGTAAGTATTGGCAAACCTTGCTTACACTGAATGATATGTCAGGTCTAGTAAGATATAAGTACTGAAGTGCACCTACAGTGCTTCTGTATCTTATTGCATTGTCTGCCGACAGAAGAGTCCCAATAGTTTTTGATAGCTTTTCAGTTGTTGCCATTGGTGTGCTGGCTAGTTTGGCTTGCATCATGTTGTTCTTCTACGATAGATCCAAAATATACTTATGCTGTGACAGAATGAGACCTTTTTTAGTAGTGTTTACCTCAATGCCAAGGAAGTAAATGAGTTCCCCAAGATCTTTAACTGCAAATTCATCTTTAAGTTGCAGCAACAGCCTGTCAGTAGCTCCTGTGGATGAACTGACAATAATTATGTCGTCCACATAAATGAGCATGTACATGACAATCCCTCCATGATTATAAATAAACATAGATACATCTGCTTATAAAGAACTGTAAAGAACTGAAACCAAGTTCTTGAAGTTTAGAACTCAATTTAGAGAACCATGCTTGAGGCGCCTATTTTAATCCATACAGGGCTTTATCCAATTTGCATAGGTGATGTGGATATTGTGAATCTTCGTATCCCGGATCCTTTTTCATATATACTTATTCATTGAGAACTCCATGCAAAAATACGTTTTGTACATCAACCCGTCTCATACTCCATCCCCTTGATACAACCAATGACAAAATTGTCCTAATTGTTGTTGGCTTTATCACTGAACTGAATGTATCTCCACAGTCCACGCCATACTACTACTTGAACCCCTTGCAACAAGTCTTGCCTTGTGTATCTCAACTGTTCCATTAGCTTTTCTCTTCAGTTTGTACACCCATTTACAGTCTATAACATTTAGATCATGTCTAGGTGGAGTTAAGTGCCAAGTCTTGTTTCTCTCTAGAGTAGAAAACTCTATGTCCATAGCTTCCTTCCGCCATGGTGTTTGCATCACATCAACATGTGAAGATGGTTCGGTTGAAGATGATGAAGAATTTTTGCAACATGAGTATGTCACTGTTCCATCCATGTACTGCTTAGGCACATGAATTTTGTCTTGAAACCTTGTTCTCATGGTGTGTTGCCTTGGTGCAACCTCTGTACCATCTTGACTTGAACCAGACCGTAGAACTGATTGAGAAGTTACCTCTTCATTCACTAGACCTGCATGCAGACACAGACTCAAATGGAACAGAAGAGGATTGCACATGTAACAGTTGTTCGATAGTGCTATTAATGTCATTGTCTGAAGAAGGTGAGGTAGATTGATTTGGATGAGTGAGAATTAACTCAGACACAAGTAGAGATACTGTACAGGGATTTTTAGTGGTAGTATGTACAACTTCAAATTTTTCAGAGAATGTAAAGACATTTTCATCAGAGATTACATCTCTAGAGATATATACTCGATCAGAGGGGACCTGAAGACATTTGTATCCTTTGTGGTGTGAACTATACCCTAAGAACACACATTGTTTAGATCTAAAGAACATTTTATGAGAATTGTATGGTCTCAAGTGAGGCGGCCAGCAAGCATAGCCAAAGACCTTTTGTAAAGAGTAGTTGGGTTTGGTTCCAAAGAGTTTTCCAGAGGTGTTGCATTTCATAACACGGCTAGGGAGTCTGTTTATGAGTTAAGTGGCGGTGATGAAGGCTTTATCCTAGTACTTAACTAGCATTGAAGCTTGAGCAATAAGAGAGAGATATGTTTCAACTGTGTGCCTATGTTTAGGTTCAGTTGAACCATTTTGTTGGTGGGTGTAAGGACAAGAAACTCTATGCTCAATGCATGTGTTTAGGAAATATTTGTGGAGCCTTTGATATTCTCCTCCCCAGTCAGATGGAACACACTTGATATGTTTGTTGAGAATAAGTTCAACATGTTTTTAAAACCGTAAAAATACATTCTCAACATCAGATTTGCCATTCAAGAGAAAGATCCAAGTGAATTTGCTAAAATCATCAATGAAGCTAACATATTATTTATAGCTTTCAACAGATTGAGGTGCTGGGCCCCAAACATCACTGAAGACAAAGTTCTAATGGAGAGGTAGAGACATGATCAGAAACAGAATAAGGTGGTTGATGGCTCTTTGCTTGCTGGCATGCATTACGAACCGATACATGAGATTTATTAAAAAACAGTATTTGACTGGAATTCAAAATGGACTGAATTATAGGAAAGGCAAGATGGCCGAAATGTCGATGCCATTGTTCCTAGTTTATTTTGGCACCGAGAAAGGCATTCTTGATGGATTTTATGTCTGTAGGCTTGATGGGGTAGAGTCCAGCTTCACATCTACCATGTAGCAGATTTGTCTTCGAGGCTTGATACTTAGCAACAAAATAGTTAGGATGGAATTCCATAAACACATTGTTATCTTTAGTGAGTTTGTGGACAGAGACAAGGTTTTTGGTTATTTCAGGAACATGCAAGACATTATTTAGTAGTAAAGGGTGATTGGCAGTAGTACTAATAGAACTTTGACCAACATGTGAAATGTGCAAACCTATGCCATTACCGACTTGGACGTGATTTGAGCCATTGTGTTTCTCCTTGACAGTGAGGCGGTCCAAGTTGCTGGTGATGTGGTCAGTTGCTCCAGTGTCTGAGTACCAGTTGGTATCAACTTGGTATGACGGAGTCGAGGAAGCTATGGCAGTAGATGGACCTTCCTCAGCCTGGTATGTGTGGTCAAAATAGTGGTAACACTTCATTGTAGTGTGACCATTCTTTCCACACACCTGACAGGTTGGCCGATTGCCTCGATCACCTTGATTGCCTCCTTGGTTCCCTTGATTGTTATTGTTGTTACATGCTCGGTTGTAGTTGGTTCTTCCTCTGCCACGACATCTACCTCTCTGATTTGGGCTCCGTTCACGTGTCACGACCGGGACTCCTAGGACCACCCACCCGGAGGTCCTTCAAGACCACCCGAGAGGTCCCACAGGACCACCCGGAGGTCTATCAAGACCACCTTAAGGTCCGAGAGTGGTCGTGAGGCTTAGGATCACCCCAAGTTCATGACCAATCCCTAAGGAGGTCGTGAGACTAGGGATCACTTCAAGACCTCTGTGCAATTGAGCTAGTCCCAAGATCAGCTGCTAGCCCACACGGTAGCAAAAGTGGTGACATCCAACAACGCGAACTTTATTATCAAAATATCAATAGAGTTGCTTACAAAAGCGGCTTAGGAGCCGATCTTAAAAATACAACGGAACAAAAGAGCGGCAGTCCATCCAACACGCCACAAGCAATTGGCTGGAGAGCACAACCTAGTCGATTTGGTCCTCTTCCTCGCTATAGACGTCTTCATCTACTCAAGGATCACAACAAGCAAGAGTGAGCACAACAATCATGCTCGCAAGTCACACCCGTGAGGTAACAAAGTATAATGCATGCATGGATATTTCAAGAAGGTCTTATATAGTTGATTTGCACAAAGCCAAGTTTATTGTAAATACTCATACTAAGTTCCAAGGCAATTACACCATAACTAAAATTCATTTTCCAAAACTCAGTTTTATAGTTGGATAACATTCATCAACAAGTGGTGAAGGATACCCTCCTATCATAAGGCTCTCCGCCCGAAACCCAATTGGATAGACATCCAAAACTAGTTTTACAAATCCTTTTGAAAACAAAACCAACATCTAACTTGGAGAGGCTTGCCAGTCCATGACCGTGGATAAGGCTATTCGAATAGTTTTACACTATGTAGAGGTTGTACACTTTGCCCACATGACACGACTTCTCTAGTTTGTTTGGCATCCGTCGATACCATCACTCACTTCCATAAGTGAGAAGTCTAGAGCACGTGACAAGGCCTTTACAATGCGTCATTCTACCACAGTCCCTCCTCGCTAAGGTTTCACCCCCTTTGGACTAACCATCCGTAGGGTTCAGGCCCCCTCTTGCGCCAGTGGAAAACATATGTTATAAAAGACCACCCACACATCTAGATGGAACAACCACGGTGGAACTTTACAAATTAGTTAGCCAGGTCCCCTCCCCATTCTCAAGATATGTGGTTGTACGGTGAGGCATAGCAAGTTATCGCTTGAAGATCGGTCCTTAACTGACCTGGACGACTGCCATAAAACCCTAGGCCTTAACCCTACCCGGCTTGAGCCCGTGCATGAACATGCACCATCCAACCAACCAATTCACCCAAGTTCAAACCAAATTTTCTTTTTCTTTGCTTTTCAAAAACATTTGCAAACCTCCATGACAACCCAATGTCATGGTGAAAACCATTTGACAACATTGGTCTTTGGCAGAAAGATCCCCCAAAACCAAAACTTTGGTCTAAGCATGGCTAAGTATAAAGTTTTGCAACACTTCTAGCTCATACTATTGTATCAACTAGATTTCCATCTATGGTGTCAAGAGTGAATAAATCAATGACAAGTCTGATTGTTCAAAGGTAACAGGGATAACTAAAGAGTTTAAAAACATGGATTAAATTACTTGAATTGAAATACGCATGCACTATTTAATTGAAACCAAACTTAATTAATTTGAATTACTGGGCTCAACATGAATAAGGGTATGATTTGCCTTGCTCAAAAGCATGAGGATCTTCCTCTTCAAAGAACTCGGGCTCCTCGGTGTCGTCGCAATCTACACGAGAGAAAAAGACAAACTCAAATAAAGACCACATAAAGAACCAAAAGAGCTTCGAAAGAAACTCAAAACTCAAACCAACGGGAAAAACGCTGCACTAGAAACAGACTCTTAGAAGGAGGCTCGACTTGTTGGGGAGGAGGTCCAGCGGAGAGGGTGGTCCTTGCAAAATGACCGAAGAGGGTGGTCTTTACAAAAGACCAGCAAAGACCAAGAGGGTGCTCTTTGCAAAAAGGTCAGCAAAGACCGAAGGGGTGGTCTTTGCAAAAAGAACCAAAGAGGTGGTCTTTGCAAAAGACCTAGGAATGTGGTCTTTGTGCACAGACCGAGAGGGTGGTCTTTGCAAAAAGACCACGTGAGAGGTCTTGAGGAGAATACGACCACTCATCGTGGTTGTAAGAACAAGGGAGAGAACATGGTGCAAAGAAACTTACTAAGGCCAAGAAAGCGATGGTGGAAGGAGGGGAGGTCGATGGACGACGGTAGCGGTTGAGGCCGGCACAGACGCTCCGGTGGGACCTTCGACGGCGAGAAGGCGACGAAGGAGGCTCTGGTGGAGTTCTTGACGACGAAGCTTCAACACAGTGCAACTGAGCAAGAGCAAAAAGAGACAAGTGTGGAAAATGTGATGAAAGAGGGTTACTCAAGCTATTCATAGCCAAGGAAGGCGGATAAAACACTGGAAGACACGGAAGCACACGTGTCATAGGTGAGTGTAATAGAAAGTCAAAGGTAGGTGATGGACAGGACAAGGTACGACCGATCTAGTGAAAAAGGAATAGAATAAAGTATGCTGTGAAGGGAGGAGACAGGGAGAGAAAAATAAGGTGCCACGTAAGTGACCACGTACGTGATCGCATTTAATGCGACACAACCGGCATTAAATGCACAACAGGCTTATGTGGCGGAGAAAGATAAATATGAGCAGGATTGACGAGTGAAGCCAATCAAACTCGATAAACAGTCCAGTTAAAGGGGTGATCGTGACCAGAGGGGAGGTCGTGATCAAAGAGGGAGGTCGTGACCCATAGGGGTGGTCTTGACCGCAAATGTGGTCTTTGCAAAAAGACCATAAGGGGTGGTCTTTGCAAAATGACCACAGAGGGTGTCTGCTGGACAAGGAGGTCTTGAGAGGTCAAGGGAGGTCCCTGAGGAGGTCTAAAGGGCTAAGAGGTCCTGAGGACTAAGGTCCAAATGACGAGGAGGTCCAAAGGACTAAGAGGTCCTAAGGACAATATGAAATCAAGGGAGGTCCTGACGGTCAAGATGAAGTCAAGGGAGGTCTTGACGGTCAAGATGAAATCAAGGGAGGTCCTGAATGGAGGAATTCAACCCAAACTTTGAAAATTTTTTCGGAGATCAAGGATGTTTGAAACACAAACCCGAGCTTGGAGCACCTCGGGGGTGGTCGTGACCCAAGGGGAGGTCAAAACCAAAGGAATGTCTAGACTCAAGGAGAGGTCCAAACGACAAAGGAGGTCTAGACACGGAGGAGGTCTAGCCACAAGGGCGGGTCCAAACACAGAGGGAGGTCTGGACACAAGGGGAGGTCCAAACACAAGGGAGGTCTGAACACAAAGGGGAGGTCCAAACACAGGGGAGGTCTGGACACAAGGGGGGACAACTCCAGAACCCGAACCACACCGAGAAGACCAACTTTGTTTAATTGAAGTTTGCCTTAGTCATTTTAAAGCACTCAAATTCCAAAAATCTCAAGTTAAGCTTTAGGGTCTCGACAAAACCAAATGGTTCTATTTTATTTTGAAAACTCAAAAAGGCTCAGAAAATCAGGGTGTTACATCATGGTCTTGATTGCGAGAGATGAAGTTAGCAGAAGAGTTCCCTATATTGATGTGAAATGCAGCACTGTTCTGCTCTCGATGCTGCTCATAGCTCAACATGTGAGCGTACAAATCATCAAGGGTAACATAATCATACCTTGTTGTAATGGAGGTAACAAGCGAATCATAATCGGTCCAAGACCGGCAAGAATGTAGGAAACTATGTCCTCCTCGTGTAGCGGCTGCCTAATCGCAGACAGTGTGCCTGCAAGTGTCTTCATCTGATGGAAGTAGTCGGCAGCCGATTGGTCCTTCTTCTTCAGATTGGATAACTGGAAGCGAATATGCATGATGCGTGCCTTAGATCTTGACACAAACATTCACTCCAATGTTGTCTAGGCATCGTAGGATGTCGTCATGAACATGACATGTGAGAGGATCTCCTCTGACAATGACGATAAAATGGCGCCAAGGACCATTTGGTCCTGCTGGAACCAAGTTTGATACTCAAGGAATTGATATTGAAGGAAGCACACAACTCAACGTATACCTTGCACCCAGGCAGCACCAAGATGTATCAAGACATGAAGATGTAGCTTGTTGTGATGTATGCCACTAATGAAAAGGGACATCACCGAGTATGTAGCTTGTTGTGATGTATGCCAGAGAATCAAAATCGAGCATCAGAGACCAGCAGGATTGCTTCAACCGCTACAGATCCCTCACTGGAAATGGGAAGAAATTGGAATGGATTTCATTACAGGTTTGCCTTGAACCAAGTCCGGATATGACTCAGTATGGGTTATAGTTGACAGATTGACTAAGGTTGCCCACTTCATCCCAGTGAAGACAACTTACAAGGGAAACAAATTAGCCGAGTTATATATGTCTCTTATTGTGTGTTTACATGGAGTAACCAAGAGGATAGTCTCGGATTGAGGTTCATAGTTTACCTCGCATTTCTGGGCTAGTTTGTATGACGCCCTTGGAACGCACCTTGCTTTCCGCACAGCATATCATCCACAGAGTGATGGTTCGACAAAAAGAATAAATTAGATTCTAGAAGACATGCTTCAAGCCTGTGCTTTAGAGTTTACCGTAGACTGGGAGAAATGTCTACTGTATGCTGAGTTTGCAGACAACAACAGATTTCAGTCAAGCCTGAAAATGTCCCCGTTTGAAGCGTTCTATGGAAGAAAATGCAGAACTCCTCTGCATTGGTCAGAATCAGGTGAAGGATATATCTTCTGGCCGGATACTCTCAAGCAAGCAGAAGAGAAAGTTCGACTGATCAGAGATCACCTGCAAGCAGCTCAGTCCAAACAAAAGGCAAGCTTGCACTAACATACATAGGCCCATTCCCAATCACCGTCAAGCGTGGAGAAGTCGCCTATCAGTTGGAGCTACCTGAAAGTTTGTCAGACGTTCATAATGTGTTTCACATCTCTCAGCTCAAGAAATGTTTCAGAGTACCTGAAGAGCAGACTCCCGTCGAAGCCATCGCCCTTCAGAAAGATTTGACCTATCCGAAGCATCCGGTCAAGATCCTCGACGTCGTGGAGAAGCAAACAAGACGTCAGACAATCCGCCTTTGCAAAGTTCAGTGGAGCCACCACTCAGCAAAAGAAGCCATCTGGGAGCGCGAAGATCAACTGAAGTTGGATTACCCATCCCTATTCCCCGAGTAGCTCGAATCTCAAGGTCGAGATTCCGTTTAAGGTGGGTAGGTTTGTAACACTCCCGTTTTCGGACGGGAATAATGTTTACCATTTGGATTTCTATTTTCAAACTGTATTTCAAATTAGCCGGTAATTTCAAATCTCACAGCTTCTATCTAAGCCCGGGTTTGTGTTTCAAACCTTTTTGCATTTTCCAAATTCAAATTCAAGTTTGAATTCCTCTTTTCTATTTTGGGCCCCTTTCTCTCTTTGGCCCTTCCTCTTTCCTGGGCTCAGCCCAATCTCTCTTTGGGCCCCAGCCCATTTTTCCCTCCTGGCCTCAAGGCCCAACTCCTCCTTGGCCCGGCTCCCTCCTCGCCTTGTCTTCTTCCCCGGCCGAGTCACGCTCGAGCCTCCCCTTTTCTTCTTTCTCGTGTGCCCGCCGCCGTCAGTGCCTGCTGCGCCCACGAGCTCCCTAACGCCACCTCGTGCCCGCCTATGTCTCTGCGCCACCACCCACTCGTGCCTACCCCTTTGCAGCCCAAGACTTTGGCGCCCTCGCCCTCGCCCTCACCTTGTCCCCGCCGCTGCGCCAAGCCACGAAGCCATGCCGTCCTCACCGCCCAGTCTGAGCCCTGCGCCTGCGTCACCGACGTCGCCGCTACATCAGCAAGCTCCTCAAGTCTTCATCCCCTCGTCATTCTCCCTGCTGCACCCACCTGCTCCTTGACCCGGCGCCAAGCTCCCACCCTGTCGCGTCCGCGCCAGAGTGTCGTGAGCTGCCTCGGGACCTCGTGCATCCCCGTGCCCTCCAACAGCTCCCTTGCCTCCTTTACTGGCTATAAGACGCCCCTGGACCTCCTTTGTGCCTTCCCTCGCTGCCCCATTTGCTCCCTGGTAAGCCACCGCAAGAACCGCCGCTTTTCCATTTCAACCGAACCGCCTCCGTCGGCGTTAAGCTGCTCCGGCGCCGCCTCCACCCTTCCACCCCCGTCACCAGCTTCGCCTCACGAGGAGCATTCCATTTCGGTCCTTGTTGGCCGCGACCGAGCCCACCCTCGCTGGCGGCGAGCCCAAGCCACGCACGCGCTTGTGAGCCATGCTGGCGCGTTCTGACCAGAATAGTGTGTGTCTTTAACGCCCCTTAATTGATGTCTGAAAACCCTAATCTAATCACTGCTTAACCAGTTAATCAATGCATTAATTGCCTCCTTGTCTCACTGCCAGCGGGCTCGCAAAAACAGTGGACACCGGTTTTATTTTTGGTTTCTCCTCAGAGGCCAACAGGTGGGCCCCCTTGTGCAGTGTGCACCCGGTGCACCATGAACCGGTGCACATTGCATGTTGACCTCCCGGTCCATGCACTGTACACATGAGCCATGCACTATTCATGGGCCCCACATGTCAGTGGGCCTCTCTCTCTCTCTCTCCCCTTTTGATTTTCCTATTTAATTCCAATCCAAACTTTGGAAGCTCTGTTCTCCTCCGTTATAACTCTAAAAATTATGAAATTTATTTCTAAAATTTTGTAAATTCAAGATCTTGTTTATGGCACTTGTCTTGTTTAATTTGGAGTTTATTTATTATCTCTTTTGTATTTATTTGCTCTCTTTGCGTGTTTGTGTCTTTTTCCGGTACGTTCGTCCAGATAGGATTTGAAGACGCGGGAGATCTCCAACTTGATCAAGCACAAGACTATCAAGACTATCTTGCCTTTAACCAAGGCGATTCGATACTTTGATCATTTTGAGCCTACATTTTATGTAAATTATATTCATTTAAATTACCAAAATTGCATGCTTTAATTCTTTAATCAAATGTATGTTAAAGCTTAAGGTAGTCAAATACCCATTTGATGAATAATTAATTAATATGCCATCTATTAAAAATTGAATCCATTATTCCATGACACCCTAGTAACTATGTGGTTAATACTAGTGTGGATATCATGGGGATATGCTCACGATCTTAATGTGATGGTACAATTGGCAATAGCTCCTTGGGTTTGTCGAAACGATCGTTTTCGGTTTTGTTGAAATCCTGTTTTCAGCAAGTGTCAGGATAATCGGTAGTACCAGCGTGTAATGTGTTTGACGGTAGTACCGCTGGTCAGTATTACCGCAAGCAAAGCGGTATGGTTTTTCCAGAACGAGTGTAATTTGTGTTTTGGATTTCTCAATGAGCGGTAGTACCGTGCTATGGTTGCCGGTAGTACCGCATGACGGAATGACCGCAAGCAAAGCGGTATGGTTTTTCCAGAACGAGTGTTTTTGGAAGTTTTGGATTTCCTTGAGGCGAGACGACCAAGATTATGGGTCTTGATACTATCATGATCTTGATAATCTGTACCGCCATAACATGGCGGTAGTACTGATTTGGTTTCTGAGTTTCGTTTATCTTGGAGAATTGTTTTTGGGTTATGTCATTTCTATGTTTGTTAATGCATATATGTTGCATATTGCATGTTTTGAGCTAACGTGGGTCAAGTTGTGAAGAACTTGTTCCCGGAGACGATTTCTTGGTCTATTGTTTGCAGCGGTGGCTTGCGTGTCAATCGGCGAGGAGGATCGGGACTAAGCTAGGAGAGCTGAGGTCTAGAACGATCATGGATGCCGGGTGAGGTCAGGTGACTCAAGCATGGCACAAAATGGACGAGGTTGATCGAACGGGCAGTTCGATGTAGCTGGTTGGATCAAGCGGCGCGGGGGTCGGTGCAAGTGCCTTGGCGGTTCCGATGGGATTCGAACGGGAGAGACTTGCCGACATGATGAGAGCCGTTGATCAACCTACACGTATGAAAGCGGCGATTGCTTGACAGAGTTGGACTCGGTCCATGGAGAAGGATCGAGAAGGGTATTTTGGTAATTTCACCAAATACCACCTTGGTGACCTAATGCCAACTCATGGCGCAAGGCGGTGCGTCAAGAAGTGGTTTAGGTCAAGAAAAGTGAAGACGGCGCTTTAAAATACGTGCGTGTGTGTCCTGCTTTGTTATTGGGCCTAACGGAGCCCATTAGGGTTAAGTCTTCTAGAAGCTCTAGGCCTCATATAAATAGAGAGGGTGCTGTTCACAGCAGCCTAAAGCACTTCATTTGCAAACCCTAGTTTGGTTTTTAGGGTTTAGGGAAGAAAAGAGAGGCATAGGCTCTAGAGATGGATTGATGTGTATGCTCTTGGATGGAGCTCTTGTCCTCCTTGAGGAGTGGTCAGTAACCAAAGAACATTATGAATCAATCTATGGATGTTCTTCCAAAGATGAGCTCCCTCTTGTGTTCTTCCTTCTCTTTTGATGATTTTGGGTGCTTCCTTGATCCATTGGTTTTGGTTGTTCTTGTGCACTCTTACTCTTTCTTTGTGACATGTGGGAGCGTATCTAAGGTCACCTAGATCATCAATCTCCCACGAGCAAGAGTTGGATCAAGTTTTTCGTTTTGCTCGGTTCTTTGCCCTTCTTAGGTAAAACTGAAAAAGATCGAAACTTTGACGTAGATCTGGACGATCGCCACTTGGAATAGGTTCCTAATACCCTTAGGAAGGTGTGTTCCAAATTTGGTGGAGTTTGGCCTTACGGTTTAAAAGTTACGTCGATTTTCGATTTTGTTTTCAGTCGCTACGCTCATCGTCAGGATAATCGGTAGTACCGCACTTTTGCCTGAGGTAGTACCGCGATGCGGTAGTACCGCACATTTGCCTACGGTAGTACCGCACTTACAACAGAGGTAGTACCTTTGTCCCTGATTTTTCAGGATTTCTTCAGGGAGTTTGCTGCTATGCTTTGAGGGTTTAGGAGTGGATTCATTCAAGTCTTCCACTGTGCTTAAGCATTCATCTTCGTAGCTCTCATAGATATTGGAGTGATTTACGATTTGCGAGTTGAATCCATTATCTTTGAAAAAAATGAATTGGTGCTCCTATTCACCCCCCCTCTAGTCGCCTTTCCGGTCCTACAACTAGTATAGGTTGTACTTAAGCGACATGCTAGTCTTGCTTAAGTACCAGGGCATTAAAATGCCCTAATCATCATCTCTTCAAACACGAAATAGTTTTGGGTAGTCATTGGGCGTCCATGACTGAAGTGAATGAGATAATTTGGTTTTACTCCTCAAAACCCTAATAACTTGCTATTACCACATCTGGGCGGATAGAATGGTGGTGGGTGCTAGCAAAGCACGAGAGTGGTTGGTATGTGGTATGAACCATCTGGATGAATTAAGGACTTAATCTTGTCATGACCTCCCGTGTAAAACAAGTACAATCACAAGTATGCAAAGTGCAACTTGGCTTAGTAAATTTATTAAACCCTGAATGTCATCTCGCTGGATGGATAACGGGAATGTGCAAGAGCCTGATACGTCCGGCTTGAATGGGACACCAATACCATGTGAAGTTGCAATCGCTGTGGTGTAGTCCAACTACTCCAGATCGCCGAAGTGAACATCCCGCACAACGTATTGGCGTAACCCCATATGGGTGACATGACGGAAGGGGTGAGGTAATTTGAAAGGTTACTGTGGAACCTGTACTGGTATAAATATTGCACAATTACTCTCTTTAATAAAATGCAATTTGGTAAAAATGCTAAATGATAGGAATTTGTAATTATGATGTTGGCTCGCGAGCACGGAAGTTGTGCTCATTCTCGCTCTCCCCCAAACCCTTCAGATAATGTGGATCAAGGAGATTATGCATATATATTTTGAAGACCCAGAAGTCGGCAGACAAGGAAACGATGAAGAGTAGTCTAGTTCTGTAGTCTAGGTCTCGCCTCAGTCTAGTGGACTAGTTGGTACTTGCGTACAACCGATATTACCCAACCCCTTGGTTAATATCCGTCATACACAGGTTGCCTCAGTCGCTTGCATGTGGAGAGATGAGCTATACCCTTTTGCTTCCGCTGTAGTTTACATTGCTTTCATGTAATGTAATCAATTTGGTCTGTTCGGCCCTTTTGTAAAACTCGATCCGATGTGGTCTATGTCACTATGATATTTGTAATATATTTGAATATTTTAGTTCACGCCATGTATGAATGATTCAGCAACGTGCTTGTGAGTGCTATCTACTGATCCAGGGAATAACACAGTGTTTTCAAGAGGATTTGGATTTGCAAAATCCAGGTCCGACATATATAGTGTTTCGGACGAGCTACAGTACAACCCAAAACGGGCTACAGTCCAACAGAACAATGCACAGCTGAAGCAAAGAGAAAAGAGGAAGTGGGCGCTAGATCACAGGACATGGCATACGACTCGTTCTAATTAAGCTAACTACCGATAACAAAACCACAACGAATCTATGTGTATAACAATGGCCATGCTGCACTACATGTAAGTACTATGACCGAAGAAGGAAGTCATGGGTGCCATCGAGTGCACGCGGATCAAGTGGAGAAAGGCGCCTCTGAGCACTGTGCATGGAGTACTTGTGTAAGTATATGCCCCATTGCCCATGGTCCGAAGTGTCAGTCGTCACTCGTCAGGTCGACAGAATGCTATGCCTGTTCGTGGTCACCTCACAGTATCCATTCTTGACGCTTCTAATACTTGCTATAGCTAGCTAGGCTTAAATGCAAGCCTCCTGTGCAAAAGTTGTTAAGAGTTCTTCTTGCCATGTTGGGTGCCGGAAAACAAACACAGTGCCATCGATTAAATCAAGGTTGTGATTGATTTCTCACCAAGAAATCAAGAATTCCACTTAACTCCACTTCTAGATGCAACTTAATTTTGTGAGCTGATTCTCATGTCGTTCTACTACTATAAACATTAGGGCATGTACAATGTTACAGACAACTGCTATCTATAATACTCATCCATATCATTTATAGATAATACTAAAGACAGCTTCTACAATGAATTATTTTTTTATATGTCTCTATAGACAACTTCTCTATGTATAATGTGTCTTGCTTCTCGTGTTACAGTCGACTACTACATGAGAGACGACCCAATTCTCTATGCTCTCATTCACATCATCTCGTATCCTACGTGGTAAGGTTGACGTCACACTATTGTGCATACTAGTTTAGTATAGTAAATAAGGGCAATTAAGCTTCTTAAATGGAACTGGCACTTCTCTCTTTCTTCTAAAAGAATATAACGGACACAATCATGGGCTGATGACATTGCAGAGAGATTTTTTTTTTGTGCTGGAAAATTTCTTGTCTTGATTATAGGAAGAGTGACGGCTCCACACTCCATTTCTTCCACCAATCCGCTACTACTAATCAGACCCTACAGTGGCTTTTCCGATCCTAAGAAAGCGACTGAAACCAAAAGAGCACCCAAATTCTCTATTTTAATATACTTTGGTCGCTTTTAATCTACTTTTTTCGAGCAGTATATGTGAAGTCTATGTGAAGATTCCATTGAAGCATTGACTTGCAAAACGATGTTACTTAGTGGTATTATAAAATCGTGAGTCAAGGTTAGGGGTAAAGCAAAGTACGCATGCAGGAGGTGCATATGTAATAACCTTGCCACTAATTTGCACATATACAAATTAACTCCATCTTAGCTATTTGAGATGGCAAATTTGCAGAGAAAGCATGCACTGTATGATGAATCCGATTCTACAGTATTACGCAGATAGTGACAGTGTGGAATTAATCGAGCTAGCTGCAGTGCGGAATCTGTCTGCTTTTGTCATCTGTCCACCAAAATTCCTGCAGGGGCTTAATCAGCACTTCCCTCTACGAAAGAAAACCTTACTACATCCTTGCTACCTGGCCGTTTTCCCACCAGCCATGTCTGTATGCATAATGCTCCTCTCTTGACCTTTTTTTAGCTGATTGAGAGGGGTCCGTCTCCCTTACAGAAATGGCTTGTCCATGGACAGCACTAGCTAGTAGCAGTAATAGTAGCTTGCATTGCTGTCTCATTTTCAATATTGCAGCCTAGAGATTAACGACGCCTGCTGCTACATCAAATCCTCCGAAGATGTCATAATTTGCTTTGATGAATTCACTCCCAAGAGACCCGGAGATAGGCCGTGGCAACGGCAGGCAGCCCGCAATGATCGATTCGGCTGGCTCGACGGCCGTCGTCAGCAAATATTCCCTCAGAGACAGCGACCTGTAAAATTGCATCGCAGTTAATCCATTAATAGGAGGATCTCCATCTCCTCGGCGTTGCTGCTGCGTAGCATAATTGCATGTATATGGCCGGGGACGGGAGGGGGAGGTGGCTTCGCGGGGTGGGAAAACGGTTGTCTGCAAGTAAGCTGCAATGCACTGGCGGGTTGGACACTGACACTGACCAGGGCAGGCGGAGCAGGCCAGGAACTGCGATGTCATGTGTCTATGTGTTGGACTCTTGCTCCTCCTCTCGCCTTCCTAGCTCGTGAAAGCAAAGGCATCTCCGGATCAATAATGCCACGGGTGACGCGTCGATCCGTCGCTTGGAGGAGAAGTGCGCCCCCGTACTCGGCGACAAAACTCGCCTCCCAATCACTCGCCGCCCGAGCCATATATTCCCTTTCAGCCCTCGCGCGTCGGCATCTCCGCCCTCCCTGCACCGGTGCAGTGCTGCGGTGCCTGGCCCGAGCAAGGAACCATGCATGCATGCATCCCCCACATTGTATCTAGCTATTATTCTCAGATCGTAAGGGCAACTGCTATCCGTAGTAACTCTTTATGTCACCTGTAGACAGTTTATATAATGGTACAGACGGTCGCTATCTTTTTAGTTGTCTTTATAGAACACACAATCTTTTAATGATTTTCTTGTTTCTTGTGTTATAATCAGCTACAGAATTGTAGATAACATCTTTCTCTTTCTTCATTCTTTTTTATCCAAGTCAACAAAAATCCTACATAACAATGACTATAGACGGCTGACATAAATCCATTGTACATACTCTAATTTGTTAAACACAAGATATATCGAGATTAACTGATGCATACATAACGCGTACATGGGCTGATATGAGAGGGATCTCGAGCTCTGATGATCTGATATGATTCTGATGAGGGTCCCTGCTCTTGCCTTTTCCTGTATTAAATGCTAATTTGCTCCATCCATCGGCGCGAGCAAACCGCGTGCGCTCTCTCTCGCTGGATCGATCCCGCGACAAACGTGGGATTTGATGCTTGAGCCTCCCAACATGACGTTGTGCCCAAAATCCAAATCCCGCGTCTAATTAAGACAGAAAGAGACGGGCATATATACATGGTGATCGATCACGAAGATAGCTAGATTCATCTGCCCATGCATTAGTATTAGTAGTACAATAAACTAAGTAATCATTTTTTAGCCTTGCATTATAATAAGTGTTGAGCGAGGAGGTGACTAAAAGAGGAGTTAAATATGCGCTACACAAGCAACAATCTTTTTTTTTAATCTTTTGCCTTAAGTTTTAAGATTTTTTCACTCCAATAACTACGAGGAGTTATGAAGATCAGAGTCTAAACTCTCACAAAAAAACATCTCTGCGAAAAAAGGAGCAAACTGAACCAATACTTGCCAGAGTGGCCTGGCCGGCCTTGAGCGGTCTGACCTATCTCTCAGAACAGAAGTGAAAATCAACACGATTTCAAAACAACAAATCGACGTAACTTTCAATCTATGGGTCCAAACTACTAGAAACTTTGTATACACCTTGCCTATAATATTGTTAACCTAATCTATGAAGAGATCGAAGCAAATCATTCCAAAGCTTTGATCCATTTCGATTCGAAGACAAATTGCACCAAAACCAGGCCAAATATGAAAACAATAATTGTAAGGAGCTCGTGCAGGAATCAAGCCAATATGGCTAAAGATGGTTTCCCACACATCCTAAAATCTTCAATCACAACAAGAATCAAATCAAAAGTCCTCAAAAACAAAACCCCAAAAACCACATATTCTCCCACCAAAACCAGGCAAACTCAAGGACTTGCAAAAAACAAGCGGCTAGATCATGGATGAGATCTGGTCTCCAAGAACCATCTCCATCGCTTACACGTCCTTGACATCAAGCAAGATCAAGAGGGGGAGAAAGAAACACCAAAAACCAAGCCAAATCACAAAAGCAACACTTGAGCATATAAGAGTAAGACTTGATAAATTTAGAGATTTGATTTCTATTTAGAGATGAATGTTTACAGCCATTCCCTTGGAAGGGCAAAGTCACTAGGGCAGCACACATACAAGTGCTCTCATCTCTCTGAAGGGATTTCTCAAAGTCCTTTCTCTTCTCTCAAACCCTAACTCCACCTTACATAGTGGAAGCTCACATGAAACCCTAAAACCAACCACTTAATGGATATTATCCACTAAGCCATTGGAAAAACTTGCAAACCCAACAACATAACGAGGTTTTCAACTCAACACACACGCGTGCGCGCGCATTTCAAAATGGTGTCTTCATCCTTGGCTCCAATAGCCTGAATTCATCATGTCTTGTCCTCCATAGAGTATCCTTTATCTAATCCACTTAGGACACTAACATGGTTTCGCACACCATACTTTTTTGGTATTGGGCAATTTAATAAAATACCCCTCTACCGACCTTTCCCAAATCTTTCACATCGAAGTATCACCCATGCTTCGCCATCATCCATGTGGCCCCAATGACTTCCCGCCAAGCCTCTCATGTGTCCGGATCTCACCGAACCATCCTCTCTTGTGGTGCACCATGACCGCACTCGGCTTCACTGACCGTTCTGGACCTTAGCTCTCCCCTGAGCTTAGTCCCGGTCCCGTCCACCTCACCATGACGTAGCTCTAGAGTCTTACAACCATCACTGACAACCAAACCATCACGTAACACCGCACAACACACACAAATCATCAATTGACACAATTGATGAGTCAAGAACACATACCTTCAAAGCTTCGCTCTCGGAAGCATCACGAAGCCACATAGCCATCACATGTGTAACGACCCAACCCTAGGGCACCCGAGAGGTCCTCCAAGAACTCTTGGAAAGTCCAGCAGGACCTCCCAGGAGGTCCAGCAGGACCTCCTGGAAGTCCAGGAGAACCAGCCCGAGGAGGTCTTAGGAGCCGAGGAGCATCCCCAAGGATCTCCCACGGCCAGACCAGGGAAAGGCGTGGAGGTTTGAGGTCATCTCAGGACCCTCCTGCGACCCACCGGAGGAGGTCGTGGAGGACTGAGTCCACCCCAGAACCACACACGCACAAACCTGAGGGTGGTCGGGGAGGTCTGGGTTCTCTCCAAGGTCCTCAATGTGAACTGAGCTAGTCCCAAGGATCATGGCTAGCTCTTCACAGCAACAACAGTGGTAACATAGCAACAACACAAGCTTTATTAATAACCAAAGGAGTTGTTTACAAGAGAGCTTACAAGCCAGTAGGCAAAACATAGTAAAAATAAACACATGGGCCACTCGATACACCACAGGCAACCGGCTGGAGGGCGCAATCCTAGTTGAACCGGACCACTAGGTCCACAGAACAGATCACCATAAAGCTTCCATAACCTGCTAAAGACAACATCAAGCAAGAGTGAGCACAACAACCGTGCTCGCAAGTTACACCCGTCAGATAACAAAATGACATGCATAAATGGATATCACAATGGAAGGCTTATTATGGTTAACTTGCATAAAGCCATGTTTATTTCCAATTACCAGTATTAAGTTCCAAAGCATCATATAGTAAATAAAATTCATTTAGTAAATCTGTTTTCAGTTGGATATTCATTCATCACAAGTGGTGAAGGATATCCTCCTGTCACAAGCCTCCCCGCCCAACCATGGGATAGCAATCCCAAAACAGTTTTAGTAATCATTTCTGAAAAACCCAAAACCAACATCTAACTCTGAGTAGTCTTTGCCAGCACGTCCATGACCACGGACACGGCTATTCGAATAGATTTAATTCTGCAGAGGTTGTACACTTTACCCACATGACATGATTCCTCTAGTTTGTTTGGCATGCGCGAATGCCACCTCTCACTACCGAAGGTAAGAGGTCTAGAGTTCATAACAAGGCCTTTACAATGCATTGTTCCACCACAGCCTTTCCTTACTAAGGTTTCACTCTCCTATGGACAACAATCCGGCGGAAAGCCCCCTCTGGCACCAGTGGGAACAGTAGGTTATGATAGACCATTGGCCATAGAAGACCTCCCATACCTCCAATGGAGCAGCTTATGGTAGAACTTTGCAAATTACTCAGCCAGGTCCCACGCCCCATTCTGGAGACATGTGGTTGCACGATTGTGGCATAGCCCATTATAGGCATGGCATTGGTCGCTCAAAGACCGGTCCTCAACTGACTTGGGCAACAATCACATACCCCTGGACCTCCACCTTTTCCAGGATAGAGTCCATGCACAAACCTTGCACCAGCCAAGCCAACCATTTCGCCCAAGTCCAAATCCATTTTCCTTTTTCCTTTTCTTTGCTTCCCCAGCAATATTTCCATACGTCCATGACACCCTAATGTCATGGCCAAAACATTTAAAACAGTGTTTGGTTATGATGGTAAAGATTTCCCCAAATCAATACTTTTGGTCTAAGCATGACTAAACATATATTTTTCAAATGGTTTTGGCTCACACTATTGCATGACCCAAGTTTGATCTAGTGGTGACAACATGCTCAGTTCAAAGTCAACAGTGGCCATACAAAGGAAATAGGCATAACTATGGATTTAAAACAGGTATTGAAATAACTTGGTAGAAATAGGCATGCAGTATACATTAACACAGGACATAATTAATTTGAATTATTGGGTGCAATATGATCAAAAGTGTAACTTGCCTTTTGCTTGATAGCTTAGGGATCTACTCTCTCTCACAGCTCTGGCTCTCTGGAAACGTCAAGATCTATACGGTCAAAAGAACATATTCAGACCAAGCTCCAAACAAAGAACCAACAGAGACTCAAGCAAAGAACCAAAAGAACTCCAAAGGAACCTCAAAACCCAATTAACAGAAGAGTACTGTACTTAGAATAGGTTCTTTTGGAGGAGGTCTAAGCTTACCAGGAGGAGGGTTGTCCTTTAGTAAAAGACCCCAAAAGAGTGGTTTTAGCAATAGAACAGGAGGTCCCGAGATATGGTTCTTGCACAGAGACCAGGGAGGAGCTCCTCAAATAAACGCCATAGACATCCAAAAGGAGCCCACAAGGGGAGGTCTTGAGAAGGACACAACCAACTCAATACAGTGGCAAGAATTAAGAGTGGAGTAGATTTCTAAAGGACTTACCAGGGACAAGAAGGAACAGTGGGTGGAGGGGAGGTCGTGGGCAACAAGGTCTTCCCTGGGAGCCACTGAACGAGGGCCAAGATAATGAATGTGAAGAAGATAATATGGCAGAGTTCCTTGGACTGACTATAGTCAAAATGGGTGAAGAAAACTAGAAACATACGTACTAAGGATAAGTATAGAAATGGGTCAAAGGTAGGTGAGTGGCAGGGCAGGTGTCACTACCACCCTGGGTAAAAGGTACGAGGAAGGACAACGCATGTTGCTATGGGAAGGAACAAAGAAGGATGTCAGAGTACGGTTAAGTGACCAAATTCAGAGTAAACGCCACGTATATGGATGTATTTAATGTGACAAGACATGCATTAAATGCCCAAGATATTAACGTGACGGAGGAAATGAGAATGGTCGAGTCTGGCAAGTGGGGCCAGTCAACTTAGAAACAGTCGGGTCAAGAGGGGAGGTCTTGCCCCGTAGAGGAGGTCTGAGAGGCTTAGGAGGTCCTAGGCCCAAAGGACAGGGAGGTCTAAAGATGGAGGAGGTCCAGACATGCAGAGGAGGTCTGGACATGGGGAGGTCCTGACGGTCGGGATCAACAATGAGAGGTCCCGACGGTTAGGATCTCTTCAAGGGAGGTCGGGCGAGGAAGTCCAGGGCCAGATTTAATAGGCCACCGAGAGGTCTTGGACAGGAGGTCCAGAGAACTACAAAGAGGTCCCGTGGTTGCGATTAAAAGCAAGTTGAGGTCCGGGCGGTTGGATCTCCGAGAGGGAGGTCCAACAGCCAAGATCAAACGTGCAAGGGAGGTCTGGGCCTTTGGATCGGAAGTGAGGAGAGGTCCAGACCGTTGGATTCAAACAAAAGGGAGGTCCAGGCGGAGGGGTTCCAGAGGGATTCCACAGAGGAGTTCCACCCGAGGGAGGTCCTTTCGGCCAAGAGTAACATCAAGATGGTTCAAATGAACTCAAGAGGTTCAAAGGCACACAAGGGACCCAATGAATTACCATGATGTCCTGGCTGAAAAGAGGACTGGGCATAAGGAACGTGCCCAGGCAACAAGGGGTCTTGACTTAAGAGAAGTCTGAACAGAAAAGAGGCCTGATCCCAAGAGATTCAAACCAACAAAGAGTTTCAAAGTAATCAAACTCAAAGAGAAAGGCCTGGACCCAAAGATGCGTCTATGTGAGAAAAGGTCTGAGCCCCATGGAAGATCTAACCTTAAGAACCACTGGGTAGGTCTAGGCCACAGAGAAGGTCTAAACCTACATAGCCCAAAAGAGATAGGCTAAAGGAAGGTTTGCCGAGCTTACCAGCAAGGAGGTATAAACAACTCAAACCTCTCCAACCGCACCAAACTTGGAATTCTCATCAAAACAAAATATTTTTAATTCGTTTTACACATTTAATAAGGATTTAGAAAATCAGGATGTTACACCAGTGAGCAAGAGGGAGACTCAAGCAAAAGTGGTGAGGGGAGGTTTGGCTAGATCAACCCAGAGGGAGGTCTAGTTATCAGAATATGCCCAACCGAAGAATGTGGTCTAGGATCAAAAGAGATCCAGACATCAAAGAGGTCAAGACAAAGAAGAGGTCCGAACCACAGGAGGGGTCCCAGTGGTAAGGAAGTCTGGGTACACAAAGGAGCTAAACCCAAGGAAAGTCTAGACTTAAGGGGTGTCCAAACAAAAGAGAAAAATGTCAAAACCGCAAGGATTGTCCGGTCTTCAAAGGAGGTCTAGATACAAGGAAGAATCTAAACCTGAGAGGAGGTTAAAACTGTAATTGAGAGTAAGGAAGGTCCTGACCCAAAGGATGGGCTGGACCAGGAGGGTAAACTGAACAAAGGTCTCAACAGAGAGAGGTTTCCCAGGGGAGAGGAAAGACCCGAAAAGACAAGGAGGAGATGACCACAGCAGAGGTCAAACAAGAGGGACAGTCTGGACATAAAAGAATGTCCAAGCATAGGATTAAGGAAAGAAAACCCTTACCAAGAAAAGGAGAGATAGCTCTAGAGAGCTAGAGCAACACGAAAGGAACTAAGCTTTGGATTAGTTGAGGTTTAGTTTAGTCATTTTAAACACTTCAAATTCTGAAATTCTCAGGTTAAGCTTTGAATTATCATCAAAACCAAATGGTTCTTTTTATTTTGAAAATTTTCAAAAAGACTCTAAAAATCAGGGTGTTACAACATGGCTCACAATGCACCAAGTGTACCATTTTACCTGAAAAGTCTTAGCTCAAACTTTGTCTTCCATGGTTCTTCTCCATCTTGCACCTTACTTGAGTCCAACCATCTCACCTAGCATCCGACCGTTCTGGACTTTGGTTCTCCTAACCAAGTCTCGATCCTTCTCGCTGTTGACCATAGTTGACTCCAAGCCGTCTACGCAATAATAGACCAAGCAACTATTTTTTGGAACAAGTTCTTCACAACTTAACCCACATTAGTCCATAAGAGTATAATGCAAACATATGCACCAATCCCAAGCTCTTAGGACCAACCCTCAAATTTCAGCTCAAGACTACAACTCACTGTGCCCTGAAACGCCACAGCTGGTCTGACCACAACCACCATGCCGGTCAAACCGCCAACCACTGGCCAGTCTGACCGCGCCCACCGGTAACAGGACACCGATCTGACCGCTTCACTTCACCAGAAAACACACTCTCTGGACTTTTCAGTAAAACTCTATCTAGTTTTAGGTCCAGTTTCATTTTCAATGACACCTAGTGCAAACAAGCCTACACAATTGTTTGGTGTCTGTTTTTCCAAGAGTTTGCACCGTTGGTCTGACCGCCAGTCATGAGCCGATCAGACCGCTTGCAGGGCGGTCATACCACCTATGACCGATCAGACTGTGGCTCCCAAGCCAGTTTGACCATCGCTGCACTTCTTGATCAGCTCCACCCGACTGAGACCCGCAAAGCCGTCAACCCAAAGCCGGTCAGACCGCTTGCAACCTAATAGCAATACTGAAATCTACTCAAACTCAAAACCAAACTCAAACAACGACAATTTTTGCATCAAAGTCAATATGCTCATCACAAGCCATATGATGACCTCTACATGGTCTCACAATAAGCCATGTGAATATTCGTAGGAAAGAGCTAAGAGCTAGCAGCTACCCCTGCAAGATCACACTAGACGACTAGATAGATACTAACAATGGTTCACAGGATGAGCTCAGAGACACAGTTCAGATATGGCCAATGCAGTGCTGATGGAAATGGAATCCTCATTAGGTTAATTGCCGGCCGGCGAGCAATGCATAAGGGGCAGAGAACCTTACTGTGGATGTGGTGTCTCTGGCCTTTTTCATCATACTGGAAGTGGAAGCCTGGAATGTGGCGGCAGCAGCTAGCGGCTGAGCACTCGGTTTCAGAAGGGACTGGGCCAAAGTACAGCCAGGCCGGTTTCGGCATCACAGGAACAACGGTAGGTGAACTACCCTACAATAACGCTGACAGCAACTCGCAAATGGCGTACATCGATCAACAGCGAAGAAGCAGGAAAATGATAAGCTCTGTGGTCCAGGGACAGCTTCTTCAGCCTTCAAATGCATGAAAATGTCCAAAAACACCATGTTTCATTTTGGCTTATTCAGTAACATCCATTAGAAGCAATTATCAGTTCAAAGCTTAAGGTAAACCTGAACACAAGAATACATATTTGGATATCAGTTATTCTCCTCAAGATCAGTATAAGCAAAAATCTCAGAATTACACATTGTAGTTACAATTACTGCATTCTAGTCCAAATGCTTTATGTCTGTTCTATGTCCACAGTCCACACAGGTAGAGAAAGAAACAAGGCACCTGCATGTATCTACACACACCATCTCAGGAAGTGGTGCTCACTTCCAGATTGATAGGCACGGTTGTCCACTTCCTGACGAGTGGAATGCAATAGTGCCAGCAACAAACGTAAGGGAAGTGGTCCATTTCTCCAGATTGGCAGATAGGAGGATAGCACAAGCTAGTATCAACTCCATGCAGAATACTATTGCAGGAGAGGCACCACTGAACACCGTGAAGAGAACTCAGAGGAGAGTGTAGGTGAGATCGTGGGGAGAAAGAGACTACGAGGAGGAATATATTTGACAGGACAAGAGGAGACCACTGTATCAGAAAGTTCTGAAACTCGCCATGACAGTTTGTGGAGTGGGAGCCTATCGAGATTGGAGGAAGTACGCTTCGTTCGGCCCAACCGGGACAGGTAGACAGCTGATATTGTACATCACCAATTCGATAGCACATGCTAAATCATACAGACGCTGTTAGTCTCCTCGGCCCAGTTCTAAACGTTTATCTAAAGCAATTAATCTGTCAGATGCAAAATACCGGCCCGAAACACACACAAAATGCAGTGAAAAAAGAGAGAAGAAAGGGCCCGAATCTCTCTCAAGGGCTTCCTTCTCTCGCAAGCACGTGTTTCCAGAGTCCAAACGAAAAAAAAAAGTTCAAATTCGAAATCTGTCTGTCCCCGTATATGTACTGTAGTGTGCCACCCACTTCCTCCTCCGCCTTAGAAGCACTTGCCGTCGTCCTCAGCCGCGGCCGACCTCGCCGCCTCTGCCTCCGCCGCGGGGCCGCACCCGCACCCGCCGCCGCCTCCCGACGACGACCTCGATCGCCCCGACGAGGTGCCCCCCGACGCCCTCGGCTTCCTCCGCCGCTGCTTCGGGGCCGCCGCGGCGGCCTCCCCCTCGCAACCCTCCGCCCCTCCACCTTCGCCTGCCGCCGCGACCCCTCGCCGCCGCTGTCGCGCCGCTTCGCCTCGCTGCCACCCGATCCCTTCCCCTGCGTCCGCCGCGGTCGCTCCGCCCTGCCTCCTCCACCTCCGGGCTGCGACGGCTGCTCCGCCCTGTCACCTCCACTGAGCTGCGACGGCTCCGGCTCGCCGCCTCCGGGCGCTCCCGGCGGAGACTGGAACTCGTTCATCTGCAACCAACCGGTCGGAGCCGTTAAATACGGAGATTGGAAGTGCGAAATGACGCGATCGGAGTGGAATGGCGCATGCAGTTACCCAGCTGGGCGCGGTGACGGAGGCGCTGTCCCAGCCGATGTGCGCGACGTGCTTCACGTCCGTGGGGTTCCCGATCTGCATCTCCGTCTCCGGCTCCTTGGCGTCTGCAAACACCCACACGCGCGCTCGGGCAGACACAGCAAACAAGGCGCACACATCTTACAACACCATCCTATAGTTTTCGATTCTTACTGCGTTTTGTTTTTTGCATTGATTTGAAGTATGCAGCTTTTGAAAATTCTACACATAATTAAACATGATGCGATGCAATCTGGTTGGCCACAGTTAATAATTCTACACATAATTATGAATTATGCTATGAACACTGTTGTGGTGATTGGGTTGCTTGTGGGTGGTAAGAAATACAGATCATCTTAGAATGGTGTTTTGGTTTAGCAGGTACGTAGTGCATACCGAAAATTTGGGAGATGTATCGGAGGCCCTTGAGAAGGCCCTTCATCTTAGGTTCCACAGGCGGCTGCCCGCCCGCGGTGCCCTGAGAGGAAGCCACCACTTGAATCTTTGTGTCCTCCACCTCTTCTCTTGATCTAGCCTTCACTAGTAAAGAGAAGAAAGATTATTTCAAATCAAAAGGAGGAGTCAACAATTCTGCATATGTTTCGATCGTGTATGAATAATACCCAATGTCATTGTACAGAAATTTGTTTGTACAAACATGAAATATGATGCGATCCTTTGAATAATACAAAACAACGTGAACAGAAACAAAACGGGGAAATGATCATTTGTTCATCTTAAAATTTTCTTTACGATATAACGGTGGCAATTGATGATGCTATAGATCGATCAGGGCTTTGCTATCAATGTTGGGTGACATTAATATCTATCCACCGTGTAGGATTGAGACAGATAACGAGTATAAGACCATAAAATGATTTAGCCGAACACACAAATTTAGACAATGCATTCATTCTTTCCACATTTTTGTGGTTCAATTTTTATTTCACACGCAAAAGTTGGAGAAAATAATTATCATCCAATTGAATCAGGCTCACATACCTTAGGAAGTAATATTCAGTGAGCAACGAAGTTCAATCGACATAATTTCATCTTCTTGGTGACATCTTCATTGTGGTTTCCACAATATCTGATTCTTGACCTCCTATTCCTGCATGATCTGTCACAAACTAGCAGAATTGCAATCCCTTCAAAAGCTCCAAGTGGAGCAGGCCTAGATTTCCTCTTCCTAGTTGGAGCAATGGAAGGGCAGAAAGTTTGTTGCCTCAATCTATTTATAGTTCACTATTTTTGGTCTAGGCTCCCTTTGGTTGCAGTTCATTTCGACATACACCAGTTTGTGAGGCCCTGGTTCTGTCTAACTGGTCTGCAGCGCAGATGGCGGGAATGGGAAGATCAGAAAAACGAGGGATCATTTAGGTCGAAAATCCGGCAGGCTCTCAATTTACAGCCTCTTGTTTTAACCATTTTGCATCGTATCTCATTTTCTTACTAATGTTAACACCAGGGTAGTTGGTCAAGTTTGCACTGAAATTTTAGTTCAGTTCAGTCGTGCAAAATGATATAATACCTGGTGTCAATTGACTTGTACTGGTCGCTGAGGCTCATGCCCCTGTTGATAAACGCAAATGGAAAACAACTAGATAAGCCATTGCGGTAAATGTTTTGATATCCACATAGAAGATACAATGATCGCAAGTTTCTTCATTTCCCCATCTTTCTTCTTTGAGATCAAGACTTAGGCCTGACTCAGTTTTCTAGTTTAGCCCAATCGTTTGACATTTCACTTGCGGATTTGTAGTTCACCTGTACAAACATTGAAAGCTAAAGAATTATAAGAAAAACTGACTCGAGAAAATGCAAATATAATTCCCACAAAGAATTTTCATACACATCTCGGTTCATGCACCGCTGGTTGGAATCCAATAATTGATTTGCCAATTCTCCATATCTCAATGTATTGTTCAAACAAGGTAAACAAACTTGTTGCAATATCATGAAGATTTGCGAAAAAGAATCATGACGGCTTCATTGCATTATAATTCTAGTGATATCAAACATTTCATGCTGTATCTTTACAAGGTTGGCATTCGTTTCCTTTGGTGCAAATGCAATATTACAAAGTGGGTCAAAGAATTACAACATACACATATCAAGAATGAAAATGGTTCATACAGCTGCTTCTCCCATTCACAAAACGCCCAATCGAAAATTGTTGCTAAAAATGTATTACTGTGAAGTTGTACACGCCGCTATCATGCTTTTACCTGCAAGTCAGGATAGCACAAGTTATTTTTAGTTTTGACTCTGCCTAAGGCTATATGAGTTAACAGAAAACTCACTGTGTTTAGGTACTTCTCGTGAATCCTCAATGCCCCTCTGCATGCCTCTTTCGCATCCAGACTTCCAGTGATATCATTCAAGATCTGTTCGCAGGGGACAAACACATAAACAACATAAATTTCAATCATCAATTCATCATCACCACAAACGAGAGAGAGAGAGAGAGAGACCTTGACGACATCGTCTAGACCTTTTGCGTCATTCAGTAACCGCTTGCTTTTAGCCTCTAGGACACTAGCTACAAGAAAGACAGACAGAGGAATCTGCTCATCTTTCTTAGCTGCCTGCAAGTTTTTCCGTTCAAATTTTCCACACTGTTTTAGGGCATTTTTATCTTTTGTGTTCGCGTTAGATGTACCAGTGTCGCTCTCCAGCATCGAAAAAAGACTTGGATTGTACTCCATGGACCACATTAGCTGCCACATTTCAAAGATCAAGAAAAATAGAAAATAGTCACCTTGTAGCCATGATTGCCTTCGTAAAGAAACCAATAACTATTCCAGTACAATTGGTACTAGATTATAAGTATACCAGAGGTAAATAGTCATTGAGCTTACTTGGATACTGGTGAGATATAGATTGAATTGTCAAGAAAACTAATTTAGTGCACAGGCAATTAACACGCCTACAAGTTAATTATGCAACTTTGTCAAGAAAGCTTACCTCCCAAAGGTACATCGTGTCTACAAAAGTGAACTCCCTACGGAAAAGAACCATCAGCATACGAAAGGCAAATAAGTACTCCCCTCCATCAAGATTTTCTGCATAAATGGTTTTTTTTCATCAGGGGATACAGAATTGCAACTTATTGCTCCATAATTGAGTAAGCAAAGGCATTGCTTTGTTTGAGCAGTCTAGTGAACATTTGGCTCCAAACAACTCTACCTAAATGCTCATGTAGCTTTGGATCAACGGCTTTCATTATGGATGACAAGGTTGTCAGTTGAGATCGAACTCCAATGGAAGTAGATGTACTCTTGAAATTTGCTCTCTGCACATTTAGAAGGTAAAATACCCAAGCTTTCAGTATTTGTAGAAACATTAATGAAGACAGATACCACATGCAGCAGAACAGCTAATTTCACTTCAGATGTACAAAAGCTCAGCCAAGCAGGTCACAATTTATGTGTGTGTGTGTGTGTGTCTTCTGTTGATACCAATATCAAATAGCTGCTTTTTTTTGCCTATTCTTGGCCAAATCCCAGATGACCAATTTCATGACCAAACACAACTTGATAAGATGAAGTTTGGGACAAACAAAAACACACCATTGTCTCTGCACAGTCACACGGAACCAGGGGCGGAGCTACAGGGTATGCCGGGTATGCACCGGCATACCCTGCAATTCCATGTACACGCGCTCGTTCGTAGAGTGCAAAAGGGTGGCGTCAGATCGACTCTGTGTGAGGAATATGGACACGCTGCTTAGAGATAGATTAGAGCCACCCATAGCATAGGATGTTTAGGATTATTGGCGGAGCATCTTTCTATTAGCAAGCTGCTTTGTGTGCATTTAGTCCAATCTCAGGTTATGATTCATGCTTGTGGTCCTTTCCATTTCACTTCTAGCCAATCCTCACTGTTCTTGATAGTAAGAGGCATTTTGTGGTAGACATGCATTTTATTTTTCTTTTCTTTTTGTAAAAAAAGAAGATTAAACAGTACTAGTATATGTGAAGAAGTTCACACGGCGAAGTACAAGCCGCCGGCATCCTCTATCTCCACGTAGCATGTGAAGATGCAAAAAAACAAACAAACAAATCCGGAGGCGGGAGTGCGCGCGGCACAAATTAAGCGATCGAATCCGCGTAACAACGACGGCTTCAACTGTACAAACACCGGTCATCCCATTCCGGCGCCGCCGCATACCCACAATCCCCACCATGGCACGGCGCCCGTTGTGTGGGTAACAACTCACCGAGCAAGGTCCACCGTCGGTACATACCGCTGGCGGCTCCCCACCGCCTTCGGTTCTCTTTATGCCTTATTTCAATTATCGGTGTGGCTTTTGAATTATTTATAGTATACTTAGCGGATGGTTTGAACTTAATCCATGAATTTAAGCCCTTATTGTGTTATTCAGTGCATATATACCGAATCATGTTGTCAATTTTACAATTATTACCGATTTACTAAAATGAATTTACCGAATTGTATATAAAAATTTTTGGATGGCATACCCTTAGACAAAATCCTAGATTCGCCACTGACGGAACTGGCACGTACGAACAATTGAGCACGAAACATTATGATATGCTTTCAATGCCACACTGAATTCATTAACATTTTCATAGTTTGTTGATTTTATTTATACACGAGATGGTTCCTTTTAGGTTTGCCAAATCAATGAACGCTTGTGCTAAGTGAAATCTTTTGTTTGAGACAAGATGCTACGTGAAATCAGCTGATGAGGTGAGCTAAAAACAGTACATGTTAGCATGCAATGGCTAAGTCCTAAGCAATGGAAACAGTATAAGATCCAGACATTTCTTTGGTGAATAAAAGGATAAGGATGTAAAGGTGCTTACCACCCTGCGCATCAGTCGCTCAAAGCACCAAAAAGCATCCGCTTCATGTTCCAAAAGGATTGATATTGGTGAACAAAGATCACTCATTCCTGCTTATACACAAGAGGTTTAGCAAATTTACACAACATAACATTTAGCAAACTGACATGACTAAGCGTTCTTTTTCTTTTTACAATGACTAGATTTGCAGAAAAAGACCAGTTTTGCTTCAACAACTCACCCTGACAATAACCAATGTCCATGTCAACCCATGAGTACACAGCAAGAATGTCCCACAACCGTGCCAAATTCTCTTGGCTCTCGTAATATACTAGTGCACGGTCGGTACGATTAACATCAAGACCTACAATTGAATACTTGAAGAATCAGATAAATGAAAAGTTGAAGAATATATATGCCTACTGTTCTTTCGCTTACATACAAGGGATGCTGAAAACAGAGGCAACAGTGCCTACCAATTTGGTGCAGAGTAAGTTTCCATTGAATAACTTCTTTTGGGAGTGGTGCATCGTTGGTTTGCTGTTCTGCACCCACTGAAGAAAGCCTCGCCCCTACATTTGAGTTAGGATCCTGGATAGGCTGGCCATCTTCTGTTATGACAGGAATAGTGAGTACCCTTCCGCTACCAACTGTTGTGTCCATTTCTCGGCACTTTGTTTTCAGTTTCTCATATTCTAACCTATCAAAATATGCAAATCAGTATATTCCTTATTTCATGTATATGATTTAGATAACTTTCTAATGAGCAATGTAAAGCAATTCTGAACTTCCTGAAGAATAAAACAGTGTTGCTATGATGAAGATTGAAGAATAACGTGTGCCAAAATTTCATATTTCACAACCCATACTTTCAACTAGTTGGAACTTGGAAACACAATTGCTCCAACGGGTATCCTTTTTTTGTACACTACTTTCACTTCACAAGAAAACTCTGCATCTTTAAACCACTTAAGATTTATTCAAGCATTTTGTAATGATCTTATATCATTACGGGGTAAACACCGCCAGGAAGAAGGCCGGGCGGCGTCGGCTTGGTGGGATGGGAGATTAGACTATAGATTGGGATGATAGAATCTTGGGAGGGAGACTAGATTAGTTCATCTTTCTTGCTTGCTTGATAATGGATACATGCTATCCCTTTTATAGGGATGACTCGACTTAACCTCTAAGAAACAATCTCTATTTCTATAGAAACTTATCTCTATTAGATGGAATACATCTCTAAGGAAGTAAACCCAACTAATAAGGAAACTAACTATTCTATCTCTATTTCCTAACTACTAATGCACTCGTGGGCCCGGCATGAATAGTGCGTGATGCTACAGTACCGCGCATACTGTTCACGCGTGAACAGTAGCCTTGGCCCATGACACATTTCTATGTCACAGTTAATCAAAAGTATGATAGCTTATGTTTAAACCATTTAGGTATTGCTTGAGCTGCCATCTTGCAGAAAAAAGGACCAACCAAAGAAGGGTGAGTGCTTTTCCTAGGTGATATAAATGATGTATGGCAATGAAAACTGATATTTTAATGAGACATTAAAATGAATATACATGATCAGACCAAAAAAAGATGTGATGGAAAAAAAAAAACCTTCTCTGCTGTCGCAATTGGTTCCTTTGTTCAGTAGTGCTTTTAGGGTCATAGCAACCCAGCAAAAACTCCCAAACTTCTCCTTTGATGGTTGGGTGGACACCCTGTTTACACAACCAAAATAAAGATAACTTAATATGAGCGGTCACAACCAGGGAAAAATCTATCGCTGAAATTTCACCGGTCCGATAAATTTTTATACCGGGCAAAAAAAAACGGATTTATAGAATTTTCATCCAAATTCAAATTTTAATTCAAAAATTAGATAAATATCATCTTTACATCTAAAAAATTCAAATTTCAATTCAAAAATTTCCGGTAACCGGCGAAAACCGGTTGTATTACCCTCCGATAAAATTCTCACACCGGTAGTGTTTTCCCTAGTTACAACAGAGTAGCAGTAAAGGCTAAGGGATACCAACAGATGCCCCCCAAAAAATAACCATGGTTATTGAGGAGAAAAACTGGAGAGAGTGAAAAAGGAAGATGAGCATGATGAGTAGGTATGCCAAAGAGACTCAAAAAAAGTGTTACTGAATAGAACATTTGGAGTAGCCCGCTCGCAGAGGGTATAGATAAGAATGCTTAAACGACCATGATTTAGATTTTGCCCATCTAAATTACAGAATATTGAAACATGTGGTACAAAAACTTCATTTTGAGTGAATTATTCTCGACCATATGTAGTTATGAACAGCTTTAACAAGCATCAGCTGTTCACAGAGTCTTGAATGAGGGTCATACTGTGCAATTTACACAAAATACATGACATTTCTCTTAGTGTGAGATACACATCGTTTGTTGGTCATGAATGTGGAGAAAAAATATAGCTCACCCCGCGTTGTACTCTTTTGAGCATTCCAGCTATGTCCAGGCAACCTTCCTCATTGAGGAGCAACTTCCATCTCTTTGGGCTTAACGTGAGGCGAGGCTGCCACAAGGGACAGAAAACCAAAAAGCAACAATTAACGAGTCAATGCATTTGCTGATCAATACATGACAGTCACTAATCTCTCTAACTAATCAGCATTCCTCGATGCCTCCGCTCAGCAATTCGATCTGAGATTAAGGAAATGATATGTTTGGATTAAAAAAATACCAACTTTTGAGTCTTGAGATTTCTCATATGCATCCAGACTTCTGTTCTGCTTATTAGTTATTATTACTCCTACTCGTTTACACTCACATCATCACACTAGATTGGTTCGTCGTTTTGAATCTATTTCGTCGTTTCAGTTCGTTCAGTACCCGTACCAGTCGATAATTAGATCCCAGAGATCTCTGAAGCATAGCGAAACAGCGCAAGATCGGCACTATCGAAATGGGAATGGGAGAGCAGGGGAATGCAAAATTAGATTTGAGGATTAGAGGAATTACCCGGGGCTTGAAGCGCGTCTTGGGAGCGTCGTCGCGGCACTCGGGGCGGATGGGGTAGACGGTGTCCGGATCGATCAGCATCTCCGGGTCGTTGTAGCAGCACGCCATGAACATCATCTTGTTCATTTTGATTGCCCAAATCGAACCACCGCCAAGAAGAAGAAAGAAATCAAAGAGCACCAACTATATGTATAGCTTGTGTAGGATCGCAGCCAGGAACGAATCAGGAAATGATCCCCCTCTCCTCCTTTCTTTCTTGATTTTATGTGTGTTCTCTGAGAGCCTGGTGAAATCGAGAGAGAGAGAGAGAGGAGAGGATGGATGGTGGTGTAACGGCTAAATTTGGTTGGGTCGGGAGGAGAGAAGAGGAGAGAGAGAAACGGGAGAGAGAAGCACTTAGATCATTTTTAGTGTATTGTATCGACGTCGATTCAAAGTCATACTATATAATCATTCTAAGAACTGAGCTTGTTTTTCTCTAATGTATTAAACCGATTCTTACCAATAACTGGGACCCACGTTACATCAAAAAATAACAAAATAATAATATCCTCTCTCAAACGCACTCTCTTCTATGTAGTTGTTTAATGCTTTGAATTGATTCCTAAGTTGAGTTCGGTTCCATGTATTTTTTTTGTTGGAATCGACTCCTCCAATGTATTGAATCGATTCAATGCATTCTCTCTCCTTATTTGAACCGGCTAAAACACAATATTATAGATGGTCTTACTTCTATCAGGACGTGTCATGAGCTTTGTACGGATACTGTCGGACCCAGCTGGTCGTATTTCTCACCTTCTATCTGTGCTCCTATTGAATTGAATTTTCGTATGTCATTGACACGTACAATGCTAGATTCTTTATTTCACTTTTATGTTATAGAGGTGCTAGATTTTATTTTCTCACTTAATGTTTAGTACCATTGCTAACTTTTAGATAGAACCACAATTAAATAAAAATACTGACGTTCCCGAACAACTGCATTTCCTTCGCGCAAATTCTTTTCCTCTCCCTCTCAGTTTCTCCGCGTTGTCCCCACAACCCAAACCAAATCCGGCGTCCAAATACCCAATCTGCCGCCTCTCATCCTTCGTCTCCTCCTTGGAGCTCATGCTCCCTCCATGACCTGCCTCTCCCTCTCGCAGATCTGGCTCCTCTCATACTCCTAGATCTGGCACACACAAGCGTTGCCAAATATGCTCCACCACGTGAGCCTTGATATGCCAATGTATTGCACAATCCCAAATATTGTCACTGTCTCAAGTATCCTGGAAAATTCATGAATGGTCCATGACCAAATCTAGTCAATGGTGTGGCAAAACGAGCTTGCAAAGCACCAAATACATGTTCAACATCTTTTCTTGCTGATTCTTGGTGCTGTGCAAATAACTTGTGCTTGTCACTTTGAGGCAAGGGTATTGTTTTCACGAATGCTGCCCACTCTGGATAAATACAATCTGCTAAGTAGTACCCTAATTTGTACTCATTGCCATTCACCATAAATTCAACATATGGAGCTCTTCCTTGCAATATTTTTTGTGAACAGAGTTGATTGGTTTAAGACATTTATATCATTGTTTGATCCAGCCACACCAAAAAATGCATGCCATACTTCGAGCATGACCGTGGCTGCTCCTGATCACCACGGGTAAACTGTCCCTTCCATGCAACAATACAGTTTTTCCATTCCCAATGCATGCAGTCAAGACTTCCTAACATACCAGGGAAGTCACGAGCCTCCCCCACTTGAAGTAGCCGTTGGATGTCTTCATTATTGGGTCTTCTTAGGTATTTTTGACTGAAATTCTCCACACGCTTCTACAAATTTTTGACAAGCACTCAATGACTGTGCTTGACGTATTCTCAAGTTTTCATCCCACAAATCAGCAAAGGTTCCATATGCCAACATTCGAATAGCAGCAGTGCACTTGTGCAAAGGGTGAAAAGACTATTAGAATAGGACTCTATTTGTATTTCCTTATCTGTATATGGCAACCCCCTTTGTACTCCCTATATATATTGCACATTGGGCCCTTTTGAATATACACACAATATTCATAACATGGTATCAGAGGTAGGGCTCTAACTTAGCTCTTCCGCTGCCACGCCGTCGTCAAAGGCCGCCATATGCCAGCATTCGAATAGCAGCAGCGCACTTGTGCAAAGGGTGAAAAGACAACCTTGCCAAATGCATCACTCCTTTGTCCGAGAAGTAGTCAGCCATCAATCGGTTTTTAGCAGCTTCGCGATCTCTTTCAATGTGCTTTCGAGAAAAACTTCTGTCCTGATTGGACGTGCCTCCTTGTTGCGCTTCAATTTAAGCTCGAATTTGTGCCTCAGTCTGAGCCTCAACTGGATCATTGATGGAATCCCAAAAGAATTTGTTGGTGCTCACAAAGTTGCTGGACTCATCGGGAAGGTTAGAATTGGAATTTGAGTTTGTGGACATCTTTTCCAGTGACAAGTTTGCTAGCTGAAATAGCTAGTGGAGGAAGAGCAAGGTGGGAATGAATTTATAGATGAGTGTTCACAACGGCTAGTTTACAACAGCTAGTCGGCTTATTAAATGCATTCTTTTTACCAGCAATGTGACCTAGTCTTTTTCATAGCATGAAATCAATATTACACGGTTCTGAATTTTTTTTAACATCTTTGCCTCTCAATTCGTTCTAATGTAAGCACATATTTTCTTTGCAGGCCTGCAAAAGGAATGGGAGCTGTTCTTGATTGTTCTTCCTTTTATATAGTACTGTTCTACTTCTAGGATGGGATGGTTTGGAGAAATGGGGAGCTCGTTTGTTTGTTGACTGTTCTGTTGGCTGATTGGGGGGAGTTTACTGTTAAGGATGCACCATTTATTATAGGATAAATCATCAGTCAGCCTATCTGATTTTTTTTTCCTCCTTGGAATAGTAGGCGCGAGTCAGGATCGCGACACGAATTATGGAATCTAAGGTTGTCAGGATCGCGACACAGATTATAGGATCCAAGGTTGTTAGGATCGCGACACGGATTATGGGATCCAAGGTTGTCAAGATCGCGACACGGATTATGGGATCCAATCCCACAGCTAAAATGACACGGGTTGGTATATCCATATATGGATCGAAATTTCATAGAATCGTGATCTCAAAGGAATGATCACATAGAATTAGGTATGATCGTTAGGAACATACTCAGGATCAGGTAGAATCATGATCTTGAAAATAAACTATATCAGCATATAAAATTTTATTTTACCAATTGCTAATTTATGTTACAATAGTTTAATTTGCCTTGTTTTTTCTAATGTTGTTCCAAGGTAAAAAAAAAATATTACCATTAATATATTGTAACTTAAATGGAGTACCCAAATTTACGAAACTAAATTCAAAAATTTTACCATAGCCTTGCATGTCTGAAAGCATAATTCAATTATATATGCTTTTATAAATCTGATAGAATCACGCTTCTACGATCTGATCCATTCAGACAAAAAATGATCCCAAGGATCGTGATCCTGACAACCTTAGGCGCAACTACTTCTGGATTTTGGAATATTTGCTTTTCTTTTCTGACCTGCATAGTACAGAGACGTGCGTGCTTGAATCTTGATTACGGAACAACATGCAGCTGAGAACACTCGCACTAAGTACCAACTGGGCCTCAGTAGACCAATGTCATTACAAGCTTCAGTGCGGGCTAATCAAGCCCGGTGTATAGTATGACCATCACATAATAAATAAAAAAACATCAAAACAGAAAACTATCACTGCTAATCTAACTGTAGTCCAACTGAGAACGCCCGGCTTCTGTGGCATAAACCTTACTTGTCTACAATCTCCAAAGGAAACCGCATTCCAGCAAGTATCACATGAACCAAGGTGGATGCATGTGCAGGCCAGGTTCTTGACTTAAACTTTGGAAGCTAATAGCTCGCATGTTATTATGTCGTTCATCGACACAGAACGACCAGATCCAGAGACTGGCACGATGTTGAAAAGAGGCACCCCATCTGTTCTGCGGGTACTATCGCCTTCTCCAAGCTCAATGAAAGCCTCGGAAAATACACGGGACATCACATCCGCTGCCACTGAGTGTCCTACCCAATAGTAGAACCTCAACATCTGCAGATTTTAATCCAGAAATGCCGGTTAGGAGACAGGTTTGACCAATGCAGCTGCAAAGTAATTTCAGGCCAGAAGCGTACCATTATGTTGTCCCAGGAGAAATCGTTATCTATCAGGATCTTTGCGAGCTGCGTAGCACAAAATCTAGCTATAGCTTTCAAGTGTTCCTCCGAGTGGTATAATTGTTCAGTTGTAGAACAGATCTTCAATGCAATATCATTTGTGATTGAAACTACAGCAGAACAAATTCTTCCACCAATCGTGTGGACCTGGCAGCATGAGTCGTGCAGGTCAGAGTATTGTGCACTCCAATCACTAAGAACTTTGCTTGATGCTGGCTGCAACCTTCCAGTCTCCAGTTCTCTGGCTGCAACTCCATCATCATCGCTGGGGACATACAATGTTGGCTTTATCTCCACATATGCTCTGAAACATGGGAAGAAGTCTTTCTTATAAGTTGAGAACGGCACTTGATATGGCGTGCTTCAAATATGACAGTCCAGATGACATTAAAGCATTTTTTGCCAATAAATAGAAGGGAAGATATGCATACCCTTTTGGAAGATCCGATGCAAATACATACAGAATAGTGGGATATGATCCAGTTTTTGAGCAATCCAAACGAGCAATATAAGAATTGTGCAGTTTCTGTTCGACTTCTTCCTTCTCATTGGATGTCAAGTGTGTAGAGCAGTACACCAGAAAGTGTATTGCTGAAGAAAAGATAGAGCAGCTGAAGGCATTAGCCACAGCTTCGCTATTTCATAACGCTAGTTCTAGTTCAGCTGTTGGACCTCCAGGACAGAGCTTCATTGTAGGGGGGTCAAGCCCCAGCTGACCAGCCATATAGAGAATCTCTCCATAGAGTGTTGCCTGAAAGAAATTAAAACAAAAACTTTATCTCCCAGAAGGTGTGTCTGTAAAAAAAAACTCTAGCGGATCTATCTGAATTGATCAGCAACTAATCTACAGGCAACACCTTGCTTGTGAATTAATAGAGAAGCAACAACTTTCAACATGAATTCATGACATTAGCATGGAGTGTTTCTTTTACCTGGCTATAAGGTCCGATGCAACTAGGAGCCCAGCATGAAATGCTTTGTACATGTAGAACTCTCTTGACTAACTCATTTGCAACTAGAACTTCCACATATGCATTGCCCAAACCAACCTGAGCTAGTGGTAATTCAATTGTACTGCGTGAAGGAACACCCAGGTAGCATTTCTTTTCTGTAATGAAGCTGACATAAACTTCATTGGCCAATCCAAATTCCTTCATACTTGAAATGTAGAGGTGAACATATAGAACATTCACCCAACCTAACCCTTCTTCCTTAAGCTGATTCTCGATTCTGTTCAAAACTGCTACTAGATCTACCTTCAGGCCTATTCACACAATGGAATATTGAATGGATGTTTCACAAATCAAGACGCAATGGAACATAAGGAGAGACTCATGTCAGTCCGAATTATGAACAGTTCAATGTTACATGGAATAATGTGGCACAAGAGTATGCACCTTCTGAAGTAGCAGAGGGATCCTGAATCCAGCAACCAATGGAAAACAAATTTTTCCCTGTCTTTGAGACACATAAGTCTATATTTGTGTAAGCATCAGCAGTTGTTATTGGATTCAACTTCTGTTTGTCTTCCACATCGGTGTGTGCAATATCTCCATCTACTTCATACAAACAATTAGAACCCTCTTGAGCAAAAGTGCAATCGCCAATGCTACCAGATGAATCTGGCTTGTGCTCAAGATGAAATGCCAACGGATGAAGAATTCCAACTGGAGCGATGGAATCAGGGGAGTGGAGTATCACTTCGAAATCATCAAGAACAATTCTTGCGTTCTGTAAATAGGCATGTTATGGTACAATAAACTCATTAGTTGGCACTAAACACAAGAGTCATTGCTGCACATATTAATAAGTTCATGAAATTCCTTGGTTGTTTGATTAGCATGTTCATAACATAGCCAATAAAAACAATCACTGAATACGACTTCATGGTTAAGGATTACTCAGCATTTTAAAACAAGTGGAATCAGTCTATCCACAGTCAGCTCTCATCCCTCAAACTTACACGGAATAGAGGGCAGTCAAGGGTTAGTGTTTCATATTCTCCACCTTCACCACAGACATTGATTCCATAACTCCTAATGGGACGTAGAAAAACAAAAGGAGGAAAAATCATGAGAATTAGACACAAAGAGAGGAACAGATTGTGATCTACTGTATGGAAACTAGTCCCTCCTTGATCACTATGAGAAGCTACGACATGTGCTCATTCAAGCCCATAAGTTCTAACAAGGGGCAAGAAACCACTATTTCTAGCATAAAATATCCTAAGGGAAAATGACTAAAAGGCACGTATAGTAGGAAATGAAGAACATACTCATTCATTTGGAGCAGATGACACTTAAGTTCAGCCAGTTCTTTCCCTAAGTGAGCAGAAGGTTTCAGTCCCATTGTAGCAACCTACAAAGCCCAAAGGATCAGCCACTTTTTGTGAGAAGTGTTATTCCAAAGAGATAAGCACACAATTGCAAGCAAGTTGGAATTTTTATATATCAACATAAACATGAGTAAATTGTATACCTTAACAGTTATAGCCACAATGCCCCTTCTTATCTGCAAGCGGTAAGACACGAACAAACTGACAATGTTAGTGAACAGTTTCTGCTAGGCTAGACAATCTGCCCCAAAAAAAAACTGAACTTCGAGTTACCATTTCTTCAAGGAGCAAAGTCTGATCCTGCTTCCACAAGAACCCCAACGAGACCAGGCCCAACCTCGAGCAGACACTCTCCACCCGAAGCCTCTGGTAATCAGAAGCAATGGCGCCTGAAGACACTGCACTGATAGATGGAATTTGCCGTTTAACCTCGCTCAGCAAAGCAAACATATCCTCCACTTCATCCCCTGGGGTAACATTATATTTAAGACCCTGGTCCCTGCAAGCAATAGTTGAATCAATGAGATTGCATCAACTTCATCCGTAAATGAACATTCGAGCCCATAACAATCATTTGCACAATCTCTGCATAGATGGCTTGCCTCGTGGATCCGCGAATGCGCCTCCGGAACAGAGGCAAGCCCATGCATTTGGCATAGCTGACCACGATCTGGTGCCCAACCTAAATCCACCCCCCCCCGCCACAGCAACACAGGCAGCAATCAGCAAATAGCTAAATACTGGCTACTAATGAACAAATTACACAGCGCAAGAAACAGCTGCTGCTGCTGCTGCTGCTACTGCGGGAGTGGAGGGAGCATCCATACAGTTTGGTACATGTAGCTGTCGAGCTCATCGACGGCGTCGTCAAGGGGGGTGAGATTAGCCAGAGCAACAACCTGCAAGCAACAAGATTTAGCAAGAACTCGTTAATAAAACACGGATTAATTGGGGGAGCATTAGTGGATGGGTGGGTGGTGGTTGGGTTGGGTTGCCTTGTGGCCGTAGTCGAGGCATCGCATCATGGCGAAGCAGCTGTCCTTGCCGCCGCTCACCAGTGCCACCACCTCCATCTCCGCCTCCGCCTCACGCCTCTTCTAGGGTTAGACTGCTATTAGAGCCTGTTTGGCTTCCCTTGGTCAAAGCGCTCCTGGGGCCTGTTTGTTTCGGCTGTGCTTTTCTGAAAAGCGACTTTTGGCTGTGCTGCAGGACTTTCTGGTTGTAGGCTGGCTGTAGCTTTCGAGATGTGAAATGTCTGAAATGCCCTTGAGGTCAGTAATAGCTTGTTTGATGTCGTTTAACGCAATTAACAACATTTAACGATATTTAACGGTATTTAACAACATTTGATGACAATTGACGACATTTAACAATATTTAACGACAAGTGACGAAGACTAACACAATTGACGATGCATTGACAATAAGAGGAACATGCATTAATGGATATAATTACAATAAGAAATTATACATGTCTGCTCTGTTACACAATGGACTGTTTCAGAGCAAAAGAAATGGATTGTTACAAAGAGCCATGCTGTTCGAAAAATTATACAACCATCATAATTTAGACAACCATCATAATTTAGGTTGAACACATCATACAAATAGTAAGTTAAGACATGTCTGCTCTGTTACACAATGACTCACACCCTGTACATTTTCCATTGAAAGAAATGGACTGTTTCAGAGCAAAAGAGTGGTATCTTTCATTGAAAGAAATGGAATGACACTGATGGATGAAATAGCAAATTGAAGTTGCAGTTACAACTTAAGTCACCAAACAATAGGAATAGGATGACAATTCAAATGACGAATCAAATGGTTCATCACAAGAAAAGGAACCCTGACTTAAATCGAAGTTTGTTGACTAGATGTGCTGATTAACCCTGCGACAGTTCTTGCGGATTTCTCCATTTTAACCCAAAAGGGGGTTTTTGTTTCCCATTTTGATTAGGACTGAGTTCACAAAGTGTTCAAAGAACACTGACTATTTCTCTGCATAACTTCTAACCAGATCTGCTATCTCTGGGTCTTTTCCGGCCGACAAAACCTCGTATGAATTAAGAAGTCCTATTCCCTTCAGTACACAACTGACTGCTATTTTGTAGAGTAGACTGGAGGTTGTACCTGGGATGGAGGTCAAGGCGCGGCCGGCCTGCTCAGTGGAGGTGGCCGGAGGTGTGTGCCGCCGACCGCGAGTGCCGTGGACCCCGGATTCGGCCCGGCGGAGGTGGCCGAACGCACGGGCAGGCACTCGGGAGCGGGCCCGGCCGGGGGAGGCGATGTCGGACTGGAGGACGGCCGGGGAGGCGCGGGCGTGCGGCAGGACGACGGGGCTGGGGCGGCCGGGGGAGGCGATGTCGGACGGGAGGGCGGCCGGGGGAGGCGCGAGCGTGCGGTAGGACGACGGGGCTGGGGCTGGGGTGGCGCCGGCGGGGAGGAGGACGAGGGGCGCGGGGCACAAACGCCGCCTCCCTTGCTAGGGTTCGGGGAGGAGGACGAGTGGGGTGGGGAACGGGTGGTGAATGATAGCAGACTCCGTGATTATATAGGTGGTACACGGCGGGTAATAAGAGCCGAACCCTAGAGGCATTTACGGAATGCAGAGGAAGCGCGGAAAGACCATCCTGGCTGGTTGGCTTCTTGCTTCTTACCGTTCACAGGTTCGAAACTTCAGACAAAAGCAGCTTCTTAAAGTTAATCGTTTGGTTCGGCTTTCAGCTTTTTTTTGACCGAAAACCGGAAGCCGAAGCCAAAACAAACCCGTCCTGAGGTTGGTGGCGTCGTTTTACTTCTTTCTTGCGGTGTAAAAACGTTGGGGATGACATATGGGTTCCACCTGTCTGGGGGAAAGCAAAGCAAACCAGCTCGGGCGATGGCATAGCTGAAACCGATTGACCACGGCGGCAGCCGGCATGATAGCAACCCCAGGATTGTTTTCAGCAACAGGCCAACAGCCAACAGCAGCAATGCCTCACTGGTGTGATCTACATAGTTTTTTTTAACACAAGAAAATGGATCAGCACAGATCATGCGGTATATCACTGGTGTGATCTACATAGTTTTTTTTAACACAAGAAAATGGATCAGCACAGATCATTGCTCGTACAATCCTGTAGGATTTTACATGCCATTTTTGTCAGAACTGCCGACATGTCACGATGCCGCAACAATATGTAAAACAAAGAGACTGGAATTTTATACAGGAAGTTCCTTTTATCAACTTCTGTTGAATAAGCAAATGGAGAGTTCAACGGCAAGAAATACACGAGTACTTGTCTCTTGGAAAAGTTGCCAAGTCCAGGGGGAGGGTAAAGAAACATAAATATGTTGAATCTTGACCACCTCTAAATTTAATCATCACAAAGCTAGGACTTGGCCCTAACGCACCAGCGACACACAACAACAACAACAAATTATTGCTATCTATGAAGCAATGATACAACAGGCCGGAGCACCGCGAAATTATGGGATGCTCCAGGGAAACTGTTGACAAATAGGTGATATCCTGTCATTTACAGAGTCACAAACAGCCTTGTTCCTTTTCATTCTTGGATTCCTCTCCTCATTTCCCATTATTTCCTCTTACCGCCACCGAGGGACAGGAGCTCCAGACTGCGGTGGAGGGGCTCGTCGCGGGACCCTCTTGCAACCGCTGCTCGTGAAAGGGATGTGGCCCTTGACTCGCCTACCGATGGATTAACTCTCTGGGTGCTGGATGGGCGGCTGCCGCTGTTGTTGCTAGAGAACAACCTGCTTGTCCGGCTGTATTGCTGCTCGCTTGGTTCCACAGACGAGCCTGGCCTGCTGCTTGACGCAACAGCTCTCCTTGATGCACTGCCTGTACGAGAGGATGTACGAGGTCTCTCCACAGTCCTTTCCCCAGATCGGTCTGTGCTGTGCATCTGAGAAAATGAATCATACGTGATTGTCAAGTTCATGATACATATGAGGGGCTAAATGGGGGGGTTCTTAAAACAAAGGCACCGGCACCACAGGCACTGGGCTCCTCCCTCATGTTTATATAGTTCATACACAAGGGGATGGAGAGTCAACTTACGATTTCCTTTAAGGACATTGATACAGTTTCTCGTGGTCGTTGTGCGTAGTTGTCACTCTGATTCACAGAACCAGTAGGATTTCTTCTACTAGATGTTTCGCCTGTTTAGAACAAGATACTTAGGTTGTAAGAGTGCAGGTTTGTATAATAGTTTTGTTAAACCAACTTTCATGAGTCGAAGAACAAACCTGGGACCTTTTCTATCTTCTCGATAGAAGGTCCAGCAGCTCCACTAGTTCTTTCACTTGGCTGAACCAAGAAGAATGCATAAAACAACGAAGTTAACAAACTACATAACGTGTATCAAACAGGAAAGCATAGTCCAGTTATAACAGCCAAAAACTACATACCCTCATCCGTGGATTGGAACCTATCTGGGGATATTTCAAAATGGTCCAGTCAAATACATAATCAAATTGGTATCCTGCGTTAATAATACCGTTAGAAATAGGCAATGTTTGGAAGCAGCATGTCCTTTGTAAAAGGCAACACCATGGAAGATGACAAGGAAAAAATTGTTGTAAAAAAACATACCTTCCCGGATAAAGAGATCACGGAATAGTCTCTTCACGTAAGAATAATCTGGCTTGTCTTCAAACCGCAATGAACGGCAGTAGTGAAAGTAAGAAATGAATTCTGATGGGTAGGATTTGCAGAGTACCTAACTCACGATGAATAATATACAAATCTCAGTTTACTGTAGTCCTTCCCCCACAAAAAAGAACTGTTTGAGTATCCATTCATGAATTACCTCCACAGGAGTGAGCATCTTTTTCTCACTTATTTTGTCATATTTTTGCTTCTTAGTGCCTGCTTTCAGTCCCTGCCATGGTAGGCTGTTGGAAATAAAAAGATCAATGAAGAGTTTACATTATGTACAAAAATATGATATTGCACAACATTACAGCAAAACCAGATGTATGAAATGATGGATAACACAAACTAACCTGCCTCTAAGGAAGTACATAAGGACATAGCCGAGAGATTCTAAATCATCTCTCCTGCTTTGCTCTGCATCAAAGTTAAAGGATTAAATTAGGCAAAAGCTATTCAATTAATCATCTAGAACCAGAAGGCACAGCAAACTCACCAACACCAAGGTGGGTATTGACACTTGCATACCGTGCAGTTCCAGTGAGGTTCTTGTTCTCCCTGCAAATTGAAGTGAATATGGCACCATAAAAAAAGTGAAAAAGACAGGAGAAATGCATTTACATCATTATCATTGCCCCTATATCATACATTTTTCGCCGGAAAATAAAGGAGAAACATATTGCACATGCAGCAGTACAAGTATTTTTGACCAACCTGTAGGGGATGTGCTTGTGAGTCTGAAGGTCCCTATATTTCTTTGCAAGTCCATAATCTATTATATATACCTGCCATCAAGGTCAATAATATCCCGTATTAATTGGATCCAGAGATCTCTATTCCAAAATCATGTTTTTCTTAATCACAAGGTATTGTTAGCTATATGATTAAGGACCTATATCAATGAACAGAGTTGCATATCATCCACTCTTAGCTTAGTCATCAAAAGAATCATTTTTAGAGGATTAAATGATTTCTTGTTGCTGCAGAAAGGCGGAAGCACCAATGCCATCTACACGCATGTTAATGAGATCATGACAACATGTAACCAAATTCTTCGGACATTGGAGCATTAGTTTAACTGCCCGAACCATGTTTCTCTATTGCAGCATCTTTTTTGGTCCTTTATTCCCAGAAAGAGCTATCATATTATGAAGAGCTGTAAGGCACTAGGGCACCGCAATCAGAAGCTCACAAACTACACCGTACGCAATGTGGTTTACAGGCAGAATAAATATTTAAAAAAAATGCTTGGATTCTTTACAACTGTGGAGTAGGAGTGTAAAAGTTAAGTTAGTAGATAGGAATGCAAACCTGATTGGCTTTCCTCCCAAGCCCCATAAGGAAATTGTCAGGCTTTATATCACGGTGAAGAAATCCCTTTGAATGCATGTACTCAACTCGATTAATCTGAAACATTTGAAAGAAGGAATGTGGTTATGCCGGAAATCTATATAAACGAAGATACACAGAACAAATTAACTATGTAACAATAAACAAATGAGAAGATATGAATTGGAGCAGTTTCAAAAAGAAGCGATTGTGTTCTTACCATCTGATCAGCAAGCATGAGTACAGTCTTCAACGAGAACTTTCTACTGCAATAGTTGAACAAGTCCTCAAGGCAAGGCCCGAGAAGATCAATCACCATCACATTATACTCTCCCTCCACGCCAAACCACTTCAAGTGTGGAATGCCAGCTTTAAACAAGAAAAAACAGTCGGCTCAATTCATTGTCGCCATTCTAGCAGCTAATCACAAAGTACCATTCCAGCTACATGGATAGGCTCTATGACATAAACTTACTTCCTCCTTGGAGAAGCATGTACAGCTTCGACTCATAATGAAGCTGTGGGTGCTTCGTCTTCACATTTTCCTGTCGACCCAAAGCAACAGCTCAGCAACACCAATGTCTAAAAGTTTCCACTAACCCAAACAACTAACTAAACTGACAATAGTACCAAGGGTACAGCATTCGACAAACATTTCAGTACAGTGTGCATCTAATGATCTTAATACAAACAGCAAATTTTATCAAATTGCACAGAACAAAAACTCTAAGCTTCCTTCCCAAAAAAAACTCATAAGGTGCATGAGAAATGAGACAGAATCCAATACCAATTTGACGGCGACTTCCTCTCCAGTCTGCACATTAACAGCTACAAACAAGAAGAACAACAAAGTTAGCATCGTTCTTTCCAAACACAATAAAAAAGCTGTTCTTTTGAGGAGATTGCGAGTCCGAAAGATGGAGAACTCACCAAGGAAGAGCTCCCCGAACGATCCACTCCCGATCTTCTTGCCGAGCTTGAACTTGCCCCCGAACACATGATCCATCTCCTCCCTGCCCCGATATTATTATCTCCCAAGGAATCAAGGAGCTTCCTCCCCCCTAATCCCACGAGATCCGAACCCACTGAGCCAAACGGCGACGAGCCGAACCGAATCGGGATTCGGAACACAAGGGCCTCTACGAAGCCAGATCCAAACAGAACACCAAGAAATCCGGGCGCCTAACTCCAATCGAATCGAACGAATGAACAGGGAAAACGAATAGAAACAAATCGAAGCAAACAGACCAATTAGCAGGGTGTGTGGATCCGGAGAAACAGGTACAAAAAAGGATTTCTCCAAATAAATTTCGTGAGCCTCTCGGCGAATTCGCCGCGAGAAAGAGAAAGAGAAAGGAGACAGAAGAAGCGGCGGCTAAGGGGGGAGAGAGAGAACAAGACGAAGACGGAGACGGAGGCGGCCAGAGGAGAGGGGATGATTAGTAAATAGACACCACCGGTTAAAGAAACTGATTAACGGGGAGCAGGTTTTTTTACAAGTAATTGACAGGTGCGGTCACCTTGTTCCGTTGCTCTTTTCTTTTTCGAGCCCTTTATTGTTGTTAATTTATACCACTTTTCTCCAAACATGGCTAAAAAACGCACGCATTGTTTTGTTTTTTTAATTAAAAAAAAAAGAAAAGAGGTGGAACATTGTTGATTAACGCAGATATCTTAGGTGTAGGACGAGTTAAATGTACAGTGATTTTCAGTACTTCGGAAAAGAGTAAAGTCCATTACCGGTCCTTAAACTTTTTATACTGTGTCATCCCGGTCCATAGACTTTCAAAGTGTGTCATCCTGGTCCTAAACACTGTTTGGGTCTCAAACATACTTCTCTTAGACAAGAATTAAGACTTTGAAAGTATATGGGCCGGATTTACACAAAGATAAAAAGTTTAAGACTAATTGAGATCCAAACAGTGTTTAGGGATTTGATTTATTACTTTGAAAGTTTATAGACCGGAATAACACAGCATAAAAAGTTTAAGGACCGGTAATGAACTTTACTCTTCGGAAAACATAGTAAAAGCTTTTACCCCTGTCAAAATAATCTTAATGCGTATCTCTTCCGAGTACAAATATTTTCATTAGCAAATGCAGACAACCTCTCTCCAAACGCTTGGCCTACAAAAGTTTCCTCGAGGAACGATATTCATACTTGATGTTTCCTGCCCACCACTCATGTCCAATCCTCTGTCTTTAGCCACCGGGAAGTTTAGTCCAACTTTGAATGCATTGTCGGATCAGAATTTGAAGCTTTTTTGCATGGTCTTTCCAGAAACGGTGGTACTATAATGTTCGTACGTGCAGATACTGTGGTGTTCAGAATATGCATAATGATGCCTAAAATACTGCATATTTTCTTGTATTAAATACCGCACAAGTTGTTCGTAGCGAGCTGAAGTGCTCAACCTTGTCCCTCTTTTTGCAAAGAAAAAGGCAAGACGACTAGTAATATTTTATGCACGGAGGTGGATATAGCCACGGTTTAAGTCTCAGACCGGACCAGCAGTTCTAGGCTGAACTCGTATTTTGTTGATTTTTCAAAAAAAAATCATAAGAAGGTTGAGCACGGATATTGTTTCTCCTTATGTGTTCCCTGCCTGTCTGGGATGGAAACAGATCTTTGACCGAAATGGCACATTTTGAAGTGTGATTAGCAAAAATAGCTCCCTCACAGTCACAGCTCCAATTACAAAAATGGCATTTTCGTCTGCACGGTCACCGTAACTCCGTAAGGTTTTAGCCACAGGCATCGAAGCCGTGCGGTTTGCCCACCACATGTCGCCCTGTGTTTAAAACCGCATTGTGACCTTACAGACGAGAACATTTTTTTGTAATTGCGGCTACAATGATGTTATTTTTTGCTAATCATACTTTAAATAGTTCCATTTCGGAAAAAAAAAACTCTACTGGAAACCAGCTGAGATGACGTGGCTAATAATTAGAGAGGCGTTCTATTTTTTAAAAAAAAGGACGAAAGAGAAAATTAAAAAGTAAAAGGAAGGCCACTGCTGCAAGCAAGTAGCAGCAGTGTCTTTTTACCAGCCTTTACCCGATAAAACGCAGACTCGTGGTGGGCCCAAAAGGTTAGGTAGCGGCCGACACGATTTGCGCCCTTTCTCCCGCGACTCCGCGCGCGACCGCATAGAAGTATCTAGGCGGGGTAGCACATGCGAGCCGTCGATACTCCCGATCGTACGGCTTGGATCGAGCCAGCGTTCGGGCGCTGTTGCCGAGACACGGCCGCGCAGCGGGAGGCGTACGGGGAATCTGGGCCGTCCGGCCGGCCGGTGGGGTTGCCGCTTCGGAACGGACGGTCCAGGACAGCGCGTCGGATGGAGAGTTGACCGTTGACGGGACGTCACGTGGCGTGGCGTGGCGTGGGCTGGGCGGTTATTAAAAACTGCGGCAACTCTGCTATGCTACGCATGGATAACGGTGAATATTTTCATCGTGTTTACTATACATCGATTTTTTTATATCGAACATTAGAGATCACTCTCATGGCCATGCGCTGTGATCCTCGATGCAGAGTATCCCAGTCCATGACGGGTGACGAAGGAACGGACGACCGAGTACGGCACTGACACGGCAAACTCGTTCTTCTCGCTGCTTTGTTTACTGAATCGATGCAAGCTGTGCGATTTCTGCCATATTTTCCTCGTGAGAGTTTGACAGAGACAAAAACTAGCACAGTTTGTGCACTCCACAGAACTGAAACTGATGGAAGAATACTGTGTGGTCTGTCAGTAATTAGCAAGCAATGAACAGCAATCAGAATATTGTATGGTTAAAAAAGGCGATGATCTTACAAAGCTAAATGCCGGAGAATTACACGGTGTGCATTGTGCAGCCAATTATTTTAATGAAACTGAAAAATGTACAGGCCTGGGCATAACTATTATAAGTCGTTCAGGGATGTTTTTCTTTTCTAGCGCTGGTGTAGGTTAGAAGGATGGCTCGCGCATTTGTGGGGCTAGATTCGTTTCAGAATTTGTATAAATACTTAGAATATATTTATGTATCCTTGTAGACTATTTAGATTTTTAAGATATCATAAATGTTGAAAATGACAATAGAAGCTTGAAGAAAATTACAATCTGATGAACATAATCGAAGTATGAGTTTTGATTGAAGAAAATCATTGAGCATAATAAGTTGTTGAGTTCTTAGAAACTAGTCACTCTATCATGCGTAGATCATATAACTGCATGCTCCTATTTTTACTCTATTAGTTTTTTTCCTCGTATTGTATGCATGTACATTTACTTCTATTTAATCTCAAGCGATATGTTCATTATGTGTGTGGCAAATTATCTTACTCCCTCCGGTCTTCTATACTTGACGTTCAGACAAAGTAATTGAATTGTACTTGTTATGTAGCGCTGTCTGAACGTCAAACTTTCAAAACCGGAGGGAGTGTTAGTTTACATGATATTAGAGTACTTTGCTCACACATAAACCAATGCAACATGGGCGACCTATATTGAACTTATCTTCCCTCACACGCCATCTGCCCCACCAAATCGTGTGTCTTTTATCTCTTCTCGTCATCACTTTTTTTTTTGCTTCAACCTCCAACAGCAACCCCAAATCTTGATTGATCCCTCTCAGCTGCTACACCTTCCAATGCAATATTTTACCACATAGTTATCTTATACTTCTCCCCAATTATTGCTAAGTGCTAACCATTGTGTCATCAACACACATACACATGCATCTGTCGTTGATCCCAGCTGGGGACATGTGTCACGTTCTCTCCGGTGACCCCGAGTCTATTCTCTATGACTGTGTCATCTCTACTCCAAGATTTTTGCTCCTGCACCTCTGTACGCCCGCATTTCTATTCATATGGGTGCATGCATTTATATACGCATGCATGATGTTATACATACTCGATGTCGTCTTCTCTCGTGTCGGTCGCTCCTCTTCTTCGATGTTGGCAAACTCAACATTATGACTTCCTCACTAACTGTGACAATCTTTCATCTTCACTGATGTCGGATTTCTTATTTTAGTTATTTTTTGTTGGATTTCTTATTTTAGTTATTTTTATTTTATTTCTTATTTTAGTTATTTTTTGTTGGATTTAGTATACAAATCTAATTGTTTAATTTTTATTTCAAATTATAATTTTTGGAATTCTTATTGAAATCAAATTGCTAAATTTATTTAATTTGTTCGAATTTTAGTTATTTAGGGATTTTACGTTGGAACTCGTGAGTTGTATGGAAATCAAACTACAAATTTTCTTTTATTTTTATTCAATTTCAACCCTTTTTCTTGGCATTCGTATCTAAATCCAATTGCCGCTTTTTCTTTAGTTTTTATTCGAATTACAATTATTATGGGATTTTACTTTGGAATTCGAGTTGAAATCAAATTGTTATTTTATTTTTACTTTTATTCCTTATTTCATTTTTTTTTATTTCGTGTACAACTCTAATTGTCAATTATTTTTTATTTTTTATTCCAAATTATAATTTTTGGATTTTGTATTGAAATCAAATTGCTAATTTTATTATATTTTTATTGCTATTTTTTTGTTGGATTTCGTATACAAATCTAATTGTTTTTTAATTACGAATTATAATTATTTAGGATTTTACCTAGGAATTAGTGTCGAAATGAAATAGCTAATTTTATTTTATTACGAATTTCAGTTTTTATTATACTTGACATTAACTCTCTTACTTATGAACTAGTATGGAAATCAAATTGCAAATTTTATTTTATTTTTTATTCCGAATTCCAGTTTGACTGTACTTGACATTGACTCTTTCTTTTAATATAGTTCGTTATAATCTGGACCCACCACGATTGACGAAGTATATTTTTATCTTTTTGCACCGATTAACGTGGGAATTTCTAACCCTTGAGAACGAACATAGTGGCTTCTTTCGACTTTGCTTTAATAAGATAATAGATCATCCGTGCACTGATTAAATTTCATCGATCACTAATATAAACCGGTGATCACCCGTGATTAGTAAAGTCAGTGGTAGTCACTGCAGCATGCAACGGTTAATTAGTTAGACGGGGAGCAGATGAGGACGACAATATAAGCATATGTAGCGACAAACACAATGCCTGCATATTGCATTCCATGTGGAACACATTACAGTCAATTATAGATTAGATTAAGGATATGCAAATCGGCAAGTTGCAAGCAACGAGCCGTCTATGCAGGGAGGAGTCAAGACTTCAGTCTCCGGCTGTGTTAGCTCTTTCCTTAAACGAGCCTACTGTCTTGTTTTTTTTTACAATTTCTTCATAAGCTTTAGGTCTAAGTCCAGAGCTAAAGCCCAGGTTGCCCGAGCCTGGATCCGCCCGTAGCCACAACCATATAATGCGCCGTGCCTTCCTCCGCAAGTGGCGCCTACAACTACACGCGGTGTGTATCACGCGGCTTCCTTAGAGGACCAGGAGAACACATGCAATACAGGCAAAGAAAAGCATCAAAGCTAGCATTAGCTGTCAGGCAAAGTTGACCAAAATAACAATGGCAAAATCACCTTACCAGAACAGATTGATTGTGTATGCATCATACGCTGTTTGTAGGTTTGAAAACGTGCAAACAGTGAAGCGGCTGCATGAGGAGACAGGTACACTTTACTTTCTCCTGATAAATGGGGAAATCTCTTAATTAATATGCATCGTCAGGCCTTTCTTAAAGAAAGACAGGGACATAATTCATGTAGTATCGTCAGATTATCAGAAAGCTGTAGAGTAATGGACGTGATGGGCACTCGTTGCTCATCAGCACAAGGGTAAGCTCGCTTTATTTATTAATTCCTTGGATGCATTGCTGTATACAGGTACGAGAAGCACAAACGATGACAGATTTTCCATTTGGCACCAGAATTGGTGCAGAGAATTTTTTTAAAAAATAATCTATTTTTTATTAGAAATTACAAAAATATTTCTACGTTCTTTTTTTTACAGAAATATACGTCTGTCGCCGAACGATTGAGCGACTGGATCCAGTCACTGTACAATTAGGCGACTGAAGTTCTGTCGCCCAACTGTTAGGCGACTAAAGTGCTATCAGCATAACCGTTAGGCAAGAGCACTTGATTGCCCGACAGAACTCGTCGCCTAACCATAAGGCATGTGCCCCCACTGCTTTTGTATTATTTAATTATTGTTTAATTGCGTTGTAATGAATATTACATTTTGTGGGTTAATTACATTTAGCAAATCTGATTGTATGATGTTATTTATTTTGAAAATAATAGTGTTGTGACGATGTTGGTTGGTCTATTGTTATTTTCGTAGAATATCAAGGGTACGAAATTTGTCAGACTTGCAATAACATTTTGTGATCATCGTATATTGTTGTAGTGCGCAAAATTTCTGTAGAATTTTGGGAGGATGATTGAGATAGTGATGAGTTGTAAGTAGAAAGGTAAGTGATATTATGACGTGCAGTACGATATTTAGATTCAACATCAAAACCGAGCTATTCCATAGCAGGCATTATCCGATTCGAACGCTAATTTGCAATCCGAAATGCTATAGGTGGCGTTCCAGTCTTCTACAGAGCTATACCTATTACCTAAGTCAATTAGTTCATACTAATTAACTTCTACTAATTAGTTTATACAAATAATTCATCCTCCTTATGCTTCGGTCACGCATTATTCACCCAATAATAGTCGGCCACGCATGCAACCACATAACTACAATACTTCTCACAAACAAAGACTAATACTCCTCACAGACTATTTTTTCTCTAACTAAAGTTTCTTATCGCGCTACTTACATACAAATCAACAACATTTCGATTTTCTACTTTTTTTCTCTAACTAAAATTTCGTATGAGTACTACTTATACTACAATTTGTACTAAATAAACTATTTACCTACTACAAACAATACACTACAAAATAAAACAAACTTACCTCGCAGATTCTGTTTTCCTTTCCTCTCCCTCTATTTTTCCCTCTCCCCACGCCACTTCGCTAAATGCTTTCTCTCTTTCTCGGTTCGTAGGGGACCGCATGGTCTTTATATAGGCATCCAGTTGCCCAACGGTTCGGCGACTGGAAGATGCTGTCGCTCTACGGTTCAGCGACTGCAATAATGACGCCCAACGGTTCAACGTCTGCAGTATAAATGCCGAACGGTTGGGCGATAGGACTCCAGTCGCCTAATCGTACAACGATTGGATCCAGTCGCCCAATCGTTCGGCGACAGACGTATATTTCTGTTAAAAAAAAAGAATGCAGGAATATTTTTGTAATTTTTAATAAAAAAATAGATTATTTAAATAAAAAAATTCTGGTGCAGAAGGTGCAAACAAGTAATCATCAGCGCTAGTAGGCCATGTACAAAATTGCAGTAGCCCATGCCTCTAGTCCTTCAAATATATATGTGAGTGGCGTGGACAATGTTATCTTCTCTCTGCAACGTCGAATCTTCCATGTCACGCAACAAGACTTCCTTAAAGAAGTCAAGGAGACCAATCCTGGACACCTGGTCACAACATCAAGATCAACAGTGACTTCATCATGTAAGAATATCTGCATTGGTATGAGATTCCTTGATGACAGGACAATCTTTGGTACAATAATAGCACTGCCCCGAACTTAACCATGAGAACACCGCTTGCCAAACAAATACATGAAAACAAACAAATACATGTGATGTCCAACTTGTGAAAATACTCTCTAGTATGTATCAGAACATATTAGGACGTAGACCAAGACCAAATGTCAGAAGTGAGTGCAAAAGATGAATTACATCTTGAATGTTTTTTTGTTTCAGTTCAGCTACTTGCTCCTGATAACATGCTACAATATCGCTTCTAGCAAAATTTTCAGTAACTTTTTTCGTACTCTGGAGTCGAACTTTTTTTATTAATTAACCATTTTTAAAAAAATTATTTTAAAGTTAACCTCCGGCGAACTTTATTTCCAATTCTGACCCTTTTGATCACGCCATCACCCATAGCGTAACAAAACAACGTTGTCACGTCATAGGATAAATCCGTTAAATAGCACTTTTGGTCACGCCACTGGTCGTGGCGTGATCAAACAACACTGTTACGCCACGGGTAGTGGTGTGACAAGAGCTTCCCTTAGATACGGGCTAGCGTAACAGTGTTGTTTGTCACGCTACGGGTGGTGGCTTGACCAAAGGGGTCAGAATTGGAAATAAAGTTTGTCAGAGGTTAACTTTAAAATAAAAATTAAAAAGGTTAATTAGTAAAAAAAAATTCTCTGGAGTCCGGACAATCTTTATATATAAAAGAGGGCTCACTTTGAGCTCAGCTAGCTAGCCACGTCGACAAAAAAAAAATCTGGCCGTCGGATCAAGCCTGGCCACGTCACCCTTTTTTTCCTGGTCGTTCGATCCGTCTGCGATTGGGTCCGTGCCGTCCGATCGGATGAGAGCATTCGTCCGCGCGCAGGCTGCTTCGTGACGCTCGGCACATGTGATCGCAGGCGCAGTGAGGATCTTCTCGAACGCAGCTCCTGGCCCCTTCTTCTTCGATCTCCTCCCCCTCCGCCGCCATTGCAGTCTCCGTCTTCCTCGTCCTCTCTCACTTCCTCCCGCTCCTTCCCCCTCCTCCCATTCTGCCGCCGCCGCCCCACCCGCTCCTTCGCCCTCCTCACCCCGTGCCGCCTCACCTTCTTCCTCCCCTGGTCTTCTTCCCGAGCGCGCCGCCTACCCACCTCCCTCCTTCCACGCGCGGGCGCTGCCCACTCCTTCCTCCTCCTCCCCTTCTGGTGCCGCCACCGTCCCACCGCTCCTCCACCCTCCTCCTCCTCACCTCACGCCGCCTCACCTCCTCCTTCCCCCAGCACCTCCGCCTCTGCCCTCCTCCTCCTCCGCCCTCCCCCAGTGTTCCTCCCGAGCGCCACCGCCTCCTCCTCCTTCCACGTCTGGGCGCCTGCTCCTCCTCCTCTTCCCACCACCATCTCACCTCTTCGTTTCTTGTCGGGATTCTTGGGGATCCCGGCGGGCCGATTCTTTACAGGTCGAGTACGACGTTGAAGCCGTCAGGCAAGGCTCGCCTCTTCGTTTCTTCTTCCACTTCCTCCATTGCTTCATCTCCTAACTCCTCCTCCCTGGTTTTTGCTCCGGCCTAATGGTGCACTATGGGAGCTCCTCCGGCCGCCGCCCTGCCGTGCCCTGTGCCTCATGCCAGGCTTCTCCGCGCCTCCACTGTGCCTCCAGTAGCGTCGCCACTCGGCCAAGACCAGATGGCTCACCTCACGCGATTTGCAGCATGCGCGCCGACAGCCTCGTCAGCCGTCGCCTCTGCCAGACTTGTGGGTGGAGGCCTGATGTGCCTTCTGATACGGATCAACGTGTAGTTGATGCGTAATGTGGCCCAATCTTTCACGGTACTTGTATTGCAATCTTGATCGAAGCAAAACCCTAGCTTTCCTCGTTGGTTCAACAAAAAGGAAGAACAAGTATATCTCCAAAGCAAGTAATACTTGGTTGATGTTGAATCAATCCAAGAGAGAAACAAAATCAAACCGAAGAACAACACCAAACCGTGAGCAATTGAGGATGCCACGAATTGGTGAGATGATCCACAAGGAATCACGGATCTTGGAAGGAAAGCCACCTCCAATATTCACGCAATCACAAAACCCTAGACGGAATTTCCAAACGCATGTATTAATTTTGCGCCACACAAACATGTGACTTTCTGTATTTTCTTCAACTATGACTTGTCCACCTCTATAGTGCGGCCATGGGGGGTTTATATAGCCTCCCACGCAAGCACAAGACTCTAGTCCGACATCGCTCACGTGAACAAGATCCGAGCCTGAAATCTCTTGTTCACGTGAGCGATGAATCCCAACCAAAAACCCTCCTACTTTACATAGATGTTTAAGCTACTCTAATTGCTGAAAATAGATTAAACTATCCTATTACAAGTAATTTCATAATTAACTTCCTTTAAAGATTGATCTGAATTGGAATTGCTCCAATCCAAATCCATTTAGGATTCTTTGTCTTTTCTTGGTAAGATTCCTTGCAAACTTTCCAAAATGCAAAGTCCTTGGTTCTTGTGTCTTCCCATGTCGCTCAAGCTTTCCTTGGCCTACCTCCCTCTCTTTGTTCTTGGCCGAACCTTCTTCTTGTTTCTTTCTCCATTGATGCATAATAGGCTCAACTTGATGTTTCGCACACACTTGCAACTTAGGGATGTTGACCACCGTAGTAGATGCACCTAGGGCCTCATCATCCTCCCTTCTTGAAGCAAAACCGTCCTCGGTTTTAGTATAGTGTTCTGACCTTCTTCTTGCTAACCACAACCAAATCACTCTTGATTTCTTCATCGGTCTTTGACAAAAAGCATGGAATTCTCCTTGTGCATGAAAGTATATCGGTTGGACCGTCCTTGATGTGTAGCATTCAAATCAAATTGCCATGGACGCCCCAATAGAATATGACCGCATGCATAGGTACCACATCACACTCCACCTTATCGACATAGCCATCAATTGTAAGTGGCACTCTCACCTTGTGTGTGATCTTGACTTTGCCGACGTTGTTGAGCCATTGGATGTAATATGGTTTAGGATGCCTCCATGTGGACAATGAGAGTGATTCCACCACATCCTTGCCAATCATGTTGCTCGAACTCCGTTATCAATAATCGACTTACATACCTTTTCTTTGATCTTGCAATCGGTTTGAAAGATATGATGTCGCTGTCCCTTCCGTATAATAACAAGTGTTATCACGCCGCACCATTTGAGCCATCAAGCTAACACCTTCTGTTTGGATAACAAATGAGGGTTCCACTTCTCAGATTCATCGGAAGGTTCAGATTTATCGTTGTCGCTCTCCGCTATGTAGCCATCATGTGTAAGCAACACCGCCTTTATGTTTGGACAATCCTTCTTCATATGACCTCGGCCGTTGCACTTGAAGCATTCAATGTTGCTAGTTCTAGCCGTAGAGAATGCACTAGAATCAAGATGTGAGACTTCTTTGCCCGCAAACTTATAGGCTTCAAGCTTCCTTGAATGTACTCGAACCGTGTAGTAGATGCAACCGGTTTGAAGTTGATCTGCATCTCCGTCATGCGGTTGCATGCCTCCAAGTGCTATGAGTGGTACGGCCACTCCTTGCTTGAGTGCCCTTCACCCATTGTTCAAGACGCTCCGCTTGATGAAGTAATTCTTGCACGGTATTGTATTGCATTAAATCAACACGGTCCGCACATCTTCATTCACCCCTCAAGAAAGCGTGACATGGTCGCCTCTGTAGACTCACGCACACTTGTACGGATCATGAGCACTTGCATCTCTTGATAGTACTCGCCACCGCCTTAGCACCTCGAGTAAGTCGTCGTAGCTTTGTATGCGCGTCTCGTGTATAGTATCTTTGCACAAACGCTCCGCATAGCATGTTTCATTGCTTCCCAAGTGTTAGGGCGTTCCCGCGATTCAATTGATCCCACCAAATAATAGCGTATTCGGTGAACTCAATCGAGGCAACACGAACCTTCTTCTCCTGAGTAGTGGTGGTTGTCAAAATTTGATTGACACGCATCTCCCACTCCAAATAAGACTCGGATCAGATCGCCCTTGAACTCGGTATGGTGATCTTGATTCTCCGACACCGCCATCTTCACGCTCACCACCTCCATTATGATGTCCACCATGTCCAAGGCACCTCGACGATCAAAGTAATCACGTCGTGGACATCGCTGACATCTTCCACGATCATCGGAAATAGCCTCCTCCGAATCGCCAGCCAGAGAAGTCATCTCCATCTCGACGCACAACACGTTGTGCACGCCCATGTTGTGGTTGGGGTAGCACCGTACATTACCTCCTCGTGGCGGTGGTAGCCTCTCCTCCAAGCGACGGATAGCATGGTTTAGATTGTCAAAACCTTCCATCATACGCCGTTCATTCACGTTGAGACGATCGTTTAGCGTGTCTTGCACCCCTTGGATTTGAGCTTCAAGTTGATGGCGTAACACCTTCTCGCGACGAAGAAAAAGCCGGTAGTAGCATCAAATTGAGCGGACATCCGGTAATAGTGTATCACCGTACATAGGCTCTTCGTCCAATCCATCATTAGAACCGCTACCGCTAGTTCTTGACATGATGACCAACCTCAAAAGTACCAAGAAAAATTCCACGTCTGGTGATCAACCACGCTCGATACCAAGATAATACGGATCAGCGTGTAGTTGATGCGTAATGTGGCCCAATCTTTCACGGTACTTGTATTGCAATCTTGATCGAAGCAAAACCCTAGCTTTCCTCGTTGGTTCAGCAAAAAGGAAGAACAAGTATATCTCTAAAGCAAGTAATACTTGGTTGATGTTGAATCAATCCGAAGAGAGAAACAAAATCAAACCCGAAGAACAACACCAAACCGTGAGCAATTGAGGATGCCACGAATTGGTGAGATGATCCACAAGGAATCACGGATCTTGGAAGGAAAGCCACCCTCCAATATTCACGCAATCACAAAACCCTAGACGGAATTTCCAAACGCATGTATTAATTTTATGCCACACAAACATGTGACTTTTCTCGTATTTTCTTCAACTATGACTTGTCCACCTCTATAGTGCGCCATGGGGGTTTATATAGCCTCCCACGCAAGCACAAGACTCTAGTCCGACATCGCTCACGTGAGCGATGTCTGAGTTAATCTTGTTCACGTGAACAAGATGTCCCAACCAAAAACCCTCCTACTTTACATAGATGTTTAAGCTACTCTAATTGCTGAAAATAGATTAAACTATCCTATTACAAGTAATTTCATAATTAACTTCTTTCTCCATTGATGCATAATAGGCTCAACTTGATGTTTAGCACACACTTGCAACTTAGGGATGTTGACCACCGTAGTAGATGCACCTAGGGCCTCATCACCTTCCCTCCCCAAGGATTTGTTTTCCCCTTTTTACCTACTTTGTGATTTCGGTTTTCAGTGTTTGTTTCATTTATTTATTGATGCTTGTTGCTTGTTGTTCATGTATGGTAAGGTGATGGATGTGGGTTGCTACTCATCCATGATGAGTGGTGTTGGGGGTGAGCTACTGCCGTGGTGGTGTCGCCGCCGTTGTTGCGCACTGAGGTACTACTACTCCCCTCTCTATCTAACAAAATGTATTCAGCATCGTCAAAACACCGAAGATCAAGTACATTGTCAATGTCTTATTGAATTCGATCTTTTAGTAGGCTATTAGTAGCTGTGCTCTTAATTGGTCAATGTCCGGTTGATGTGAGGTGTTCTACACACCGTTCTTGAGGTAAATATAGAGTTGGTTGGGGTTGGTTCATGCTTCAACGAAGAATTTCTACGCATACCTTGGAGCTGGTTATAGTTGTGTCATAGTGCCAGGAGGCGTACAAGAGATGCTTCATATGGACCATGATTCAAAGCTTTGCTGCGGATTTCTTCTTGCACACCAAGTGCCATATTATCTGTGAATGTGGTGAACTGGTAATGATGAACAATTCTTGCAATTGACAGGTTGCTTTTCTTAAATCAAGAAAATCTTTTGTTAAGATAGCAATGGAGACAGGTTCTCCTTTAGTTCCTGCTTTCAATTTCAGACAGGTAACACCCCCTCTTTTGCCGCATGATATACAGTGTAGTTTATCTATAAACATGGGTGCAAAAACTAAGAATCCCCAAGGATTTGTTTTCCCCTTTTTACCTACTTTGTGATTTCGGTTTTCAGTGTTTGTTTCATTTATTTACTAATGCTTGTTGCTTGTTGTTCATGTATGGCGAGGTGATGGATGTGGGTTGTTGCTCATCCACGATGAGTGGTGTTGGGGGTGAGCTATTGCCGTGGTGGTGTCGCCGCTGTTGTTGTGCACTAAGGTACTACTACTCCCCTCTCTATCTAACAAAATGTATTCAGCATCGTCAAAACACCGAAGATCAAGATTCTTGTAAGCAGTACGGTTAGGTTCCCAGATTACCTTTCTAGAAGTACATTGTCAATGTCTTATTGAATTCAATCTTTCAGTAGGCTATTAGTAGTTGTGCTCTTAATTGGTCAATGTCCGGTTGATGTGAGGTGTTCTACACACCGTTCTTGAGGCAAATATGGAGTTGGTTGGGGTTGGTTCATGCTTCAACGAAGAATTTCTACGTATACCTTGGAGCTGGTTATAGTTGTGTCATAATGCCAGGAGGCATACAAGAGATGCTTCATATGGACCATGATTCAGAGGTTTGCTGTGGATTTCTTCTTGCACACCAAGTGCCATATTATCTGTGAATGTGGTGAACTGGTAATGATGAACAATTCTTGCAATTGACGGGTTGCTTTTCTTAAATCAAGAAAAACTTTTGTTAAGATAGCTATGGAGACAGGTTCTCCTTTAGTTCCTGCTTTCAGTTTTGGACAGGTAACACCCCTCTTTTGTCGCATGATATACAGTGTAGTTTACCTATAAACATGGGTGCAAAAACTAAGAATCGAGCGTATGTACAGCTGCTAAACCAAGATATTATGGTTCTTTTCTGTTTTTGCTCTAGTGTTTCAGATTTTTTTTCCTCATGTTTTTTTATATCATCGCTATTATCTCATATTATCGTAATCAAGGAATCACACGCCGCACTACCTTCTACTCAAAAAAGGCTTTTTAAGGCATCAGCAACAACAAAACAGGTCAGCAATTCAAGCTTAGGTCATTCTTATGCTACATCATTACCTGTGCTTGGACTGTATACAACTGCTTATGCTATATTCATACGATTTTTTTAATAGAAAGTAGAACGATTTTCCTGATTTATCACTTACATGTTTAGTTAATGTAACAACAACAAAGATGTTGCAGGCTAAAATCAACATATCATGTTGGTGATAAAAGTATTTCCTTTTCAGTCTGCAGAATCTGATGCTGAGGAGGAATCAATTTCCATAGCATCAACTCTTTTCCAATGCGTGTTGTTTAGCATTATCAAATAGCAAGACTGATCCATGAAAATGACAATGTTTTGTTAGATGATCCTAAGTAATTTTGCACTGAGCTGCAAACAAAAAATCCATCGACTTAGCATAGGAACTCTGCGGAAATAGTTTTTCTCCACGTACCAATTCTATGTCGTATCCTGTTTGTAGTACTACTGATTAGATCCACATGAATGATGGAATGAAAAACTCGGTATAGTTGTTTAGTCTAGAAGTCTGGAACAAAAAAATGATGAATTCTTTGGGTTGAATGCTCTCTTGTATGCTTTACTACTTGTCCAGTTCCTATCAAAATATCTTTTCGTGCTTTTGGCTATTTGATACGCAAGTGAAGACAGGTACCAATAGACAACAGCAGGTTAAATTGCCTAAAAGAAAAAAAACACAAAATAGATTTGAACAATACTGCCATCTACAAAATGACAAAGGTGCAGGCATCACCATGCTTGCCTCCCTTCTTCGATTCTGCGCGCCAAGGCGCGAAACAATCTTCAATGCTGACCAAGCTTGGAGTGAGAGATTAAAACAACATGCATCTGCTTTGAGAAAGGTGCTACCTTGAGAATGAATCTCAATGCTGTGAAAGTTAGTGGATCGTTTATGAGTTTGAGAAAGGTGCTACCTTGAGAAAGTTCGTGTTTAAGAAAAAATGTTGGTCAGCTATTGTTGTACAAAACATTATTTGATATTCCAAAACATCATAGTTAATCTTCTGGATTTGGAAAAAACTCAAACTGTACAAATTACGAAAACTGAGACAGATTCTGTGATAGAGATTTTGTTCCTTTGTTTGGTTCTGTGGCTTGATTGATATGTTCTTTCTGTAATCAGTTAATATGTTCTTCCTCAGTCGTTAGTTATGTAAACATATTGTCTTTGTACTACGAATTGTTTCTTAAGTAACACATAGATCCTAATATTGCGTAGTTATGTCAGTGTGTTGTGTCTGTACTACAAATTGTTTTTTAAGTAATACAGAGATCTCGTGCCACACATTTGCATCAAAATTAGGTATTACTACAGACCTAACACTGTATTACTCTTTTGGGTTAATTCCTTATTTGCCATTGGAAGTTGGCGAGCTCCCCAAAATGCTATCGCAAAATTTCTCTTCCCTCCATTGCCACTCGAACTCAACTTCTATCCCCATTTTGCCATTCCCATGAGTTGACCGTTGACTAAGCTGTTGACTTGACCGCGAAAAGATGATTTTGCCCCTAAGTGTACTGAGATCTTTAGGGAATTGTTTGACATAGTAATATAGTTCCAAAAATTATGAAAGTTTTAGGGAAAGTTTCTGACATAGTGTAGATTATTATGTAAGTTTTATAGGATTTTATTTGCAACATGTTTTTCTCTAAGAATCTTTCAAGTTTCGAAAACGAATTCGGATTTTTTTTGTTGGAAACATAAACGAATACGGTAGGCATGCTATCCGGCGGATACAGATACGAATACGGATTATCCGGATAAGACCAAGTCCGGATATCCGGATTTCAGCCCAAAAGAGAAGAGGGGGTTTTAATTGATTTCCGAATTTCAGAAAATGAAACAAATCAAATAGCCTTTTAGAAAATAGCAAATAGAATTCAAAAATTACATAAATTCCTTCAATTATTTTGAACTTAATAAAATTAATTCCAAGTTAAAGTTGATTTTTATTTTTGCATATAAATTATTTTTAATTTCTGGAAAAATAGGAAAAACCTTTAAAAATCCAAAAATTCAAGAAATTAATTATTTTTTGTTTTTCACTTTAAATCCAATAAAATCCCAGAAATCTCAATAAAATTTATTTTTAACATTTAAAACTAGGAAATTAAATAATTGACTTTATTGTTTTTTTCTTTTTAACCAAGAAAACTCTTTTAAATCTCGTAAAATCCAATAAAATAATAACTTTATTAATTTTACTTTTGGTAACATACTTGGGATGTTAAAGTTATTTACGATAAATTAACCATTCAAATTGATTGATTTGGTGTGAACTAAGTTTTATGTATGTGATTAACTAAGTGTGAATGTGTGATGACTTGTGGCTTTGTGAGTTATGACTTATGAGCTAAATATGGTAAACTAAGCGCTATGTTTGTGATGAACTAGTTAATGTAGCTTGCTAGTGCCAATGTTATGTGTGGTTGCTGAAAATATGAACAATTCATGAATGTTTGCATCACATAAACTAGTTATATGTTTTCGTTAATTTCTGGCATACAATTTAAGGGGTTTTCATGTTCCGAAAAATATCCGCGATCAGTATTCGTTTCAATTCAGATTCGCCTCGTATTCAGATTCGATATTATTCAGATTCAGATTCAGATCCGGTATTCAGATTCAGATCCGGATCCCAAAAAAAAATATGAAAACAAATATGGCAGAGCCATTATATTTATCTGTCCGTATCCGATCCGTTTTCACTCCTACCCCCAACACAGTCGCGTCGGCCGTGCCCGCGGGATGCAGGACACGACGCGACGCACGATGTAGCCGGTCGATGCGCTCCTCCAGGAGGCCGAAACTCCAGTCGGATCCGTAAGGGTCACGGGCCATACCTGCAAAACAACTTCAAGTTAGCAAATACGCGCAAATAAAACATCGGATGTAAAGCAGGAGTAAATTGAACTTGTAAACAAACCAACCAAAAAGTACTAGGCTACCAGGACAGTACTTTGAAAAGCAATGAAAAAGGGATAGTACTACAACACTTACATAAACATTACGTGCAACATACAATACATGTGCTACGACAGGACGTACATCAAATAAAAATTGGGTAGTAGTAGAATAGTTACATAAACAATACGAAGTACATATGGCAATGTACACTGATTTGCAATTTTGGTCCCACTTTGCACACTCGAAGAAGTGCTACCGCAAACCATGCCAGTGCCTATGCCTCAGCTGGTGCTTTGCATCGTCTGGCTATGTGGCCTTCCTGGCCGCAGCGCACGCAGCGTCTACCCAACGTCCCGGCTTGTGCTTTGTCCATATCATTGGTAATACGACGACTCTGCCAATGACCCTTGCCACCCTTCAGCATGTCAATATCCGAAATCCAGATCTTGCTTGCAATATCCAAGGTGGCGAAGTTACCCACAACCCTGAACCCCCTAAGCTCGCCAGTCTACGCCTGCACCACCCTATCCTTCAAGAAGTACTCGGACACAAAGTTCGTAGGGTCCATGCGCACAATCCCGCAAGCGGCGAGGACATGAGAGCATGGCTTGTGTAAGAGCTTCGGTTTGTTGCACGTACAGCTAGGTTCGTTGACATGATCTCCAAGGCATACCTCGTGGGTGACAAGAGAACGAGCTGTCCCAAATCTGGCTCTATCCTGGAGGAGCACGTCGAAACAATGCTCCGTATTGCTCATCATGTACACCGTGTGCGACTGGCCCTTCTCTGTCTTCGCATGCATGTATGCTGTAATCTTCAAACAGTGCGGTGTTTGAGGGTTGGTGACATGAAGTGCGGTATTTGCATGTCTCTCCCTGAAATACCCGATTGTGCTGTGCAGAACACCTTCCACGATGGCGACGAGGGGCTGAGAACGAAGGCCCCTAAGAACCCAGTTGTACACCTCCACAAGGTTAGTGGTCATTATGCCGTACCTTGCCCCATCCGTGTCGTGCAGCAGAGACCACTTGTCTAATGACTCGGCCTCGATCCAGTGGGAGAAGCACTCAATGTTCCTCGAGGTCCTCCTCCTCGGACCAGCAGGTTCAGACTCTGGTCCCTGGTTCCTCTCGTCCACGTGTTCCCTGCTGTGCTCATCCAGCAGTGCCCATAAAGCGTCAAATTTGCGCTGCTGGTTCTGCATATTCAGCCGCTTGAATAGCTTTACCAATGGTTGCTTCGGGAACTTCTTGAAGAAGTTGGCCCCCAAGTGGCGAATGCACCATCTACTCCTCATATCCGGCCAAGGAAACGACTCCTCGGGGCCTTCCTGAAGTTTTCTTATGGTCTTCAGCATCCCGGCGTGGCGATCATGGATCACGCACACACCAGGACGAGCTCCAACAACTCCCACCCTCACATGTCGAAGGAACCACAACCAGCTGTCGTAATTCTCACCTTCAACGAATGCGATGGCTAACGGTAGAATTTGATTGTTCCTATCAACGCCAATGGCCGTAAGGATCTGCCCCTTGTATTTCCCGGTCAAAAAGGTCCCGTCAACTGAGATCATGGGTAGCATAAGCCTAAAAGCCTCGATGCAGGCACCGAAGGCTACGAAGGCCCTATGCAATATCGAAAAACCTCACGGATTTTTAGATGGCTTGTCTTTTACAGCAATGTACGTGCCCGGGTTTCTCTCCTGCAGCACCCCAAGCATACGTGGAAGGTTGTCGTACGCCGTCTCAAAATACTCAAACTGTCTTTCCAAAGCCTTCTGTTTCACACGCCACGACTTCGTGCAGCTGATCTTGTACTTGAATTTCTTCTCAATAGTCACCATAATGTGCTTGGACTCCACATCCTTCTTCTCCACTATCTCCCCATACATCAAATTGGCTATAAAGGTCGACGTTAGGTTACGATGCCTTGACAAAGCATTGCTGAGCATGCAGGAGTGGGGCTCCACCTTCGAGACAATCCAGTGAGTCTCATACTTCGGTCTATGTGCGTGCACTTGCCAAGGACAACTGGCTTGCTCGCACTTGACGGTGTACTACTCCTGTCTAGATTTCATAACCCGAAATGTCCGCTGCATGGGCATAGCCCACAGCTTAATGGCATTCTGCAAGAATGTCTTATCGGCAAACATTGAGTGCAACCGAACCTCCGTGGCATGGTACTCCCACGGTAATTCATGCTCGTCATGCGTAGCTACACCCTCAGCATCAAATCTGTTCCATTCCTAGGGGATGGGAGCTCCATTCTCATCGAAACTGTCCCCGTCGTCCTCCTGTACAACTTCCTCTTCAACCAAGGCCATCCGATCATCGCTATCCATTTGACGCAATATGTACTCCCTATGCTCTCCTTCGTCGGCCTGTCTAGTAGGCTCACCATGCAGTGACCGATCTTCCTCTCCGGTATCTACCGCGTCGGGCTCGTCATGAGCAACATCCTCCGAACCCTTCGTAACACCGGCCTCCGGGTCCTCTTTTTCACCGACATACTGGACACCCGAGCTGCTCCCACCACCCGGATGATATCCGACAATGGGCCCTCAGACAATTTTTTTGGGCATGCTTGCACAAGCAAAGACACACTCATATCCACTACACGACGACTTTCTATAAAGTCCTTCCACACACTGCGTGCGCATCGGTCTTCTCAACTCCCATCTGATGTCTGTGGGAGACCGGCTCCAAAGCCCTTGTATGACGACGCTGCACACCTCAAGGTCTAAGGAGAAGCTGCGGGTGTGCCAGTGCATCACATCTACGATTCGTGCATTCTCGCCGTCCGAGTGTACCAGAGTGGCTTGCCGAAAACTGCTCAAGTCAACACCGCACAGACCTTCACGAATGGTGCCAACACCATAATGCACTTTCAATGTAGTAGGTATAGGCATGACTTATTTACTGCCTACAAATATTTCCAATATTGCAACTAGTCAGATCACAACGCACGATATGCAAGTACTGCTACACTGTAATTTACATTTGTACGACCCTTCGCCTATCGTGAACAAATACACTACAACATGGTTAAGACGTCATTCGTTCCCTCAAGCAGAGGGCACAATGAACGTGCAGTACACTATTCTGATTCAACCTGAAAACCGAGCTATTCCATAGCAGGCATTATCCGATTCTGAGCTAACTTGCAATCCGAAATGCTACAAGAGGCGTTTCAGTCTTCTACAGAGCTATACCAATTACCTACGTCAATTAGTTCATACTAATTAACATGTACTAATTAGTCCATACAAATAATTCATCCTCCTCATGCGCTCGGCCAGAGTACCCACTACTACTTACCAACTTTCAGATTATTCACCGAATAATAGTCGGTCACGCATGCAATGACCCAACTACAATACTTCTCACAAACAACATTAATTCTCCCTCACGGACTATTTTTTTCTCTAACTTAAGTTTTCTACCGCTGCTACTTACATATAAATTAACAACATTCCGATTTTCTACTTTTTTTTCTCTAACTAAAATTTTCTATGGGCGCTACTTACACTATTATTTTAACTACACAAACTTCTTTAACTACACAAACTTTCTACGGGTGCTATTTTTTTTCTCTAACTAAAATTTTCTACGGAAGCTACTTACACTATTATTTTAACTACAAAGAAATGCACTACAAGATAAAAAAATTACCTCACGGACGAATCTTTCCTCCTCTTCTTCTTCTCCCTCTCCCTCTTCTCTTCTTCTTCCCCCTCTCTTTTTTCCTCTTTCTTTCCTCTCCTCTCCCTCTCTTCTTCTCGCTCAATTTTTTGGCTGTCGCTCGGGCGGTGGGGGCAAGTCGTGCGGCTTTATATAGGCCATCCAGTCACTTACCGGTTCGACGACTGGAAGGCTCATGTCGCTTTACGGTTATGCGATAGCTGCTATCGCCTTACGGTTGAGCGACCGCAATAAATTGCCAAACGGTTGGGCGCTTACTAAAGTGTCGCTTGTTCGTCCAACGGTTCGGCGACAGAAGTATATTTTTGTAAAAAAAATAACACAGGTATAATGTTATAATTTAGAATGAAAAATGGATTATTTTAAAAAAAAATTATAAATATTTAATCCATAACCGGAAGTAAACAAACAACTAACATATGCTACCACCTTAGTTTGCAAATGAAAAAAATCCCAAAAATCTCTACCTACAACAAGTATAAAAATGCAGCCTACATAGCCAAAAAAAAATTATAGCCATAAATAAAGATTTGAAATGTACGTACATATAGTCCTAAATGCTTAAAAAAATCCTCTTCCATATCTCATTGAATCGCTTCAATCTCTTAGATGGAGCACCTTTCGCAATAATATGTTCTAGGTCATGAAGATTGTTTCTAGAAGGTAGTTGGTTCGACCCCGAAAAGTGTGCAAGCAAAGGCCCAAATGTTACTGACTTCGTGTCCCCATCGTTATCAACATCTTCATCTAGAATACTCTGTAGGAATTGCATGACCTTCTTTGACTTCTCTGCGCTCTTTGAAGCTTTGAATAAAGCAAGATTACCCTTGTTGCGGACATCACGGTAGCGGTCCATCTGTTCAGACCACACATGTGTATTGGTAGTTCTTTGAGAAGCGAATGCGACCTTGGCTTCCATTGTCCCCCTAACCATAACTAACCAACAAGTAATTGTGTCTAAACCAATATACCTCAAAACAGTAAAAATGTGACCGCATGGGATTTCTTCGCAATCCATTTTCCGGCAATGACATATAGCTATATTCAACGAAGAGACATCAAATATACAATTGACATGGACTAGGTCTTTCTTGTTAACTTTTAACACAACTACATAACTGACGAAACCATCTTGTCACATCACCTCTGCAACTTCCCATCCAAAAAATTTCCTAATCTGCTCCCTAACCTTCTCAAAGATGACCGAAGTGTAAATACATGCAACTATTTTCTCTATTGGGTCGGCATCTATCCTAGTGAAGGGCACTGTCAGCGAAGCTTTTGCATCTATCTCAGCCTCATTCCTACGAATACGTGATAAGCAAAACTCATAATGCTCTACCAAATCAACTAGTGACATTTTCCAGTCTAGGTGCTTGTGAAGCCTTCAGTTCAAACTCTCACTTCACTAATTACTCTGCATGCCCAAAAAGTATCCCCCTTTAGCGTATGATGCAAACCACTTGTTTCTTAGTTCATACATTATGGAAATCCATAGGTCCTTTTCTGTGATTCCATGTCTCTCCTTAAACTCGACCTAACATTTCTCAAAGTCATCAACTTCCATCGCATGGTAAATGATTTTTCTAAATTTTCTAAGCTTCGAATCAAGCAGATGGCGTATCATGTTTCGTTCAATATGTCAGTTGCATAGTCGATGATATGTATCAGGCATAACCCTCCCAATAGCTTTGGCCATTGCATTGTCCCCATTAGTGATCAATGACTTTGGATGCTTCTGACGCATCGCCTCCCAAATTCCCTGAAGGAGCCACACATATGAAGAAACAGTCTCATCCGAAATAAACCACAACCAAAAACAATTGTACTACGATGATGATTAAATCCAATGAAAGGAACAAAAGACAGATTGTAATGATAGACTCTATACGTACTATCAAACACCACAATATCGCCAAAGGCGCCGTAGCCAATCCGAGATTGTGAATCTGCCCAAAAATATATTTTTCAAACACTTCTCATAATTCGTATTGTATTTGAAGAAAAATTCGACATCTTCTTCTTTCTGTACTATCATATGGTTCAACACAAATTCAGCATCACTGCCTTGTATTCTTTTCTTCTTGTACCTTGCAAAGAAATTGTACAAGTCACGAGAAACAAATCCCACCTAGTCATAACCACCATGAGTCTACTCCATAATCGACATGTACGTAGCCCACCAACACCAAATTCAATAGCCTCAGCCTTTTGAGCATCACTTAGCCCACGATGAGACCGTAAGAAAGCAACGTGATCAAGCTTAGCAAGAGTATGTTCGTGGGAGTCAATAAATTCTTTAACAAACCATAAAAAACGTCCTACATCTAGCTCGATCTCCAACTTAGCCTTGCATCCCGAACGGGGCAGTGGCCATGGCTCCCTTTTTTTATTGGTCCTTTCAAAATATTTAATCATCCTATGTCCTTCACTAGAACAACAAAATCTTCTCGAGACAACCATGTTGGTATCTCCCTTCCGCTTGACATACTCCTTTTCTGACACTAAATCCTTTGGATTTTGCATATGAATTATATAACTTATAACCATCTTCCTTGCTTCTAAACATCTGATTTACCACCATGTTATATTCTTCCATTTCCTCAAGGCTAACATTATTTTCTCCAGCCATGACGTACAACTGTCATTAAAATATCATTGCATTCATATTACTAACATATCTCACTTAAATAAAACAAAAAAACAAGACAATGTACCACTACAAAATGTAGATCAATGCACAAAAACCAAGGTAGAGTAGTTGTCTAGCTATGAAATGGCCTATTCTGTAACTTGAGGTGCATAATACTTCTAAATGAAATAACTTTTGTTTTGTGATTTCAGTGCAAATCATCATCGCAATGTAACTACCCCATTAGTGTTTTATATTTTCCAATTGTTTACTCACTTCTCATAGAACTAGTACCTACAATTCCATATCAACCAACAATTTTTTGGGTTACCATTATCTTCAATTATTACAGTTCATCAATGAGGCAATACGACATACAATAAATATATCAGGAGCAATACGGTTTGATGTGGTTCCATAAGGCGACAAATGCATGAAAATTTCTCAAACACCAAACCAAACAATCACTTTCTAGATAGGAGTACATTGAACAAATCTAGAGACTTTTCAATCCCCATCCGCGGGCTGGTGTGGATCCATTGATAGGAGTACATTGAACAAATTTGAAAGCTTAGAACTCTACATGCTTACTTATGTTTGCGGATGTTGAAGAATATTTCACTTGAATAGTATAAAAAGGATATAACAAAATCTACAAACTTTTATATTCCCAGAATGATGTAATTTAATTTGCCATGGCACTTCCGCACTTTTGCCACAGACTGCATCCGGAAGATATGGCCAAGACATTTTACCTGAATCCTTTTGCGAGGAGCTCTCGCAAAACGACTGCGAGTGGTGAGACCGGCTAGCTCGGACAGGAGCTAACACAACGAAGGGGGCTGGAGGAGGTCGAGGGGCGCCAAGGGTGTGCCAGGGGGCGTCGAAGGGGCGTCCAAGGTAGGCTCAGCTCGATGTTAGAGTCATTGTCGTTGGGTTGTCTGTGCTGAGGCTTGCGAGTGGGAGGCTAGAGGTGGCGCAAGGAGGCCCCGAGGTAGGAGGGAGAGCTCGGGGTTGCCGAGGATGGAGCGGCGCGAGGGAGCGAAAGGGGATTGAAAAGGCGGGTGCAACTAACTCGGCAGCAGCACGGACGACGTGCAGCGGAGAGTTGCGGTAGCGCAAGGGAATGGATTGAGACGTGAAAGGGGAGAGCTCCTAGATCAGCGGGGAAGTCGCGGAGGTGTGGTGGCGTGACAACTTCAACAAGGAGGCGGTGGCGTAAGCAATGGGTGGGGATGAATCCAACAATGGATGCATCTGAAGAACGTGATTATTAGGTCATGATAAAAGTCCAAAATACCCTTATGGAAAAAATTATAGTCAATTCAAAAAGTCTAATACACCCTCCACAAATTGATGACTAGATTTTATTTATACTACCCACATATACTACCACTAGAATGTACTATAAAATTTCTCTTCTGAAAGAGTGAGATCAGATAGGATTGGAGAATTGGGAGGTGCTCTGAAAGAGCATGAGCAACTATGGGGTGGAAACAATTTGATTGACGTATAGCAAAGGAACACGGGAAGGCGGTCGATCTGTTCATGACTCGGAATACTGAACTGAGGCAGTTTAGTTGGTACGCGTCGATCTCCCGTACGTCTCAACTATGTATAAATCCCAACATGGTGATGCTTTGCCTCACCTGAGGGACAAGTCGAGCAACCGCAAGATTGAGTTTTCTGTTGGGAGAAATTCTGCCAACCGAAACAAGCCCCCCACCCCCACCCCCACCCATGAGTTTTTGGCTCATTTAGCACGTTTTTGAAACAAAATGGTAAGAAATAACACCCCCACGAATGAAATGGCAAAAACGACACCCCTATTGCAATGATGGCAATTTGATGATCTTTGTGGATATTCCTTTTGGTAATGATTTCCTCCATAATTGTAGCATTGCACTGTGACAGGTCGGTTACACTGTTTTGTGGTATTGGGGTTGGGGTTGTTGGTGTCCTCTGTTGATATCTGAATAATGGTGTTGTCACCATTCTTCCACGTGGTGCGTTTGATGATGGTGCCATTTGTCTTGCCATTCTCTTTATTGTGTCTTCTAATTCACTCCTTGCCACCATGGATGACTAGTCTTCGAAGTTGTGTCCCGATATGTGGAACTCTGATGATTTATGTAGTCCTTCAGCAAAGCATTCCATCTTCTTTTCTTCTGTACTGACATCTTCTGAAGCATATCGAGTCAAGTAATTAAATTGATATAGATACTCTCACTGTACGCCCACCTTGTTTGAGGACATAGAACACTGGGCGTTTTGCAACAATAACGTTTGAAGGGACGTGGGCCTTGTGGAACGTTTCTTTAAATTCCTACAGGGTATCTCTCTTCCAAGGTGAAGTTCTTTGATGGTTCATACACCATGTCGATTGCTTGTCCTTGTAGCTGATGTGATGCAAATAAAGTCTTCTATTTGTCTATGCACTGAACTGTATTTAATTTCCTCTCTATGTCACGAATCCAATTATCTGGTGCTAATGGAATGGCTCAGGGGTGGTTGTGAAAGTTGGTGGGCGAGTCTTCTGGAAATCAGCCCACCTAGAACCTATAGCAGCTCCTCCATGTGTGGTTGTTACTCCTACATTGGGTCCCATAGTTTCTTGTGGTCTGGCGGCTATCTGCTGCAAAAGCTTCGTATGTTGTTCCATCATTTTGGCCTGTCCTTGTTCTGCTTGGATTCTGTTGGTTTTTTTTCCATCATTACTAACACTTCCACCATACTGGGCTGATTCTCCACTAAATTGGTCTCGCTAGTTTGATTGTTCACATGGCTCCTTGATCTTGTTCCCGTCATCTTGCTTCTCCGGTCTGAGTTATACTTCTGCAACGGTTTTAGGAAATTTAGATAGATGAGTAAGAATTAAAACACTAGATAAGCGGCGAGGGAACAAGATAAAGATTAGAGCGAAAAGAGGGATATGGATTAGTGGTACTGTTAAAAAAACAAACTATTCTTAATTAACATAATTCTTTATTTATCTTACACCAGTTGCATACATACTTCTTAGAGTAGGGAAACAAGAATCTTAATTAATGAACTCTTAATTAATTAAGTAGGGAAACAGGAATCTTCAAAGATTTTTTAAAATGGCAAAAAAATCACTTCAGCTACAATGTTGAGTCAAAACACCTATAAAATCTATAGATATTGAAACAACATGAACAAAAGCCACTATATTTGTCCAGCTGGCATAAGTGAGAATAGGAAATAGCTCCCATGGAATTTTGTGGCGAAAGCCCATTTGCAAGGAAGAAATCTTCCCTTACGTAAGCATTGATCATGAAGAACTGGAAGCCAAGCATGAACCGAATTTCTGATTCTTATATGAAGTAAACAGAGAGGGAGCTTAACAGCGGAACCAATAGTCCATTGGGCTTCATAAATAGATACACACAATATATACACATAGTATTCATAACCCTTGTAATATATATATATATATATATATATATATATATATATATATTGTCCATTAGACCTCATAAATAGATATACACAATATTCATAACATAGTATTAGAGCTATGGCTCTAACCTGATGCTTTCCGCTGCCATCCCGACACCCCGCCGTCCTTCCTGACTGCGTCGTCGTCTTGAGCCGCCTCTGGCGGGACTTCCCCTTCGCGGGTCCCTCGTCGGTGCCCTGTCATCGCTAGCGTCGTCGGCATCTTCGCAGGTCCTCCCCGTTGCGCTCACCATCTTCGCGGGTCTTCCGCCGCCGCCGCGGGGGTCACCCTCGTCGCAGGTTGAGGCACGTGGGGCCTACTCCTCTTAATACTGGGGGTCATCCGGCCGCTCGCCCGCCGCCGCTCCGACGCTGACGCCCGCCTGGCCGCTTTCATCCGCCTGGGCCATCTACGCCGCTCGCCCGGCCCACTGAAGCCGTTGCTCGCCGAAGTAGCCATCGTTCCCGGCCGCCGCCGCCAGGAGGAACCCTAGCTTCCCCCTGCGTGCCTTCAGCTTCCTTCGCGGGCCTTGTTGGCCAGCCGAATCGGCCAGACCGGTTTACTGTGAGTGAGTCCGGCCCGATGGAGAGAGAGAGAGTACTGTTGGCACGCATTGAATGCAGTTTTTAGCTTTCCAGTGATCTATCAACATTCAAGAAGAACATCTAAAACTACACTGATGGGTGATAACCAAATTTATATTGTCAGCACTTAGCAAGTCAGCAGTCACCGTTGCAGCAAAAAATAATAATCAGCAGATGCGCTGGTCTGGCCGCGGGGGCGGGGGAAGCAAAGTAGATGTAAACGAATTAATCTACTCGTAAATGGTGAATAGAATTCATCTCGCTGGCCACAGATATATGGCCACTGCCTGCCTGAAGGAACTAACATGGTTACATCAGTTCCGGTTGGATACTAGCGATTTTACAGAACTGAAAGAGCGTATAGATAGAAGATACAGCGTCGTCACCACAAATGCCTCTGACGACAACCAACAAAAGAATCTAGCAATCTGCAGCTGGAGCTCAAGCTCTGAGCTTCCGAATGTAGTTAGGGCTCATCTGATTGACCTTCGGGGAGTGGGCGGCGGCATGGTGCACGTCGTTCAGGACCGAATTGAGCTTGCTCTGCAATGGACTGAACGGTATCTGGTGGAGCTGATCCGTCGCCGGATTCTTCACGGCGCGCAAGCAGGCTAGGTAGCTGTTCGGCTGGTTGTTCCAATTGGGCAGCTTGCTTATTTGCACCGTCGCTTCCTTCTCTCTGGACACCGGAGCACCAGAAGGATCCTGCATCAGAGATCCCCGCATTTTATTTTATTTTTTGCTATTGTCAGTGCTTTCTTGATCAATGAATAGACGTTTTGTCAGTGCTTATTTTCATCGCGGACAAGCGATTCATATCATTAAGAAGTTCCGATTTTCCTAGATAGGATTTGGTGATTGATGAATGACACTGCGAGGAGAAATATGTAGCATATAACGGATGGATGAAAGCATGATATGGATAGAGCTAAATGACGTACCCCGAGGAGGAGGAAGGTAAACTGGTGTTGCTGCTTGCTGCCTGCTGCTTCAAAGTGAGCCTCTAGGAGCTTCCTCAGATCGGAAAGGCACGAGTTCCGCAGTAATTTCAGCCCTTTTATCAGATTGCCGGACTCCCATTTGATGTAGACTTCCAGCAAACCCTCTTGCTCCTGTCCAGAAACACTGTTCTCCTTGTTCTGATCACTTTCTTCCAGTGTAGTGCATGATTTCAGCTGCTCCGACATTGTCACCTTGGGCTCGTCCACAACTTGGCAAACAATTGGTGAAAGCTGCGAAGATACTGGGCTGTCAGTCAATTTGACGTCGCACATAGAGTTCTCTATTACTCCCCATGCTGATGGGTCCTTGTTCTCATCTCCGAAGACTTGCTTTGCAGGCTCCTTGTTCTCATCTCCAAACACTTGCTTTGCCGGTGTCTGGGCCTTTGGTTGCTTGGCTACTTCCCGGTAGTTCCCACAGAGCCTGAAGATGTTCTGAATCCGATTGTTCCTTGTGGCAGGGTCATCTGGTTCCGCAAGCGGTTTTTGCATTATATCCACCTTATAGCTCTCTTCCACAACCTCCTTGCACACTTCCTCTTCAACGCCATTGTCCTTCTCTTCGTCTTCATCTCCCTCCTCAAAGACAGTGCTCAGGGCCACCTTTTCTGGATAACCGGACAGTCTGACATCATCTTCTTGCTCCACGGCACTGGTTGTGCGATTCCATATCTGGCCCTGCTGGCAAGTATCCTCCTCTATTACCTTTACATCTTGCACGGCCGGCTGATCTCCCATATCCAACTCCATAGACATCACCATTGACATGGATTGATCCGCTCCTGCAGACATCTCCGACAAACGTGCTAACCATCTACCTCCAATGATATCCTGCTGCATAGGCTGGCGAACGCTCACCTTTTCACGCTCAACCTCCTGCAGTCGCTGTTGCAAAGCAAGGAGTTCTTGCTGCTGCCTAAGCATCTTCTCTTCCATCTTCATGAGCTCACTCCTCAAGATCTGGGTCTTCTCCATGACCTTTGAGTTGATCTCTTCCTCCTTTGCAGCTGCCCCCTGACCTTCTATCAGCTTGAGCTTCGCCCTCAGTTGTGCCAGCTCCTCTTCCTTTCGCTTTAGCACACTCTGGGCCTCATTGCGCTCTTTCTCCCTTAGCTTGTTCTCCTTCTGGAGATTGTAAATGAACTGGTTCAACGCGACAATTCTTGAATTGAGCATTGTAGATGACTCTTCGGAGCTCATTTTGTCCCTTGGTGTTGCAGCATGGGCAGCACGGATAATGCACTTCGCTTTAGCACCATACTCCAAGGTAGAAACTGTTTTGTGCGATTCCTTTGGGTCAGGACTCGCACACAGAATCATCAAGATTTTGGATTTGTCATCCTCAAATGAATCCTAAAAATCCATGAAGGAATGTAAGCTTTGAATTATCGCGGGGGGCGCATAGAGGAAGGTTGCATCAAGAAATGTGAACTTTCAGAGTTTTGTACCTGTAATAGCATTGTGAGCTTGCTGTCTCTAAATGGAACATGGGAATCACCATTAGCAATAGACTCAACCACTCGTTTCAAAGCTATGTTCCCCTGGTTAATCTTTGCCGTCTGTGGAACAGTAACCAGTGTTATAGACAAGACGTTTAAACAAAATGATTATTATACATACTTCTGTTTTTACACATCCCACACTATAAGTTTGAAAAAAAGGGAGTACGTAAAGTACTTAAGCTGTGGTTAGATGCGGGATTACCAATGATGCAATTCATATGGCAATATCAGTGTGAAAACAAAACTTTATCATGACAATACTCTTAAGTCTCTGATGTGGTTACTGCATTGCAATTTGCAGATCATTAGCTGTTAAATGTGTTATGACATGTGATTAAACTGGTGTTCGTTAGTCTTGCATATCAGCATATACATTAGATTGATTCAGCTGCAGCATGCAAATCATTGTTCAAAGAGCAACTGAATACATAGATCATAGATGCTACTGAAAGTACAAGGATCAGTAACAACACACACCTGCATTTTGGCTTCAAATCCACTTTGGCCTGCTGCTTCTATGTTCTCAGAGCCAGCCATATCCACAAGCATGAGCCTTCCTCCCACCGATGGGACATCCAAGATTATCTAGAGAAATAAAACAAAGCAAAGCCAATGAACAGTTGGATCTTAAAAAAAAATTGAAAATTCCAAGTGCTAACTGCTCAATGCAACCAACCATGCAGTGACTCCGCGAACTCCTCTCATTACATAGTGTGCTCTTCACAATGCGCCGCTTCTCCACTTTGGCAACTTCTCTCGATATCTTCACTGCTTCATTTCCAGATATGTAAGATGCATTCTTGGCTTTCTTCCCCATTACTTCTAGCCTCACCTGTACATAGATAGAGTATTGAGAAACTTCAACAAAATGGCTGAATTACATCAACACTTCACATGAGATCGCCACATAGCAAGGAAGTGTCAACACCTTTTGTCATCTTAGATTATGCTTCTTAAAATTCATGTTACAACTCATGAGTTATGCCCAATGTATGTGTCATGTGGGGATTACATTATACTAGACGTAGACGTCCAGTAGCAATAGGTAATTAGGTTTCGCATTAGGAGTTTGCATTGTACTCAATTAGGATATTTCGGACAGATTTAGGACAGAGTAAGATTAGGAGAGTGAGTTCGGATTAGATACTGTCAGTGTTAGGATACTACGGTCCTATTTAAAGGGCTGGGTATTGATCAATGAAGGCATATGAGAAATATCAATCTATCCCCTACCTCCGTTACCTCTGCTCCTCCTCCCGTGCGCCGCATCCTCTTCCCTTGCGCCTTCCCTCTCTTCTACCGGCAACATGGCTCCTGGACGTCGAGGTCCAGGGCCGAAACCCCTAGTGTATCATGACTACACGCTGCGCTCCGGCGATCGTGACAACTTGGTATCAGAGCACATGGACAACAATTAGGCCGCGATGGAGGCGATCCACAAAAAGCTAGCGACTTTGACGGCAACCATGATGCTACGATCCTGGAGGACGAAGCAGATTTCTGTGATTCGGTAGTTTTGCGAAGGAAGAACAAGTAGGGGAAAAGAGAACAAGACTGGGATAGAGATGAAGTAGATTGGGGAAATATTCAGAATATCCTTTTGTCTTTACAGTTTTCGTAATTGAAACAGAGCCAACAGCTAAACTTTAATACTCCCGCAACACAACCGGCAGACAGGTGGGCCTAACCACAAGACCACCAGGTAACCGAGGGGATTGATTTGCGTTATTTCCAATCGGCGACCGTGACCCTAACAAAACCAGAGCAACGTACATGGGACGCTGTGATGCGATGGTTGTTCCACTTATTCGATTTGGACCATACTGTGTATGATATGAGATTGAATTGTCTTCCCAACCGTGCACCACAAGGTACATATTAGGAGTTAGTGCAGCTCAAGGGAACAATGTCATAACAGTCGTATGTACGCAGGGCGAGGGAGGCACGATGGGATTTGGTTCTTCTGGTCTAGGCATATATGCCAAGCTCACTCCTGCATCGACGGCTAACAAGAAGGAGATGGTAATATCGAAGAAGTCAGGGACTCCAGCCACAGCATGGCGCACAAAATGACTGAAGGTCCGGGAGTAGCTGATCCTGTCGATGAAGACTCTATGGAATGAGCTCCTTCAATCAGGCAAGCTAGTAGGCTTGCTGACGAGGAGGGTGAGGAACTGGAAGCCCTAGTGCAAAGGATGGATTTCGAAGACCGGGACCACATAACATTGTCAGAAGATGAAGGATCCGACGATGAGGATGATGTGGACCAGCAGACGATTCCATCCGAGTGGAACACATACCAGTTCGACAACCTTGTCGTTAACGAAGGTTCCCGTGTGCCGTGGGAGTACGACCAGAGTGGAGTCAGACAAGGAGCTATGTATAAATACAAGGAGGTCATGCAGGAGGCGGTCAAATTCTGGGCCTTGTCGGTGCAGTGTACATTCACAGTCATCAAGTCTAACCGAAGATGCCACGACGTGAAGTGCAACATGGATGGATGCCCTTAGCGAGTGCACGTATTTTAGCCTAAGTGGGACACCTATTCCATGCACCCGAAGTGGGGCAATAAGAGGGTATTGAAGCAAGCATTCTTCGCCTTTGGCCCATACATCAGTGCATTCCGACACTGCCGCCCTATCTTGTGCGTGGATGACCCATTCCTGACTGGAAATTACAAGGGTCATATACTGACTGCAATAATGACGGACGAAAATAATCAAGTTCTTCCTGTGTCATTCGCTTTCGTTAATCCTGAGGAATTTGAATATTTTTGTTGTACATGGCCGTCCTAACATATGTGTCATACATGATCGGCATGTGGGCTACTGAGTGCAATAACTCGGCTACAACAAGGAGATAATGAACCACTTCCATGGGCGGATTTGAATGAGGCACTTGGGTGCAAACTTCTACAAGCAACGAAAGTTTGAAGCACTCTGGAAGATTCTAGATGAGCGGACCCAGACACACAGAAGGGAGACAGCAAAAAAGGCTGCTACAAGCACTGACCAGGCCCCCGAAGCATTGACACAACTACCCACAGATGATCATAGTGTGGCGAGGAAGACGGGGGCGCATTTCACCTACAAATGCTTCTCAGACTTGATTGAGCATGAGCATAAGGAGAAGTGGCTGCTATATGACAGGGGTGGTACTCGATATGGTATCATGACAACCAATCTAGCCGAGATGTACAACTGAGTCATACGCGGCGACGCAAGGTGACTCCCTTTGGTTGATATTGTGGAGGAAATTCTCCGCGGTACAACAAATTACTTTGTTGACAGAAGCAACAACACGTCGCTCATCATGGCAAATGACAGAGTAATCTACTCCGCCATAATGACCAAGTACATGGAGGAGAAGAGCAAGAAGGGTGAGATGCACCGAACATTCAAGATGGGCACAAGGGAGCTTCGTATCGAGATACTGTGCAGGGAGATAAAGGACGCTGCGGGATTCTGCGAGAGGATCACCTACGAGTGCACGCTACACCGCGCTAGTTGCGTATACACTTGCAACAAGCCTCTTCTTCTGCATAGGCCGTGCTCCCATATCATGGCCGCAAGTTCGACGGTGGCGCAGTATCCCAGCCAGTACCTCTCGGACTATTTCAACAAGGAGGTGGTGATGAAAACCTGAAATGCAGAGATGTACGGTTATGTCGTGGTTGGCTATTTCACTGGCTATCCGACTTGAGAGTAACTTATCTGGACCGCAGACATTGATAGGTTGAGGGGAAATGTTGACTGGTGACAGGTAAGACGCATCAGGAACGACATGGACGAAGCAGAAGCCGGACGTTATACGAAGAAATGCTCCTTGTTGTAGGGAGTCTGAGCACATCTTCAAGAAATGTTCTACGAGAAATCCACAGGACGAAAGAGACATCGGCAATCCGAACGTCGCCGCGGGTACCTCATCCGACCACCCCACTCGAGGCGATCCACATGGCGGACGTTGAGGTCGCGGCCACAGAAAATGTTTGTTCTGTTGAAAGATGTGGTGCCCAATAATTTGTAATATCACTTTGATTTGTCGAAAAACTAGGTGATGACGTGTGGTGAATGATTTGTAATGTTAGTGTGATTTGTCTATAAAATATGTGATAGCGTTACGCTGAATATTATGTAATGTTATTGTGATTTGTCGACAAAAGATATTATGACATTGTGCTAAATATTATGTAATATTAGTGTGATTTGTCGATAAAAGATGTTATGACATTGTGTTGAATGTTTTATAATATCATTGTGATTTATCGACATAAGATGTTATGACATTGTCCCTATCTCCAGTTGAATTGACGACATGGACATCTTGTACCGTTGAAGGCCCCTGTCGTCACTGCCTATGTTATTGTCGCTATTCAAATGGCGACAGTAGTCTAGTTTTGTAAAAAAAAAATTGACTATTTATTTTGTAATTTTTTTAAAATTAATATTGTTTCAAAAAAACCGAAATATATATATACCCGAAACATGCTAATTCCCACCCCACCTTCAACATAATAACTCACACTTGCAAGTTGCAACTACATAAGTAGTAACAATTAATCATGTCATGGAATGTGAAAAGTTTTTTTTAAAGAGGAAAAACCCTGCTTTTATAGACAAATGGATTGTGAAAACCAGTATCAGTGTATCACCTTGGGGGCGTTTCCTTTAGCATTCGCTCCGCTCCCCACGAGCAAATCGTAGATCTCCTCGTTGTAGATCTCAAGGACGGCGACCTGCACGAACAGCCCCACCCCGAACCCGGCATCATCCTCGCCGCGGCCATCGCCTTCACCCCCACCCCCACCTCCTCCTCCCTCCAGTATATCCCTGAGCGCCCTGTACACGATCCCGGGCTGCTTGGCGCAGCCGAACATGGTGTGGCTCTTCCCGGATCCCGTGGGCCCGTAGACCAAGATGGTGCACTTGGCGCCGACCCGCACCCCCTCGATCCGCGAGCGCACGAACCGGCGGTAGAACCCCTCCAGGTCCTCCTCCGAGACCGACACGCCGTCGAGGGTGAAATCGCGGCAGCCTCCAGCGTCGCCACGCACGCGCACGGACGTCCCGCCGCCGGTGATCTCCAGCGCCGACGCGCCGGCCGCGCCCGAGGTGAGGTTCCGGATGCGGCCGATCACCTCGATCGGGTGCTCCGTGGCGGCTCCCGCGCCGCCGCCGCCGCCGTGGTGGTGGTTGTTCTTCGGAGTGGTGGCGGGGAAGTGGAGGCGTTGCTTGGAGGAGGGCGTCCTGAGCGGGGTCGCCATCGCGCCCTGCGGCGGCGCCATTGGTGGGAGCTAGCTTAGGTTTCGGGAGGTGAATTGTGGGTTGGATTGATGGATCTGGAGTAGTGCTTGCGGGAATCTGCGTTGTGTCTGCGAGAGGAAAGAGAGAGAGTTGTGGGCAGGAGGAAGAGGAGGGGAGAGGAAGGGGAGAATTTGAAATGGATGTAGCCGTTGGGGATTGTAACGGTAGAATGTTTGTTTTGTTTTGAAGCCGTTGCGGATAATACATTAAGTTGAATACATTTGGTATTTGGCAGAATGACTTTTAGTAGGTTGGCTAGAGTTTCTGAGGGGAGAAACGTCTGAAATGTCATTAAGTCAAATGATGATTTATTTGATACCGTTTCACAGACATTACGAGTGGATTTTATTTGGATTTTTTTTCATGTTCGTATAGAAATGTGAATTGAAAAATGAGACGTACTAAAGTTTCAATTGCCAAGTATTAAATACAAAACGCTACATGTATGCGATCCTTGCCTTGAACTTTTGCGTATTTGTTTGCATAGCATCACCAGAACACCAAAGAAATTGCACCAAGTATTAAATACAAACTTTACATTGAAATTAACGATAATTAACACCAATTTGCACACAGGTAAATCTTATCGACAATTTGCACACAAGAAATAAAGAAAAAAAAAGGAAAATGAAGGAGGCGACTAGAGGAGGTCGGGGTGGCGACACAGAGGGAGAAGGAGGCTGGTCAGGGCTGCAGTGAAGATGAAGGAGGCAGTGGCGCCGAGGGAGAAGGAGGTCGCCGGGGTGGTGGCTGGAGGAGGTCGGGGTAGCGGCGCCAAGGGAGGAGGAGACCGACCGAGGTGAACGCGGCATGGGGCTGGAGAAACCCTAGCTGCCAGGTGGGGATTTTATACGTGGTATGACACGGGTAATTTTCTCCAACTATGGCGGCAAAGTTGGAACCCCAACCTGCCAAAGTCGTGGGAAGCTACCCCAGGTTGGCTTCCTACTTCCGACTTCTCCATGTTCAATGCAACTACTGGCTTTTCCAAAAGCGATTACTGAAAGTCGCTCGTTTGGGACGGCTTCCTACGTTTTCTTGCAAAAAGCCAAAGTAGAAGTCATCCCAAACAGGAGAGCTCGCTCGCGTAGCGCCGGAGATCACAATATTTTTCGGTGGATGCGAAATGGGGGGGGGGGAGAAACCATGAACAAAATTGAATTTTGGAAGGGTAACTGGCCTATGTTGGTGGTATTTTTCTCCTAGGTTCAAGAAGACCGTGGTGTTCAGAGTTTCACTTCTATCTTAGGGTTTGTTTGGATTAGAATTTTTTCCTGTGAAGTATTAGAAATCGGTATTGCCGTAAAAATATGATTTGTTTGTAAAATGTGTCATAAAAAATAAGTAAATTTGTGTTACTGTCATTGCAATCGCTCATGACTTGGAACCTAGCACCGCCGCGATGATAGGCACTGCAAAAATACCATCATGAAGAGAGAAGAGTCTCCTTCCCATGCCACCACTGGCTGTTAGTACCGTCATGCCCATGTCCAACCCTGTTGGCGCCCTCGTGCTCCATGCCTACCCCGTCGATGTCCTCGTGCCCTGTCCTCGTGACATCCTCACATGCATAGCTCCTCTTTGGGCCTGTGGACAAGCTGCTCGTTGCGACCAACCTCCCTAATCACGCAGCTGATTGTGTCATGCGCAACCTTGCTTTCGACGTGCTACGCGAGAACGACCTGACGCCTCCAGAGCTTGCACGTTGTGGCAGTGGCACCAACAACACGTTTAATGCTCGCCAATGGACAAACTCTATGGTACCGTCGTCATCTTCCCCCGCTGCGGCCGATGAACCGCGACGCCGCCGAGTGATCTCCCAATCCGGTGAGCAATATTGATGTTTATTCACGTCATATCGTGTTCTATCCCTTTGTGGACTTCAACCATTTTTTGTTGTCCAAATCCGTTTATCTTCTCTACTTTCGTTCATCGTCGTAGGTCAACATTGGTCCAATCCCTTCGAGCAGAAGCACCCCCATGCTGTCTCCGTCATTTTGACACACTCACGTTTTCCTCCCGACCTTTTGCACTATTTTGATGGGAAATGTGACTGCGATGGTACTTTCCAAAGCTTTTCTTGTTTGCGATGACATTTGTAAGCCTGACTTCTTCGCAGTGGTATTTTGCAACTCCGCGACAGTTGCGATGGTATCGAGCAAATTTACTCTAAAAAATCAATGATAAGCAAGGTTGAGTTTGATCAAAGTATTTTGTAATTATTATAATCTAATAGCATTATATACATGTATATGTTTCTAGATTGAGCGTCAGCGAGCAATCTCACCATCTTCATTGCAGCTGGTCCTGAGTGGCAGTGGTGGAGCCAAGGCCCTCGGTAGGAGCACTTGTCGAGCTTTGGCTCATGCCATTGTGTGTATGTATGGGCTCAGGGAGGGGGGCTACGCCGGTGGAGGAGAGGAGGAGGGGGGGTGTGGGAGCAGCCCCATGGATGTGGAGGCGAAGCTAGATTGGAAGCGGTGGGAGATGGCGACAATGAGCCCTAGGTTCGGCTTCTTTTGCATGCCCGCCCTCACTTCTGCTCAGACGCCACCATGCACCGCTGACCTGGAATCGGTGCCCCTCCTCTGGCAGCAGAGAGAATAGGCCACGACCAGCAGCGCCCTCCTGCGGCGCTGTGGCCACTACAGTCGGCCTCCTCCTCGTCGTCCGTGAGGGAGGCGGCTCGATGGAGGAGGTGGAGGAGAGGGAAGGGGTGGTGTGGGATCAGCCCCGTAGGTGGAGGAGCGGGAGCGTCAGCGGCTGGAGGTGACGACGGCCATGACGAGGTTGCCCGAGCTTTCCTTCGCCGCTGGCTCCGCCGCTGCTGAGTGGGGTGATAAACTGTTTGGAGCTTGGACCGTTGGAGCATGCTCGTACTTGCACTATCTCCATCCACTGTTCTTATTACGCTTCTTCAAAACTCAGATCCAGAGATTAACGCCCAGAATGGCACCATTAATTCCACAAACCCATACGCTGGTGATTGTGGTACACAGCACGGGCGAATCCAAGTAGGCCTAGAGGGGTGCACAGGACGCTGGGTCCGATTTTATTTTACCTTATTAAAGCCTATGTATATATATGCGTGCACCCCGTAATATAAGCTCAATGACTCTATACACATGTGATGATATATATGAGGGACACTCGGTTGTTTTTCTTCTAGATCTGCCACTGATACACGGTACACCGCACCAGTAGCGTTTTAACATCAAAACAAAGTAAATAAAAAAAAGGAAATGACAAGACAAGTTGATTGGGACTAGGGGTGGAAAAAAAAGTTTATTAGTCGGCTCATTGGTTCGGTTCAAAATTGCTCCAATTATACTCATTAATTAGTTAAACATTGAAATGAGTCAATTTCTAATGAAATTGAATTTTGCTCTAGATCGGCTCGGTTCGTTAGCTCGATTATAAAAATACTGCTAAACTATAAATAAAATAGTATTAAATCAAACTATGTTATTTTAAAAAAATTGATAAGACGATGACTTGCTAAGGGGGACCACACTGCATGGTATGGTAGAGGTGACCACGAGAGAGGAAGAGCCTGTCTGATCCCGCCGTACATACGCTCCATGGCCTGGCCTCATCCGGCCCTATCCATGTCCTTGGACCCCAAGGCCCAAAACGAACGAAAATAACCTCTTCTCTCCTCCAGTGACTAGTAGTGTGCAGTGCTGCCCATAATTAGCAGGTAAGCCATTAAGCCATCATTCGACATCGGAAGTACATACATTTATTAATCCATATTATTATCATCAACTAGTGAAACATGCATCGACCTTTCCAGAGGTACAGGGGGCAGAGAGAGAGAGAGATGCTGCACACAGCACACTACATGCCCTTAAGCAAAGAAGACGCTTGCCCGTTGTCACCGACTAAGTCGACAACAACTCATCACCATTCTGCTTACTGCACATGCCCGACCAGCTAGAGCTCTTGATCACTCGCTGTTTGCTGTCCTAATCCCAGCTCAGGCTAAAGCAGCTGCGAAGTCTCTGCATTGCAACCTCAGGCTTCACAACAGTTGTGTGGCTGCTTGCTTTTGCTTATCATGGAGGGAGGAGGGAAGGCATGGTCACATGAGGTGAGAGAGAGCCCCGGGGGACCAATCGCCATGGCCCTGGGTCCATACACACACCTGTCACCGATCTTATTTATGGAGGGGAGTATCTTGCTGCTGCTTTGCCCTGCTTGCCCGTCTGAAAAATCTCAAAAGGCACCAACAAAAGTACTCCTGTGAACGCCTCTGTACTCTGTAGGATATCAAGACTCAACAGTTGGACTGGCACTCACCAAGATTTGCTTCTATTAATACTTCCATGGCTCTTCTTCACCTTAATCACGTGTAACATTGCTGCTTCTGAAACTTTTACAGAACGCATAGACAGCAGCACTGTTGTACCTGTTCGTTTTGCTTGCTATCAGTATGTAGTTCTTCAGAGTTCAGAGCAGTAAAACTCTGTTGAATGCAGAATTAACCCTGGGCAAATTGTAGGAACACCACCGTACACGATCTGGATGCACACAGTAACGACATATGTAGGGACAGTAACAAGTGAGCTAGCTAATGGTGCCATTTTTTTCCAGCTGTGCGCTGCAACGGTGATAACAAATACCCTACTTGTCTGGCTACTTGCAAGTTTTGTCAGGGACAGAAGCATCCGATCTAGTGTAAATGCGCAGGTACAGACGTCTGCAGTTTGCAGGTCACCTCACCAACCAAAAGATCTCTCTCTCTCTCTCTCTCTCTGCATCTGCCTGCATCTCGGCTGACCTGCCTTGCCTGCTCTCTCTGCTCGTCGATCGGGTGGCGAATGGTGATCGCCTGTTTGATTTGTTGACTCGACCGTTCCAGTTTTAGTATTTGTCAAGTGGCATAAATGTGTATGTGTCGACACTGCGCCGGACTGCCGAACAACCAACGACTTTAACACCACTTAGGTTAGGGGCTCTCTTTTTGGTTGATTAACTGCATGACTTGTACAGTTTAGTCGCTACTAAGCGTGTATTGGGTTGGATGGACCAAGATATATATGTATGGAATGGTTCCAGATATGTCTTCACCCCTCTGTTTGGTTGAGTTTATCGAACCAACATGTTCTAGATGGGATGGTACAGATTATGAGAATATTCTCGTGAGATGTTGAACCATTCCGCTCGATGAAATTGGGCAAACCACACAGTACAAGACGGACTCGTCCGCTCGCGTCGCGTGCGCTCACTATTCGCGTTAGATATTAATGAGTTTGCCATTAGTAGTTAAACTTAAAGAACAAATTTAACTATAAGTTGAATATTTAGAAATGGTTAGTGTTTAATTACTCAAATAGTTCAATATCAGTGAGTCACATTGTAACTAAAAATTGCATTAAGTTAAAGAAGAGCTAGTAAGTATATTATTAACCTTTAAATTAAAATAGAGAACTTAACTAGAGATTAAGTTAGAAAATTATAGATTAATTAGAAAATGATCATTAGTTGATCATTAATAGTTAGGTCAGAAAAGGGAAAAAGGAGAAAAAAGAAAAAGAAAGAAAAACAAAACAAAAATACCATGAGGTAATCTTACCAAAGTAGGGATGAGGTTACCGAACCAATCGCATCCCCTCAACTAAACACAATCTTGTACCATTTGTATACTATCTCATACAAACAACCAAATAAATTCGTGCAGTGTCTCATACAACCAACTAAACCATTGTATTTATGATAATCACATCCTACTTGTATCATCTCATCCCATTCAACACTATCCCCCCAATAAAACACACCCTAATAGCGACAACCAGTTTTTTTTTCTTTCTCTTCTGTTTCTTTCTTTCTTTCTTTCCGCAGGATGAGGAGATCACTAGATGGATTGGCAATTTGGCATAGATTGGGTATATGCTTCTCGTTATGTATCTGCCCATAATCCCAAGTAGATTCTGGAGATGCCGTGTTTTTGGCCTCTGTATAGATCTCACCGGAAAAGGACTTGTCCAGGAAAAACTTTTGGGGATGCAACGATGAGGACACAATATTATCCGTTTGTGACATGAATTTGCACAAGTTTAAAAAATGGAATAGCAATTAACGGGTAAGTATACCATTTCCCTGTGCGCTGTCGTATCTTGCAGCCTGCAAAAATAGTGAGGAGTAGAAGGTATATGTGTTTATTTTTAGATATCTAGTGCAACTGTATTAGTGATGCGAGAGTAAATAAGCATAAACGAATTGTAGATCCATTTTAAGTCCTACCCAGATGAAACAATTTGGGAGTGACCAGCGTTTAGACATATGATAGGAGTATTTTCACCATACGCTCCCTCAGCCGTTAGATCTTATTTTGATGGACCGCAACAAAAATTCTCGATTTGATGCAACAAAAATTCTCGATTTGGCGCAACAAATTTCTGTGAATCGCAACAATCAGTTCCATGGTTGCAACAAAATTCCCACTCTGATACAACAAACACAAAACACAAACTAAAAATTATGCAACAAATAACAACAATTGTGGCAACAAATACAAGAATCTGTTACAATAAAATTGAAACATTGTTGTAAATGAAAAACCACTAAATCAACCATAACATTTTGGAGAGAGTATTGCAACAACTCGACTTATTGGTGTGAACATTTTAGATGAGTTCGAAGTAGGAGGAGGAAGAGGCGGTCAACCCACACCGCCACCTTGTCACAGGCCGGATCTAGCGGCCCCGGCAACACATCCTCGTTGCCCCTGACCCTGACTGGGGCACTACTGAGTTTGTCGTCTGCGGGGGATCGCCATTGCCGGGGACGACAAGTAAGCACGAGTTGTGGCCGCCGCAAAGGAGAGCACGACCAGCGGGTGTGGCTTCACCGACGATCGCTACATTTGGCTCCTGCTCGAGTGCTTGATGGCAGCAATGAGGAGTGAGCTCCCGATGCAACAAACCCAAAATGGAAACAAAAAATTGCAACAAACGAGAACCATTGATGCAACAAATCCAAGATCTAATTGCAACAACAGAAAAACAATCTCACAACAGTGAAAAAAAATCATCAGGAGCCTACAACGTTTGAGTGTATCGTATTGCAGCATTCGGATTTAACTGCTGCAACAACGGACTTACAAGTTACAACATTTTGGTAATGAGCTTGGAGGAGGAAGAGGTGGCTCGATCGCACCACCATCTCATTGCTGGCGGGTTTGGATCTAGGCAAGGTTGGCCCGCAATTGAGCTCAAAAGGCCTCGTCGTGGAGCTCTACCAACACCTCCTACCCCTTGAGCTCATGAGGCCTCACCTCCCAGGCACCACGTTGCGGAGCTTCTCACACACCTCGCCAAGAGCTCGAGAGGCCTCGTTGGGGAGCTCCATCATTGCCTCGTGCCCCCCAAGTGAGCTTGGGAGAGTTCGCCGTCCACACCGATGCCGCACAGAGAGGAACACACAAAAAGAGTGAGCACGAGTCACGGTTGGTCGGTGAGGGCCAAGTCACTCCAATTAGAGTTTGTCGGTGCCTCCAAGGGGCGGTGATCTGTGTAGCATGACTCGAAAGGAGAGAGTGAAATGAGCGGAGCTTTCGTGGTTGGATGATGATAATGATGAGTGGAAGTTTCAAAGACTTAGGGGGTGTTTGCTTCGGGTCCTGAGCATGTTTTGCCTGGCCGGCACAAGGCCTGGAGGAAGCCATGCGAGTGCTTGGATGTGCGCCGGCCGAGCCGCCTGGCTTAGACGCAGAAAACGGGCGCCTGGGAGCCATGCCTCCCAGGCAGCTCCATCTACTGTCCATTGCTTTAATTCAATGGTCTATTTTTCATTCACCAATTCCAGACACAAACTACCAACCAAACAACTTATCTTCAGGTTTGCCTGGCCAGACAAAAATCATCTACTTTCCAAACTACCTTCAGGTATCATTTTTTTCCAGACATAAGATCCAGAACACCAACCAAATAAACCCTTATGTTGTGTGATTGTGTAAATTAGAATCGGATACGTCCGATGCTATGGTTTACATCGTACGCCCGATTCATAGCGTATCCCAAACAAATTTTGGACAATTCCAGCCTCCCTTATCCTACATATCAGACGAAGAAGACCTATTCCACATTCCACTCCACCTCCCCGACCCGAGACCGAGCGAGAGAAGTGGGGAATAACTGGGGCATATCACACGAACCCATCTCCCAAAATACGAGGACCACTTCCCCCTCCGGTCTCCCCTCCGCCTCACCCCGATTCCCCTCTCTACTTGCGCGCGCGTCCCCGCTCCCACCTCGCCGGTGCCGCGGGTGGAGCGTGGCGTGCGCCGATCCCGACCGCTCTTCACCGCGCCAGATCTGAGCCCATGCCCCCTCCCCCGTTCCAGATCCGCATGACCTGACCTAGCGAGCGCGCCGTGTGCCGACGGTTCTCCTCGGGTGGGAGCGCTCCCCGGGTTGCTGTTCCCGCCAGGCCGCCATGGACGACGTGTCCAAGTACGCGCACAGCCCGGCCCACCTCGCCGTCGCGCGGCGGGACCACGCCGCGCTCCGGCGGCTCGTGGCGGGCCTCCCCCTTCTTCCGCGCGCCGGCGAGGTGAACACCGAGGAGGAGTCCATCGCCGGTGAGGTCGTGGCTGATGCCGTCTCCGCCCTCATCGATCGCCGCGACGTCTCCCGGAGGGAGACCCCGCTCCACCTCGCCGTCCGCCTCCGCGACCCCGTCGCCGCCGACATCCTCATGTCCGCCGGCGCCGACTGGTCGCTCCAGAACGCCGACGGATGGTCCGCGCTCCAGGAGGCTGTCTGCACCCGCGAGGACGCCATCGCCACCATCATCGCGCGGCACTACCAGCCCCTCGCATGGGCCAAGTGGTGCCGCCGCCTCCCGCGCGTCCTCGCCTCCATCAACCGCATCCGCGACTTCTACATGGAGATCTCCTTCCACTTCGAGTCCTCCGTCATACCCTTCATCGGCCGCATCGCCCCGTCCGACACCTACCGCATTTGGAAGCGCGGGGCGGCGCTGCGGGCCGACATGACGATGGCTGGCTTCGACGGCTTTCGCATCCAACGCTCGGACCAGACCTTCTTGTTTCTCGGTGATGGCGCGCGGCCAGAGGATGCTGGTGGTAAGGAGTTGCAGCCGGGTTCTCTCATAGTGCTGGCTCATAAGGATAAGGAGATTACGGATGCGTTGGAGGGAGCGGGCGTCCAGCCGACGGAGGCTGAGGTGGCACATGAGGTGGCATTGATGTCGAAGACAAATATGTATCGTCCCGGGATCGATGTGACACAGGCGGAGCTTGTGCCACATTTGAATTGGCGCCGACAAGAGAGGACGGAAGCCGTGGGGCATTGGAAAGCGAAAGTGTACGATATGTTAAATGTTCTGGTGACTGTGAAGTCTAGGCGGGTGCCTGGGGCAATGACGGACGAGGAGCTGTTTGCGATGGATGGGGAGGAGAAGAGTGGGAGGGGCGCCGAGCTTGACGCCGAGCTGGATGAAGTCTTGACAGCCGAGGAGAGGAAGCAGCTTGATTCTGCGTTGAGGACTGGGGGCCAGGAAGAGGAATTTGAGGAGAGGGGTGAGGAAGGTGACAGCGGGGCTGATCATTTGGATGCAAATGGTGTGGCAAAAGATAAGAAGGGATGGTTCGGTTGGGGCGGCAAGAAAGGCGCCAAGAATGACGATAAGCCATCCAAGGCAGGGAGTAAGGATGAATTGGGTGATCCAGGGAAGGGCAAGGAGAAGGGCAGTGGTAAGAAGAAGAAGGGTGTCTCATCAGGGGATTCTAATAAACATGAAAGTGAGTACAAGAAGGGGTTAAGACCAGTGTTGTGGCTGACACCGGATTTCCCTTTGAAGACGGATGAACTGATCCCTTTGCTCGATGTCCTAGCAAACAAAGTGAAGGCTGTCAGGAGGCTTAGGGAACTCTTGACAACCAAGTTGCCTCCGGGCACATTTCCGGTCAAGGTAACCGTCTGCCAACTTGATTATATTGGCCCATTCTATTTCAGTTATTAACTGAGTTTCCAGTTGTTTCCATCTTACTGTTTGTTTCAATCAAAGTTGCATGCTTATTCTTTCTCAACATCAACAGTGTTGGCAAATATGACTCTATGCAAGCCAAGATATACATTCATACCAGGATTCAATTTCTGTACCACAATCAACAACTGTGATTGCTTACTGTAGGACAGTAGGAACAATAAGTATAGTCTGCACTGGTTACTCAGAATGTCATTGTTTGATGCGCCCACTGTTCTATGTTCTATTTGTTTTCCCTTCCTGGGATTTATGTTATCTGTTGCACAGAGTGTAGTTTGGACCTCTATTGTGAATTTATCTTTCTTTGTTCCTGGCTCTGATGTGTGGCTAATGGCTATGCATGTTTTTTCCCCTGAGACTGGAAATATTTATATGAGAAAGTATTGCTCAAGTTATAGAACTAGTGCATCTTTTATGTGTCCTCCTGGTAATCACACTCTTGCACTAACAAGGACACAATCATAGGATGTGGTCTCCACATCTGCCTGCTTGTTTATAAAATATAATTGTACTCGTACCATATTATCTTTACTTTCACAAGATCAACAAAGAACTAAATAAGCAAACCTTTGCTTTTAAGTTACTACTTCTGTTGGCCATCATGCCATTTGGAATAATTACAGGCCAATAATGGATTTTATATTCGAGTGGAAATGGTAAACGTGTAGTGTAGAGCTTATAACATGCAACATATGATTGACTATTGGTAGGACTAGATACATGATGGCATTTCTTTGCATTATTGCATGCAAATTCCTATGGATATGAAACATTATTGAGTCATATAATCTAGTATGAATTATCTTGTATTTTCTGTTTGTCTGTTTGTCACACCTTTTCTGTTTTATTAATCAACTTTAAATCTTTTAACAATGGCTAGTGGGTTGCTGCTCCCACTGTCAGTTCAATCATCTCGCAGATTTCAGAAACTGCCAAAAAGATAACTATTTTCTGTTGAGGTTTTCAAAACTTTCATATGTTGCTCTACCAGTCATCCAGTTTGTCTCTTCCTCCGTTTAAGTCTTGATTAGCTGGGTCCTACTCCAAACCACCAGAAAAATATTTCCCCACTGCTCCCTACTGACCTTATAGCTCAAGAGGTAGTTGATGATCCATCCACATTTGCTGACCCACTCTTTCCTGTCAAACGCCATTGCATGCTGTATCTTACGTTGGTGAATGCTGCAGTAATTAATTTATCATACAATTGACTCCTTTTCACATATGGCGTTGTTAGTATTCTCAACCAGCACAGATGTCAATCCCACCATTTGTGTTGGATCTTAGTTCTTGTTAGAGCAGGCATTATTGTGCCAGTATCAGAAGTTTGCATTGCAATCTAACTACTTTTAATATAGTCTGAAGCAGGATATCCTCTTTTATTATAATAACAGTAGTACAACTACCTGAGGCTGCATCAAACTAGTATCTGAACAAGCCAGGACTAGATGCCAAAAAGGATACTGCTATTGGTCATTGGACTATTTCCACACACAATAGCTCTTGACTCTTGAGTGTAGTCTTTTTATCCAGGTCGAGTTTTCCCTAAGTACATCATGTAATTGATGGATTTGTTGCCAGTCCACGCTAATGAAACATGAATTTTTGTTTGTGTCTGCTAGATTTTGCAGTTTGATGTGAGGCCAAGTTTTATTTTCCATTTGCCCAACCAATACTATTTTGCACCTTTCCATAATTTGATAGCATGTCCGTAAGGCTACTAATTTAATTGATGCATATGAAAGGATATGAGTGTTTGATTCATGATTGATTGAACATATGGATTGGTGGACAGAACTGTTTGCTTACCTTCAAGGTTTTCATGAAAGGATGGTTGGCTTTGTAGGATGTTCCTTTTTTCCTTCATATTTTCTTTCAGGAATGTATGTTCAATGTGTAGATCACATGGTGTTCTTGTGAAATTCTTCTTGTACAGACATCCAAGTTGATATATGTATTTTTCTGCTTGAGGGGCATTCTGGGTGTTTTCTTCTGATTATGAAAAGAGGAGAACATTGTTGCATGATATACTCTGCATACATGAAGCTATATTATGAAATAGTGTTCTCTAACTCTGTAGCATCATGTTTCAGATTGCCATCCCTATTGTTCCAACAATACGAGTCATTGTGACGTTCACAAAGTTTGAAGAACTACAGCCTTTAGATGAGTTTGCTACCCCACCTTCAAGCCCAACGCAGTTCCAGGACGCCAAGGCCAAAGAATCAGAAGGACCAGGTTCATGGTATTCGTGGGTTAGAGGGAGTCATGGTGGACAGTCCAGTGACAGCGGTGATAGCCGGAACTGGAAAGATGAGGTTGATCCATTCCACATACCTTCTGAATACACCTGGGTTGATGCCAACGAGAAGAAACGGAGGATGAAGGCAAAGAAAGCCAAGAGCAGGCGGGGTTCAGCTCGGAAACAGTCATCGAAAAGCACCTCCTCGGAAGGAGGCCATCATCCGATGATGGATGGCTTTGAGGATTAAAACATTGTCACAGCATAGTAAGTCGCCTTTGCATTCTAAGATGTTAGGTGTTGATGGTAGCTGTGCACCCGACGCAGATCGCTAATGTGCCTGGAGAAGCGCGTGGCGTGGTAATCGGTTCAGAGTCGAATCTCCTTGAGGAAGTACAGGATGGCTTATACCCCCGCTAATCTGTAATTCAATTCTATTGTTGTCCCCCTTTTTCTTCTTCCTGTTGGATGTATGTTTGATGATGATGATGATATGGCCCGGTTGTTGTTAAAAGATGTGTTTGAGGGGACTGTAGTGCACCCCCTCCTGTTGTATGAAAACTACGATTTTGCAGTGATTTTCTCGCAAAGAGGAAGCTCGATGCACATGCTTGTTTGTTCAAATGGATCTCCATTTGTCCCGGCGGATGGCTTACCTTCTTTCTAGGAAGAAAGTCTATCAAACACCCTAAATTAATTTAACTCGAAGGTCTATCTAACATGTTGAACTATGAAGCCAGATATTTGACTCTTAAACTTTACAATTCTGTTCAAATAACATCTTGACCCGGTTTCACACGATGATATTGCTCGTGTCACACGATGAGTAAGTGGTTTTGCTACGTAGGATGATATACTGGCCAAGTTAGGTCAATAACAAGTGAAGTCCATAGAGCTTTCTCCCTCATCGAGCTACCGGTCGTGCTTCCATGGCCACTGTGAAGCACGGTCGTCGTCTCCTGTAGCTCCTCTTTCTGTTTTGATTTGAAAGAGAAGTCCCTGTGGGTTTCATCTGTTATTCATCTGTACTTGATAAACGTGCCATTTTACATGACAAAATCGTCTATCTATCGTGCTACGCGAACAATACCATCATGTGAAACCAGATCATTGTGTTTCCTTCACTGTAACTAACTGCAGTGTGGTGTTCCTCCGGCTTTGTTTCCAAGGGAACAAGGGACCTTTCCTTCCCTTGATCGAAAGACAACTTTATTGAGTGCGAGATACGTTACTATGCTTGCTTTGAGTAGCACTATATACTTCACTGTATTTGCATTGTTCAGCTTAGTTGTCGATTTTAAGTTGGTTCATTAAGGCTAAGCAAGCAGGTCATGTGCAGCGGAGACTAGAGCGACCCCGGTGATGCAACGGTTGAGGCGGACTGATCGAGAATCGAGATCGACCTTGCGCGACAGACTTTTGATTGATGGATGATCGCTGACACCCACGTAGGTTTACGTACTGTCAATCTAGAGATTCGATAGCAGTCCGTTTCACTCCTAAAAATAGTCGATCTATGCCGACGGTGAGTTTAGTTTATAACGGTTTTAATTAAAACAAACAATACATATTAAATACAACAAAACTAAAATTTGAAATAAAAAATAAAATAAAAATGGCAAATTTCGAAGAGTTGGTCGGTCTCTTCCACAGTGGGCCTACCTCCGTAGCTCTGTGCGTTGAAAGTGGTACCCCACAGCCAGTCTCCCGCCCGACAAATTTCGAAATTTGAAACGCCCCTCGTCCTGAATCCCAAACCAACCATTCCCAAATCCCAAATCAAAGCGGCCATCTTCCCCAAAATCCCCGAACCCTAGCGCTCACTCACCTCCCCGCCATGGCCTCCCGCCTCAAGGACCGCGGCGGCGGGAAGGCTGCCACCGCCTCCCGCCCGCTCACCCCCAAGCCCTTCTCCTCATCCTCCTCAGCCTCCCGCCTTGCCCCCACCGCCGCCGGCAAGGAGAACTACGCGTCCAGGCCCTCCAAGCCCACTTCCGCCGTCCGGTGGTCCACGTCGTCGATCCCGAGGGCCAGCAGGATCCCGAGCTCGGTGGAGTCCTCCAAGCTCGTCTCCACCCTCCGGGCTGCCGCGCTGCCGGGGAGGGCTTCCATTGGGAAGGACCTGGGGGCGGAGACGGGCTTGCGGCGGAGTGTGAGTGGTGGGATCAGGGCCACTTCGGAGAAGGGGAGGAGGTCGGTCAGTAGCGTTGGAGGCAGGGTTTCAGATGCCAGGAGAGGGAGTGATGGGGCTGGTCCTGATGAGATTGGTAGGAGAAGGGAGGGATATGATTCGAGGGCGAAGGGGGTTGATGAGATCAGCAGGAAAAGAGAAGGTTTTGATGCCAAGGCGAAGCAAACCGTTGAGATTGGCAGGAAAAGAGAGAGCTTTGATACAAAGCCGAAGCAGATCAGTGGGAAAAGAGAGAGCTTCGATGTGAATGTGGTGAAGCCATGTGATGAGATCAGAGGGAAAAGAGGGCCCTTCGACACCAGTGTGAAGAAGCAAAGCGACGAGAGCGATGGGAAAAGAGAGGAGGCTGATCTCAAGGCAAAGCCAGGTGATGAAATTAGTAGGAAGAAAGAGGGACTTGATATAAACTTGGTGAAGGAGATCGATCCCAAGAAAGCTGTTGCTGGTCTCACTGATTCAGGGGAGGCTTCTTCCAAAGCTGCGGTCTTTTCTGCTCACCAGAAGGATGGTGCGGGAGGCAATAGTGCTGTCATCCCGGTGTTCACTGTCCATGTAGTGGACTCAAATGATGTTCCTTGCGGATTGAGGGAACAGCAGAAGAAGGCCGACGAGTGTAAGAAGCAGGAAGAAAAGGGGAAATTGGCGGACAGGATTAGGGTTTTCGAGAAGGCGGCGGCGAGTGGGGAGGGAAGGTCAGTGAAAGCTGTGTGCGGTGTGAACAAGTACCCAAGCAAGCTGCATGAGAAACTAGCTGCATTGGAAGGGAGGGTCCAGAAGATTGCCACGGAGATCAAGAAGACCAAAGAGATGCTGGATGAGAACAACCCGGATGAGCCAAAGCAGATATTATCGAATATCCAGAAGGAAATTACTGCCATTGAGAAGGCTATTTCCCATGTCAAGGACGATAATAAGATTCAGCTAGGTACTGCAGATAGCAGTGATTGTGAGAGTTCTCAGGCTAAGAAGGCTGCAAAATGTGCTGTTGCGAAGACAGGTGACCCGAAGCATGCCGGAAAAGGGATGAATACCGACGAACTGGAGGCGAGGTTCTTTCCACATCATAAATTGTTGAGGGATCGTAAATCGTCTACCGCCACTCAACAGGAGTCATGCATGGCTCTGAAGGAAGGCTGTAATGGAAAAATGGAACTTGCTACCCTCGACCCTCGCGATGATGAGAACAGTATAGCCATGGAATTTCTGGCTTCTATAAATGGTGAAGAGAGTGACTTAATAAAGGAACGCAGAGCTAAGAACTTGGAAAAGAACATGATATGTGAAGCAGCAGATACTAGCAGCAAGACATCAGGCCAAGGTAGCTCAAAGAATCCAGTTGGTCCAAATCATGAGAAGGAAATTGAATTGCTTGCTACAGAGAGGCTAGAAGAGTTCGATGAGCAGGAAAACAAGCCCTCGATGGTGGTACAGGAGGAAACCGAGGAGTCTTCCAATGATCAATTATCAGGGATAGGAAACAAGTCTGCAACAGGTGGATGGTTTGTTTCAGAGGGGGAAGCTGTTCTTCTTGCTCATGGAGATGGTACCTGCTCTTACTATGATATTGCAAACCATGAGGTACCTGATTATTTACTGCCCATGTTTATTTTATTTTCATAGTTTTGTGCACATATAGTAATTGTTTTCAAGTGCTGACCGCATTAAACTTTATTAATACAGTTCAAGTCTGAATATAAGCCTCCCAACACGGTGTCACACAATATGTGGGGTGATTGCTGGTTGATTCGTGCCCCAGGTGTTGATGGATGCTCCGGTAGATATGTAGTTGCAGCGTCAGCTGGCAATGCATTGGAGCCTGGGTTTTGCACCTGGGATTACTATAGCAGAGAAGTAAAAGCATTTCATGTTGAGGAGGAGATGTCTCGTGCTTCTTCTGTACCATCATCCAGGACTGTTCTTGGGCCTCTTCCTAATATAGGTTCATCAAGATCTAGTTCTGCAATTTCAACTGTAGAAAGACAGCAATGGTGGTATAGACCCTGCGGACCTCTCCTGCTTTCTACTGCTAGCAAGCAAAAGATGGTCACAGCTTATGACATCCGCGACGGCGATGTAGTGATGAAATGGGAAGTGAACACTCCAGTACTGGGAATGGAATACTCCAGCCCACTACAATGGCGTAGCAGGGGGAAGGTCGTAATTGTTGGGACCGAATCAATCGTGCTGTGGGATGTGAATTCGCTTAACCCACAACCGTTATTATCTGTTGCTTCTTCTGGTAAACGAGTTTACTGCCTTCATGTGAACAACACTGATGCTGAGGTGGGCGGAGGAGTTCGTCAAAGGTAAATCAGCGTCTTACCTTAATTGCATTTCACTGTACCATTGCTAGCGCTATTTCAGACCCTGTCAAGATTACCTTGACTAATGCTAGTGAAGCTTTTTTTATTTAATTACCTATAGGCTGTAGCATTAGCATTTGGTATTTTTGACCCGATCGTTGATGAGGCTGAAGCTTGGAAGTATAAATATCTGAACTCTGAACTCTGAAGTAGATGTATAATATTCTACCTTGTGTGATCTGACTTGCTCCCATCATTAACCTGTTTGTGGTGTGTATTTTGCAGAGTTAGTTCATCTGAGGTGGAGGGGAATGATGGTGTTTTCAGCACGCAAGAAAGTGTTAATGCATTTGACTTTCGTGTACCTGCTGGCATCGGTCTTAAAATAGCAAGACATGGTGGCACGGCGAACTCAATCTTCGCACGTGGAGACTCAGTATTTATTGGTAGCACAGAAGGTAGGCTGCAAATTAAAGGTGGGCTGAAATCACGAGTTCAGCAATATTCACTGAGAAAGGGGAAGCTCATTGCAACCTACGAATTACCAGAGTTCAATGCTCACTTTCATCACTCTTCAATAACCCAAGTATGGGGCAACTCCAACCTTGTCTTGGCTGCATGCGGTATGGGATTGTTCGCCTTTGACACCTTTAATGAAGACATTCAGCAAACTTACAGCTTTGACCGTGGAAACACTATTGGAGTAAGAGAGGCTATTGGCTCTGATGATTTGTACTGTCCTACATTTGATTACTCATTGTCTAGGGTTCTTCTGGTCTCGAGAGACCGTCCAGCGCATTGGAGGTACTTGTCATAGCTATCTATTTATCGTGTGCATCATGTGTCGTGTAATATATGTACTTTGTTTATGCTTCTCTTCTTTAGTCATCTGGCGTGTCAAGCATCTTGCTTTCACTGTATTAGCAGAAATTATTGAGCTTTTTCTGCAGTTAATTTATATCTATTGTATCTTTGTTTTATCTTGTTCCTTTTATGTCTTTGTATTCTTCCCCAACATTGGATTGTTGCTTGTGTTTACTGAAAGTCTGAAACTTTGTTCAAATTCAGTTTGATGCCTTGGTGCATATAAATTCATGCAATATTTTCTTGGCATCAATCCCTAGATACATACATAGCTTAATGATCAATAAAGTTAAGATCTTGTTAGCTGATTCATGCGCAACAATCTTCAACGGATCAATGAGGGATCCTTTCCCTCTTTCCTGACCAGAATGCCTCGATTAGCTGTGCCCTGGTGTACTTGATAGTTGATACAATGCACCATCTGAGCTTATTCCATCTTAAGATCAGCAACATCATGGCCTTGTGAAGTTATGCTCTCTGAAGTCTTTATTATCACTTAGATACCAAATCTAGCGGCAAGCATTAGTAGGGTCAGTGTATCCATTCCTGGAACTCTGATCCTAAATGCCCTTGATATTGGGAGCATGCCGGCACACCGCATACCCTTCTCTCTGTCTTATCAATCAGTTTCGAGTTCACGGAATGGCAGTGGGACAGTCTTCACTGCTCTGAAGTTGCCAACATTGTTCAAGTGTTCATTCTCTAGCCTGCAAACCGATCAACCATACCATGTTATAGCTAAAAAAACTAAGCTGAAACTGATGTTTGCAGCTGTATACTTGTATTTTCAATTACCTGTAGAAGTTCCAATGCCCTCGTCGGATTATTTCAAGTGAAGCGAGTGAGAAATCCAGTAAGCGATACTCAACCTTACCAACATGGATCTTCATTACACTCTCGGTCCAGGCTAGACGAAGTGCAAGATTGAGCATCTGCATTGTAAAGGCATTAGTGCTCCTAAAGCTGGTTTCTGTATTAATGTCATATTGAAAATGAAATGAACAAAGTATAGTACCATGGAAACATAGTAGATGGACTTATTCTTCAAGATGAGATCATCTCTGAGCCATAGGTTCTTAGATTTTGGGTTAAAAAAGCCCCAGTCCTTGACGAAGTCCCAGTAGAGCTGGTAAATGGTGGCACCTGAGGATGAAATGATGACCATCCACACCCAGAATGGTGTTGGTGTTGCAGCGTACTTGAACCTGACAGCAGCTGCTACCATTGCTGATACGTATTTCCCAGCATTAGCAAGTTGGTCGTCATGTCCTTCCTCCAGGTACCTCCTCACACACTTAAAAACATGGGCACAGCTTTTAGTTTGAATCTAATGCAAACAGTTTGCAAATCTTGCATTGTTTATCTATAGTTTTGATTTATACCTGCATAGCTCTCCAGAAATAAGGGAGGAAGGAGATCACATAGGCTAGGTGCTTGTACTGTTGGCTACTAGTACAGGTCTCATATGGGTGAGTCCTAAAGCTTCCAGCCATGAAGTAGCACGCTGTGAACTCCATGTGCCTTAATAGTGGAATCTGAAACATATACCAGTTAACTTATAAGAACCTGCACTGCAAGGATCCTAAGTAGTAGCTAGTATAACTGCATAAGGATGAGTGTTACCTGGCTAGTTAGCTGGTCAGCCATGAAGAAATCAGCCAACAGAACCTTCATTCCAAAGCAGCCTTCTCATCAGATGGGTGTTCATAACAGTTTGTGATGTGAAAATTTTGAAGGTCCTTACCTTGTAGAATGGTGAGAAGATGATGTTGCGCATAACACGCATGAAGCAGTAGCGCGTCGAGCGGTAGAATACGTTAAACGGACAGAATAGAACTCCTGTTGACAGCTGAAACAGCAGATTCAGAGTTGAGAACTGAAACCAGTACATGTCCGTTGCAACGCAACTGAGTTACTTATCATCAATTGTTCCATGGCTTGTGTTTCTTACAAGTAGGAGTGCGCCGGGCAAAGCGTTGGCATAGGCTGCACTGGCGCTCTTGAGGAACAGATTGATGACCAGCGCAGCGACGACAGTGCACATGATCGACGCGGACATGAGGAAGGCGTCCCGGTGCGTCAAGGCGGTGTTTGAAGAGAGATCAAATATGAAGTTGTGGTTGATCCTGGTGCTCTTCCACATGAAGAGGTTGCATCCATACAGGAAGACGTGCAGGCTGATGAGTGCAAACATGCTGCAGAAAAGCAAGTGCACAACTACGTGATTTTGAGGTAAAATTGCATCCTTGATTGTCGTACAGTCCTAAATCTGGATCTTGAAATTTTTGAGAAAATCGAACTCATACTAATCTTTCATCGAACTCATGCAAAGAACTGATCATACTGTATCTTACTACATCCAAACACACAACAAAGAGTTCCTTTTACATTGGCTTAAGAGTCTTTAGCCTAAGAGATTACCTGAAAACATGGTACACTATTTCCATGTATGCCGTGTTTCCAGTAGAAGTGAAAATGCCAGAGACATGGGCTAAAATTGCATATATGATGAACATCCACACGAATGTGCCTGTGAACAGCCCTGAAAACACGAAATGGAAAATGTGAAGTTAGAACATAGAATTTTCTACGATAGATGATAGATCTCATCTTTGAAATTAGCTACGTGCCTACGAGGAAGGTGATCATGTGTGTGTTTCCGGGCTGCTGTGGTTTGAGGTACTTCATCGCCACCTTCCTGTCGTTGCCCGCGAAATGCTTCGTGAAGATGGACTCGATCTCGTCTGCGAGTTGAAGTACCTGCTCAGAATTTCGTCAAATGTTAGTCCCATCAGTTACGTTCTTCAGAAAGGTGTAGTATATGTTAGTAGTCTGCACCGCAGAGAACACAAGTATGTATATGTTCGTCAGCTAAGACGCGCTGATGTGCATGATGATACCTTGTCGGAGCTGCTGAATGGCGATCTCTTCGCCTTCTCTGAGAACAAGCCCGTGGCTCGGTGTTGCTCTGACACCTAAAATGCAGAGCATTTCATGTCAGTTGCTGGTGGAAAACACATCAGTGCATGTATCTCAAATTCTCAATTCTGAAGACAAGATGAGTAGGAGCAGTGTTGCGCGTTTACTATGCTACCCTTATTAATTTGAATGTTGCTACTGTTGTTTTCCTAAGAAAATAAGTTTATACAGTTGCCCATTCTTTTACGGCATTCACTAGGACTACATTGTTATGCTCTCTAGCTGTTTTTTTTTGTGTGCGCTTATAAATTATAATACATGGGGATGTACTAATATTCCCCTAGAAGCGCTAAGTGCATAACTTGTCTTTATTCTGTCTACTATTGTTTAGACTCTTCCCTCTTCCTATCCATCCATTTCAAAAGGACACATGTGTCTAGCCAGTATACCATTATTACCTTGACGAATTTCTTCAATATTTTGGTGAAGGCCTTTACGTTGAGAGAGCTGCATCCATCCATACATGCAACAAAAAAGAAAAGCAGCCAATCCATCACCACCACAAAAGACAAAAGTGCTACGTTCAGAAACGTAGAAAACGTGCGGCCAAATTTCTCTAACTTTGACAAATAATATATGAAAAACTATTTAGATTGGTCATGAAATAATTGTACCATTATATTTGTCATGATAAATATCTTCATAATATAATAATTTTATGATTTTTTATAACAGAATCATATGAAAAGTAATGGTCCAAGTTGGATATCAAAGACCACGAGTCCAAAACAACAGAGAGAGGGAGTATCACAATTCACACTGAAAGAAGCATAGGCAGCTAAATTAATTATTGGCCAAGTTGAACGATAAATAGTCGCCCTCCAACCCTGTATGCATGGCGCCTACGTGATTCGCGCGGTTGCCTCCATGCAAAACGGGGTGAAATTTGACCACAGGTATCCCCTACCTACCTACGAGGCTATGGCTCACTGTACGTACATACACATATGTATGTTTCTTCGTATACACGTACGCATACGGTGTGTCACTGAAAAGCAGAGCTCCATGACTGCATCGTGATAAACTCATTAACTAGATGCAGGTCTATCAAGAAACAACTAAACAAACAAGTTTGTTCGTATTTATGGTCAGATTAAGTGGTCTAGTTACGATTGGGCATGCATGCAACTAGTGTGAGTTTGACCATGCGTCCAAATGCTACCTGCACCGTGTAGCAACGGCGGATCCAGAACGAAATCGACAGAGTCAATAGACATAAACTACGGAGTATAGAAATCGACAGAGTCAATAGACATAAACTACGGAGTATATATTTATATGTATGTCAATTTTAATAAGATAAAATAATATTGAATCCAGTGACCTGCACCTTGGATCTGGCCTGGCACCGTGCAAGACATACATGGAGTACATACCTGAACTTCTTGAGCAGCTCAAGGCCACGGTAGAGCGTCATGAAGGCGTCGCGGATGTTCTTCTCGGCGTACTGGATCTTCTTCCGGTGGACGAACGCGGCGGCGGGGTCGGCGCCGTCCTTGCGGAGCACGTTCACCAGCTCCTCCCACACCTTGAGCGCCGCACGCCCCGGGCTCGTCGCCGGGATGTCGATCCTCACCGTCGCCGGCAGCTGCAGCGCGCCGCCGCCCCTCCCCTTGCCGCCGTCCTTCTTGCCCTCCTTCTTGGGCAGCCCCACGAAGCACACGCCGTTCCGCTCCAGCGCCGCCATCACCTCATCCGCCACGGCGGCGCCCTCCGACAGCTGCGCCTGCTGCAGCTCAAGGCTCCCATCTGCAAGGGAGATCGAGTTGGTCACGTGCGCTGCGCGGCCATGCATGCATAAAGGGTGATGCGAGAAGGCAGTGGGATTCATGTGCTCAGTTCATCTGTGGCGACGTGACGCGGTTGGTTGGGGTTGACGTACGTGCGTGCACCTACCTGACATGGACTGCGGCGACGCGAGGCCGGATAGCAGGTACCGGTCGCTGGAGCCGTTCACCGACGGCGAGGGCGGCGGCTGCGGCATGGACCGGCTGCGGCTGCGGCGGGAGGCCGCGTGGTCGGCGAGGATGCGCTTGACGTCGGCGAGGATGGGGAGCTGCTTGATGAGGGCCTCGCCGCGCGCCAGAAACTCTGCTTCCTGCTTCGCGTAGAAGGCGTTCACCTTCTCCAGCTCCTCGTCCGCCTTCTCCAAGAACTCCCTCTCCTGCAGAAAACCATCGTATATTAATACAGGTACCCACTCGTGCAAGTATTTATTAAACAAATTCCATGATTTGCACATGCATCACTGCATGCGCATGTCTGGCCGATCGATCGATGCTTACATGCTTGTCCATGGATCGCACGAGCACCCCTGTATCCGGGTTCTCCTTGTCCTCCTGCCAAATGTACGTATATACATCAGAAATACTACTTGGCAAGAACTCGACAAGGTACGTATACGAGTATTTGCCAAGAATATAGGGGACAAGACGTACCGAGGGAGCTTGAGATTGTTTTGGGGAGAAGTGGGCGGCGAGGGCGCGGACGGGGTCGAGAACGGAGAAGCCATAGTTGTTGCTGCCGCCGTCTTCCTCTTCGACGAGCGGCGGCGGCGGCGGCGGCTGGTCGTCGGAGTCCGGGCGGGAGATCTTGATCTTCTTGATTAGCTTCTTGAGGCCCTTGTAGTCGACGAACTTCGCCTTCCACTCCGGAATGATGCTGGCCTCATACTCCCGCGAGAACTTCACCATTCTCAATCTCCCGCCGCTGATGGCTTGCTTATATGTACGCGCCTGTCTGCCTGCCTCAGCTCTGCAACTGCAACCGGGTTGCTTCTTGTGTTTATTTAGATATGGAGGAGGAGAAGGGGACAGGGTCAGGGCAGGAGTGATGGCAGAAGCAATTGTGCTTATATAGATAGGCAGACAGAGAGAGAGAGAGAGAGAGAGTAGAGCAGAGAAGGATACTCTTCTATTCCCTACTCATGTATGCAAATACAAATTAGGCAGTACAGGTGCAGACAGAAAGAGAGAGATAGTGGTGTTACACGAAGAAGATAATAACATTAGGTAGAGCTAATTAAAGGGGAGAAATCTAAAGGGGGAGAGAGCTGAGGAGGAAATATATCTGCAGTGGAGAGCTTGCAATGTTGCACAATGTACTAGATTATAACTATATTCAATTGTTTAGGCCCATCTTTTGGGCGAAAAGACAGGGCAATGTGTGAGGGAAACATGAGCAATTGCAGGAATTAAGCAACACCTTACTTAAGCCACTCTGCTACTGTTTTATCTCAAGCTCAAGCTAGTATTGGGCAGGAAATTGTTTACTTACCTAGCCCATATGTTAACTAAAGAACTGCGGAGGCTGGGGATTAATGTCGTAAATTAGTACTTTTTAGCTTTAGTGTAGTGCACTATGGAGTACGTGTATGCTTTACACATTTCGTAGCTTGATTGGATCACATGAATCGCAAGTTGGAGATGAGGAATCGAGAGAGAGAGGGAGAGGGACCAGATCAAGTGTATGCAACTATGCATGTTTGCGAGCACACCAATGGTGGCCACGCTGCCGCGGGTGGTGGTGGCGCGGCGAGATTCTGACGTGGCCATGACGCGACAACAGCCTCCGTAGCCTGACCGTCCCCTCTCCGGAATTTTTTTTATGACATTGGTGCTACGTGGCACTAGACCTGGATTAACGACATGTAACAAGTGTTATATAGCACCTAAGAGTTTGGTTGGAAACTCCAAGTGTATCTAGGCCCAGTGTCACATAACATTGGTGCCATAATTTTTTTCCCAAGACTCCCTTCGGACCCTCTCTCCCTCCTTTTTATGAACAAAGCTTAATTAATTTGGTGAGAAACTACTGTGTATATTTCAATAGTTATATATATACACACACACTATTCTGTAGCCGAGCGTAGAATAGTTATTCTACGCTTAGCCAGCCCACCACGTGCGACCAAAATAGTTATTCTACGGCCGACTCACCAACTACAGTAGGCGGGCCAGAAAACGTCCACACCCACACGGAACTTGATTCGACGGTAATTAATATTGGACGTGGCAGTAATTCGTGAATCATTTTTACTGCCTATGTAACATATGCAGTAATTCCAAACAAATTGGAGGTCAGTATTTTCACGTGCATCTTGCAATAAAAGAGCTCTCACATACCATTTTAGAGTAATGTTCAACGGGTAGTACAGCGATGTTAGTTTGATAGCAAAAACACATATATGAAACAGTAAAATAGACAATACAAACACTATTTTTTTTCTTTATCCCTTTATATTTTAGATAATAAAACGAAGCAAACATTACGGTAATTTTATATATACATAATAGCAATAAGTGAAGATCAAATTTCTGAAATATATTTTGAGGTTTGGCTAAATAACGTGGTCGATCGCATTTTTTTTACATTGCATGATAATATGAAAAGAAGGGGAAAAAGTGAAATAGAAAGGGGTCCTAGTGGCCAAAGCAGGACCCTATCACAGCTCTCAAGCGTTCGTAAGCCTGCTCGTGGACTTCGGCGGGGGCTAGATTAGGGAATATGTAGAGAAATGCCTCACCTGCTCCTTCGCGACGGTGAGTCGAGCTTCGCGCCGATCGCGCGAAGGAAGTCTGTGGACAATAGTCCAAATGAGGTTACTCCTCTCTTCCACGGTCTCAGCGAGGTTGATTTTTGCGTTTTACCTATTGATGTACTCATCGAGCCTCTGGATCGACGCTTTGACACGATCCATGTAGCTCGATAGCACGATCACCAGGATGAGATTGGTTTGCTGGATGTCGGACATAAGAATATTGGACCAACTGAGCAGGAGACGCAGCGTGCAAATGATGGCAGCTACCCTCTCTGGTAGACATGGGAGCGGAGCACAGAGGCGGTCACAGACATAACCATGGTTCGTAGCCTTGATCAGGCTTCACCCAAATAGCTGCTCGTATATGATTGATATGTAGGATAGAACCCCCATTTTCAAGGGAGCGGAAGAAGAGTATGAATACATTTTCCCCATTTTTGTATTGTGTTTTGAGTTTGAGTGTGTATTTTGGAGTTTTTTCAGTGGGGGGAAGGCTCGGGTTTGTGTGAATTTAAACCCTTGCAAGCTGATGTACATATTTTTATGTCGTTTGGCTGGGGGAGGGGGGAGACGAAGAGACACATTGGGAGACGAAGCGACAGTGTTACATTTTAAAAGTAAATTATTTTCACACACACAATAATTCCAAACAAAAATAAATGCCAGTAATGTTATTTGCCATTATACAGTAAAACATATGCAACATAGCAGTACATGAAGACAACGCCACTGATCGTTGCATTCTTTCTCCGACCAAATAAACAAAAGTAACCACTACGCAGAAGACAGTAATAGACTACTATGAACACGGTAAAAAACAAGCAGTAAAACCACGTGATATTATATTAAGAGACTTTGTATAGAATACTAAAAACATGCAACGTGAGCTGAATAGCGCGCTCTGTTTCCAGTTGGCAGATGCAACACAATATCACACATGAGACAATGCAGTGAATGTGTTACTATATGAAAGTAAAAAACATAGCTATTCAGCACGTATCGCTGCCATCCGACCTAGCGATGAGACTGTCTTTAGCGTCGTTCTCTTCCAATTCATCATCATGAATCAGCTAGCGGCGTGTACCAGACCTCCTCCTCTCTCACCCTGTACTTCCCCTTGCCCCTGCTGCCCCCCCCCCCTTGCCCTCTGGATGAGGAGTTTTGGGGTAGCGTTCATCAAGTAGCACTATTGTGACCGGCTTTCAGGCTGCATATGTTGCACGCCCTCGTCATCTTCTTCCCCACCAGTGTAGAACTTTACTCTGGTTCCTCATCGGCTCGTTTGCGACATTTGGTCTGTGACAGAGGAGGCGGTGATGGATTTATCGTATCGTCGTTAGGTTCATCGGGCTCAGCAGTCTCGTTAACCACCAGATCCATGTTGTTGGGTACGGTATCATGCTGCATCCAAAGTGCCTTGAGGACCTCTATGGATCTATCGTACGCAAGACTCGATCTGTACCCTGACCTCAGCACGCCCATAGACTTTGTCAGCAAGGTGGTGTGCCGATACATCTTAGTCGTCCCATCGGGTCTGACCTACATGAGGTCGTGTCTGTCGTACGGCACAACCACCCTATCATTCCTCGTGTACCTACGGAGCACATAGCGGCTAGGGATATTCTCGATCTACAAGTGGGTGAACGCCCGCACCAGGTGCGTACAGAATAGCCCTACGGGCAGTAAACCGAAGATGGATTAATAGTAAAATAAGCTATCGATGACAATAAAATGACTATATGCACTTGACAATAAAAATATAATAGACGGAACAGTAACTACTAGCCGAGAGATAGTAAAAGTACCCGTGTGCTCTCAACGTTTGCATTCACAGCTATATGTATCTGTTTCCTCTTCGGCCACCACCTTGAAATTGTGTTGCGACCACACGAACGTCATAGACTGTTTTCCGTGAGACATGAGGAATAGGCTATTTCGAGTTGTGTCTGCCCTTATGCAGAAGGTTGTACTGGAGAAGTAGGTCTCCTTGTACTCTTTGAACACCACAGGCGTGTACACCCTGTCGAGCTACTCCTCAGACGGGAACAGAGTGGCTCTCACCGGGTGGCTCTGAGAGCACGCAATACGATATATCTCACACAAGAGGTACATAAGCGACATGAAGTAATGACATACATAGGTTGTAGTAAAAGGAGGGGGTGAGAGACGCAGTAAAATAAGACAGCTGACAGTAAATCATGGGAGAAATTGAAGTCCGCCGAGATTGGAAGAAA